>JAWNNB010001719.1:5867500-7357317 GCA_035043285.1 Drosophila subsilvestris | reverse complement strand
AAGATTTATTTAATCTATTGGATCCAAGTAAATCTTTTTTCTGCTCGTGCAGGTGAGGCTTACACTAGCACGCACGATGTGGAGAAGATCACATCTCTAGCTCCTATTTACGAATGTACAAGAGAGCACACACAAAGAAGAAGACAACAAAAGCAAAAACAAGGAGAGAACGAGTGCGAGAGTATTTGTGAGTGTATGTGTGTGTTTTAAAATATAGGCCGATACACCCCTCTCAAGAGAAATTTTTAGGCATGTTTTGCAAAAGAACAAACATAGCCATAGAGCGTCATGTCAAACGATGACAAACACTCAAAAGCTCGCCCAATAAGCTCCAAAAATCATAATGGAATTTACTATTTACTAGAGAATTCAGTTCAATGTCAATGAACGCGCGCAAATGGCTGGGAAATATCTATGCGATTGCTTCATACAAAATAAAGAATGCCGAAGCACATGCCATTCTCCTCATACATACATACATACATACATACATACATACCACACACACACACACACAGAGGCACCGAACAAGGCAAATAAAAGCGAATTTTTTGCACAAAACTGGAAACTAAACAAAGAAAAAGAACAAAAAGCAAAAGTCGAGTCTCATAATAATTGGTGGGAAAGGGAGGGAGGCAGGCTGTGACTAAAGTTAAGAGTGCCAGTGGGTAAGAAATCCCAGCGACAAGTGAATGGGTGGGGGGTAATAATGAGGTGCGCCCAGGTCGCACACACAGATAACTCCTCACTCTGTTCGACTCTTCGATAGATGCTGCTAAAGCAACAACAACCGTAACTATGAATAAAATATAGGTTAGGCCTCTTTCTAATATGTAAGTGGCCCCTAACGTTGAACTCAACTTGTTGTCGGCTCCAGCGAAGCGTGGGAGCTGTTTTGGAGTAATAACATCAGCGGCGAACGAGAGACAAAGGGAAACAAAACTATTTTTTTTTGATTTGAATTGAACAGAAACACACGATAGAGTTAAGATGGCAGAAGACACACAAGAAAAATGCGCAAATCAGTGTGACCGCGGATTTTTTGGAAGAATATACCATCGACGATAGTGACGTTGGTATCGATTGTGGCTGGTCACCATCGATTGTTTTGTTCCACTGTCGAGGATGCACCCAGGTTTAAGCCTAGTACTCAGATCCAAAACTGTTTGGTAGCGAACTCATGTCATATAATTCGCTAGCGGCCATGTGGTGTGACCAGAGGTGTGCACTGCATACCGTACGGTTACACTGCTCAGACAGATGCTTGGTTTTGTTAAAAGTTAATGAAATGCACTTCTTCGGCTGGGGTCGCTCTTCCCCAGGCACATCCTGGGCTCCCCAATATTTTATTGGCAAGGTAGTTTGTCTGACTATCAGCAGCAGCAGATAGCGACACCGCCCGTGCCGACCACCGTGAGGACAACATGTTTGAAAACCATATTTGATTTATATTCATGAAAATTAATAAAAATAATATATTATAATATCCATATAATTGTCCTTCATATAACGCTGCATTAATTAGATTCTTTTTGTCTTCATTAATTCAATATCTCATTTTGTTTTTTGCTCTCATATTGCAGTGGTTGCTTCGAACTTGCTAGCAAATTATATGCAATTTATATAACTTTACAGGGGGTAGAAAGATACCAGCAATTCCAGCAAATACTATCGGATACTTTTCTAGTATATACCGACCCTGTTTTTTCTTGAACTGAGTACTGCCTTCCGTACAGAGCCTAGAAAACAGTTTTCGACCAAAAAATTTCTTATCGGTTTCATACGAATATCAACCCTGATTCTGTTCGCGAGCTGTTTTTTCGGAACTGAGTACTAGGCTTAAAGCTTAAAGAAAAAACAATTAACAACAACAATTAAAGAGGCAACAATTAAAACACAATTAATCCATGGAAATGAGCCGGTTGGTGCCTTCTCCTGGACCACCATGGAAATATCATATTGCCAATATGGACGGACTATGGCACAATTGTAGTGAAGTGTGACCGTTTTTCTTCGTTCTGAATAGATGTGACCACCATATATCGGTATTTATATTTTATTATCTGCAGGGTCATATCATTTTCGCGAATAAACAAAATTATTTTATTTCACAGATATTATATCAAACAGAGATCCCACAATATGGAACGCAATAATGGGTAAAGTATTGAAAGTGGTTGCAAAACTAAGTGTAAAATTGTGATAGACGGGACATTGTTTGACGCGTGTGTGCGGTTTTGACGACATGTTTACATACATACAGATATAGGTATATACATACACTTTTATGCATGTTTTTTTTCCATTTTCTTTCACAGACGCTACCCATATATACGCCGCCAGGGCAGTGGGCACAACAATTACCACCATCACCACAACAACAATGCAAACTCTACTACGTCGGTAGCAGGATCAACAAATGCAACACAATATAGAAATCATAGCATTAACAACTCTCCTTCCGTTGTTATTACGGGGGCACAAAACAGTAATGCAATATATGCAGCGCTGCCGCCATTACAAAATGTGCCTATTTCCCAACATGACGAATTAATTCGGTACATACGGGAGGCTTGGAACAAGGTAAGCGTAAATCGAAACGAAAATTATAGTTTACTAAATTTTGCCAATATATTGTGCCCACCGGACCACCGGATTTAATAAGTTCTGTTTCTCATTTTGCTTTGCAAATATTTTGTTTTCTAATCATTTCGACAGGTCTATGAGTAGGGCACACCTGTTATTTACTGCAACGAATCTGATAATCAATTGCAAAATTTCAAGCCATTTAATTTGGAGGAGTACGTGAAGACAACAAATGCCAGCGGACATCAGTGAGAATTGGAAAAAGGACGGTGGCTTCTGTTACATGGTAGTAATAAAATAAATAAAATAATAAAATATTTATACTTACATTGTTCTTCACTCTTCACTCGCACAAGATTAATAGATGCTAACCACAGCATGTTGATGGTAGCCTTGTTCAACTTTGTGAAGACCCCGTTGTTAATTTGGCGCAGTCGGAAAAGCTGCAAAACTTTGCGAACCTTGGGGGCAATTTTGTTGATACTGAAATATAATAAAAGGTTGATTAATAAACAGTACGGTAGTTGGCACAACATTACATACCCACGGATACGCACGACAAAAGCCAGTTTGGCCTCGGCCGGCACTTAAAACTGGTTACGCTTCTTCGCCAGACGACGCAGCTTAATCTCACGCTGGTCAGATTTGATGTAATCATTCTAATACTTTTCGGCACAGCGCGATAACAGCGGCGCGCTTAAGACGAAGCTTTGACTCAGCGGCACGCTTGCTGATTTGTTTCTTGCAGAATTTCAGCTTTGATTCCGGCACAGCGGGCAGCTTCTTTGCTGCAGGTTTCTTGACGACCGTAGCAGGCATCTATCAATGATACAAATTCGTTCAATTTAAACACAGTCTTTTTCAAATAGAGTGCAGAATTATTAGAAATATAAGCACAATCGATGCCATATCTGTTGCATTATATTATATAAAATAGTATAAAATATTTATACTTACATTGTTCTTCACTTTCAGAAGTACCGTAAACGTATTACAGAGACTCGCACAAGATTAATAGATGCTAACCACAGCATGTTGATGGTAGCCTTGTTCAACTTTGTGAAGACACCGTTGTTAATTTGGCGCAGTCGGAAAAGCTGCAAAACTTTGCGAACCTTGGGGGCAACTTTGTTGATACTGAAATATAATAAAAGGTTGATTAATAAACAGTACGGTAGTTGGCACAATATTACATACCCACGGATACGCACGGCAAAAGCCAGTTTGGCCTCGGCCGGCACATAAAACTGGTTACGCTTCTTCGCCAGACGACGCAGCTTAATCTCACGCTGGTCAGATTTGATGTAATCATTCTAATACTTTTCGGCACGGACCAGATTTTCCTTCTTTCACAGCGCAATAACAGCGGCGCGCTTAAGACGACGCTTTGACTCAGCGGCACGCTTGCTGATTTGTTTCTTGCAGAATTTCAGCTTTGATTCCGGCACAGCGGGCAGCTTCTTAGCTGCAGGTTTCTTGACGACCGTAGCAGGCATCTATTAATGATACAAATTCGTTAAATTTAAACAGTCTTTTTCAAATACATACATACAATGTATATTTCAGAAAAAAATTCCACTAACCTCTTAACACTGCACACGTTGGTAAAAAAAGGGAAAGAAAGAGCGGAAGCATGTAGTACGCCATGCTCCAAATGTCAAAATTCGATCAAAGCAACTCTGCGTAAGTGACATATGAGTAATACGGCCACATCTTTGATTTTTTTGAGTTCGGTAGTAGTTTGGTATTTTTTTGAGGGTCAGACGATAAATCCGCCGTCACCTGGATGGCTCATTTCTGCGCTACAATATTTAGTATATTATATTATAGTATTTTATATAATAAATTATGTACATTTAAATATATATCATATTATAAAATTTAATATTAGTTGACTAGTTTGTAAATCCTCATGAGGTCATTAAAGTCCCTTTCAACCCTGTAAATCGCTGGTAACATAAAAAATAAAGCCAAAGCCGAAAAAAGCCAAAACCGCATTTCCCAAAAAAACCAGATCCGACGGAAAAAGATGGAAATCGGCAGCACTGCTCTGCATTAAAAAAAAAAATTGCTACAAACACCGCAAGCCGCGTCAATTTTGTCTTAATTTTGTGGGTCCAGGTCTTTTTATTTCGTTTACGACACGTGCTAGTTTAATGCATAGTGAACCAGGACATATTCGTGGGAGCATAGCGTAATATCATATCGTGCACCCCCAGCAAATTAACGCCGCCTTACATTTACAATTTAACTGTTATGAGTTCTCCACAAACTCCCGTTTACCGTACGTCAGTAGAACAAAAGAGACATGCTCAAGATTTGGCCAAAAAACACCGTGTGGGCATGCCGAAACTGCGTGATCTGTTGCGTGAGGTAGTGCAAATTTTAACATATTTCAGTTTAACACTACATTTATATTTACATTGTTCTTCACTTGCAGAAGTATCGTAAACGTATTACAGAGACTCGCACAAGAGTAATAGATGCTAACCGCATAGTACAATTGGTAAGTGAAAGCCAAAGTGTCGGGAAATATATTAAATAATGCTTTTTCACAGGATGAACTTAAAGAATATCTTCGCAAGGAGCTCAGCGAGTTTGACCAAGATTTGGAGCTAGAGCAGAACATTCTGGACGAATTATTTTCTGATGTAAATGAATGGTATGCTTTGGGCGAACAAAATTTGGAAACGTACGTGGAGCCAGACGCTCCAATACACCAAAATATGCTGTGCCCTGTCTGCCTTATAAAACCATTGCAACGTCAGGAACTGGTCTACCTGTGTGAATGTGGAATTCAGTTTGAGCATACATCAAACATGAAACAACTGGAGAGATTGTTACGCCAGCAAATTGCATCACATGAAATTAATTGTACTCATGCACTGCGGTTTTTTATAGAGCCTTCCACTGGTCACCTTTACAATATGTGCGGAAGTTGCGATTATTTCTCCTCCGTTTAGTTTATATTAAGATACACTTTTCAGATGTCTGCGCCCAAGACCGAACATATAGAATACTAAATATAATTTATATAAAAACAAACAACTTAAATAGATTTATTTAAAAATAATATCCATACAATATGGGTAATTTGAGGAAAATCTTAGCCATTTTTGTTTCTGTTTCAAGTGACAGGTAGTTTGGAACTGATATTGGATTATTTGGCTTATGACTCGAAAAATTGAACCTGAATCTCAGTATCAGAAAGCTTTTTTCAGTGCGCACGTGCAAGATCCCGTACGTCAGTGTACATCGTCCCTACTTTGCTACTTCTACGGTTTTACGGCGGGTGATCATACGTTTAGTGTGCCGTCATGCTCCGCCGTAGACGGATGGCTTCCTCTCTTGTTTTTGGAAAACGTGCGCATACTTAATTCTCTCCGATATTTTGTTTATATTGAAAAAGTAATTAAAAGTAATTGAAAAGAGACTGAAACCGCTCCCTTAAAACGAAATACATTTTGAAAGCTACTCACATAACAAATATTGCGATAGTGGGAATTGAAGTGCATATTTTCCAATGTGGAATAATTTGGTTAATATAAACATTTTTTTGTCTTTACCGTGTACAGAAAGTTTTAAAGTGAATGCGGGGGAATCGAATTTATTTTTGTATATGTATATGTACATACATATATAAAAGAAAAGTCGAATGTGCGCATTTGGATAATAATTTTTTAAGTCGAAATAAATCGAGTGAAATTCTTGAAGAGATATCTGTTCGGGTACCGTAATACGATCCACTGTGTAAAGTTCAAAAAGGATTACAAATACTGTATTTTGGTCAATATGACTCAGTTGCTCAATATTATACACTGCAATAATTTAAATGGTCGTGTACGCTCCATTTATGAAAATTTAAATACAGATGTTTGTGGCATTGACCGCGTAAAGCTTCTATGTACTTGTCTAAGCATATTTCTACTACTTTTTGCCTATGTTTTTGTTTGGAAAAAGTACGAAACGTAAGTATTGATAAGTTAAATACAAATGTCGTAGGTTTAGTTTGTGCGAATCAACCTATCAGGAATAAAATTATTTACTAGACTCTGTTCATAGATAGATGGTATTGTTTCTGTTTACTTGAAATCGATAGTCGATTATGATAATTAACCTGCATGGTTGGTCATATGAAAATAGATCAGGGCTCGGCACGACCCTATTTATTGTGCTTAGGAAAATGCGTTGCTGCTGCGCTGCCGCTCACAGTGTTTGGCACCAATACAATGTTCTGTTTTGCCTTTTGAATACGCACACAAACTGACTGCAAAACATTTGCGTGTATATGTATGTACATACAAAAAACAAAAACAAATATTTTGATCTTGTCGAAAATAGTTTGGCTACTTTCATTATACTTAATATGTAATATGCTGGTAATAATTCTAATAAGTATTAAATATATTTTTGATTGAAAAAAACTGAACACTAAGTGCTCCTAACCAATTGTCTGTATATTTAAAAATCCACTTTTACGCCAATAATTCATATCCGGAGTTAAAGAGCATATGATATCAAGTACGTACTCGATCATGAAGCGTTCAATACCTTAAACTATCTCAATTGTATCTACACTTCACTTTTCTATTTGTGTCTATGTGAATCCACCGAAATTCAAGCAAAAATTTAATTCTGAAACACATGTGTATACTTATGAAATAAAAAGAATACCAATATTTGTGTCCATTTGAATGAACCGGAATTCGAGCTAGAATTTGATATACTTATGAAATGAGAAACAATATCAATAGGACAACATGAATTATCGAAACTATGATTATATTTTATGTAAATATTTTACCATCTAAAATATATTCTAATATAACAACAAACTCAATACTTTTCACAAAGATCACGAAACTATAATTGGCTTCCTTTTCAATTCAGGTGTAATAAAACATTACTAATGTTTCACAATTTACGTGCAGCTGTGTCACTGCTTATGTTAGCTGGAAATAGTCTGGATCTAGCCAGGAGCTTACTGCCCCAACGCAGTCACTGGCAGCTCAGTCCTCTGTTTGAGTTAAGGAATAGGGATACACATTTCTTGATTATAATAGGAACGGGAGAAACGTGGAACGCGATTGCTTCCACAATATTGACAATTTTGCTTATGTGTTATCATCGTGTTATAGAGCGAAAGAAGACGACAGGTGAGTCAATATGTCTTTTCGGTTGTTTAAGGTACTTGGTATGAAAACCTCGCATTTAATAATCAAGCATATTTTCATCCCTTAGTGTTTTTGTATGCAAGCATTACCGTGGAGATATTGACTCTCGCTTTGCGTTGCGATGAATTGACAGAGGTAGCTTACAATGAGGATTTACTTGAGCTTCAGACGTGCCTTGTGGGTATGTCTGTCTTGTGTCTGCTGGTATTGGCTTCGTTGGATGGTAACACTATGTATAATGAGGTATAGATTAAACTGAAACTGCAATAGAATAATTTTACTTAACTATCTTAAATGAGAGAAAACTTGACGTTGTCAAAATATTTATTTTATTCGACACGTAAACAAATAAACGATGCGACATAAGAAGAGGTAGAAAAACATAGCAATGTCGTTTGCATGTTTAGATTTTTAAATAGGTTAATCGCAGATTTTAAGCTTACAGACTTCTATGCTTGGAAAATGGCATATTTCTAAATTTTGTAAAACAGATTTGGCACTTTACTCGTACACAGCTAGAGATTTTTGCATATTGAAAACAAAATGCATACATACATACATGTGTATGTGTGTCTGGCCTAAGAAAAATTCGCATAGTAAACTAAATTTACAATGGACAAACTAGCTAATGACAGGTGCCACCAACGTTATTGTTGTTGATTTTTTTTAATCATTTAAGAAAATTTAAATATTCTACCCCACTGTCATAACTTGTATTCAATGGCTTTTGCAGCACTTTCGTGACAATTACGTGGATGACCATGGAAAAATAGGCTATAAACATTCGCTTGCAACATTTTATTCAAAATCGTGTTTCTGGTGGTTGACCCCTTTGCTGCGGTTGGGCCATAAGGAACCACTGGAACTTGAGGATTTGGGTGAAATGAAATTAGAGGATAGCGCCAGATCGCATTACGATCACTTTTTGTATGTTTACACAGATGAGATGGTAAGTTGTAAGCCATCTACATACATCTTAATTAGTATATTCAACCTGCATGTACACATTTTTGTAAAAGATACACCAAATACCTAAAAGCCAACAATAATATTATTTAAATTTTTTATGAGTCGTTTTTCCTTTTCCTTGATTAATCATTTTCCAGAAAAAGTCAAATTCATCTCCATCCCTATGGGTTTGCTATGTAAAGAACAGTTGGCGCATGTTTGCGTTGGGCGGCCTTTTAAAACTGGCGGGAGACTTATTTGCGTTGGTTGGCCCACTTGCAATACAGCAAATTGTACAATATATAGAAGACCTTTATGCTCAAACTACCCATCCATCAATACAATCGGTGGTGAAAGGCGAGAGTGGCCAAGCACTAATGTTGGCCTCCAATGTGAGCGGTGATGTGGATGATATTTTCGGTACTAATATTGGCGAAGTACGAATTTACTATGCCACCTGGTCGGAACTGTTAACAAATGGCTGGAGCATTGCTTGGATTGTTCTACTAGCTGCAATAACTCAAGGAGCGTTGTCCCAAGCTTCTACGCACATTCTTAATATGACGGGTATCTGGATAAAAACATCTCTACAAGGTCTAATTTACCGAAAGACTTTGCTGTTAAATACAAGCAGCGGCTGTTTTGCTAATAATAGCATACACCAAGCTGCATCCTCTACTTCTACTCCGTTAGAAAAGGAAAAAAACAACGCTAAAGATAAAATAAATACGGATTCGACCTCTAAAGAAAAATCACCTCAAGAAAATATGGGAGATGTAGGCGGTGAGTAAGTTTCTATCTTCGTTTTGTTTTTGGTAGAGTACAAACTTACAAACATTGAAGCTCCTGATTTTATGTCTTTAAACATTAGTGGGATGAATGAATGGAAATAAGTTAATGCATTTGAGTTATTTAGCTTATTTTTTGTCTCTGTGGCAAAAGAATAATTTAAATTGACATTTATATAATAGGTACTTACATTTCCAGAAGTAATATCCTAAAAATTCTCATTTACCAGATTTAAATCCTTCTTATGACATCGGCAGCATTACCAGCCATATGACGGAAGATACACTGAACATAATGCAATTTTTCTGGATCGCCCACTATGCATGGGCTATACCATTTAAGGTTTGTACCAAGATAAGCTAAAACTGGGCTAAGATAAACTAAAACGTCCATCACTAGAAAGATAAAAACATATATTTATTTCGATTAAATTAATCATTAAGATTCGATACACCATTAATTTAATTGTATTACATTACTAATATACTAATGTAATTTTTTCTTTTAAATTAAAATGCAGGAATTAACGTGGCAACTTTATACTTCCAGATATCAGTGGTAATTTACTTGCTCTATCTTAAGTTGGGGATAAGTGCTGTCGTTGGAGCCATTGTGTGTATACTTATAATGACGCCATTGCAATTTCTCATAGGAAACGCTATGTCAAAAAACAGCGAAGTTATTGCGGTTTGTATATATTCGTTACTTTTCTAGTATGTATATAGTTTCTACATCGAAAAATAACTTGATAAATATATGTGCATATTTCTTTTCAATAATTTTAAACAGAAATATACTGATGAACGATTAAAAAAATACACGAAGCATTGATTGGAATCAAAGTTATAAAGCTAAATGCATGGGATGAGGTTTTCTTTAAAAAAATTCAAGTGACTCGCGAAAAGGAGCTTGCATATCTGAACAAAGATGCCCTATTTTGGACGTTAATGAGTAAGAGTACAGTTGAGATATGCTGACTTCCTAAACTTATTATTTTATTTTTTAAAACAGCTATACTTACACATATTTCGACAGTGTTAATCACTTTTGTGACTCTAGGTGTTTATGTTTGGCTACCTAAGGAGGCGAACCTTAATTTAAACGCTAGTCGATTGTTCTCTGCATTGGCCCTTTTTCAGCAGCTAACAGTTCCTCTGTTGATTTTTCCAATTACTGTCCCAATTATTATAGCAGCCAGGGTTTCAACGCGTCGCCTGGAGCGATTTTTTGAGGCAAGTGAGATACAGAAGCAGTTTGAGGGCATTCGAAACATGGCCCGGATATTAAGCAAGAGTGATGCTTCGTTGGATATGTATGAAACGCAGGAGAAGTCTAATATGACAATGCGCACAGCAAAGGCAGAGAACATGCTGAATGAAAAGCATATTGCGCAACGAATAGTAACATTAGAACAGCCGATATCGACGTCAGCATTGCCAATTACCAAGACCTATCTACCGCAGAATCTCCAAGAACAGCTGGGAGCCATTTCTCCATCATTTTTTCAAGAGGTGGGCCATCAGAAGCTAGTACAACAGCGTCGTGAACTCCTTCGCAATACACCGTACGTAGCCATCAGGCCACCAAAACTGAGGGGAAGCTTTGTAGAGAAAAATCAGGAATTCTCAGTGATGCGTGCTAGGAACACGGATAGCTGGAGACGTGATTCCCTCCTGCTAAAAATGCCGGATGACATTGCGGTGTCGATCAATGACGGTCTTTTCACATGGCATCCGGAAAGTCACATTCCAATGGTTCAATTACATATTAAAAGGATAGTCATACCAAAGGGCAAACTGACGATTGTTGTCGGAAAAAATGGTAGTGGGAAGACATCCCTCTTGTCGGCTTTACTTATGGAGATGCCACTGCTAGCAGGAAATATGTTTTGGCACAGGTAAGTAGACCATTGCTACTGTTTTAAATTATAAAAAAAACCTTTAAGCAGAGTCGGATTCCTCTTCGTAAGCTCGTTTTCTTACATTAACATTTTTTCTAGTCTAAACTAGGCTTCTTCTGACGATGCCATTCACACTTTTCGTATTTTAAAGATTAAGCACGTTTCGTTGTCTACTTACACGGTTCAACAACGAAATGTCCTTTCATGTAAATTTGTTTAGCTCTTTATGTGCTTATTTTCAGTTATACCCACAGCAATACCTTTGCGATAGCGTGGATAAGTTTGTTTGCTCATTTATCACATTTAATTGCATAATTTGCACCTGTTTGCTGAGGCAGTCTAACCCAGTACACATAGCTTTTTTAACTACCGACAGAAGTATTTGTAGTAGTGTTTAGATTATCATATAGAATTTTATTGTTGTCTTAAAGAAGCTAAGAAATAAATTAAATTGAGTCTCCAATTAAATACTTGATATAAGCTCCTCATACTAAATGAATCCTTGACTATCTGGAATAGTTTTAGCTACTTCAGTGAAAGAAGTCACAGCAGTCGTTCAAGTTATTTTATCAGTCGTTTCAATGCACACCACGTGATTCAGTAATTTATCACAAAATGAACTTGTACGCTCTTAATTTTATTGCACATAAAAAAAAATGGGTCCGCCCTGTCATCGCCCTGGGAGGGTCGAATGCAAGCATATACAAATGCATTAAATAAGTTAAAGTTGTGAACCAATTCAATCTTCTGGTCTTTGGTTCATTTCTTTACTGGCATCCTTTGGCAAACGGAAAATTTGCAATAATTTCAATTAATAAACACAGCTCCCAGTGGATAGCCAACGGAAAATCACGTCTATACGCAATATCTTATCAAATGGGGGCGTAATATTTGAAACAACTATCATTAGGATCTTTCCCGAAAGATCAGCAATTGTTTTTAAGTTTCAAAGGCTTACTTTACTCTTTCACAAATCTCATTTTATCGGAATTTTTTTTCTTCCAGAACATGTACGATTTCTTATGTGTCTCAACAACCTTGGCTTATCAATGACACCATCCGGGAAAACATTCTTTTCGGCGAGTCTTTCCGACCCAGCCGTTACGATTTTGTGATGCAGGCATGTGCTCTTAAGCCTGACATTGAAATAATGCCAAAAGGCGATTTCACCATTATCGGAGAACGTGGAATTAATTTATCAGGCGGACAGATACAGCGAATTGCTATTGCGCGTGCGATCTATTCTTCGGCTAATGTGGTCATAATGGTAAATATGCCTTGAACTATTCAAAATTCAGTAGTTCTGTTCAAACTGAAAGAACTATTTACGACTATCTAAATATGTACAAACGATAAAGGCGAAACACAGGGGAAGTAGAGATGTAAGCTTTTGTTACTTGGTTTAATGGCAAAACACTTTAGTGACAGTGTAGGTAATAGAAATACGTGGTGGAAAGGGTAGGGGAAATACGAAAGAAAAATACACTAAACGAATGGTAAGGGGGAGTAGACTGGCTGGAAATTGGAGAAAAGAAGACTGATAGCTTGCAACGAGGAGAAAGAAAAACTTCGGATTTTCTCCAATATTGTATACATACCTAACTATTTTCTGCAGGTGTAGTATTTACTCGTGATACTGTATTACGTAGCTATAACAGGAATGATCGGTTTTAGTGAATCTAGTAATCATTTACTGGTGTGTCTGTAGTTTAGTGCTACCGATGTATCCCATCAACTATACATCGTTTTATTTATTTTTCTACCAAAATGTCGTTCGATCAGAAAGAGATTTTTAGTTTAATGTACAAGCTAGTGCGGCTAATAGTTCCTGACACTCGGGTTGAATATGATTCGATGGGGGCCATTCATGTGCCCCTCGATCGTCTGTATGGTCCGCAAACAATGCGTTGTTTACTGAAGTTTGCGATTGGTGGAGTGAATGAACGCATGCCTGTATGAAAATTAAATTACTCTAATTATTTATAGTTAATGGGTTTGCTTTACAGAGACCACTTATTATAGCATTGGCTATTATTAAAAAAGCCGTTGCTGAGGCCAATAAAATGTTCGGTCTAGAGGAGCGGTTGTGCGAGGCTATCTCTCAGGCTTGCGACGATGTTATATCTGGCAAGCTTTACGATGAGGAACACTTTCCACTAGTTATATGGCAATCTGGCTCTGGCACACACACAAATATGAATGTAAATGAGGTAATTTGCAATCGTGCAATCGAGATACTCGGTGGTCAGCTGGGTTCAAAAAAGCCGGTGGATCCAGATGAGCATGTGAACCGATCACAAAGTTCCAATGACACCTTTTCTACGGCTATTAACATCGCAGTCGCAATGCAGTTATGCGATAAACTGTATCCAGCGTTGTCGCTGATTATTGAGATATTAGATCAGAAGTCAAATCAGTGTAAGGACATTATCAAAATTGGACGAACCCATCTAATGGACGCTGTTCCACTGACGCTCGGGCAAGAATTAAGCGGATATAAGCAACAGCTTGTAAACTGCCGGGAACGATTAGACACTAGTCTAAGCCGGCTATATCAACTCTCTCTTGGGGGCACCACAGTGGGAACAGGGTACAGCACTAAAAAGGGGCTTGCGGCTGAATGTGTGAAAGGTGTATCCAAAATAACAAGTCTACCTTTTGTTAATGCATCTAACTTGTTTGAATCTATTTCTTCATGTGATGCCATAGTTGAAGTGCATGGCGAGCTTAACACTCTTGCAGCAAGTATGATGAAAATAGCAAATGATATTCGATTCTTAGGATCAGGCCCCCGATGCGGTTTAACTGAGCTGAAACTGCCTGAAAATGAACCGGGTAGCTCTATTATGCCAGGTAAAACCAATCCGACGCAATGCGAAGCTCTCACCATGATTTGTGCTCAGGTCATGGGCAATCAAGTAGCAGTTACAATAGGTGGTTGCAATGGGAACTTTCAACTGAATGCCTTCATGCCGATGATTGCATCAAATGTGCTACGCTCGATAACACTTCTAGGAGATGGAATTAAATCTTTTAGTAATAACTGCCTCAGCAGTATCGAACCAAATACAGTCAGGATAAATCATATTATGAGTGAGTCTCTGATGTTGGTTACTGCTTTAAGTCCTCATGTTGGGTATGAGCGGTCAGCTGCAATAGCTAAAGCAGCACATCAAAATAGCACAACTCTCAGGGAGGAAGCTATTATTGCAGGCATTTCGAAGGATGACTTTGATGAGTGGGTGCGACCTGATAAGATGTTGGGTCCCAATTAGCTGTTCTTATAAATTTAAAATAAAGTAATCATTATATTCATATCTTATTTGGTGATTCCACTTAATTAAGGAATAATAATATTGCTAAAAAAAATTCATAAATCTGTACAAATATATATTTTTGAACAGGATGATCCACTGTCCTCGCTCGATAATAAGGTCGGTGACCATATTTTTCAGCGTTGCGTAAGCCATATGATACTGAAGTCAAATCGTACATTTATTCTTGTTACACAACAGTTACATCACATAAAGGAGGCGGATTACGTAAGTCTTGAAACCGAAATTGTTCTATTTCCCCGGAAAGACTCTAAAATACCCGTAGCCAATACCATATTCTAGTTTATGGATGCATGTTTAGAATTTAATTTGACAGAAAACAGAAGTAATCGTTTCATTTTTATTACGTTAACTGACAGTTAATCGTCATGAAAAAAGGTCATCTTCAAGCTTGCGGAAGTTATGTGGACATTGAATCAGAGCATCCACAGATACCCGTGAAATGGAAATCTATAAATGCACTATCAAATGCAAAGAAACAAAATGATTTACAAAAGTAAGTGTGTTATTATTATATATTAATTGAAGTCCAATATAATCAAATATATCATTGTTTTTTGTTTTAACAAAACTTTTTATGTTAACCAATCATTTGCATTTGTGTTACTCTTATAAAAATACAATTATTTTGTTCTTACAGCCATGTTGAACGCTGGAAGTTGCTAAAGAATGTGAGAAAAGTAGGACTTCAGCGCTCGATTTCAGTGACCATAGATGATAACGGTGAAAGCAATACTGATGGACATGATGACAGCGTTTCTTTATCAGTGGCTAATATGCAAGATATTGACATTGAGGAAGATGAAGAGGACAATGAGATATCAGCGGTAAATGCATTTCAAATGTATATTCTGATTGGTTTTTGGACAGTTATGTGTATTCTTTTGTTTTAAGCCTTATCTTCTTTCTAATGGAAACTGCGGTAGCTATAGTTTGCAACGAAAGCGGTCGAGTGTTTATGGCTCACGACATCTTATATATGATGTACCTCTACCAATTGATGAGTGCCAGGGAGATGATGTCATTATGCGCCCACGTCGCCGGCAAATGATAAATCGTCGAGGTGGTAGGAATACTACTTCTTGGCATAGATTAAGCGGTCTGAGCACACTAACGGCTACGTCATCTTCAAGTTCTCACAGTGGAAATCCAATTCATCGCAGCGGGTTAACTTCCATCGGTAGTAGCTATACAGAGAGCAGTGCAGATGTTGTGTTGCAAGACCCACGAATAAAATCATGGCAGCCGAAAAAAAACTTACAGCATCAGCCGCTGGTGCGGAATGCGTCGTCACCGCCGGCCTTGAAAGTGGCGATTGATAAGCCTCAATACACAGAGATGGGGATAAAAGTGGATACAAAGATTAAAACAACATCGGAGGAACAGGTTCGTGGCAGCTTTCAGCAGTTTTTGCGACAGATGACCATGCGGCGTTCCAACAAGCCCAAGCACCATCATCAACCACTGAGCGCCACCAACTCGATTCTGTGAGTAATTAATTAGCGTGGTCGTTTAACGCAATATTTTTGTGTTTCTTTTTTTCGTTCGTTACATGCACTCATAGGAGCATCTCTGAAGAAGCTGCTGCTACTTCTGTTTTTCCAGTTGCTGATAGTGGTTCACTGCCCTCTTCATCTGCTAGCATATATAATCCAGATGCAAAACAAAAGTTTAAACTACCCAATGATTTAGAGGGAAAACTGGATAAGCAGCTGCCATTGATGAATTCGACAGAAAAAAGTAGGCTATACCAATTTTAAAGAAGTATAAACATTATTATTTATATATGTACATATACATATGTATGTATATATATAAATACATATGTTATATACCAAGTTTTGATCAAATTGGAAACGTTTCCCACCCAATAAAGTATATATATTCTTATTCAGCATCAAAAGCCGAGCCGATATAGCCATGTCTGTCTGTCAGTCCGTCTGTACGTCTCGCTTGACGTCTAGTTCTCAGAGACTATAAGATCTAGAGCAACCAAAATTTTGTTTCCAGACTTATGGATATCACACTGAACCAAGTTTTTTTCATAACTTTGCCACGCCCCCTTCCGCATTCACAAAGGACTAACATATGTATGTGGCAGCCGCAATTTTGAAGATACGAAAAACCGAAGTATCGTAGAGAATGACTATATCTACCAGATTGCCGAATCTGGATCAGATCGGAATATTATTAAAGCCAGAACAAAAAAAATTAATTTTCAGTTGCTAGCTCTGCAGTCCCTACTTATTCTCTATCTCGCTCACACACTCAGTGTGCGTGCGCCACCCTACCGGAGGAGAAGTATAATCTACATTGCAAGTGCAGATATACTGAGTACTTATCCTGGCTTTATTGCAGGATAAGTCGTTGAATTTCAAAATTTACAATTTAATAGATTGAAAAACATGTAAGTATATCGTTAATTATATTACCATTACTCAGGTGTAAATACAGACTGCAACCTTAACAAAGAGCCCAGCAGAGACGTTGAAGTATCAAACGTGACATCACTTACGTCAGTGCATTGCAAGGGTAATATGGAAACATTCGAAGGTACCGAGAACGAATTGATACCAATGTCAACACCTACAATTGATGCTGAGCGAAAATATGGACAAATATCGCATCACATATATTTGATGTATATACGCGCTTCTGGCGTGCCCATAATCACTATCTTTTTTATCACTGCACTAATTTGGCAATGTTTGCGTGTCTACACGGACGTTTGGCTGCAGCATTGGAGCGATGTCCATATCCAGACACAGGACGTGAGGAAAGAGGAGGGCCACGAAGTCACGTACTATTTCTGCATGTATGCCGCAATTTCGTGTGTTTGCATTATAATGGCCATGATATCAACACCGGCCGGACAATGGGCCGGCTGTAATGCCCGTCGTAATTTGCACGATAAGCTTCTCCAATCGATTTTACATAAAACGTTGCATTTTTTTCAAGTTACACCGCTTGGACGTATTGTGAATCGTTTTAGCAACGATACGGCGATCATTGATAAGGTACGATTTGTTATTTTTGTTATCACCCATAGTCGCTGCTCTTTATCCGTGTTAGCCTTATGCCTTGCATGTATTTTTCCCATTGGCATAGTTTTTCTGTTTTAGTATAAAATATGACCACATTGCTCCTGCAGATATACTCGTAGTTTGTTTCTTTTGCTAAGCTGTCTCTGTGAAGGGCACGCGTTGTTTTATCTTTGGCTATGTACAATGTATATAGGTCATCAGTGGAAAAAAAAACTTACTGTGTAACTCTCTACCTAGTTACTTTCAAATTGAAGGAATAATGGATGGAGACATTTTCAGAACAGAGTAAAATTTTACTTAGCTTAGCGCATACGTGAAAAAACTTATTTGATCCTCATAATTAAAATCGTTTTTTATTTATAGAAAATTGCCGCAACTTGTCAAAGGTTGCTACAATTTAGTTTGCTCTGCATCTCCGCCATTTTGATAAATGTGAGCATTACTCCATGGTTTTTTGCATTCACACTTCCAATCTGTGGAGCCTACTATATAATACAAAAGTTCTACAGGTGTTCAGCGCGGTAAGTAAGCAAAAAAATTAAAGTTTTAAACACGGTATGAACAGCACTTAACTTTATCCCTTACCCGAAATATTATAATTTAGTTATTTTCATGCCGTTTTTAAAGCCTTAACTTTGTTGGAACAATTTTATGACTTTTTTATTTGTCCTTTTTAGTGAATTACAGCGTATTGAAAATGCCACTAACTCTCCGGTTATTTCACATTTATCGGAAACAATACAAGGTGTGACCACAATACGAGCGTACAATCAGCAGGCACGTTTCACCGAGATCCTCTTCAAACGTCTTGAAGCCAACACGATTGCATTCGCGTTACTGAATACGAGTAACCGCTGGCTTGGCATATCATTGGTAACTTCTTTAAATATTTTCCGTAGCGTTGTCGCTCTACGTTGGTGAATTTGGCAATTATTTGATTTTTGTAATGTTTGCTTATGTGGATTAATCTAATATTAAGGAAAACGTGTCCTTTAGAAAATAACCGAAGGGCTCACTTTGGCATTTTAATATATGTATGGCCCTCGAGAACTTCTTTCTATTTATCATCTCCGCTCTGTGTATTTATTTTGCTCGTATAATTGTATTTTTTCAGGACTATTTAGGTGGGTGCATTGTTTTTGTGGCTATTGTGACGTCACTGGCAACAGCAAGCATCAGTTGCAGCAACAGGGACGTAGCAGAAACTTATTCTAACAAGAGCATGTCAGACCTCTCTTCGGAACTGAAACCAACGCCATCGTTTGTCGGTCTGGCCATAAACTACACGTTGTTGGTGCCGATTTACCTTAATTGGGTTGTACAACTTTTGGCTGATATGGAGATGTATGCGGGCTCGGTGGAACGCATTGCACACTATTCCAAGGGACAGGAGTCGGATTCGGAAGCGAACGAAAAACTAAGCAATGAAGTCGATAGGTCTTCGTTGTCTACGTCGATGCGGACTGCTGGTGACAAAGTTTACCCAAGTGCAACGACAGCTGCCCTTGATGTTGATGAAGATAGAGGTGGAGATGGGGAAAATGCTGATAAATTAAATGCAGGCAATGCAACCGGCGACGGCAATCACTTTAACTTCCACTTCCACACAGCGACAGGTGCTGACAAGTTACAGAACGCGACAACAAAGACGTCGGTGATTAAAGATAAGAAACTGCCACCACGCAGTGGAAAGGTCGATCTGTCTAATGAGCCAGCTAGAAGGCGGGAGTCCTGTCAGCTCAAACGATGTAAGTTTAGAAGAGTTTTTAAGACTGGTCATTGGTTTAATGTATTCATTAGGCACAATTGAAGAACAATTAAGTCAGAAGTATTATTATAATTTGTTTATGATTTGTCTTGCATATACTTAGAATTGTTATTTTAAGTAATGTTAAACTATCAGTTTACATATTGTTTAATTACTTTGTTGTAGACCAGAGCGTACCAATTTCTTGGCCTCAAAGAGGCGACATTAGCTTCCAAAATGTCAGCCTGCGTTATGAAGGCCAAACCCAGAATGTTATCAGCGGCCTGACATTGAAAATACCAGCGGGTCAAAGAGTAAGTATCAAAGCATTATCTTTTGGTTTTGCGCTGATGATGTTTTAATAAGTTCGATTACACTATTTAACAAAATTGAACTTTTTTTCCTCGGCCCCATATGACTTTTTCTGATAGATTTAATATTTTATAAAAAATATTTTTTTGTATGGTTGTTTTTTTTTTTTTAATTGCTTCTATTTTTTACATAACTGAAGTATCTTATATCTGGTTGCATAGAACTTTGCTCTTCTGAAAAGCTGAAAAATGCAGCTTAACGTCTGGAAGATATTAAAAGCTTTCAAATTCAATTTTGAAAATTTGTTTCTATATTTTTTCCCGAAATTTTGACTTAAAAAACTCAGGAAAAGTTTTCAGAACTGCAAAGATACATATGTACATACATGCAACTAGATATAAGATACTTAAGTTATGTGAAAAATAGAAGCTCTAGAAGCCCAAATTGATATATGTAAGCACTACATCTGAAAAAAAACATGAAAAAAATAGCAGATTTAAAAAAAATTCTTTAAAAAAACCTAAGCAATAAAAAAAAACCATAATTGTTAAAAAAAAAAAATAAAATCTCGAAATCTATCAGAAAACGTAATTTTGGGCCACAGCGGAAATGTCGTGTTGACTAGTGTTATCTAATCATATAGTACATATGTATTGAACACATGTACATGTATGTCAATCTTAGTTTGTCATCATTTCACAGCTCAAACTCTTGTATTTACTAGCTTGTTAACTAAATTTAACCCTGTACTATGTCTACAGATTGGCATCTGTGGTCGTACTGGCAGCGGTAAATCTTCGTTGGGTTTGTCTCTATTCGGTGTATTACAAATTACAAGTGGCCACATTTTTATTGATGAGATGGACATAACAAAAATTCGACCAGAAGAGCTACGAACGAGATTATCGATAATTCCACAGGACGTGCATCTGTTCAATACTACAATACGAGAAAATCTTGACCCCCATGGGTATTATTCGGACTTACAGTTGTGGAACTGCCTTGAGTTGGCGCAGTTAAAAGAGTTTGTCAAAGGGAATCTCCCGTTGGGTTTAGGTATGGCCACTGTTTTTTTTAGTTTTATTGGTTTGGTAAATACTAAAGCTAAAAAACAGCAAATGAGTAGTAATTTTTGTCATTATTCACGTATCTCTACATTGCTTTCGCAGATACCGTAATTATTGATGGTGCCATTAACTTAAGCGCTGGCCATCGGCAATTGCTGTGCCTTGCACGGGCAATTCTACGCGGCTCCGTTTGCTTGGTGCTGGACGAAGCAACAAGTGCTCTGGACAGTAGTACGGAGGGGGCACTACTAAAGGCCGCAAATAAGGCATTTCAGAGCCGAACAATCATAGCCATTGCCGTGAGTTTTTTTTTGTGAGGGTATTATAAAGGTTCTTGTATCGATCGTTTTTATATTCTTTCAGCACCGGCTGACAACTATTCTGGAATATGATCGTTTAATTGTTATGGAAAATGGTCGCATCATTGAGGATGGAAATCCAAAGATTCTGCAACAGCATTCAGGCTCTGCTTTTAACGGCTACTTCAAAAACGTTCAGCGAAGCGAGTGCGCATAAAAAATACATTAACTGTGTGAAAACACGATTGATAAACTATTTTTCTATATCCGTACACTAACTTGTAATTTAAGTTAACCTATCGTGAATAAATGGCTATACATATTTAAAATAATACGAAATTAAAGAAGTTTTCTATTGTAGATATGTTATTGCGTTACTCAAAACGGGGATTTTTAACTGAAACTAGCCCACAGCAACAACAAAAAAGCATATAATAGGTATTTAGGTATGACGATCAAGCCAATTATAGTTAGAGTTGAGTCGATATCCAACTCGGCACTTGAAACTTGTATGAATATACAACGAACATGCAGAATTTATAAATTTATGCCGCAATATAGAACTTAGCTACTTTTTGTATTAAAGCCGGAGTATACGGTTATATGGTATACAAAGCCAAAAGTATGGCAGAATAAATAGATTTTAAATTGGTCTGGAAAGTGGGCAGAAAAAAGCAGGCTGATTTTGGTTATTTGTGCGCTCACTTTGTATGCATATTTGAAGTACTGGGGCTGGGTGGCCGAGCAGGCAATTAAAGTTAATTGACGATTGGGAGCATGAATTGGGAAGTATGAAATAGAAGTTTTAAGGCTGTTGATATATCAGTAATGCACCTACATATATAAAATAGTTTGCTATAGTTCGATGTAGTTTAGTAATATTATTAAGTCGTTTTTGTGATATGAGCATTTATATCAAGTGCATAAAAACTTTAATGACATCCTAATATGCATTTTCAACTGCTTTAGTATTTTTCTTGTTGCGGTTTGTTTTTATTTAATTCTGCTTGTACACACTTGTACTCTAATACCAAGCCACACTTGGATATAACACGCATGAGCGCTTGCCTTCTTTCCTGCTGTCTGTCGCTCTAATAAAAGAAATCTGTCAAATTCAAATGCTCGTAAACGTCTTGTACAGCAAGCCATCCAAGCTGGCTGTGATGTTTTGTAACTGTTTACCCCGTCAGACTTATTATTTTTTGCCATAGCTATACCAAAAAGTATACGTTCAAGTTTTTGACTTTGTATATTCTTTTGCATAAAAGGCGATATGACAAGACCAGTCCAGATACTGCGAATTGTTCTAGGGCATTCAAACACTAAACAATAAAAATATTTTTCCTAACGTTTCAACAAAAAAAAAATATATACATATACATATATGCAAAGGAAACCAAACAGTGCCAAGAGAAACAGACTGTGAGAGCAAAATTGCACAGTTCAATCAATATAACTTAAATGGATGGCTAAAATCAAAAATTGAATCAAAAAGTAATCCACAAAGCCGAGATGGCATATGCAGTGTGGGCTAATGGGCGTCACACACATGCACCCACATATTACTTGTTAGACGCTGACCTACTGAACGAGTATAGCTGAGCATAAAACCTGTAACATAGTTCTGGGCGCTGTATCTGCAAATTAAAGAGAGAACGAGAGAGACCAAGCGAATGTTCTCTATACAGCATCATGCCGAAGTAATGTTCGGAATGAATCGGTAGCTGTCGTTTCAGTTCGTATCGTAATACGACCCTGTCTAGCGAATTTGGATGCTGTTGCGCTTTCTCATTGACGCTACCCTCAAAAGTTCGGTGTCTGCCTATACGTGCGGTCGTCCTGCGGATTGTAAATTCCTCCCTTTTAAACCATTATTTTTTTGTGACGCGTAATTTCTGCGCCTCTTTTGATTAACAAAATAGTGCTTCAGGTTTCATTCGAAAAAAATAAATGTGCGAATAAATTGTGTTGTGGCCTGTGACTGAACGAAATGTGTGCCTAGTTGTGACTGTAAGCTTCATGGCTATCTCGCCGTACGTCCAACTGATTATAATTTCGTTTTAAGTTAACTGAAACGTTATACATATGTCGCGACCAGTGGTGAACAGTGAGCAGTAGGAACAAGTGTAGTGCTGGTAAAGATTTGTGCTTGTGCACTTATAATTATTGTTGTGTCGCTTCTAATTATCATACAATTCATTAGAAACCCATAGTTGTCACTATTACCCGGTGTTGTCCGAAGCTTTAAGTTATTCAATTCATGAGTGTTTTGCATGAGCATGAGAAAGGGAAAAGAAAAAGAAAGTAGGAGAATGTGTAATCTTGCTACGGCAACCAAACTACTTCTGTCGAGCGCGATGTGTGGCCAAATCATCAACGACTATCGTATATACATACAAGTCAACGAAAATCTTTTTACCCTTCAAATTAAAACACATCAAAGTATGTTGGGATTTGTGAGTGTTTCTTTTACTTCGCATTAGCATAATTAAAATTTGCCAAATGGCTGAAAGCAAACACTAGACGCGAAGAAGATCTTTATTAACTGGGCTTTCTAAAGTCAACATAGAGCGACTTGACCCATCGTATGCCTTGTGCTACCGCAAAGCATGAAACAGACTCTATTACACATATGTATTAAATTTTATATGTGCACAAATTTGTGTGCGTGTGTGAATTTGTGTTTGTAATATCCTTGAACTTTATTGTTTGTACATCAGTGGTTTGCCCGTACTGTGCGGGCAGGCTTTTAGACCCACAGTGTCATTTTCTGGTCTTGTTATATGGTGAATGCTTGTTTTCGTTCGCGTCTTTTTTTATTACAAACTGTCAGTCGCAACAATACATCGTTCTACCATTGAAAATATATGTGCGTGTTTTTTAGACAGTTTTCCAAAATTTCTACTTTTTGATAGTTTATGTTGCAACTTTTTCCTAGGACCAATAACATTAAAAAGTTATGTCTGAAAATTAAATTTTGTCTGTGTTTTGTGTGATTATATTGTAGCATTGAATTACAGTTTTCAGCTGTAGTTTAGGCTTAGTAAAGTTCTGGTCTTCCGTTATTGTTGACTAGACTAGACTGAGTTTTATTTTAAATTGAATCTGTTATTTTACTAACGAACTAACTAAGAAAAAAAGTGATTTAAAACATTCGAATATAGGAGATTTCCCACACTAACAAATACAATTTTAAGAACATTTAGGTTACAGTTTTACTTACCCAACATTTTTTTCCAAGGATTATGTTGGCACGTGTAGTATTGACCTCTTCATTTATAATTTCATCAATAGAGAATGTTATGATATGATATACCTGAAATATAAAACATTAATACAATAATGTGATATAAGTCAATAACGAAATATATAAAAAATATACAACATTTTTGGTAT
Organism: Drosophila subsilvestris; assembly: GCA_035043285.1. Classification (NCBI taxonomy): domain Eukaryota; kingdom Metazoa; phylum Arthropoda; class Insecta; order Diptera; family Drosophilidae; genus Drosophila; species Drosophila subsilvestris. The sequence continues at coordinate 7,332,720 of JAWNNB010001719.1, read as the reverse complement.
TAACTTCACTAATCCCAGTAGACATAAAAAATATTTTCGCATCTTATTATTTCTTTTCGATGTTTTAAATATTTTACTTTTTCCTCAAAATGTTCCTAAGTTTTCACTTTCACTTTCACAATGCGGGCTTTTTCATCAGCCATGTTATCTTTGAGCCTTTGTCTTTTCGGCAGTTCCGAAACAGTGACTAAGGAGCTGTTTGTTTGGAAAAAAAAAAATGTAGGACCGTTGAACAAATTTAAAAACAAATATAGATGCTCGTAAGAAAATGAACTCTAAACGTTTGAATACCCTTACGAATGTGAATAAACAAATACAAATACCTTGTCTTTCGGGCGATACAGACAGCGCGCAGAAACATAACTAAATTTCTTTGCTTGAAAGCTTAAAAGGCAAAACTTAAATGCTCCCTTCTAAGCATTGTGCATTTTTAAACAGGGTATAAAAATAGAATCGGCTTCAAACTAAATGAGGCCATAAAGATCTATATTGTAAGCACGTCCGCTTTTTTTTAAAGCCATTTAAGGCTTTGCGGCCGGAAGTTTATTTTGGTGGTTTTAGCTTTGGTTTACTTTTTTGATGTCCTCTGAAAGAATAAAACAAACAGTATAAGCCTTACACATTGACACGTTTGCAAAATTCAAAACAGACAGCTGGATTTGTGTGCTGTAACTGTATTTAACATACATATGTACAAACATTTTTATTAAGAAAAAAATAAACACACCCTCAGTTTATAAGAATGCAAAAACTCATAAATAAATATTTCCGAGCGAATAGGATTGTTAGTTGAGAAGGTAAAAAATAAAATAATAAAAATATAAATTAAAAAAAAATTTGAAGAAAATTCTTCTAACATTCTTCTGCTTGCATCTAAACGTATCTGACTACATATAAACATATGAAGATATGTATGTCTATTTATGTTGAGCCATTTAGTATTACGAAACTTTTCAGGAAGAAGTAGGCAAGCTTCGCACAAATATGACAGGCCCGGCAAAGCTGTAAGTTGACTGCGTATGACATTACTTAAGAAGAAATTCAAAACTCCGGTTAAATTGCAAATTCCAGTTTCCAGTTATAAAGTTTATTGGCCGGGCTTTACAGGCATAGACCAATACGAATAGTAAATAGTTTCCCTCTTTTGAAAGAAACATGAATGTAGTTTCCAGCAGGGTCTCGATATGCAACAATGTGCGACAGAGGTAAACCACAGTTCATTTAAGCCCATAGTAGGCGTTTATACGAAAGCTGCTTATACGAAACAAAACAATCATCTCTTCTGTAATAATATGCAGGCATGAAATAAACTTTTGAAACTGTTTTGCTGTGGGGTATGCGGATGGCATCATTAATAAAAAGACCACAGTATAGTCTTTCGACATTTGCTTTGACGCAGAAAGCCTCGTTTTAATTTAATCATTTGATAAGAAAAAGCCAAATTCTTTAATGCTGAAAACAAACAGAAAGGAGAGGGAACGTTGTCAGTCGCTGCGACACAACTTTTATATCTGCACTCAGTCAGTCATCCACAATGTAGATTAGCCCTAAGATGGTCACCCTTCGTCAAAGCGACTACTTTTCCCCTCTTTTAAATTTGATTTGGCAATTTGATAGATATGGTCATTCTCTACGATACTGCGCTATTGTTTTCTCGTATCTTCGAAATTGTGGCCGCCACAGATTTTCGTTTTTTGTGGGGGCGTAAAGATTTAAACAGATTTCTTAGGTATTAATACGCGTTTTAGGTCTGGTAAACGTGGTGACTTTAGTTAGTACCTGGAGTACGTATGCGAAGTACATTTTTGTTCCTTATCTACGATTCCACTGACGGGCCTAAACATATGAATAAACAATTTTATTTGGGTCGTATATTATCACATAAGTTGTGAATTGTGAATTGTGAATGAGTTTCCCTGGGAAATTTATGATTTGCAAATAGTACGAATCTAAGAGTATCAAGAGCCCAAAAATCGGAATACAAACATTTGCAGATTGAAGCTTGGGAAATCAATTTTCATTAGACCTGAGATTAACTTTGGTTGAATATTCCTTAAGGGTTTGGTCGTAAGATAATAGTTTGCACCATTGAGGAGTTAAACATTCCATGATGTGTTCAACCATCAAGGGAGACATTAAACCACAACTTAGTCAAGAAGAAACAGAAAAAATTCGAACAGACTCGTAATGTTTTTTTTTGTATTGTATAAGTGGTTTTTTGTAATTTGTACAAGTAAGCAGTTTAAAATTCCTCGAACACCGTCCATTTGGTTTACTTCTTATCACATTCGTACAGTCTCGGGTTGACGTAATTGTTACGATTAAAATGTGCAAGCCTGTGGAAAAACCATTTTCAAAAAAAATCATAGCAGTTATTTGGAAAAAATACCAAAGAAAACGAGCGCATCAGACGTGTGAAATTTTCGTACATATGTTACATACGTATGTACATACATACATACATTCGTAGTCGCAAGTCCGTAGTTTTGTTAATGACAAAAAACTATGGAATGACATACATATCTGTATGTACATACTACATGCGATTTAAGAAAATTTCCCCTGGTGAAAAATATCCGAAACTCTCTGATTTTACCTTTTACCTTTTTTGCCACTAAAATTAAGACTCCTGGAAACAGGTCGTGTCTATTTACGGGGACTTACTGCAACTGTAAGGTTAGAGCTACATGAAGATAGTATTTTAGAGTACCAGGCACTTTATTGTTGAAAATATCGACAACAGCGTCTTTTACTTCTTTCGCCAAAGATAGTTCACATGTTTGTTGCTATTTGCAATTTACCATTATATTTTTGTCCAACCTTTTTCCAGCAGTTTTGCGCGCTTTATCTGCTCAGCTATTATTTTTGATAAATTGCTCGGGCGACTTAGTTTTCGGTCAGTGCTGTCAGCAGTTTACCACTACTACAAACATCGATATATAAAGTATGTTTTATGATATCCGATACTTTGAAACGTTTTCTTTTTAAAATATGTACATATATATTATTTGAATATACATATGTACATATGTATGTATGCTTTTATAGTTTATACGACTCTTACAAGTATAAAATTTATACATGTAAGAGTCGTATAAACAAAACAGTGAAATAAATGAGAAAAATTACTTCAACAAAATTCCTACGTTTGGAACAAACGTTAGCAAATACACGATTTCACATAATTCACTCATATACAAAAAAAATAAGAGAAAAAACCAAATAAAATAAAATTATGCGGGTGGAAAATCATAAATTGACTTTTGGATCAGCACAACAAAAAAAAACGAAATGAAACTTTTTGGGTACTTGTATGCGAGGATGTGTTTGTAAGTTTTACGGTATTCCCGCTTTGATCTACCGTATTAATATTTTATTTGGGCTCGTATGTTGCGTTAGGGTGTGCGTTCCGAAGACATCTGACTTGACTGTGTGGTGTGTATCTTGCAAATTGTCTTGTCAACAAAAAGAAACCCAGGAACCGAGAATGTACCAAATCGTATCACTTTCCAGCCCGGAACCCGCAGATGTCAAGTAAACTGCATTGAACCGGTAAAAAAATGGTGGCTTTCGTTCGTTTTTTATACATTTAATATATATTTTCAGTTCACCATTGATCTGTTTGAATGATTTTGACCAATTTCCACATTGATGAGTTTATTGGGTATTCCCTAGGTTGTCTTTTACCTACTCGATTTATCGTCTCTATTGGCCTAGAATGTTTGCCGTTTTTTCCACTTTTTAACTTTTTAATCAGTTTGAAGTCAGATTTTGTACAATCTGAATTCTAGAATCAAATGTACATAGTTTGAGGGCACTTGGCGCTTGTTTTAGATTGATTAAGACTGGTGGTGTAAGCCAACTAGAGCATTACTCAATCGCCGTGACCTTTTTTTTGCCAACCCCTCAAATGTAGGTAGACAACAATGCCTTTGTTTACAGATGAAATGGAAGAATTTTACGGCCAACTATTATGTGCATGGGCAAGGTCGTACCCAGGATTTCGCCTATTAGGCCTATAAGTGGTCGATTTTTGGCAACTATTCCTTTTTGAGATTTTGTCACGGGACAAATATGGAAGTGGTTTTCGCGGCGATCAATTCATGCTCAGATTTCAGTGAAAGTTGAGGCACTATGTTCATGCGAATTTCTGTACATGTTGTGCATTAATGTCTCTTTAAAATGGTCATATTTATAAGATAATATTATTTGTAGTTTATTTTAAAATTTATTTAAGACCATATTCGCACGGGAAATGTCGCACGGAACAAAAATTCCTAGGTTAATAACAGTTACAAATATACTGTTAGCGGGGATTGAAGCATTTTTCTCGTATTTTGTACGACCAGGCAACCACGTTGCCAATAACCACATAAAGGGAATGTGTCAAAGCCAAACGGGGCAGGGTACAGCTAGTATATTAATATATGCACATATATACATATTTATGTATATATAAATGTGATTTTTGTCTTAAGTAACAAGGCAAGTTATTTTCACAAACTAGGCGCATGTTTTCTAAGATACTGTGCTGTGTTTAATGAAATCAGTAATTATCTAATTGCGTTAATGTCATAACGGTGTGGTGTGTCATTGCTGAAGCGAAAATTATCGACCAATTTCGTATTATTGTAATAAATAAGACAAAAAATATAAAAACAACGTCGTAAGCGTAACATTAAGCATTGCGTTTTGTAAGAATCGTTTTTTATAATGCCAAAGTTTTCACAGGCTCACAATAATTTATTAGCGAAATCAGCCAAATGTAAAACCCACGACCAAAAACAGGCACAATTACAACCACATTGCCAGCTCGAAATGGAAAGAAGAAATTTAAATCTTCATTCTTCTATTCATGATTATCCTCCCCGAAATGGTACCGCATACCAGTCAGTGGAAGCTTAATTTTACAATTTAATTACACGTCGGGGCAAAAGAAAGGAAAATTATCTAAAATATGGATATTTGTATGCTCCTCAAAATGCTCACCTTAAAAATGCTATAGGATGGTTGAGTCTCAATGAGACCATCGGACGAACAATAGTTATAGGTTTTCTGGTGCTTAATCAAGAGCTGACCCCGCAAAAAGACCTAAGAAACTTTACCCAAAGTTTTGAGAAACATTTTACCTTCGTGTTGGCCACTTTTAGCCTTTCGTATAGGGTCGCTGGTTATCTGCCAAGTTGTTCTCTTTTACGGCGGTAATTTGTTGTTGCACGTGGCCGCCATTGCTTTCTTGCTTCTTTAGTGGGACGCATCATTAGTCGCTAGACGTTGATTTCCCCTCTTCCCTTTGGCTCGCAAATAGGCAAAAAACAGTTGGTGGTGGCCAATTAATAACAAATTTCAGTTTTACTGTTGCTGTTTCCATAAATGTTAAATAAATATTTTTCAATTCAATTTCTGTTTTTTCAATCTTACGGACCTTGTACAGGGCTATGTAGGAAATACATACGTACGAGATAAAGAATAAGAAATTACATTATACAGGTGAATCACACAAATGTACGTACTGAGTAATATTCGTATAGCTTTAGTATGTTATTACGAGTTTACGGTATATAAATATTTTATATCAAGATATCAGATAATAAACTATAAATACTTTAATATTTCCAACACGATTTAAAAAATAAAGCTTACAATGGATATTAAATTATACATTTTGTAGTTATCAAATGTTTAATGAAAAAATAATAAAAAAATGGATTGAAAATTAGATTGATAAATAAAAACAATGAAAATGATAAAAAATACACATAATTAATAATGCCTGTTTTGTGCGAATTTAATTAATATTCGTCTCGCCCCAGGTCTCTCCCGCGCTGCCATGAAGCGGCATGCAATTTAAAGTGATTTTCGGTTCGGTTTCAAATTGATTTTAATTTATGCTGTTGGCAAACTTTTTATTAAATAGGGCTGGGCAGAACGCTTACGACACTAGGCAGTTTTGTCATATTGAGGAGCCCTATTTCTGAGCTTCTGTGAACGCATATGCATGAGGCATTCATTAGGGCTTTAATTTTTGTAAAGAATTTACAAATGCTATTTTAACTGTTGCGCGCGATGGCTTGTAGTGTGTGTAAAGGAAAATGCAAACACACGTTAGCAGGAGTCCGTTCCAGTCGTACTTGAGAACGCCGTTTCTCCTACCGCCAACAGCAATAATAAACATCAATTGCCTAATGCAAACAACCGCAGGAGCTCTTTGTGCATACTTATACTCGGATATATAGACGGTCTGAACTCCCCTGAAATCTCCTCTGCCCACTACTGCTTCTATGTATACAAGTTGGTTGTTTGCATTTCTGTTGCTGTTGCTTCTCAAAAAGCAAAAACGGAAAAAGTGCTCTGTAAATACGCAACGAGACGCGTCGTACAGTATTTAGGCAGTCCTTGCTATGGTCCAACGTCACCTCACCCGTCCCGCCTATAATTGTGTAGCCAGCGTCTTTTTTTGAACTTGTTAACAATCTAACGACCTTTTTGCCTGGCCACCTCATTGTTGTTGCTTTATTTCTATATGTCGTGTGGCAAAAGGTTAGCGTTGTCGGTGGAGCTCATCAAATGTTTGAGCTCAGCTAATATTTGCATACTTGAGCTGCTCATGAAAATTACATAATTTGATTTCAACAAGAGGAGCACGTGGTAAGTTATTTTTGACTGAATAAATGTAAGCATGAATTTATACATTTGTGTTTACGATTTTTCTGCATCTTAATAGAAGTTTGTGACAGTTTCTTTTGAGAAATCTTCGTTTGAAACATAATCTCATCTTTACACATCTGTTCCCAAAAAAAAAACCAAGCTTAGTAATCATTTCCTATAAATATGTAGATTTTAGTCGCTGATAAATAAGAGCCAAGAAGGTATACTTGGCGCACAAATATTGCATAAGCCTATTTTGCTTAGGAGCTACTTTTAAAAGCCTGCATTTCAGGATCCGCAAAACTTACGTGGTTGCTGGTTCTTAAACCAAAAGAGACTTGGCTGGCAATGGAAGAGAAAGCTCATTGATTATTCATAGTATTCAACACAGAAGTGTTTATGTGGCAACCGGCGAGCCCTAACCATATCTAAAACTATCTCCTTCGGCCACAAATTGGCTAACAGCAAGAAACATCAAAAATGGGACAAAAACCTGACAAAAAATATGCAAATTTAACTTGTTCCTAGCATAACAATAAACTTTTGGTCAACTTCTAGTTTTGGGTCATGCATATGTACATAGATACAAACGAAATTGTGAATATTGTAAACAGATTTTTTCAACCGAAGCTGATTATATTGGACTGCGACGTGGGAGTGGTCGCCGGACATTCCATCTTTTTCCTTGTTTATAATTGCTGCTCTTGTTGAATAGGCTGGACCTTCTGTATTGGCTTTTGTTGAAATTGTATGATTGCTAATGGTAAAATTGTAAAGCTTATTTGATCGGGAAGCACGTACCAGCACCGACAGTTCCCTTGGAGACTGTCCTGTACTATATGTGTGTTCTTGGGCCAGTCCTTGTGAAAATCGTTATTGAACTCTCAACTCCAAACTGCAACCAGGGTGATCACATTCGTATGTACGACTGTACATGGGTACTATGTTTTTAAACAGAAAACGGTGAGTCATTTTGGAAATGGCAGTAGTGATTTTTTTTGTAATTTGTATGCAGAAAAAAGACTGATTCGACGTTCAGTCACATTTCACACAAGCTCATTGAATTATTATTTCTGGGACTATATATGTACATGAATATGTGTATAGACTTTTTGGGAGTGAGTTGTAAATGGAGTTTTGACTCCAAGTTTACATATTTGTACTTATATGCTAAATGCACCAAAAACTAAACTTATTTGAGTGTGTGTATACAACATTAAAAACTATATAAAAGAAAAATAAAGCTTAATTTGTCCAGAATAATACTAAAATTTTACATAGGAAGCTACGGTTTTTACTACATCCTGATTGTCGAAAACAGAATACTAAACAATTTAACGTAGAAAATAACGAGAAGGAACGTGAGTCGCTTCTAGTCGCGACTCTACTTTTATACCCGTACTCAGTCAGTATATAAACTTGTGAGCTTATAATTGAAATTTTAAAAAAATTTTAAAATTTTTCATTTTACATTTTTTTGCTACATTTGTTAACTACATCTACATGTAAAATGTAGATAATACATATAGAACAAATATTCTACATCTACCATTTAGATTCTACATCTCCTCCGCTAGGGGTTGCTCGCGCATTGCACAGGGCAGAGTGTGTGCGAGCGAGACAGAGAATGAATAGCGTCAGCAGCGCCAGAGGAGGTGGGGGAAGCAACTGAAAATTATATTTCTTTATTCTGGCTATAATTATGATCCGATCTGATTCAGATTCGGCAATCTGATAGATATGGTCATTCTCTACGATACTGCGTTTTTAGTTTTATCGTATCTTCAAAATTGTGGAAGCCACAGATTTTCGTCCTTTGTAGGGGCGGAAGGGGGCGGGGCGAAATTTTGAAATACACTTGTAACAGTGTGATATCACATTAGTCTGGAAACAAAATTTCGTTGCTCTAGCTTTTATAGTCTCTGAGAACGAGGCGCTCATCGGGACGGACAGACAGACAGACGGACGGACGGACAGACGGACGGACAGACAGACATGGCTCTATCGACTCGGCTATTGATGCTGATCAAGAATATATATACTTTATGGGGTCGGAAAAATTTCCTTCTCTGCGTTACACACATCCACTTTTAGCACAAATACAGTATACCCCTTAACTCTTTTTGAGTACGGGTATAAAAATGTAAGGTCAGTCGAGTCTGATATTCTAAATTCAATGATGCCCTTTTGGTTCTGTAAGAAAAGTAAACAATAGTGCCATTGATTAGGGTGTAATTTTAGTTTAGAGCTTGCAGCAGTGGTTGTGTTGGCTTTGACTATGATTCAGAATATAATTTGTATTTGTATTGAATGGGACCGGGACGGTCCTAAAGACCTAAAGGGTTTTCACAAGTGCGGTTATGTATATACATATGCTTGTATGTATAAGCAATGACAAATTGTTGAGCAGCTATCAGCATGTATCGCTATGCATATATTAGGTATTTTGGTTTGTTTTTCGGCTGACTGAGATTTTATATTAGAAAAAGGCTCTTCAGTCGGCTATGTTTCATTCATGCACTTCAATATACAAAATAGTATTAAAATGCTTTTTTGTACTATCCCGCTACTTATTCGGCGGCCCTTACTTCTTCTGCAAACGCAACTGCACATATGTATAATGAAAACAGTTTCACGAAAATGTCGACAGAGGAAAAGAAAATATGTTCGACCAAGCGAAAAAATGCACAATGGCCCGCAATAATAAATGATAATTGATAATAACATTTTTCTACCTTTCTTCCGCTGAAATCAGCAAAAGAAACCGAAATAAAAAGCAAAGAAATATGAAATAAAAAAATATATAAGGGAAATCAATAAAAATGGTGGCGACAACATTTGGCCACAATTTCAATTTTGTGGCACTGAGAGCAGTACACCAAGTCCAAGGGAATGGAAGGAACCCAATAACATTTTAGCAATTTCCGCTGCTCCCCTGGAAGTAAAAAATTTTATTTTGCTACTGTCGTAACTCTCTTCAATGTACGACTTCTTAGACACCTATAGTATTTCTATGCGACTGCACACCGTGTCGACAAATTTAGACGAAATGTCATCATTTCCAATGGGAAACTGTGCGCGCTCATCTGACAACGAACAAAGTAAGTGGGGAAAAAACGGCACTTATATTTCAGCAGAGATGTGGGTACCTACTGGAGAAAAAGGTTAGCTAAAAAAGCCATGCAAATGCTTTTTTATTTCCACACAATTTTTAAACCCACCTAAAACAGAGAATTCTTGGGAATCTAGCACGAGGTAAAACGAACCCTAAAGAGGTCTCTGGAAATCCCTCTTACGATTCTTAAACGAAGCATAAAATTGTTAAATGAGTGCGAATGTCTACAGAGAAAAGGGCTTCGTACTACATCCCTCCCTATCCCATCTTCTTGACCATTTGGTAACGTCAGGTTTTCATTTTTCGGCGTGAACGTTTCCTGTCTTTACTTTTTAGGCATTTTTCTGAGATTTAATTTAATTTTACACGGCAGTAAACCCTGTGATTGAAAAGTAAAAATTATAGAAAATGAAATAAAAACAAAAATTCATTAAGCTGAAATTATTTGAGACTATAGCAAAAGTTCCTTAAGAAAATAGATAGGTCATGCAAACAAATTCACTAAAAAATTCACTTATGTATGTGTACATATTTACATACATACATATCGATGTACATATGTAGGTAATAATATTGAGAAGGACGTACCACAATTTCTGGCAGCCGACCGTCAGGTTGTCCTAAGACTTCTAATGTAGAAAAGATATGTATATTTTTACTAATTTACAGCTGTTAAGGACAAACTAGTTTTGTTGTTACTTTATAAACTGATGCCGGAGCTGCGTTCGGCCAGTAATGAGTGGCATAAATTCATAATTAAATTTGTTTGTTTATTTGTCGGTATGTTCTGATGATAGCAAAGAAAACAAGTTTTCGGTTCTAAATAATTCCGTGAATACAAATAATGTGATGATTAAACACTCTACTTCGAGCAGAACCGACCACGTGTGTAAAAATAAATAGGAAACAAAGTATCTAAGTTTTTACAAAATTAATGTAAGTCTAAGTCTTAAGTCCATTTATAAAACAATATGTTTTATATATATCGAATACACATTTTTATATACATTTTTTTTATTAATATTTAGGTAAATTACGTTACAAGATTGAACAATATGTACTCATATAACTTAGCCGTTATTTAAAAATGTATAAATATAAATGCAACGCTTATAATAAATTAAGACGAATACACTTTAATTTATTATGCTACTACTTATATAATATTTCTAAGCATTAAAAATCCATGTCCCACCCGCTTAATTCTTCCGGTGGTTCATAATCGTTTTCTACGCCAGACGGTCCAAAATATTGCAAGTCGGTCCAACTTTTTAATGGTCGCTTTATCGGGGAAGTCAATTGTTTATTTTTCAGTCGCTGCCAATCCAGACTTTCAAACCAACTGTGTCTCTTGATATCAGATATCCCCTTGCGCTGATATCCCAAACGTTCAGCAGGCAGTTGTTTGCACAGATGACGAACCAAGTGCTGCGCGGATTTCGGGATTCGAGTAGGCATGTGTATAACATCAATACCGCTGAGGATTTGCTGATAAATCTTAATTTGGTTCACGCCTCTAAAGGGCGTTTTACCAACTAGCAGTTCGTATATTAGAATACCCAACGCCCAGTAGTCGACGGAACGATCATGCCCACGATCCAAAATAATCTCGGGTGCTACATATTCAGGCGTACCGGCAAAGGTGTTTGTCTTCTCATTTGGTCGAACATATTTGGCAAAACCAAAATCCACCTAGCAAATACTTTTGAATTAGGTGATTTTTTCACAAATAAATTTGATTAAAAATACCAGTTTACAGTAACCATCGGTGCCCAGCATGAGGTTCTCAGGCTTTAAGTCCCTGTAAATAAAGTTATGCGAGTGCAAAAAATCAAAAGCTTCGACTACACAGCCCGCTATAAACTTGGCCGTCTTTTCTTCAAAATACTGCCGCTTCGACATCACTGTCCATACATCACCGCCCATGCACGCTTCCATTAGAAAGTAAATGTATTTGTCGTTTCGGTATGTTCGGTAGAGTCTACAATAAAATAAATTTATTTTAAGTTTGCAAAAAGAGTGAATCGTTACTCACTGTACTATGAAAGGTGAGTTCCTACATTTAATCATTACATTTTTCTCATTGTAGACGTGCTCAATTTGATCTTGCTTCACCACCTCGATTTTCTTGATAATTTTCAGGGCAAAGGTTTGTTGGCCATATGCAACCAGATCCACACGACCAAAAGCACCAGAGCCCAAAGTAGCAACTTTCTTTAGTTCGGAGATGGCTATTTGGGAATGCTCGTTATCAAATTCGACACTTTTGTTACTGGATCGACCATGGGATTCGATCCGTTGATTAGGCTTCTCACGAAGTTGCTTGATTGTTCCTAAATAGCTTATAAACGCTCTGTTTCAAAATATAAATTTAAAATCGAGACTATTTTTATAATTCCTTTTGAAACTCACTCTCTATCCAACTTTAGTACCTCAGTGCCTGGTGCATCTGCATAGACACTGGCCTGTCGCACATCTGCATTTAAAAGCGCCTGTTCGCCAAAGTAGTCACCTCGCTTGCGTCTTGCAACAATTTGTTCCTGGTTTGATTCGTCTTCTTTCTTTATAGTAACGGTGCCGCCTCGAATGATATAGAACTCGTTTCCTACCTCGCCTTCACGTACAACGCAGCTGCCAGTCTCATAAAATTTCTACCGCGTAATAAGACAAATTTCATGATAGATCGATAGCAAAAGTGTCAAATCTATTACCCTTTGCAGGAGATCAACAACTTTGTTGAGCAAGTTTTTTTCGAGCTCTTGCAGAAATGGAACAGACCGAAGGAATTGAAGGTTTTCCTCACGTTCCCTGGATCCGGAGATTTGCATGATGGCTCGAAAGGTTTCACGTGCTATTTTCCACACTCGGGCATCGGTGGCAGCTAGGTAACAGAAGATCAAGCATTCTCTTGGTTCACAATACAAGGTATTTACCCTTAATGGTTGCCTGCCTGGGAGCATTATAGAGTATTGCCAGCTCGCCAAATACAGTTGCCGGTCCAAAGTTGCCCACAAGCTGTCCCCCGCGTATGACATCGTAGTGACCCTCTGCAGATACATATATTTCAGAGCCTTCCTCATGCTCGTTTATAATGTAACTATTCTTTTTGTAGCTTGCCGGCGCCATTGCATTGATCACCATATTCTTGCGTTCTTTGTCCATTAGGTTATTTAGGAAATCATTGCGTTCAATGGCCATGTGTATGAGATTATGGGTGCTGCGAAACGGATTCATTGGTTAATAGCCGATGTTTTTTTTGTTTCTCTATTTCATCAACTTTCCATTACTTACGCTTTGTCTTTTGTAATTGATTGAATTTCAATGTCGCCTTGAATGGGGTAAATCGGTCGGACATAGATCAGGCCACCTTCCACACGGTGAGCCTTTGGGGTCAATGATTCGGTGAGTCGGCTCTTCTCTTCATCACAGCATCGCTTAGATGTTGTTATTTTTTCCTTATAGTTTTAAGTTAAGCAGGTTAATAAATGGATAAATGGTCCCGCGTAGTTCAGCGCATGCGAAGCAGTAACACTCTCATTACGTACTTGATTATTCAAGGCCTCCAAAGGGCCTAGTTTGTTGTCTGTTTTTTGGTTCTTCTGACATTCAACGCTTTGTTTCTTCCGCAAATGTAGGGGTGTTCCAGGTACCAACATCTCGGAGGGCATCGGCGGCGCTGGTGGTATGTTAATATCAGGCATGGTGGATACACGTCGTCGACGTGGGCTGCCTGCGCTGTTCTTTGTAATATAATTGAGTGACACATTGCTGCTACTCTTTTCATTTGGTGAGGCTTCAAGCAACTCTCCACATTCTTGCCGATCCTGGCGCAATGCACCATTTGTCAGCATGCCATTAATATTGTTGTTATCGTTGGTATCGCTGCTTTGCCAGGACAAAGTATAATCTGTTTGGTCTGTGCTTAGTTCCTGTGTATGACCAATGAAAAACTTAACAATTCCCTCCGCTAAAGGTGTTGTAGGGCCTGACGGCCTGACGACGTCATCAATTATGCCTTTTTCATTCACTTTGAGTTTTGACTTGCCGTCCACAGTATCATCATCAGCATAGGCACCGCCATCTGCATTAGCCCCCGACTCTTCCTCATCAGCAAACTCGATATTCGGTGCCTCTGTGGGCAGGGCTGTGGGTCGCCGCTCTTTGACTGGTTTTAATTTTGAATTTGAACGTGTGACAATAATTGCATTGCCAATGACGGAGTCTCCCTCCACCTGCGGCTCGTCATCTTGCTTTTCCTTTCCTTTGCTGGCCTGCAGTTTACTCTTGTTGGAGCGAAACTTCTTTGGCTGCCTCTGCATGCTATTTGTACTATTTACATTGCGATTTTCGGCCAAACTCTGCAGAGGAAAACTACTGGGTGAAGAAGATGATGAGGAGGAGTTTGTGGGCTGCAATCTAAGCCGTTGCAGTTTGGCCTTAAGGCACAGGTGGAAGAATAGCAAAAGCGAGAACCATACCGCCAAACATTTACCAAGACAAACAAAAAGGTGCACAAGTTTTTCGTTGTTGTTCGAATTTGGTGAATTGTGGCCGTGGCGGACATTGGTGTTGTTTTCATCATTGGTGTAACAGCATGTGTACATATTTACAAGTGTTGTGTCGATTCGAATGTTAGAATCAATTTATTTGGAAGTATAAGAAACATATACATGTGTGCACATATTAGTTTGTTTCACAAAAACAAGCTCATTTAGTCCAACATGTGGAAAAGGCGACAATGGGTATACATCGTGGATGCGCCACTAGACTCACCTCACTAGCACTGGGTGTAACGATGGGCGTGTAAAGGGGTTTTTCCTCGCGCCGAATGTACAAACCAATTTGCTGAAAAATTAGAACTATACTTTTATCCCCATTTCATTATATTTGTACCACATGATTCATTTTTTATGTTTAATTAAATTGCGGTGGGCGGCAAGGTTTATATTTGCTGAATATATAACTTCTAACTAAATTTAACTCAATTTTGAGTCGAATTTTTACTACCCAAAAGTACTAAGAGTCCTACACGGTATTACGATATTTCGGTCCGTTGACTTTTATTAATGTACAGCCTATAGGCTGAGCCTATTAAAAAGTTATATCAAGGATGCATATGTAAATATGTATGTATGTTTATCTTGTCCATGCTAATGAAATATTACAGCCTGTTTGAGGGAGAAAGGCATAAATAAACACAATGTCGATAAGCAAAACTGCTGGTCTGGTTGGCTTCGCTTTGATATGCTAATCGACCTAAACGACGACATCTTGACATGTTTTCCGTTTTCCCACGGAAGCTCAAAAATCTTTTTTTTTCTGATGAAGTCTTTGATAATGTCGACGGGCCGACTGCAGTTGAAGTCGGTGGATAGCGACTCTTGTACCTATCTGAAAGTTTCTGCGTTATAGCCCCTGTTACAGTCTGATTTTTATGACATTTAAATAGAAGTACTCCTCCACAATGCGGCAATTCTTTGTATATGCTGTTGGCATTTGGAACCAACTTCCCCACGGCCTTAAGGCCATAAGTTGCGTGAAGCAATTCGAAATCGCACTGGAGAACCTACGCCCTGCCTAACTCTGCTAAATTTAAAAAATTTTTAAAAGTGGCGATGGATGAAGAGAGAGGGAGACCTATTGAAGTTAAATTAAATTATGGCAGTAAATGTTTGTACATACATAAGTTCAATTATAATTATAACTATAATTACTCTTAAATGTTGCTATGTATTCTGAATGTTTAAATGTTAATAACTATTACAATTGTTGTGACTATCGCCCTAATATATATGTAGGTATTAATATGCTTGTCGCGCTAGGATGGAAAATACAAAATACAAATTTCTACCCATGGAGGTTATGTTTTCCTAACGACTTTGACATTGAAAGTCCCCGAGCTATTTGGAATAACTCTAACTTTGTGTGAGCAGACACGTTCATTTTCACCTCCATCTCTAAAAAAAAACATGTCAGCCCTCGCGGATGTCTTGCATAATAGATAGCCTTCTACAAATTTTGCATATTTGTATGACATTTGGAGCAGTGGTTGCAAGGTGCCCGCACATGTTCCTGTTTCTCGAATGATTTTCTCTACGTTTCTTCTCTTTCACCACCTTTTTATTCGCATACTTATCATATTTTTGCATGTTTAATAGCAGATCGTCGTAGTATGCTTGGTTTTGATAAAACGCTTAGATTGCACAAAACCAAGTAACATTTTAAGGCTTCCAGTTCGTTTGAAATGGGCCAGATAAATTTCGGTGGTTTCGTGTGAACCCTAAAAAAACACTCATACACACCTGAATCCGTTATTTTTCTGTGTTTTTGATGAGTGCATGATAATTATTTTGAAAAAGTGAACGTCATGAGTAGTGAAATAAATGATAAGAGAAGCAAGGTTTCGCTTCAATCCTGTTTGACCGTATTTCAGATTATCAAGATCGGAAAGCACAGTCAGAGCCACGAAATATTTCCTATTACTTCAATTTTGTCTCTATAATTTTGTTGTACATTTTCTGCGTTAAGACCATTTCAAAACTGTTTGTATCTTAAAGTCGGAAGACTCATCTACAGTTATGTTCATTCGTTTGGCTAAATATTATTTATGGTTTTTCTTGCCGCTCCCTATTAAGCACTTGATCAACTTATCAGTTGGCTTTTCAGACAAAAGCATTACTACAACATGATCTGCGCCATGTAGAAACTCACCACCGGACTATCATGCGTGTTGAGTATCGTGTCGGTGTTTTCATCTTGGGCTGGCGAAAATTTATTTTTACTCCGATGGTGGAACAATCGAGGAAAGCAGGCCATATTGTCACCTGGCTTTTTTATTTTTTTATATGTATATTAACGTTGTTCACTATAGTTAGTTGTTATTTTATCACTTTATCTGAGATCCTGCTGTTGCAATTGATAAAGCAGATGAATCTTTATAATTATTCCAACCATAACCATAAATCATAAAATCTTAAATTTTTGTTATTTATTTTGTATGTTTGGCGCCAAGATTTGCAAACTGTGTATATATATATATTTCACGCCTATACAGGGAATAACACTGAACACTTATTTTGGTTTTATATTGTACAGGTACGTACTCTTTCAAGGTCGAGCAAAACCGAAAGGGCAGCAGACCATTAGTTTGTATATTGCAATAAAGCGCAAAGAATCTGAACATACTCGTATTTCACATTCAATGTTGACCACATTGGCTTATCAACTGCCTCAACAAAAGAAAATCGCTCATGCTTTGTATCTGATAAGTTTGTTTGAAGAACAAAAGTTTCAAAGTTAAATAAATATGCACATCGTCAACTAGTGCTGCTTTAATTACTACTGAGAGCGAGTTTCTACCAATTTCTCAGTTTTTGTTCATACCGACGCCGCCGTCTCTGTGCGCGTCTCAGTTATTTTGCAGTTATTCAGCTCTGGGGCTATAGCGATGAATCAGTATGCTCACTGCCTTTTATCGCTTTTCTCTTATCATTTAAAATGCTTAATTGTTTTCAATTTATGCGGGGGTTTTTATTGTTTGTTTAAAAGCTCTGGATCAAATGCCTTGAACGAGCGGCCCAAAGAAGGGAAACAACGCCGAGGTTTGCATTATTTCGTGTGAATTACCGACTTAGTGCTAGTGCGCTAGATCTATTGACCAATGTTGTAATTTAAAAAAAATTGTTTTCGCTTAGTTATTTATACATAACTGTTTTATGTTTTAAGTATTTTGTTTTTCGGAGTCTGCAAACAGAAGAAATGTATATTCCAAATAAAAAAGTAACAATTTCTGGGTATTTTTGTTTTTATGGATATTTTTACTTCACTTTTCGTGCCATGATTTGCTTCGACGAGGAGCGAACAACATCGACAACAGCAGCGACTACGACAAGAGAAAGTGCGAAGTGATTCGCAAATGTCGCAAGTCACGAGTCACTCATTTATATTAATTTATTGACATTTCGTTGGCTCTTATCAGTAGACGTCTTCTTGATGTTAGTTTTCACTTGCCTCAATGATTTTTTCATTGAATTTCATAATGAAGCTATACATACATAGCTGAATTTTATTTAGGTTGGGATTCCCGTTAAAGCATATGCCTTTTTTTTTGAACAAGCAAGGTCTGTTCCAGATAAACTTAAAGTGGTCTCGATAAGCTTTTGGTTCGGGCAAAGTAAAATTACGTGAATGCCACCAGTAATGTTAGCTTTACTAAGCGATTGGCGTATTTTGGTAGTCTCACAAGTACAGAACGTTTTAGACAAAATATTTCGGAAAATATAAAATTTTAGTTGATTCAATAACACCAGATTTATTTGTTTCTAAAACACTCAAATTTTTCCATGCATTGTTTGAGAATATGTCAGCCATATCTTTTTGATTAGATATCGGTATCAGGAAATTGACGAAGATAGATACATATATGCGTTGGGTTTTTATTTGTTATATAAATTAAATACATATTGAACTGCACATACTCCGTATTCTGAATTTTTAATTATTTCATTTAATTTGTAGGATTTTTTTTTTCACTTTTTTTGGTTTTACTTTTTCAACAAAACAGTTGAGCGACACACGCAAACTAGTCAAGTCGCCAATGTATCATTGAAGAATTTACAAGCGAGTTGAAGCACAAAAAATTTTTGAACTATATAAGCAAAAAAGAACCTGGTAATTGTATAAAGAGCACAGAAGGGTCATATTTTACAGTTTGTGTCATAAATAGCTCCATGCTTTTTGGAGCCTGAATCACTTAATTCAAAACCTCAAGGCTGCATAAAGCGTAGCGGCAAAAAGACGTTTTATTAACGGCCGCCCGTACACTTTTTGCACACCTGCCGCTGTGGAAGCTGATAACTCGACTAATTTAATGTGGACAATTTAAATTGGCAATTTGCCCGACGCGGTAACGCTGGCGACGCCAACGTCAGCGTAGCCACGAACGGCGACAACAGCGACGGCTGCCTAGCTTTATGTTTATCGGTATCAGTTGAAGTGCCTGCCTAGTGTTCTTATCTATGGAGAAGTGTTGGGTATGCGAGGCGTCATTGTTAAATGCGAGACGGTCGTTTGAGCCCAGAAAACAGCGGCGTCGCCCAAGTTTTGCTTAAATCAGGAGGGATATACAAAAAATATAATAGTTCGCTTCACACATTTTTTTAATGTTAGGAAGTGTTGAACTATCTTAAAAAAATATTAAAGTTTTATGAAGGTTCAAAACAGGCTATTCAGACAATAACAATCCTATTCAACATGCTTTCAATGTGTAACTAATGAATTTCAAAGAAAAACTCATGTTCACTCTCGAACTCACCCTACTCATGCGTTTTTCAAGCGTACGTGCTCATATGTTGCGACAATATGATGGCGAACTTGTCTTATTCGATGGTTAAGCCTTAAATCATGCATGCCTGCCTGCGAAATTATCGTTTGATTGAACTTGTTAACACACGTAGTGACGCGCACAAGCATTATGCCACCTTTCTAACACACCGGATGCATAAGTGTGGCAAACATTTAAAGTCAACAGTGTGTGTACAATGAGTACATTTAGCATCAAGAGACAAATTTTCCCGAATATTCCAGAATATTAGCGTAGGTATTTCCGTTTCGACAGGAATATATAATTGCATAATCAATGACCACAGAACTCACAGAGATTGCACAATTCTCCAAAACGATGAATAATTGATGTATCCAGCTGCTGAAAAGCCACATTCGTAGGGTATTTGGCACTTTAAATTTTGATTTGGTTATCTAAATTATTTACCTTTAAGTAAAAGTCTATCTATATATACATATATATATGAACATACATCGTACATAAAAATATAAATACTATATACATATGTACATGCATATACGATTAGGATAGTCTAATTATCGTCATGATTGCAATGCTTTGGAACTTCGCCAACATTTATTTGAGGTTGATAAGATTAAAACTGTATGTCCGATTCGCGTTAGTTGACTACCGTTAAAAAAAGAAAAGTCCAACATCACATGAATAAATTTCTTAATTTTTATTTTATGGAAGTCCGTATGTAACTGCCTAAGGGATTCAGAGAGCTAAAATCAGAGCTAAAAAAGGGGCAGTTTAGAAGAGGAAGAGCCTTAGATATAGCGGCTGAGGGTAAAAACGTACCTAAGAAATATGGGAAAACAATTTGAAAGTTAACGAGAAGGAACGTGTGAGTCGCTTCTGGACGCGACTCTACTTTTATACCCGTACTCAGTCAGTATATAAATTTATGAGCTTATGATTGAAATTTAAAAAAAAATTTTAAATTTTACATTTTAAATTTTTTTGCTACATTTGTTAACTACATCTACATGTAAAATGTAGATAATACATCTAGAACAAATATTCTACATCTACCATTTAGATTCTACATCTCCTCCGCTAGGGGTTGCTCGCGCATTGCACAGGGCAGAGTGTGTGCGAGCGAGACAGAGAATGAATAGCGTAAGCAGCGCCAGAGGAGGTGGGGGAAGCAACTGAAAATTAATTATTTATTCTGGCTATAATAATGATCCGATCTGGTTCAGATTCGGCAATCTGATAGATATGGTCATTCTCTACGATACTGCGTTTTTAGTTTTTTCGTATCTTCAAAATTGTGGATTCCACAGATTTTCGTCCTTTGTGAAGGCGGAAGGGGGCGGGGCGAAATTTTGAAATACACTTGTAACAGTGTGATATCACATGAGTCTGGAAAAAAATTTCGTTGCTCTAGCTTCTATAGTCTCTGAGAACGAGGCGCTCATCAAGACGGACAGACGGACAGACGGACAGACGGACAGACGGACAGACAGACAGACAGACAGAGACTCGGCTATTGATGCTGATCAAGAATATATATACTTTATGGGGTCGGAAAATTTTCCTTCTCTGTGTTACACACATCGACTTTTACCACAAATACAGTATACCCCTTAACTCTTTTGAGTACGGGTATAAAAAGAAAAGAGGGGAAGAAAGTGAGCATTTTGTGTTTTTGTTTTATGACCAGCCACAATTCACGACACCCATGAAGTGATTGATGTGCTCCGGCAGCTTCTGCACGAACCACGCCATTTCAAGCCGCAGTTTTAGTGGATTTTCAAATTGCTTTTTGACGCTGACAGAATACGGGTTTGTTGGATGGGTATACCAACGGAAAGAGCCAGCGGCAGTTATTCAAATGCAAACGACAGCTGTCCAAATGGGTTTAACTAAAATTTGACTTGATCTTTTTTTCTTACTTACAGTTGTAAAAATGGGGCAGATGTCAATGAGTAACTGAGAAAAACTATAACTTGCACGCATGTCCTTATTAAACAGCATGGCAAATGATAGCCCTACTGAGCGAGGCAAAAGTATAGCTGAAATACATTGAACGAGGTGCAATAGAAAAGGTCAAGTCAATGTCGCTGTTGACTAAACTTGCCAGGCTATCAACGACGATATTGCTGGTGATGCTGCTGCCAGTGGCACCTCAGCACAAAGTAGAAGACAAACACCAACAGAATGACCGATACAGCATGGATCAGAAGTTTTCGCTGCCCGCCGTACCGCTGCCGCCACCGCCACCTTTCTCGGCGGCGAAGCACAACTTTTCCATGAACGCCTTTGCAGGTGACCATGCTTTAGGAGATCACCGCTCTCCGTCTCGCTTAACCGGAACCATTAATGGCAGTTCCGGCTGCGGAGGTTTGCTCAATGCGAGAAACGGCATTATTCAAACGCCTAACTTTCCACATCGGTTCTCCACGCCAATTGAATGCATATGGATAATCGATGCCTCTGATTTGACAACAACTCAGGGGAAGGAAAATATATCCATAGTAGTCTACCTAACACAACTTTACGTGCTGAGCGGTCTCAAGCTCACCGAGTATATGTATTACTCTGATGATTTCAAGGTGCCAGCGCACCGCGTTTTCACCCTGACTGAAGACGAAGTAACCCAGGTCTCCTGGGTGCAGTTCCACAGTCAGTATTTGGAGATAAGGTTTACCATGACAACCTTGGACGGAACTCATTTAC
This sequence comes from Drosophila subsilvestris, assembly GCA_035043285.1. Taxonomy (NCBI): domain Eukaryota; kingdom Metazoa; phylum Arthropoda; class Insecta; order Diptera; family Drosophilidae; genus Drosophila; species Drosophila subsilvestris. The sequence goes on along the minus strand of JAWNNB010001719.1, from coordinate 7,310,929 downwards.
GTGCACTGGATCGCTTACTGGATGTCTACGGCTTCAACATCACATACGAGGTGCAGCATGATGTAAAGGAATCGCAGTGCAATACTCTCCAATGCCGTTTTCTTGGAGATTGCTATGCCAGCGCAAACTATGGGTATGTTTAAGTATGATAAAAGTTTATTCTTTCTTAAATTTAAACTTTTACAAATAAGTCTGATAATGCTAATTTTTAGCCATTTACAAGTCCTGCTCAACCACGCGAAAGATCTACTAAAGTGTAAGCATGATCTTAGAGGACATGAGTTAATAGTGCTTATATAGTGGGGTAAAGAGGAAAAAGCTTTGCCATTCATTACGTAAAAAAATGAATTTCCGGAAACGTACCATATACATAAAGTATATAGTATATGGAGCAATGCCCTCACCGACAGGTAGCAATTGAAGCTGTTAACTGCTTGCACATCAACCTTTTTATACCCGTACTCAAAAAGAGTTTGTGGTAAAAGTGGATGTGTGTAACGCAGAGAAGGAAAATTTTCCGACCCCATAAAGTATATATATTCTTGATCAGTATCAATAGCCCAGTCGATAGAGCCATGTCTGACTGTCCGTCCGTCTGGCCGTCTGTCCGACTGGCCGTCTTGTTTGACGCCTCGTTCTCAGAGACTATAAAAGCAAGAGCAACCAAATTTTGTTTCCACACTGATGTGATATCACACTGAATCAAGTTTCTTTCCAAATTGTGCCACGCCCCCTCCGCCTTCACAAAGGACGAAAATCTGTGGCAGCCACAATTTTGAAGGTACGATAAAACTAAAAACGCAGTATCGTAAAGAATAACCATATCTACCAGATTCTTAAATCTGGTACAAATCAGATCAATTTTATGGCCAAAATGAAGAAATAAATTATCAGTTTCTTCCCCCACCTCCTCTGGCGTTGCTGACGCTACTCATTCTCTTTCTCGCTCGCACACACTCTGCCCTGTGCAATGCGCGAGCAACCCCTAGCGGAGGAGATGTAGAATCTAAATGGTAGATGTAGAATATCTGTTCTACATGTATAATCTACATTTTAGATGTAGTTAACAAATGTAGCAAAAAAATGTAAAATGTAAAATTAAAAATTTTGTTTTTAAATTTCAATCATAAATTTATATACTGACTGAGTACGGGCAAAGACAATAAAAGTATAAGATATGTAACGCCATACAAAATTCTTGCAAGCGAATTTTTCATGCTGGCTCTAGAGCTGGCTCCAGGCTCTCTTGAAATTTAGTTGAGAGAGCGCTCTAGAGCCAGCCGCTCTCTCATATGTATACAGCATACGAGAGCAACTGGCTCTAGAGCGCTCTCTCAACCAAGACTGTATGTGTGCACACATATTTTCAAGCACTCGAGATCTGCTTGCATACATACCACTATGGGAAATTTGACCACTTTTTGTGGCAATAATTAATAACTACCAAACGAAACAATATTTTTTGGTTTAGTTTTTTGATATGAGTTAATAACAGCATGAGGAAGGTATTTTGAAAAAATGGGCCTGGCAACATATATTAATTTTTTTGCTCAACATGTAAAAACACAAAAATGTTGGGCGCACGTTGGGAAATTTTTATTTTATCCAAGAGGGCGTAGCACGCCTTAAAATCAATGAACAACAAGAAAAAATTATTTTTCAGGTAGCTCATTCACAAAATTTGACCAGAAAAAGTGGTCAAATTTCCCATAGTGCATATTTTACAGCGCTGAATAAATATACCCTTCACTTTATAAATACTAAGTTAATTTTGCAAGACGCTTACCACCCGAATATTAAAATACTCCTATTTTGTATAACCTTTATATGATATTTTTTTTAATATAGTATATTCGAAAATAATGAACGGACATGCATATATAAAAATACATAATACCTATTTAATACATGATTAGGGTCATTAGGGTATTCAGCGTGCACGTGTGAAAAAAGGGCGTATTCGTTTCTCAACTCATAAAACTGGTTTTGCTTGAAAATCGTCTGCTTCGCACAAGTACGCACACAAACGCACTCTTTGGTTTTGTGTGTACTCACACATGCAAGCGGATTCTATTTTTAGACTCGTACGCTCTCAAATTTTGTGCGAGAGAGATGGCGCGATTTTCGTCGCTTGCTGAAAAATTGCTTGCATATGGCTACGAAAATGTATGAGCGTTACTTATCTTATACCTTTATTGTCTTTGGTACGGGTATAAAAGTAAAGTCGCGACTAGAAGCGACTCACGGTCCTTCTCGTTTCTTTTTGGTGTTCATGCTACTAATGAAAAAGTTTTTCGGCTTTGCATTTTTGTGTTAAGTTCGATTCAAGGCTTTCCACCAAATCCAAGTGAGAGGCATACGTTTTTTAGTGTTTTAATAAGTGGAGCTTCTGTTCGTTGCCCAAAAACGACTACCTCCTGCTTAAATCGTCAGCGTAGAGACCGAGGAGCCAAAACAAATTAAAAATCGACAATTTAACAAAAAAATATACACGTTAACGGTCAAAAGAAAAACGTGATGTAAAAGCCCAAATTCACGTAAAGGTGTTTTAATGGATAATCTTTGAAATTGAGCTTGAGTGGTAAGCATGAGAACACCTGGTATAGTGGGAGGACTGCTGTTTGAATAATTAAACAGGTGCTTGCTGAAACGGATTCATAAAAGGCACTTGGAACTATCGCATATAAGTAACACAACTTATTGATCCGCTTTGCACCAATTATAAAGTTTAATGACAACAATTAAACATTGCGAAAGCATTTAACAGCGAAAAATACCTAACTAGAATTAATTGGTGGGCCGAGCCAATATTTATATCAATGCCAAAATTAAGGCGAATTGAGCATGGGAAAATTAATAAAAAGTGACAGCTGAACTTTCTTTGTAAGCTGTTAGTATTTTGGACCTTTCATCGCTGTGCAGTTTATATAAAATATAATTTCGCGCCTGATATGTAGTGGCCCGTAACTTCATTACCAACTAAAGGCCTCATCATTCACTACGTGCCTTAGATAAGCAGGACCATCCGAGTTCGGAACCAAAAATAGCTTCCACTTGCACGATGAAGAAGGCGATGAGAGTGACGAATAGAATAACTGAAATCCTTCAACACAATTTTTGTTTTTATTTTTGTTCTTAGCACTACGTCTCATCTATGGATCTAGCTTTCTTCATCTCGTTTGTTAAGGAATTTAAGTATTTGTAGATGAAAAATTTGCGGGGCGCGTCTATAAATGTTATGTGTCATTCATTACTGATGCGTTGTTCTTCTGCCTTTGTTCATTTTTGTTCATACCTCTGTTTTTATTAAGTGCTCCGATTATATTGTGAGCTCTGCGTATGCGTGCACGCATTTTTAATAAGGGCCGTCGAATGACTAACGTACGGTTGCAAGATTAATTCAGCATTAGGTTAACGATTTTAAATTTAAAATATTTAATTTAGTATATTTACTTGAAGGCACTAAATATTTGTACATATATCCGCTCACTTTTCTAATTTGGTCATTATAGGGCTAAAAATAGCCCTAATAAACGTTATATGAAAGCGGCTTTTCTATAAACTATTAGCAGCAGAAAAAAGGCAAGCAGAAACAATAAGGCATAAGCAATTGGCCATTAGCCAGAATGAAGTCTGCTCTTGCCATTCTCTTTTATATTTCGTTCATCCTTTTGTTGGGCCATGAAAATCTGCTGCACCTCACCACAAAACTCCACAGAGCAGTAACCAATTAATATTTTTAAATACTTTTTCTGGTTTAAACCATTTTGGTTGGGCATTCAATTTGGTTTTCTTTCCCTTTTTGGAGGGTGTTTGGCCCTATATACATAACTTCTTCAACAGACGCTTAATTGAAAAAGTTTTCGCTTTGAGGGCTCTATATTGAACTGATCCAGTAATTTTATCTTTTTCTTAAAGTCTGCAGAATAGTCAAAAAGTATAAAAGTAACAAATAGTCGTTTTGCGTTTCGCGGCTAAATATATATGTATGTACATGCATATTCAGCCTTGCAAAAAATGCAGTAGATTTAATAATTTTCGAAATTTTCGGTAGCACTACTATTATTTTGACCGCATCCAAATGGTGATATTTAGCGAAAAATGTCGAAATATAACGGAAAGAAAAGAGACACGCTTCTTTAACTTTATAATCAAGGACAGCAATGCTTGATAGTTGTACGAGTGAAAAAAACATTTTAATTTTTTTCTGAAAATGTTGATGGTTTATTCTGAGTTGTTTTCTATTATTATAATCTGCAATTAAGGTAGTCTCTAAAAAAAATAAAATTATTTTGGGGAAGTGCTTGTAAGTCAATTTTTTTGAGGGTATATGAAAAGTTATTTTGGCACTACTATTATTTTGACCGCAGCTGTACATGCATATTCAAAAGTGCAAACTCAGTAGAATAGATGTGAGATTTCTACTCTATGGCCAAGGACGCAGGTTTGTGATTGTGGGCCACAGCATTTTGAGGGTGTAGAAAGCAAATCCTATTCAACTGATTGGCAACCTTTTAAAAGGCCAGCACAGTTATCGGTAAACAAGGGGAAGAAGCACCAACGGCAATGACATCGACTCAGAATTAGGCCACATTCAAGCGGAAAATTTTGTGTGCCCTACACCGTAGCAGAAGGGATGAGAGGAGTGGGAAATGTTCAGCAATCAATGTGCGTTGCCTATGGCTCTGGATCTGCGTCCGATAAAGCTTAAATAACAAAAAACGCAGCTGCTGCTGAGCAAACAAAATGTCAGCATCAAATGAGATCAGGCTCCGTGCGAGGTTAAGAAGATGGAAAGGAGGTGGAGTGCATCGATGTGACCGCGATGTGCACCTCACTACATGGTATCTGTGTCAGTGTCATTCTGATTCACTTGCGTGCGCCTCGTTCATTGTTTGCCATGTCAAACATTGTTATTTATCCAAAGTCGAGAAATGGCACACAGGGAGTACAGGCGGAGACAGAGTTGGCCATATTGCAATTAGGTTTTGTTTGGTCCCAATTTTTGAACATTGGTCTTATTTTACTTTAAATTTTTTTGAATTATCTTGGAACAAGGACCTTTGTCGCGAACACGCACCTCACATGGCTAAGATAAGTTTTAACTTATTTGTAAAGTCTCAAAACTGGTACAGATGTGCGAATCCACATCCACACCTCTTGATAATACAAATACTAGGGTATACAAAAAGCATTTAAATTTGGTTACTATGTATGTGTTTTAAAAGTGCGGAGCGAAAAACCATTCAACAATCGCTATTCCTGTCGCTTACTCAGTTACGCACCTTAACACATAGGACCATCAAATTAAATTTTATTGTATTATATGTAAGGGTGCAAAAGTAATTCCAAACAATTAGATGTTACTTTTTTCAACCGGTTCCTTTAACCTTCACACGTGCCGGCAGCAATTTGTTAAGATTTCATTTTATTTTATCGTGCGGTGCATAGACTAACATACATACACTGATTCAAGCTGACTTTACCATCTGTACCTACACTATACGATTTTGTAAAACTTTATGATTTCTGCTTTCCATATTTTCATCAGTCCATGTACTTTGGCTTTTTGTCAAAAACCTTCTGGAGTGTAGTTTTCTGCTTCCAACTAAGTAACCCATACAGACTTATCCACATCCGGCATATCACTTTCGATCAACTTTTTATACTACTTTATCGATGCGAGAAAGAATATTTTGGCGAAGGATATCCACGGAAGCTATATGTGTGCAGTTTTCGAGTGGAGTCCTATTAAATTGTCGCAGATTTTTGGCAAGCGAATATAATTGTTCGGCTTTTAAAATTTGAATGAATTTAAAATGCGCCGTTGAATTTGATTTCGCATGCAGTCAAAACAATGCCTTCCTCTATGAGAAAACCCAAAATCCCTTTTACCTTCTACCAAAAAAAAGTGTTACACCTGCCGTACGTATTGTACTTTTAATTTTTATTTGAAACAAAAGACCCGCAGCGTCCCTTAAAAATAAAACGTTGCGTGCCAAATATTTTGTGTGTGAAAAAAACTTTGAGGTGCACATGTCACAAAATACACAGAATTACGAACGAAAAAAAAAAAATTCTAGAAAACTGGCGAACACACGAATGAAGCCAGGTGCAGGTGATTTTCAATGATTCGTAAAAAATGCAAAGCCTGTTTCACTGAAACAAAGAAGATTTAGCTTCAGAGCAAGAGGAAAATTCTTATTTTCGCTGCTGGTTTATTCTTACGAACTGTCGATGACTTTAAAAATACAGCATTCGACAGATACGAGATGCATGGGAAATAGCAACTTATTCAACAGTATAAAACAACCTTAAAGCCCAGTCATATGAAGTTTATGTAGAAAACGTTGCCGTCACAGAGGGTACAACAAGCAATAGAAGAGACGGCGAGCAGTAGGTTGCATGGACTTGTAAGCTGCGCTGATGTCCGAACACAGAGGCAATAATTAATTTCCGCAATACAATATAACCACAGTGTACAAGCCTTCACATTCTATATATAAGAACAATGCCAGAGTATTAGGTAAATAGTTAGCGGACTTCCAAGCAATACATTTCCATTTGCACAAATGTTAAATGACTTCCTTCCGAGAACTTCATACGAAGTGCTTTTATATATTAAAATAGTAAGCGAGATAAATATGTAAAGAGCATTATATGTATGCATTTTGGTTGAACGGAAGTCTTTATAAACCAAAATATTTACAATAATTACGGCTATCATCAAACTCAAATTGTATAGTGAACAAATAAATTTTCAAATAAAAGAAAAAGTTTTGTGGTCCAGACGTTCGATTTTTCTTTCTGACTAAACGTTTTTTAATGTTTCGATTTGTTCATAATATTAGAGATAGAATACGCCAGATGTTACCAATACCAGATCAATTAGAATGACCCACCAAAGGACAACAAAGTGACGCCTGCCAGGGAACTCTTATGATATTAAATTCATATTGATTTTTAGAAAAAACAAATTTAATTGATTAACTTCGAATAGTTTCAGCGAGTTAAATAAGTATTTGGTATTTTCAAATGGTAAAACTTCTAACAAATGTGCCGTCTTTGGTTTGTAGTTTGGTATTTCGACCCCAATGGGGCTGATGTTCTTGATTTGTTTTGAAGATGATTTTAAAATAACTATGAATTCAGCTTGAGCACGTACCTTATATGAGTAACTTTTATGAGTCACAATCTAGGCAGCTCATCGATTGTGGCAAGGCGCAATCTCAGAAATCAACACGACACGCGAAGCGATCACAAATATGTATAACTCGAGCCGTGCTCACATCTACCGTTTTAATATTTATTTGCAGTTCGTATGGTTGCGCCTGTTTTCCAGGCTTCAGTGGCAGCGATTGTGGACATGGTCCGTTATGCAAAGACATCCATACCAACGTGTGCCAAAACGGTGGAACCTGCAAGTAAGTATTTGTTACGATTTTTCTACACATACATACAAGCATATATGTATGCACAAGTATTTGGGTTAAATTGGTCTGCCAGCAACGCAATAGAATCAATCAAATATAACTACATAAGTATGTATGTATACATATGCATGTACATGTAAAGCATTACTTACAGCTTTATTTTGATGTTGTTGACAGGCTAATTCTTTGTAAATGTCTGCGCGACAACTGATTTCGAGTTTACACTTATTAGTTCTGACGCCGCAAGTCGGCAGCGTTGTTGAACACCTCATCGAAAATGGGAGAGTTGATCGGCGCGCGCTCTCAGAGAGGGACTTGAGCTGACACGTATTCCACTCTTTGCTTTGCTCTCATTTCGTTGTTTTCTTTGCACTGCATTTACAGTTACAGTAAAGAAAAGAGACAATTTGCTGGTTTTTATTTATTGAATGGACTGTAATAAGAAGGCATACATACATACATATGTATGTGTGCATATACAACCTGTATGAAATGGTATACATGCATACATTTCTATGCTCGTATGTATGTGCATATGTATGTATGTATATAGAACGTATATTATATTAAATTAGCAACGCAATATAATCAATCAAATATAACTACATACGTATGTTCTCTGCCGATCAAATATAACTACATACATGCTCTCGTACATATGTATGCATATATAGCATTACTTACAGCTTTATTTTAATGTTGTTGAAAGGCTAATTCTTTGTAAAACTTTGTCTGCGCGAGATCAATTCGAGTTTTCACTTCTAGTTCTGACGCCGCAGGCCGGAAGCGTTGTTGAACACCTCATCGAAGCTGGGAGAGTCGACCGGTGCGCGCTCTCAGAGAGGAATCTGAACTGACACGTATTTTACCCTTTGCTTTGCTCTCATTCCGTTGTTTTCGTTGCACGGCATTTACAGTTACAGTAAAGAAAAGAGACGATTTGATTTTGCTGGTTTTTATTCATTGAATGGACTGTAATAATAAGGCATACATCATACATACATACATATGTATGTGTGCTTATACATACATACCTGTATCAAATTGTATTACTTAAGGCGCATACATTTCTATGCTCGTATGTACATACTTACATATGTATGTATATAGGCTCTATATTATATGGTATATTTTCACTTATAAGTCGGTTTTTTATATCGTCATTTTCAGGCACATTGGTGATGCGGCCATAACTTGCCACTGTCCAATGGGGTACAAAGGAACTAAATGTGAAATACCCGAAATAAAACGGACCACGCAGGGTAAGTGCAATAATAAATGTTAATGTGAGATATAAAAATATAGGCACCAGTGCAGAAAAGTGTCGCTTCCTCCGCGAAGTATGTACATACATATGTACATGGGTGGAAGTGGTACAGGCATGATTAAGGGAAAAGTTGTTAAAGTGAAAATTGAATTAGGGAAATTAGGTGACAATACTGTGCACATACAATATAATGAAAAGACATCCTAACGGAGGGTGCCTTCGTCGTTCTCCCTCTAGATTTCCATAAAATACATATGTATCGCTTAAATTCATGCAATTTATTGAAAAGAGCAAGTGCATGCAATTTTTGTATTTCGCAAAATTTGAGCTATCGGAAATAATAATTAAATTAGCATTGTAAAAAACCTTGAAAATTTACTTGTCAAAAGGCACAGGCTAAAAACTAAGAGGTTTCCGCAGATGAAAAATTTATATTTTTTCGATTTTGAACTTCAGGTCTATTTCCAGGGGGGCGATTTGAATGGAATAAAAGGAATGGGCAGAAATAACAGTATCCAAGTGCTAGTAACATTCTTTAAATTATATTACCCTGAGGGTATGACTTTTATACAGCCTTATACAGCCGTTCTTATTCTTGTGCGACGCAGTGGGTTCTTACTTAGGTGTCGACTAGATATGCAGATATATGAAAAGTTAGCAAGGAATTGGTGCCTGCATTTCAGGCTGTTCGTTTTAATGAACACATGTTTTCCATTGACAGCATTTTTCGATAAAAATTATCAAATATTTGTCATATTCTTTGTAGGATGCACTATTAATGCGAGCTCCATCGATTGTCATTATGCCTGCAACTTTGACAATTACAACGAAGCTATTGCCAGTTCCGGTCAGAGCTACTCGATTTTCAGAAGTAATTCCAATTCAGCACGCAGCGGTAAAACCCGTTACGAAGTGACCATGCGACTTGGTGCAAATCTAACAGGATATTATCGACATGCTGATAGGGAGCAGCTGTCGGGTGTTATGGAAAGACAGGTGAGATTATAGAAAATATGATTATGTATGTATGTGCATAGCTTAAGTAAAGTTTAAGCAAAAATCAAGCCTCACTCTTACATACAAATTTTATCAACTGAACCTAGAGCTTGAGTAAGTACATGGAAATACATATGTCCAGTCGAATGCATATGAGCTTCTCTTTCAATATATAGTTTCACATAACTTATCCGACATAATTATTCGTCAAATTCAGTTCATCTTCGTCCTCTCGCCTAGTAGCAACAGAGGCAGACTGACTGATATTGTGGAGAAAGTTACGCACTGCTCCTGGTGTGCCATCTAGCGAAGAGGTCCATGGGTGGTGGGAGGACTGCTGCTGCGAATTGTTTGGAGTTTGGCTTCCAGCGCTGCTCTCCATTATTGTCGGCATATTGGGTGCATGCTGTGCCAAAGTTGACTGCGGCTCGGTGCGCTCCAACAGTTGCGTGAAACTCCCTCCAATATTATCGTTACATTCACCACGTGTATAGTTGTGTGCCGATCGAGATAAGGGACGCCAGCGATTAAACTTTTTGGAAGGCATCCGCTGCAGTGGCGGAGTGCGGGTGCCAGTCTCCTCAGACTTACTTCCAGAAGAATGTTGCTCTAGCAGACTACTCACGAGCTTATCTAGTGCCTTCAGATCAACGTTTAGCTGGGAGTTGGGGATTGAATTCATTCGGCTTCCAGCCAAGCTGCTTGAATTCGTTTGCACGGGGTCGCCATCTGCCTTAAGTCTGTTCAGGCCGGCTATCTTTGCCAGATGTTCCGTGAGCTATAAACAAAACAAAACAGATGTATGTATATACATATGTATGCATGAACTTACTATAGCTCTTAGGCTTACTTAAATTTACCTACTTACTATTAAGAAACTGCTGAAGTTTGCACAGAGTTTTTACTTGTTTTAAAACTACTTTAATAAGTAGTTTCTAGGATTAATAATATTTAAACGGAACCAATTAAACTTTCTGGTATTCATTTGAGAAATTACAATTAAGCAATAAAAACTAACGAATTATGCCCCTAGGCCTTGTGGCAATTGAACAAGCGTACGAGCATATAAGAGAATGCTACTTCTCCCTCTTTCATGCCAGCAGACGTACTTGCAATGTAAGATAAGCAAGGCTAGCAGGTCTGTCAGGGCGCCAGCTCTTCTTTCGATGGCGCCCGCTTGGAGCTGCTTGGTGTGCGACTTTAATTGATGTTTCATTTCCGTTGCAAAGTGCTTCCGTTTTCCTGAGTTTCGCATCCGCCGTTTGTTTTGTCCAAGCTGAAGCAGGGTGCCGACCTGATAATTGAGTATCAATGAAGTATTAAGTGAAAAATGCTGCCAACCTTTAGCCCTCAGTACTCCATGCCATGCCGCGCCATCCCATGGCATGCTCAATGGCCAACCATTTCCGTTTTTAATCTTTTGCCTTGATTTGCCTACTCTTTGTTTCGTTATTCGTTTTCATTTTCGTTTTTGCTTTATGTTTCTGTATTTTTTCAATTGCCTTGTGCTCCATTCAAATGGGGTTAATTGAGTTTTAGTGGCCGGGACTCACTTTAAACTGATTACAAGCTGTCGAGAGGGTGGCTTTCGAGGGCGTTGTCGTAGACTTCGCAAGTTGGTTTTGCATTTCGCTCGGGTATTTTGTAGTCTGCCTCTCTAAATATTTAGAGCATGTCAGTCAGCCGCTCAAGTAACATCCTCTTTAAGGCTCCATCTTTCTCTTTTGAATTGTATCCGCTTGCTTCAAAATGAATTAATGTAGAAGTTGATTTGTGGCAATTTTAATTGAAGCGCCTTGCACGCCTAAAACAGTAAATTAAGAAAGTTGTTCTATGCATTGGAACAATTTAATGGCCCTGTAATTATGGATTCGGGCTTGTGGAATGCAAACTTTCCAATAATTAGCGGATAAAAAGGTTCATACGATAAGGCTATACAAATGAAAAATTTTAGATATCTATAATTCCATAATTCCTCTTTTCAATCAATGTCAATTTCAATCCGACCAAACTGAGTTTAGCAACCAACTAAAAGTTAAATGATTTTTTTCCCTGTATCTGGATGAGAAGAAATCCAACAGGTTCTACAATAAATCGTATATGACTTTAAGCTACTCAGTAATCTTAAGTTGTTGGTTTCATGTGCTTTTTGATGCAACCCAACTACGGTTTCCTGACAAACCGTAGCTGAAAACTGCGTTGATTTATGACCAGCCCAACCAGCTTGCTTTCGTATACTCAGTCTCTCGATTTTATTCTTTTTCTGGACGCTGCTCATTTTGGACTTCACGTTTTTCCAGTTCGCTTTATTATACCAGAACTCAAAAAGAGTTAAGGGGTATATTGTATTTGCGGTAAAACGCAGAGAAGAAAACGTTTTCAACCCCATAAAGTATACATATATATTATTGATCAGTATCAATAGCCGAGTCGATATAGCCATGTCGTTAACTGCTGTGCAATTTTTCATTAAAATTTAAATTTAATATTAAAAATCGCATCTAGGGGGAAACAAATTTTCATTCGCCATTTGCGAACTTATCTAACAGCTGAAGCTGCGACACGGCTGTCAGTGGATAAGCCGCCATGCAGAATACTTTTACATTTGTATATACTTTTACATTAAGATTAAACAAATTAAAGCAAATTTCTTTAATTTACTTTGGATAGATAACCCATATAGAAACTCTATTCAAATCATTTCTAATGAGTTCAAAACGATCAAAGTACTCTCAATTGGTAACAACTCACCTCACCAGCCGCATTGCTCGAATAACTCATCCGCTTGACCTTTTTGAAGGTAGCATCGTTCTCGGCCTGTGCCAAGGCACGCTCCAGGGCATTATCCATTTGGGCATCGCGTTCTTCCAATCCTTGATAGTGGCCGCTCCTGAGGAAAAGGGGAAGGACGGATTAGTTTCCATTATATCTTTTCATATTGGTCGCCGTTATGCCAATCAAGACCACATCGGTTGAAAGGTTGTATCTTCCAAAAATTTTTTTGTATATGGACCGCTTTTTTGTTTGCGTTTTTCGCACTCCTCCGCCCTGATATAAATACTTTTATTATATAACTTTTCAAATTGTTTTCCATGACAAATGTGTGGAGTAAATTGCCATTTCCTTGCCCCAGGACATGGTGCATGAGTTCACCCATTCATACTCTAGTACAAATACAGAAAGCAATTGTAAGCGACACATAAAAATCTACTAAGAGGCGGCGTCTTGCAAATGAGAAGAGAAAACTTATCTATGTTTACCACTCACCCAAATAGCTTGTCCATCCCCCTTCTTATTCCTGTCTCTGCGATACTGCCACGAGTACGTGCGGTGGGATTCCGCAATGTTGAGCGATTTGTCTTGCGTACGGTGCGAAGATCGGTTTCCCAAAAGCTGTTGTAATCAAGAATATTTAAAAAAATAGCTAAATGACCTTATTGATTATATCTGTGTGATGTATTGAATAAACGAAGATCATTTAAAATCCTTGAAGTATTAGTTTGTGACCCAGTTTTTTAAGTACTAAAAAATATATTTTAAATAATATTTTCGACAACTTTCTATAAAAACTTTTGCGTCAGCTCAGCTCATCTAAACTTTTCTTATTATAGGAAATATCCTTCAGGGTATTTGGAGTGCCGCTTCTCAGCAGCAACTGTCCCTATTTGTGTTAGCATAAGCAACTGTCCGACACAAACCCCATAAAATTCATTTTGAATTGGAAGAGAAACAAAATTCGCAACTATAAACCGCTGTCAAAAGAAAACCCCAGCAATGAAAACAAAATAAATTCGCCAAAGCCGTGCAAACTGAATAACAACAGATAAATATGAAATCATGCACTTTATGCGTAATGCAACAGGCTGCGGAACGAAAACTATACAGCATATGGCTTGGCATATTCTGGGCGGCCCTCAAACTCACAGTCCTCCACGCTCTTCCACTTAAACTGGCCTTCATATTGCTTCCTTTTATTTGAACAGGGTCGCAGTCGCAGAACAGGGCCGCCACTCTGCATGCATGTATTGGACTATTCACCCAGAAAAAGTGCAGAAAAACAAACAAAAAAAACAATCGAGAACGGATAGCTCTGGCAAATTTACACAAACGTATGTACGTTCTGTTCAATAGATGCTATGAGTGCTAGATTATATAGAAATCTGATCTCGACCTACTCCACCAGTGTACATTTGTAAATATCTTTCACAATAGATAATATCGCCAATATTGTATTGGTACTTGCAAACTTCTGATCAAAATAAATATATCCTTTCTAAGAGTATGTATTCAGCATTCAACATTTTTTAAAAGCTAAACAAACAGCCCGAAACAAAGCTAGAGAGCGTGTGCGCGCTTAAATAATCGTTGAAATAGACAAAAAAAATATTTTTACACATGTATGCATGCATATACATATATGTATGCATGTGCAATGGAAACAAAAAAAATGGAATAAAATGGTACGCTCTTTTTATATCCGTACTTAAAAAGAGTAAAGGGTTATATTGTATTTGTGGTAAAAATGGATGCGTGTAAGAAGGAAATGTTTCGGACCCCATAAAGTATATACATATGTTCTTGATCATCATCAATAGCCGAGTCTCTGTCTGTCTGTCCGTCTTGATGAGCGCCTAGATCTCAGAGACTATAAGAGATAGACCAACCAAATTTTGTTTCTGCTACAAGTGTATTTTAAAATTTCGACCCGCCCCCTTCTGCCCCCACAAAGGACGAAAATCTGAAGCAGCCACCATTTTAAAGATAAGATAAAACTAAAAACACAGTAACGTAGAGAATACCCATATCTACCAGATTGCCGAATCTAAGTCAGTTCGGATTCTTATAATAGCCAAAATATACAAATTAATTTTCGGTTTCCTTCTTTTCCTTCTCTGGCTATGCTGACGCTACTCATTCTCTTTCTCGCTCGCACAAACTCTGTGCAGTGTGCACACTCTGTGCAGTCCGCGACCGTTGCGGAAAAGATGTAGAATCTGAATTACTTACACAATGTAGAATATACATTTTAGATGTATAATCGACATTATAGATGAAGATAACAGATGTAAAATGTAAAATATCACACGTTCCTTCTCGTTCGGTCAGTTTATGGTAGCAAAGTATATTGACAACTGGGGTAGACAAATTTTGAGCCATCGCTTAAAGTTATTTAGTGCGCCACTTTCGAAAATTAAAGGTCGTCCCAGCCAGCCATATGTATGCCTGGACTGCCTAAAGGGCCTCGACTCACTGACGCAGACTGAGACTGAAGCTTAGGTTCCCATTTGTCATTTCAGCTAGCAATGAAGGGCATTTATTTTCTTTAAGATTGCCTCGACTACTCGGCAACTGGGAGAAAACATGAAATAAGTGAATTAATAATGCGATACATCATATTTTGGACAAATCAATTGCAAGCTAACCATCGCAAACAAGCAACGCGCAAGCTAATATAATTTTTTGTGGGTGTTGGATACAATTCAGAAGACGTAACTAACAAATCGTTTTCCCAAAAAGGCTTTCCAAACTAAAGGAAATGTTTTCCTAAAATGCGCCAACAACAACCCAAAATATCTGTATGCCGACTGTGTCGGAATGTACGAATATGACTCGTTTTTCCGATACTCTGTAGAGCTTTAGCATTTTACTGATTTAAATGTGGTGCCTGGTAAAGTGTCAGACAATATAAGTTAATTTCCCCAGCTAGTTGGCCGGAGCACACACGTGTAATTTTTGGTAAATGTGTTTACCCATTGTGGGATTAAAGCCTTGGTAATGGTTTAATCTAAGATTCAGCAAACCAATAAACAAACAGATTTATCAACGAATCAATGAATCTACTTACCGCTTTAAGTCCGGACTGGCAGTATATGGCGCCGATACTTCTTTTATCTTCAAAACTATTATGGCGGTAATAAATATGCAAACCACATTCACAATAGTCAGACAAGCGGACACAATGCCATTGATCAGAAATTCCGTAGGCAAGTAGCTCGTGTAGATGAAAGGATAGGAGCTGGTTGAGTTCATTGCCTCGTTTTTCAAGTGCGGTATACGCTTCTCCGGATATATAAGCCAAATGCAGGCCAGTGACCAAAATAGACCCTGCAAGGCAAAGAGAAGAAAGTCAGACAGATGAGCAAAAATGTGACTTTTAAGTTTGTCATGGTCGCTGCTCTGTTGGTCGGTCACATGTGGACTGGCGCGTCTGCTTTCGAGATCATAAGGTCGCCGCGTGCTTAGTTCCGAATGGTCATTGGAAGGGGAGTGCGCTTTTGGCATATAAAGTAGTGGGCCTGGCGGCCTTGAATTGTTATAACTTTTCAGTATGTGTGGGAGACACACAAACTCACAGATAAAACATCATTGACGCATTTTATTCTCGTCCTGCTATTTTCCTGTTTTCTTCGTTGCTTTTGTGTTTCTCTTCTTTGCTACTATAAATTATAATGACTCAGCACACTGCTCAGCAAGTCCAGAAGTGCGTGCCTTCTGTATTTGTGTGTTTGTGAATCCAATTGTCTGCAAGCTCATGTCTATGCCCCAATTTATTTTATATTCTCGTTTGTAATAGAATTGATAACCATTTTTCTGTAAATTATTGAGTGTTTGGATTTAAAAGTATGGGTCATGAATTTTCCCAAGTGAAAACTGAAGTTTGGAGTTCATTTTGCAGGAAATATGCGATAATATTTATGTACAGTGTATGTACATACATACATACTTATGTATATCCTGGGCTCAAATTTAATAAACCAAAATTGGAACCAGCAATTGTTGGGATGTCTCATCTGTCGAATTAAATTTGTATACCCGTACTAAAAGAGTTAAAGGAGAAGGAAACAATATACAATATATTCCTTAACTCGTCAAGTAAGGGTATAAAAAAATGGATTAAAGAAACACCGACTGGTAGCCACTTCAGTTTCAGTGCGTGCCACTGATTTATGCACCCCATACTCATTTAAGTTGACAGAAAAATGGAAAGAGGTGGAAAAGCTGTACTTGCACATATGCTCGACCACAGTGGCCGCCATGATTAAGCGATTTTACCCAGTGTCCATAATTTGCTTTTTGCATCATTTTGTCATGCTTGTGGCCTACGCCTTCCAGCCGCGCCTTTGTCTTTCTGTCAGCATTGATAAATGTCAGCAAGCGGCGTTGGTGGGGAGTTTGTTTGTTTGTGTGGCACTTGCTCTGCCCTTTCCTATGTGCAAGTTTTTGTATGCTTTTCCCTTTGGAGCCTTCTGCTGTCGCTTTTGCAATGTGTGTGTGCTCGCTTTATAATTTTACGCAACATCCGCTTTCAGTTGGAAAACAGGCTTCTTGGTTTGGTTTCACAATTTGCACTTGAAAATTGGGTCAGAATTTATGCACTCGTTGCGGTTACGCCACACAAAGTAGGAAAACAGCTGAGAACTGGTCCCGAGCGCTTTCTGCACAAACTCCTGCGACCGGACAGATTTATGGGGAAAAGTTTTTGGGCAATGCACTTCAGATTAATCAGCAAATTGTATTTCAGGCTAATTTATGGCGAGGTTCACTTCAAGGGTTCAGCAAAAAATTCCATGCCCAAACTTATTCTGTTCTCTTTTGCATTTTCCTATACCAATCGTTGGCCGGCCTTTAGGTCCGTTATGTCAACTTATCAGCCCTTAGCTTACAACATTGCAGTTTCTGGGTGGTTTACGAATTATTGCAGCACTTGAATTATAGCTATGAACTTCGATGTAATAAATAGAGAACTTTACCGTTCTTTCGATCCAAGGCTAACTTGAGTCCTATAGCAGTATTTTGATGCGCAGTCCTTTTCACAAACTGGCGATGTTTTTGGAAAAAGCTTACTAATGAGACAAATTTGTACAAAAGAAGGCAATTCAAGGTTACGGGAAATCTCCTCAATAAGTGGGATTCTCAATCACATTTATTTATTTTCCTTTATATGTATTATGGATGTGTCTTTTGTTAAAATCAGGTATCGACTTACCAATTAAGCATACTTCAGACAAAGATTACATTTTGCACTGGTTCGAAGTTCCTTCACATACATACATATAAGTAGGTACTCACGCAATTGACAACGGGGGGCAACAGAGAGGCAGAGATGGCAACACCAATCAACGGGCCCGCAGAGCCTTGCAGCAAGGCTACAGCCACGCCAGTGCCAGATGTTAACGCCCACAGAACGCCCATCCACAAGGCGCGCACATTACCCCTGTGAATTGAAAGATAAATTATTGAAAAATCAACTCTAAAAGGGCAAACGAAAAAGTAAAAACGAATTATGAAAATTAATTAAAAATACAACAGAAGGCAAATGACAAATGTCCACCCTCCCACTAAATGCTACATCCGTTTTCCAGTGTTGGATTGGTGCTGGGGTGGTGAAGGTTGAGGTAGCTGCAAATTAAGTCACATTAAAATGAATGTTTGGCCAACAACCGATGACTGTCGCTGACACTGCTTATCTGCCTTGTCCCAGCAGGGTCAGCGGGAGGCCAGAAGAGCGTTTCTCTGTTTCCAGGTGATGCTTACTTTTTATACTTTTTCTCAATCCGCGAAGATTTTTTGACACTCGCGCAAGTTTGTCAAGTGTCAGCGGCTTTGTTATCACTTCCGCCAACCAAGCTGGTCGCCCAGGGCTTGTCGAGTCCAGGAGTCACAGTCATTTAATGGTGAGAAATGTAAGCAAACTTTGCGACGAGTTTTAATACCCTTGCTGGGGGCATATTCTAGCGACATATTCTAGCGAGTTTTTTGATTCAGAACAAAAAGTTTCGATTTTATAGCCTTTTGCCAATAGTCTTAATAGCAGAGTCCATTTTTTCTTATATACAATATTTTTTATGTACTATGTACTGACTCGCGTGAGAATCAAGCGTGTACTAAATCAAAAAAAGGGTATTGTAAGCTGTGCCACGCATTTTTCGGCTTTGATTCATTCGTATGATTTGTACCTTGGCTTGCTTATATGAAAATTCTGAATATTCTATACCTTGGAGCAACTTTTCTTGATTAATGGCGCATAAACTTTGCTTTGCTGGGTCGTTGTAGGTGTGAGTTTAATTTATGAATGCTAGAGTTTAAGCTATGTATATAAGTATTTCACTTTTAATGTAAAAAAACAACTTTGTTATGCGGCGGCAATTTACTCTCAATTATTGTCCAAAAATTTGGCTAGGCATATTGTACATTTTTCCTACAAATTTGTTATGGTGAAAATTCGTATATTGAAAATTATACAAATGGGGGAGCATCAGCGCTTGAACTGCTTAAACTAGGTTAGGATCGCGTGTTTAAACGTTTTAAAAATAATGCAGTATGCATTAAAATTGAACGAGCTTTCTCGTCGCTCTTTTTGTCTCAATGAGGAGTGCATGGAACTAAAATAGTGCTTAAGCATAAGTGGATTTCAGGTCTCCTTTAAGATTTTTAAATTAAATAAAGAACTACTACACTACTCGACAAAGTCGAAGGATCCAAACCGACTTTTTCTGATAGATATAAATAAGGCTTTACAATTTTTTAAATAATAATGGTTTTTTTTCTATGGCAGGCCTTTTTTTTTGAAGAATTATTCAATTATTCTTTTTTTTTTGTTAAATATTTTTTCAGAGGTAGCTCTTCTTTTTTTCACATAACTTAAGTATCTTACGTATTGTTGTAAAGAACTTTGCTATTCTGAAAAAATTATTAAAACAGCTAGAAGTTAAAGCCAAACACTTTGTGGATTCAGCTTACCATCTGGGAATAATAAAGCAATAAATAATGTGCAGTATTCTTTGCGAAATTTTGACTTCAAAAACTCAGGAAAAGTTAAAAAAAAAAAGGTTGCGGGCCCAACTGCCAATTGGGAACAAAGCAAACGAAAAGGACTTGTGTTTTTTGTACCTGATCGCATTCCGGTATTTTTTTAGGTTTGGTTAACGAATTTTAACTCCAAAGTTTCCCCATAGATTTTAACGAGCAATACCTTAAACGACGCCTTATTAATGCACCTGTACACAAAAAATAGAAAACACAGGAGAAAAAAAATACGAGTTTTCAAAAATTCGTAAAAAAAAGTTCTGTTATAGAAAACACATAAATATTATCAAACAGTTTCTAAGTCCCAAATCTTTCAGAAAAAGTTGGTTTTCTTCCTTGAGGAAAAATCGTGTCGGGTAGTGTTATCAATGAGTAGCTGACAAATTACCTTCGCTAATCCTACGGTTTGATCAAGCCTCTTTTTGCACGCGCCATGTGACACAATTATTGAGTTCAGTGCACGCCAACAATGGGTCGGAAAAGAATGACCATAAGAAATTGATTGCATGCTCGGAATAGGCTCATGAAATCTGCAAGAAGTCATTATGTGTACCTATTATTATGATGAAGATGTTGATAGTCATAGGCTCTTTGGGTGGAACCTGGCCTCTATTGTTGGCCTAAACAACGTCACCTAATTATACAGATACATAATACACTTGCATATAGCATGTACATATGTATATATGTCTGCTAGGCACATTTAGATGTCAGGCTCAACCGAGTCTCCCACATTGTGTATTATTATTTTAACAATTTATTTTGTGCAATTAACAGAATTGCCGACACACATTCATTTCACGAAACTTCCGGAAAATTCTGTGGCTGAGCTTAATTTATTGCTCTTGCTGTTGTTGCTGTTACGGGGCGTGTGCTTTCCTAAGCCTATGTTGCCCACTGTTGGAACAGATTTACACAGACGGCGCGTGGCAACTTAAAGATTTCTTTGACACAAAACGATGCAGTAATAAATGTGTGCTCATGTATATAGACTAAAGTGACTAAAGTATTCTCGCACTGTCGGCTGGAGGCCCTTTTAACGAGCACATGCCTCACATTACTCCAGGGCCTAAGATTATTTGACTTATTTGCAAGTAATTTGTTAGATTCTCACCCATAGATTTATCAATGACTACTTAAAGTCCTAACATCTGAGCTTCAAGCGACACTGGATAATTAACATATTTAATGGATTTTGAATTTTCTCCAAACTCTTAAGTCACTTTGGAAATTCGGTGGATTTTTTGACACCGGAAAACGAATGGACGTGACAATTAGTCTTAGTTAATATTCTTAATGGTTTTATCCTATCACTGCGGGCTTTTGCAACCGTTTTGGCGAACCAAAATATACTGTTTATATCTTTTCTTAATTTAATCCTGCTTTTATTTCAGACTCTTTATTAACTCATATCTTGATCTAAACATTTAGCTTTCCTCAAGTCGAGAAAATTCGTAAGAGTTTCAAATGAAAAGGCTTTTTCATTGGAATATGACTTGTTATAAAAGAGGGGTCATTACGTTAAATACTTCTTTGGTGGACTCGAACGTATGGACAGCCAGTTGTTTTGGGCTTTGACATATTTGTGAGTTCAGAGATAAGAACGAATTGCAAATCATGAATATCTCTTAATTAAATTCTACATCAAAATCAAATTGGAATGTAAATGGAATTGTGCGCCACAACTCCAGAAAATGTCATTCAGATTTGATTATAACCAATTTGTCGATGACCAAACAAACGGAATTAATTTATTGTTCATGGAGAATTGTTGCGAACGTGGGGTATTTTCGACAATCTACCGTAATTGTTCAGCTTGATTGGGTCTGATTTGGGGCTTGTTTAACATTGCTTTCCATTGCCTTACCTGCCGCGCATTTCCTCCGTCGGCCAATCAGAATTTTGACCCCAAGGCATTTCGGTGGTGCCCAGAATAAGACCAAAAATAAACCCGAAAAGAAGGGAGATGAACATACCCAGTCCAAGGCAAAGAAAGCCAACTCTCTAAAATTAAAGAAGGGACAGAGGGTGAAACAGTTAGTTAAATGCAAAAGACGCCAAAAGAACGACACATTAAGCGATAATATTGCATACTTTTGAAGCGCCAAGAAACTGGGACTAGATTCGTGACATGTTAACCCAAATTTGCAGCCAGCAACTGCAAAACTGTTGTTGGCAGCTGCACACACAAAGAAAAATGCTCTAATGTCAGCCACATGATGTCGTTTTAGCATGCCAAACTTCTACTACCCGACCCTACACTGGCATGTCCTCGTTCCCTTCATTCACTAGTCAAACACAACTGAGACGCGTTTAAAGTAAATGGTCTATAGGCTTTAAGCAAGGGACTAACAAGTTAGAAAAATGACAGTGTCCTCAAAATAAACTTTCAAGTTAATGCACTTTAAATTGTTTGCAGACAAATTTTACGAACTAGCATTAAAGATTGGTGTAAAAAGTTTTACTAATTTCCGTTGTATTGTTTGCTCTACTAAGTATTTGCAGGTATCTGGACAGGCACGACGCGTTTGCGTAATGCGCAAAAAAAATTCAATCGAGCTGGCTTTAAACTTAAATAACATTCAAATATTTACAAATATTTCAATTTAATAACATTAAATACCTGGGACCATAAAAATTTACGAAACCCACTCGTTTTTTAATTTTGTTTATTCCGTTAATGTTTTGTCTTTATCAAATATTTTTAATAGCTGCCATCAAATTGACTCTTTATCCACTTCTTCATCGTCTGTAATGGTATTTTTGGGTGAAATATTTTCCCTGCATGTGTCATAGTCTGAATGTTGGTTGTATCAGTGTCTATTTCATATTTTGCAGAAATATTTTTTGAAGTTAAATTATTTTTTAATGAAATAAAAACAAGCCATGGGTGTATGGTTCTTCCATGCAGTACGGCGCTTCAGGTATTAAAAACTTAACTTAATTGTTTTTCAACGTTAAATCTGAATAATGTGTAACATTATGTGTGATAGTATATTTTTTTAAAGAAAAACATAGGAAAGGTTCTTCGCGTTTTAAGTTCCATGCTTTGAGGACCGAATGAGTCACCCTATCGTTTTGGCAAAGATTTTGATGCCGCAACTTGAGCTACTTCATAAAAGGAAGGTGGCAAAAAGGATGTATACAGACATATAGTATGTACGTATTCATTTCAATTAAATTTTAATTGAAGTACACAGATGTCAACACCCGCAAGACACCTGGTTATGGCTGTACATGTAAGTGTACGAGGTATGGTTAGATGAGTGTTCTGGTAAAAATTGTGTCAGCAGACACCGAGTTGACAAGTTGCCTTTGGGGTAGGAACAGTCATAAAAAAGGATCAGTCACCTCTTCATTAGAAGTGGAAGCAGACGAACATGTTTACCATTTCATTTTTTCTATTTATTTAAGGTTTATCCTGCTTACTTTTTTTATTATTTATTTAAAACTGGCTCTTTTTTCTCTGCTTTTATTTTCTTCTCTCCGCCAGCATTAAACCTCGTCTTTGAATTTCATGAAGCAAAATCCGCTTTTGGATTCAACGAAACTACAAGAACCCAAATTCTTATCTGTGATGCGTCGTCAACTACGAGAGCATGCTATGAGCAAGCAATTTCGCTGCTGTTTCTGTTCGTGACAATTATGACACTTTTAAAACCAGGTAGTGTTCAACTTAAGGTTTATTTACCGTGAGTTGAATGTTACCCTAAAAGCTACGTACTTTAATTTTAAGAAGCTTAGCCTAGATTATATTCAAGCAAGAAAACAAAATTGTTATCTGCCATTGGTAGTGTTTCCATCTTGGCATAATTCTGAACAGGAATTTTGTATAATTTATATAATTTTATAAGTTTCTTTCACGTATAATAATATTTAAATATTTAAAAACATGTATTTACAAAAATATATCCATTTAAAACAGAAAAACTCGCAAACACACTTCGTTCCTCCAATTAAAAAACATTTAAATATTTCCTGCGGCTCCACCCTCTTCAAGCTAACGCTGTCAATAAAGAATTCAACAACATTACCTTTTAACACAAAAGCGAAGAAAATTTGCAAAACATCAAGCGCTATGACGCTATGTATTTTACTGGAATAACGCAAATACTATCGTTCAACTCCCACTTGCGTATTGTGAATTGTGAATTTGGACAGCTGGCACAGGTAATGGACCGACGACTTTCATAGCAATTAGCAATTTTTTATTATTTTCCAAATGTCAATTTCCTCGTAAATCACTCACATTTCAAATTAAACCAGTCGAAGAGTCGCGAAAAAGTTTTCAAAATTGCATTTGAAACCGATTCGAAACGGGCTTTTGGGCAATTTTCCTTCCATACTTTTCTACTTTTCACTATGGTGTTCTTTTTTGGATTTGTTCGTCCATTTTTTGTAGAGGTAAAAAAGTATTTCGGAAACTATGTATACCAATTGTTGTACGTAAAATAAAAAGCAAAAAAAAAATCAAAGCCGCAGGTGAATGGTGTAAAGTAGCACTTACCATTAGCTCCTTGTCGGAGATAATTGCACCGAATGTTATCGACATTACGGGCCCCATAAGCGGTGAGACCAACATGGCCGCAACAATATTTGGTGCATTATTCTCAACCAGTCCAAGGGCGGCCAAGGAGCTAAAAGCACAAAAAAGAGTGTAGGCTTAGAGAACTTAGGTCTTGATCTTTTCGTTTTACGGAGTGAATTTTTTTAAACTTGTTACGCAAACTTTGAGCTTTTTGCCCATACTCACTCGGCAGTAACAATTAGCAGCAGATAGTCAAACGACAAGGATCCCCCGGCCCGTACGCCGTCTACTACCTGTTTAACGGTTAATTTAGATTTAATTGATTCCACAAAAGTGTTCCACTTTGAGACATCCTCAGCCACGGCATCGTCGCTGTAAATAGAAAAGAACATAAAAAGTTAAATAAATAAGTACTGCCATAAAATAAACTGGATAAGATGCGGCTAATGTGGAAGGCCTAAGTGGCATAAAAATGTGCTCCAGCTATGTAATTGGTACAATGACTTTTTATTGGGCTGAATGATAGGGCGAAACTTTGGTTCTGTTGGATTAAAGGTGTTGCATTGCCAGTTTCCTACTTTGTTTTGATCTAATTATGCAACCGTAACATCACCCGAGAACAAACCCCAACTCAAGCACAAGCTAATCACAATTACAAGCTCATCATGTCTGTGACAATTATTTGGCAAGAAGTCATCGTGTGTATATTTACTGTCGGCTTTGCCATTCTAATAAGAGCAAGCACATTAATTGTGCGCCCAAGCTGAACACATTTAACCCGTGTCTGAGGCCAGTCATAACCCTATCAACTCAAGCCAGCTTTCATATGCCATTTTTTGCCATTCCATTACATTTTTGCCATTTCCACTTTCCGACACGGCGACCAGATTCCAAATTCTGTAACAATACTTGTTCCCCTAGTAGCTAAGTCTAAGCCAGGGCAGTAATAAACTTGGGCATGAGCCAAGGCCTATATCGTTCTCCGCAACCTGTGAGGGTCTTCCGGCTAGACGAGGCGTAAAGAGAAAAAACAAAAAAAGCGATGCCAACGTGAAATAGGCAAATGCCACGTTTCTAACAGCCAGACGGACAAAGGATTGCGCTGAAAGTGAGACTAAGATTCGACTGCGAGTGAAAGTTCATGAAATGACTGACGTCTTTGACACGTAGGAGAACACCTGAAATTAGTTTTTAACAAAGCGACAGCTGTGGGCGGGAGCCTGACAAAAGACATTTCTCTGCAAACTACTCGTTTGTTCTGACAAACGACTGACTGCGTACAATGCCAGAGAAATACAATACTTACATATACAATACACATGCAGATGTGTGCACTTACCTGTAGTCATCTCGCATGTTAGCCGCATCTCTGATGGCATCATAGCTAACGCTGCACGGCAGAACGCTGAATAGGAGAACGATATAAATTGAAATACGTAAGCATATTTTGTTGAAGCAAGTAATTCGTGTTTTCAGCTCATGTCAATACTCTTAGGACGGCTGGTCATGGCGAAATCAACGACCGCCCTCGATTTTAAATTAAGAGTTGGCGATTTTGGCGCTCTCTTTGAATTTCATTAATTGTAAATTACATACATATGTAAATATGTATGAAATATTTGCTTAGAAGATATACACTATGCACATGTTATATGAGTTAATAATTCAGTATTGCAAACGTTACAGAGTGATGTCCTATGTGACGACATTTTCCATCTTATATTTAATCAGATAAAACTTTACATTGTCTGACTACTCCGCCCGATGTCATGAAAACCATTTGCACTTTGCCTTTTAACTGTCTTCGACTTCCCTTGGGTCACACCTTCGACTGCATTTTAATCCCTCCTGTTTAATGCTATTAAATGATTATCGCACCTACTTATCTTCCCTTTTCCTGATGTTGTTGCTTTAGCTTTTGTTAGTGCTTTTTGTTTTTGTATGCTCTATCTTGCCCTTTGTTCATCTTTAAGTTACTTAAAGTCCTACTTAGTGCAGTTCATTGTTCTGCTTAGCTTCGAGGTGTGTTGTATATTTCTTAATTTAATTACTTTAGAGCTTTTCTTGTAGGCAAATGTTCAGTAAGGTGCCGTTGAAGTAAATTGCTTGAGCCCAGTAATTAAAAAATAAAATGTAATTTATGCATCAATCACACTTTATATTTGGAATCGGCTGTGGAAATTCCGGATACGTAGTACGTACAATAGTCCAGCTGTTGCAAAGCGTACTTAGTGTTTCATTAATATTAACGCCTACAAGAAATCGAAATATGGCAATGCAATAAACCCCCAGAAACTAGAAACTGATCGCCCACCAAGGCTTAGTTTCTCATCATTATGCATTTTATTGCGTTTGAAACTAAACCAAGAGACAGTGCCTGAACGAGGAAATAGGTCGACCAGCTGTTGCATGGCAAAGTGTGGATCGACCGACTTCTTGGCTTTGCCGGCACGTTTAGCGTTACTTCTTCCTGCCTTTCAATGTCTCAACTTACCTGACACTGGAATTCAATTTAATGCCAATGCCCAGTTCTGTAAGACAGTGTAGAGTAGTCTCGCAGGCGTCGCCGGCTTGTAACGGGAAAACGACGTGATGAAAATAACCTTTTTTGCTGGTTGTCCAAGTAACGTGCTCAATTTCAAGCTTGACAAGTAACTCCTCAAGTACCTGGGAAAGAAAGACAAGCAACAGTTTACAACTTTTGCATTTAATTGGATCAATGAGGATACAGTTAGACAGAATTTAATTTAATGGTTTGGCGTCTGTTGATTTATCTCAGCCTTGGCCGAGGACTCTCCTCTGTCCAAAATATTACACTCATTAATCTTCAGCTTCAGCTGGGCCATCCAAGCCACCTCATTCATCAGTACAATCTACCACATGATAATATCTAGGTAACATTTTACGTTTCGTAAAAGTATGCAATGCGCTTGAGTCGTGTTCTATCTCGTTAAGTGCATCCACAAAGCTACAAATCTGGTAGCAGGCACAGTCGCAGCTGAAATCAAACTCTTGTCGCATACGAAAAGCAACTTTAGGTGCTTGGGGAAGCATAAAGTTGTGGCGCACTTGACCATACCTTCTGGTCGATAGCCTGAGGGGAGGGTACTTGTAACTGCCCAGAGAACGACTTACCTTTTCAAGCGGCACCACTAAATTACGTCTGTCCAGCGACGCAGCTGTCGCAGTTGTGTCAGCTCCTTGAGCTCCTGCAGTACGTTTAGGCCCCTCTGTTTCTGGTCGCCCGGCGACACCGACACGTCCAGTTCCTGGTCCACCAACACGCCCACCGACCACACCGCGTCGATACTTGGGCACATTCTTGTCACGTAATTCAACTTCGAGTCGTAGTATTGTGTTGTTATTCTCCGGAAGATTGATGTTCAGATTATTGTTGCCGCCTCCACCCCCACCATGTGCTCCACCGGAGCCGACCGCAGGTTGGAGTCCATGATGCCCCTGACTATGGCTACGAATAGTCCCGGCAGAAGTCTCAGTTTGAGCTTTATTTAAAGTGCCTGGAATTCGTTAATGAAAAGGTGATGCAGACATGTACATAAATTTTATCTGATTCACTATTTAAAGGGATTATATAATAAATAAGGGTAAGGTGAGGGGGAGAAGAATATACCATGGATTTTTTCATCGTACCCTTAATTGCATCTCTTTGACTGCACCAATTGCTAAACTAAATGTATTACTTTTTGGTTAATTTATTGCCATTTAACTATTTATATTGTAATTAGCGTACATTTTTGTGATATTTGAATATCCAGTTAAGGGTTTAATAAATACACGTTTACTGCGGACAACGATGTATGGTCTTTTGACCGCTAAGCTAATTTTTACTGCAAATTACGCTAATTAAATGCGACGCTACCAAAAACAAATATTCATTGTTATTATATAATTATACGTTTATTTTATGGTCGACCAGCCTTTGTTTAAATTTAATTCTTATTATTTACAGAAGGGCCAACAAAAATTAAACATGCCCACTTGAGCAACATTTGTACATACTTGTACATACCCAAGGTACATAAAGTGGCAAGCGAAAAATCAAATCAAAGTCTATATAAAAACAACACAAAGGATCACAATTTATTATTCCAACAAGCTGGGATAGACTGGGAGGAAATCAGACAGACATCGAAATGTAATATAATTCCCGCCACATTGACAAATGCCGAAAAAAAGCTTAAATGCGATTAGGCTAGAAGCCAGGACCCACGACCCGCCGCAAGCGTAGTCTGTCTAGGTTACTGGCATTTAATATCCCCAAAGATTCGGAAATCTCGGAGGTGGTCGTGAAGTTTTTTTGATTCAGTGATTTCACTAAAATGCATGCATACCTTTTTTTTTATCTTTTTCTATCTTCATTATTTGACATATGTACTTTAAGACGTCGCCAAGAACAGCTATACTTTTCTTACCATAAAAAAGCGCTATATTTTTTGCATTGAAAGTCTTTAGGGTAAATACCCTAGACTTGAGGTACCTATTTTTTCCAGGACTTGAAGAAAATTTATTCACGCCCAAAATGGCCACCTACTCACTACTCATCAGCTTAGCTTCATTGTCATTATCAGCCTGACTGCTGCCATAGTGACAAACTAAATTAATGATGATTTTCTTTTGATGGCTTTTGGCATCGGCTTGGTTTGTATTTAAATAAATATTTGATTAATGCTTTTGCCAAAAATTGACTCCTACATGTTCGTTCGCTATGGCCTTTTTGCGTGTCGGATTTCACAAGACACCATACTCGTATTTCCATGTGGCCATTTATTTCATAAATTATATTACTGTTTATGAGTTTTTATTATATACATTTTTTTTATCGCTTCTGATTATGATAAATTGTTCGCTAAAATAGAGTGTTTTAGAGTTTTATAAAAAATTAATAATACTCCTTCAATATATATGTAGATATGGCCCAGCCCAGACCAGCCCCAGTATTATTCCCTTATAATCTTCCATTTATTTCTCGTCCCTTACCTTTTGTTCAACCTGTGTATTCCACAATTATGCGTCAAATTTATTCGTGTCTAATTAAATTTTAATATTACATTTTCTAGCGGCAGAATGTGCTTCTTACTCTTGACATCCTGACGTAAAGTTAGCTTTCTATTAGTCTTTTTTAGGATTCTGCCTTTGAGGAAAAAAAATCTACATCCTTGTGTTTTTGTCCGCGTGTGTGTGCGATGGGAGTTCATAAAAAATTCATTGAATGCTTTTAGGCCCTGAAACACTTTTACGATATCATAAAATAATTAATAACGCCACTAAACAACGTAATTACGCGCTAAGCAAGCCCAATGCATACAGATAGTGGGTGTGGATGTGGCAACGCATCAGTACCAAGCATGAGTTAGAGGCCGCTCGGCAGATTATGTGGTTACTTGTGCCTAGATGAATGTTACATGTTCGTGTAAACAAAGTTGCCACTTTGTATTTAATTAGGCACAAGCGCTTTTTCAATTTCGTTGTTCGTTCCCGGACTTAACTTACCGTAAATTAGCTCACGTTCAAAATTTGCCGTCGGCACAACGATTAGAAAGACTACGCCCGGCATCCTGTCAACGCCTTTCAACGGGTGAGTCTGTGAATGGATAAACGAAAGTGGCCCGTTTAGTTAGCAAATATATTTCGAGGCAGTCACGGAAGTTACGAAGACCAAAGCTTAATAGCTATCAGCAGACACTGAGACATTCATTCAACCAACAGCTTGGCTGGTTGGCTTGGTCGAAAACTTGACATGGCCTGACGGTGTGCCCTCCTTTTTAGCTATCACTGAATGCATTCAAAACAGATAACTGCGTTTTGCATAAGCAGTAGAAATACTCTCCCAGCAAAAAAAAGCCCATTACCCCTGACTAGTCCGAGTAGTTTATTCACTCCATTAGCATCTCTGTCTAGTTAAACTTTCGTTTTTAAAAATAAACTTTTTAGTGTTAAAGCCGCTTTCCGACAAGGTAGTCGTAAATGCGAGCTGAAGGTTGTTAATCAGTAGTTTCCGTGAGTCCTGCTTGTATTTTTATAAAGGGTTGTGTACTTGGAAAAGCATAGCATACAAGCATACTTACTGCTAGAAACCATATGAATTTAAATTTCGTAATTAAAATAGCATGTTTGCTGAACTCTACTGGGTCGGTAGCTACAGCTTCGCCATCCAAACTGTTTTGCTTGACATATTCTCAATGTTAATTTCCTTTTATCAATCAAATATAAACCTTCCTCTTTATGTATTTGGTGAATAGTCGATTTTCGTATGTACTGAAGAGAGAAAATAACAAAGAACGCTTTAAAGCTACATATTGGCTCACCCAGTCCTCTCGCCTTCTTAAAATTAAAATGCCATTGGCACAGAGTTTAGATAAAAACAAAACGAATACGATTAAATAGAGGAGCAGCGCAGACGAGCGCAGGTTTCATTGACGCCTGAGTGCTCATGCTGCGCCTTGCCCTGCTTTAAAACTAATGGCTCCTGGACTGGATCAAAAAGCTGAGTTCATGCCATCGATGTTGTCAGAACGTACATACCAATGTTCATGAGTGTAAGCGAAAAATCTTCAGATTTAATGCAGCTGGAATTTTTACTCTTCAATGAAAGTGATTCGATACTACAGGCCTTCCAGACAGCAGTAAACGAAATTTGTTTCGTATGGCACTCGACGGTGCAATTAAAAAGACCGCATATGTATGTATATACATGAGATACAAAATGGGGGTAGTTTTATAGAAAAAAGGAGAAATCATAGTTGCTCGACCAAAACATTTTTCGTTTTAATGCTGTACATTGAGTGTAATGTATTGTCAATTTTAAAGCGTTGTCTTCACTGATGGCAGAAGTACCTTTTTCTACATATATTTTTTGTATGCAACACTTTTACTTTAAAATCTGTCGCAAACAAACGGCCTGCTTGTACTCGTCTTTATTCTGTTCTGCACAGTACCCCACAAGCCTCTTAAGAACTTTCAATCCAAACAACCGAAGAGACTTTGCAGCACGTTGATTGTTGCACTTTTTTTCTTACCACTTGCCATCTTTCTTTTGCGGCATATTTATTAAAAAAAAAAAAAGAAAGAAGCACAAACGAGAAGGAACGTGAGTCGCTTCTAGTCGCGACTCTACTTTTATACCCGTACTCAGTCAATATATAAATTTGTGAGCTTATGATTGAAATTTAAAAAAAATTAAAATTTTAATACATCTTTAATACATCTAGAACAAATATTCTACATCTACCATTTAGATTCTACATCTCCTCCGCTAGGGGTTGCTCGCGCTTTGCACATGGCAGAGTGTGTGCGAGAGAGAAGAGAATGAATATCGTCAGCAACGCCAGAGGAGGTGGGGGAAGCAGCTGAAAATTAATTTCTTCATTCTGGCTATAATAATAATTCGATCTGTACCAGATGGTAGATATGGTCATTCTCTACGATACTGCGTTTTTAGTTTTATCGTATCTTCAAAATTGTGTCTGCCACAGATTTTCGTCCTTTGTGGGGGCGGAAGGGGCGGGGCGAAATTTTGAAATACACTTGTAGCAGTGTGATATCACATGAGTCTCGAAACAAAATTTGGTTGCTCTATCTCTTATAGTCTCTGAGATCTAGGCGCTCATCAAGACGGACAGACAGACAGAGATTCGTCTATTGATGCTGATCAAGAAAATATATACTTAATGGGGTCGGAAAAATTTCCTTCTCTGCGTTACACACATCGACTTTTACCACAAATACAGTATACCCCTTAACTCTTTTTGAGTACGGGTATAAAAAACGGGAAAGAGAAAATAGGGGGAAGTGTGCACGAGAATGAAGGCTGCAGGAAATTCTTTTATATTAACCGAAAATATTTATTTTCTTACTGCTGCTGCCTTCCATTTTTGTGCGCACTTTTCTGATTAATTCCGTAACTATATATTTACACAACTCGGGTAAAGTTTTCCCTGCGACGACGAGGCGGCCACTTGTGAAGAGTGCAAACCCAGAGACTCCCAACTCGTTTTGAGCTTTACTTTTCACTTCTGGGCGGATTTTATTTGGTGCTTTGCATTGTTGATCCGACTATTTTTGTGCCCCCAACAATGGAGCCCACCACTACTTTATATGAGTCCCCGACCGAGTTCCTAATTAGGGCAAGAGAATTGCATTAGGTTCGCATTCGGTGAATATAACCACAAAGTGCAGCGGAAAAAATTCACATCAAAATGCCAATTGAAGGTCCAAGGTTTCAAGCCACTTTCTGAAAGGCGCTAGAAGGGAATATAATTGCTACCAATAAGTTTTGGTAAAACAACCTATAGAGTCCACTTCGAAGTAAGTCCCAGAAAAGCCGAAAAGACTTTCGTTGTCAGCTTTGATTTCATGGCTTGCCCCATTTTTGATAGCATTCTTTTCAGTTTCTCCTCACACTATTGTAGCAGTGCAATGCCGTCTTAATTAAGTTAGCGCTGGTTATGACTGCGTCTCACTAAAAGTTCAAACTCTTGAAAATGATTACCCATTTTCTCCTCCACTCATATACGTGGGCTAATAAATGAGTGGGTAATGGAAAATGGAAACGAAACTAAATATTTTCTTAGAGATACCTAGTCTGTTAATATAAAAAATATATTAAAATATTATTATTGTGTTTTTGCAATCATCTGCTCAAGGACTTTTTGTATTCCGGTTAAAATTGTAATAGTTCTAATATTCATGCACATTCTGTCAGAAAAAAAGCCAACCATCTGAGCATTGTATTAGGACGTGGGTAGCAAGACCAGCAAAAGCAAACGGCTTAAGCATAATCATTTAAATAAGGATAAGCCTTACGTAAAACGGCCACGAGTTAAGTCTTGCAGCCCGACATTATACTATTAGCACACACGGGTGCAACCAAGCTCGGAAAAGTTCCAACAGAAAATGCCTTTTATGGCCAGTATTAGCGAGAAAAGCTTCAGCCCGCAACTTAAAGCAAGTCCGATAAGAACAAAGCAGCCGAAAAGAGTCGAAGGTCTATCTATGGTTGCTTTAAGCGCACTCCAGTGTAAGATTCTGCAGGTGACTTTGCCGCAACTGTTTTTTGTCTCCTCTAGCCCGCACGGAATTTTCTATCTAGCTCTGATACGTTGCACACTGATGCGTGCTTAATGCTCAAAGGTGCTATTTGCTGGAATATTTTTCATTTTTCTTTAAATTATGAAAAAGTGGCGTATGGAAGACCGAGTCCAAAGGTTAGCGTGGGAAAAGCTTAAGAAAAAAATGCTAGATGGACATAAAAGGGTTATATTCTGGGCACACTGTTTGAAGTTCTTTGTTGTTATCATAGTCACATACATGCGCGCTCTAAGGATTTTCTTTTCATAAAGAGAGCTGACTAAAAATGTTTGATCTTTGTTTAACAGCTTGGTCGGGTGTTGCGCAATTTCAACATTACAAAAATCAGCGATCTCGAACTGATTTCGAACTCCACCGATCGCTTGGATATGACTTTTCACTTTTTTGGCGTCAAAGGTGACTCGCAGCGCATTCGGGAAGCTATTACACGAATGGTGGAACGTGGAAGAATCGGAAACTTTACATTGGTTGCTAATTTTCATCATTTTGACGAGAATCCGCCGTTGAATATGCTGGTGAGTAGCGAGAAAAATATATTCATTAAAACTCACTAATCTGGTCAAAGAGTTAAAAACAATATCCAGTGTTATAAATGTATTTCCAAATTTCGCCCCGCCCCTCAAAGGACGAAAATCTGTGGCAGCCACAATTTTAAAGATACAACTTTTGGCCTGACAAAATTTTGTTTGAAATCAACGTCATAGGCTTTTATTTGGAATGGAAAAACAATGAGATCAAGAATCATTAATTTCTTGTCTATTCATTTTCCGACTCTGTGGTATGAACATGTTCAATTGGTCGCTGGCACTTTTTTGCTTTGCACTATAAAAACATCAATCAATTGCAATCATTCCATTATTGATTTTTGTCGAAATGTACTTTTATTAATACCTATCGGAGACAGGAAGGCTGGCTGTTAAAAGTGTAATAAATATAATTTCACACGAGTTACATAGATGGCACTCTTTTATTTCCGATACATATTAAACAATAATTTATTAACTATTGAGGCACGTGAAATCGTCAATAAAAACAACAGCAACATCAACAAGAACAACAGTAATAGCCCAGCAGCAACCCCATGTAGCAAAGTGCCGTGTTAATAAATATGCGTATACATAAATATGTCAACAGTATGGCACTTGACACTCGGCAAAAACAACGAAAATAATTATTTATTAATTGCGGCTTGCGTGAACGCACAATTGACCTCGTCAAGAGGCCGTGCAATTAAGTTGCATTAACATGACGAACATGCCGACAAACCTCAGGCGTTTCCAAACAAGAACAGCAAGATTGGTAGCTCTGACAGGAACTGAGGGACCAACCTCAAACCCCAACTCAAAAACCACACCTCAACCGCCGTATCCCAACTGTCCAATGTCTAATTAGTGTAACATTGTCTGACTGCTGTCCATGCGTTGTCCCTCCATTGCAGGATCTGAGCGTCAATCAACCGCAGGCAAGCGTGCGCGAGGACAGTGAGTTCATCATATCCTGCACAGCCCAAGGCTCATCCCGCATGCAATTTCAGTGGTTCAAAGATGGAGCCGCGGTAAATGCCAGCAAAGCAACGAGGTAAGTAGATACATATGTAGATGGTTCCATGTTCTTATCACATAACACCAGTATGCTGTTTTGGTTCAAAATACTATCTACATTGACCAGTTCAACGCCTTAATTCTGTTTCTGTTAATTCCGAGTTCTTAAATAAAATAGTATAACATGAAAAAACCAAAATCTTGTAGCCAATGTCACACTCGGGAGCGCAGGGTTCGTAAGGGATGGGCCAATGCTCCCAGCACAAGTGTTCAATTTGACTTTATGACTTTTACACATCAATAAACATGACAAAAAAATTACTGAAATAATAAAAATGAAACGGCCAAGAAGGATAAATATGTGAAGCCAAAGATAAAGATTTGTCAGAAATAGACGGAACCCAGTCAAAGTGTAGACCAGGATGAAATCTAACCGCAGTCAGAGTAGCCGAATGATTGATCATAAATCCAACAGTGTAAGGCATTTGTTCCAACTTGGAACACATGTGTAACCAACATTTACGGATGGTATTGTAT
Organism: Drosophila subsilvestris; assembly: GCA_035043285.1. Classification (NCBI taxonomy): domain Eukaryota; kingdom Metazoa; phylum Arthropoda; class Insecta; order Diptera; family Drosophilidae; genus Drosophila; species Drosophila subsilvestris. The sequence continues at coordinate 7,275,712 of JAWNNB010001719.1, read as the reverse complement.
GGTATTCTGGTGGATGCTAACGACAGTTTCGCTTGGCTGTGGCGCTGTATGCGTGTGCGTGGGTAAATTACATAAAAAGCATATGGCCGTAACTAACGAGGGGCTGGTAGTTCACTTGTACCACTTGTTAGGGGTTCTTAGGAGTTAAGCTTTAGCCACTCTTTCAACCCCAACTACGAAACATTTTTCCCTGACAATATAAATTGCAGCCGCACCACACAGCAGAAAGTTTAAATGTATATCGTGAATGCAAAATGAGACGTTATTAAAGTTCAGAGGTAAATGGTGAAATATCACACGCTTAATCCAAGCTAGTTCATAATTCATTAAACAAAATTTAAATAGTTTGATTCAACAAAAAACATGTGTCTTGTCTTTTTAGCTCTCCCAATAAAAACAAATAGCTGGAAGTAAATATTTTTGTTGAATACAATATAAATGTTGCCTAGCGATAACCTAATCTAATTGAAAGCTTTTTTTCCTGTCCTCCCAAAATGAATGCTACTGGTAAATAATTTGACCCTTTTCTTGGGTACTGGCCGCTTCTTTCACTCAGTCATAGCCCAAACTTATGATTACTTTTATGCATTCACATACACATTCATGTATATGCAACAAGAGTTATACACGTGGAAAGGCCAAGCTGCTCCCAAAGACCAACTTAAAGGCATTGATGTGTAAAAATGACTGCTATACAAGCCGCAAACACATGTTTCTCCAACGCTGCCGCAAGTATTAGTAAATATTTTAGCTACAGTGTAGTGAAGTGAAGTCATTCATTTGGACATTTACTAACTTTGCATTATACAAACGAATACACACTAGATCTGCCCAATGACCCAACTTTTGCGTACTAAAATAACCGGAAGTAAGTGAATTTTTAATGCTTGATTTCACTGGAGCAAACAGTTCACGTTGGTAGAGTTTTTTATTATCCGAATTTTTCTAAGCTAGGAACAATATTTCCTATGTTTTAAATTAGTCTGCAGCATGACAGTATATTCTATAAAAAGGTTACGTAACAAAATTGGGAAATCTTAAAGCTCGAAACTTAGGCGTTCAACTGTTAAGCTACTGAAATGCCAGTCGCCCGATTTTGACCCAGTTAACAGATGTTTAACAGCCACATATCAAGACCCAACCGTAACCTACTTAATGAATGCAATTATTTTCCAATCACGTCGCTAACGCTCCCTAAGGTCCCAAGGCGCCATCAACCAAAACTAGCAGGAGCCTTTTCATGTCGAGCTTTGATAAACATGCCTTAGCGTTCCTATTTGCTGGCAGCCAAGACACATGTGTAAAACAATCTATAGCATCCAGCAGGGTTGTTCGGTCATTAATTGCCACACTAATCCTGTATCCTTTAGAATGTATATTGGAGTGAGCCTCCAATCTGAGGCTCAAATGTGCTGCTGATTAAGTGTTACAACGGTACTCTAATGCTTTTATTAGTTTTAGGCCAACTATGTCTACGTAAATATTCCTCATTTAATAAGCTGCTTGCTACACACTAGCTATCTTCGGTGGCCTGATTGGTTTGGCTGAGCACCTAAATTGAGGCAGTTCCTGCCTCATGGCTAACTAGATTGGTTTTTATACCCGTACTCAAAAAAGAGTTAAGGGGTATACTGTATTTGTGGTAAAAGTGGATGTGTAACGCAGAGAAGGAAAATTTTCCGACCCCATAAAGTATATATATTCTTGATCAGTATCAATAGCCGAGTCGATAGAGCCATGTCTGTCTGTCCGTCCGTCTGTCCGTCTGTCCGTCTGTCCGTCCCCATGAGCGCCTCGTTCTCAGAGACTATAAAAGCTAGAGCAACGAAATTTTTTTTCCAGACTCATGTGATATCACACTGTTACAAGTGTATTTCAAAATTTCGCCCCGCCCCCTTCCGCCTTCACAAAGGACGATAATCTGTGGCATCCACAATTTTGAAGATACGATAAAACTAAAAACGCAGTATCGTAGAGAATGACCATATCTATTAGATTGCCGAATCTGAGCCAGATCGGATCATTATTATAGCCAGAATAAAGAAATTAATTTTCAGTTGCTTCCCCCACCTCCTCTGGCGCTGCTGACGCTATTCATTCTCTGTCTCGCTCGCACACACTCTGCCCTGTGCAATGCGCGAGCAACCCCTAGCGGAGGAGATGTAGAATCTAAATGGTAGATGTAGAATATTTGTTCTAGATGTATTATCTACATTTTACATGTAGATGTAGTTAACAAATGTAGCAAAAAAATGTAAAATGTAAAATTAAAATTTTTTTTTTAATTTCAATCATAAGCTCATAAATTTATATACTGACTGAGTACGGGTATAAAAGTAGAGTCGCGACTAGAAGCGACTCACGTTCCTTCTCGTTTTTTTCACTTTTCGAGAAGCTCTTAATTTTTTTTTTGTTTTTTGCCTGCAATACACTTTTGTTCTTTGTTTTGTTACTTTTTAATCACAGCTTCCGTTTAAAACTATTCCCAACTTGGATGTAGGGGATTTTCTTACTGGTTTCTTGCTCACTGCTTTACTGACAGTAATAAACTGAGCTGGAATTGATTATCTGTGCCATTTAATATAACTTCCAGCATGCATATCTACATATAAGATCTAAATCGCAAACTATCGCTAATTCCATAAACGAGAGCACGCGAAAAGTTATCAACATCTGACGTCTTTTGCACCGATATGTTATGTCTACGATTGTTTCTACAGAGGTCAAGTTAATTGGTGAGCAGACAAAACACTTGACCTTTTAAAGAGTACATGGATTTCTACAAAGCTTATTTTAAGCTTTTGCAAAACCCTTGTTGTTTCTCTTAGTGCTCTTAGTGCTATGACATGGAAAGGGTTGTAGTTTCGTTCTGACTGCCTGTCTATGCAATTTAACCCCCCCTCTTTCTCACCATCGAAATCCGAAACCAGACTAAGTCTTTGGCTGCAGCCAACAACAAAACTGTTACGATGCGCTGTGTAAAATTGCAGTCACTTTTGGCTAGCTTCTGAAAATTTTTCAAACTTGCTTAAAAGCCAAAGCAAAAATTCAATTTCAGCAGCCATGCAGCCAAATTGCCAAAACCCCAGCACCAGCCAGAGACATAAGTAAAATATATTTCGTATATTTTACAAATTGGCTCAACCCGGGGTAACAGTAATACAAAATATCAGCAACAAAAGAGGCAACTGTCTTGACAACGTAACGTTGGCGCTGTCGTTGTCAAGGACAATGGAATACCAGCTGAACCTGTACAGGGTGCAACGACTTAAAGTGCACTTCTTCCTATGAATTGTATAACAACAAAATTTAATCGTCATTGAACTGTTCCGAACATACGAGGTGGGAAAACTCCCTAATCGTTGATAAATGTTTATTTTACTAGGTATATTTTTCATAAGAAGGTACACCCTGTGTAGTCAAAAGATGTACATATGTATGTATTTATGTATACTTGAGAGTATACTCGTCCTCTATGCAACCCATACGAGGAATATATGGAATAGGGGAGTCACGATTTTCATTAGTTTCAATTTCCACAGTGAGTTTTCCGCATGTTTTTTTGGCCCTTGCTTTGTGGGGTGACAATGACAACGCCACAATTAGTTGCACAAACCCATGCCACTCCACTCCTTAAAAATTTGACATTATCTCATAGCTGGTAACACTGTGTGTTTGTGCTGTCATGTCGCTGTTTCCGATTCCGGCTCTTTGGCACCAGTTGTGCAATAAAAAGTTCAGCGGTTGATTGGATGGTTACTGGGACGAGTCGAGTATTGATCAAACAGTTTGGGGTTATACACAGCAAAAGTGCCTCACTGCCAATCTACGCGTGATGGGCTTGAGAAATCTGATTTTTATGCGCGGCATTGAATGGATTTCAAACAAAGCTGAAGTACGACTCGCTAGGTACAGTTGTGCAGCTCGCGGTTGGAGTAGGCCTTAGAAATTCAGTTAGCAAGTACGAGTCAAACAGGGCAGAGGGCAACGGTTTTTTGGTCTCTGAATCCAAAAATAAACACGCTTGTTCCGTGTGCAACAAAACAAACGAAACAACAACAAACCCCACCTAAGGTCCTTCGGGCCAATAAACCTAAACAATGCCCATACATTGGGACTGGGACTGGGAACACGAACATGAGCATGGAGGCGCTCGTTATCACTGGCCACCCCGTCGACACTGGACATCGGGAGAGCCCAAGTGTCGTCAACGCCGGTACTATCTGTCGCACGAGCTAGACGTATGCGCAGAGACTTTCACTACGTATGGACGATAGCGCCTGGTGTCATGGGTCTTGTCTGGTTGGACGCGTGGTTATAGAGACGGGAACGGAGCTAGACTCTTTGGGCCGTGGAACCTTCAAGGTAGTTCTCGACGTTCATCATTTCCAGATTTCCGAGCTGAACGTCAAGGCGAGAAACAGTGACACAATTTGTGTGGAGGGCAGGCAGTCGGATGATCGCGCGGACAAAGGTCAGCTATGTATTACCCGCGAATTCTCCCGTACCTACAAGCTCCCGAGGCACTACGATGGTACCCAAGCACGTGCGACGTTTTCCGCTGATGGCATACTCATGATTACGGTGCCAGCACCACCAAAACTGGACGATGTGGAGCGAGTGGTGGACATTGCGCCCACCGGAAACTATTTTGGCAGCATTGCGGATCCCAGTGCATCCAAAGCCATTGAGCAAGCTTCAGCAAGCGAAGGTGGCAAGGAGAATTCTGCTGGCACAGCGACGGACAAATGATGCTGACAACGTCTTATGCAAATAGAAGGGTAACTTTTGGCATAAGGGTCCACCCAAAACTTTTTTAGGCCGTATGGAAATGTAGGATGCGGATACGAAGAACACCTGGCTAACCAACCACTTAAGCATTCTCAGAACACTCACAATGGACAAATTCCCGAAAAATAAATAAATTTCGACTGGATTCTAGTTCTAGTTCTAGTTAGCACGTAGAAAAATCGACAAAACGTAAGAAAATATGGCGTGGTCGAAATTTTCTCTGAGATCATTAGCTTTAGTGCAATATCTGAGAATTGACACTTTCGCGTTTGATTTTATTGTATGCCAATAAAGGACTTTATCAAAAAATGAATTTTTCGTAACTTCGTTGTTTAGCCGAGGGCTAATCGCATAAATGATCAGAAATCTACCCATTTTCCAGGGAATTTTTTGTGTTTTACCAAACCATTTTCCAGGGAATTTGGTTTTAACCACCCGCTTTCATACATATTTCGATTTCTTGCTGCTTTTATCTTTCCTGTTACGCATCTTTTGATTAGCACAAATTTGAATAAAATTCACTAACACCTTTTCCGCTTTCCTCATCTCCTTCTCACACACATCTCAACGTTGCTTATTGCCACCTCGACTTAGGCACATAACCCATAAAAAGACAAAGGAAAATAAAAGCTTGTCAGCAAAAAAAGGAAAAGATACATTTCGACCTTAACTAAACGAGAAACAGTGGAAGCAAAAATGGCATCGCAGAAAAAATGCCAAGGGGTAAATAATACGGGATGGTTGGTTACAGTTTTTGTGAGACCGAGCTACTTGGTTTGACCAAACAGTGTGGGCTTTCTTTGTGACATTGCAGGGTTAATCTATGAAAAGAATCGCTGCAAAACTAAAACAGCGGAAAAAAAGTTAATGTCACAAAATGGAGTTTAATACATACAATACATTTTTGTTAAAAGTTTCAAACTCCTGAGTTTCTTTAGCTCCCGAGAAGCCAATCAAATCAGGCCTTTCGTCTTTCACTGAAATCATGGACGACTGCTTCGTTTTTTCTGATTCGCTTTCGGTCCCCTTGCAATTTAGCCATTGAGACACGTTTTCTTGTTACGATTGTAATGAAATTTTCTACATCTTGAAGTGAATCGTTGTTGTCCCTTGTCTGTTGCAGGCCGCAACCCAGAAACAGGGAAAATTGCCAACGTTCGCAACGATGGGACAACGACGAGGTCGCGTACTTTGTCATCGTTTTGTTTTTATGCGTAGATGCGTTTAATAAAGTTTTTATATGGGCCCTTGAATTTAGCAGACAGACTTCCTTATTTCTAATCAAGTTACGGTTACAGTTACGGGAATGGGCCTGGCCTGCAGCTTTAAGATATTGGCCGGGCAGAGCCGTAAGATATCAATATTTACGAGTATTGCAGAGGTCGACGATAAAATATTCAGCAGAAAAGTAACTTCACAATTTCAATTTCCCATGCTATTGGCCCCCAGTACAAACCAAAATAATACAAAGATAATAAACACCTACACACCAATTTTATGAACTCATAAAACATGGTGATGGAATTGTATTTTATATACGAATATCCATGTGTAAGAGGAACTGGGAAGCCTGTCTCCCAGTACGGCGCCCTGTCAGCCGCGAAAACCCCACAGAAACATCTTACCCCCACTCTCCCTCTACCGAAACATTAAGGATTGCTTTGAGCTATTCATATGTTGTTTTATTTCTGGTTTGCCACTACACCAAAAATGTAACGTACGTTTCACTCCCATGAAATTTGTTTTTTTCATCACTTTCGATGTTTTTGTGTCTGATTGACTAGGTCTACATTCAAATGCACATATGTAATACATATTATGTATGTATGTTTGTACATACTCGTATTATTTATACATTATTAACTTCAAAGTTTTAAATCACTCTAAAATGAACATCCCAAAGGTCTTGCAAGCCCTGACAACTAATTACGCAAATTGATGTGACATCAGACACTTTCGGAGGGCAAAAGTCAAACCAAGTCAATCACGGAAACAGGAACGCCTCCAGTAGTAGGCGATGCCCATAAACTTACTGATCTGCGAACGTTTAACAAAGTTTTCTGACGTCTAGTGCAATGGGTGCCAGCTTTGGCCTAATTGGTCCATTCTACTTTGCAGCCAATGCGTTTTTATTAGTTCTTTCAGCAGGTCCAAAGCACACCAGCTCAAATGAAGCACAGATTCGACAAGCCCCGCACTCTTCATCACTATGAACTTCTGCCCAGCACAGCAGCATTTGCTAAAACACACGGGCACACACGCCTACACAAACACAAATTGTGGGTTATTTGTAACGCGTGCGATAGCGAGGTCAGCGTTAGCCCCAGCCCCAGGATCGGGAAGTGAAAAATACATTTTGCAACTACAGCCAACGATGTTCCTGCAGAAGTCGTTATTGGTGGCAATGGCATTGCTCATGGATAAACCGAGTACATGCTTCCAACAAAAAATGATTTCGATACTGCATCGATGTTAGATACTTGTAGCACACGTGTCCAATTTTTGTTGTTGTTTAACCATTACAAGAGCCACATTCATTAACCCACCCATCAACTATGGAATAATGCAGCCCTTAATCTTTGACCGGTTCTGCTCATGGCCATGTATTCACAGTGCAGTTGTGCATGCCATGGTTTTAATGGAGTAACTGGCGCTTAGGCTGCTTCCTGTTCACCAGTGCCATTGTTGGGGATGTCATTCCCCTTCCCTTCTATAGTGCTCATTTGCTGGAAACGAGCGCAATGGCACTTTGCTGTTTTTGCGGTTGTTGTTTGTGAAGCAACTTAGTACTATGGCTACGTAGTCGTAGTTACTGTGGGTTGTGTGTGTTGCCGCTGCATTTAACCGTTACGCACTTCCTGCACAGAAGGTTATTACTTCCGTTGCCGTTTAATTGATTTGGAAGGTGCCTGTTCGGTCATTCAGTGGGTTAGGGTTAGTGCTAGGTAGGGCTTGGGCACCGGTGAAATCTTCCGCCATAGACCTTTAGTAAATTGTAGGCTAAGTGCTTTGCATGCTGTAGCCAGCAAAGCCCATGCCTTTGCCTTTGCCCATTCAAAAACGCATTTTTAGATGCTACAGCTGTAAATAGCTCGGAACCATGATTTTGGAGTGAGCATGGAGATTGTGGTTAAGGACGTCGGTGGTTCCTTTATGGCACTTTCGCCGTGTGCGGTTTTTAGGCACTTTTTCAAGGCTTTTTGGAAGGAGTTCGTTGTTCATGTTGTACTTGGTTTTGCCGTGACGTCAGCGTTACCCATGCGTAAAAGTTATTAGTGAAATGCACTCATCTGGCGCGAAGGAAGCAAGCAGGCAGGCAGAGAAGACTGCAGATGTTTGTTGGCCACGAAAACCTCAAACAGCACTTAAGTTGTTGCCAGGTGGAAGGTTTTGGGTTTTGGTTTGTTTTACTTAATGCTTGACAGCAGGCGCATGCTGTGATTTGCAGTTCTCCTGAGGATTATGAGGTACGCCTGAGATAGTCTAATAGGCTTATCATGCATTTTAGATAGCTGGAAAACTTTGTGATGAGCTTACGATTGGAATTTATATTCGTAATTATAAAATTCCGTATTTTTGTTAAAATTCTTAGCGTCAGGTACTTTTGTGTGAACTTCCATACACTGATAGAAAAAAACCAAAGTGAAATTAACTACAATCATATTTGAATTTAAAATGCGATTTTAAATACAAACATAGTAAAATTAAATAGAATTCACTTAGATTCAAATGTAAATGTATTAAAATGGCCTTTCTAATACGTTCATATTTAATCTTTATATAAAACACTTTAAAATAAATATAATATATTAAATTTAAATACAAAACACTTTAAATTAAATATAATATATCAAATTTAGGTATGAAATATATTTAATTTAAATATAAAATATATTATATTTAAATATTTTCATATTTATATCAAAATGTAAGTGAAAAATGTTCAATTTTAATACAACCACTCTTGGATGAAAATCAATGGCATAAATGAGTGAAAATATTAAAATTTCAGGGCTTTTTTCTATCGATGTACCATTAGGTATTAAACATACTCAATAATTTATATCACTTTATAAGTTGAACAAATATGTGTTCCAGTCTCATCCCTGATCATCCAAAAATATGAGCTCTCCTTAAGGCCTTAATTGATGAGATGAACCCATCCCAGAAACCTACGTCTGGTCTGAGCCAGCAGCTATGCACTGACCCATTTATCCATGAAACCAAAAACTATTTACAATTTTAGCAACAATGGCAATGTGGCATCGAAAGCATTTCGAAAAACATTTGAAAATGAAACATGCTTCCTGCTAATTGACTTTGAACCGCAGCATCCGCGATTGTTTTCACATTAGCTATGATTTCTTTCACACAGACTGTAGTGTACAGACACAGACTGTGTAGTAGGGTGGTGCGGGTGGCCATGGGGCGTCGCCATGATAAGTGAGCTGCTATTAGGATGTCAATTAGCGGGCTTGTTGCATATGATTCAGTTCACTTGGTACAGTTGCGTTGCAAGTTGCAAACAGCTTCTTGTTCGGGGCGTGAAAATTAATGCTTGACTGGCATTATACGAATATGTTTCAAGTACTTAGGGAAACCTGGGGAAAGTAAAAAGCTAATTAGCACATCGCCGAAGCAAGGCGTGAAGCGAAGCATCAACTAATATTTTGTCTTTGTCTGCAGGGAAATCTGGACTACTGTTCTGCCACCTGAAAACAAAGATGTCTACACGGCGATTCTGGGCGTTAACAAGGCTAGTCTGATTGATGAGGGTGTCTACAGTTGCAAGGTAAGTTGATTTATGTGCCTAGTGCATGCTATAATCCAAAAATCTCCATGGGTTTGAATGGGGCTTATACCTATCATGAATGTGGTCCCCGGTTTGTTTTCTGATTCAGCCATCACCGATATTTTTTACAGAGATACCAGGTTGATTCTCGGTTTTCACTTTCCAGTTGAATGGTCTTCTTCAACAGCCAATTTAACCTTAATCTACAGTATTAAAAATTCTTTTAACTGTTACTGGGAAAAATTTGTGTGTGCTCAAATATGATTTTAAGCCTATCATGGCTAAAGGTTTCTTTGGACTATCTACTTCGGTTTGGAGGTCGGCCCTCACTAAATAAGACCTTTAAATTGTTCCAGACCATTACACCTAAAACTTCCTTGTTCCGTCCGTTTCCCTCATTGTGGCGGTAGGTCCTTTCTTGATGGCTCGGGTAATAACATATTACGCAAATGGCCTGTAAAAAATATTGGCCTGTACTGTCCTGGCAACATAAAATAGCTCGTACACGAAAAATGTTTCCGAAAGAAAGTTACCTGACCAAACACGTGGACACATGGACTAAGGTACTCTGTGGTGGCATGAATAGACATCGCTTTCATTATACTAGTATGTACATACATAAAATACGTATATTAGGATACTTCGGGAAGTCAGCTATAAATCAAATGGTAATGTGATTGCTTTAGCTGGGAAGGTTGTAATAAAATGTGTGTACGTTTGTTCATAATAAATCAAATTTGGAATTGTTACTAACTGAATTTTACTTCAACCTTTGCATAAAAGTATTGCCCTGTCCTCCCAAACATGGTTTGTGGTTTCAGTTCAATGCGTACCATTTCCAAGAACTGAATCAAATTTAAACAGAACGTTTTTAACACTTTAAGTTTGAGATTTCAAGAACAAAAAGTAAATTCATTTCGTTGGAGCAGTCGCATCTGTTGCGCTACAGCCCACCAAGCTCTCGTTTTCTGAGGCCAACAAATGGAGGCCATTGTATATAGTGCCTGGTCCGAGCTCTCTGAGGGGATTTCGTGAAGTTTTATACAGCCCCTACACATAATTTTGAGCGTTCCCGAAGACGCTTCTTTTGCCGCTTAGTCCTCACTTATAATTTTCGCTCCGGACCTCGCCAAATCTTAGCCACAGCCAAATCTTAGCCAGGAAGCTATGGGGGCTGAGAAAAGTCGTCGAGGGGGATGGAATACAGGGTAGGGTAGTAATACAAAGCGCTTGGCGGCTGGAACCACTGCTCGATAATCAGGAAGGCTGACTGGTTGTTGCGGCTAAGTCCCTGGAGGTCGATTGTTTTCACGTATTTCAGCTGTTTACTTAAAACTCAAGAGCATGAATCCTTTTCAATAACATTGCCTCAAGGTCCAAGTCAATAAAGTGCCTGCCAATGCCTTTTCCCATTAGGCGCTGGGGACTGCATGTCTACGTCCATAACTTGTCCGTAATGTACTCGTAATATACATACACACTAACATTTTTAATGGGGGAGTATGCCTCTGCGCATTTATTATTTATGAATTGATATTAACTATACGCCTTGTTGCAATTAATTCAGTTGCCTTAGGGAACGACCTCGTCTTGGGTCCATTACGTGCACAATGGACCAAAGCGGTGCTGTCTTTAAGTTGTCTTTAAGCTGCATTAAGTTTCCTTCTAAATCCGTTTCAATTTCTGCAGAGCACGATTTTGGCTTATTGTGCTCCATCGACAAAAGAACTTCTGGATAAAGGATTGCCAATAGAGAGAGACCATAATCTCAGAACGGTGCCAGGAGTCTTATCATTTCCTGCATAATGTCACAGTACACCTTAACAGTTGGTCATTAAAAACTTAACAGCCTACGAGTTACCATGTTTTACTGGGATGCAGCTTTTCCTTCAACCTCAATGTTGTCAATATCCATTAACATACAAATTTCTGTTGGATTGGGAAGAGCCATTTTTATGAACTATTAATTTTTATTTCCGTACAATGTTTTATTTAACGACTTTGGCTGTTAATGAGACGCGACCTATCCGTTTCACCCCGCCCAGATCGGGGCCAATAAAATACCATTTGGCTACAAAAACGCTTTCTTCCATTCCTTAAGTTTTGCAGTTTGGCAACGTCGCAGCTAAATGAGTTAATTGACACTTGAATTTTGTGGCTGGCAAAGATTTGTCGACGTTGCGGAGTCGTAAATGACTTTGAGGCTCGGAAACCAGTAAACAATTCTCGATTCTGGGGAGCGAAAAAAAATTAAGGCTGTATTACTATAAAAATGCTGCCCACCCCCAACTTGGATTGAGAGCATTCCGTTGTTTTTTAAATATTTCCGGGTCGATTGAAGCAAAGCGCCCAAGGGCGCAGATATCAGACAAGAACACAGACAAATCGATCCAGACAAGTGCAATACCTTCACATTGGCGACAATGACGACCCCGAGGTCTGCGTCTACACGCCGCTGTTCGTTAGTAGTTTCATTTCATTTTAAATTTGAAATGGAAGTTTTTTGAAAATATAGCAAGGCAAGGCGACGATTCCGCATTGTGTCCTCTTCATGCCCCATCATCATATTTTTCGTGGTCGTTGTCGTAACGACTATGATTTTCTCTATGCCTCCACGTCAGCCGCCACTACGTTTCCCCCAGGAGGCACGTGCAACAACAACAACAACATGCACAACAGAAGCTTACAATTCATTGGATTGCAGTCCGCGTGGAAATACTTAAATGCAAAAGGTTTGCCAAAATGGCGAATCGCCGACATGGCAACTACTAACGCTTAAAGTAGCCATCCTCCCTTAGCTATCCAAGTAGTCGTAAATACTCTTACACGTAACGTAACTTGGAGAGTCCTCAACAACGGGCAACTCTGCCTAGACATAGTTTGACCAAAGACAAAACCTTTTTATGAGTTTAAAAACGTGCGCCATAATTTCGTACGGCGTTATGTATCTTATTGTTACATTGTCTTTGGTTTGACTCATCCTATGAGTGAACAAGCAAATAAGAAAATAATATATGTGTTTAGTGGCTGTTTCTCTCATTTTGTCAATTATCTTTATCGTGAAATATAACAAATTTAATTTAATCTCATTAATAATCCAATGAGATTTTCTGAATTAATCCAAAGACAGATTTGCTGATTGATGTATGTACAATGTACATAGGTCAAATAGCAAGCCAAGCATAATCACAGTTGGTCATGTCCAATCAGCACACAATAAAGACTAGCTGACTAGCGAATAATTATATTAAACATATCTTGGGATATACAAGCATCGAAGTGGAGCGGCTTTAGATGCTGCCTTTCTCCAGTTTCAACATGCATGAAAAGGACATCAGCAGAATCTGACTGACTGTCTGTTTTAAGCTGTTTATCTGCCGCCAGGATGTGTGCAATGCTCTCCGACAAGACTGTTGACGCTTGCTTGGGTCTAAGGGCTATCAAGGGACGTCCGGCTAGGGGCGGACTCCCGTTTGATGCTTGGTGATGTTGATTGTAATAATCAAAGTCATGGAATTACGGTTTGCCGATGACAGGCATTTGGTGTGGCCTGTCGAGGACTTGACTAAATAATTCTTTCATTTTCATCTGCAGATCACCGACTGGGGCGTAGAGCAATGCCGGTCCCTACACATTCACATTAAGTCACCTCCGCGTCTAAGAGTGGATCCTGCCAGTGTTACATTGCAGCGAGGAGATTCCCTACGAGTGCGTTGCCTCTCGCCCGGCAACGATGACATCAAGCGATATGCCCAGCTGGGCTACAGTTGGACGCGAAACGGTGTGCTGTTCCAATCAAACACAGCCACCGCCATGTGGGAGGATCTCTACCCCGATGGCAGTATCCTGAAAATCAACAACATACAAAAGTCTGCCGAGTACGCCTGCCTTGTCTCCAACAGTGTGCGGCCTGTGTCCAAGAGTGTCTACATCAACGTTATTGAACGCAATGCGGCACACGTTTGTGCCGCGGAATCCACATACGGAGTGCACTGGCCCACAAGTGCCCCAGGAGCTCCCATCATTACAGATTGTCCACGAGGCTTTGAGGGCCATCTGCGACGAATCTGCGAGCAACGCGATACAGGTAACTCGAGTTGGTTACTGCCCGACTTCTCGGGTTGCGTGCGCGATGAGCTGCTTCTTATTTACAACCGATATCGAGCCTTGAGTGCTGGATTCCAGCAAACGAATTCCTCGAACATACTAAAAGCTTGTTTCGATTATACAATTCAGAGACGTTACAGATTTCAGCCCGGCGAGGCGAGCTTCCTCATTGACATGTTGCATGAGGTGAGTAGAAAAAAATAGTAAAAGCCACAGAAAGCCCATTTAGAAAATATGAAAAACCATATTCCTGCCCTATTTGGCTAAATTGATCTAATCAAGAGTAAACTACTGCAATCAGAAAAAATTTTCAATGTAATTCCCAATGCGACCTGACATCCTCCTTTTTGCTAGAGGTCCTGGAAGACAAATTTCGAATTGAGTTTTAAGTTGTTTGTTTGGACTGTCTGCTTTCCGCAAAGCCCTTAACACATTCAAGCCCAGTCGGATGAAAAAAATAGCTGGAGCCAGGTAGGCAACCAGTTGAGGGCAAACCAAAGTATATTCTGCTCTTTACAAAGCCTTGGCAAACTATTTTTACACGCAAATGAATGTAAAAGCCGCTGAGCCGGGCGGCTTGCCAATTTTCACACAATTTTCGGTTGGCCAACTGCAGTCAAAGAAATGTTCTTTTTTTTCTGCTTCGTCTTTAGGGTCGCCTAGCAACAATTTTTCATTTTAATGCACACACAAATTTTCCTCCTAACGAATTGCCGAGACGGAGAAGAGTCCTAAGAAGGTGCTCTTCGTTTTTGTACGCTTGGGGAACAGGACTTTTGTACTATGTTGTCTCAACTTTGGTTATTTCTCCATTTCACAGCTCGACTCCTACTTGCAACTGAAAGGAACCCAACTAGAGCGTGAGATGGCCGCGGAGATTATACTGCGCATTCTGGATAAAGTCATGCAGAATACTCAATCCTTGAACAGTCAACAGGTAAGTGGCAAGCGCCGAGAGCCAAGAACCAGGGTGCTTTGGCTGCAATTGCGCATAAATTACGAGTGAGTGTATACGGAGGGCCAGTCTGGCTTTGGGCGCCATAATTTATAACCTGCAGCCATATTCAATATTTGCCAGGCTGGTTTCCGACCCTGACCAGGATTTATTACACATACTCTCAGCCGTCGAACCAAACCGTAGACGATGAGAGACACATTCGAATTTTCACTACCACTTTTATTCAGCCTGTATTTGGTCCGTCACTGGGCGGGAATTTAAATGCAAACATTTTTCCCCCAGTCCGTGCTCCGTTTTCTAAAACAGCAAAGGAATTGATGTCCCGCTGGCTGGTAATGAATACACCTTTTTTTAAATGTATGATGTTAAGGAATTTTCAGGCTTTCCTGTGGTATTTGTCTGATTGAGACCAAAGGACGTGTGAAAGAAGAAAAATAGGGTGATACGCAGGCTTACTGCAGCGGTAAATGGGTATACCTTTTTAATATAAAGCGTTGTATTTCAGAACCCCGCCAATCTCAAGTCTGCGCCAAAGCGGAAAGAATTGCTAAAAGAGCCGCGTAACGTAACTAGCCTAACCCATGAACGACACTCAGTTAAGTTTCAAATATGCTTCTAATGAGCGGCAATCAAACAATTTACGCGACCCTCCGCGCACCCCAAAACAAACAATGCCGTCTACCTTTGTCGCAGCACAATAAGGATTACCGCTTCCTTATCACCTTGAAAAAGGAGAAGCATTTTGGCCAATTTTGAGACTTCAAAATGCTGGTGAAAAGTGCGTTTCGTTACTTTTGAAATCAGCCTGGTGGGCCTTGGTGTGATGTCATTACATCCCCTCCCAGCTCTGGTAGTTGTGGTTACTCTAAGGCGGCCATTGTTTCCGGCTCAAAGGAAGATTTCATATACGGGGGCGGGTCTGGGAGACATTGGCGGGTCGAGTGCCTCATGTTTTATTCCATGGGAAGGTTTTGTATATACGAAGTGCGGCATAAAAGTAAAAGAAAAGACCTGCTTCTTATTAGGCTCCCCGCCAGGATAAGGCTAACATTTTGGTATGCAAATTTATGAGAGTGTTGATTGCAACTGTTTGAACACGACCCACTCTGCTCTTAGAGCCTGTCGAGAAGTGAGGATAATTGGCAGGTTCTCTCCCTTTCAACGCCAGGGAGCTGACTGGGCTCGCTCCTCAAACTTGTTGTCTTATAGACACAGCTGGCATAATCTATTAGCTGAGTGCTCTGAATCGCAGCGCCTAAGCTACCCTGTAATATTAAACTTTTACGATCTGAGCGATCGCGGAAATTAAACAAGTTTTGTTTATGGCTGTCGTCTGCTTAGCGGATAGTTACTGTGAAGTTTAAAGAGAAATAGATGGATCGGCAAAGTTTTTAATGCATACAAATTAATTTAGTTCTGGCCGAGTTCAGTTGAGTTATGGAATTTCAATATAATGCGCCATGTGAACCAGAAAAACGAAAAGTACGAGAAAAAAAACAATTTATGTTCAATTTTTATTAGCTGACGCATTCTGAAAAACTTGGCAGCATAATTGGGTCGATTAAAAAGTGTTGGCATTCGCCGAACTTTTCCGAAGTTGAACAAATAGTTCGCATTGTTTTTATTGACTGAGCAAAAAGTTTAATGTAGTAAGTCGAATCCCTAGAAAGTTCATCGAATTTTTCGCGCGCAATGAAGTTTAATTAGTGCATGGAAGGAAGATCCCTGAAAAGTAAATAGCCGTGGCCTGATGGCCATTGAGGCGATATACGAGTATGTAATTACAATAGCTGCTTTGAAACCATTTGAGAGTTTCAACAGAAGAAGCTTTCAGTAATCTAAATGTTCTTTCGAAAGCACCTACTGAAATATTCAATAGGCAATATTTCTAACAAAATATTTGTGAACCAATTCAATAAATTTGGTTAACGTGTGTATTCAAAAACAATTGGAATATTCACGCGGACATTGGAATACGGCGATTCGGAATAACCATCACCAATAAGCTAATGAATAGGAATAATCCTGAATGAAAAATTGTTGATGGCATTTCATTTGCTTAAATCGAAGTTTAATTTATTTTTTTCGCTGAATATCAGCGAATTGCTGGGCATCTGCTTTTATTTGCGGTTTTGTGGAAATGACAATTGAAAAAGTTTTAGGGACGAAACTGCTCATTTTTTAATCCCATGCCATTTTTAAAATTGAACTGAAAAGTTGATTAAAACACTTGTATGGATATCAGCTTAGATTTGCATAAGTTTCGTATTGACCAACCGAATCGAATGACAAACAAAGTTAGCTGACCTAGTTTGTGATTTGGTCAAGCTGTAACTACTCGTACTACTCGACCAACTCGACTTTCGATCATGGGGAGGGAAAGGGAAAGGAGAGGAGAGGGCGAATTCAAATCAAATCACGACGAATCACTTAGAAAAAAGTATTCGCTGGAAACGTGACCCAAAGTCACAGCTTAACTTTGGATCTGAAGAAAAAGTTTCAGAAAATCTCCCTTTTGCACATGTGCAGCGCTAACGGCCACGCCCATATAGACCATCTAGCCAGAGGCGCCCAAATAATTTGCCGGTAAACTGCTAAACGTGGCTAGGTCGAAAGTTAAGTGAAATTTACACAGAGAAAACTTTTCCGGAGACTTTTTGTGCTGTTTCATTTCAACACCTTTTTAAGAAATCATACAAATGCCAACAAATTTGAATAGGCACAGGGGCGTGGCGTGGCGTTTTATACATCAACTCGCCAAGCTTAATGTCGCCCTGATGATGCTGAAGTTTAAGATTTTTGTTTTGAAAAGTTCCATTACAAAAACTTTTCCAATCGGAATTGTTTTCAATTTCGATTAGTTGCTTTAAAGTTTAAACATTTATGTTCACACATATGTAACAAACATACATAAATATGTACGAGCATGTACATAAATACATACATATGTTTGTACTTTCTATACTCGAACACATATTTAAGTTTATTTTCGTGTTATTTTTTATTTGCACAGGAAAGTAAACCATGGCATAGCAAAAATAACAGTTTGCACTCCTTATCCCTATCAACCACTCAGAGGTTACCCCTGTACACTGGAATCTGCATTATAAATTGGGAAAATCGAACATCTTTTCTATGCACAAAACAAAAAGAAGAGCTGCCGCAATAATGGGTTTCGCATTACAAGCTGCAAAAATCGAACGCTACTTTCAATGGTTTGTTGTTCGTTTCTACCAACGTTGATGTCGGTTGATGTAGTGGGGTTCCGCTTATTGGCCTCGGTTTATGGCTTTGTAACTGCACTCGAAAATGTAACAATTTATGATTTTTATGGAAGGGTTCATTGACTGCGTTTTTATATTGCTTGTTGGCAACATGAACATTTTCCAGAATGCCAGAGGCAGACAGCGTTTGGCCACTCTCTGTGCCATTGATTTTTGTACGTTTTGGCAGAGTTTATCTACGGACTCAATACAATTGTTGGCCCAGGGCTTGAGCTCGTCTACATAAGGAATCAAAATAGGCTAACTACATTCATAAGCTTTCATCTATATTTCCTTACTCTCAATATAGCGCAAATGTCCATAGCTCTTTTCTCTCCACGCAGCATACAATTTAGCTTTTGAGTGAATCTTTTCCTTTCAGCAAATTAAAAAACTGCAGCTGTTAACGCAATCAGCGGCGCTGAACCGCGAGACAATTGCGGCCTCACAATTGGCCACATCGACAAGCGGCAGCAGTCAGCCGTCGCCAGCTGACAGCTCGACAACGCTGACCGCACAGGGCAACGTCAGGGGCGATGACGCCAGTGGCTTGAGGGCAACGGTGGGCGACATTTCTGCCGGATCTGCGGGAAATTTTCAGGCGACTCGCGCCATTGGCGGTGGCGGCGATGGCGATGGCAGAGCAGGAGCCCCCAGCATTTTGACAGTCGATGAGGACACGCTGTCACTGGATCGACTCAACTCGCTGCGAATTTATATGACATCGGTGAAGACCCTGCCCTTTAATTTACGAATTTACGGGTAAGTTGTAATACCAAATGAAACCATAAAATATCGGCGGAAAAATATCTTCAAATGAAATCAGACTGATTTACTTAGGAGTAAGCTTGCAGTAAGTTCTAATTAATAATGAGTGAAAATGCAAATTCATGCTTTTCAAGTAAAGAGTAAACTTCATTTTACGGCCGCTTGATTAATATACGCGACGAAGGAAAACGATTTCCCTTTGCCTTCGTTCTAATGGAAAATTTATTTTATGAGCAAACATAAATAATAAATGCATTAAACAAGCGAGAGCTGAGCATGAAGAATGGCTCATAAAAGTTTAACGCTGCGAGTATATCCTCAGAGAGGAAGACCTGCACCAAAGACCTCTCACTGGGTTGCTGGCTCCTTCTGCCTGGTTGCCTGGCTGGCCACACTCCAAGCTGCCAAGTGTCTAATTTACCTAATTAAGCGACTTAAGTGCAGGTGACTACAATTTTCTTGATTTACTGCCACTCGTGCACTTTCTCTTCCAGCGAGGATTTATTTTCGGATCAACTCTATATGGATATCGGACTATCCAGCCGTCTGCTTCATATCATGGCCAACTACACAATATTTGCTTCTGTAATCTCCTATAAAAACTTAAAAGTTTCTTCCCAAAACTTACTACACCAGAGGAAGGTAAGTTAAAGAAGTCAGAAGTTTCTACACCGCCGTTTCCTTGATTGCGTGAAAGTTATCATCAGTGGTCATCATTGCACTATATAATTAGTTCGAGTTAATAGTTCTGCTTAAAGTTTAAAGAAGTTCTTTGTACATGAGGCAATGAATACCAACAATTTTAAATGAGATTAGTAATTTAAAAAGCAGAGACGACCATTGAGATATCTCCACTAGCTAGATGCGCTTCTGCACTTCTACATTTCACGATTCAATTTTACTTGTTCAAGACAGTTAATTAAGGTGACGACGTGCCTATGTATTACACATACATACATATGTAAGTCTTAGCTTATGGTCACCAATGTATAATTTGTAAGCCAACGTTTGCTTTGCCCCCCAAAAATATATGTAATTCAAACAGCCGTAACAAGATGGCTTTTCTTCGCTTAAGCGTATTAATCGTTGCTGGAAAGAAGCACAGCGTCTGCAAGGACAAGGTCATGACAGCACCAACTGTAATTCTATAACATTTTGTAAACAAAATGAAATATGCAACTGCAGAGACAAACACAGCAATAATAAGAACAAAATAATGTTTTCAGTAGAACAGGAAATGCTAATAGAATTCCTGTCCATATGTCATGTTGGACATACATATGTATGTATATAAAGATGGGAACGTGTGCAGAACGTATAATTTAAACTATTTGATAACTTCTTTTAAAATTGAATACACTCTAAATTTCGTACTCTCTCTTAGCGATCCCAGGGACTCGGACTATGTGCTTGCTTCCGGATTATCCAGACCTGGCTGTTCATTTCAAATCGGTCCAACGACAACTTTCGAGAGCCCCTCGATTTGACATTTGAATCAGGCCACGTGGAGATCATTTTCCAACACGAGAGTGTTCCCAAAACGGGTAATTGGGTGGCCGTGTGTGGGTAAGAAGTGTTGAAAATCCATCCATTTGCAATCTATTAAATCTCAAATTATATATGTAGACACGACTACAAGGCATCATTCGAGTCCACTTGGCGATCGGACTTGTGTATCACCAAGCATCTGATGGCTAACATAACTCGCTGCATTTGCCCGGTTTCTGGAACCTATGTGGTCATGCTGACCAAGCGACAGCAAAATGTAAGCCTGAGACTCCAAGGTCACCAAGTCCACACTTCATTTATGATACACCCCGCTGCGGCCGGCACTCAGCACTCCAATTCATGCAGTTCACGTGTATTAAAGTGGAAAGCTTCTTTTGATTCATAGCACTTTGAGGACCTGCCATTTAGGGATCAAACGAACGCTCGCTGATGACTTTGCTCCCCGTACACTCCACCTGAGAGCCGAGCTTTTTTTCTTTGTGCACCAACGTCCGCATTTCCGCTTCCTTTGCTCGCAATCAACAACTTGGCCTTTGGTGCCATGAACTAGCTCCAAATGCGCTCTGCGGTGGCTCTGCTTTCCGACCTCCATTCGTTTTGCGATGGTTGCATCCGCTTTAGCAATTCTTTAAATTGTATGCTCCTAATTGTTGCCAAAAGTCCACAAGGCACACAATTATTTAAGCCATAACTGCCAGCAGTCAGCAAGCAGCCGGCCTTAATTCTGATGCTTATTTGAATTGCTAATTGTTTTCTCAATTTCATTTGCAGATTACGCAGTCGCATGCCCCGCAGCGCCCAATCTTCGTGATCGCCAGCTGCGCCTGCTGTCTCCTCCAATGCGGATCGGCTCTCCTCATTCTGGTGCCGATCTGGTGCAATCGCAAGTGTGCCATTACCTTCCTCAAAATACAGTTCTGCATCTCAACATTGAGCGTGATGCTCATATATTTTTTGGGCTTTATGAAAATGCTGCCAGTGGTGAGTTTTCCATTCGAATGAGCTTTAACTCTTTCTCTGATCCTCTTGAAAATTGGTCTACGTATGCACTCTTTAATGCATTTACCATTGGTACCATTGATCCTTTAAAACAAAGCTTTTGGAGTGTTTGCAATGGAAAAAGGGAACCAAAGCGTAAAATTTAATTACGCCAAAACAAATAAACAAATAAAATGGAGGAAAGCCAAGCTAAAAGCAAAGCGACCCGAAAACCAAAACCAATTATACAACCAAGAACGAAAAAGGAGAGAAAAAGTATAATAATAAAAAGTGTTGCATAAAATAAAAGGGAGAAGTGCGTGCACAAGAAGTGGAAGAGAAAAACACAAGGCAATCGAAATACAAATGAGTTTCTCGCCCTTAAAGGAGAAAGAATTCCCATTGGCATTATCTACCTAACCAAACCCTTAAATTATAATTATTTGCTGCGTCTTTCCCTTACAGTACGAACTTATCCTTAATATCGCCAGTTGCCAGCCGATTTTAAGACACAACCGGGCATGAGTTTTATCCGACTTTTCAAATAATAATTATGGTCAGAGAAGGAGCTCTAATCATAATCAAAACAAATTAGTTTGTCGTCTGGAAAGTCTTTGACCAAGTCAGTAATATGGCGGAGGCAAAGCAAATAATTAACATTTAGTTTGTGTGGCAGCCAAACGGAAAATTCATGGAAAACAATTCCCTTACCTGTTGGCTGTGGAGCTGCTTGGATGGAAATTAAAAGTCAACAATGCTCAACGATGAGCTCAGAGGAGCAGGTGTGGGTTGCCCGAAAGAACCAACTAGAATCGAAATTAATATTTATAAACGCACATTCCCAAACGTTTGAAACGGGTCGAAATGTTAATGGAAAAACGGTTTCACCATATCGTAAAAGGGATGCGAGTGCGAGTAGAGTATATCCAATGTAAAATACCAAAGCACCAGCTTTGAGCTTATCCTCAAAACCCATTGCAAGAAACTGTGGAAGTCCCCGAAGAACCCGAAAAACCACCTAAATTATAAACGTAAAAAGTATAAGCGAATAAAATTGCGCTACTTAATCCCTTGGGGTCGTGAAACGCTCTGCGAAAACAGTATATGCGAAGCTCTAACAAGAAATAACATTTTTGAATTAGTAATAAACTGGTCCGCTGTGAAAACAACGGCTCAATAAATGGATGAAAAACAAATAAAACATTGTGTGCGACAACGAAGGGACAACAAAGGCAGCCGGAGATACTACGCCAGAAAAAGAAAACGAAACCGCAATGTCAAAAAGTTTAGGCAATGGAAATGGAAAATGAAAACGAGGAGTTGCGGGAATTCACAACGCCAACCTCTTCTGGAAAAAGCTGACAAAGGCAAACGACAGTACATATTCTAGGGACAAAGATGCCTTTGAATCCTGCCATGCAGCAAATGGAGTCTTTGGCTACTGCACTTATGCAGCATTCCTGCTTCTTCGACGAAATCTAGGCGAAAGACTGGACTTAAAATAAACCTGAGTAAGCTAAATTCAAGTTGAGTTGTCACTAAGAATAGCGTATGATAAATGTATGTATGTACATACATATACATTTATATTTGTAAGGATGTGCACTCCCACTATGCACCAGCGGTATAATGAGAGATTTACGTCAAAAAGACTGACAGCTCTAGGAAATGTTGCACAATCGCCAAAAACACGCCAAAGGGAAACTTTGTCTTAATAAGACGAGGCGCTCGCACTTGTTATTATTGTACATTAATTGCGCACATACGGGCAAGGCAGCTTTATTAAAAAGTAAAGCACAAGCATGTGCACACATGCAAATTTTATGGTTTGGACCACGTGTCACAACAGAGCAAAGGAGGCGAAGCTGCCATCGGCGACAGTCGTCAACCACAGCGGACAGACCATGCTGAGCCCGCGCCTACGCATACTCAATGCCACAATAAATACAATTAAATATTCATTTTACTTATTGTATATATTTGCGTGAATAAATAAAATACAATTTCAGACGACAGTTAAACGAAACGAAAAAACAATAAATAAATAAAACATAAATTCGTGCGCTTCGCCCTCCCTTAAGGCAGGGCGTGATCCATGAAGCACGAAGCGTGCCACTGCAGTAGAACATATGAAAAGAAAAAGCTTTTAAGCGCACTTATGTAACTCATAATGTTCCGCGGTAAACCGACGAGTGGAAGTATTCGTATTGTAAATTGAAAATTAAAAAGTCGACAAAATATGTTTCACTTTTCCCTGAATGCTATAAGGATCGCAATACCAAGCAATATAGTAATTCCATGCCGACTTCGGCTCTATGAGCTGCATGGGCTCTAGTAACCTCTGTGACATAAATAACAAATGATTCTTAAAGCCAGAGACAAAATACTCCAGCAGAACAGCGCCATTTAAGTAGAATGGACTGTATATATTATTCATGACTTTGGTGGACTCTAAATTGTTGGAAAAATAAGGAGCTACAAAAAAATAATCCAAATATGGTTAACAACTTTTTAATAACTAATTTTTCGTCTTGAGGGCCGAGTCTATTAGGTAAAAAGACGAATGTAATAAAAAAAATGTATGTCGAGATGTCATTGTTTGAGTAGTAAAATCTTTCTACCAAATAGCTTATTTTCCTGGTCTGTTGCATGTTACTGCTGTCGAAGAGGCGCATATCTTCTTATACTTAATTTAAAATAACGATGTTGCAACTCACCCGTCAAAGTACACCATTTCCTTATTAACGTTCTCTCATAATTTCCTCTTTGTAGAACTGGCACGCAATCATTAGCAGCTCACTGGCATCGCTGTTGTTGCTGGGCGTCTCAACGCTGATTGCGATTGCCCTGGTCATACACACGGAGTTGATGCCCAAGAAATATCTGCAAATTGGCAGCAAGCCGGAAACGCCCACCAGGCAGGATAAAAGACGCCGCGAGCGCGAGAGTTTAAGCAACATTACCCAAATTCGCGCCCAGTCTCCGGTGGGTGCTACAGTAGGAGCTACAAACTCTAGCAACAATCGCAGCCCTCTGCCAGTGAACAGCGATTCCTCTCTCCAGAGCGGAGCGGCGGGCATACGTGGCGCCATTGGCATTAGCTGGTTGCTGCCGCTTCTTTTCGCTGTTGCCGCCCCACTAATCTGCAGCATCATTGGAAAGTGGCCCCGCCATTGGTGGCTGGACATTCTCTCTACTGTGTCTTCGGATGACTCTGCCAGTAAGTCCGATGCTGACCCAACGGAGTTTGATGGTGTCTACTATACGCATTCGCTCCTCAATGGCGATAATTTACTGTTGGAATCGGAAGCGCTGCTGGGAAATGCAACGAGCACTCCAGCTGAGACATCATCAATTGGGTTGGGCGATGATGTGGCCACGTCAACGTCATCAATCAGAGCCAGCAGTAGCTACAGCAATGGCTCTAGCAGGGCAGCAGCATGACAGTCGCAGTAGCTTCGGCCTCGACTTGGCCACAGCAACAAAAGCAGATGCCAGCCACTTTGAGCCGCACTACCTCCACTTCCACTTCAGGGTATGGACAGTCCGCGGCTTTAACTTCCGGCCTGAACGAAGCGGCTTTCTCATCGACATCGACGCCGTTGTCGCCTTCTCTGAGCTTCATCCTGTTTGTTTGCATCGATTTTCTTTTCATTTTCCTCTTTTTTGCGCTGTTTTCCATTTTAATGAAGAAACTTTTGTGGTTGTGGCACAAAAATCGCAATGTGCATACGCATCCGTTGGATAAATTCAATCTCGCTTTGCAAAGGCGGTAAGTCGAAAAAAACTAGAATATGGATAAAACGGAATGGGATAATACTTTAAAAATAATTGTCGTATAAGCTAATCTAAGCTGAAAAATCGACTCCCCCAACAATCGAAGCTGAATACTATACTTATCCTCCTTTATTTAATCACCGTATTCTGACAGACTTGGCCTACTATACAGGGCAGGCGGACTACTGCTCGTTAAACTATGCACCGATGGGTTCTTCATCGTTTATGTTAATTCCATACCGGATACTTTATGGGGATATCCGTTTGGCATATCGTGTATAATATTGGTAAGTCTAGAGAACTGTACACATGCGTTGAGCATAAAGGGATTACTACCCAAATATTCGTACTTCTACTGCTACTTATGCATAAGATTGGATTACTAGTCAAAAGTTCAATTTGAGTCCATATTTTAAGTATTTGCTACTCGAAACTAGCAGCAAAGCTCCCAATTTTTTGTTTGCCTGTGGATACCAAAACTATTGGTGGTTCGGGTTCATTTTTTCCGGGGATTTTTTATGCAAATCCAGTTTCTTATTTACTTTTTTAGTCTTATTTAATGTGCATATTTCATCAAAGTGTAGAGCCTGCATACATTTACAGGTGACGGTGAAATTATGCATGCAAAAACAACGGAGTGTGAGTGTGAGAGTGCGAAAAAAACCACGTGCGGCAGCATGCTGCTCGCACTGCCTGCATTAACAGCCAGATCAAAGTAACGGAAAAAGCCTTTTTGTGTTTGTTTTGCACTTGCCTTTGACACTTGGCTTTGGTTTCCACCTCCTCAAGATGTTATTCTTTTCTTTTTATTCCACTCTTCGTTGATTTTCTGTGCAAATGAAATAAGTGCGCTTGTCTTTTCCACCTTGGCACTCAAGAGACAACTTCTGCTCGGACGAGCATTTGGTTTTAGCCGCTTTCAAGAATGGGGCAGGCGACTAATGCAAAGATACAATATACGAGTATTTTGATTTCTTGAAGGAGCTAGTAGACCGCTGCTTTGGTTGGCACTTATATAATTTTTCTATCAAAGCTGAATTAAACCATTTAACGCTCTACGCACGCCATACAATCAACTCACAATCCAATAAAATAAACAATTATCTACACAATCCAAGGCATTGGGTAGGTGTATCCTTGCAAAACTAATCACATAATTACACGCACCCACTTTGATGTGGGGCACCGGCAAATGAGTCGGCATGTGGAGCGCATTCGGCACATTCAAATTCAAATACAAACAAATTAGGTCGAGCCCCTTCTTGAATCGAAACCGCAATGTCTACAATCCCTCTCCATGCCAGTGGTCTGGGCTTTTAATGAGCATCAAAATCACTTTGATTGTGGGCATGGGCATGCTCTGTCTGCGTTGTTGTTTAATTATTTAAGCAGAGACTAATGCAGACACGAAAAGTTCTGCTCTGAGCAATGACCAGGAGTCTTTCCGGTACATGGAAGCGAAATCAATACAATAAGAAACGTTTGCCACATCGAGCATAAGCCGGAGAAGAGACTTTTTCGCTAATTTCATAATTAATTCTGGTCGATAATCACAGCCAGGAATTTGGTGTATGTCTTAAATAAATTCCACTCTTGAGAAAGAATAAAAATGGCCGTTGTGGACTGGTCAATTCCATATGTTTCACCATCGATTTATGGTTGCTTTGATTTTCATGTTGGTAGTCATGTTGGGGAACTCTGAAAGGTTCCCTTTAATTATAGTCGCTTCCGATATTTAATGACTGAATCGTCTAGATAAGGCCCATATTGTTGATGTACGAATTTTATTATGTCAACCCAAAGTAAATAGAAGTTTTACCATACGTACTAACCATCACTACCATTATTCAATCCCCTTAATTTCCAGGGCTTTGCAATCCTCTTTTGTTTTGTCATAAGGGCTGAAAGCCAACTACGGGGGCCACCGTTCCTGAGCAGCAACGGTAGCAGTCAGAATAGCTCGTTAAAGCAGACAAAGTTCAACACGAGTAAGAGCAGTCTGGACGATAAATACTGCACTACAACGGCTAACGTCAACAGTCCATTAAGCTGTAGGTTGTCGCCATAGGAACACTAGTTCAATGCCTAACCCAAATCCTTTTACAGTCTATACTAACCATGACAAAGAGAAGGAGAGCGAATGTGCGGTATCATTGTCAATCTCAAATGCAGGAGTAACAGCAGCAGCAGCTCAGACATCTTCATCTGGAGAAAGCGCCTCACCCCTGCAATCAAAGGTTGGACTGGAGCTGTCCGGAGTAACTGGAACTGCCGTGCAGTTGCCGTCGACAATCATTTCAACGGCGCCGCGCTACCAGGCAGCAAATACTGCGTCTGTTGCAATTGGCAGTTCGACGAAGACCTTCCTCAGCGACCGTCAAACGCTGCCACTGACTGTTGCCCCTTCGCCGGACACACGATGCTGCGCACTACTTAGTGGAGGAAATGTATACGATGCATACACGACGAGCATGGGGAGGGGGGGGCTTACAGGGAGCCTTGGGAGACGAACGTTGCATCAACAACCAACTCATTTCCGTTCGGGACCTTGCGGGGACTTTGTGGGTGTCGAGACACTGGATATACTTCAAGGTGTAGCAGCAGGTAGGTAAACCTGTACGAAAACAGAAACTACTTGTCCCAATCAAAGCAGTAGAACTACAAATGAAAATAAGAGTGCATTGAAAATGATTTTCTCTACGATGACCATTATAAATTTCCTTACAGATAGCATAATTGGAATTCACACCAGCGCCATAGTGCCCTCGGCCATGTCCACTTCTCACTATGTTCCGCTGCAACATAACCCATATGTAGATTTTGTGCCCAGCTCACTAATACTGAGTGTGCCAGCTCATTTGCCCCCACCGCCGACTATAAGTGGCAACTTGAGCGGTTCTGGGATGTCCAGTGCCACACTTTCGATCTCCTTGCCCACACCAAACCTCAAGACACAGAAGCGAGTGACCATTCTGGAACCCACGTCACGGACGACCTTCAACCCTCTGCTTCCCACAATGGTGGCAGCAGTAGCAGTGGTCTCGACCAGCACCGCGACAACGACTGCTTCGACACCCATTTCTACTCAAAGTGGGGGAATAGGATGTGGTAGTGGCAGTGGTGGCAATAATGCCACGCTAGATCGCATTACCATGGACCTCGACTATTTACTGAATAGGGGAAATTTGGAAAAGGTGGAGGGAGGAGAGCCACCATCAACAGCAATAGCAATAACAACAGCAACAAAGTGAGCACTTTTAAGCTGACACATTAATTCTATTTGGCATATAATAATACACTAAGATGCATTAACGAGGCTTCGATTTTGGATATCAGATGTAAAAAGGTGTAAATAAATTGACTAGACAAACCTAAAGTTGAAAGCTTCACAGAGCTTTGTATATGCATTTTCTGTGTTAATGCGATAACATTAACTGAATATTTTAAGTGGTTTAAAAACTGTCACATGGCATGTGGGAAAACTATGATAACAATCTGAATTTAAATCCTAGGTTAGCCCCATTTTACAAGTATATCAGGCAGAAATATTTTTCTGTTCGAGCTCTGTCAGATTCAGTCGGAGGATTAAATAGTATGTTAAGTTCTTATAATTGAACAAATCATTTAAAGTTATTTCGACATCAAGCATAACTATATTCATATTAAGATTACAAATTTAACTAGGAGACATCGCATATAAAAACCAACTGAGAGAATTTAAACAAAAGGTAACTTTTTAGCTAGATTTACAAAAGGGTACTAAACATAACAATTTGAAAACGATAAATTGAAGAGCGAGAACACTAAAGTGTGCAACAGTTTTTGATTCCATTTAAAAATTTTCTAGTTATAACACAAAATTAAGCCCAATTAATATATACAAAACTACAAAATACAATAATTGTAATGCTAATAAGAAAAACAGGACTATTTCTGCAACAACATTAATTACACTGATATATCTTTAAATAAACTCAAGACTCTTGTTAGAAAAACTAGAAAGAAACCAAAGCGACCGCTATTTTCTTTTCAAATAGAATCGGATTGAGTAAAGGAAACGAGTCATCTATAAATCTTGTATTATTCAAATCAAAGTATTAACTTACATAGCATTAGTGGACTTTCGGGATTAGTCTCAGGTGTGGTCAAAATATCCAAAAACTAGTGAAGGAAATGGTTCATTAAAAATATATTTTTATTTAATAATCCTTATGCAACTTACCCAACATTACCATCGTAATAAAAATACCGATTGACTTTTTAAAATGATGACACGGGTGTATACCATTTTTACCAAATATGTATATTTCCGAACAATCACAGGTGTCTTGTCGTACTGAAAAGCTTAGAGCCCAACTGGATCCCCGAGTAAATATACAGTATCAATGAAGAGTACTTGATCGACAAAAATACTTCCCGTTAACCACACAACGCCAATATTGTTATTGGTCTACCACCATCACCAAATATGATTATTTACCACCAGGAAATAAACAAAACCCATACAAATTCAGTGTTATATGTTTATAAAAGATTAATAAAAGATGTAATTTAATTCTACCTTCAACAATCTGCACGACCATTGTAGTTATTTCCAACAAAGCCTCCTAAAACCCTACAACGTGTCCCATCAGGTAAGTGACAGTCTCACTGCGTATGGCAAAGAAAAATGGATGGTTGGCCCGAAAGAACTTTTGACGGGAGGAATTGCTGATCACAATGGGTTTATACTCTGACGAAAAATAAAGGGTTGACATAAGTTGCTTATTAGGGTTTTAACCCAATATACATATGTATATATATATTATACATACCGGCTGCGACTCTGGGTGGTTCGGACCCAGAACCAGACTCATTTAGGTTAATCCGCAACTTTTGGAGAACGTCGGCAGCGGGCAGATTTCAGAGGGATGCAGATGTTTAAAGTTCGCTGATGCCAAAAATATCTCTTCAAAACCGATCTATAAATAAATATAATTTAGAAATACTTTCATGGTACATATATAAATATCGTCGCATTATTAGACGAAGAAGATTAGTCCGAATTTACTGACCTGTTTCAACGGCTGTCGGAAACTGCACTCAAAATCTATACTAAATTTCGGAAGCAGCACCTGGACTCCCTCCATTTGCATGCACTGCTGTAATGCGCACAAATCAATACCTCGCAACTGGTTTTCCAGTTTTGCGAGTCCATCGCGTTGATTGGGCAGGATTAGCAGCATGGACAGTTCTTCAGCGTGCTCGTAAGGCAGTTCAATCGCACGAGCGTTAAGTTCCCTCAGTTCCGCGTACTTAACAAACATATCGTCGTCGAAGAGCATAGCCACCGACTTCGAACTTTCGGGGCAGCCGTTGCTGTGGAAGTCGTAGAGACCCGTACGGTATGCACTAAAGGGAAGAAACCACTTGCTCTGGAGGTTCGCCGCCATCAAGAGCAGCAGTTTGGCCGCGTGACTACTCTCCACAAGAGTCGATTGCCAGTTGCCGCCTCCAACGCTAGCCAATATATGTTCGCTTACGTGACGACGCAGCTTCTCGGTCTGTTCCATATCAATGCTCTCGGCCGTCACATGAAAATATGTTTGGGCAATTTTCTGAAAATCTTCAGCTATCTCTCCAGGACAGGATCCATAATTCGCCTGCATTAGGAAGTGGTTCTGTAGTTCAACGTGGGTATCCGCATCGCCTGTTACTTTTGCAAGCTCCGCAGCGTAATAGTTGGCCATTTTGACATTGCTGGGGAAGCGTTGCTTAAGCCGCAATAGCTGCTGGATTTCTTCTGCGGTGGCTCCATCTGAGCCAAGGTAGAGGAGTGCCAGACTGGCTTCCAGGAGCAGAGGCGATATAACCACATTTTGATCGGGGGACGTCGACGCAATGCTGTGATAAATATCCGCACCGAAACTTGGTTCATGTGGAGCGATGTTCACAGGGGGATTGGGCGATTCACTCATATTTGTCTCAGATCTGCTGCCCTTGCGGTAGAATCCTGTAAAATTTGTGATTATATATTTATCGTTTTGACATGCCTCCATTCTTAGTATACATAAACATATATATTTATATGATTGTTTACACCATATTATCTATTAAATAGAACTCTTAAGCATCAGAATCCCCTTTAAAATAATGTGAAACAGATGTGCCGTTATTTATACGGCAGTAACATAAACTTTG
The DNA here is from genome assembly GCA_035043285.1 of Drosophila subsilvestris. NCBI lineage: Eukaryota > Metazoa > Arthropoda > Insecta > Diptera > Drosophilidae > Drosophila > Drosophila subsilvestris. The sequence goes on along the minus strand of JAWNNB010001719.1, from coordinate 7,244,589 downwards.
CTCTGAACCAAGGGTCGTTTAAATAAAATATTAAAAATAAAGTGCAAATATAACCCTCAACATAGTTGAGTTGTATCGCCGCCAGTCGATACATTAATTTCCATTTCAGTTTACATTCAAGAGTCAAAACATTGGTAGTGACCACTAAAGTGCTTTTAGTAATAAGAAAATTAAATTTAACAAGGCACGAAGAAATAAAGAATACAACAAAAATTATTAAATAAATATAGTAAGCAAGAGAACACTAGGCCAAACTTGACACTATTTTCGGCAAGTAAACAAAACGGAAGCGCCGAGGTAGAAAACTTTCTGACAGTGCTTTGACTATATATTTGTGGCAACATTTAATTTCACGCTAGTTTTGGTTTTGTCTGTTCTTCTCGGTTAGGGCCCACTCCCCTAACCAATCTCGAGTTGCATTTCATGGCGATTTCTATGCGGCGCGCACACTTTCTGCTCGCTTAATAGCCCCATCAACAAACTGCACCCCTAACCAAATGGAAAATAAAAACGAACTGTTTTCCGCTTAAAAATCGCAAGCGCCCCGACACCGACGGATCCGCCTACGCTAACGACAACGTCACTGCTCTCGCTGTATGGGTAGCGCTCATCTAGTACTAGATATTATTTTCGTTTCTTTTAGGTGCGCCAATTTTGTTTTTGTTTCTTTACAAAATTAACTACTTCATGAGTTTGTCCAATGTGTTGTTTTGTAGTATAATTTGTTTTCGGAATATTTAAAGTCTCTATTGCAAAATAGAGCGCAAGTGCACATCCAACGTTAATGGCTGAGTGGCATATGGCAAATCCCCACGGGATTTCCAAAGCTGCGTGCGAGGTCATGGAATCGCTCCCGAAGTGGCATCATCAACCACAATAGTTTTTGTGAAAAATTCAAGCAGCAGTAAATTCTGATCAGTCGCATCAAAGCCACTTCATGACTTTTTAAAATGTCAAATACACTATATTTATTGGAATATAAAAACGCCTAGGTATTCAATTTAAAATACGCTTTTACCTTTAGAAATCTTGTTAGAAATTCTATCGAGGTAATGCTGAACAGAAAACGGCAATTATATAAAGTATGTGCCTGTAAAGATCCACGACCGCACGCAGCTTCGGACAAAAATCAACTAAATGCTCGCGCTCGGAAACAATAAAAGAATAAAAAATAACCAATTAAGTTTTCCTAGCGATGCTCACACCCGCCTCATCGATGACGACACTTGGGCAATGCGGAGGGAAAAGCTCTAGCTCTGGCCAATGTCTTCATACCGCTTCAAATTTTCGGCAACTACTTTTTCGATGCTACATTTTAATCTATTTTTATAATATGTTTGCTGTGTAAATTTAAAAAGACTCACTGTGGACTGCCGCTGCATTCGGTGTGGGTGTTCATTAGCGTCGACCGTTCACGAGTTTGGTTTTTGTGTCGGATGCTGTTGCTACTGTCTCCTTTCAGACCCGTCTCTTTTGATTTAATTGAGCTGTGCGGTTCGTTTTGTTTCCATAGCTATTGTTTAATCATTTTATCTAATCTGGATTGGGTTGGCTGTGCGCGTATATGTACTTGCTTGTAGCTGCAAATGATGAAGCAGTGAAGTAAGTACGAAACTGTGCCGAGTGAACATTTTATCCATCGCAACAGTACCCACAAAATTCACATACTGAAAAAAAGAATACATTTATTAATTAAAAATAATTTAGTTAAACTTAAGGCGTATCAAACGCTTCACACTTACGATAAAATTTCCCTGCATTTTTTTCATTCTCTGCATTAGAGTTCAAAAGCAATCTCTTTATGCATTTTCGTGCCGTGTTCTTGAAAAATCGACATATTCTATCGATTTTTCATTAGATGAAAGAATCATTATTCATTCCTGTTTGGGCACGGACCAATTGGGGATTATAAAAAACATTCTCCGAAACAAACAAGACAATCAAAGATATTTTTTCTAAAAAATATCTACAGCTTAACTACATGTCTCAGTGGCGACACCTAACGACGTAGATCAGGAATATATACACACACCACACGATGTCAATTCTACATGTACATATGTACACGTCAGTTTTACTATATATTTTATTTATTTATATTAGTTTCGTGCAGTCGACGTTCCTGATTGATGCGGTTTATCAATCGAAACGTCGACTGCCCAAACACTCATTACTCAGAAACGTCGGCTTGTGAGGCAGTACATATTCGAGCCGTAATTTAGGGTAAAATAAAATAAACATATACTCTAGATGGATAACAATTGGGCAAAGAATATAATTAATCATTCAAACAATTCATTATTTATTCATCAACTAAAAATACAATATTACGAATCGACGATGAGGGCACTGGTGAGGGGTTGTAAATTGTTGTAATGCCTGCGCGAAGGTGGATGGAAAAGCATAATCTGTATACATAAATAAATACTAACAACCTAAAATAATGTCTGAAACGGGCCCAAAATGTCCAAATAAAAATTCAGGCGCACACATTCAGACTGACGGCCTAAATAATCGGCACAGGGCAATGCTCTAACAGCACAGCTGAGTAGAACGGTTGCATTAACGATTTAAAAACTAGATGAAATTGTTGTAAAATGCATCACCAGAGATTCAGTAAATCCATGGCAGTGGTAAATAAACACACGTATCACCCAAAGATATGGGAAGGTCATGCGGATTTGAGAATAATATAGGTAAGCAAAAATATCTGTCTGTGTCTGTCATGTATGCCTCTCCAAGTGCTTGAGTATGTTCTAATTTCCGGGGATTTTTGTGCTGTGTTAGAAGATGACTAAGAGGGCACTGAGTGGAGCCTAGCGCGGTCGCAAGTTTAAAAAAGTTGTTTGATGTGGAATATGTACGTTGCATAGTATATGTACTTTTGAGGGATAGTGATCAAATTTTCCTAGAATGTGTAGCCACCCTCTGGAGCCTTTGGCTGAGTTGCATTAAATTCGAGAGCTCCATTTACTTCCTCGGGTGCAAGCTCTTGCTCGGCCTCGTCGTCGCCATTACTGAAGTAGGTATCGATAATTGCGTACGCTTTCTTGTACACCTCTTCGTTCTCATGTTGTTGCAATGTTTCCAGTTTATCCAACCCGCCCATCTCTTCGACCATGAGGCAAAGATTCTCAGTGCCGCCCAATTTCTCGGCCAGCGCAAAGAGGTTGGACAAGCCAGTCTGCACAACTTTGATGGTGCGTGGATCTTTAGCATCGAGCAAGTCAATGAATGGCTTCAATATTTTGAACTTCTCAATCAGATCCACAATCTGCTCGGGGGTGCCTGATGTTGTCGTGTTGGTCACTGCCCATGCGGCCTCTTTTTGTGCCTTGAAATCGCCCTTCTCGAGCACGTTACGTAATTGTTGGAAGATGCCAGCTTGAATGACTGCTTGGATTTGCTTCTGATTACCTGCTGTAATATTGCTTACAGTCCAAGCAGCCTCCTTGACAATGTTGCTCTTGTTGTGCTGCAACAGCAGACCCAGTCGAGGCAAGCCACCCGCCGCAATAACAACATCAGTCTGTAAAGAACAATTTACATTAGCTAATGGTTCAGAAGTACCATTCGATTGACTACTGACCTGTACATCTGTGCCGGTGACAATGTTGCCCACACTGCGCAGAGCTGGTACAATTATGCTGGGCTCATCCATTTGCAAAAGTTTTACTAGCCTAGGAACTGCATCCGAGTCTACGACCGCCTGAATCTTGTGGTTGTCATCATCGGTGACATATGACAAAGCCCAGCAGGCGTCGGCCAAAACCTGGATATCTTGACTAATCAAAAGCGTCGACAGAACTGGCAGCAATATTTTCACTTGTTCAAAGGGCGGCGAAGGATTCTTGTTGCGGCACAGATTCGACATTAGCCAGACAATGTTCCGCAAAAATGAAAGCGGAGTCTCGTTGTTAATCAGCGGCAAAATACCATCGATGACATTATGTTGAATTACAATGTCGCGAGCAGCGGCTCCATCGCCGGCTATGTTACCTAAAGCCCATACGGCCTGCTCAGCAAGATTGATAGAGTTCGACTGCAAAAGGGCAACGAAATGCGGCACCGCATTGTGCTCGATGACACAGCGTGTCTGGTCGGATGTTCCTGAGGCAATGTTTGTCAAAGCCCAGGCTGCCTCAAACTGCAACATGGTACTGTGGTGGGGGGGTCACTGTAATGCACCGCATGCACTAACCTACTGCTTTTACTTACTTGCTGGTGTTTTGAAGAAATCGAATGCATATGGGGACGATGCCATGGCCAATCATTAGATCAATGGGTGGGTTGCGCTCGCGACTTAACATCTTCCGTGCCGACTGCATACCCATGAACTGCCGCTCCTGATCCTCGCTGTTCATGGCCGCCACAATTTCATCCACCGACAGCTGCACCGGCGACTGGCCATTTAATTCTTTCAGGGGAGAGGTGAGGTCTTCGTCGTTGATGTTGCGGCGCTTGAACATTTGATCCTCTTTTTTGGACTTTCGCAACTCAATGGTAACCTCATGGCGTCGCATGCGAGAGTCCTACAGATTGGAAAAAGTGAGGTTAAATCCGACCCGCCATGGACCGCCGCGACACATACATACCTGCGTATTGATTGTGTTGGACTTGTACGAGCCCTGGCGTGTGTTAGCGTCCGCTTTACTCATGATGAAATTTTGGATTCAATAATATTTGTTCTAAAATAATTTGATCAGCTCCAGTTGCTCCGAATGACAAGTGTAGAATGTAGTACTGAAAAAATTATGTTGCAAAGACGTGTGAAAAGGAAGACGAAATGACAAGGGCTGCTTTGATTTTTTTGCCCTTTCTTTGTTTCTCCTTTTTCCGTACGCTACGACGCCAGCAGAGCGCCCGCAGAGGCGTAGAGACGAAGACGCAGGCAGAAAGACCGGCTTTTCAGAGGCCAAGGCAAGAAACAACAACAAGGCAACAGCTGCAGCCAGCCGCCATTTGCACAGGCGGACGTGCCGACGGACGGACGGGTACACAAAGGGGACTGAATGGGTGTCGTGTCCCTTTTATTTGACAACTTACCTTCACAGTATGTGCATAACAGTGTGCGTGTGTGCCTCTGCGTTTGTATTATTTGGTTAAAATCGCTTAAAATTTTACACGATTCTTTTATATCACAAAAAATGTTTTAGAAAATTGCGACGCTTGCTTTGCTCTTTACCGTTTAGTTTGAAAATATAAGATCACGTCGCACAATGTGACCGCACTTTCCGAAAATACCGAATACCAGATGGTGTGTAGTGTTGGGTATCGTTTAATTTACCGATCGACACTGTTCGATACTACCCTTCACGAGAGAGATCGGCAACCAGCCGACTAGCAAAAATAAAACAAGCGAATCAAAAATCAACATACATATTTGTTTGTACAATATGTCTCTCCTAAATGCATGTACACAATTTCATTTCTCATGTGTGTGTGTGTGTGTATTCAGCTCCACCGAGTTGGCTGAATCTGCAAATCTCCGTCAGTTTAAATATTAAGGTTTATCGGTTCTGCTCATGCGCATTTGATTTTTAAATAATGTTGAACGACAATTATATTAAATCTTTTTATCCAGTTAAGAGTTAAATAATATTAATTGAATTTCCATTCATTATCAAGAGGTCAGTTATATCTCTCCTTCAACATGGAATTGCGGAGAAAATATTAACAGAATGTAATAACTTTTTTGTTCGTGTCCAATTTATTTTTCAATAATTTTTTTTTTACTAATTTCAGGATTGTCAAACTCTAGGCCGTCTTCTTCTGGTCTCCACTGTTCTCCTCATTAACAGGCGCTGGGGCGATTGTAGAGGTGGTGTTGGCGTTTGCCACTGGAGCAGCAGAGCGCGCCTCCACAACATCGGAGTCATCGTTGTTTTCCGCCGCAGCGGGCGCAGGCGAGACAGGGGCATAGGGGGGGAACTGCTGATCCTGCGGGTAATCCTGCTGGAGTTGCTGCTGCTGATCTCTTTCAGTGTAATCCACAGGTGTGGACTCGACCTCGTGCTGTGTCGGGGCCTCTACAACTTCGCCCTGCTGCTCTACCTGCTGAGGGGCGAAAAGCTGCTGCTGATGGATTTGCGTCTGCTGGGGATAGTATATAGGAGCAGGCAGAGATACGACAGGGGGGGCACGGGCGGCTACAAAAGGCTCACGCTGGACAACCGCATTGAATCCGTTGATATCGTCAGCGGTGTAGGACACCGTGCGCTTGAAGCCATCAGCATCTAGCACGCTGTACGATCCAATCACATTGCCTCCGTCGCGGGTCTCCTGATGGCTCTTTATGTCGCCGGTCAGGGAGTCCTGCACTCCATAGGAGAAGTCGTAGCGTGGAGCCGACTCCACCTCCACTTGCTTGGCACTGGCAACGGCCTTGACAAATGATCCTGGAAGAGCATAGGACTTTGTGTACACGGGCGCTGCGGGCACGACGGTCTTGGCCAGCACTGGAGCTACATGGTGGTAGACTGGAGCGGCATACGGCTGCTGATATACGGCTGTTGGTGCCTGATAAGTGGCATATGTGGCCGGATGAAATCCAGCGTACGTGGCCGCGAATCCTGCGCTGCAGGAACCGGCGATCGCCAAAAGGGAAACTACCGTCAGAACCTGTGATTGGAATGGATTTGAGCTGTTGCTGCGTGCTGCATGAGCTGTTGAAATGGAATGACCAGGCGGACATCCTCGTATCATTCGATTCCTGAAGTACAACTTACTTTGGCTTGCATTTTTAAATATTGACTGGCACGTGCCACACAAAAGGGTCGGAGCGAAGGCTGGACTTTTGAATCCGTGTTTGTTGGGAATGAGACTAGAGTTAACCGACTCTTGGCGATGCGAACGACGTTGACTTAATGATGCGGTTCACTCCCGTCGCTTGTTACTTTATATGGGGCAGCATTGCCCCAGAATTATCCATAAGAAGTTGCGCTGGGCCAAACCGGTATTTGGTACAAAAGTATATCGTGATGTCAATTGACAATTTGACAATTGTCGGCGAAACTGGTCTCGGTAAATTTGTCTTCGCTCTGGTACTGACATCGATTTCGGATTCGGATACGGTATCCGTTTCGTTTCGAGCTTTGATTTCAAGTTCAGAGCGCATTGGCGCTTCCTTGTAGGCCTACTGGGGGGAGTGCGTAATTAATTGCGATTTGAGTACTACTCAATTAACTTTCCCATTGTCAACTCAGCACCTTTGTATGGCCTCCAGGCGTCGGACGGTTTGGGTTCAGCACTTGACACTCATTTTGTTTTTCTTCTTAACATGCGCGCCAATGGAGCGTGAAATTCACTGCCATCGTATTGCCTGGTTACCTCAGAGGTGCCCCTCTCCACCTGTTGTTCCGCCTCAGCAAAGATATAGGGGGACTTGTCACTTTGGATGCCGTTTGTATGTCAGTAGCGCTTGCTTCATTTGCGCCATGATTTTCAGTTTTCGTTTTTACCCATGCCTTTTAGAAAATGTATTATTGTTCCATTTCATGTTTACTTTATGGTGGGTGTCCCTCAAACAGACATTGGCACAGTTTCTTTACAGTTCGCATACACATGATATGGTAGTATGATACGTCTCTCAACAACTGTTTCCAGTGCCTCAGACAAAGGTCTAAAAACACAAGTCCGAGCAAAGCGGATTACTAATTACAGCCCTCCTTTATTTCTGTGGACACACCTCAATGGACACTCTTAGGTCAAATACATATAAAACTAAAGGGTACGCAAATCATAAAGTGCTTACAAATTTTGTGTGAATGCATATTTGAGAGTTTGAAATGAATCCCAAATTACAAAAGTTTCTGCTGAGAGCCTCCACAAATGAGCAACAGCTGCTCCATCCTGCTCCATCAGGGAAAATGTACGAGAAGGGAAACATTGGGTCATTGGAAGAGGGGCTTTAATTAATACAAAAGACTTGAAGGGTTTTCTTGGAAATTCCCCGTAGACCAGGAAAAAGTTGTCAACTCATTTTAGCGGTTCGAATCGATGTAATTAAGCGACTTCAAGGAATGTCGAGGCGCATTGGAATATTAGTCTGAAATTGACAACTGGCTGTAAATAAGAAGCGACTGCTGTTCAAATTGAAAGTGCGTGAAACGTCCGTGGGCTTTTGTATTCGTCTCGGAGGTTGGTTTGAGCCATAAATATCCGATTACAGTGTCCGAACACGTACCACAGAGCAGATGTATTCGCTTTCGAATATTCCGTTCCGATTCGCACAATTTTGAATTTTACTAGATTACGCCATAGTCGACTTCTATTTTATGTACGTTCGCGACCGCATGTATTTTGGAATTATTATAAAAACTAAAACTCGATAAAGCGCATCATTCGCATTTAGTATACAGCTAACAAAATGCTATCGAAACGCAAAATAAAAGGTTGGGAAAATTTGTGTGTTTCTATATCTTTTGTGCACTAAAAGCGTATGAACGACGTTCGCTACCCGAAGATATACCCATTTTTACACCGTCTGCCCGCATTTCGATGCACTTTTATTGAAATTTGAGTGTTCTTCTCTTTCATAAACTGCACTCAATGGTTTTTGACTACGAGAAAACACTTAACAAGGGCGGAATTATGTGTACTTGAAACTGTCATAGCCTAAATACTCGTATGGCTAAAATACAGCGGTTTTATTGGAGGTCTAATTAAAAAGTACAAGTTTTTCTGATACGCCCCTTATATGTATATATTTTTCTGTCTGATTTCCCAACATTATCTCAACATTCTTTGATGGTTGTCGAGACAGTAATCCTTATTTGCATAATTATAAAAAAGAATAATGCATGAAAAAAATATATCTTGTGTAACTGTTCAAACATTAGTTCTCAATGGGGATGGGTTCGTTTCATCTCTCGCGCCAGAAGCGGAAATGGCCCATCAATGGTAACTGGTTCCGTGTCACCCAGAGGACAGTGTCAGGGGTAGAGACAGAAACAGGAAGAGGAACAGGGCTCAATTGCCTATCAGCATTGCAATTAAAATAAAATGTGTGGATAACCAGGAAATAGGAACCTGCCAGCACAGGAGAACGCTCTTTGACATTTCACATTTGACAAATACTTAACACTATTTGCAGGACTTAATAAACCCGGCTTCGTTGACTTTGCCACCGCAAACGATGAAGGATGAAGGGACGACGGGGATAAGGCATGGCGGAAGAGGTACGGCAATGATTGATTGCACGTTAAAGCCGGAGAGCATCGCATCATTTCCTTTCTACACTTGACAGGAAATGCATTTTTAGTTGGCGCTGGCGAAATGAGCATAGCATCGGTGTGTGCTGGCCGGAAGGACGAAATGGATGAGGATGAGCCAGCGGTGGCGTGGAGATAGAGTGCATGCCAGTGCATGGGCACAAATACTTGCACATAAACATTTTGTGGGAGTGTGGGTGTGCGTTCGGCCATTGAGCAAGCCATTCGAATGAAAATGGCAGTCAAGGTGGACCCGAGTCCTTGGTTCAAAAGTTTCCTTGCACTCGCATTCGCCTTTAAGTTGAAAACCGAAAGCGGACAACGTTTCGGCCAATCAAGCAGGAACTGTAGGGGCCATAGCAGCTGCCTTCGGTGCCAGTGTTGGGCTTATCGATCAGAATTAGTGAGCCCCGCGAACCCCAAGCGTATAATCACCTTTCCGCATTCTATGAATGAAGTACACACATATCGCAGGGCGGACAGCTTCATAATTGCCTCCCTCAGGCCCGCTGGCTAAGACAAACGACCCGAAGCAAATCGCTGGCATGCCCCAGCCCTCACTCCTCCCGCCGTCGTTATCCATTACCACGGCTTTGTGTGACGCCCAAGATGCCGACAATGAAAACAAATGTCGCCCCAGCTCCATTAATCCATCAAAATTGGCGTTGAAACTGAAATCCGCCGCCGGTCGCTACAGGCTTTGGGAGGCATGGGCGTGGCAGACGTTATAGATTCAGAAGCGAATTTATCAAAAATAACAACAATAACGAAGAGAAGGAAGTATACATATGTATGTATATGGGAAACACCAAAGAGTTTTCACTGTTTAGTGGATTTAGTGGAAGCGTGTTGAGGAGAATCGGATGTTAGACGCCTTGACACTGTGTCCGGTGCTCCCATAATTAAATTTTTGTGTAAATTGGCATTCTGTCAAACAGACGCAGCCCTTTAAAACATCCCAAGGACTTTGGGTAATCCGAAATTTGATAGCCTTAGGCGCAAGACAAACCCCTTTCGCAGTCCCCCCGAAATGGACAAGGCGACCACATTTTCCATCGGTTGCACAAATAAAGAAATTAATCAATTTAACGATACGATTACAGTGGAGTCGAGTGGCGTCAACGGACGTGGCATTTGTCTAGGTTGAGGAAAAAAATTGACTACGAGTCTGCCGCACGCTTCTCGGTGATTTATTTCCATTGATTTTTTACTCCGTCCTCAGTCTCAGTCCTCCTTCGTCATGGGCCTTTCGTCTGCTGTCGCTGGCCGAGCTTAAAGATTATGCAATCAATGGCCATAGCTGAAAAAGAACCCAGTCCAAGTGGACGGCTTTGTGGCCCATTGACAACGAGTCGAGTGTACAATGTGACGCCAACAACGCCAACGCTGGCTAATTATAAAGTTGCTAAGCGGATTTTAATGCTGCTCAGAGTAAAAAAAAATGCTGAGAGGGGCGATGTACGGTACTGAAATAACACCCACTCCCAGAAAAATTCATTCATTAAGCTTGAGTCGACTCCGAGATGCAAACTAATCAACATAAATTGCATTGGGATGAGCCAGGGGAAGAGCCGAGCTAATTGCAATGGGATGTCAGTTGCAAAAAGTTAACAGCAATGCTCAAAGGAAACTCAAGGGTTAGATTATGTCGGAGTTATATGCCTGAACTCAATTCAAATGAAATTCAAGCCATATTAACCCTGTATCCCAAATTAAACTAATAAACTCTTCAGACGCACAATGTCAGTCACAGTCACTCACGAACTGGATACAGAATTTACTCACATATGTACATACATATATAAATGTGTACATAAGAACAAGTATACGAGATATGGATGCGACACCGCGAAGAAAAAAGCGTTACTCTAGGACTTGAGCTAGGGCCCGCCCGTTCGCATATTGTTTGCCCCACCCGCATCCCCATCAGAGCTGGCTGAAATGCGCTGATATTTGCCGCGCGGAATATTTTAATTAAAAGCAATTTCTACAATGTCAAACAACGTCAACGCACAACGCAACAGCACAGAACAGGGCATAAAGTGTTTTTCATAGCCATAAACTGAGGGAATGAGAGCAAGGATGAAATGCAGGAGCAAAAGCAGGATGCTGTTATGGTGCCTGCCGCGTGTGCTGCTGATGCTGCTGCCGATGTTAAAGTGTCAACAAGTTGATGATGTAGGTGTCGCTGGCATGTTGGCTTCCACGGCCGGAGAGTGTCAGGCACGGCATCCTTGGGGCAGAGACAAAGGCCAATCAATATGCAAAGCAGTCAATATTTGAAGCGACAAAAGGTGCCGGGTGGCGTTTCTGGTGCCAGTGCAGTGATTATCTGCCACACTTGACGATTGTCGGAGGCGTCGACGGCCCTAAACTGCCATTGTTTGACTATTTGCGAAACAAGGAGGCAAGCACACGAACGAATGTGAGTTTTCGAGTGACAGAGCATCCAAGTGCAAGGGCTCTGGAGCTTTTTAAGCATAAACAAGGGCGTCGGAGGATTCTGCACTTACCATGCCAACGACATTGTCTGAATGGGGGGTGACTCCTGGCAGCAGACACAAATGCAATCAATTCTTACAACTATTGTTGTGTATGTGTGTGCATGTGTGTGGATGATGCCAGACACTCAAAACAATCAGGGCTCAAAGACAGCATGAATGATGTGTCAGATGACGACGCATGTCGTGTTCCCGTGCCCTCCTGTCCACCCCGACCCACTCTACTTAGCTCCTTCCGTTTCCACTTCCACTCAGGTTCAGGTTGCACTTTTTGCCAGCACTTAAGCGCCTTTAAATATGCAGCACAGTCAAGCGTAGACACACTCTCGACCAAGTTTGTTGTTAGCACAGATTGCTGCTGCATAGTTTAAGCTGCCGCGCTGTCTCGAAATCTCTGACGAGCGACTATGAGGAAGGCATCGTGCCCCACGGGGCACATTTTCTATACGGTTTTATGATAAGATAACTAACGAAATGCATTTACTCAATTCGCCGCTCGCTTATCGCATTCGGAAGAGCAGAAAGGAACTTTTCAGAATATCCCAGTATCTCATCCAGTAGAGTAGGTGTGTATTGATTTCTGTGCTGTTTTAAATTAAGCTGCAAAGGCGCAAAAGGACAGAGAGGGAAAAAGAGAGAGAGCCAAGGCTCAGCAGTGTGGCAGACAAAAAGGAAAGCAATAGTGGCAACGGCAGAGACAAAGGGGGCGAACGCAACAGCAGTCACTGACCGCATACATTTTTTAAATGCTCCCACAAGAACTCTACAGAATTTATATTTTGTTTGGAAATTGTTTCCCAGTTTTCGGCTAGTGTATGAGGATGTTTAAAGTTGTGAATGTTTCTGCCGCTTTTATTGTTGCTGTGCCATCTGGGAGCACAAAAGTTTGCAATTGTAGAGAGCTTGATGTTTGGTTTTGGAAAAGTGAAATGAAAATGAATAAGCATAATATGTTTGAATTTAAATAATATGCGGCATATACATATGTACACATAACACATTAAATGTAAGCTTCCCATTTAATGAAAACCATTTACTATTTTATTTTTTTGTAGTTGAATAGTTTAGATTACTTAAATCATTTTTTGGAACAGGTCCCAGTCGAGGCCAACTTGGCAGATACTTTATCATCGTGGCTCTTAATCCTAATCCCCAGAAATATACATCAAATTAAAAATGCGGCTTTCTCGCTAACCGCCTTCATCATCGAATGACTGCACAAGTCCCTAAGCTGAAATTTCATAAATTACAAGCATGGCCACGCCCACAAGTTGACCACAAACTCCCTCCCTACCTAACTCCACCTCCCCTCCCCCTCCTGCTACATGCATGTATGGTTTGTTGCTCATATGCTAATTGCAATGGACATGTTTTTGTTGGGTTGCCGGAGACCACAGGGCGCACAGTCGAGTTAATTTCATTGCTGAATTGTGACTCAAGGGCAATATTAACATGGAAATTATGAACATGCCGGGGCAATGAAAAGTGACAGCCGCCAAAAAACTACAACAGCTCCAACAATACTTACAATACAAAGAGGCCACTAAAAACAAATTGCAATGGCCGGGTCCGTTCCGGAAGCGGCCACAGTGCTTGCCCCGAGCTTAGTGTGCTGGGGCACACAAAAACAAAGAAATTCATTTCTATGGAGCAAAAATGTTTGGGATGTTGAGCTTAGCACCGACCGACGAACCCGACCCCCAGCCTGGTATGAGAGCAGAGAGAGAGAGAAAGAGCACAACTACGAATACGTGTGCAGAAATGTCTAAAAATTTCGCCGCAGCGGTGCACTCTGTTCAGTGACCAACCGTTGACAGGGTCCTGGTTATGGTGCTGGTTCTAGTTGTCAACTGGTATCGCTTGAATTGCATATTTTTCGGTGTTTAAACAACGAAAACAATGCCGACCCCCCAAGCTGCTTCGAACCGACACGACACCAACAAAAAGCATAAAGTGGTGCAATTTTATATATTGCATAGCTCTATGATTTATGCCATCATCATAATAAATTCATATGATTTATATAGGATGCCTAAGGAGAGCCCTGTCCTGGCTCACAATACAGGCAACCAGCATTATTCTCGGTAGCTGTACTAGTTACCAGCTACCAGTTCAAATTGCTTTTTCGCATTAATTGTAATCCAGAGGATGCTCATCCCATACTTCTATGCCCATAGTCACAGGCACACGCACAAGCATAACTGCGCTTGCCTGTGGCTGGCTGAGTGTAAGTTGTTCGTGTAAGTTGGTAAATTCATAACTTTTGACAGTTTTGGGTTGGCATTTGGCTGTCCATTTGACAGTTTTAAAGTTGGCACAACATAACAGCAGACTTTTGGGCCGCCTGGGAAAATCATAGAGGCACATGAAAAGTCGCTATCCCCATAGTTGGGTCATAGTATGTCTTTCTAGGTGCCACCTGCAATTGGGTTTCTTCGAAGCGCGATTTTACAAGGATCAGAATTGATTTTCCTGCGGTTCGTCTTGCCACTTGCCACTTGGCAGGACAATAAAGTCTGCCCAAACTTTAGCCATCTCCGGAGCATTCACAGCGAAATGCAAGGGATGTAGACCGTACTCACGGCTTTCATCAAATTGAAAACTGGCCAAGACCCAAAACTTTTGCAGCAAATTGGATGTCAAACTGATTTAGACGTTTTCCTTGCCTGTCTGTCTGTTGCGGCTGTGGCTGTATCTGACGTCGTATGTCGTATGAATATGCAAATTCCTTGATAAGATGCGTCAGGTGTGACGTCACAGACGTTTAGTTCATTAAACTTTGTCTGCCCAAGAGACCCAGAGTATGCAACACTTAATTAGCAAAATAAATGCGCAGCCCGGGCAAAAGTTTAATGAACCTACGAAGCTGAGGCTGAGGATGCGGAAGAAGATGAGGGCTTAACATGCGTACAATAACTAAACTCAAAAGCAGGGCCCGCACTGAACAGAAACCGGCCGTGCTGCCCATCCCTCAGGCGCTGTCTGCACAAATTAGCCAGCACAAGGCGCAAAAAGGATATACGAAAGTGGTCAACAATTACACTAGGCTGGGGGCGGGACAGGGTCGAAGCCGAGACAGAAAGCAGGAAGCACAGGCGCCAAGAATAAACGGCAAACGACCTCAATGAATGACATTTAATTATTTCATCAAGAAAGCAAATAGCCAAAGGGCCACAATCAACTTTTCCCTAGCATAAGGCACAATACCTCGTTTTCTTTTGGTAATAATGCAAAGAAGCTAAATAAGTGGGTAGAAGTGGGTCCTCGAAGAAAGCCAGACATGGTTACATCGGTGGCTGAACACTTGCGACATTTGGTTGTTTCTTTTCCCTGCTGGGAATGGCGTTAGGATCAAACTGGGAGAGCTTATCCAAGTCAAAGTACATCTTGACCTTCAGACTTGTGTAACTCTTAATCGCAATACGACGAAAGAGGTTTTTCTGACCTCGCCAACACTCCCCCATCAATTAATCACCCACGCGATAACCCAAGTACTCGTATGACAATGAAGAAACAATGGAGAAAATCTATAACACTGGCGGAATGCATCCTCAATCAAAAGAGAGCGATTGTGATTCACCCTGCCTTCAGGGGTACTTTGACTGTTTAAACAGTCAACGAGCTGGTCCACCATAGCCGCACGGTGGCTCGTTTTCCGAAAACTCGTTGCCGGTCCATCACCATTACGACATCGCTGCTGCTGGTGCTCCTACCAGTGACAATTACGCAAATTGTTGTTGTCATTATGTAAACACTTGTTTATGTCAAATTTGACATTTGATACGAACACATGCGGAGCAGCAGGGGGAGATGCAAAGCAGTCTCCAACAAGGACATTGCTAGGGGCACTAGCTAGCCAGGTACTGAAGCAGGAGATCCCAGAACGCGGCGCAATATGTCAAACGGCAGGTGAGCTTGGACATGTCTATGTTACACTTGATTAAGTAGGCGCTGGGTTCGACGAAATGCTTTTTAGATGGACCTGTTCGTTTACCTACACCCTCGGACAGCGCTTGTTGTGGTGGATGCGAAAGGCAGGGGTCCATTGGCGAGTTGACACGAAGCAAACGACGTGGGGCAGCGGAGGTTACAGGACGTGCCAAATTATTGACAGCACGGCGAGCTTGGTATATGGGGCCAGAGCGCTGAGTGAGTTCATTGCGCATACATACACAGATGTGCACATACCTGCGTACATGTGTGTTGGTTGATTAATTAGAACCAGATGCTCCGGAGGCGTTTTCTCCTGTCCATTGCTTGTGGTTGATAGAAGATGGGTGTGGAGTGGGTGTCTGTGTCACGTGGGCTGTGCACTATGCGAGTGATCGCGTCATAAGTCGCCGTTAGATGGGTCGTGGCTGTGGCTCATTAACAACAACAAAAGTACCGGGTAATCAAGGAGAAGGACCGGCAGGAGAGAGCCAGCCGAAGGCAGGTACTGTGAGCTTGGTTTGGTAGGAGCGCATGTTGAGACAGCATTCGTACAACATAGGAACCTATATTACCAACTGGTCGGCATTGAGAAAGTATAAAGTATTTCAGCACCAGTTCTCCTTGGCTGCATCCATCTCAACGGAATCCCAGTCCGTCCCATCCGTCTTATTACCAATTTCAAGCTTAAATCATTCACAAAATAAAATCTATTTATCGTTAACCCGACCGGTCTCAGGACGCAATCAGTTGCCAATCGAATGAATAAATACATTTAAGCAAATGTTCAAGCATTGCCAAGTAAAATGTCATCGTTTTCTGAGATTTTACTTTAGTGCTTAAACAATAAGATTTCTTTCTTTATTCAACCATTTCGCTTCCCTGCAGATCTTACCCACAAACTCTTGCCATGACTGTCCGCTTTCATTTTTTCCCCTATTTCAGGCAATGGCCACTGTAAATCTCGCCTTTCAACTGCTCACAATTTTCACAATGCAATTTCAATGCGTTTTATCGAATGCTTTCTTGTCTGCCAAACGTCATACACATGTTCGTTCATGTCCCACAGTGTGTATGTGTGTATGTGTTTCTGTGTCGAGTTGTTGCCATTTTGTTGCATACTTTTGTGCACGCTCATCGGCAAATTGAATTTATGCGCTGCAGGCATTGGAAAAACTCTCAGAGAAGAGTCGGGCAGGGCAAGCGTGGAATTCGTCATGTCAGTGGATGGGCAAAATAGGTGAAGGACGGGGGATGGCACTCCAGGGCGAAGCGGTGAGTGCATGGATTGTGCACACTGTAAGCGCATAAAATCCTGTCGTTTTGGCACCCCATCAAGTTCTCCTCACACAAATTCCCTTGCATATTACATTTAGCACGGTTTTGTGAGGAAAGTGCTAATTCTGCAGCTATCTGCGGATTGCCTATTGGCGTCAAACGATACGGTTTGCTTGCATTGACGATGGGGCTTAACGAATTGTTGCGAAGTGGCTCTGTAAATCAGTCGGATTAGGGAAAGCAGACGCAGCATCATTAATTATACCTCCTACAAGCTTTTAATTGTGCAGTTCAGTGGAACACTAAATACTAAACAGTCGACTCTTAGACTTTCTCATCTTCTTCGTCCGGTTTGACCACCTTGGGCTTGGGCTTACGCCTTGACGGGCCCCGAACACGAGGCGGCCTCTTGGTAGTTGTGGACTTCGGTTTCGGGTTCTCAAGCTCATCGAGCTCGGCATCAGTTAAACGATCCTTGTACCAGTCAGCGCTATCAAAAAAAAAAAAAAGAGTCAGGAGGCATGAGACATATGTAGAATGGGGTTTAATCGGCCAAGTCGAGCAGATCTACGGGTCATACCAATCGGGAACCTTCCGCGCCCAGTCACAGTTCTTTGTATCCTCGTCGAATACCTGGCCAAGCTTGCAGCCATTGCGGCGGGGCAAATCGCCATTGACGCACACATAGAAGAACTGACAGTCATCGGGATCGGCGTAGCGGGGATGGGTTACAGCAATGCTTTCATTCACCTTGGGACACGAAAACTCAAAGATGTCCTCAGACATGCAGCCAGTAACGCCCACTTCATCGGGCCACGTGCAGATACCGGTCTTGGGATTGAAAACCAAGCCTTGCGGGCAGGTTATCATGTTGAACTTGCCATCGACGCAGAAGTAAAACTTGTCGCAAATACCAGGTTTTTCGTGGCCAAAGTATCCATTCTTTCGAGGACAGTGTTGCGAGGACTGGGGAGTTTCTGTGGGTAGTAATGTGTTGGCCATTTAAAAATCTCTAAGCAAAACAATTGCATAAACTCTGCTAAACGCAGTTTCTACAAAACAGAATATTTCACAGCTATCGTCGTACCATTCTATGCGCCCAACATTCTGGTCATGGAAACCTTTTCTTTTTTTTTCGTCTATAAATTCATTGCGTTTTCTGTCCGCCTGCTAAAATGGTATACGTATACACACAGTGTATATTTTGTTGAATACATATGTCAACGAAAGACAAAGGTAATTGAAATTGCTAATGGGTCTGCACAATGTACACACTAATTGCTTTGATGGGTGGCAAATAATTTATTTAAAAACTAAATTTGAGCTAATATTTAATATTAGGTACATAAAAGACAGATTTCATTTTGCACCAAAAAAGTTTTGGTTATCCCGTTCTTAAAGCATCTCTATTCTTCTGTATACGAGTAACTTTGCAAGGTACGATACGGGAAAGGAAATTTTAATAAAGTATTTTGTTGAAAAGTTTCAAGGATGCTTACATTTCTACACGTGGCAAATGTCAAAGAATTGTCTTTATTTTTAAAGCAACGGGAAGCCAATTGGGGATGGTTGGACTTAAAATTTCGGTGGGCCACCACCAGGGAAATAATAAAATCACGAATAAAACAAGTCTACTGAGAAGCGAAAAATAAAAACAAAGCACCGTGCCGAACACTCGAGCCTCGCGACCAAAGACCTATTGACGACAACAATTTAGGTTAACCGCCTCGCATGCCGTTTGCATAATAAATAAGTTAACACAAAACGCAGCCAGAAGTAACGAGCAAATAAGTGCGGGCACGCAGCGCGTTTATGGGCTGATTTTGGCCAGAACGCAGACTGAAGCAGGGGCCGGTTTAAATATAGCTCATGTCGTGAGATTTTTTGTTGCACGTTGCGGTGCGCATACGTAAGAAAGGGAAGTTTACGGCAGTTTACAAATTAAACAACTGGCTCTATACTCACGTAGCTTGGACCGTTTGGTGCAATCGATGTTGTAGGGCAAGTCGCACTTCTCCTCGATGGGCGTGTAGTCATTGAAGACCATGCCATCGGCACAGAGGCGTTCCGTGGGTACACCATCGCTGAAAGTGCATAGAACAATCAAAAATCAAAAATTCTTTATGCTTCGTCGTCGCACTGGTAGCTTCCAGCATGCAATATTACACGTACACCCCGACATCCCAAACCAATCAACTTTCTTGACAATTGACAACTTGACACTTACAGACAGGCGTAGTATTTATCACACTGCTTGCTGTCCGGGTAGAAGCCGTTCGCCTCAGGGCACTCCTCGCTGGGCACGTATTCTACAGCCTCCTTCTTGTGCTTGGGCACAACTGCCGCCTCCCCGACCGGGTCTCGATCGCGTGGCGGAAAATGGCGCTGCGATGGAGGATGACCCGCACCAATGCGGAATTGTCCACTATACTTCGCTTGCTGTGCGATCGTTGTTGTGATGCCTGTGATGAGAAGAGACCAGTTAATTGAAAATCAAGGCAGTTTACAAATTTTGCTCAGTGTAGCCTGCACGTTTTGTTTGGTTATTTTTGTAAGCTCAACTTTTCCACTTTGCTTGCAAGAAACCCGTTTCGATCAACTCAATAAACATCTACAGATATTTATATGAGTTAGCGCTTTGCTCTGTTGGCTTTTTCTCTCGCATTGGCCAATATTGCGACATAGGCTAAGCGGTCAAGCGACCTTAAAAGTGAAAGTATCTTTATGATAGTATTTTATATGTTTATAAGCAGCTGTTTTGAACCGCATCAGCTGTACGGGGGTACGACGGCTTGGATGTACCTCAGCCTTGAACCGAGCAAAGAGATGACTGCAAACATAGCTCAATCAGCGGAAAACCATGTTTTAGCAATGCACTTCCGACAACCATCTACAGGCAGGGAGCAGGGAGCACGGAGCACTTTTCAAGGTAAACCACTCCAATCAGGCTTTGCGAAAAAAAAAAAAAAGCAAACGGAGTCGAGAAACAAGAAAAGACGATTTCAATTTTCGTTCCGCCACCGCCGCTGCACCCAACAACAACAATGCCACCAAGTTGCTGATGCTGACGTAGACTGGCTGACATTCGATTAAACGTTAATAAAGAAACAATTCCACACAGCAATTAGTGCGTGAAGTGCCTGGCAACATTTAAGCCAGGCAACAACTACAACAAGAACCACGCCACGGCAGCAATAACAGAAATACCAAGTCGGTGTTGGTGTCGCTGCTCATGCCGTTGCAGCTGTCGCTTGTCATTGAAACATGTTTCCAACACTAGCACGGGACTGGCAAAAAAAAAAACAAAATAAAAAAAGTAGCTCTAGCTTTCATAGTTGAGGTGGCTAATACTCTATGGAAGGGGCATAAAAATGATCAAAATGTGATAGCGAAATGACTTGGGAAATTTCACAGGCCATGGGTGCGACATGACTAAATACATAAGTTGCTGCAAATTTTGTAATTAAACATTATCTCAAACTAAGACTGTTGTTCTGTCTAAGGGCATTTCCTTTTCGGTATACCGGTGATATGAAGCTGTTCTTTTTTTTACTGGACATTTTTGTTTTTGGCTGCAGTATATGAGTGTGTCAAGCTGAGAGTCGGAGAGCGTGGCCTATGCGGTTTGAGTTAGTGACTTGGACCCGGCACTGACAGCCGCTCTCACAGTTTGTCAACAAGTCTGTCGAAAACGAGGGCCCTGTTCAGCCCGTCCCCAGCCCGTTTGACTTGGTTTCTAGTCCGGTTAAACTAGATTAATTGAGTGTCTATGCCTGGGCTTGGGCCTTCTCTGTGGTGTGATAGTGCTAAACTTTTTTTGTGCTCCGTTTTCTTTCGGCAATTGAATTCAAGTCACACACGTTGTGGGTGTTGAGCCGTCGTTATGGGGAGAGGTGCATGTAGCATGCGTGTTAAATTCAATGAACAATAAATTGATTAAAAATATACAGATTAAAGAACGTTTTTCAAGTCATTCATTGAACTGATGCGAGATTGATAATAGACACCACTAAGACAGCTATTGGGAGGGGTTACAAAATTGTGCAATTTAATGGTAAATTCCCTCCAACATTCGCGGCAGACATTTTTCGTATTTAAGGATAATATGTCAACACCACCCGAAAGCTAAATAAATTATAAACTCTCTGCATACATGAGTTTCAATCAAATTAAAACTTTTCCATTGTTTCACGCAGCACGAGAAGAGTTTTTCCCTCAGTTGAATGTAGATTTAATTTATGCCATTTTCGTATGAATGTGTCCCGCACTGAGCATCAGCTCTGAATTGCAATACATTCAATTATGAGCTGCCACAATTTTCAATATTTTTCATGGCCATTTTAATGTAATTACAAAATTCAGCTTACGCCCACGCACACGTTCACGCCCTCGCACGCAACAGTTGCTTGCATATCAATTTGTTAACAATGTGAAATTTTAATGCTCTGCATATTTGGGCAGGGAGACAAACAAATTTTTAATGAGCTTTCACACAATAAATGAGCATAAAATTTGCCCGAAATGAAATACCCGAATTTCCTATTGCTTTTTTAAAGTGCCATGAAACTAACCAAAAACCGAAAGCTATGCAAATTGACAACTACAACAAGTGTCACAATGCCCACGATAGACAGGGGCGGGACTTTTGTGTCTCATACGTACAGATATTTACACGTGTATTCTGCAATCGAAATCAGACACAAATTGACATGGTTCGAGGGCAGATATGAATATAAACAAAAGCATAAATAATGTTAGCAACAAAATTTAAGCTTAGATGTAGCATACAACGTTGTTAAATGTTTAGCTTAGTCCAACATTTGCATTTTGTTCCATTCGTTGGGTTGTTTATTTGCTTTTGGTTCAACAATTAGACGGCGATTGTGTGCAGTGTGGAGAGCATTAAAGTCAAAATAAATTATTGAAATATTGGTGTATGGGCAGCATACTATGTTAATGACGTATTATTAATTGGGAAATGCAATTAAGAGCTTTTTCAGACTTACCCACAGCCAAAGCCAGAGCAAATATGCAAATTTTCAAAAGCGCCATTTTATTAGCCGACGTAAACCTGCACAGACAGATGGTTTAATTTAAAAACTCCAATTAAAATTCTTTCAGACACTTTAATGAAATCCGAAAGCCTTTCCCATCAAGCTAGCAGCTGAAATTCACTTTGCACTCCATGTTCATCTTCCATTTTACCTCGTCCGCTGTCGAACTGCACTCACCAAGCTTTGGGCCCACTTGAAGCTTGAAAACGGATTGAAACCAATCTTTTATTGTTTATTTAAACCCGTTAACATGAGCATACATTGTGTGGAAAAAAGACGCTCAAGTTGGAGTTGGATTTGAGTGAATGGGTATTGTATGGGAAAAATACTCATTTACCACAACGCAATCACGATCAGACCAAACGCTCACAACACAAAAAGAGAGAGAGTGTTCGTGAGAGTGTCTCTGTTATTGCACTGTTAAGTGCGGCTTACAAAAGCTTTTCTTCATCTCTCTCGTCTTTAAACAAACCTTACATATTTTTGTCTCGGCCGATCGAAAGCTTTTCTCATTACCTTAATCATCTCTTCAGTATTATTTTTAATATATTATTATCTTTATCTAATTTGTATTATCTTTAGGCGTTGGTCGCACATGAGCAGTTACAATTTTCAGACAAGTTAAACTTAAAGAGAATAATTTAAAAATGTAGTAAAGGTAATTTGAAGTGCAAATGAAACAACCCAAGTTTTTGTTTCAAAACATTTCTGCAAGCCCACTGAGCCATGTGTCACTAACATCAACAATTCCTACACGCTTTAAAAAATGGAACATTGTCACAAGACAAGGAGCATAAATTGCCTATTTCCAATAAGAGAGCAATTAGCAAGAGAACACCACAAGCAAAGCATGGAATGTGCGAGAGCAAGAGAGAGAATGCGGTTTTTTTCCTGCTGCCATGAAAAGTAAACAAAAATACAAAAACTAATTTGTTGCACTTACATTTGATTTCATTTTGCCGATCTGCTCTCTCCCGCAACTGCGCAACACTTTGTTTTATTTGCTTTTCCATATTTTCCCTCTTTTCACGCCTTGAAAACGCGGAGCTGACTTGAGACGCGTGCTGTTTTGATGATGGTCCGTATGAAATAAACGTGTGAGAGCGGTACAGAAGCAATGCGTAGGAGTATTTGTTTGTATTGTGTGGTTGCTCTCCTCTCCTAATTGCGCTCTCAGTGAAAATCGGTTTCTGCTCCTTGTCTTGTTGCCCCTTGTTGATACAAAAATGAACGGTAAAAGATTTTGAACAGAACAGAGCCAAAGCATGGAATGATCGAGGGGAGCATGGCTCCACTTTATTCCAACGGTGGTTTCTATTTCCACACTGTTTCTTTTGGAGCAGTCATTCTCCATTCCAAAGCAGAAACAGTAAATAAACATACAAAACTAAATTGGTTCACTTACCTTTGATTTCATTTTGCCGATCTGCTCTCTCCCGCAACTGCGCAACACTTTGTTTTATTTGCTTTTCCATATTTTCCCTCTTTTCACGCCTTGAAAACGCGGAGCTGACTTGAGACGCGTGCTGTTTTGATGATGGTCCATATGAAATAAACGTGTGAGAGCGGAACAGATGTATTGCGTAGGAGTATTTGTTTGTATTGTGTGGTTGTTCTCCTCTCCTAATTGCGCTCTCAGTGAAAATCGGTTTCTGCTCCTTGTCTTGTTGCCCCTTGTTGATACAAAAATGAACGGTAAAAGATTTTGAACAGAACAGAAAGCAAATAGGAGGAGAAGACACAAGCAACGAGCAGTACAAATATGGAACTAACTGCAACATCAAAAATTTAAGTTAGAAATGGAGCTACCCAGGATATTTTACAAAGTTGTAACGGGCACTTTCGAGCACGAATGGATAATTTGTCAAAAAGACGAAAAGACGTGCTTCATTTCGGGCAGGCATCAATGATTTGCATTTTTGAAATTAACCGAAAAATATGACAAAATGTCGTACACAAGTTGGCCTTGCCTCGCCTGGATGTCTGTAGTGGCTCCACTCCTGCATATTCAGGCTACGTTTGCTGCATCATTGTGCAGGCACAAAACACATTTAACTTGTCAAAGCTCTGCTTGGCACACAGCCTCTTTGGGCAAGACCTTTCCGGGCTCGTTTTCCAGCTCCTTGGTTTTCATTTTCCTGTCATTTTGTGTGTAATAATTGTGACAAATTGTTCTTTCTCGTCCTGCTGCTACTGGTACATCAAGAGTTACAAATTTAAGTAAGATTTCAACCAAAATTATGCGAACTTTATATGTTCTGTTCTGTTCAAAATCTTTTACCGTTCATTTTTGTATCAACAAGGGGCAACAAGACAAGGAGCAGAAACCGATTTTCACTGAGAGCGCAATTAGGAGAGGAGAGCAACCACACAATACAAACAAATACTCCTACGCATTGCTTCTGTACCGCTCTCACACGTTTATTTCATACGGACCATCATCAAAACAGCACGCGTCTCAAGTCAGCTCCGCGTTTTCAAGGCGTGAAAAGAGGGAAAATATGGAAAAGCAAATAAAACAAAGTGTTGCGCAGTTGCGGGAGAGAGCAGATCGGCAAAATGAAATCGAAGGTAAGTGAACCAATTTAGTTTTGTATGTTTATTTACTGTTTCTGCTTTGGAATGGAGAATGACTGCTCCAAAAGAAACAGTGTGGAAATAGAAACCACCGTTGGAATAAAGTGGAGCCATGCTCCCTCCTCGATCATTCCATGCTTTGGCTACTGCTACATCAAGAGTTACAAATTTAAGTAAGATTTCAACCAAAATTATGCGAATTTTATATGTAAACAGCATAATTAAGTGGAATGACATGAATGGCGATAGATCGTTTTTCAGAAATGTTGCAAGTGCAAATCTCAGACCCGACACACAAATCCCCCTGCCATGAGTCGGAAAAAACATTCTTATTTTCCATTCCACTTCGGAATGCTGGGCCGCCGGCCATTTAATAGAGGGTAGAAAATGAGGTGAAATGGACATTGCTTACCACAATTTTGGCCGCATTAGCAACGATTACACAAAGCTCCCACACAATGCAATGCAACAATGCATAACAATAACGAGTGAAATTAAAACGTTACGCTTGCAGAAATTTAGTTTTTGTCCTTGCAGGTCCCAAGACCCGGGCCAGTGTTCGGTAGAAGCTATTGGGAATACGTACACTTCAATGGAACCAGCTTCAATGTGTCCGTCCATCCAGCTTATGCCCCGCAAAGTATGCGGTGGCAGTTTCAAAGTGGCTGTGCTGTCTGTCTGCTTCTTTCTGTCTGCTTACTTAACTGCTGACTGCGGTCGAAAACTTTACCAAAAGCTAATCATAATTTCTTGCTGATAGTTTATCCAAGTCCTTGTGCACGGTCCGTTCACGTTCACGTTCCCTGCCCCGAGACTCGCCTCAGCTTGCACTTTTTATCTATCCTCCGCTTTATTATTATTTTCAATTTCTGGGAACCGCAGCGCCCTAAGCGCCACGTTATTGTCGTATAATTGAATATAATGCCTGGCAATGGGGGATCCGTCTCCAGAGTGTATTATTCAACAGGGCTGGTGGTGGTCTTACTCATTGTATTAGCCGTCGGTTATCTGAAATTTCTCTGCTGTGTCCGCAACAATACACTCCCCTGGGGATATGCATATGATTGGATTGGGTGCTGCTCACTCACCGCATCTGGAATCTATTGAGTACTAAAAACAGAACCTACAAAATATTCTGAAATATGTAGGTTACATCTGTCTGATACATTTTTACTGGTTTAAGCCCTGGAGATTTTCACTTAAATCGATTGCCGTAAAGTATCCAATGATATATATCATAATCCTGTCACATGCTTTACTGATTCAATACATAAACTTCTGGGGGCAACTACCAACGCGCTTGAATCATCTGCCCTGTCCTGGGCATGTGCGCGTCATATGCCTGTCAGCGAGTCGATTTGGAATTGTCAGTACCATGCCACACGCGTCACGTGCGTCATTGGACCGCTATTACACGGCAGCAGCTTGCCTCTTGGTTTGCATCGTTGATGTCATGCCTGCATGTTGTTGATTTCCCTTTTTTCCATTTTTAATTAATGAGCAACAGCGGTGCGTGGCGCTCCCCACAGAGCCCTCCATATATATACAAAGCCGATTGGAGGGGTTGGACTGGAAATCTGGGAACTGCGAGATAGCTGAAAATCTGTAACTAAGCCTCTGTTTGGTCATTGTCTGTCTGTCTGTCTGTATGCTTGTTTGTCTGGTATAAGTCCCTTTAGTTGGGCATCAGCATTTTTAATTGGGATTATACATAGTTTTTGGTTTACATAAGTAGGCGACTGAAAATTTAAATGACAATTTTCATTGCACATTTTTAATGAACAATGACAGCATGGCCTGATTCGGTGCATTGGCTCTGGTCTACGCCACTAATCAGATCAGGAGATAATGTGACCCCATTCCCCGTTAGCGAAAGATTTCAGCTATTTACGCTTATCAAGAATGCCTGGAAATGTGCAGTCCGTCCTCCCTTCTTTCACGCATTCTATTCCTTAATCAATAATATAGTGTAGTGTAGTGGCCCAGGAGGGCAGTGTGGAGCATATCACAAGTAAATATCTATGCATGACGTGCTTCACACTGTCATCTCGGACTACTATACACGATATACGATCTTATACAGGACGGCGTCGCTTACTGTTATGCCGGTTTTCGACCATGTCGCGATAGTCTTGCGATTGCCACAGATGATGACGCTTCAGGTCAGCTTCGTTAGCTGGCATGTAGGCAAAGAAGGTGTCCCCGATATATCCACCCAGGTGGGAGTCGCCTCGCAGCGCCAGCCAAGTAAGGCGCGTTTCCTCTAGAGACAGCTGATTAAGTTTGTCGTAATATTCCCGTTTCAGTTGCATCGCTCGGCATATGAGGGCTTGTTTGTGGGCATAGCTGACCATACCAATGTCAGTGCGGTTTTTTACATTCAGCATCTTTTTCTGACGGGCTCTTTCCCTTTGACCGATCCTTTCGATGAGAGTACGCGAGGTATTGACGAAAGCTTGCATCTCCTCGCGTGTGTATACCTTTCCATAGCGATTTGACACCCAATCTATCAGCATGGGCAGCTTGTGAGCATTGGGAAATGTCGCTAGAACATAGTTGGGATTTAACTTCATGACCTTCAGGGCTGACTTTAGCAGACTCTCGATCTGTTGCCTGTCGTCCGGATTAATGAGATTCACTTTATGCATCGTCCTCGAGTCATGCTCCCCTTTTTCTTCAGCTGCCATTGAAGTTTCTTTTAAGGTCGCGTTTTCTCTAAATACTCCCATAGCGCAGCTTGCGGCCGCTTTGAGTACAGCTTTCGAGGACCATGCATCTATCTCTATCTGTGGCCTTGGACTCGCACCGTTGGAGCACCTGGTTAGAGCGGCAATGCAAAGTTTTTCGATTAGCGGCTGCTTATTCTCCAGATTCACGGGAAAGTCGTCCGATTGCGGCAGCACGTCTTGAACGTCAAGATGGGCTGGTATCATAAATATTTTAAAGTAGTCAAACTCTATGCCATGGTCGGTCCTTGTTGTAAAACAGTCTGGCTCTTGGTATACCGGGTCTTTACGTGGACACTGTAGAGTACGACTACAGGGAGGAATGAGATCGCTGAGAATTTTAAAGTCAGTGGTGGGAACCTTGGAACCGTTTTTGGTTTTCCTCCCCCTTGCCTTTATCTTCATAAAGCTGGACTTTTTACGGGTCTTTCTTTTGTGCGGTTTGTTTCCCTTATTGCTTGATTTAATCAATATATCGCTTACGTCCACCAGTTTGCAGTCTCCGCCCCAACATCGGCTGTTTGGATGCTGATCTTGCAGCTCTATCACTTTTATGAACCCATCATCATTTTGGGGGAGCGGATGGGCTATTGGGTTTAAATCGGACCCTAAAAGGATCGACAAATCGGCCCTGTCGGCTCTTTTCATATGAGGCGTGCTCACGAGGCTAGTACACAGCTGACAAGTTCTATCCACTTTCCCACTGCAAATTTTCCTGACTTCGATCAACTTTCGCCGTGAGAAATGTCGGATCTTGTCGGCTGCGCACTCGATCTCTCTTTCTAGATTCTGTATGACCCGCTTCCGAGATGCCTTTAGGTCGGAGCCCGATACGTCGAGTAGGCACAGGTATCTCTGGTAAACTGCGTCAGTCATCTCCTCCTGCTTTTTTTCCGCTGCTTCCCTTATTAGGCGATGGGTGTGGCACAAGGAGTCTCCCTCCTCAACGCCCATTATAGTAGGGTCGTCCAAAATGAGACGGTTCAGCTCGTCCGACAGCAGTTTCTTGATCACCCGCTTGGCTGGTGAAAGTTGGTAGTAAGAGAACCATCGTGAGTTCTCCTCTGGGATCTCGTACAGGTCTCTATATTTGGCGTATTCGGGAAAGCGCAGCTTGCTTTCGGGAGGTCCCCACTGTTTCTTCTCCGTCGGCTTGAACAGCTTTGGCCGCGGCAGGGGTGCAAAGTATGGAGTCACATTCTCACCGCATTTCGGCTTAGGTTGTGTTACTGATTCTTTTCTTTTTTTAGCACAGCCCCCGCCTCGCAACTTCTTAGAGTGCGTGGATGGGGGCAGCAGTCGGTCCAACTCGCGCAAGGTGGCCGGCATATCCAAGTGGGCGATGGCCGAGAGAAGCAATTGTTCGTTAATCGTGAAATTTTTACGGTCGCCCTCAGTGTCGGTGGAGTTTTCGATTGGCTTGTACTCTGCCTCCCAAAGGAAATAGAGAAAGGCCAGATCGCTGCCATGACTGATTTGCATGATGGTCTTGATACGGGGAGATGACACCATAGGTCGAAGTCCCAAATCGTTCATGCAGCGGGACACGCGATATGTCGACTCCTGTTCCGTGTCGTCCCGCAGGGCATCGAACAGCATGTCAGAAGCCATGATCTGACCCCGCGACAATCCCCGCAACCAGTTAACACTCTGACTCTCCAAAAAGTTTCCCAGCTCGGTTCCAATCATTTCCATGCAGTTCAACTTCTTTGACAGGCAAAGATATTTTTTGTAAATTTATTTTATTTTTTTCTTGAAATTGTTTACTTAAAATTTAGATGTGTATATGTACGAGTACTTGCTCATATAATGATGGAGAATATTGCTTTTAAAAAGTTTACCCGATTCTATTTCTGTGAATCTCCTTTTCTTACTTCAAGAGTCAAACTTCAGGGATTGAAACCAATGAGTTCATGGAATTCACAAATTCCATCAAGGAGTAAAAACCAAATCAGTACAAACCTTTTACATTTTAAAACGAAATTTAATTCAATTACGCAGCTTAACTGTCCAGCAGAATGTAATAACCGCAAATGAAAGGAGAAAGAATAGAAGATAGACAGGACACGCAGCAAATGCAGGATGGGGCACGGGGGGAACTTAACTTGGCTAAGTAAGCGAGCGACTGCCATGCGGCTACATGATTGCTCTTGGTTGTCGTTTGTAATTGTCTGTACTTAAAAACTCATCAGACAAAACGACAATGCGGCACTGGCCGGGGACTGCACTGGAAGTGGAATCATGCTCACCATCAGCATCACGAGCCGCTACGCCCTCAACCAGGCCAACAACTAAGGACAGTTTTATCAACTGGCAGGACAAATATTGTAACATAGCCCCAGGAGCAATAAGGCGAGTTCAGCCCGAACTAGTTGCGTGTTGTGTTGTTGTTTAGTTTTGTTTGCATTTTATGCAAAATGGCGACTGTTCCATGTTTGTCTTGTAGTGCGACAACAAGTGAGCAGGAGTGGCCAGCACTGATATCCCTTGCCACAAGCCCCTATCAGGATGCACTTGACGGTTGCCGCATGGCGCACGGCGAATGCAAAAGTATTTAATCAACACTCAGTGGCATTTGCAGCATTTGAAATGAGTTTAAATTGCTCTTTACTGAAATTCAGCTCAGTGGCAATTAGTCGCATTGTGGTGCGAAGTCTGAGTTATGCACTGAGCGTACAGTTTGCATATAAATAAGGCGGCGACAAAACTTTGCTAATGCCCCTGATGAAGTTACTCGCCTCGCCCAACACGGCACTGTGCTGAGGAGTGGGTGTTGGTCCCACCAGCTGCGGCATCTGCGGCGTCATGGAACGCATTTTGCATTTTTAATGCAGACTCAATCTATGCAATTATAAATTTAATGTGCACAATGGAGTACATTCAGTTTTGAGCGGCATAATATGAAGTGCCAACCTAAGAAGGCAGCTTCTTCAGTGAAAAAGTTTGCGGGAAACAGCACGTCCTTACCATAACCTTTCACTACGAGTCTTGGGCTTGGCTCCTCAGTAATTTCATACAACAGCAGAGTATTCCAAAAGGCCCCACATTGTCCACGGACAAAGTTCCATGAATCTTCGAACAAAATGGTTACACTCCAAGGAAGCGTCCCGCCAATCCTCTACTCTGGGTACAATTTGAAGAGACCCAGCTCCATGGCGACCCTTAGCGCTCTTGACTAACGTAGATTTGACTAAAAATTGATTCTCTTTCTACTGCGGACTGGCAATTTAATCCATTTTTGGTATTTTATTTGCCTATAAATAATAAAGGATATGGATGCCACAAAGTTCCCAACTTCGACCACAGGTGGGCGGACAGGACATGCCAGGACCAATCACACAAAACTTCACAGGGGATTGGGACCGTCAACTTGGCTCACACCACTATCATCCACCCATCCAACTATAACGTACACTGCAAAGGCAGTTGTGTTGGTGGTTGGAGACTTAATGGGCGAGGACTAGACCGACTGGGACCAGCGCCTGAAACTATGCTTTGAACTTAATTAGCTGCACATTACGAATTTTTACTGCCAGAGTCGGTTACTGCAGCCAGTCGGTCGGTTGGTCCTTGCCACTTCCTTTGGCCATTTTACAGCAGGACTAATTTTTGTTTTCGACAACGTCAACAACGACGCTAACTGCAAAGGGTTGTTCAGCCCCGCCTCACACATGGGAAGGAAGGGGATCTGGGGAAGCGAAGGAAGAGGCTCCAGGTAGGAAATGTCATACCACAGGCTGCGTCCTCGCCGCAAAAGGAAATGTTACCGAGATTAAATGCACTGCACCGACCATGGCGATGTCGGATAGGGCGGCGGATGAGGTCGTTGCAATATAGAGAGGGACAGGGGACTGGCCAAGTCTACGCGGACAGGTGGTCAAGGCGTGATTATGCTGTGACACCCCTTCCATTCCAGGGGTCTGCTCTTACTCTGCCCACCATTTCGAGGCTTTGTATTGCGTGTTGGCGGTGGCGTAATAAGCGAAACGAATTTATGCAGCATAAATTTTTCCAACTGCACTTTTTTCTTTTAGCTGTAATTAAGCAAAAATGCCGAGCAGAATATTTAAAATGATCAGCAAAACATTCCGAGCTGCTTTGGCTTTTCCTTATTTAATGTTGGTTGGGTCGGTCTAATGCCGATACTGAAAAGTCAACAACACCGCCCGTTTAGAATATGGGCATTTCTCTGAATTCGAACGGGACAGTCGTACGCATGCAAGTGGTAGAAAGGTCAAAATAAGACAAATTTTCAAAATTTGGTTACCTTTATCATACACCTCTTGATTAGTGGTGTACAAATTTCTGTACATGTTGTGCATTGGTATCTCTTTAAAATGTTATATGTAGTTATAAGAAAATATAAGCTGAATTGGGTGAGAAATGCAAAAAGCCATTAGGAGGCTTTATCAAACGAACGGGCATGGAACACTGAAACTGAAGTTTATAATTGCCACATTTGGCTTTTCATAAGCAAGAAAGGAGGAGGACTCCTCTCCTGACCTGAACACAACCTATCATAAAGCGATAAGCGATGGGGCGAGCTTAAGACCAACCCGAATGTGATGTGAAAATATGTTTGTAAACGATGAACTTCAAGTGTCTGTTAGTAAATATAAAACAGCAAGTGAACTGATCACCAAGCACACAGCACATGGAATCCAAGCATCTTCGACGAGTACTGGTCGGCGCAGTGGGCCGGCGCTGGCCGCCAGCACCGATGCCAGTGTTGATTTCGAGCCAATAACAGGAACAGTGGACCACAGATAATTTCGGTCCAAATGTAGCAACCAGACCGAATTCGCACCACACGTACATACATATCAGCAACATCCAGGGTCGCAAAGTCGAGAAGCTTCAGTGATACCCAGGAGCAGTATAAGTTTCCGAGAATATTCCACAACTCATCATTGCATTGTATTGCGTTGGCTTGGCTCCATAGTGCACACCTCAGGCACGTGCTGATACCAATGCCGCCCGCAATTTAAAGGCAGACTTGCAGAGAAGTAAAGGAGAAAAGGATACCGTACCGTTGCCGTTGCCGGCACCAAACAAAAAGTGCAACCACAACAACTGCTAAAAGGGAATAAAGAAGCATAAAAGAATGAAGCTTACTGAAGGAAAAAACTATTTGAAGTCGGTATATCCGTTTAGGAAGCCAACAACTTCCCTTACATAAGTAGTGGTAAACACACACAAGCACGCCAAAAGAAAAACCAACACCCCCGTCACATACACACACACACACACACACAGACACACACAGACACTGAGAAACACAGTATAAACACAGAA
The DNA here is from genome assembly GCA_035043285.1 of Drosophila subsilvestris. Lineage (NCBI taxonomy): Eukaryota > Metazoa > Arthropoda > Insecta > Diptera > Drosophilidae > Drosophila > Drosophila subsilvestris. Next base: position 7,212,016 of record JAWNNB010001719.1, on the reverse strand, counting down.
ATACACACGCAGGAAGCACTAGCTCTGGGAAAAGGAGTCAAGTTGAGTCGAAGCGGCCGTACGCATGGCTTTTTGCCTTTCCCACTCCCAGTCAAAGGGATGTTCTTGAGAAGCTTTTCATAGACGTTAAGCTAGAGAGCTGCACTTGTCGTATCCTTCCCTCTGCTGTGCCGTGCCCTGCCGGCCTGCTCCCTCCTATTCCGTAGCCAACTGGAAGTTTTCATAACAAATAAGAAGGGCTCGATACTTTGAGTAGTCCAAAAGTTAAGCTCAAGCCCGCTCAAAGGCTGGCAGCCAGATAAAATGCAAAAGCTCTTGAGCGTTTGAAACTTAATAAAAAATCCGCCACGCTGCGCACTCGTCCCACTAGTTCCAGAGTTCAATGGCAGGCTACACTGTCTGCCGTGGAATGGGCACCGTAATTTCTTAACACATCGCCAAAAAGGGCTCAGCGTACAATAAATTAAAGGAAGTCATTTTTGCACACTAAGAAACAAACTTGGTATGGAATAATTTGTTAAAAAAACTTTCGGGCCACGAACTAAAAAAATCCTTTGGCCACTGCTCGAAAAAGTACGCTTTTTATTTTGTTCTGCTAAGATTTTTGATTAAAATATTTATGGGTGGTATAACCTCCCAACCTCACTCAAGGTGAGCACGCAAGTTTTCGAAACATTTTAATTAATTCTCTGCTAAATGGAAAGTTTCCGCGACATCGGGACAGTAAAATATGGTTTGCCAGATGAGGGACACACATCCACGCATATCCTCGCTTTGATTTATGTTAAGTGTTAGAGAAACTATGGCTCGATTGAAGGTCTTCACTATCACTAGCACAAAGGGATCAGCCAGGGCACGTTCGTGGAGTTGCCCTCGGCTGAAGTGGGGGCAGCGCTCATATCGCGCTGCTTTTATTTCATTGTTGAATCGCACGTTCCGCAACAGCCACTGGCTGTAAGCAGCATTCAAAGCATTTCGCACCACATAGTCCTTTTGACACCCGCTTTAATATTTATGGCCAAATGGCATGGACGTAGCTCGAACCCTTTTCTTCCCTCTACCAGTGGCCAATCCTATGTGACCACATAGCAGCTTCTTCTCATAAAGTGTCCGGCCACGCCGCCCAGCCCAGTTTTGTTTCAAGCAATTTAACAGCTTTTGGGTAAAATAACAAGCCCAGCCAACACACACACATCACGACAAACAACAACCAACAAACGCAGCAACCACGTTCGGGGAATGGGAAACAAAAGTCAAGCCAAACAATGCGCCACAAGAGGAGTCCCCACCGCTGCTGCCTGAGCGGAAAGTGGAAGACTAGAGCTGTAGAGGCAGATGTCGGAGAAAGGGGCGCCAGAGGAAACAGACAACGAGGACAGGGGGGGGGGGGGGGGGAGAGAGAGATGGGTATGGGTACTGCATATTTTTGCAACACAAAATAAACCGCAACAGCAGCAATTTGCGTCGGTTGTTAGTTTGGAGAGTTGCTTAAATTTACATGGACAGGGCGCACACATGACTAGACATGCGATCTATGGGCTAGGGACAGTGTATATGTGGACCCTGCGCCATAACTGAATAAAAACCATTTTTAAACAATTACCTTTAGTAGTGGCTTTTATGAGCGCGGAAGTTGCGGACCAGCCAGAAAAACCCCAAGTAGCTCTCGAAGCGAACTGTACAAAAAATGGTCAGTGCAATGTTTGGGTTCCATTTGCAACCCTCCCCATAACAGCTATTTGAGTGCTAAAATGGGAAGATTTGCATGACCTTTGTCAGCTAACCTCGAAGACAGGAGCTCTCCATTTTTGGAATTAGTCAAATTCAATCTAGGACAGCATTTCGTCACATGCACAAAAATACGAGCTGATTTATACAGCCCTAGGCACACGCTCAATACTTGTGCAATGTGCAAACATGAGGACCAAGTTTTCCGTTGTAAGACTCAAAGTGTTCAAAGGAATCATAAGTCAGGCCCGTGAGCGAGACTCAGTGGCGGATACGTGAGTTGCCTCAACAACCCGATGAACTCCTGGCAGTTCTATAATTGTGACCGAATCGTGTTTGGTGCTTTTATTTGTTGAGTGCTTTTCAAGGTTGTCGCTGCACTCGAAGATCCCCGACAACGCTTTCCACTTGCCTCGAACAAAAAAATTCAGTGCATTAAATATATAAATAAGTAAATAAAAAAACAAAAGCAGCGGCAAAAAGATTGCCTGAAGACCAACATCTATACCCTGAGGCGAGGTTACGCATGCGTATCCCAGCAGTTCCCGCCCACTGCCCATCACCAAACACCTATCATGCTGAGTGCGGTGGCTGCCACTTCTAACCCTCCAACTTGAATTATGAAATGTGAAAATTGTGTTAAATAAGTAAACAGAGGATGCGTTTATGCAACATGCACACACGGGGCCAGCAGTCTGCCGTCTCTAACAATATCCCCCTCTTCTATCGGCCACAGACACGCTCAAGTCACGTATTCACGAACTGACTTTCACATTTCATGGCAGCAGAGCAGAAAAAACCATTTAGGCAACTCGCTCACCCCATCCCATCCCCAACCACAATTCCCACCCCCATTCACCACCGGACATGCCCCACACAGTACGAGCCATGCAGCAGTTGCAATATATTTGATCTAAAATATGTATGGGCGGCGGAAATTGTTTTTGTGTTAAATGGCGGAAGCAACGGGATTGTAATTAAAATTTTCTTTAAACTTAATGGAAAGTATTTAATATACAGTCGGAATTTGCCTCGCACTCGTGCCCACTGGAGTAGCAGAGCTAACTTTGACAGCGGACGAAACGAACGGAAATGCTGCTCCGGAATGTGACCAAGCTTCTGATGAAATGGTATCTGCTCATGCCTTGTTTAAACGAAGTCGCAATGGATGTATTGTACAACCCCGACCCCAGTTTTATGGCAAATTAAATAGTTGCCAGCATGGAGTATCTGTTCTGGATAACTGTACATTTCATTACCTTTCATCTGGGAAGGAGTACGAGCATATTCTCATCGCCCAATGAGAAGCCGGAATCTGGAAAACATTCAATGGCCACCTTAAATATGTAATGAATTTTCTGGACGACTCAAGCTGCATGTAAAATATTCATTCTGCCTACAACCGCCAACCCAGCCACCCCCCATCCGACCACAAAAAGCCCGTTTTGCATGCCTACGAGTATGTGCATGACGCAAATCCTCAAATGACCCTACCCCACGACAAAAAATTACAAATTTTTAAAAAGCATGTGAGCATGTGAAGAGATGTGGAGGGAACGAAGAGAAATTTACAGGGCAAAGGAAAATACTGAAAATGAAATGACGCTAAAAATATCGCAATAAAAATGCATTAAAATGCCTTTCCCAGGGAGTAAATAATTTTGTTGCTCCCTCGTATATGCACATACATATATACATACGTCGTAGTCAGAGTCGTATTCGTTGTCCCCAACTGTATTTCAATACAATCTATTGTGAACAATTAGGCGCCGATTCGAATGTATTCCGTGTTCAAAGGGCGCAGACGTCTGGGAATAATATTTTTATGGCCAATGGCGCACATAAATCCCGGACAGCTGGCTTGTAATTCAAAATGGACAGAGGGACGTGCAATACATACTTAGTTGGCCTGCTACGGGATAACGACTGCTCTATAATTTATAGTTTCGCTTGATTTGAGTACATAAATTTCCTGCCAAACGCCTTTACTGTGCATCGCCTTTGGATGCGCTGATCAATGAGCCGAAGATGGAGAATATTTCGTGAGGCGTCTAGGCCAATGCGCTTTTAATGTGTTTATTGACTTTTCCAGCGACAGTGAAATGGGGAAGTCAGACGGAAACGGAGAGAGTCAAGAGATTAGGCCAATCAATCAAGTTCCATCTAGTTAATTAAGCCTGATGGTGCCGAAGGTAAGGATTATTTGGGTAATTTGTCTATGTGGGCTCTTTCTTGAATCTCATTGTGAATATTTATAACAGGAAAAATAAAAAAATAAATTCCATGGATTCCATATTCCAAGGCAAAATGTGTTTGTCAATACATATGTACATGCAGAGTACGAGTACATGTGTGCTTTGCACTCCAAGCACAAGCACCACCCCACCAGTAATTGCTTATGAAACATGAAATTTCACTTAGATTGGCATGCAACTCATCTGCGTAGGAAGCGAGCGAATGTTTAAAGTTCTTTTATATTTGATATGAGTACAATATACTACTGTAGCATTCGAAGGACGCAGCCAGTCGAAGATGTAGAGTTGTTAGAGTCGGACAATAGTTAATAAAATGCAATAATTATCAAGTGAATATGTATACATTAGAGTGGACTAAAAATTCCACATTTTTTTAATCTTAAGTCGGCTCGGTATAGAAGTTGTATTAAGAAATTTTAAGTCGAGGTCGCCAAATTTTAATCGGGTAACGGTTTGCTCGGTCATAAAATTCGCTTTTGGCCAAAATTTCGGTATGAGTGTAATTCATTCAAACAAACAAACAAAAACCGTTGATAGTCCCTGAATTATAAATATATGGTCATATATGGTTTTTTTTTTTTCAGAAAATTTCAAGGTTTTTTTTTCTGTTTAACAAATGTTGAAAAGTTAACAAAAAAAATCATAACTTTCGAAGCAATGCTTAAAAACAAACAAAACAAAAAAAAGACGATATATCGCGAATTAAGAATAAAAAATGTTGGAATTTCAGGCCACTCTAGTATACATACTCTTACATTAAAAATTCAAACGAAATTTAATTAAATTCCCTAATCCGGTGAGCGTAAAGAACACGTATTTACATACACATTCGCAGCCATGCAGCTATAGGAAAATTCAATTACAGAAAACTCAAAGAAATCCAAGTAAATTTTAAGCCCTGCTAGATTGAATAACTTGCTTACAATTTAATTAGGGAAAAGCAATGCGAATACTTTAACTACCAAATTCGTGATAGAATCATTGATATAGTAGTCGATTGGATTTTTGTTGTTGTGACGTAAATGGGGAAAATATGGGGAAAAGCAGCTAGTGTGAGCGAGTGAAATATATGGATCGTTTGGCTTGTGTCACTTTCTGTTCATGCTATTGGTTTTCTGTCAAGTCTAGTGGAGACAATGAAAAAAAACGAATAACACATTACTGTATTTTCGGTTCAAATGGGTAGCACTGACAAACCGGCCTTGCTCAACACTTAAAAAATACTTGAAGGCAGCGTCACGTCACATATTTTTTTTTATGATTCGCTTCTACAAGTTGTACTCGCTGTTCCTGAAAACCATGGCCAACGCCAATACCACCAATATAGCGTTGGTCAAAGAGTGGTGCCTTTGCGAGAAGTTGCCCAGAGCAGTGCTGCACATACCGTTGGACTGTAACCTCCGCTGTGAGGTGTGTGGGCTGCGGCGGCGGCTCAAAACCGATCCTAGCTCCAGCGATGAAGAGGAGGCCGCAGCCAACGAACGTCAGAAGATGCTTCTGGAGCGACGACGGGCCGCGGAGTCGCTCCATGGTGCTGCCCGCGTCAAGGTGGCCATGCGAGCCAAGAAGCCATGTTTAATGCACAACTGCAAGAAGAATTGCACCAAGTGCGGGGGAATGCCCAAACTAAAAGCCAAACACGAAACTGTAGTCGGAGCATGTAAGAAGAAAGTATATTCGGGCTGCTTCGGACACTTTCCAAAGCCCATGGGAGTTTTACCGGAATGGCGTCGTGGGGTACAGACTCCACATCGAGATCCGACTTCAACTGCACCGCCACCATCATCGCCTTCATCACTCCAGTCTTTGCAACACGCATTCGAGTCCATGTGGGAGCCTTCGTCTGAGGAATCTACGAATCCGGTGGCCTTGGCACGCGAAGGGTTTATTCAACCCTGTCAACCAGCCCGTCGACTCGGGCCCACGTATGGAAAACGTTTGGTCTGCGATTATATTCCCCTGAGCACACCCATCACGGACCCATCTGGTGGGGCAATCTCCAAGCGAAGCATCTTCCGCATTGGCACCAGCCGTCCGCTACCGCCGCTGTCAAAAGTTTTGGCCTCTATTTTGGCTGAAAAAGGGGCACCAAAAGACCGTGCAAAAGGTGGCGGACTGAGTCCCGATTCGATTGAGGCCGAAAAGCAAATGGAAAGTCAGTTTTGCCCCTTTGAGTACTACGACGGTCCGTCGGAGGATGCACTGGTCGTAGACAGTGCCCGCTTTACGCTGCAGGAGCCCATGGCGCTAAACACGAAAACCGATCGATATCTGCCTCCCCCATTGCTGCTCTCTTCTGGCTCGGAGTTGAGCGTTATCTCTGGTTCGCTCATACACGATGACATCAGAAAAGTGACATCCTTAGACAGCAGCAACTCCAGAGACATCAGCGGCACATGCAAGAACAGCTACGAGCAGCACACCCCCAAAAAACCATTAGACTTTGAAGAGGCAGGATTAAAAGCTGAAAAGAAGACCGATCATCTAGAGAAGCAGACACTTAAAATGTTAATTGTGGATCAAGTCGAACAAATGATGAAGGCACTGGGACTGTCCAGTCCTGGACATGTTAAAGTTAAGAATCTGATGAACATCGATCAAAAAGATGGGGCTGCAGAGAACGGAGAACTAGAGTCCGATGGATTAGCTAAGCCACCTATTAATGATGTGTCAAATGAACATGTAATTTCCTCAAATAAATATCAGACCGATGCAAAGTATTCAAAAGTCCTATCAAAGAAATCGAGCAGACCCCACACCTCGCATTCCCCGGGGATAGGGAGTGCAGGACAACCGGAAGGAAGCGGGAGGGAGCAAAACCAGTGTGTGACAAATGCGGACATCACCGAAGCGCTGGCGATGCTGTTATGCCAAATCAAGATTCAAAAGCCAAGGGTGTCCAGCAGACGCCTACAAAATACCCCAAGAAAGTTTCCAGCCCCTATCGTGAAATAATCAAGATCCCAATGGAAGCCGAGGCGCATATAAAAACTCCAAAAAGAAACTGTAGACTTACAAAAAATTTGTTTGGTAAACAGCATTCTCTAACAGTACCCGATAGGACTGGTAAACTCCATGAAACTTTTCACAGTTTTCCCAAAACTATTATAACTAAGCAAAAATTGGAGGGCCCTCAGCCTACCTGCATCAAAAATATCAAAGAAGATAAACCCAATCCTCTTGGTAATAAACATTTTAACAAACTCATGAAATCCGATGAGGAATCTTGCAAGAAATATCATAAAGTGAGTATCTACAAAGAGCCTTCAACCTCATCACAGGCAGTAGCAGACCCTGACCCTGATTTCTGCGAAAATCGTCCCGTTGAGTTAATAGTTAAAGACAGCGAGGATATAGTTAAAGATGTAAATGGCAACCAACCCTATAAGCACCATGTTTCTAAAGCCGCATCAGACCAGAGGCAATTGAGAAATGTCTTCTCAGAAGATAGCAGTCTTGAAGAGAAATTCCAAAAAACACCGCATGGATATGTGCCCCCAGACGGAAAGATCCACACCTTGGAAACCGTTTCACATGTCTGTGGCGAGTTGCTAAAGCCTAAGATGGCTACTCATAAATGCAATGTTATGGAGAATCTCAAGAAGAGCACCTTGTCGGATCAACCCTCTAGGAATATGGCGATTTATGAGTTCCGTATGCCTGACATAGATTCCAACGCGATAGAAAAATCTGGAATGGCTAAATCTCCGCATATAATAAAAAAACCTATAGGCGAAATAAAGATGTGAACACGAACGGATCTGAGACACCTGTAGCTCACTCTCCAACACCGAGGTACATGAATCTTTTCTCGAGAAAATTTAAAAGATTACGGAGGCCAAGTCCGCCCATTTGTACCGTTCCTTCAATAAAATACAATAGACGAAAGAAAGAAGCAAAAGATGGACTAAGACTGTATGAAGTTACGGAAATTTCTTTAATGGCAAATCCGGAGATCCTGATGCAACACAAGGAGGATGTGGTACAGTATGGCAATATTCCATCGAAAGCCGATCGACCTGAGGTGAAGTTAGGAAGACGAATACGGAGAGAGCATTCGTTGGAACGCAGGTTCAATATGCTCGTAAAGCCGAAGTCCGATCCTTCAAAGACGAATTCGGAGGAAGAAAAAGGGAGAGAGTATTTGCTGAAGGTGAAACTAGTAGAAATGACGACAAAGCCAATTCAGCTTCTGACTCCGCATGAAGAAACAACGGGCCACAGTTCCACGAGAATGTACCAGCGCCCAATTCGTTTTATCCCTAGCTTTTGAGAACATTGAGAACATGTGCTGCTAAAAGTTAGTTTCAAGAAACGTGGAATCTTTTAAAAAAGTTTGATGATTGAGGAGCCTGGCACAGACTCGCAGGCAAAGAATTAGAGAGGTACCTTCAATGCCGTTAACGTACTCCCCTTAGGAGTTTTGTTCGTTTTTACAGTTTTGTTTGGTTGTTCCATCGTTTCTATTTTCACAGAACACTAACCTTAAATACGATTCGATGCTCCCATTTTTTAGTAAAGATCTGCAAGCCGTTGAAGAATGCAGTCATCAGTATATCCCAAGAATATACGCAACCCCTCACCAGATATTCGGCTGAGGTATCGCAATCCCGTGGCAGCTTTGATGACTGGAATCGCGAGTTTAGCTTATTGGATGATGTACTGGCTTGCTTATTTCATAATTTATGTGAGTATGGAGCGGGGACTAAGTCGGGTCAGGACAGTGATAAACTGCAATCGCTCTTGCAGCTATCCGTATCTGCTATTCTCTTGGGCCTGGTCTGGCCACGACACTCGTGCCGAGTGCTGATCTCCGTTCTGAAACGACATTTTAAAGACGAATTATGAGTTCTATATATATTTTTTAATAAAACGTTCGAGCAAACGCTCAAATACTTTTGCCTCTCACATCATATCAGATCAGAATTGCCTAGCTTTATTTATATAATAGTTAATTGCGTGTTACAATACTAATTTCATTTATGTAGATGTTATGTTAGTTCTGCTTTAATTACATTAAAAGTAAATATTTATGCACTTCAATATGTACGTGCGTGTACTCGTTAATATTATTATCAATTGCAATTGTTGATTGCACTCAAATAAATAAGGCCGCCTTGCCTGGTGCTCCTTTTATACATTAACATAATTATAAGTCAAAACAAACAAAAATAATTAGCTAAAACAGTTTCGAAACTTGTGTACTGGCTGCCAGCCAAGAATAAAAACGCGGCTACACAATACGCAAAATGTACTCAACTGCAGCCAAACAACAAAGACAAAATGCTTGAGTTGAAACTTGAAACTCAACCTTAAACTGACGATCAGAGAGAGACCCAGCTGATGCCGTATAATAAAATTGAGACTATCAAATGAAAACTCACGATCAAAGACCCGGAGACTCGTGCCGTGGAGGTCAGATCTAATGTTTCGCTTCACTTGGAATATCATGCACGCAAAGAGGGTTGCGCATGAATATGAGTGTGTTGCTGTATGTACTTGATGTGTGATTCTTGTTATACATATGTATGTCTTATCAATTAGCTAGATGTGGTGTGGATCATTAAATCTATATATTATTATATAATTCCATTCTTAGTTGCCAGCAACGTTTTGCACCTCACTCGAACTTATAATTTCGTAATCTTTGCTGGAGCTCTCCGAATCCGACTCCGAGTTGCGTGGTGTTCTGAAAGGGAAAATAGATAGTTAGTATTTTCAGCAGACAACGGATACGGTATCAAGAAAGGCCACATTTCAAAGCTCTAATTGACAAGGATAAGTGTAAAAATTTGTGTACGCAGGCTTAAATTATACAAAAATAATAAAAGGAAAACTTACTCAGCGTAGGGAAAAGAAAAGTAACCTCCCAAAACCTAAATTATCAAAAACCATGAACTCAGCCAGAGCTTCACCAAGGCAACAAAGGGTACGACGATTTGATTTCGATAGCGGCATGAAATCAACTCTTTTTTAATTTACAAAAATAAAAGTATTTATGAAATAATCAATGTCGTTAATCGATTTAGTTAATAATTACTATGATTTTCATAATCATAAATAACAAATTTACAAATCCAAAGAACCATCGACCATAACCATTCAGACTTCACTTATCCAAAATTACATGTATGTATTTACAAATGGCATGCTCTTAAAAAAAAACTACTTTGGAATTGTAATGAACGCGATCTAAGCATATAAATCAAAAAAGATCTAAGCATATAAATCAAAAAAGATTAATGCAATTAATGGAAATTATTCAATAATATTTATTAAGGAACAAAAAGTATACAATTATGAGCTAAGGTTAATGCATGTAGTTTGCGCTCTTTGTTTTAATGGAGAAGACATAAATACAATACAAAGCCCGATAACGTCATCACAATCATAAATAATAAATTCGAGCAACACATCAAGATTCCTTGCCAATAAAAAGCGGACCCCAGCTTACCCCGCTTTAGACTCATTGGTCTGAGTCTGTGGCTCCTCGTCCACATCATCGTCTTCGTACTCGTCGGCTCCGACTTTGCGACGCTTGCGAACCTCCATATCGGCATCGTGCTCTTTAATAAGCTCAATTTTCTCTGGCTCTAAAGTAGAGACTTCCGCATCCACATCACCATCGGCGTCTCCATCCGCATCTACAGCTGTATCCTCGGCGTCACTGTCCTTCTCCTTTTTCTTTGACTTTGATTTCAATTTCTTCTCTGTCTTGGAAGATGAGCTGGCCGCATTGCTTCCGTAATTGCTCTGTTAAAAGAATATTTAATTTGAGTTGTTGAAAGTATCTTTTGGCATGACACGTACCTCATAAAGTGGCCAGAAGGAGGCGAAGAAACCCACATCCTCGGTCAAGTTGGGGAAAATCCAGAAATGCAACTTGCCACCAGTCAAAGCCCAAACTATGGTGAACACAATTAATCGCAGCACAGTAAGAGCCAGAATAAAAACAAGGAAGCCTGCCGCGGCTATGGAGAGATAGTAGACGCCCTTGCGAAGCAGTGGAGGCCAGAGGGGGAACAGACAGATGCCCACTGCGCCCAGGAGTAGGATGAAGCCGAATATCCAATAGTGTAGAGGTATAGGATCGTAGATCCAAACATACGCTTCAGAGCCATCCACGAAAATTTGCTCGGGATGCATATCCAGGCGGATCTTGCGTTTCTTCTTCTCTTTCTTATCTTTCTCAGTGCTCACTGAGGGCCCGTCGCCATTGCCGCTGTCAGCTTCAAGATCGGTGTCCTTCTTATCGTCCTTTGGTTTCTCTTTCTCCTTGATCTCTCCCTTTTTCTCAGCAGACTTTCCCCGTATTTCGTCCAGCGTAACGGGCACCTTTTTGGCGCGGTGGAAAAACTTATGCTCTAGCATAACGTCCATGAATTCCACGGTCTGCTCACGGGTTGTGAAAAGGGGATTGTTGCCTTCGGTGAATTTCGATTTCATCAGAGCATCCAGGGCCTTGCTCGAAGTGAAGTACTCGACAACGTGGCTTAAAAACTTGGTTTTCTTTGTCTTGACATTCTTCTTCAGCCACTTGGCGACGTTCTTCTCGTCCTTCGATGGCTTCTCAACCTTCTGTTGTCCGGGCTCTGCGTATTCCTGAAAAAATAGGGACGTCCATGTAAATATGTACACATGTATTTCACCAGATCACTTTCCCATGCTTCGATAGACGTAGCAAAGGCAAATATAGGCCACGACACAAATTAAGTTCCCGTCACACTTAAGCACTCTCATCGGCTCCAAGTGTTTCTGGCCTACATATAAATATTAATAGACCCAAACCACTGTCTTAATACCATGCCATCGTCGAAGATCTCCTGCTCCTCCTCCGCATCTCCATCAAACCGCTCGTCCTCGCTCATTTCCACAGACACACAGATTATTTAACCCGTAAATAAAGCAAACTTATCAAGCACTATAACCCGTCTCCCAGCCCGAAATTGTTTTTCTTAGCTGTGACGTGTTGCAATCGCTGCGAGGTCTAGAAAGTATTGAATCTTAGCAGTGCTTAGTGTCTGGTCAAACGAGTCTCGGTCACAACATCAACACAAACGCACACACATATATACTGTACATGTGCCTATTGAAACTTTCCCCAACAACAACAGCAGCTGATAAAGTGGGTGCACCTGACAAGTGTGGGTAATTCAGATAGAGCGAGAAAGAGAGAGCGAGCGAGATCAGCTTACAAGACAAGCTTACAAATATACGGCTAGCAGCAGCGTTGCCACCAGATGGATTACAAGCGCACAGCTGTTTATTTGCACTTCGGGAAAAAGATGAACGCCCGATAGTACAGCAACGGAGTTTCACCAAATATATTTAATTCCAATCTTCTTTTCACTGGCAGAGGGCACTGTGGGGGAAAGTTAATTATAGCCGGTTGCATGCAGGGGGCACACTGGCACGCCGAGGAAAGGGCACACACATGAGTGGCATGGCTGGGACTGCATTAAATTTACCCTCTGAACATGAAGAACCATAGATGAAATAAATGTGCCATGTGCGCCATCTCACAATATCTATGACCACGCCATTGTTTTAAAATAATTTTTGCCCAGATTGCAAAATCAAAACAAATACCAAAAACAGTACGCCAGTTGGACGGCACTAACAATACGCACACAGGCACACACATTTTTCCAGACGCAAATTGGTCTTGGGTAGAACTTACATCTTTGCGACGACGCGTACGTTTCTTTTCCGACATGCTGGCTCGGTATTACAATTAAAATTACAACTTTTAGATCAAATTTGTTTTAATAATTTTGTTAGTCTCTGCCACACACGCACAATTTATAGAATACCGCGTGACCCTCAGAAATATACCGAAATACATTGTGTGATTATTATTGTGATTACCGTAAATATACTGACGGAACCGACGAGTTGTGATGCATTGATATTCCTCAATTTTAGTATTCGGCTTAATATTACTGGCAAGCTAACCCTTTTAGTGCTAAAAATACATTTTTCTACGATTTGCTAATTATAAGTACTCACCTTCATTCTAAATATTCATAAATAAGATTTAATCAAATAGAGGAAATGGTATTCTCGTGGAAAATTAAATGTTTTACATGGTAGCTACACGCTAACTACACTTTTGAAATAAATACTAAAAATATACGCAAAATACTAAACAAATTATAGAAATATGCAAGGTGTGTGACGACGTATTTCCTCCATTTTCATATTCGGTTTAATTGTATTAGCTGTTAGCCCTCTCAGCCCTAAACAAATAATTTTACACAATTCATCAAAAAATTTTGTACAAGATTGGCAAGTTTTTAGAACTCCTTTTTATTGGATTGTTTACGTAATAAGGTCCAAACAAAAACGGCCAAAGCATAAAACGTAAGTGTGTACCGTAATGTTTCGTCACAGTTGCTATTCTGCCGGTTTCAGCTGAGTATGGACATTTGTATACCCTAGACGCCCCAAGATATATTAATCTTATATATTAGATAATAATCCTATAATAATATAATATACCACTAAAAGTGTGTACGCAATGTGGCATTATTTCGTACACCTCAAAATTTTTTAGTTGCACATTGTTAATTTGAGTTTTTAAATTTTTCGTATTTTTTACGAGTTAAAGAAGCTCCAAAACGGCGTACAACTGTTATGCCATCCACTTACGTTTTCCAGTTAATCCGAGATAACTCATACAGATCATTCTTGAAATAATGGCGTCAATCAATGGTAGTGCGAATCGTAACAAATGTAAGACGATACCCAGCGGACCAACGCACGAGCCTTTTGCGAGTCATTAAAACATCTGTGTTTTCTTACATCGATTACTATTAAAATTATTTTTTTATTAATCTTTGTTTTACAACAAAATACAGACTAAATAATAAGTAAAATATATATATTTATTATATATTCTTATTATTATAAATATTGACCCTCGCCAGTGCTGGCCCTCAAAGTTTACCGTGAGCTACTGTTCTGTATGTTAGGCTTCAGTTTTATTTATTATTATAAAGGAGACAACTAACTACTAAACTGTCGTTGGCCCACGCCCATGCGCGGTATTTATTACTCAGTTTCCTTACTATTTATTCTATGACAAAAAATTTAAAATGTGTTGCTTGTGCCGGGTGCGTGTACAGTTCAACCAAAGGGTTATGTTTAAAAAAATATATAAGGACAAAATGATTGTATAAATGCATAAATAAGTAGTTGAAAACGGTTGGCTGCACAGGGGACTATACTTCAGCCGGGTTCGGTATACTACCGTCAAAAATTTGTGTGTTCCTCAAGTATTTTTTGTACAGTTTATTCGCATGTGTTATTCCTATACATTTAAAATTATGTATGCATTACTTTATTCTTATGTGGGAAGCAAAATGCACATACAAAACAATAAAAAGCAAGCTCCCTAAAATACAGATTGTTGCTTCTTTCCTCGGGGTTTCATTTCATTAATTGCTGGGGCAACGCGCATAACCAGCACGCGGTCCGAAGAACCAAGTAAAAATACAACGAAAACATCAAAAAAGTATATAATGCACAATTTAGGAATCGGGTCCGTCTGTAAAATTTTAAGTTGCCAAAGGTATTTCGTATATTTCTCTTGATCTGTCACTTGCTTATTCTGAACACTTGACCGTGCAGCGCCTGTTTTTCAGCCGGGCCCTTCATCATGCATTTTCCCTGGTTTTGGCTGTGTTCAGGTGTGGAGAGAATGCAAGACACTATCTTGATCGGCTCGCAATATTTCTTAAAAGTTTGATCTGCATAGCAGTAACCCTAGTTTTGTATGGGGGAGATATGAATGGTTAGGATAACGCTGCAAATGACAATATCAATAGAAAATGCAGTAACTTGCGCTAGCATTTCATTTGAAACAGCTACAACAAATATCCGCATACAAATATGCATTGATATTGCATATCGAACGCCTTTGTCAGTATAGTATGTGAGTCTGTGGGTGAGCGTGGTTTTGCGTCAATGTCTACGTGCTGTAAGTTCTGTGTGGTATACGATTTAAACTAAATGATAAAATATAGTTTAAATTGTAGCTGTGTTAACTAAATGTTAAAATCTGGATCTTACGAATACGGCGCTCGAATCGTGTTCACTGTAGCCCAAGCGCTTGGTGTGCTTGAACACCTCGTTCGTAATGCTCGTGACAGGCATCGATTGATCCAGATTCTCTGCCATATTCAGCACTAGACGCAAGTCCCGTTGCATGTGACTTAAAGGCTGCTGCGGATTGAAGTCGCCCTTGGCCATTTCTGAAAGAGTAGACCAACCATGACAATAGCAATAGTGTACGTGAAAAGAATGGCATTTACATACCCTTGCCCTTGGCCAGCAGCAGCGGGGATTTCATAGAAGTCAAGTCGAAAATGTCTATGATATCGTTTAAAGAAATGGAAAAACGATCAGCTGAAAAATAAATGTAATGGAAACAGGATGTTAAATGCTCCAGTCGGAGGTTTTAGTTTTACACGTACCCAGTGCTAACGCTTCAGCAAGTCCTACTAGGCTCACAGCCTGAATGGTCTGCAAAATCAAGTTCACTTTACATGCATTACCGACATCTGCTGGGGAACAATGGACAAATTTAATATAACGCTCATTCACATTCAAATGTAGAGTACCGATAAGACGGTGGGATTCTTTACTTACTCCCCAAAAAGAAGGTGTTCTTCGCTATGGTTTTGAAGCAGGAGTGGCACTCTTCAAATACCGTGCGGTCACCGCCGGCCAGTATGATGAGCATACCATCGGCTGCCTCCTGACGCGAGCCATGGATTTGTGCCTCCAAGTATCGCCCATTGCATTGCTTGATGCCCTCTCCAATATCCAGGGATGTGTCTGGATCTACTGTGGACATTTCCACATACGCCTTATTGCGTAGATCCTTTAGCTGCAGTACGCCGCAGTTCCCAAAAACAAGCTGAAAACATGTACAAAAAGAATTTTATTTATCCCAATAGCAATTATCAGTACCATTTATAACTTACATCCTTGGCGCCTTTGGGGTCCGAAACACAGCAGAAGATGATGTCGGCCGCCTCCACCACATCCATGGGAGTGTCTTTTACTTCCGCACCGGCTTCAACAAATGGCTGACACTGATCAAAATAATTGTTATGAACATTCAAGAGTATTAGCTACACATGTGACCACTCACTTTGTCGATAGTGCGGTTCCAGACCACAACCTTGTGCCCTGTGTATATCAAATCCTTAACTATAGTCGATCCCATCATGCCCAATCCAAGGAAGCCAAAAGTCAACTCAGACGGCACGATGTCGCGGTCGGCCAATGTATTGGAGCGCGAGTTCATGTCGATGGCCTGAGTCTCAGGTCGCGTGACCACTGGACGATCCAGCAAGGCGATGGCGTTGGGTGCACGCTTTGCAGCTAGTGAAGCCAATAGCGCATCTACCTCAACGCGACGGCGGGCCGTAGGTGAGGACGAACTTGCTCCATCAAAGTTGCCAGCTGTAGCTCCTCCCGATACGACACGCTTGCCCCGTTTAGCGCTCGGTGCTCCACTTGCATTTGCCCCAGTGGGCGTTTGATGAGCAGAGATGCGCCGTTTCTGTGCGGATTTTGTGGTGGAAGCCTTTGCCGCCTTGGTCGCGGCAACGGCAGAAACCGACTTGGACTTGGGTGTCCGTTTCCCTGGGGATTTTGCTGTCGCCGGCGTCGCAACAGTAACGGTAGGTGAGGCGGAAGAATCTGCATTGTTTTCCTCTTCTACGGTTTCGGAACCTTCTACGTCCGGACTGCCGACAACGTGAATGACCACACCGTTGTTGGCATCGGCATCAGTGTCTACAGGATTCTCATCACTATCCACGGCATCCCTAATCTTATCAAAATCAGCCTCGGTGGCATGATTGGGAACACCACAGCTCTCGTTTATCTGGTCGTCCACCTCAGCCGGATCGTCAATGTATTTTTCGATGTCTGCCATAGCGTGCCGAAAAGCGGCAGGCTTGCTTACTTTGGCCAGTTCCTCCTTCCAGGGTCCCTCAAAGGGTTTGATATTGTTCTCCTCGATCCATGCGCTAAGGATTGAATATGAGATTATTCCCACATGAGCTTAGCTTAGATACTTGTAAACTACTTAGTATTTCTTTACGCTACTTACAAATTTCTCGATCCAAAGAAGAACACACACTTGGTGTTGGCACGACGCTGCTGGCTGAGCAGGTCCAGAGGCGGCTCTACAATCTAAAGTAAAGTTGGTTATTATTACCCCGAATCATGGACTCACTGTGCATCTGCAGGCGCTCGAAAATATCTACATTCATCTTTTCACGAGCGTCACTTGCAAATACTTGATACGAAGATTCAACCCACACGCGCGTCGTTTGCTCCCTGCATATACACATGCATGTAGATACATTTGCTCGCTGTGAGTGCTTGGGGCTGTACATAATGAAGCTAGTCTGCGATTTGATAGCAACCAGTGCTCTGTTCCATACGAAACAAATTTTAAGTCACTAACAAAGCGGGTGCAAGTGCGTTGTGACGTCGGCAGAGGAAGCAACAGAAACAGCCGTGGCAGAGAGGCGGCGTGCTGCTTAAAAAAGTACAGTCGAAAACAAACACAGCGGCAGTGGCAGAGGCAGTGACGACGACAGCGACGCGGCGTAAACATTCAGCTTACCATGCCTGGCCACGGTGTGAAGCCCTTCATTTTGGCCCTGCAAAAAATATTAATATATTAGAAATACACATTTATTTATGGTACAAGCACACAAATAGGAATTCGGCTGATTTTCTTTTAGCTACGACTACAAAAAGAGCGCGCAAAAAAGCGCCAACGCAGCGACGTCGACGTCGCTGCCGCAGCAGAGAAAACTGCGGTACCATAAACTACAAAATTACATATATGTATGTATATTGTTTATACGACTGCCGCGACTTCAAGGGTAATCAGAACCCAAATTTTCAGACTTGCGTGGCTTTTCCAACATGCGCTAATTGCCTTTTTTACACACACTTCACTTTTTTTGGAGCGCTAACCGAGCGACCATTGAGGTTATGTGTTTGCTGTGGATTTAACTCGACACGAAAATATAGGACTTTTTTTATTATATGCACACTGTTTTTATTGTTAAGAAAGCACAAATTTCTCTTCTGAGCACGAAGGATTGGCACTCAGCTTACCATATCAAATCCTTGGGTTTGTAAATAAATTTTTCTGTCGTGTCGCCGCCCGATAGCGACATTTTTTTGTTCTTCGACATTATAGTGTCTAGGCGTATATTGAACTTGGTTATTTTGCTGCTTTCAACTGACGGCGCACAAAATAATTATTTTATTTGCTGAAGCACAAATATAGTCGAATAGTTTTTATTTTTTTTCTTGGTCCGCAGCTTCTTTTTTTTTCTATTTGAAAATGCAACTCTGCTTCAGTGTGACCGCGGACCGCGTGATACCATCAGAAATATACCGAAATATACCTTGTCATTATTAAAATATACCGAGAAAAAAACGAGTGGAACTAGATCGACTAGTTCTTCAGCTATATAGTAATTTCAACGAATATTAAATTCCCTTCCATTTTATTGTAATTTTTACACATTATGTTTATGAAATGGCTTTTCAAATTTCAAATTAAAATTAGATTTCAAAACAATCAAAGCGCTGTAAAACACTAAATCGGGAAGATGGGCATCAATAACATAAAATGATTAAAAGGTACACACACATGTGTGTGTGTGTATGCATGCAATGCATGTGTACCGATATTGACGCGGGAACACACACTTAGACGTTCACTCTAATTTCGATAGTCCGCCAGAAAAGCCGCTCTTCGTTTCCGGTCCGCGCTCCTAGGTAAACTATTTATTAAATATGTGCACAATAATATGTATGCTGTGAAAAAAGTGCTGCTTAGATTGAGTGTGTTTGTTTACTTTACGTTGAACCGCTGACTCCTCAACAGCGTACTCCCGTTACATGCCAATGTTTTTTTTTTGTGTGTGTGTGTAGTATTCGTAGCTGGAATATAGCTTTGAGCTCTCCATTTGGAGTTGAAACGCAGCGGGATCCACAATTGGTCGGAAGGGTAAAATGAAATTAATTTCATTCAATTGCTATTCATTTCTTATTGGTGTTTTTCGTTGCAGTTTTTCCATGCTGATTTCATCTAACCGAACAGGATGTTTTACGGTTGAACGATCTTAATGTATGTAAGTAGAATTTCCCTTTTTATTTGCCATATTAATAAATTTGTTGTGGATCATGCGCCTGAATGGACTTATTTGATTGATGTTCCACACCAATAAAGCACCCTCGACGGTTGCTGATCAACCTATTTGCATATTCTGTGGTTTGCTTAGCAATTTTCCCATTTTATGAGAGATTTTTTACGATATAATACGATAATATCCGCTTTTTACAAGGGTGAAAGAAGTGAGGGTAGGGAGAAGGCCTATCGGGTGTATCCGCTTATTGCCTTAACTCCATTGTGACTGCCACTCACTTTTCATCTCTCCATTCATTTACCATATGAAATAGGGAAATTAATTGAAGCTTATTGCCATTGGGAAATTTCTAGTAAGTGGGTTCTCGGCTGACAAAGTGTATTGATAACTCAACAATTTGGAGTGCGCCTGACTGCTGTAGCACTGGCGCGTCACTTGGTCCCTAGAGACCTGCGGAATGGAGGTCCTTGGTTCGTCCAGTCATCCTAGTGCAACGCAAACAAATGGCATTCGGCACAAGCACCTCTGGGCGCCTTAGTTGCGGCTTAGGCATTTGGCTTTGTTTTTTTTTCCATTCAGAGGCTACTGCCACTGCAGTGCTTACACTTTCTGTTGTCCTCTGCTGTTCCTTATCCGTGCAGCAAAATTACCCCTATACTCTGATATAGAAAATCAAGAAGAGTTTCTGAATTGCAGAAATTTCCCCACGCGGAACGTACTAGCAAAAAGTACGCTGTTACTCAAAAAAATGTACGCGCGGTGTATGTTTAAGATGAAAACAGGAGAATTGCCTGGGCAATCGGATTCCGATCATTCACTATGCTAGCCCTCAACAGTTCTGGTACATTGGTGCCGAGGAGCTCGAGGATTCCGAGCGCTGGTGTGACAAATGGAGCTGAAAATGAGCAAATGATCAAACTACCGTCCAACTGTGAGTATTTCGAGGTGATTGTGCGGTACATGCTGTGGAATCCGCTTGAAGATGCTCTATGGCGTTGTTCGGAAGCGCAGGAGTATCTGGTGTTTGTTATGGACTTTACCATCAATTGCACAGCCTAATATCTATGGATGCTGCCCGGAAATTTAAACAAGAAATAGTGTAAGGTTTAAATGGGAGTAGTGACGTTCATTGCCCCCTATAATGGCAGCACATGCACGAAGGCTGCACTGAGAATCTTCGGGGAAAAACTGGAGGAGGCTCACTTGGAGGGAGGGGCCCATGAACCAGAATTTCGGAACATTGTGGATAAAGTGTACGCCTTTAGTTTAATACACTTTATATTTGCATTGTTATTCTGATGATTTAATTACCAAACCTGGCCACATACATATTGTATTATATGTAACTATCACTAAATACAGATATAAGTTACAGATCAGATTTAGAGTATCTTCTGAGCTTAATGGCATACCAATGACAGAAATATATTAAACATACATAGTTACTATAATTAAGACTAATAAATTTATATACAAATGAAATTTAAATTAAATTAAATTTTTATTTTTCAAAAAAAGAAAAAAAAATGAAACAAATTTTTTGTAATTGGAAGATTCTGAAAATCGAATATACGAAATATTGAGTTATAACACAACAAAAAAGAAGAAATAAGTAAACTTCTTTAGAATGTCTTTCAGTCTAGTATTAATGTGTAGCCGTAATTATAATTGTTTACGGGTATATCTTACGAGTATTATTACTTAAATCCATCATCTGCTGCTGGTGCTGGGTGAGAGTTCCTTTCCTTCTGGTGCTCGGAATAATACAAACTATTCTATAATCCATTCTGGCTATACGTCGGAGTTGGCTAAACTATGATTAGGATAGACTAAGGGCTGAGACTTTGCGTACACTTCCTTTGGATGCTTGCTCCTTCTCTTCGTTATCGACTACGACTACAACTAAAACAAATTGCTCTGCTTGGCTAGGCTGCAGCTGTGCAGGGTCATGGTTCCCGAAGGGTGGACCGCGAGGGCGTGTATTGCTCTCGGCGGCGGGGTGTCACTGGACCCCACGAGCAGCCTTTCAGTTGGGCCGCAGCGGTAGCATTCCATAATGTTGCTGCTGTTGTTGCATCATTATTTGTTGTTGCTGTTGCTGCTGCTGCTGCTGGGGCGTTGGCGTGGGTCCTTGCGATGTTGTGTAGGTGACGGCGCAGGTGGCGGGCTGGGACACCACCACGGGAGCACTCACCTTGCGCTCCGACTGGGTGCGGATGGGCTGTGGATGGGCCGCATTAGGCTGTGGGGGTGGGGCATACATGAGCATTGGCGGCGGAGGCGGCGACGGCTCAACGCTTGGATGCCGCGCTGGGGGAGTGACTGCCGATCCGTGATACGAGCCATAGGAGCTGTCATCCGACTGGGCCGACTGGCCGCGATTCCTCGGACCCGTCATGCCGTACAGTTGCTGTTGCTGTTGGGGCTGCTGGTCCCGCCGGTCGTACTTGTGGCTGCCATCGAGAGGCGTTGGATTCGTCCGAGTGCCGTAGACGGGCTGGAAGCCTTGCGGCTGCTGCTGTTGGTGGTTGTTTTGTTGTTCGGCCATCAGCTGTGGCGGTGGCTGCATCTGTTGTTGTTGCTGCTGTTGCACATTCACGGTTGCCTGCTGCAGCTGTTGCTGCTGCTGCTGGAGTGGCTGCTGCTGTCCGCGCATGGATCCCCGCATACCGTAAATGCTCTCGCTGCGCTGCTGCATCTGGTTCTGTACGTTCTGGTTCTGCAGGTGGGAGGATTGGGCGGAACTTACCGCCTGCTGCTGCTGTTGCTGTTGCTGCTGCTGCTGCTGGGTGCGCATGGGGTAGAGGCTCTGGGCTGGCACCAGAGGACCAGGACGCGGTACAATGTCGCGGTTGATGGCCGTGTTACTCTTCGTGTAGACGGACTGGGAGCGGTTCAGATTGCTGCGCGTCAGAGTTGGGGAGCGGCAATACAGGGACCGTGTGCCGCCGTAGAGCGGCTCTTGCTGCTGTTCGTACTTGGAGGAGAGCGGCGGAGCAGTGTAGAGGTTTTGACAGTAGTTGCCTTGCACGGCCCCCACCACTCCCGCGACCTGGCCCATGTTGGGCGCCGGATGCTGTCCGCCTGAGGCACCTCCCCCCCCGTTGCCATTGGGCTGGCTCCTCGGATATGTTCCCTGCGACTGCTGGTACTTGCTGGGCTTCTCAATGTCCATGTCGTAGTTCAGTTCGTCCTCGGAGTGTATGGAGCTGGAGTCGTTTTCGATGCTGCCCTTGCCGTGACGCTGGCTCCTGCGTGAGTTGAAGATGTACTCGTACACCAAACCGGAGGCCATGCCGCCCACTAAAGGCCCGAACCAGTAGACCCAATGGTTGTCCCATTTGTTGAGCACAAACGAAGGACCCAGTGAGCGAGCAGGATTAGGTAAGGCATCTGCAAGAAGAGAATCGAATGAGAATCATACTCGTAAGGAGGTTCTTGTTTCTAGGAGTCTCTCATGCGCCTGTCTTGCTCCTTTGCTTAATCTTTATCTGACGCTTTAAAGACTTCATCCGCAAGGGGTTCGTTCTCTCACGTAATTCAATCCATAATCGATATGGACTTTAGTTAAATCGGCTTCCTAAAGGATTCCTTTGAATTCCGTGGCAGGAGCTGTCGGTAAAAAGTGCTCCCGAGTGAGGCTGCGTCTTGGTTTGGGTCTCGTTCAGTTCTAAAATAATTATCTCTCCCCCACCCCCGAGCGACATTCCTTTGTCTTTTTTTCGTTCGGGATCCCTTCTACCTGTCACAGAGTCAGCGGCAGGTGCGTTTCTGTCTCTGCTCTCAGTCTCTGTCTTGTTTTTGGCTTTCGTTTCATTCTGGCTGTCATTCGGCTGCGCAGTGATTTTTGAGATTTCTGGCTGGCACTCCACTCTACTTCATTATCAATGTCAAATACTTACCGACACAAAGCAGCAGGCACTGTAGGCGGCACCGATGGACATGGAAGAGTTGCCCATGAACCTCTTCATGGGATCGGTGGACACGAAGTAGCAGAGAACGACCATGAATGTCAGGATGAATTCCACGCCAAAGCGTTCCCATGCGGCCAGAGCAGCACTGTGGGAGATGGCTGCCTGAAGATTCCCCTGGTAGCCAGGCACAGTGACCCTGGTAATAAAGAAACGATACGAATAGAGAATGAGTACGTTTATTCAATTGCTGATTAACTCTCCTGTTCGAAGTTTTGCCGAAAATTGATATTGTTTATTATCAACACCTCATCTGACAGATCGTCCGTTAGACCAAACCAACCCTCCACATTCCACCCCAAAACAAGAGCAACCCCATGCACACGCATGCATCTCGATCCTAGTCCTAATCCTGGTCCTGGCTCAACAGAATTCTGATTGTTAAAGTTTCGGCTACCAAAAATGTGTGGCTTTGCCTGCCGATTAATGAAAAAATTAACATCTTGGATAATTCGAATACCGATGCGAAATATTAAGCTTCTTAAATTTTTAATTGTGGTTGTCTGCTATCGGGAAGGCAACTCCATTAGACATCCTCCTCGTTGTCAAGAATAGGGTGAGAGGAGAAGCCCTGCTTAAGCAAATATTAATCAAGCGCTCTCACACTGCTTCAACGCTTCTGCTCTGCTCTGCCCTGCCTGCCCCACTAAATCTTCATTCCGTGGCAAGTACTCGCGGTACTCAGTACCTTGAAGCAATCTGCCACAACCCCACTTTTAGCCACTACGAATATCCGGAAATAAATGCTGCTAGAATGCACTTAAAAGTACTTGAGCAAATAGAACGCTCAAGCTCTCCACTCGAATACTGCCTTCCCTTTCCAGTGGCATCCAGGATTCGGCGGTTGAGGTGCGACAAAGGCGCTAGTGCAAGTTATGGTAGAGATTTGTCTGAGTATCTGCCGTCTTAGCGGGTATTGTATGGCCCTAAGCTGTAGGATATGAGACATCGGCATTCCACTTCCCCACGAAAATCCTAAATGATGAAACTTTGGGCATGGTGAAAGTTTAATCGCTTTGGAAAACACTTTTCCATTGAGTGAACCGAACAGTTTGTGGGGAAGCGAGCGAAGACGATTCGATGGCGAGGAGTGCCTGTTTGCTCATAAATCTATAAAGTGCTAATTTTATAGAGCTCACGAATGACCACGAAAACCACTCGACCACCCACGAGCCTCCCCCATACAGCATGCATTCGGGATTCGGGATTCAGGGAGGGAAAGTAAGAAAGCAACTAAGTAGCCGGAAATGGCAAGAGAAATAGCAAAATGTAAGCAGAACTTTGTGTGTGTGTGCCGTTGAGCTCATCAACAGAGCAAAGCTCTTCCTTCGCAAATTGTTTACGGAATAAAAAGTGAGACAACTAACAACAAACTGAACACTGAAAACTGAAATTTTGTGTGCAACTGTGGATGGCATAGGGATAGAGATATGAACTCTGAAGATATACAAAATTTTATGAGAACCACCAGGCTGATTATTATTTAGGTATTTTATTTATTGAAGAGTGTTTATGACCTCATCTCTGACTCTGCATCTGCATCTGCCTCTGTTCATTGCGAGTGTTGGCGACATAACTGGACCACCACCTGTGCACAAGATTCGGGGGCTACAAAGGGATAGGCAACCCGGAAGCACTAGCAGGATGCCATTCCCATTCCCATTCCCATGATAAGCCGAGGTGAGAGAAGCAAATAATAAAAGGGGAACGGATGCGCTGCCAAGCGGATTCCGTAATTGAATTGCCCATGTGACACGAATTGATTTCGATTTCGATTCCTACTCTCCCTTTCTGCCTCTGCCTCTCCCTCTTCCTTTTGGGCAAATTCAAGTGCAGGAAGTGCATTTCCATGCTAGATATAAATCAACAGAAAGAACGAACGGCAACATAAATTGAAGGCATAAGCCCCTGCTCCTTCTCCTCCACTGACCACCATCTCTCTGCTGACCTGCTCTCCTCGGTGTACGGTGTGCGGTGTTCGATGATTGTGTCCGTTTCGGTTGGGTATTTAAAATTTAAATTTCTGCTTCCAAAATCCTGTTTTTGTGTGTATCTCTTCGGAATACAGTAATTTCTGTTTTGGGGCAGCAGGCAGCAGGCGGCAGGTGTGCCGTGCCGTGAATACATTCCGCAGCAGCAGTTTCCAGCTGCGCCTCAGGGGTCTGTATTCTGACCAACCAGAAAGGAGCGGTAGAGCAGAGACGACACGTGTTTGATTTCAAGTTTCCGCATGAGGCGTCCTGCGCAGGCGCAGCCTCGGACAAAGGCCAGTACAAATGTCAATTATGTTTTTCTGCTTTCAGTGTCTTTCGGCTTCGGTGTCTACCTGATTTTTATCTTTCATCATTTTCAAAGCCTTCTCCTGGGGCACATTTTTGGAACGTGCTCGGCGTGCGTTCTTTGAACGGGGAAGAAATCATTGAAATTGAAATGCGATGCGGCAGGCAGTACAGCTTAAAGTCTATTCAAATATCCCTGAGCCGGATATCGATACTCCTAAAGAAGTGCTGCGGGTCTGTCTCTCTGTCTGTCGCTGTATTTGTCCCGCAATGTTTTTTCAAGCGTTTTCCGCTTCAAAAAAGATTATGAAGTACAGGAAGAATTTGTATCTGCTTTGCTATGTGTATGTTGCTCGTATGTCGTCTCCATAGCCGCATGTGGCATATCCAAGTGGCAGCGCAATTAGGGTAAGTGCCAAGTGACATGTGAAAACAGGCAAGAGAAGCATAGGGGTGGGCACAGGGAGTCGAGTCTGTTAGGTGAACTGTTAGGTCCTTAGGGTGAGAGCAACAAAGCGGTAGGAGATTCCATACAGGATTTATACATATATGGAATACAGGTATAAACCAAATCTAAGCCAATTCATCAGCGCCAAAGGCAGACAAGCAGATGGACAGAGTCCAAGTCTCTCTCTTTCTGTCTTTTGGGAACATAAAACATATGTTTCGACTAAAATACAATTTGAACTCGTTGGACCCTTAAAAATGCATATCGGAGGAAGAAAAAACTCAGCTTAACCCTAACCTGATCGCAGCG
This sequence comes from Drosophila subsilvestris, assembly GCA_035043285.1. Lineage (NCBI taxonomy): Eukaryota > Metazoa > Arthropoda > Insecta > Diptera > Drosophilidae > Drosophila > Drosophila subsilvestris. The sequence goes on along the minus strand of JAWNNB010001719.1, from coordinate 7,185,829 downwards.
GCAGCAGCTGAAACATGTTTCTCTTCTGCGTCCTCTTTCTCCTGCCCCCGCCCGCCCCGATTCCTTCCTCTGCCTGGACGGGGTCGGATCTGTAGAAAGTAAAGATGCCAACGCACTTAAAAAAGAGGAATCGGAGGAGGTTAAAAACAGATGTCGAGCGGACAACGGACTACAGACAGGCACAGGCACAGGCTGAGAAGAGAGCCAAGCCATTAACAACGACTCTTCTCCACATCTCAAACAGCACAAAATTGAAGCGACATTTGAAAATGCTGCGCTGGCGCAGATATTTCCTTTCCTTTCTTACCTCTATAGGACACTACTGCTACTCCTCTTTCCTGTAGAGATACAAAAGATAAACCCTGACAGGCAGGAGATTTAGGTATGGAATGGGAAACCACCAACAGCAGTGCGTGTGTAGATGTAGAGATCCTTGAACTATTATCTAGGCAGAAATCCATTCTTTCCCGATGCTGCTGACGTTTTCAAAATGGGAAATCACAGCGCAAACAGGAGGGGCAGATGTTTCTCTATCTCTATAAGCGATACGACCAACGACTTCTAGCTACCTGCGTGTCCTCCTCCCTCTATCCCGTGCAGGTGATGTCCTCTCAGATTGTGTGTGTATGCGTAAATCTTTCTGGCAAGGACACACCGCATAGCCCTGAGGTTACCTGCATATCCTATTTATACAATTTTCTATTTCTTCTTTTCTACACACACGAATTTCGTGTTTCCTGCTAAGTATCCTTTTTGTACAGTCATCGCATCGCATCGCATCGCATAGCCCAAAGTGCGTATCATCTGTCTGTTTTTCTCTTTCTCCCCATGCCCTTTCTCCCAGCGCCTTGATTTACGACATGAACAGAGAGAGACCATTGTGTTGGATTTAATTCGAAGCTGTAGAGAGTTTACTTTTTGGTAGAGTAAATCCTCAAACAGCTGCGAGACGCAGTGTGATTGCAGGAGGATTGCATGGATGCAAATTGCTGTGGTCAAGAGGATTCGCCGACTTAAGGGCATTCTCTCCTCAACTACTGGCATTGATATGTTGTTCTAACCACAAAGATGGAGACTGGAATGTGCATTCAATCTAACGAGCCCCCCCCCCCCCCCTCACAACGGAAATTGAATTTCCAATAGATATGGCTCCTCTTAGAGGACGCTTCACTTACCCGTAGAGCAGAGCAGCTCCTGCGATTCCTCCTCCACACTGGGCGGTCATGTACATGGCAGCTCTAATAGGCGAAATGCTGCGCACCACGCAGCAGGCCAGAGTCACAGCGGGATTGATGTGGGCGCCTGTAAAATAAAGAGAAAAGATTGTTTAACATTAGTCGATGCTTTTGTTCACAATGGCAGGTCCCCACTGAAAGCCGTTAAATATCACTCTGACACTTCTGCGAAACATACAGAGAGGCAGGGCGCCCCTGCTCCTGGAAGATAGCATCATAACTTAATACTCAACCAATTGGCTGTGAAAATGGGGAATCGGGAAATGCAGGGGCCCTACAATTGGGGGAGGCAAATCAGCAACACATGTTTCCATTCCCTTCGCTCCGTTCTGCTCCTGTGTCAGATATTCTCCCGTTTTGTGGTTTACTTTTTGTGGCACCGTTTAATTGCCCCGAATGTCAACGCAAATGATTGGGGAATATGGGGAATATGCTCGAATTTAAAGAAGAAAACAGAAACATAACTTTGTACGAGTCTATGGCACCGCAAGTGCGCCCCAAGCTATAAGGGGAGGTAGACGATGGGACAGTGGGATGGTGGGCCACTCCGAGTGCATTGCCTTTTGGAAAATTACAAACAAAAGTGGTGTTCTTGTTGTTCTGTTTTTCGTTTTTCTGTTGTGTTTCATTTGAAGTTCTCTCCCTGCCTCGCTCTGGGGCTGTGGATAAAACCGAACCGGGGTATTCCCACGCAAGTCCAAGAGTCCCCAGCGACATGAAGCACTTGTCGTCGGGCTTGTTTATTGTCTGTTTGTTGTGTGTGTTGTATGTTGCCGTTGCCGTTGCCTTACCAGAGATATGGAGAAAGCACTGCGTGAGTGTCGCCATGGCGAGGCCGGAGGCCAGGGCTGTGGCCAGAAGCACGGATGAGACGCTGGCACCTACGCCAGCGCCCGCAGCGGCTCCGCAGACGATGAACACGTACAGGAACGAAGCCAGGCACTCGCTGATGATGGATCTGCAAAGAGAGAAGATATTTTTTCATGAGTACTGGGTACAGAGGACTCTGGTGGTAAATATTGAACAAATCCAGTTGCACAATGCCCGCTTCTGTTGCATGGACAATGAAGTGAGCGACGGACGGGAGGCATGTCGTATTCGCCTAAAGCTCAAAAGATAACGAAAAATCAAACAAACACCCTCTCTTAAGCAGAGCAGAAGAGGGGCACTGTGCTGGGATGGCAGCTGCACTGAACTCCGCGAATTTCCATAAATTGCGCTGTTTGACTTTTTTCTTCTTGGTCTCTTGTCCCCTCAGCGAACATTCGATTTTAATGGTCAGCAAGGGAGCAGGGAACAGGGAAGGAAAGTATAAATGGTGCTGGGGAGGAGGAAAAGTCACGTCGCTTAGTTGAAATTTTTGCTCTAAAAAGAGGAGCAAAACGAGAGGGGGCAGCCTGCTCCTGGCGCCCTGCTTCAATGCGGCAAAGATTTAATTACTCCATCCACCTCGTGATGAAATGTTAATTATTTCGACATTCTCTGAATTAAAGGCCATCTGGAGGAGGTGAAGGGGAACATTCTGTGGAAATGACAATGAAATTCATTGTCAACTACTTTGCAAATATTTGGTTAGGAAATTATTATCGTGATGCTCTGTCTAGGAACACTTCATTTTCAATTACTTAGAGGCCTTTTTTTCCTCACATAGTACGAGCTTAAGATCGAAACAGACAGAAGGCGCATCCAGACACAGACCGAGATGCATAATAGTGAGGGACACAAAGGATTGAGAACTGCTGTGTTGGGGCGCGGGGCACTCACCTCCAAAACTCAAGAGTGCGAATCTCCGCCTGCATGCTTCGCTTCGGTGCCTGCAGGGTGCTGGATAGGCGGTTGTTGGTGCCGTTCCCGTACGAGTCCTTGCGCATCGCATCGAGGCGCTCGAACAATGTTACAATATGATAGTCTATGTTGTGCTCCAGCGGCACTGTGTGCAGACTTTCATCAGCCATTTCGTATGGGATTGGATGAAACTGCTGCTCTGTTTGTGGGTGGCTTCGATTGGAGTTGATTAGAGACAAACACGCGAAAATCTGCGAGCAAGCGATTCCTCGATGGGAGTTAGACAAACATATTGCAGTCTCGGTAGCGGCACACAAATTGCATTCAATTTATTTTAATTGAAAATGCGACACACAGCAAAAATGCGGAGTTTTTTAACTTTCAACCGATTCTGATTTGTGCCGCCAAAGATTATATGTATAACTCAACACGAAGACACGTCCGTTCAGAAGCGCGAGTGGTGAACGAATGACGGGCCGCAGGGCAGCCTCATCGACAGAACAGGTCGGCAGTTGCAACTCACCATCATCCGCACTCGGGGCATATGGTAGATATAGTTAAACAGTTATACGAGGCGTCGTCGGCCCACACCACCACCACCGACGCAGTGGTGGATAGCAACCCCTGGCAACTAAGGAAGCGGCCCTCGCAGCAGCATGGATGGTGTGCCTTTTAACCTGTTGGACGACCATTTCGGTGGTGGTGGTGTGCGAGTAGGTAGTGGTGCTTCTGCTTCTGCTCGTGGTTTGTTTTTATGGTGGGTACGTATCGTGTCCTCTGCTCTTGCCTCTGCGAAAACTGTGCAACATAATCAAAAGCCTTTATAAGTTAATTGCGCAGATCTTCAAAAGCGGACAAGGGACTGGGGACTGAGGACTAGGACTGTGACTCTGACTGGAGCACTTTTCGGCACATTAATGAAATTTAAAACAATATGGTTCAATAGGCAGCCACTTGGATTAGATCCCCTTCACCATCCCATCCCATCCGCTTTTGTGGTTTTGGTTTTCCTACTGCTTGGATTACCTTTTGGAAGGTATCTTGGTAGAGCCGAGAAGCGTCATGTCGGGGCAAAAGACCAGCACACTTGAGTACCCACAGTCGCAGTAAGCAATTTTGAGAAGTTGCCAAATCGAAAATCTCATCCTCTGTTTTGCCGACAAAAACACATTTTACGCTTTACTAAAAACTATAATTATGATCCCTAACCTAACCACTTGATACCTGTCAATTGTCAACCTGTCTTCGACACCCCTCTGTTCCACCTCGTCCGCTGTCTTTCCCTCAGACGGGGTGTCGTGTGACCTGAGTTTTTAAGCTCAATGGGCTGTGAAAGTTAAGAAATTATGCCCCGAATGGATCGGTTCGGTTCGGGGCCATGACCAGAGTGAAATCAATCACAAAACTGCATCACAGCCCGCCAGCCCCTCAGCCACTACAAGGTAAAGTGGGGATGGGGAGGAAGGAGGGAGGATTGAGGGAGGGCGTGGCTGCTGGTCGCAACGAAAGCAAAGCCGCAGAAAATTTCGACACAATCTTCGATGGGGTAAGGGGCATGGACATGGACATGGACATACACTGCAAAGAGGTGCTGGCGGAGGAGGGCAAGAGTTGGAAAGGCGTTGGAAGGACGTTGCCTTATATGGGACGACGACAAAAGACTGCCGCTGCCTCTACCTCTGGCCTGAGAGCGTGGGAATTATTTTTGCAAACTCTTTGTTTTTTTCCTCTTCGTTTCCTCGTTCGGTCCCCACATCAGGGTCGCTCGGGGTCGTTCCTTCGGTCGGTCGGTCGAAGATAATAATAAGATGTTTGTTTCAATCACATCGTCGCTCGTCGGATGATAATGATGATGATCATCATCATTGTCGCAGTTTCTTATATGCATATGCCTTGGACTTGGACTTGCGATTGGATCAAGGCGATGGCATCTTCTGGGCATCGTCTGGTGCTGCTGTTGTTGGTGTATTTATAGTTTCGTGGGAGAAGACAGAGTGAAAGAGTAAACGTTGCTCTTCTCTCCCTTTGTCTCTCTTTGCTCTCTATCCAACACTGCGCTTTGCTGTTCCTTTTACAGTTTCTGTCGTGGGAGAGAAGGGGATGGGGAGAATTCGGATGAAGACCTTCCTCATTGTATGTTGCGTCTGCAGCTCGAAGATGGTGTCACGATGCCTCCACCTGACAAGGGGAAAGGGCCTGAAGAGGAGCCCAAATGCTTTTTGGGGGGGAAGCTATCGGAAGCAGGAGTGCAGGAGCATAGAGTGTTTTCTGATACCATTATTAGAGATATTTTGAGATACTGCTGTGTGTACTTGCTCTTGCTCACCAAAGGACGAGGTACTCTTTCGAGGCCTCTTTGACGGCGTGACTTATGAGTGGATGGATGAAGAGTGAGTACCTGTCCAGGCCACGACGCTCCGTCCAAACTCTGTCCAAGCAGGCAAGCAGGCCCAGCCCATGGATATATTGTTGCCAGAACTTAAAAGGTCAACACTTTTGTGGTTCCTTTGATTTTGTCTGTGGGAAAATACTCGTATCTCAGGCCGACGAACAAGAAATGCGTGAAGCTGAGTTTCGGAGGCGTGGCATCCTAAACAGAACAGATTTTTGGGGAATGGAGCGCGTATTGGGAATTAAGGGGGAAAGGAAGGACTTTTGGGATTCCACTTTTTTTTTGTGCCTCAGCGGCAGCGCAAAGGTTATTCTGCTGTGAACATCGCCATATGCAAAAGCCAGAGAGATTCCTGCCACGATTCCCATGTCCTGTCCAGCGGGCTCTTTGCGACACGTGCTCCAATTGCAACCCTTCCCATTGTTGTTGCCACCGCCGCAAGCACTAATGATGCGGCATTATTTTGCATATGCTTCATAGATGTATGTCCGGGTATAGAAGGGTTAAGGCCAGGGCAGCCAGACCAGACCACACCACCAAGGGCATATCATTGGTGGTGTTGTCCCCTAATGAAATGAAATATGCGCGACTGTTACAGTTGTACGATAATTTATGCATGTTATACAACCATTGACTCGGGATGCAGTTGAGGTTTGCTCTTTGCTGTTGTCATTGTCGTTTACCGCTCGGATGTTATCGTACCCTTTCATTCCCGATTACAGAGATATATATATATATATATGTATGTATGAAGAGCGGAGCAATTGAGCCAAAGGGTTAGACAATGGCAATGATTTTGTGACACACAATTGAACGGACCTCCTGGGTGAGAGTAGAGTGGGTAGGCGTAGTTCTACACTGGCAGGCTAGGCGTCAATGGACAGGTGCGAAAGTTCCACGTATTGCGGTTTGGGAACAAGGGCCGGAAGTTGTGGGGCTTCCAATGTTTTTCGAGTAAAAATGGGTTAATTAAATATATTGAATTATATTTCAAACTTCGAACTCTCTCACCTCCTCTCAAAGGACCATCGCCCACATGCCTGAATTTTCCAGCTGGATGAAATATTTCCGACTGACGTTAAAAACTCTAATATTGAACCCGGATCATGAGTCGATTTTTTGGTCTTCGTTTGGCAATTCATAAAAATGTCCGCAACAGTATCCTAAAAAATGGTTCGAATAGAAACTAAATTGCAAACTCAATCGAAATCAATAGCTCGCCCTGAACAAATCGATTTTCGGTTATTATCCGTCACACAGTCATTAAAAATTTTGGCAGATTTTGACAATTTATTGACACTGGCTGCTGCCACACGCGACAAATAGCAACAATCAGAAGTTTAAAGAACGGAAGGGAAGGGAAGGTTGACCTGTACAAATTGAAAAAGTGGACAAATGTTTGTCCTCCCATCTGCAATTTTCGAGTGGCTGCTGCGATGCTGTGGCTGCCATTCTCCCATCCCCCAATGGGCGCGCGATAATTTGATTAATTGAAAGTCAGACGACGACGACCTTTTTGTCGGCTATGGCAAGGGGTTGCTGCATCTCAATGGTGACGGAGGGGTGTAGGCCTGTAGGGTGGTGGTTGCTGTGGTCGATGGCGTGAGTAAATGAGTAAATGATCCAGGGATCACTTCAAGTAGCTCTCTATTGTATTTACATTAGCAGGTTTAGGCCACAACCCACCACTCTACGCTCGCTGCAGTTCATATCCATAGATCCATGTCGTCCTATCTGACCGTTTTTTATGCACACTTTTTCGGGGTACAAATTTAAATATCGCATTACACACAGACACTTGATTTTAGAGCGGTCTGCCCAACATTCAAAAGCATTCAAATGTTTCACTTGTAATTACACTTGTGGCTGGGCTCGTCTGGTTCGTATCTGGTTGGTGGATGGGATGGGTGGTGGTGCCCTCTCTGGAACATAATACATATACGAACATGTGTTTTTTAGTTAAAAATTTAAATCTGTTGTCTGTTTTTGATTGTATGATAAAATTGGCTGTGGCTCTTTGGACTGTGTCTGGAATTTAATTTTATGTACTTTTGGACAGTTGCGTAATTGTTTTTGGCTAAAAGTCTTCTGGATTGGCTCTTCCGGTGGCGTGGCAGACAGACGGGCGAAGGAGTCGGACAGACCAGACTGCTGCCTGTAAACACTTGAACATATTTGAAGTTTATTTTTGTATGATATGAAAGCGCGCCATGTGCATCAATGCTGGAATAGGACGATGAAGATTACTTTCACAGCAGCGCAGTCCCTATGAAAGACAATGTGAATCCTTCTATAAACTAGTTTTGCACATCGCTGGTTCTTGGCACAGGTTTTTGGATTTGCTGGCAACTGTATCTCAAATGAAAGTAGAACGAATGTTCGATTGTTTTTGCTGCTCTTCTGCTGTTCGTGCTGGTTCGTTCACACATAAAATATTTCAAAAATCAATAATCAAACTCGCAATTTACTCTGCCCCTGCCCCGCATTTAAGTGCATTGGCTTGCAACGTTTTGCGGCTCCCCCACCCTCAAGTGCATCGGTATTGTTATTGTTTAACCTTACGCCTATTGTACCAATATTTGCCTCAAACTGAAGGGGTCAAAAGCGTTTCAAATGGGTCTCTCACAAAGGACATGAAACTCCCCGAAGGCGGTGGGAGAAAAAAAAAACAACTGCACTTACGAGTGCGCACTTTCAATACCAAAACTCCTGCCTCCAGTCACCGCACCTCATTTGCATATTTTCCGCCAATTATGTTTTGCATATGCGAATATTTCCCGCCCATTGTAATTCTAATTCGATTTTGATATTTCACGCCCATTTGTCCGGAGCTTGGGCTTGCAATTTGCAATTTTCCTTTTACGATTTGTTTTCCTAGGATAGTTCTCCTTCCATTGATCTCATCATCGACCCGAACCAAGTGTTTGGCCCTTCGATTGGCTCTAAAAAGTACGAGTGTCCTTTCATTTGCATTGCCTGCTCTTTTTATGGCGTGCCAATTTTTGATAGATGATGCGTGAAAATATGGGAACATAGTCCTATCCCTCTCCCGCTTATTTGCATATTTGATTAATTTGTTTGGTTTTTTGGGTGGTTTTTTATGGAAAAATAATAAGCATTTTATTGTTTGCGCTGTAGTTGACGAGGGAGGAGTGAGGAATGCACATCCGCTGAGAGGGTCATGGACTAGCTAGGACCACAATTTATGGGGCTGCACTCCATCCACTGATGAGATAAGGGATGATGTCTGATGGATATAGTACGCACATGACATAGTCTGCCAACCATAGAATTTTCTTAAATCTGCAATTAAGCAAGTTCTAAACAGAATCAGTGGTCGTATTATTGAAAATATTCAGAGACAGCATCTTATCTGAATATCTTTCAAATGCAAATCGTTATCACAGCCAGCACAGGGTCCTTGTTCTCCTAGCTAATGATCCTGCCCCGCTTTCTGCGTTTTTGCCTCGAAGGCTGGCGGCAGGCACTAATGCTATTGCCGTATGGATCATTAAGCACTGATTGCGTTTATGGTACAAATACTCATACTTGTACTTATACGTGTCTTTGTACATCTGTATGCTTCGATCCAGAGCGAGGACACAGCTCCCAGCTCACATGCAGTCCCCGCAGCACATGCAGATTAGGCCACTGCTGTTCCAGAGGATGGGGTGGGATGAGTAGCTGGGACTGAACCTGAACATCAATTATGTTGATATTTGAGCGCTTTAGATTCAACAGAAAATCGATTTTACAGTTAAGAAAAATAAGAAAGGCCATAAATTGGGGCAGATAAATTAAATTTCAATCTTTCCACAAACTTTCCGCCAACGACATTGTCATTGGGAGCCACCGCATTCGCATCCACATCCATATCCTTCATTCAAATGAACCGCACAGGAAAATCTGCATTTGCTTTGTCACCCGAGCACACATGTTGCAAAAAAGGTGTCTGGAGGTGACATACAACACACAAAAATATAAAAACAATTGCCAATTACCGCGAAACTGTTCCCTGTTTCCTTGTTTACCGATTCAACCACTCCTCGATCCACCCCAGTAGCCACCAGCATGGCCCATAAACAAGAACAAAACAAAGCAGAAACAGCAACCCAAAAAAAACCACAAAAAAAAATCAAGGGGTGGCAGGAAAACTATGTGGAAAATCACTTTTGCGCTCATAAATTTCAATAACAAAAATTTGAATGCAGCTGACACGACACCAAAGCAAGCTACCCAGCCCTTGTGCCTTCCTGAACCCAGAGAGGAGTAAACAAGGTTAAGTGAAATAAAAATCAGTGAAATGCATAAACAAGGCACAAGGTGCGGGTTGGCTTGGGTCTCAGTTGCTCTCCAGCATCCTCATCCACGTTCGTACCACCCGATAATTGAATTGGCTTGTCCGCAGTCTGAAATTGGGTAGAGAAAGTGCAACCCTTTTTCCTCCACTCGAGAAATTATGCTTTTGCATACATATGTACATACATCTTACAGGGATGTGGATGCAGTGTTTGGCTATGATTTAAGTCTTTTTCTGGCATATGGAAAATAACTTCAGGGTTGCGCCATCAATTAAACCAAGCCGATTAAGTCTTGAATGCTGTGATCTTGAGGTCAGTGCTATAGCTATTATTTTTGTAGTGATCTATGTATATGGGTGAAGTTGAACCATCTGCAGCGAACAGCGAAACAAAAACAATCAATCGCTAAAACGGCACAGCGTTTTTATACACGTACTCAAAGAGTTAAGGGGTATATTGTATTTGTGGTAAAAAAGGATGTGTGTGACGCAAAGAAGGAAAACCTTCCGTCCCCACAAAGAACGAAAATCAATGGCAGCCACAATTTTAAAGATACGACTAAAAACGAAGTATCGCAGAGAACCGTTCGTTTCTGATTACAGAGCTGAATAAACACTGTTTTTCTATGGTCGCTTTACTGAAAAGGGCTAGTACTTCTGTTAACTATATACCCTCAATTAACAAGCAAGAACATACCGACACAATCCGAAATTAAAAGTTTATCATGAAATTTAAACTATCAATTAAGATGATCAGTTTGCACAATAGTCGTAATATTGACAGCTTGGCTCGCATCTAGTGTGCCTCACCAATAAATTGCTAGGTAAATTCACGTTTAAGAAAAAACTAATTTTATTTTATTTATTCTGGTTGTTGTTATAGACAGAACGCTCAGGGCCAGATGCAGCTTACTTCTTGGCCTTCTTGGGATCGCCCTTGGCTCCCTCCTCGCTCTCAGCTGCCTCCTTAGCGCGCTTAGCGCGGATGCCAACCAAACGAGCATCAGTACGAGCCTGAAAAATGTTCGAGATTTTAAAATACGCATTCTACTAAAGAACAAGGGAAAAAACATACCTTGCGCAGAGTAGCGAAAGCCTTGAACTTCTTCTCATCCTGAGTAACCTCACGGAACTCAACCACGGGCTTCTCGGCCTTGATGGGCATAATGGGTCCCCTGAGCTGGGTGGCCAGCTTGCATTCCTCCACAGAAGATTCACCCTTGCGGATCTTCTTCTCGTTGATGGGGAACAGAATCAGCTTGCTTCTGTACTCCTTGAGTCGCTGGATGTTGCGTTGACGCGACTCCAATGATTTGTTCTTGCGACGGAAGTCAACAGCAATGCCAATGGTCTTGGCAAACTTAGCGCTGACGCCAGCACCCTGTGGACACGAAAAACTACTATTTGAAATGTTTTTTCCAAAGATTTGTTGTGCTAAGCTTACCTTCAGCTCTTCCAGGGTGAAGCCACGGCCGGTACGCAATTTCGTGTGGTAGCGGATGGTGGGGCAACGGACCACGGGGCGCAGGGCACCACTGGCTGGGCGGGGGAACACCGCCTTGGCCTTCTTGACGCGGTTCTCGTGTCTGCGGTGTTTACGCGCAGGCTGGTTGAACCAGGTCTTCACATGACGCTGCCACCACTTGTGGTAGTGCTGGTTTGGAATCATATTATTTCCCTTACCCATCTTGGCGGTTTAGATTGGCTGCAACAGAGAAATAAAAATTGGCGTTAATATTAATTGAATGTATTTGTGAACGAACGCTGCGGCATAACCAAGCAGCGGCACTGCATTGGCTGGCCCACGTGGCTGAGCATATTTTATTTGTTTGATGCACAATCTAGCACTCTTTGCAGACATTTTCATAGAGCAATTAATGTATAAATAGTATCTGCAAAGGTTACAAACTAAATTCCAATGTTTAAGGGTCAATTTAGTGTTATTTCTTATTAATTTCATGGCGAACAAAAATCCACGCACCTTTTCTTCCAAACAACGAATCAAAAAGGAAATCGCAACCAACTTCACGCCGCAGAATGAACGAAAATTTCCCTTTTGAAAATTCCCACCAGCGGGGTCTAAATTTCCCCAGCTATCGATTGGTGATGCAATCAGTGTTAACCAAAACTGTTTTCAATTCAGACTTATTCTTTGTGTTAGTCGGATTAAAATTGAATTGCAGCTGCAAATAGATTTTAAAAGCAACCAAAATTATTTCCCCGCATATTCGTGCATTTTTAAGCATTTAATTAAAGCATTTGCCGTATCGATTGGCTGCCGTGTCGCGTGGCAACTCTGTACTGTACTTCTAATACAGATAAAAAAAACTATTGACTATTGAACTGTCTATCTATAATCGAGAAATTGCGCGCTTATTTCTCGCATTGGAAGTCATAATAGCATAATCAAAATAAATAAATATCAAAAACAAGATGAGTGACGAGGTCGCCGCGTCCCCCGTTGCTGTGAACGAGCTCAAATATGAAGATGTCTCGCAGCTGAACTTTTCCAAACTGTACTCGCCGAAAATGAAGAGCGTCTACTGGCGCTATTTTGGCTTTCCCTCGAACGACAATAACGAGGTAATCACCAAGCAGAACGTGGTCTGCATCAAGTGCCACAAGGTGCTGACCAACCACGGAAATACGACCAACTTGCGGGCCCACTTGCAGCATCGCCACAAAGATCTTTTCAGGGACCTCTGCCAGGAACACGACATCCAAGTGCCGCCGAGAAAAACGCCGCGCAACGTCACCCATCCGCCACTCTCGAAGCGCAATGTCTCCACACGACGCGTGAAGCTAGAATTTATTAATAATCGCAATCATGACAATGCATCGGACGACGAAATGGACGAGGCCGCCGTTGCCACCGCCGCCATGCAGGCCGAAGAGGAATCTTCGTCTCAGACCCTACTGTACGAGTCGATGGTGCCGTTCACGTACGAAGAATCTGATAATCTGGTCGAGGAGGAGGAGCGCGTGGTTTCTGTGGAGTCAAAGTTTCAACGCAAGGTAGGAAAAGTGGGCCGCCCTCCGGCTGCTCTACACCACACTCGGCCCATAAAGCACGAGGATGGCGGCTACTCTTCGCCTTACATAGCCAACATGGCAGAGGCCCTGGTCGACATAGTCATAAGGGATGTGCGCAATGTGGAGACGCTCTACGACGTGGGTTTCAGCGATTTTATACGCCAGGCCATGGGCAACGCTGCGAATATGCCCGATCCGGAGAAGGTCGATTCCCTTTTGACCGAGATGCATGCCTCCAAGTTCTTGGAGATTGGACACCTTACACGAGAGTTCAGCGCAGAGAAACCCTTTTCGCTAGCCTTTGAGCGTTGGATTAATGTGGAGCAGCGTCGTTTCCTCACCATATACCACCATTATCTCGACGAGGAGACCCAGTCCGTTCGCAGCGCCATGTATGCGACAGTCGAATACAATGATTACATCGTTTTTGATGATTTGCTAACCGACTTCTACTTGACCAACTGCACCCTGGTAATTATCAATTACGACGACGAAGAGGACTTGCTGTACAGCTATCTAAAGGAAAAGAGTACGTCCGAAACGCGGATACCGTAAAATGTAAAGCTAACTAATGTGTCCGAATTGCAGATATTCCCATTGTACTGTGCTATGTCTCGGTTATTGACAAATGTCTGCTTCGAGTGTTTGACATAGAGGAGGTTTCCTCCCTTTTAGAGCAGGTGAAGGACATCATCCAGCGGCATTCGGCCGAGATAAGCTCGAAGGTATCGGAGCTGCCCTCGTACAATGAGAATTTCCCTTGGACCCTTTATGAGATGCTGAAGTTCTTTACTGAATCCATATCGTGGTCCGAAGACATGGATCAACTAGTGCTGACGGCCAAGACCGTGACAGAGGCGCTCAGCGCTTTGGTGGTAGGCTCTCTCAGCTCAATCGACAACTGAATATCATTTTATAAGTAAAATCATCTCTAGATTGCATTGGACACTTTACGGGGCGAGGACATTCCGCTGTGCAGCATGCTGTCGCCCATAACATCAAAGATTTTGATTAAGAAACTTGGCATTGTTGAGCAGGACGATTCCCTCATGATGAACATAAAGCGCACCATAGCTGGAGTGCTCCAGAGCTACGTTATATCCAACGACAATTTGACCAGCGCTGCACTGCTAGATCCCCGATTCCATCGCCTGACCACCATTGAGAACCTGGATAGATGTGTCCGTATGCTGACCCAGAAATACAACAAAACATTCGGCAGAACGAACCGCGAACCAACAGAAGTGGCCGCTACTACCTCTGTGAACACTTCGCCATTGGTTAACATCAAGACAGAAGCTAGAAATAGCGCCGGTGTCAGTAATGCTAAGAAGTCGAGTAAGTATTCTATGCTTGTGCATCTTTGGACTTCCAGTTCATTATTATGAACTCTTCCACAGAGCTGGAACTTTTGTTCGACGTTGCCGAGATCCCGAACCGCCCCAAGCGGGATGCCGACAGCACTGTGGAAACTGATTTAAAACGTTACCGCAACGAGGTAATCGTTCAGTTGGACGAGTCCCCCATTGAGTGGTGGCTCAAGATGGGACATATTTACGCAACGCTGCGCGATCTTGCCACCTTATATCAGAGTGTGCCCGGCGTGGTGACCCTCAGCTTTAAGAAGGCTCTGCGAGAGCAGATATATGATTTCAATAAGCGATCCATGCTGACAGGAAACCAAATCGATTCGATTTTGTTTTTGAATCATCACAATTAATTGAATTGAAAAATAAATGAATTAGTTGTACATAGCATAGCTCGTAATCATAATCGCAAAAAATGTAGAAATGAAGATAATTAAGAATTCATTTTTCTACTAAATATATAACAGAATTCATTATATTTGATTTCCCTTAAAATCTAAACTTAATCGAATTAAAATAATATTGGATAAGAATGAAAACAAAGGAAAGCCATACTTGGCAGTCTACTGGAGCATTAGGTACATACATACACATATGTATGTAGGTACATACATACACATATGTATGTGTGTCAAATTTGAACACCCAAATATTCACATAGAAAATCTAACTTGTTTATTTTCTGGCCCAATAATCATTTAATCTAAGTATTATTGTTTAATAAAATATTGTAATAACCACGTTATGGTTGTGTATGTATTCATATGACCTTTGCCGGTCTATTGGGCTCTGCAGAGTTCGGGTTGCATATGGACAAAGGTATTTATTATTATGAATTAATAATTGCACATACATACAGGATGGGACATATTTTTCTAAATTTCAGCGGGAATTTAGTACGTGGGAATTTCACATTTATCCCGTTTACCGACACAGTTCAACGATTTACAGCACTTCTTTCAAGTGATGGCCACACTAAATCCACATATATCACTGCACTTGCAGTAAAAACCATAAAAACCAACAAATAATAATAATAATACATAGCAAGGAAGATATACCTGAAAATGTGCCGCAAAAACCATCAGTTGCGTGGGTGCAAAAGCCGGGGAATATAAATTAATGAGTTAAACGGTAACGACGACAACAACCCAGCGAAAACAGTTACAGGGCGGCGGCGGCGGCGGCAACGGCAACAGCTTTGTTGCTTTGTTGTTTTGTCGTTTGACGACGAAAGCAAAAACTCTGCAAAATTTCGACTGAAAAATCGCTGTCGAGAGCTTCTCTAGAGAGAAGTACGGAGAGAAAGATGTGTCGCCTGGACATACGTCACTTCTGCGAGGATTGGCGCATCTGGATACGCCCGCTGCTAATTGTCACCTATGGCATATTCGCGATCATTGTGGTGCCCCTGCTCATTGTGAACTCGGTAAAGGACGGCTTCCAGCGCAACGATCAATTGATACTCATTGGCGGACTGTTTGTGCTATCGGCGGTGCCCGTGTCAATATGGCACATTATACAACACGTCATACATTTCACGAAACCCATTCTGCAGAAGCATATTATACGTATACTGTGGATGGTACCCATCTACGCTTTGAACGCGGTAAGTGGGTCAGACGAAAGCGAAACTGGAATCGAATCAGAAACAGACACTACAAGTCTGCTTCTGCATCGAAGATAGCATTGAGCGCAGCTGTATCTGAAATCTAATACTATATTACTTACTGTCTCACAGTGGATTGGTTTGTTCTTTCCGAAACACTCGATCTACGTGGACTCGTTGCGCGAATGCTATGAGGCGTACGTAATCTACAACTTCATGGTTTACCTGCTTAACTACTTGAATCTCAACATGGACTTGGAGATAACCATGGAATACAAGCCGCAGGTGAATCACTTCTTCCCCCTCTGCTGCATGCGTCCCTGGATTATGGGACGCGAATTCATCCATAACTGCAAGCACGGTATTCTTCAGTACACCGTCGTTCGGCCCATAACCACATTCATATCTGTGTGAGTGCCAAAGAATCCTCGTGGCTTGCCTTATACTGTTCCTGTATCTCCGAATTTCTTGCCCACCGTTTCGATTAGCATCTGTGAACTCTGCGGCGTCTATGGCGAGGGGGAGTTCGCTGGCAATGTGGCATTCCCGTACATCGTAGTCGTGAACAACATCTCCCAATTCGTGGCCATGTACTGCCTGGTGCTCTTCTATCGTGCTAACAAGGAGGATCTAAAGCCCATGAAGCCCATTCCCAAGTTTCTGTGCATCAAGGCGGTGGTGTTCTTTTCCTTTTTGTAAGTTTTGAATTGGCTTGATCTTTTGAATTCACTTTTGATGTTCGGATCCTCTCGATCACAGCCAGGGAGTGCTTCTCAATGTCCTAGTGTACTATGGCATTATCAAGGACATATTCGGGTCAGATGTGGGCGACACCAATCTGGCATCCATGCTGCAAGTGAGTAGACAGTGAGATGTTTGCGGATCAGTCTGAAACAGTAATTAACCCCTTGCCAGAATTTTCTCATTTGCATTGAGATGTTCATCGCTGCCGTAGCTCACATCTACAGCTTCCCGCATCATCCGTTCCACATCAACTCTCCGCAGTACTGGAACAATCCCAATCATAGCTGGTGTCGTGCTTTTCTCTCCATGATGGACATCTCGGACATGCAAGAGGATGTCACGGAGCATTTGGGCGTTGTGGGTAGTACGTTAAGCCGCCGTTTTCAGGGTCGCGGCACCTATCAGCCCCTGGCACGGGGACCCCGTCGTTTCAGCAGTGAATCGGAGTACTTAATCAGCAAGCGGCAGGATCAGCAGCTTTCCGGCAGTTCAAATCAATCAGGTAACATGTATGGGGCCACATCAAGTCGGTTAATTGTGTCCGTCGATGTGGAGCAGCTGAACACCCTTACCGATCCATATCAAACTCACGCCCAATCTCAATTTCCCATAGCAGGCGCAGTCGGGGCAGGTGATAGTAGCAATAGCAACAACTACCAGCAACAACAACTACACTTGCCAAGTGCGAGGTCACAGCCGTCACCGCGTCAGCGTGAAACTCAGCATCTTCGAGAGCGGGAGCGCGAGCGGGAACGCGATCAGCAGCAGCAGCATTACGTGGGCGCTGGTGGAAGCAGCTTCTTGCGCCTAGTGCCGGTCGCTGGAGCTGCTTCATCAGCAGCCCCCATACCCGAGTCAAACGACGACTATGCACTTCTGCTGGGGGCGGGAGCAGGCAGGTGACACCGCTACCATTACCAGCACCAGCACCCGCATATCGACGATGCGTTTGAAGATGAAGATGGTGTAGATGTTAGTCAAAATTTAAATGCCTCGTCACTGAGCGCTTCGCTGTCCGTTTCATTTGGCATGTCTAGCAGTTTAAAATTCAGCGCCACGTGCAGCAATCAAACTGCATCCGAGTGGTCAAATTCAACAGGTGGTGATGAGGACGAAGACGATGACGATATTGACGAACAGGAAGAACAGCATCCGGTCGTGGTTGTTGCCTCCACGACGCGGCGCCGCCGCGATAGAGAGTACATCACCTAGACCCTAGAAAAGTGACTCATTTGACTTGAATTATTCCTCAGTTATTTCCATTCTTATATTTATTAATTTCCCAATATTCTGATTTAGTCGATTAGTCATTTGGTCATCGGTTTGGCAAATGCAAATATTAGTTTTAAAATACTCATTCGAAGCAACCTTTCTCGCAAACCCCATCGGATGGGGTCTTAGAAATTGTGGCCTTAATTTGCAATTCAAAAGTAACAACTGATTTTGCATAGCAATCGTATACATAGTTTGTCCCGAAAAATCATACGACGTGCGTACATCCTTTATTCCATAAGCACATAGCTGATTTTAGTGTTACCCTGTTATCAACTCTTGGAGCTCCTAAATTATACATTTTTATATCCGCTAGAGCAAGTAGTTGAAAAACGCCTGAACCGATTGGGAAATTTTGTGACTATCGCCGGTTTGAAAAGGGCGTACTTTATGTTTAAATAGAAATTGTTATTGTAAAACTAATATACGTCACAATAATAATATTGGAAAATATTTGCCACCGCCTTTTATGTTTGTATCATTTGCATTATTTTATTTCACTGCACTCCACATAATCGAATACTCCTTTCTTGATTTTTAATTTGCGTTATCATAAATTGTATTGCATTGTCACTATACAACTTAATTATTGATAATTTGTTTATACACACATTCCTCACTGCTTTTATAGCACATTTATCCGAACTGATTTCGTTTTTGGCTGATAAGAGCGAGGTAAAAAAGTAGAGAATCATAACCATTTTGTTTGTAACATTTATTTTAAGCATTTTCATTTCAAGCCCTTTTCATAATACTTGCATTTTATCATTTTAACAAAGATGTAGAACAAAAACGGAAGATTTTAAAATAGTAACAGAACTGACGGAGACGTAGATAGAATCCAGCTATAAGTACAGGCTAGGTAGTTGACATTTAAAAGTATAGACGGAATTCACGTTACGAACATAAATCAAATTGAATACTAAACGCTGAGTAGAAGGAAAAAAAGTAAAATCGAATATCAATCAACATTAATTAAAAACAAATTCAGTCCAGTGATTACTTTTCGTGCTACGTGTTCTTCGATATGGAAGGCACACCAATTGCTTTCGAACAGACATGCGATATATATACTATCTACATATATATGTCCATATACACGCAGCTGCAGTAGTAGAAAGAAATCGGATTAATTGTTATAGTTCTGCCTGCCGCCCAACTCGAGTAGATATCGATCCGGATGATCCATCCAGTCGGCGGCTGTAAGCTTGACTGTTCGCTGTCTCTCGGCCTCCTTTATTTGCCATTTCTTTATGTCCAATTGCACTTCACGTGATGATTTGTCGCCGCAGCCCCACACCTGTCGAGAGAAGGGATCAACGTGAAGTTTTTGTTGTTGGTAAATTGTTGTTGGGTAAGGAGAAACGTAGACTAAATTGAATTGCATCGTAAAAACACACAAGTGTGTTGTTTTTAACTGCTTAGACTGGAAATTACGCCGTTTATATGCAATATTCAAACATACATACATACGTCTATGAATTTTTCCACCATATACCATATATGCATATACACATATATATACTGTGTTAAATAAGGCTTTTTGTACAAGAATATGATTAAAGTACAGAAAAATATACACTTAAAAAGTGATCACCTCTATGGAAATGAGACCCGCGGCCAAGCCCTTGCAGTCCACATTTTCAAAATGCTCATCGACAGCTATGATTGGCTTTCGAGGATCGGCGCCAGCACGCAATCCCTTGGGGTAACCTCGTATGCTGGTGTTCAGGTATAGGATATTGGGCTTCTTCTCCAATATGACAAATCTGAAACGGTAAAATAGTTAGACAAGCGTTCAAATGCTATCTGTTTGGATACCCACTTCGGCAATAGCTGTATGACACAGCTGCCCTCGCCGCCCACAAACAAGTGAGTCTCCTTCCATTCACTGGGTGCCGCAATGCAGTAGGTCTGCTCGTCCTTCGTGTGAAGCAAAACCAATGTTGGTCCACGATAGCCGAGAACGTGGTGCAAGAACCGGTTGGCACCCACTCCATGCTCGTTGGAATCATACAGCAGCGTCCAGTGGGATGGCATCATCGAAAGTTTCTCCTTGAAGATTTGGACGGCTGACGAGGCGCTGTTGTTGGCTTTGTTAGATGGGGATGGCGCAATTGTTTGGGGTTTGGAATAGAGTGGGGGCAAAGCCCCAGCCAAGAGCCAGGCTTGTGAAAGCGGCATCAGAGAGTCCGAGAAGTTAGAACCAATTCCGCTGTGATCCGTTGTATCAGTGAAAGGATTGCGCTGATCCAAAACCGGAGTCTGGAGCTCAATTCCGCAGGACAGGGACTGTTGCTCGAGTCCGCGGTAGGCGGTGGACAGCGTATGCACGCAATACTTGTGGACGAGCAGCACAAGCCGGATAAGGTTCTGCTCAAACCACCGGCACACGTAGCCCAGACTCAGGCTGTCGTGGCACAAAAATATAGACTTGGTGACCGAACCAAATGTGCGATTAATGGCTGTACAGAGCACTGCGTTTCCAGAGTGCTGCATGGCAATCGTATAGCATATGTGAAGAAGACGAGTCACGCCCGTCTTATCTATGAAATCTGGATTGTCTTCCTGCGCGTACATCTTTATATAGCACTCAAGAGTCTTGCCATCGTCCATGATGCCCAGGAAGCGCTCACACTGCTGGCGAAAGGCGACTGTGCCCAAGTGCTTCGTCGTGGCCTTGGAGGCCGTGTGCATAAGCTGGAACAATCGGTGGCCCAGATCGGCGTAATGTGGAAAGACTTGTGACTGGAAGAAAACAGCTTATATCAATGAGTTCTTGTTATCAGTTAATGGCAATTACTCACCACAAAGACATCTGCCACTATGCCATTAATTCCGTACTTGGCCGACGTCTGCTCCCTCAAGATATCTGCCAGCTTCTCCACTGGCACCAGCTGCGTCAAGTACTTTTCCGTTACATCTGCCCCAGAAGCCGATCTGGTCATTGTCTGCGATTGTTGTTGTACCTTGAGACTGTTGTTGCTGCCGCTCCCGCTATTTGCTGCGCCACCCTCCGAGCTCCCATTGTGAGAGTGAAGCGACGATGACTGTGTGGCGGATTTGTGATGATGTTTCTGTTTCCCACCTTCCAAAGGAGGTTCACTGGCGTCAGATTCGCCTTTTGAGCTCGTATTGCCCATGTTTGTGTATTGGCTTTGCTGTTTCAAGACCTAGTCCACTTCGACGCAATTAATTTTGCAAGCTAGTTCTCTCTCTCTCAGAGTACTATTTGTACAAGAAAAGGGCATAAAAAAGGCGAAACGCGCAACAGGTGTAGGACGTTTTTGGAGAAAAAAAACCCTGCGACACAATAAAAACCTGTTACGAAACACACCAACACGCAAAACTGGTAAAATTTACATAATTAATTTGCAAATAAAAACTTTTAAAGAGAAACGAAAACAAAACCAAACAGAACACAACCAGGGCTACCGTATTCACCCTACCATATAATTTGGTATATTTTGAAGTGGAACTAAGGTGACGGTATATACATATATGTATATATTTTTTTGTATATGACGGTATATAACAACAACATCCCAAATAGATTAGTAAATAAAATCTACAACAAATGGTGGCGCCTGCAAACACATTGCAAAATAACACAAATTCCGACGACGATGAGTCCGGGCGAGCGGCGCCCACTTCCATGCTATTGCTGGATGCTAAGCGCAAATCCGCGTTTCTGCCCTATCGTCCCCAGACCGTTCTTACCAATCTTCAGCGAGGCAACACAGAAGCTACATTTTGTCCCGTGGAAGTGTCGCTTTCCTTTCACGAGCGAGCTGGTCAGGGTGAGATTACCGAGGAGCAACTGACTGCGGAGCTAGGCAGACAGAAAGATATTGACTACAAGGATGCCTATGGGTTCACAGCGCTTCATTGGGCCGCATCGTATGGCCAACTGGTCTCAGTGCAATTGCTTGTGTCAGTTGGGGCAAATGTAAACTGCATGGCACCAGACTTGGTAACTCCTCTGCTGTTGGCAGCCGCCGGAGGTCATAATGACATCGTACGGTACCTTTTGGAGCGCGGCGCCCATTCTTCACACATGGACATTGTGGGAAATACAGCTCTGATGTACTCTGCTGCCGGCAATCATCCGCATACTTGCAATGAACTTTTGGCAAAAGACTTGGACTTAAGTTCTACCAATGAGAACGGGGAGACAGCCTACTCCCTGGCGGTGGAGCATGGATCACATCTGGCTCAGGCATTGCTAGAGCAGTACATGACCGCCATAATTACAGCGGGTGCATTTTGAAATATTTAATTGTAGGTAAACTAAGATAATGCATCGCATCCCCGATTCTTTGGGGGGAATTGGAACAAAAGCGAATACAACTTTATTAAAACTCAAACATTTTGTTCTTACGCGTATGCTGTTCTTTGCTAAGTCTATGCTCGTGGGCCTGCAGCGTGGCCAGCTCCTGCTTCTGGCTCTGTAACTGCATATGCAGGCATTTTTGCAGCTGGACATCGGTGGCATTGCGATCCAGGGACTGTTTTACCTTTGCAATGTCCCTTTGCTTGCGGCGTATGTCATCGGCCACTCGCACCGTTTCCACATTAAGCATTTTTGTCGAGTGCTGTTGCAGATCGTTTGTTTTTGTTCGGCCTTGGTTACCGCTCTCGCCACTGCCAAGGACGCTTCCATTGAGAAACGAAAATACATCGGTGCGCAGGGTCTCCCGAGCATAGGCCTTCTCACTGGCTTTGTTCTGGCGGTGCTGGTCACGCTTCAGCTTTCGTTCAACGCTAAAATAGTCTTG
Source organism: Drosophila subsilvestris (assembly GCA_035043285.1). NCBI lineage: Eukaryota > Metazoa > Arthropoda > Insecta > Diptera > Drosophilidae > Drosophila > Drosophila subsilvestris. The sequence goes on along the minus strand of JAWNNB010001719.1, from coordinate 7,163,314 downwards.
GTCTCCATTGGCGGCCTCTCGCAGCTCCATACAAGCGTCTAGAGATCGTCCCTGAGGAAGTATTTGAGCACTTACTGGCGTTACAATACCACGCCCTTCGGAGCCCAGTCCCGTGCCGTGAATGTACCCCATCTTCTCCATCAGCTTGGATCCTATTCCCTGTGACAATTATTTTCATTTTTCTATTAGTTTAAGTCTTGAACTACATTTGAATACTTACGCGTGTGTACTGCTCCCAGGCACCTAATTTTTCTGTTGGCTTAAAAGTAAATAAGCTTATTTCGACCATGCGCGATCGATGCGCTGCCTCTAAATCATCCATATCCGAGTCAATTTCGTCACTGCTTCCATACTGTAGACTTGAGCCGCTGTCCTCGCTGGTCAGTTCATCCTCCTCTTCTGCAATCAGTGGATAAAGTTCCTCAAATTGAAAGTCGCGCTCGCGTTCTTTGTCCTGTCTATCCAAACGTACTCGGCACGTTTGCTCGACATAGTTAGCGCATAGAACACGACCGCGATGCCACAGGCGATCTGGCATCTTGGCTAGCACCGGGCAATTACGTGCAAGTCTGTGAAAGTCTGGGGGAATGTAGCTCTTAATGGAAGCACCGGGCACCAGGGCGCCATGCGAATAACGGCAACGTATCTCGTCGAAGCGGCACTGTCCCTCAAGGTAGTAGTGGCAGGGCAGCATTTCGCAATGTGTGGGATTTATGTACAGTACGCGTAACCGAACGTCCAGGATGGAGTTGCTGTTGATGATTACTTCATCGTCCACGCCGCAAATGAGCGCGTTGTGATAGCTCCAGGCCCCCCAGCTATGCTCGTGCGGAGCCGAGCACTTTTCCCCAATTAGGGCACTGTACTTGGCACGCAGATCTCTCAATTCTTGCTCTTCGTCCTCATTTTTTGTGGCGCCAACGCTGGCAGCTGCCTCCTCCAGTTCGTTAAGTTCACTCTTTAGCCGCAGCAACTCATCGTCCAGAATGTCCCCCTGTCCAGATCGTTGGTCAGCTTCTGTCTCTCGTGTGAGGGCCAAGAGCTCTTGCAGATTCGTTCTTAGCGCTGCAAGTTCTTCTCGCTGTTGCTCATCCGTGGCATTTTCCAGCGCCTGCTCCACAGCCACCAACTGCAGGAAGGAAGCAGTAATTAGGAAAAACCGTATGCCTCTTGTAAGTTTCAAGTAGAGTTAATAGCGTGAAACTAACAAAACAATTACCTGTGCTTCGTATTTATCCATTGATATTGATCAATACCAAAATATACCTTATTATCAAAATATACCGTAAATATACTGACGGACCCGACGAGCTGTGATGCATTGGAATTCCTCGATTTTAATGTTCGGCTTAATATTGCTGGCAAGCTACGAATCTCAGCGCTGAAAATATATTTTTCTACAATTAATTAACCATTTTCCTAAAAGATTTACTAATTTTAAGTTCTTATTTTCATTTAAAATATTCATAAATAAGGTTTAATCAAATAGAGGAAATGGTCTTCTAATGGAAAATTTACTGTAGTTACCAACAGAATATACGGAAAATACTAAACAGGGCTGACAAAAAAGTGAATTGCAGTGTGACCCTTCCACTTATAAATATACTTTATCATTTCAAAAATATACCGTAAATATACCGAGGAAAAAAACAAACAACAAAACACCGGCAAAGCAACGCGTGTTGCATCATTTTTAGTTAAATACACTTTAAACATGCAATTTACACTAAATTTCACAAGAAGGCATGTAGCGCCGCGACTGTATCGGTTTACAAGTAAAATCGCCGTCGATGTGGATCCAACAGTGATTTCCGGCCTGGAGCAAGCCACATTGAAGCCGAGAAAGCATCCTGGCATCGTCAAGGCTAACCATCTTGAGCTACCGCAGCAATTGGGCGACACACTGAGACGCATTATAGGAGACCATCCCGTCAAGAAAGTACTGCAGGACAGCCAGATGCTCAATTCCTACATCAGGTCCCGACATCCCCACCCACCCTGGCAGAAATCGAAAACAAAAAGAAACTCATTATTGAGGAGGTAAATTCCAAGATGTCCCTGGAACGCTTGGCCACGCTAAGCGAGGAGGAAGCGGATCGCTGGAAACGCAAGCGGGAGCTCGAGATCAATAGGCGCCTGAGCCAGCGCACCTATGCCTGGAAGCGCATCGAGTACGGTGCATACGAAGCCATTGTCTATGCTGTGGCCAGAGGAGCCCAAGAGTATGCGGTCCTTAAGCGAGTTCTCACAGAGCTGGCCCAGCGAGATGAGCAGTTTAAGCCCCGCAGCTACTTTGACTTTGGCTCTGGGGTCGGCACTGGCATGTGGGTGGCCAGTGAACTGTGGAAGGAGAACATATTTGAATACTATAATGTGGATCGATCCAGAGAAATGAATGAGCTCTCCGAGCTGATCCTGCGGGACGGCCAGGAAAATAAGCAAATCTCACTGCGAAACGTGTTCTACCGCCAGTTTCTGCCCGCCATTGAAACAAAATATGATTTAGTTATTATTTCGCATACTCTGTTTGAGATGCTTGACAAGGCACAGCGAGAAGAGGTTCTGCTCAACCTGTGGCGCAAGTGTGATGGTTATATGGTCATTGTCGAGGAAGGAACACGACGTGGCTGCGAGCTGGTCAACGAAGCCAGAAGTTTCCTGTTGCGTGTCAATGATGAGGACCTGCAAGGCCATACAGTTGCTCCGGTAAGCTCTAAAATTATTTTTCACATCCGTATACAATTATTTGAGTCCATGTATTCCACTCTCAGTGCCCACACGATGTACGTTGTCCCCGTCTTAGAGATCTGGCAGATCGAACACCCTGCAATTTCCCTGTAAAATACGCTCCACTGCGACTGAGCAGCGTTTCCTCCGGCGATCGCCAAACCTCCCTCTACAGCTATGCTATTTTAAAGAAGGGGCACGTCTCAGACACCACTCGCCCTTGGCCCCGCATTGTGCGTCCCACCTTGGTGCGGTCAAAGCATGCGATTTGCCGTCTCTGCACGGAAGAGGGAAATTTGCAAGAGGTCATCTTCACGAAGGCCAAACACGGGAAGTAAGTCCCCAAATGCTCTCTGCGATGTTCGTCCCTATCTCACGACACTGTTTCCCTGTTCTAGATCGGCATACAGCTGTGCTAAAGTCAGCCGTTGGGGCGACCGCTTGCCCATGGCCGTGGGTCCGCCGCAACCACTTAGTCCGACGAAGAATCCTTCCAATACACCCCAGCCCCCCCTAGCCGGAGTTGGCGTAGTTTAAGTTTAAGCAGTGTTGGTTCACCTTAATAGGCATAATGTTACACATTGCCAAGCCCGCGGCTAATTGGTACTAAAAACTGTCGGCCAATTAGTCGATTTAATTATGTGCAAACAAATCGTTGCGGGCGAAGCGAAAATTAATTAAATAGTTTCATTTAAATTCACTATATAATCCAAATGGCAGAGTCCCATGCTCATTGATACTAACTTTCGTTGAAAGGCTGAAACACACCCTCACCTATATTTTAATGCTGGCAGAGCCAATGTGGCAAGACAAAGGCGGCAGATTCGGCTGGGTTGGCCTGGCCGCTGTGTGGGATCAGCTTTTTATATAATGTACAGTTAGCGATACGATATAAGTTATGTACACATGTGTATACCATGGCTTGTACGTACATATAAATCGTTTGGCCAATGGTCAACGATGTTAGCACAGTGTGTCAGTGTGTTTGTCGAGAGGCCGGGGAAGAGAGGATGGCTGGTTGTCCAGCTAGTGGGTGTGTCATCCCGCTTTCCATCAATTTAAGAACTTTGAGCATTATATTCCTGAATCTATTTTCTGATCTTTCGTTGAAAATGAATTTATGTTTCTTTGTGGTTAGTTCTAAAAATGAGATCGTGTAGGGCTTCACCCTTTTAATGAATTCCAGTTTCTAACTTTCAATTAGCGATAGTAGATATGACGGCCCGGATGTCTGGCCAACAGCCCCGTGGCCAAGCCCAGTTCTGTTGGAACTTACAGTATATACTCGAATTGGGCTGACATTTGGCTACGTTGTGTGTCTGTTTGTTGGTATTAATGAGCGACGCGCCCTTTTAATGACCGCAGATCATCCCCGCAGCTATTCAACGCTTCCTTGTTTCCGTGTCCTTCGTCCTGTGTGTCTGCGCGGCAAAAAGGGCATAACGTGCGGGAGTGGATTGAAAAAAGGGCAAATTGTGGGGCGCGTAAAGTCCGTGGCTGGGTGTGGCTAACCCCCCCAGGTCCTATGCACATATGTACATATACTTTTAGGGATTGGCTTTGGAAGAAGGTGTGTTCTAGAGAAACAGACTGTCGATAAATATAACTGACTGACTTATAAACATGGCTAGCGAAAGAATGGCAATCATTAAAGTGCTCTACATTTGGATATCCTTGCAGTTTTCAGTTGGTACATCTTAATGTGATAAAATTCAGCTATTTGTGTAACACGTGAATCCTTATTTTCCTTTCATTTGGATCACTGATATTTGGGTTACCAAAAAACACACATATTTAATGTCCCCAAAACCTTTTGGGTGCTATTGAAATTAAATGATTTGCAATGATTTATATAATTGTCTTGCCCTTAGATTCTTACAGCTTTACAGTTCACGCATTGCACCTTGAGTCTAATTTAATTAGGAAATGTATTTTCCAAGTATTAACCCATTTAGAAATTCATATAACACTTAAATGGCAGGATATATGACAGGATCCAGCTACGAGTATGTGCCCAATGATAAACGGCTACATTATGTAGCAGCCCAAGCCCAGTTCTGTCCGAACACACGTCATGATAACCCTGGGGCTGTGGCATCTCCGTTGGTCGGTTTCTATATTATAGGTGGGGTCGCGTCGCTCGTTAAAAAGGCGCGTTCTATGATGGTGTTAGCTGTCGTTCTGCTTCCATTTGGCTGTTTGTATTAGTAAGGTGCGACCCACAACAACAGCAACATAGCACAGCGGTGGCGCTTAGAAAGCATGCGCCGGCTGTTGCAAGTACTGCCCGCTATTGACCCACCCACCCATCCAGTCAGCCGACCCCAACCGACCACTCAGCCAACCAGCGAGGCAGCCGGTACGCCAGTACATTGTTCTTACTAGTTCCTTTTTTTCCGAGTCTCTTATTCTAGTGCCGACTCCCCCGGCCAGCAGCAGCAGTGGGAAATGTTTCACATAACCGCACGGCTCTGGGTCGATCACATGTGGGATTGTGGGAGGCTATCTAGAGGTTGGCGGCTCGTTCTGTGCATCAGTTCAACTCCGAGCGTTGCCAGGAATAGTTGCGGTCGCGGTTTCACTTTCTCATCCAAGTGTCCCTTTAAGTTTTGGAATTTATCCATTTTCTTTGATATCCCCAATCATGTGCCGGCATATTTCATTCGCGCCTGTATCTTGCTGAACCGTAACCATCATGGTCTTTCATTCCGCTTGAGCAAAATTTCAGGTGTGTGAGAAATTTGTTAAGCAATCTTCATGATGTCTTGATCACTAGCTGGAATCGGGATTGAAATTGTGTTTATGGTGAGTCTTTAGGACACTTCAAGAGGGATGCAAGGAATTAATTATGTCGAAACAAAATGGCTCAGTAATCGTAAATAAGAGGACATAAACCACTTCCGATGCGACTCAGATCAGATCGACTCAGATCAGATCAGAGAAAAGGGAGAACCAGGGAGAAAGATATAAAGAAGCATTCTTTTCGTTACGGCGTTGACGTCGATGTAGAGCTTTCAAAGACGCTGCAATTGCTTGGACTTTGCTTATATAGCAGAAAAGCACCATAACGACAGCGACATGGACAGTACATGAAAAGTCAGGTACAATAGAGTGGGGGGACTGGAATGATATTTGTAAATGTTTGCACTCCGGGGAGCGTGAATCGCAGAAACCGGGAAAAATACGGGGGTGTGGGGATAAGTCCGCCAGAGATTGCCTTGATTTAATCAGAAGAGATGCGTTTTCAGGCCGTTTATTTACGGTTTCCTATAGCTTACGACTGACTATACGAGTATAATGTATGGCGGGAACGATTGTAAATCGTAATCTTATCGTATGGCTGGTAAGTTTTTCGCAGGCGTGCAGATTGTGTTTTAGTCAATATTTGAACCTATCAAACACTTATGTAAATTGTTATTTATAGCATATTTGACTTCCTTCAGAGATATGATCACTTCCATGCCCGTGGCCATGCCCAATAGCGGTTCGAAAACTACCGAATTTTTCGAAAAAATTCATCAAGTGCTCAAGGGCTATTCGGGGCACGAGCTGCTGAAACCAGATCAAACTTCGGAATGGAAATCAACAGTTAAAAAATCCATGACGTAGCGCTCAGCCCGATTTCATTTCTTATTGTTTCTTTTTTCCCCATTCTCTATACAACTTTACGATTACTGGGCATGGGAACATATCAATCGGATTTTGTTTAGCTAGAGTCGAGAGAACGGTCAAAGTCCAGTCAGAGGATTGAATCAGAGTGCTACAAGCGACGGACTGTCGGTTCATGGGTTTTATAATGAGGCAACAATTACGATAATAGCTAAATAAATTCTTATCAATCAAGTTTATTCTCCAAACTAAAGAAAGCTAAAACTGAAAAAAAAAACTTTTGAGCTGGGGCAGGGCTCTTGAAAAGTGATCATCATGATCCAACCTAGAAAGATGCGATTGTGGTTACTGCATTTCGAAAACATAGACCTTTAATAGAGCCAATACTTGTATGGAAATCAAAGTTTGTATGGGAATACAACTTGATGTAAGAAACAAATTTTCGGTTCTGAAGATAATCCAATCAAATCAAAACATTTGTTTTTTCTACAAAACTTCATAAAGCATATGTACCATAGCTACAGAGTTTGAACGAAAAAAGGGTTGGATGGCAATCAATGATAGAGATTGAAAGATGGTAAGAATGAAATATAATAATATGTACATATGTATGTATATCGGACGAACAGAGGTATCCCAGGGTACATGTTCACGGGTAAGGTCATGCTACGATTTGGGGATCGCTCTTTTTGCTCTCATTGTGTAAAGGCAAGCAAAGCTCCGGGTACCTTGGAGATTCATATACAAATATACGTACATACATACATACATATGTAAGTTCCATTGTAAAGTTGCTCGATAACGTGAACGCTGCGGCTATGCATGGAGGAGATCATGGAACATGTTTGGGCCCATATGTCAGCCGCTGTTGTTGGGATTCGGATTTCGTTCAAATATTCTTCCAATATTTGAAAAACTCGGTATAAAAGATGGTATTTGATTTTACCAGGTGAACAACCTTAACCTTAAATCGGCAACTGCTCGGAACTGTCCAATTAAGAAGTGCCCTCACTTAATGATTCCGTCGACTCAATAGCCTGACTTTAAATGGCATTAAGAACTTTTGGTTTACAATGCATCAGAGCATTATAAAACGTAAAAAAGGGCTAAAAACTGCATTTACAGAGGGGTGGGGGAAATTACGCCGTAGATAAAGGTAAAGTGGTCGAATCGATGCAAAAATGTCTTAAAAGGGCTCTAAACAATAAGAGCAACTTAGAATATATAAACTTTTAGCTCAGAAGTGATATAGAAACAAAAAAAAGTTTCTTAAGCGGACTGGTTCAAATAAGCTGTGGGATGAAATGAGGCAGAATTTTTGTAATTAATTCTTAAAAAGGCTTTAAAAAAATGTTGAAAAATAAATGAAGTTGGTTTTGTTTAAGTTGAACTATTTGTCCATCAGTATACATTTGATTTTCAGTGCTAAGGTAGATGGTTCAGAAGTAATACCACTTTGAAGTTGTTCAGGTCGTCTGGTTCATTTAAGCTGGGAGCCACTGTAGACCTGGGAATTGTTCTACGTTTTTGCTGCCAATGAGTATAAAATAAAAGCGAAATGAAGAATCCAACAGCAATAAGAAATCATTTTATTACGTACAATACGACTATTATGAAGACTCGAAGATATTCGATATGTGGACTTGTGACCCGAGCGATCGGGTTGTAGATCGTGCTACCAAAAACCCAATCAGCTCACCTCACCCATAGGTGTGTATTTGAGTTTTTAACAGGTATTCGCGAGTAAGTGAGTGTGTGTATGTGTGCGAGAGAGTGAGCTTCTTATCAGTGAAGGAAAACGACAAATATAACAACGTCAAAACATCAATAACCAATGCAAAATATACGCCAACAGAGAGGTACGTACCCGTCAAGCGGACTTCGGCTGTGCTTCTGATAAAGCTTGCATTTCACTCACACACGAACGCACACACAGGCAGAGACAAAAGACCTACACACGATCACACACAGATGCTTGCAGTGTGTATGCGTATAAGCTCCACTGGCTGAGACACGCTCGATCGTGTTCTTTCTGTGCTTGTGTGGGTCTCAATGAGTCGTCGTCGTCAGCTGGTCGTTCGGCGGTCGGACTCTACCGGAATTCGAATTCTGAGGGAACGCGTTTGAACGATCCCCACAGCTAGATGGGGAATCATTATTTGTTTTACTGCCCGCCAGTCGTGTACGTCGCTCCGAAGACGCTGTTGTTCCTCGGTTAATTGGATCGCGAGTTCAAACCGAAGAAACAAACGAAACGAAAGGGTTCCGTTCTGAATTCTTAGCCCAAGAATCGTGTGATAGTAGTTCTGCAGCACCTGCTGACGTTCAAACGGGTAAGGATTACCCAAAAACTTAAAACGCGACTGTACTAAGACATGAAAATATAAAACACACCCACAAATTAAACTAATAAATTAAGGAACGATATAATGCACATTTAATTACAAATCCGACCAAAGACTTGTTAACCTTCCCTTGAATGTTAGGTATTACTTCTTTGTGCGAATGAGGTGCAGGTGCAGGAGTGACAACTGAAATCAAAATAAATTTTTCTCAAATTAGCATATGTACATTGAAAACGTTTTCATGTTCCACCTTATCAGTGCTTGCTTGCCCGATATCAATTGCATTATGTGTAAATCAGTGAGGAACCACTCTTTTCAGATACAAAGGATAGCGTTCAATGATAAGTTGACTCACGCATTTGGTGCGAATGAAATAAAGGTTTTAAAGAGAGTGGGCCACTTCCGTTGAAATTAACCAGCCTGCACTCGTAGAACTGTAGACAGTGCACATTGATTTGTGGAACTGCAATCTGGAAGTGAATCGACTAGCTATCACTTTTACGATCTGTAAAATAACAATTAGGTCGAACCGACGAGGTCAGTCGTAGATAGATGGAATATTGAAAGTGATTTGGCTACTTGGTCCCTTTCTTCAAATTACCACATTACAAACCTCAATCAAAAATCTCTTCAATCGATTGGGGGCTGCTGTTGCTCCCGTTCCTCTGGGAACAGCTGATGTTTGGCTTGAATTTCTTTGAAGCTCTTAATGTGCTCCCGTGCATGGACGGAGATCTATGAACCGGTTTGTTCGGTGAGCAACAAAGTATACAAAACAATGTTTCATGTCAGCATCAGCACCATCACATACATAGGTACATACACAGACATACATATGTACATATGTATGTGTGTACATACAAGCTTGTATCTACTTAGAGAGAATTTATATATTAGGTCTAGCATAAATTTTTCAGAGGGAAGTGGGGGCACGAAGAGAGCTAAGAAAGGCATGAGTACACGAGTATGTGGATTGCCAGAGTCACAGGCAAATATGAAATGTAAATCCAAGACTGAACAAAGGAAATCATGTCTAAATAAGACTCGGTCGGACCAAGAAAACAGCAAATCCAGCAAAACGTGACAACGAGAGAGACAGCACTCGAATCAATCAATAGTGAAATAAAACTGATTAAGACCCGTCAACGTCACTCTTGAGTAGTGTAGGTTTAGCCCCCCACCCTTCATTTTAGCCCTAGCCAGACCTACAGGGGCTGCCGCTGCTACTTGGGGCATTGACATGGCTAGTAATTGCAGCGGACAGCTGATAATTGTTTGCGCGGATTCAAGTGCAGTCCTCATTACCGATTCTTACCTTTCCCAATGAAACGCTTCCCATGCAAAGGTAAATGTCCCAGCTGCGGTGGGCAGACGCTTCTCTTGGATCGTGATGGGGCTTTTGTTTTCGCGCCATAGTCCCAGATGGCGATAAGATGCCGCGGGTTAAAGATGACACACACGAGAAGTACTACCTATAGCTTCGTAACCGACAACGAAAGCGACGATTGCAGTTGTTCGTAATGCTATGCTGTACATGAAACAATGCTTTTGTTCCGATCAGAATCAGATCCCATCAGATCGGATTGTTTCAGATCAATGAAAACGCACGCGGATGGGGCCTTTTAGCAATTGTCACAACTATTGTAAATTTTTATTCGCATTTGATTGTTTGATCGCTGCAGCCGCCCCCGCCCCCGCCCCTCCCCCGCATGGGCCTTGATAATTTCGCAAAAATCTGTGCTGGCATTAAATCTACTCGTATTTAATGGCTCTGGCTGTGCGAAGTATGGAGTAAACTGCGTGCTACATTTTCGCTTATGTAAATGTACATTTCATTGGGGCTGTTGTAGATAATTTAAATGTTTCATCATTCATCTTTGATCTCGTCCCATCGCTCGTCAGAAGCAGAGTCAGATGAACGTCGGACTAGCTGAGCGGCATCTGTTCCCAGGGACGCATCCGGAAAACACTTAAGGCTGCTTCATGAGTAACAAAGGGAGAGGACAGCCTCAAAGGTTGATTTTATTCGGAATGAGCGAAATCCGTCAGCGTCGATCAAAGTGCTAAATGAGCCTCAATTAAACCCGTTTGTGGGAAAATCGCAAAAACACTATACTGCCAGGCTGGTCTGGAATTTGGCTTGACGGCTGTAAGTTACGCACAAGAGACAAGGCAAAAGCCATGATGCCATGATTACATAATTCTTCAATTAAATCAATCAATCAATCGCCGGGCAACCACAAGAAAAATCGTTTTTCCGACAAAACTAATCGAAGTGTATGTATTTTTTGTCTCTTTACAGTTAACCAAAGATAATGCCGACAGTGAGGGAGCAGTTCTTTAACGCCGGCGACGGTGTCGCTGGCATCGGTCTCGGAATTGAGATTGGAGAAGCTACCTCTGGACGAGTCTACAACGCCACCACAGTGCCGATGACCAGTGCAAGCAATTGGCGTAATGGTCAGACGAACACAGCCACCAGCACCACGCCCTCGTCTGCACCAACTTCCGCTCCGACCCCACCTCAAGTAGCGTACAGTAATGGGGCAGCGGCAGGGGCAACCAAGCAGCCGCCTCTGGAGTCTGTGGCTGAGGAGGAGGTGCACTTCGACACGGATGCCCTCAACAATTTGCCAGCTCGCGAGCCTGTGGACATTGAGTTCAAGGAGCTGTCGCTGACTGTGAACTTGGGATTCAACCGAGGTAAGCATTCATAAGGTGGCGGAGAAATTTACAAAAAAACTTGAGCAGCGATCGCATGATCTAAGATATGGAGCGATAAGATTGGCAACTGGTTATTATTTAATATTAGCTTGGGACCATAGCTGTATTAGGTTTATGATGGTAAGCGGCTACTTCTTATGCAGCACCCCAGAAAAACAAAATGTTTCCGTTCCCATTACCAGTTCATATCCAAGATTAGGCCGCTGCCTCTAGTATAGTCGTACACAAAATCATTGATATAGCAGAAGAGTCTTTCAAGGTTATTGGTTTTGGTCATGCCTCACATACCAACCAGCAATAAACACTTGCCTGTTAGTTCTTTCGCAAACTTTGTTCTCCATTGATTAGATAAGCACCTAGCCCCTGTCCTACCCCTTTCTCGATTCCTATTCCTATTCCAGTGCCAGTGCATGCCTATCAGGGCCAGAGTTAGTCATTTAAAGGTTATCTTTCTTTGATTTGAGTCCCTGTCTCAGGTCTGCTAAAAATCTACCAGCTCCACAATGCGGAAATGGAAAGAGTATTTGTTATTCGATATACCTGGGTCGGCACTGGGAAGGGGTTTTTACAGGGCATGCTCGCCGATTTCAAAGTTTTGGAAGAACCAAAGGAAAAGGTAACCAAATGATATCAATATCGACATCGATTTGCCCCTGGTAACTTGATTAGGGCCTCGGGGCGTTGACCAAGCAAGAGCCACTCTTTGCCTCGTGTCAGCAATTATACTAAGTACGTATATAAAGATAATATGCCTGTTGGGAGCTGTAGTAATAGATTGAGATCATGCCACTGTTATCGAGCTATCATATTAACCAGTTAATTAATGTTAGCCCTGCCCTGTGAATTACTAAGTAGCTCGAGAGGGTATTCCGCTTCCACAGTAAACGTTGGTGATGCACTTTGATGCATCATCAATTCTGCTTCTACGTATGTATGTACATATGTATATTGAAATGGAGCCTGGGGCTAACTATTCTAGTTTAGTATGTAGCTCACCACCTAAGACGTTAATGGCCTACAATTTCCAGATGGAATGCTAGAATATATGTAGTTTGTTTAACCGGTTACCCATTGCCCTCATGAACCAGCCTTACGAGAGTACGAGTGCACTCGGAATGCCACACAGTCGCCACATTTATGAGGGCATTAAATAATTGCACAAATAATTAAACTTTTATTTTTAGGATCTAAGGAAATCTTACACAACGTCTGTGGAAAGTTTCCTGGGAGTCAGCTTATTGCTATTATGGGTCCCTCGGGGGCGGGAAAGTCCACTTTGCTAGATGCTCTTTCCGGTTTCAAGACCACCGGTGTGGATGGATCCATATTGCTGAATGGCCGACGACGCGATTTGCGTAAGTAGTTTGAAATGCTGAAGAAACGTTTGCCTTCTAATGGTGCAATTTCTTTGTTCAGCCTCCTTCCGTCGTATGTCCTGCTACATAACACAGGATGATCGTCTTCAGCCCCTGTTGACGGTGAACGAGAACATGCATATAGCCGCCGACTTGAAATTGGGTCATACCGTAAGCTACGAGGAGAAGGAGAGCAGGGTATGTTTAAATATCACAAATCATTGAAATTTTCGAGTGGTTTTCATTCTGGAATTACTCATTCCAGATCGAAGATATTCTGCTACTTTTGGGTCTGTACGATCACGACCAGACACTCACATTGCGCCTGTCCGGTGGTCAGAAGAAGAGGCTATCCATTGCAATGGAGCTGATCAACAATCCCACTGTGATGTTTCTAGACGAGCCCACCACGTAGGATCCCCCTCCCTTTGCCACCCAAGCTTGTTGTTTATCCACTTCTCACCCTGTTGCAGTGGCTTAGACAGCAGCTCCTGCACCAAAGTCCTCGAGTTGCTCAAGAAGCTCACAACCCAGGGCCGAACTATCATATGCACCATCCACCAGCCCACGGCCAAGCTATTCCAGATCTTTGATGAGGTCTACGTTCTGTCGGCAGGCAACTGCGTCTACCAGGGTGGTACAGAGAAGTTGGTTCCTTTCCTCCAAGCCGTGGACCTGCCTTGCCCCATGTATCACAACCCGGCGGATTACAGTAAGTGAAGAGAAGAACTCCTTTAAGGCACATATTTAGAGCAAACTCATCCCTACCTTTCCCTCTTAAGTTATCGAACTGGCCTGCGGAGAGTACGGCTATGACAAAATAGACACACTTAAAAGCGCCACGGAGAACGGGAGCTGTCTGACATGGTTTAACAATGCCAATGCGGTGCTGCGCTCCGAGGCCTTGATGCGAAAGTATCCCATTCCCAAGCGCACCAAGAGCCACTCGTTGGAGGACACCAGCTACGCGAACCAGTGCTCAGTGCTGTTGCGGAGAGGCTACATCAAGGCGCGCCGGGATACGACTATGACACATCTCCGCATCGGAGTCAACATAGCTGTGGCCTTGCTGTTTGGAGCCATGTACGATCACACGGGTCGCGAGGGATCGCGTGTCTTGGATAATTACAATTTATTATTTGCCATATTGATGCACCACTCCATGACCACGATGATGTTAACAGTTCTGACCTGTAAGTAAATAATCCTTCTATAAGCGGTGTTGGGTAAATATACATCGTTTCCTCTTAACTGCTCTCCGCCAATAACAGTCCCTATTGAGATGTCCATTTTGATAAAGGAACATTTTAACCGCTGGTACTCCATGAAAGCCTATTATACTGCCATGACCCTCGTGGACCTCCCCATATCGGTGCGTAATTTATTAGACAAATCTTAAGTTCCCTTGCCAATTCCAACCATAATCTCTATTGAAGATCATCAGTTGCTTCCTATTCACCTCAATTGTTTATCTGTGGAGCTATCAGCCCATGGAGTGGGTTCGCTTCTGGATGTTCTTTGCCATTAGTTTACTGACGGTGTTTGTGGGCCACAGCTTTGGGCTGATGATAGGTGCTTGGTTCGATGTAGTGAATGGGACATTCTTGGCGCCCGTGCTCACCATTCCCATGATGATGTTTGCTGGCTTCGGAGTGACGTTGCGTGACCTCCCTAGCTACTTGCGGTGGGGCAGTCACATATCCTATTTGAGATATGGGCTGGAAGGCTTTATATCTTCCATATACGGACTAGATCGGGGAGTTCTAGAGTGCAATGAGGCGCCATATTGCCACTACAGGTAAATAGCAATCATTTTTCCCTGCAAATCTGGGACCTAATCTGTCTTATGTGCCACGATATACCTTCAAGGTATCCAAAGAAGTTTCTGGAGGAGATTACGATGTCTGGTGATCAGTTCTGGAATGACGTTATTGCCCTGAGTGCAATGATCCTCATTTTCAGGTTCGCCTCCTATGTCGTTCTCAAGGCCAAGATAAAATCCATCCGATGAGAGTGACGGAGCGAACAGTCTTACCATAACCCATTCCTTGTATTATACATTATTGTTGAACATTACGTTTAGTGCTATTAATATTTAAATAATATTTACACGTACATAAAACATTGTTAAATAAAGCTACAATCTGTAACTAGCCTATGAAGCCTATAAGATCAGCCTCGATATCACATGATTCAGTTGCTTAGGCCTTGGACGACCTCAGTATCCTCTATTCTCTCGACAGATGGTTGTAGAAGCGTATGGAGTTGCTTGGCACTGGTCGCCATATTTCCAGAGTGCAGCTATAAAACAAAAAAATTAGCTCGTTCGCTTTGATTAATGGAATGACTTACCAAAACAACTTTTTGGCCTAAAGCTTCCAAGAGCCGCTGCTTTAGGCGCACTAATGACGTGGGTTTCTTGCTAAACTTTAAAGTTTGTTGTGGAGTGAGTAGCTCCACGAAGTAGACGCTCGCCTGGTCGCCCGTTGTCTGCACCCGCAAGCTGGGGATATTGATGCCACTTATGGGGCAGACTAGATCAACGCCCTCTACCTCAGCATCTAGACCCAGCTGTTCGGCATACTTGGTGAGGTCTGTCCGTTCCCTAAGCAAGTAGCCAGGGACACGGGTAAACTCCTTGAAGACCTGTTCGCTTTTCAATTTTGCCAGTGATGGATGCTCAATGGCCACAGCTGAACGCAAGACTGTTAACCGACTGTCCACCTTGGGTTGTGCTTTTTGGCGACGCTGTGTAGCCTTTAGCTCTTCGGCGGCGTCTATCAAATCCCTTGAGTAATGTCCCAACGTGTACAGGGATAGGCAGGTGTCTACCAGATTGTCTGGGTAAAAATTATACTCGCCATGATCAAGTTTTTGAAGGGCAGCCAGCTCCAGCTGCCTGAGCTGCGCGGCAGACAATTGACAATTGAGTTGTGCGCTAGACCAGAGTAATGTGGCTAAGTCTTTGGCCCTCAAGTCGCCTGGCTTAAGCGTCATTAGCCTCTCCACTACGATGGCCATACATTCTTCTTGGTCCCAACGTTGCTCAGCAAAGAATGCAAAAATGTGTCCCAATCCTCTGGGTTCAATCTGAGCTATTTGTGTAGAGTCCAAGATAATTTTCTGCAGATGTTGGCAGACTCGCTCGTCTCGCACACGCTGCAGCCGCAGAGCCTTGATTAAAGAGATTAACAAAGCGGAGTTATCTGGTGTAAGATTTAACCCTAAAACGGCATTAGCCAAAGTTGTGTCATAAGCCTCTTTCACACTGCCCGTAATCACAGTCGACGTCTTATAGGCGGCATTGCTAATCAGAGCTAGATCCAGCTCAGTTAGAGCTGACAAATGCATTGGAAGTTGCTCCTCCAGAAGCACCTGAAAATCGTTTGATATTGTCTGCTTCTTTTGCAGGCCCATGTAAAAGCAAACTTGAAGAAATCGCTCTTTGTTGTCACGGAAATCTTCCTTTGCCAGCCGGCGCACTGCTTCCTGGTGAAAATCCGTTCGTTTGAGCCAGTTTGGTATCAGGAAAAGGAATGAGTACAGCGTTTCAAGCACTGTTGAGGTGTCCATCTTTGCTAGCTGTGCCACTGCATGTTCATCCAATGTGTTTAAGGCGGTCGCATACATTGGAAGTGCTGCATTTGATCGATAGCTTGATGCTAGAATGATCAGGGCTGGCAGTTGTGAAGCATCCGTCTTCTCCACAGATTGCTGAAAATAGCGACTGTCTGTGATTGGAAAATAGTCGGCATAGCGCACTGTCGTAGGAACATCGTGCACATTTTCTTTATCCTTGTACCGCACCAGTGCGATATGTTTGGCAAAGCGTGTGAGCAGCGTGCCGGCTTCATCGGCGGTGTCCCGCACCACATCTCTCGGCGTGAAGGAAGAGTAAAATTTCAGTTGATTGGTGCGGATGGAGGTTCCCGCAAAGCGGCGAAGTAATGCGTACATCGTTTACTTAATTTCAGTTTTTTATGTAATTTCACTCAGAAACGTGCACATGAGCCTCATGTAACCTCCGGTAACCCTTTACAACACTAGAGCCCTTTCAACATATCATATGTTTTTACCTGCCAAAACTTTCCAGCACTGAGACAGGCATCACCAAGAAAATGAAAAAAGCGGCTGGTTTTGTTGTTTTTCGGCGCCTCTGTGGAGAGATAGAGTACTTATTGTTGAAAGCCTCATATGGTAGCTTTCACTGGACTGCACCCAAGGGTCATGTGGACCCGGGGGAGGACGATTTCACCACAGCGCTGCGGGAAACTAAAGAGGAAGCCGGGCAAGTGACTTACGATACCACACACGTGCACACCTCAATCTAATTGAAATGCATAAACAGTTATGACGAAAAGGACTTGATTATATACCAGGACACACCAATAACGCTTAATTATGAGGTCAGGTTTCGCCCTAATTCGCAGGAAGAGCAAAAAATCGTGAAATATTGGTTGGCTGAGCTCCGAAATCCCAACCAGGCACCTATTCTCTCTGATGAGCATACGGAGTTTAAGTGGCTGGGCAAGGAGGCCGCTAAAGACTGTGCAGGTTTTAAGGACTATCAAGAGATGATAGACAAGTTTCACGAAATAATTATTAAATTATAATTCAATTAAATGACAAGTTTTGCAACACTTAAGAAAATACTAAAAAAAATACCAGTTTAAAGTAGCACGAAAGGGTGTCAGAAAAATGGATTCTAGCAACGTTAGCAGCACTGTTTTCGTGCATTGTGAAAATTGTATAAATTTTTTAGATTAGATTGATTGTTTTGTTGTGTGAGCTGAAACCAGCTTTTAATAAAGCTAGTGATAGAAATAATTGTAATTATTTCACCATGGGTTCCCGTTCACGCACCCCAAGCACGTCGGGAAAACGCCGTCACAAAAGCAAGCACAAGAAACGCAGTAAGTCTCACAATCGGGATCGGGACCACGACCACGAGCGTAGCAGCACGAGAACTGGCAGAGATAAATCAACAGAGGTGAACCACCATGGCCGGCGTGACCGCGAACGAGAACGGCACCGTAGCGACAGGCACACAGAATATCGCAGCTCACCGTCTATATCAAAGCCTCGAAAACGGTCCAGTTCATCGAGCGGTGACAGCCAATACTCTGACCATGAGTCTCAGCGTAGTAGACACAAGCGCAGCCGCTTCAAGAAGCTGGATGAGGTAAGCGGTGTTTCCTACAATGGCGATTACACGAAATGTATCAAAAATCTATATCAGCAAAACCAGCTGCAGGTAGAGCGTCTGGCGGAAATGGAGCGGCAGCGTCGACAAAAAGAGGCTGAGCAAAAAACCGTCGAGGAGGAAGCAGCGAAACGTATTGAGATGCTGGTGAAGAAGCGTGTTGAGGAGGAGCTAGAAAAGCGGCGCGACGAGATTGAACAAGAGGTTAACCGTCGCGTCGAGACCGCCAAGGCCGAAATGGAGCGGGAAATGATGCTGGAACTGGAGAGGCGGCGCGAGCAGATACGCGAAGAAGAACGCCGTCGCGAGGTAGGTGCTCGTAATCAGATTTCGCTGGACGACTGCTGCTATCACTGTCAGAAAACTACACACAAAACAACAACTACCGAAAACATGAACAAACATAAACAGCAGTTAAAAACAGTCGTCTTCACAATGCCATCAGAAATCGCTCTGGCGGCGTTTTCAGCAACGGCTCAGTGTGCGCGTGTGTACATGCATCTGTAAAATATTCCCAAGCCCCCATCCCTTCATTTAAATAATTTGCACAGCCCATGAACCACCCCATATTTAACTGCTTAAAGGCGTAGACCCCACCACAATTTGCATCACTAACCTGGCATTTTTCAGCTCGCCTTTATCGCAAGCCTGCACACAGCCCCACTGAGCCCCTGGGAACGCCGCAGCAGGTTTCGCATCTATCTTCTTGCCAATAATTTTGTAATTTTTATTTTTCCTACCAAAAAAGCTAAAATGACGACATTGCCAAGTGTCGCATGTGTCACAGTTTTGATGCCAAACAAATATTGCGTACTTTTACTCTTAGCTTCATTTTTTGTTTGTTCTTACCTACATATTTTAAAAACTTTTATTTTGGTATTGGTTTTTGTAACCCGTTGTTATCATTGGGCGCATACTCGCTTTTTGTAGACCGTATTCAGCGTGATAATCTTGTTGTATGTACGAGTAAGTGTGTGCTTCATGCGAGAGCCCGCAATAAATACACAGAAATCCCAGCAAATCACAAATCACACAGAGCCCCCTGCCGGAATTAAGACAAGCCTGCTGTGAAGCACTTGGTCCATGGAAGGACAGATAAGCAGAGGTCGATCCCCCACTCCTCTCCTATACTCTTCTCCCAAAAACCCAGGTTCGCGTACAGTCCTGCTTTCTTTAAGTTAGTTTCTATAGTTAGGTGGTCTAGTTGTGGGGGCAGTCGTTGAGCCTGCCGGCTTATTAGTTCCAACTGTACGCTGCTTGAAAAACAAAGACAAAAGACGGGTGAGTGTCCTAAGCAAACGATACTTCGTGGACGGTGTGATAAGCCATCAACTATAACGATACAAGCTAAGCACATAGCTAAACAATATATGATGGACTACGGAAGACTCTGAAGATAGTTTAAGATTCACTCGCCAAGGTTTTAGCGTTATAGAATATCTGTCTATAATTTTTTATTAAGCCGGATTACAAATTTTACACTTTTTCGTGCCTAGTTTGCGATTTTCATGTTTGTTTTTGAAGCTTTTTATTTTTCCAAAAATGTTTATGGAATTAGCAAAAAAAAAAAAACAAAATGAAAAATATCCAAAAAGTTTAAAAATTACCAATCAAATTTAGCCATTATACTGGAATAATGATCTATTTAAATAGTAAGTAGCAACAAAACAAAACAAAAAATAAATGAAATGACCAACAATTTAGAAATACTAGTACATTTGTTTATGTTGTGTGCTATTATAATGTAAAAAACTAAAAGAAAAACTTACTTAAAACATTCTTATTAGACACTACTAAATGTTTTTACTTTCACCAAAATTTTTCTTGTAACTTATTGTTAAACATAAAAATAGATTTAACTGCATTTGCAGCTCATCAAGAAAAAAAAAAAATTGAACCACAAATTTCTGTGCGTCCAATTCTCGCAAAGTTTGCATCGCATCGCTGATGTCAAGAAACTGTTTCTATTTTATAGTTATAAGCTGTGGCTAAAAGATAAGGCATGATTTATTAATACGACATTTTGTTTGGGTTTTATAGGAGGATGAAAAGCAAAAACGCGAAGAGCTTGAAGAGATTTTGGCCGAAAATAATCGTAAAATTGAAGAGGCGCAAAGAAAATTGGTAAGCTATAAAAGGTTATTGTTCCTTGGAAAAGTTGTCTTATTGCTTTTTTGTGTTGTTTTAGGCCGAGGAACGCTTAGCAATAATTGAAGAGCAGCGTCTGATGGACGAGGAACGCCAACGAATGCGCAAAGAACAGGAAAAACGCGTTAAAGAAGAGCAAAAAGTCATATTAGGCAAAAACAATTCCAGGCCCAAGCTGTCATTCTCCCTCAGACAATGAGCCATTTGTGGCACGGTGTCAGCTGGGAACCATGGCATAATTTCTTGTTAACAGCTTTTGCTTTTTGTTTACCTCACTGGCAATTTGTTTGTGCTTAAACCATTTATCCGTTTTTATTGTTCTTATTGTGTTTATTATTACATTTTTTTAATGACGAATTGATGGTTTTAAGTACAAGCAAAGTGCAACTTTCACCTTTTTCGAAATTGCCAATTATTATGAAAATATTTATTATACAGCTCTACATAGTGCAATGTGCTAGCGATTTCCTTAAATTTTTTACATATACAATTCATATGTGGACGAATGATTATGTGTAGTGCGTCGTATTGTTAATACATCTGAAAAATTAGGAATATCTAAAAAAAAATCAGTAAATATGTATCTATTTGCCATTTTTGATATTTAAAAAAAACAAAAACAAACCGCAATCGAATTGGATAATAAAAATTTTAGAAATGCGTAAAATTTGTATGGTAAAGGAACCCAGACATTTCGAAAACGGACAAGAAATAACCAAGTTCTAGGCAACATTTTTAAAGCCAGATATATAAAAAACCATGGCATACTTTTGGGGTTTGCTTTATTAAAAAAGTATGGCATACTTTTGGGCTGGTCTATTGGGCCTATTATTTTACAAAATTGCGTCTAACAGGCGAATCCTTGCAGCCCTGAGGTTCTTGATGGTTTCAAATGATACAGGACACCCTTCCGCTCATGTGAACATGCATCACGCCAGGATCGGACGAGAAATGCCGGAGATATCAAAATTTAATCCTTAATCCTTGATGTCCTTGAAACGAATTTGGTTGCAAACGATCGGGAGATTCTCCTGATCACGAAAAGTGTGACCCGCCCAAATCGGTTGCCTAATAGCCGAGATATAGCGTCCCAACTAAAAATACTGGGTTTTTTAAACTAAGCTATATCTCGGCCAAATAGGGTCAGATCCTTGAAGGACCTACTTTTTCAGGATCGTGAGGATCCAGACTATCGATCGGCATAAAAAAATCGAGATTCGGCGAATACTGGTTTTCGCAAAAATCATGATGTAACCATCATCCTAATTGCGAAAACCGGTATTTGCTGAATGTCCTTTTTTTGATGCCAATCGACAGAATGGGCTCTCCTGATTACAACAAGACATGCCACGCCCAAATCTGCCCCTATTTGGCGGAGATATAGCTTGATTAAAAAAAAACAGTATTTCTTTGGGACGCTATATCTCGGCCAAATGAGCTCCGATCGGCGGAGGACTCACCTCTCCAGGATCGTAAGGATTCGAACTGTCCATCGGCTACAGTTTTTTTCCGATCCCATTATCCTTCGAATAATGGCGAAGAAATAAAGGATTAATAGCGATACCAAGGCAATGTCCTTATTGTCCTTGATGTCAAACGATAGAGGACCTTCACCCGATCACGAGGAGGTGTGGCACGCCCAGATCGGACAAGAAATGGCAGAGTTATACGCATTTTAAAAAAGCTAAAAATTTCTGCCAGTTTCGTATCAACCAGCTTTTGACCTGATGTAAAAACATAAAACATGCCCGTTGCGTATCATGGGGGCGCCACTGTGCAAATAAAAATTTCGATTTGCACAGTGGCGCCCCCAATGGACGACGGCCAATACCGGAACTAAAGTATGTTAGTTCCAAAAATCGCCGTTTATTTTTGGGGCGCCACTGTGTAAATCGAAACATTTTATTTGCACAGTGGCGCCCGCAATATCACCGACGGGCACTGCTGGAACTAATTATGGCCGTTAAATTCAAATTTGCGGATTTTGCGTAATTCATTTAGCAATATTTAAATTACAATAGCTCTGTTATTTCTCGTCCGATCATGACGTGATACATGTCCCCGGAACCGCAAAAATGTCCACCGTCCATTAAACCCAACGAGGGCATCAAGGACGATGAGGATATGCCCATTTGACGGCATAATTGGTAAAATCGCTATAACTCGGCCATTTTCTATCCGATCTGAGCGTGTCACCCCTCCCCATGACCAGGCAAACGTACCCGTTCGTTTGAAAAATAAGGATATTGAGTTGGGACCGCTTAAAATCTGATCTTTCGGTAGTCAGAGTCATAGTGATCGCCATAGTCGATCGACCGTGGATGGTGGAGAAGGGTGACAGGGGTCCTGGGGAGAAGGGGCATAGAAGTAGAGCTGTCCAAGTGCGTGAGCAGACGGTGGCGACTCCAAAATTGGTCCACGACCACTCGCAATGAAATCGTAATCTTGTTCTAAATGAATGTGGCGCAAGATTCGAATACGCACCGCACTACCTGTCAGCTCCACCCCACTCAAATTCACCTGTCCCCACTCCACACCCATCCACTCCAGCGCATATTACTTCACATCGAATTTAGCAACGAGTTTGGTGTTCGGAGCCTTTACTTTGCCTACCTTTGCCGCATTGATTTTTGAGCGGAGCATGCGTGAAAGGCGAAGGCGACAGCACTGCCACCTGAACAGGCCCAGATCTGGCCAGATCAAAGATCTTGGGGGGCACGGCCCCCAGGCGGATGTTGCAATTTGATTAATTAATTAAGTGGAAAATCGACAAAGCTCTTTACGGCATTGCTCAGGTTTTTCGATCAAACAATCTTCGAATGTCAGCGTGCAATTTGTTTGCTGTGACGGCGATAAGCAACAAGCCTCTATCCCCTGCCAGTCAGCTAACTTGTCAGCAAACTGATCCTATTAGGGGAGTGGAACGTATTATGGAAATACGGGTGGATTAACATAAGTAGTACAATTGCCTTGACGGCTTAAGGGAAACGCTAATTAAAATAATAAATTTATAGATTGATCTCTAAGTATACTTACCATATTCAGCCAATCCTTTCTTTCTTATAACCTCTATCAAAGCCCTTTTCGTATCACCATCAGTTTCATTCAAAATTAATAAAATATTATCTTCGAACATACAGGAATATTCACTGAAACCCATCATATATTGCATTAATTGTTTTTCTAATAAAAGCAAACTTTCACTTGACTTTGGCCCATGATCGTAGCTTGAATGGTATGCTGTGCCATTGTATGACTCTGGCTTATGGGTCACAAAGGACCCGATTGACAATCCAGAGACAAGAGCTTCGCTTTGCCTACATTGTTGCAACAAACTGGAGCATAGCACTGTGAATGTTTTATTACCATAGCACAAAATTTGCCAAGAAATAAAATTAAAAAATTATAACAATTTTGCATTAGCCGGATTCCGGTTCGCGGTGCGTGGTGCGTGTGCTTGGGCTTGGATTTTGAATGGAGGTGGGGCCAGAGAGCTTTGACTCGACGAGCCATATAAAAGTTACGAACGCGACAGTTGGAGACATAGTTCAGTGCAGGAGCCCCAAGTGAAGCGAACTACCAAGCCACCACAAACCAAATCTAAACAAATTCCAAGCCAAAATGTTCGCTGTAAGTCAAAATAATTACCACTAACAACCTTTCTCAATCTGTTCCCTTTCAGCTTTTGTCTCTGTTCATCCTGGGTGTAGGCGCTGCCGCCGCCATCGAGCTGCCACTGAGCCCCATCTACCACTCCCCGGGACTTATCAAACCCCTGCTCAAGGCTGTCGAGGTTGAGGCGCCCGCCCACTATGACTTTGCCTATTCGGTTCACGACGAGCACACCGGCGACATCAAGAGCCAGACGGAGTCCCGCAAGGGAGATCAAGTGCAGGGCCAGTACACGCTAATCGATGCCGACGGATACCTGCGTACCGTTGACTACACCTCGGATGAGCACAATGGTTTCAATGCCGTCGTCCGCCGGGATCCTCTTGGCCACAAGGTGATTAAGGCTGCTCCCATTGCTAAAATCCTGTCACCTCTGCCCCTTGCCTATGCGGCCCCCAAGTTGCTCGCCGCGCCCAAGCTGCCCCTCGGCCTGTACCACTAAGTCGGACAGTTGTATAGGGAGAGAGAGAGATATCAAACACTGATTTCATCGCATCGACGACGACCACCCATCCGCACTAGCATCTGCATCTGTATCTGAACTCTAGCCGAACTATTATTTACCTGATACCCAGACACAACCTTGTTTCGTATCGTATCTTCATTCTACACATTACATATGCATCTCTATTCTGCGTCTTCTCCGACGACTTTTCCCACTTAGACTCTTCGCCACTCAGTTACCGATACTTCCGCATATTGGTATAAGGGGGGGGGTCCTATCTCATCAGCGTAATATTGTATATATTATGTGTAAATAGAAGGCAATAAATGCATTTTAGAAAACAATTTCTATCGGAAAAACACTTTTCAAACAACAGCCTGTGGGATGGATATATTCTACAATAACAGATCATATGATATATTTTAGTTTCAGTTTCCCTTCAGCAAAGAATATCCCTTTTCCGTGTCTGCTCAGTAGCGGGAGATGCTGGCAATGGGCTCACGACGAACCTGGGCTTGGAAACCGAGCAGCGGGTCGGAGGTGTAGTCCACAATGCGACGATGGCCATCGGGCTCAATGAGGGAGTAACGACCCGTGACATATTCGCCGCGCCGATGCTCGAACTGGTCTTTGATATCCCCAGTGTGGCTATCATGGACGGAATAGTGAAACTCATACTGAGCTGGACTCGAAATCAGCTCATCAGGGTGGCTGGCTATGATGGAAGCCTGAACAGCGGCAAATGCACACAGGATCAGGCAAATAACAATTCTAGAAGACTATTCAAGTGCTGCTTGATACTGTGATAGACTTCCATAGTGTTTGTCGCTTACCAGGGCACTCATGCTGGAGCTGGGGCTCTGGATGTGGGTGGAGCGTACTCAATCGACTGATGATTAAGGGCTTGTCTCAACCAGCTTTTATATGCAGAGCCCGTATGTCGTAGTGGCCAAGTTATGGGAGATGAAATTAAATCACCCGCAAGCAGTGCAATGGTTTGGGCTTATGCAACGCGTACCAACTCTTGGCGAAATCGCATTAGGGAAATGAAACTGAATCGCTTGCACTTGCTCCATCCCATCTCATGTTCCATCTTCAGCTCTACGAGTTTCTGTGCTCAAGGGGCGGGTCAACAATAGGATATATGTATGTTCAAAATTCACTCGGATTATATTATTATAGATTAAATTACAACTTACGCTGATATATCAATATTTAGCTTATTCTGTATCACAGCATTAACAAGATTAACTCTACCTCTACGCGATGATTGGATGATTTGACGATTTGACGCTTTGACGATTTGACGATTTGTATTCAGATTCAGTTCGAAAAAGACGTATTCATTCCATTCTGTATCAGGTACAACGGCACTTTGCTGGTCGATGATCTCCTCAAAATTTATTTTCCAGCAGCGATCCTGGGAATATGATAATGGGATAATAGAAATACCTGGTGGAACGCCAATGAGTTTCGGATTGTTATGTGGTGCTGCCCCGAATTTTCAGTTGCTAACCGACTACTTGATTTGGATTGATTGGAGTGCTATCGACTTCTACGCTTGCTGATTCCCCAAATTCAAGTTACCGTTCTCGGCCACCATCCAGGCGGTCAGCTTCTCATCCTCCGTCTTGTTGGTCTCATCCCAGGGGAATGACGCGGCTCCTGTTTCTGCTGCTGGCTTCTGCTTCTGTCTGTTTTGTGCTCTGAAAGAATGTGGACACGTGATACAATAAATACTTACTACTCCAATTCTTATTTAATAAAGAGATTAGTTTGCCATACAGAAAGTAAAACTCAAAGCCAATATTCGGGTCAGTAATTAATCGCAAGTACGTACGTACACAGAGGAAGGCAAATAATATGTTGTGACTACGGTAATTGCACAGATGATATGATATAGTGACAATGCTTCTTACTTCGAGATACTTCTACTCTAATTCTACTCAAATGTATTTACAACTTGGCGGCGAATGCTGATTTTTACCTTATAGGCCAAAAGCGACATTCTTCATCAATTGAGGGGGAGGACGAGGAGGAGTTATCACTTGGGGCACCCACACAAAATGTTCAATGACAAGCAAATGAAAAGACACAAAACGATGACACACACACAGAGAGAGAGAGAGAGAGAGAGGGAGAGAGAGAAATGAAAGACACAGAGCACAATCTATAGAAAGAGCACAAAGTATAGAGAGAACAACATGGACGACATGGATGATAGCGCATGATCATGATAGCATGAAGATTCCAAGAAGCATGGGACAAGGTCTACACGAGCATGCAGGCCAGGGAGCCTCCTCCTCCGCCTCCTACTTACAGCGAGTCCGCGTGACTGCCGTTGTTCACCTCCAGGCTGCTTTGGGTGGTGTTCTTTTCCGGATGCCTGGCCGCAGGAAGCTTTGCATGAGGTCGCGTTCGCGATGAGCGCCACTTTTCGCCTGCTGCGTGGGCGGCACTGTGTGAGGGTACTTGCCGTCGCTGTCGGAGTCCATCGACAGCTGGCCAAACAGGTCCTCCAGGAGCATGTTGGCCTTAGCATTGCGCTGGCGTTTGGCGGAGGTTTTAAGCTTGGAGCTGCACGAAAGACAAAGTCACATGGTGAGGGAGCGAAATGAATCTCAAGTGCGGCGAACGATGGATAAGGACTCTTCCCAGTAAAGTGCCCATTTTTGTAATTTTCCCCCAGTCGTTCCCTTCTATTCACAAAAAACTCACTCACCCAAGTATCTGGTCCAGATCGTCAGACCTCATCTTGGATTCCAGCCCAGTCAGACGGGATCGCGCGGACAACCGAATGCCGGCTCCATTGAGTACTCCCCCACCCAACATGGATGACGCTTCATAGGAGGGATGTTGATGTTGATGCTGCTGTGGCTGGCGCACTATTAAGCTGGGCGGGGCTTGGCTGGCGCTCACCTTAGAGAACACGTTGTAGACCTTGGAATCAGGGGCCAAGACGGAGTTGCGTGTCACCGGTACATAAAAACCACCGTTGGTGCCAGCTGCGCCAACAACGAGCTTGGGATTCTTCTTGGTATTCTTGTTGTCCGTGTCGTAGCTCAGCTGGCTTCCATTCACATAGATGGCTCCAGCGTTGCGTGACATGGTGTTGCTGAAGGAGACATTCGGGTGGTACAAATGCTGCTGAGATCCCTCTGCTGCTGGCAATCCAAAAAGCTGGGCAATATTGCGATTCAAGTAGATGTCGTTTATGGATTCACCTCCGTTCTGTGGCTGGCGTTGATCTCCTGTGGGTCCGACCAGGCTGGAAGAGTCTGCCAGGGATTGCGGGATCGATCCTCCCCCAGCAACAGGCATGCCCATATCGTGGCTGGTTAAGCTCATCTTTGGCTGGTACTTTCTCGACATGCTCACGGTTTTCGAGAGACCCTTGCCATTGCTAAGGTTGTTGTTGTTGTTGCCCTGATGGATGAGCTCGGTGACAACCTGGAGCTTCTCCTGCACCGGAAGCACGTGGTTTGACACATTCTGGGTCTGAGGTAGCAGGAGCTGGCCAGAAGAAGCCGCCGCATACTTGGAGCTGAAGCGAACACTCGCCTTGGTGGCCGCCGTTGGCGAGATCCGCTTGAGGGCGTGAAAGTACGGATACTTGAGGCTCTGCTGGGCCGTGGGACGCTTGTCGGGATCGTAGGCGAGCATATCTTCGAGCAAATCGAGTCCGTTTTGGCTGCAGCGGCTGACGACGCTGCTAAGTGGCACTTTGATACAATCTGGATAGCGGAAGTGGATCATGGACGCCAGTCGGTAACCATCTGGCCAGTCACCCTGCAAAGCAATATCATATTTTCAGATTATAATGTTCTGCGGTGTTCAGGAGCTGTTCAGTGCACACTAACCTTCTCTGGCGTTCCCAGCACGGAGCAGATCTTGAACAGCTGATCCATCTCGCTGCTGCCCGGAAAGAGCGGTCGGAATGTGTACAGCTCTGCCATGATGCAGCCCATTGCCCACAGGTCGATGGTGCTGCCGTAGTTAGTGGAGTGCAACAGCACCTCTGGCGCCCGATACCACCGTGTCGACACATAGTCCGTGAACGGCGGCCTCGACCTGATCTCCCTTGCTAAGCCGAAGTCGGCTATTTTGATCAGCTCTGGGCCAGAACAGAGAAGATTTTCCGGCTTGAGATCGCGATGGAAGAATCCATGACGATGCATGAAGGCCAGGCCAGTGAGAACCTATCAGGGAGATGGGAGATGCGTTACAGATGTCAAAAGATCTCCATGCTTGCTGCCGGCTCACCTGGAAGAGAATGCTCTTCAGCTCGGGCTCGGGCAGGTGGGTGTCCCGATCCTTGATCATTTGGTAGAGGTTCTCTTTCATGTACTCGAACACAAAGTAGAGGGTGTCGTTCTCTCTGATCACTTCCTTAAGCTTGACGATGTTCGGATGCGATAGTTTCTTCAAGGACTGCAATTATGGAGCACTCATTTAGGAGGAATCTAGAATCTCTAGAACTTGTTTAGAACATACCTTAACTTCCCGCAGGTTCATAGCCTCCTCCCAGGAGTAGTACTTGCGTTTCATTCTCTTTATGGCCACCTTCTCGCCGGTGTCCTTGCGCTGGCCCAGTACGACGGTGCCGTAGGTGCCGTCCCCCAGTTGGGTCAGCGTTATGTATCGGTTCATGCTTATTACAATAGCACTCTGCAGTTCTTCACATAGTTTCTGGATGCACCTGCACAAAGAAATAAACTTAAGAATGAGTTTCATTTATGTATGTGCAAGCAATAAAGGGGGTTTTTTTATTATTTATACACCTCCACACGGGCAACACACGGTCAAACCTCAAAGGAATCTCAGAGTTTGAATTAAATGACATGCACTGAAAATGGAATCGAATTAAATCGGCCATGAGCCCGTTGTCCGAAATTGTGTGGCCCGATTCTCGGATTCTCCCCTATCCAATTGGAATCAATATATTGATCCAGAGCACCCAACCGATAAGCTTGTCCGAAACTCATTTGATTTAACCGAAAAACAACTCTCCGTCAAGGTCACAGATATCAACAAACGCGGATGGGATGGGATGAGGATAGGGCGGTGAGTGGCCAGTGTCGACGGGTCTGTAATTACAGCTTGTTTGATTTGATTTGATTTGCAAAGGAAAGTACACACAAGTCAAGAGTCGCAGATAATAGAGAAAAATAGTTACAATCGACTAATCAAAATCCAGACATATCCACAGATGATTCGAAGTTATAAGGGCATTCTCAATTCAATGCAACAACCGCACCAAATCTTAATTAAAAGTGGTAAAAATCAAAAACACAAAAATATTCAGATATCCATAGGACGGCTTTCTAGCGGAACGCTTTTTTATTTTTTATCTATAGAATCTTGATTTTATTAGGTGTTTGCATTAGGGCTCTTTCCCCTTTGCTAATTTTTGCCGATTCCAAAAGAATATCGCCCAGGCCAGGCGTTGGCCACAATGAGCATTACAAGACTCGTTAGCTTCATCTTCAGTTTCGAAATGTTTTGGATCTCCATCCTTCTGAGTTTTTAATATAATATTTAAATTCCCTTCCCTAATCAAATTGGCAATGCATTTATAACCTTTAAATTCCCGATTTTGTGCGGTGTTTGCATTAGTGCTCCCCCTCCCACCCCTCAAAAAAGAGCTGAATGAGTGCCTAAGGAAAATGTAAGGGACATGAAGGGAATTCATGTTAGCCACAATGCAAAGTAGGAGGATCTTCAGCTTCAGCTTAGAAACCGGGAATTTCTATAAAAGATCTACTTGGGGGACGACTAAAAGATCTACTTGGGGGAAAACTAACTCAATCGCAATCTACTGATGAAGCTGGGCATTCAAGTACTACTCCTCATTGCTGGAATATCTGGGGCTTCTAGAAATCTACATTTGAAAAATAAATTGGTCACGGCGAATTTAGTTCCTTATGGAACACAAACAATTTCTTTTATTTCCTAAAACAGATACAGATGTACATACGTATAGTAGTAGCTTTTATAAATGTGCATATGTACATATGTATATACTTTCTTGTGTGTATGATTATTTTGGGTTACGTTTTTCGAAGGAGTCCCTCAGGGCGATTTGAGTCACGTTTTGATGTGACTTTAGTCAAAAGCCTGGGCTGCCCGCAGCGAAGCCTTGAACCTATTCACATTTAACTAATTTATTAGATTTGCACAAGGGACACGCACATCTGAGGGGGATTTGAGTGTTACTACTATATCCGATATGCGACTAACTTTTCGCACTGTGTACAAACAAATAAACAAACTGAAAGGTTAGGTTCGGGGGTCACTTTATCGATTGCCTTTCGGTCAATGGGGTCGGTCTGCTGTGAAAGCAGTCACTGTTAACTGTTATCCAATGCGAGGAGGGGCTTCGGCTTCGCTTCCCGATTCAGCAATCCCTATTCCCTAGTCGTACCTCAGTCACAATCGCATTTAAACCCGGTTGTCTCCACTTAATCACTGGCTGATTCGAATCAGACGAGTTCAATATAGATCTCTCGAGTTTCTTCCTATGTGAGTAACCACTCGCGAACAGGAGTTTATTTTATAAGCAAACATTAACAACTGCCAGAGCCGATATCCACAACAACCCGAAAACCTAAACAACCAACCGCAACCCTAACTAGACCATCCCTCACCTCCGCTGCACCCCCCCCCAGAGAGCCGAACGCACGAAGGTCTACGAGTGGAATCAATCGGGACACGGAGCCGGCCATATCGGAGAGACAGAGAAGGGACACCTTGCACCTGTTCCAAGAGTCAGCGATAGGGTGGAATACGCACAGACCGCGGCCCAGGCCCAGGTGGTTACTAGGCAGGGCTCTGTTGTTTTCGGTTGCCCCAGCAACCATAACCTTGATATGGAATGGACTCGACGCTGCACGGCGACACCACACCGCCTGGCAAATGTTAAGCGAGAGTCAATCAAAATGGACGAGCAGGTTAGCCAGGGTTCAGGAGATGAGAGTGAGAGTGAGGAACCGGCAAGGGGCTTTCTGGAGGAGATCAACTGCCCAGAGCCGGGCATCATTGATCGCCAGATGATCGAGACTGCCTACCTAGGTGAGGGACAAAAGGGAGAGTCGGGTCGCCTGCATCAGCTGGAGCCTGTGGTATACGAGCGCATCCGAACCATGCGGCTAGAATTCAAGAGCAAGTCCGCACGAAAGAGTGGAGCTTTGGAGCAGGTCTAATCTGAAGGATTTCTTTGAAGATCTCTTGCGTATCGACCACCTATGGATGTTGCCCAATCTCACCAAGCTGTGCCTCAACTGCAAC
The DNA here is from genome assembly GCA_035043285.1 of Drosophila subsilvestris. Lineage (NCBI taxonomy): Eukaryota > Metazoa > Arthropoda > Insecta > Diptera > Drosophilidae > Drosophila > Drosophila subsilvestris. The sequence continues at coordinate 7,131,799 of JAWNNB010001719.1, read as the reverse complement.
AAAATTGAGGTCATAGAGCACATTGGAATGCTCACGGCTCTCAAGGAGCTGAATCTCAGCTTCAATTACATCACGAAAATCGAGAACCTAGAGACGCTGGTCAACCTGGAAACCCTCTCGCTGTTTAGCAATCGCATCAGGAAAATTGAGAACCTTACCCTCGAAAAGCTGGTCATCCTCAGCATTGGCAATAATCTGATCGAAACGGTGGATGGGGTGAGACATCTCTTTAAGAAATTACATCTTTTAATCGCCTCTTACTCTCTAGATCGAGCGACTGCGCTTTGTAAACAGCCTGAAAGTCCTTAATCTGGAAGGTAATCCCATTGCCCAGCAGCCAGACTTCCCTCTATCTCTCTATGTGACTGCCATGCTGCCCCAATTAAATTACTATGAATACGTTTTCATCAAGGCGGACACCCGGGCAGCGGCGAGGAAACGTTTCTAGTAAGAATCCTCCATCTATTCCATCATCCGGATAGTCAACTTCCCTTGCCAACAGTTGCGAACTACGCGAGATCGAGGAAAAACAGGAGCGCGAGATTCAGGTCCTTGAAACGGATGCAAGGGAGGCAGCCGAAGCAGAGCGACTAGCTTCCAGCTTTGTGGAGCATCTAGATGGACAGCAGCTGTACGATTCCCTGTGGCGAGATGACGAGAACGGGCGCCTCCTGATGCTGGTGGGCGCTCCGGTACAAGAGCTGACCGAGGAGTATGCCAAAGATGTCCACCAGTTGACCCAGAAGATCTACAGGCTGGGCCTGGAGCGCTTTGGAGAAAGGGAAGAAGAGATCCGGGATTTTAACGCAAACCTGCAGGAAGGGCAGCAAGAACTGCAGTCCCTGGGCCAGTCGCAGATCGAAAAGTTGTTGCAATACAAGGAGCGAACTTTCGAGGAGTTGCGCTCGAAGCTGCGGGAGCTGGAGGAGAGCGAAGACGGGTCAGAAGAGTTCTCCCAGGTGGACACCCTCAACGGACAATTTGATGATGCGTTCAACGAGATGTGGCAGAGCTTGATGTCCCAGGAATTACATTTGCACGAGGCTGTTGAGGTGAACAGGAGCAGATTGAATGATTCCTTAAACTTATGTCCCTCCTATCCTCAGGAATCCACGCGGAACTTTCATCGCAAGATATCCCAGCTGATGGCCGGCTTTGTGGAGCAAGCTCAGGTTTTTTTTCTCCAGCTCCGCGATGTCTGCAGCCACTTTGCAGATAACATGAAGGAGATTGTGTCACAATTCCTTTCCACCAAACTGGCTCGTCAGGAAATCGGTGCTGTTCCCAAAGAGTTGATGATGTATGTGGACGATCGCGATGCGGTCCTGCAGCTGGTCGAGCGCATGCGAAAAACTCATATATTGCGCATAGATGTACGCGAGGATCGCATGGCCATACGCAGCAGGGAGTTCATTGACAACATGATCCAGCAGCTGAACAAGTAAGTGGAGAGGACGAATTCAAAAACGACAAAAAGACACTATAGACACTAACTTTCCAGCAAGGAAATGGACCGCCATCGTGCCAAAATATTGGAAATTAATTCGTTCATGGAAATGATGACAGATGCTCTGGCCAATCTTCCTCAGGAGTTGAACCAGGAATGAGTTTTGGGAGCAACGGTTTAATTTTAAATTTCAATAATAAATGCAGCATTTTGGACAAACATCAGTTAGATGCCTTGACCTTCTATTTTTTCTCCTTGAGGCCCTCGAGGTGGGCACTCAGTCCCGCTTGGAACAGGGGAGTATTGATATAGTCCACACAGGCACGCAGGTCCCCGGCACGATCACTGAGCAACTCGCGAACATCCGTTTCACGACACATTCGCTTGGTCAGTGTTCTGGCAATGGGATTGGCCTTATCAAATGTGCCAATGAAGGCGGCACACTGGGCCAAGGCCTCCTCTTTGCTACCGGCCACTTCATCGATGAGGCCCACCTCCAGGGCCTCCTGAGTGCTGAATAGCTTACCTTGGTTCAGCGCCCGCTCGACAATGCGGCGTGGCAGCACACTCAGGTAGGAGAGCATCATCCACCTGGAGACGAGGAAACTAAATCGCGTGGCATGCACTCCGATGAAGAAATTAGGCAGCATGACGCGGTACTCGCATGCCGTGGCCATAATGCAGCCAGCTGCAGGCGCATGACCCTAAAAGTGGGAAAACGATTAGTGGAAGTGCTTGTTCGACGCAGAATCAGGACTTACGTTGATGGCCGCTGCTGTTGGAATGCCGCAAAGATGCAGGGCCAGCCACAAGTCTTGGAAGATTGTCCAAAACTCCTTCAGCCTCTCCTGATCGGGCTTGTGCAACTCTCTGAGGTCAAGTCCGGCGGAGAAAACTCTGTCATTGCTCTGGATAATAATAAAGAAATCGTGTCAGACAACGCCTTTGTCCCCTGTGCAGACTCACCGACGTCAGAATGAGCCCACGGCTCTTGTTGCACTCAATCTGGTTGATGGAATCAATTAGGTCGTGCATCAGATTCAATGTGAGAGTATTCACGGGCGGAAGACTCATTGATAATGTGGCAATTCCACTCTTGTCGTCCACTTCGATCGTTGTGAGACCAGAGTTTCCTGCATTTGAGAGCGATCGCAAATTTTGGCTGCAAAGGATGGGTTTTATCTGCCGGAGATTCGGTATCACCCTGTTGCGCAACATTTCTACGACTTTTGATCTTGAGTAGCAATCACGCACTCAGCGGCAGGCATTAAATTAAACAAATTACTTCTTTTTTTTCATTTGTAGTCGTGACGCGAACCAAAAAAAATTCCGAGATCTTGATAGCGCGTGAAAACTGCCTATCGATAGGAACGAATTTGAACATAAATTTAACTGATTTCATTGATATTATTATATATATGTAAAAAATGATTATTGCTCGTTAGCCTTCTAATGCCATATAGGTCAGACCGAACATTTTGCAGTCCGTTCTATAGATTTCAGGGATGCCTAGGCCATTCGGACTAGCTTGGGTAGTGAATGCCATAATTTTGGTGATATGTATCAAATTTATAGATTGCCTTTGCTGAAGAGTAGACTCGTCCAGAGAAGACAACACTATCACCAAAGACCTTTGTTCTGGCTGCCGGTTTAATGGAGATTGTTTCCCTGGATCTGTACAGGATAGATAGATATTATAAAAAACAGTGAAGGAAGTCTGGCTACATACTACATAAATCTATTTAGTATTTTATCAATATAATTATTATACAAAATCTATAACTATAAAATTTTCAACAAACTGAAATACAAAGGCTTTATTGAAAAATTGGCAATTATAATTTCAACACATAATTATTTCCTCGTTTTCTTTTTCAGACCATCGAGATAAATCCCGAGACCCTTCTGCACGGCTGGCTGGTTAACAAAGAACAAAAACTTCTCCAGATCGTCCTGACGCTCGTTTTCCAATTGCTGCAAATCGGCTGCGCGGAACTGCTGTTTGGTCAGTGCCCGAGCCAATGGATTCACTCTGGCGAATGTGCCTATGAAGGCGGCACACTTTTCCACCGCCTCTTCTTTGCTGTTTGCAGTCTCGTCAATGAGGCCGATTTGCAGGGCCTCCTCCGTCGAAAACATACGGCCCTGATTGAGAGCCCGCTCTGCCTGACGTTGTGGAAGGACGCTTAGGAAAGACGACATGAACCACTTGGGCGCCACAATGCCCAGTTGAGTCTCATTCAAACCAATGGTGAAATTTGGCAGCATGACTCTGTACTCGCAAGATGTGGCCAGAAGGCAGCCTCCGGCGGGGGAATGGCCCTACGAAACCAAATCGTTAGAGCGGACGTGGGCTTTCCTATCTGAAAACTTACATTGATGGCAGCTGCAGTGGGGACACTGCTACCATAGAGGGCAAGCCAAACCTCCTGCAATTGCTTCCAAAAGGCACGAATCCTCTCCTTTTCGGGTTTGTACATTTCCAGGATATCCAGACCGGCTGAGAATATTGTCGCATTGGACTGCAAGTGCGTTTTGCAATTGATTAGGTGTGATCGCCGAGAATTCAATTCACTATCTTACGGATGTCAGTATGAGACCCCGGCTTTTGTTGCTCTCGATTTCGTCAATGGAGGTTTTCAGATCCTTGAGCAGTTCCAAATTGAGGCCATTTACTGGAGCTCTGCACATGGTGAGGGTGGCGATTCCTGTTTTGTCATTCACCTCTACTGTGGTCAGCTTGGGGGCGTTGGACATGAGCCGGCTAGGTCCACTACGGACCATCAGACTTAAAACTTTTGTTCGGAGCATTACGGACCTAAAATGCACGAAACATGTAAACAACTTGAAATGACCTTTGGACAGGTTCCGTTTGCAGTGATAGTTTAGCTTCTAAGCTTTAAAATGAACAACTGGACTGTTTTGAACACAACCGCAACATTAGCCAGATGCTGACTGTTCCCTTTTTTCATTAGCTCACCTTTTATTCCAACTAAATTAATATAAATACAAATTCCGCTCAGCTGCAGAACCTGTTGCTTTCCTATCGGTTAATGGTTTGTTGATATCGGTCCCAACTATCGGCCACCAGGGCTGTCAATTAGACGTCCCGGTGCAACTCTGGGTTTGACGTTTACACGTCACATCGGCAAACTACCTACCCCTTGACTCTTGTGCATTCGTGTACACTTCGTTATACACTTTTGCGTGCGTTGTAGCAACTTTCACTGTAGCTCTTGCTTTTGTTAAACTGAAATTACTGAAAAATGGGCTCTGGCAAGCAACAAAAAGTGCAGTCTTCTGGCTTCACCAAGGAGGAAGAGCTTCTGCTGCAGGATTTCAGCCGTAATGTGAGCACAAAGTCCTCGGCCCTCTTCTACGGCAATGCCTTTATCGTTTCCGCGGTGCCCATCTGTGAGTAAAGTGACACGTTGTTGATTTTTTCGGCCGCCCTTTATGAATGAAAGTTGTGCTTCGCAGGGCTCTTCTGGCGCATACACAACATGGACCTGTGGCCCAGCTCTATTCTGTTTGTTCTGGTGACCGCTGCTAGCACCTATCTGATGGCCACTGCCTACAAGAACATCAAGTTCCAGCTGAAGCACAAGATCGCCGGACGTCGCGAGGACGCTGTTACCCGCGAGGTGAACCGCCAGCTTGGCGACGATAAGAAGGTCACTCGCAAGGAGAAGGACGAGCGCATCCTCTGGAAGAAAAACGAGGTCGCCGACTACGAGGCCACCACCTTTTCGATTTTCTACAACAATTCCATCTACCTGGCCGTCATCATCTTCATCAGCTTCTTTCTGCTGAAAAACTCGACGCCTTTTATTAACTACATTTTCTCCGTTGGCCTCGCCAGCGGAGCCCTGGCGCTCTTCTCCACCAGCGCCCAAACGAACTGAACAAATTTCGTCACTTACTCGTAATTTTAGGCCCTCTAAGAGATTGATTCCCTACCATAAACAGCGGGCGAGAATTGCGTTCATCCAAAACTCGTACATCGGCTGAGACATATCACCCATCAGTCGTCCGTTAAGCATTTCCAGCAGTGAACATATAAATTTTTATAGCACGAAGATGCAGTTGTTGTCTTTCTTGTAGAAAGCTGATCAACTTCCATTCGCAAATGATTTAAAAAATTGTTAAGATAAAATAATTTGTTGCTTTATTACTAATTAAAGGGGTTTTTCTCTTTGAGGGGAATTTTCAGTACTATTATATATTCATAAATGCAGAAAGGACAGAGAGAGGACAGCTCTAGCTGAATAATTCAACTTAGACCGCCTCAAGCAGCAAGGCAATGCCCTGGCCACCGCCAATGCAGGCCGAGCCAATGGCGTACTTGAGTCCCTTGCGCCTGCGAGAGGAAAAGAAAGATTATATATCTACTCGGATCGTTGAACGACAGGCAACTTACTGCAACTCATGGACCAGGTGACCGGTGATGCGAGAACCACTAGCACCCAAAGGATGTCCCAAGGCAATGGCACCGCCATTCACATTCAACTTGGAGGGATCCAGCTTCAGAACATCGGCACAGGCAAGAGTTTGGGCAGCAAAAGCTTCGTTGATCTGCACAGAGCAAAACGAGGAATCGGTCAACAGGGTCTTTTTCATTTTAAGTGGGATCTGCTCTCACCTCAATGAGATCAATGTCCTCCAGCTTCTTGCCGGCAACCTTGAGTACATTCTGGATGGCAGGCACTGGGCCAATTCCCATAATCTCAGGGTTGACGCCTACAAAGGAGAAGGCGACCAGGCGGGCCAGGGGCTTGAGGTTGTACTCCTTCAGAGCCTCTTCAGAGGCAATAATAACAGCGCCGGCTCCGTCACAGATACCAGACGCTGTGCCTGCCGTCACAACTCCGTTCTTCTTGAAGAGCGAGGGCAGCTTGTTCAGGCCCTCGATGGTGGTATTGGGGCGAGGATGCTCATCGATGACAAAGTCTACCTCCTTTCCCTTAACCTTCAGCTTGATGGGAGTGATCTCCGCATCGAAGGCGCCCTCCTTCTGACCCTTCTCCCAGTTCTTTTGCGAAAGCAGTGCGAACTCATCCACACGCTCCCTGCTGATCTTGTACTGATCGGCCAGGTTTTCGGCTGTGAGGGCCATGGGAAGTTTGCAGCGGGTATCGGTGAGACCTGCCCAGAGGGCGTCCTCCAGATTGTAGTTGGCCCCGAGGGTTGTGCCAAAACGAATGTTACGGGCAATGAACGGACTCTGGGACATGTTCTCCACGCCGCCAGTGAGCGCCACCTTGGCACCGCCCACCAGAATGTCCTGTGCTCCGTTTACGATCGACTGGAATCCAGAACCGCACAACCGGTTGATTCCTAAGGCGGGCTTCTCAATGGGCACACCACAGTTAAGCCCTACATGCCGGGGCACATAAATGCCGTCCGTGGAGGATGACTGCAACATAGAAATCCCCGATCAATTCGATTCTGAAAGGAATTGCGATTCCGTTCCCACTCACCGCAATCACATTGCCGACAATGACAGTGTCTACCTGCTCTCCCTTCAGACCAGCCGCCTCCAGAGCAGCTTTGGCAGCCACTGTCTGCAGCTGCGTCTGGTTAATCCCCTTCAGGGCGCCACCGAAGGTGCCAAAGGCCGTGCGCTTGGCAGCCACGATATATATACCTGTGTACATACATACACATATTATAATATGCGTGTAAGCAAGAATGATTATTCAAATTGTAAAAACTAAATCAAAATTTTGTTTTTTATTCAACAGGTCCAAAGTGCAACCGGCAGTGTGCGGGGGATAGCAAACAAGTCCAAAGTTCGCTCTCAGCAAAGCCTCGACCAGCCTCTCGCACGCACATCCATCTCCCAGTATCTCACTATCTATCGATCCTTGGGGTTGGATTGCCCAATATGTATATACCTTTTGTTGCTGCAGACATCTTTTGAGGATTTCGCGTTTAATTCTTTATCAAATGTAGACTGTAATATAACTTGACTGACAACAAGCGTTCGATGGGAAAACTTGACTTCTGTCTGATTTCGACTAGGGTTGTCAAAATATATCAAAATATCAATATATCGATATTTTCACAAAAAAAAAATATATTTATATCGGGATATTTTTTTTGGCAAAATATCAATATATATTTTTATTTTTGATATATTTTGATATGTTCGACTGTCTTCTGCAGGGAATTATTTTTCAGATTTTACTGAAAAAACTGGAAAGTTCGCAAACTAAATCTGAAATCTGAATTTTGGAGCACATACACCTAAAACACACACACACAGAAATAAAATGCTACCTACATTTTCAAAAACAAATACAAAGTTTCGCGTGGTGAAATAAATGTGCAGGCGGTCTGCTGTGATCTGCAAACACACTTTTGCTAAAATTTTGAGCCATTTTGTTATAGTCGTATTCCTCTACAAACTGTAGTAGAAAAGCTTTACGTCCGAGCGTGAGAGAAATGTGATGTAGCAGGTTTTCATACTTTTAACAAGCCTGTGTTTTTAACCAAAATAACCACAAACACTTACACAAATGTATCGTTGTGTGTGTGTTTGAGTCTAGGTGTATGTGCCCCGGTCGAAGAATTCTCGCGAAAGCTTAGTTTTTTTATTGAGTTATATGTATCTGTATGAAGACCAGCTCCTTGGATGCTTCCTTGAATATGTTTTAGTTTATTAGAATTTAATACCTATGTATATGAAAACGAAGAAATATAAATAAGATATGGGATATGAAAAATTGTTGTCTTTTCTGTATGGGAATTCAATTTCAGGATCGCTGTTATGTTAAAAAACAAAAAATATCAAAAATATCGAATATATCGATATTTTTTTGGTGAATAATTTCATATCGTTATGATATTTTTCAAATATTTGACAACCCTATCCGGCGACCAAAAGAGACTTAACCCACTGAACACTTCTCTATTTAAAAAGTTGAGCACACTTTGTTAAACCGCGGAAAATAATACTGTTTGTAAAGGATCCTTGTAGATCCATACTTTTCTTTACTTACAAAACAAAAATAACCACCGATATCTTTGACCTGTACTTCGTAAAATATGTTAAAGTTACATAAATTTCGTGGATATATTAAATACCCCCTGGTCGACAATGGGATAACGTTATAATTTATTGATTGAAATCGTATTCCATGATTTTGATATTCGGTTTAATATTACTAGCAAGTTAGCCCTTTCAAACCTAATAAAACAGTTTTATCCAATTCCTCAATCAATTTTGTACAAGATTGGTTAGTTTTTAGAAATCCTGTTTAGTGGATTACTTACATAATAAGGTTCAAACAAAAACGGCCAAATCAAAAAATGAAAGTGTGAACCGGATTGTGACGTCAATGTTGCTGGTCAATTAAGAGTCTGCATGCGTATGAACATTTGTACACCCTATTTCCTTTAATTGGTGTTACATTTGTTTATCAAAGCTGCTTTGAAACATTAAATTGAATTTGTATTAGATTGACATGTTATTTAACCATTTAATGCATAAAATTGGTGTTTTATATATAAATTTATCCCGGTCCCGATACCTATATTTGGTGCCCATATGCTTCGAAATTTCGTTTATATCTTTAAAACAGAGACTGATTAGTTTCTGCATTAATTGGAGCCTGAAATTACACACATTACCTCAATTCTATAATATCCTTACTCTCAAGGGTAGCAGTCTTGTTGCGCATTTAATGCCAAAGTTGCAGAACAATGCTGCTAAATCATTTTCCATGTTGCCGGAAATTTTCCCATACGAATCAAATGTATCTATCGTTAAGTGCGTATGAAATAAAGCAACAATGAATCTTTATTTCATACGCACTTAACGTAAGACGCACTTAACGAAACTTAGCAGCTTAACGAAACTTAACGAAAGCTGAGCGCCTCTCTCTCTCTTGCTAAAAGCTCTCTCTTGCTAAATGTTAATGTTAAGATGCGACTGGAATGGTGGGATTTTTTAACATTCTCTGAGCAAAAAAGTTGGCGCGAAATTCAACACTGGGACAATTGCCTTCCGCATGCCTTCCCAAAAAAACATACTAAAACCCAGATTCTTTGTCATTATCTTTGTTAAATTTTAGTTACGTTTTATGTTTGGGTGTGTGTGTGTGTGTGTGCTACAATAATTACAAAAACCTATAGCCTATGATATTTTTCAAATATTTGACAACCCTATCTCGGCTTAAAACATGCCAGTGTCAGTGCCAGTTTTTGTGTGGGCGCAAGGGCCGTTTAACAAACATTTACATCCCAGTACCACCCCTCTAGGGTTGTCAAAAATATATCAAAAATATCGAATATATCTATATTTTTTTGGTGATATATTTCATATCGCTTTGATATTTTTTTAAAAAAGAATATATCACTGATATGATATTTTTCATATATTTGACAACCCTAATTTCGACGCTCGCTCCGTCGCTAACATATTAGTGTGTTGGGGGGAGGGGGGGGAAGAAAAGCTTGCAAAGCTTTGCAACCGCCAGCATTAATGGCGGTAGAGCTTTGCTGCACAGCTGTGCCATGCACTTAAAGAAATTCTTTAAAATAAATCAATTGGTGGAAATATTGGTCTTAGAAGCTTAATTATGTATTTTTAATGACTGCTCTCGAGTAAGGATACAATACGTGTTCCTGCAGCTCTAAATTTTACTTTATACTTGATGGAAACTAAGACAGAAAGTGGAAAGGAGAAATCTCATACTTGACATCATAGTATTGGGGATTACTTATATGTGTATTTATTATGAATTTGTGTGAGGTCCATATATCTAGGCCCTAGGGGGAGTTGGATATATCCATGTTGTCCGACTTCTCAACGCTCACCGATTTGCGGGTCTTGGAATCGGCGCTGGAGCGCGAGCTCTTCAACTCTATATCCTCGGCGATAACCTTCAGTTTGCGTCCTGGCGCCTCGGGTGTGCGAGAGCGTTCGCGCCTCCGGACGGCCGAAGAGGCAGTCTTTGCGACAACCGTGGACACATCTTTAGCACGGCTTGTACGTGTCTTGCTGCTTAGGGCGTTCACCGGTGGTGGCGAGGGCGAGCTGCGTTTGCTGCGCGACCTGGGCGAACGTGAAGAGCGCTTCTCGCGGTGCGACTTTGCTGCGCTCGCGGGAACGGGAGCGTTTGCTGCTGGTGCGCCGCCGGCGCCGTGCGAGCGGGAACGTCGGGAGCGTGAGGTGCTGCGACGATGACGGGACCTAGAGCGCTTGCCGCGCGTCCTTGATGGTTTGCCACCGCGAGAGCGTGATCTACGCGAACGGGAGGTGCTGCGACGGTGACGGGATCTAGAGCGTTTGCTTCGGGAACGGGATGAGTGCTTTCCCCTGGACCGAGAGCGCCTGGAGCGCGAACCACTGCGTCGCTCCCTGGAGCCAGAACGACGTGAGCGTCTTCGGGACGTGGAGCGATGCGAGCGAGACCGGCTGGTGCGCCGATCCCGAGAGCGGGAACGGGAGCGGGACCGGCGTCGCTTGTCCTTGGCCAGCATGCCAATCACTGGATCAATAGCGGCCGATATCATACTCTGCGCTTCCTTCACAATGGTCATGGCCTCCTCGATCTCCGCCTGGGCCGCCTCGTTGGACTTGGCCTCCGGCTTGGTGATGCAGTATGTCGAATGATAGACACTTAGGTAGCCGCCCTTGAACTCCTGCCCCTGCATGCGGAGGGCGTGGATGATGCTGGTCTGCTCGCAGAATTCAATCATGCAGTACGTCTTGTTGTCCTTCTCGGCCCAGCGCGCATATTTCACCTCTCCGGCACGCTGGAAGCACTCCATTAGGTCGTCCAGGCGCCATTCGTTCTTCACATCGCACACAATAATGGTTCGCCGGATCTCCTCTATTTTGCGAGCGTCATAGAACGAGGGCAGGGCCGGATACTCTGGCAGATTGAACTCCACTAGCTTGGGGTCATAAGTCTTGATAACCTGTTGCGGAAGCTGCCCCTCGATGCGGTTGATCACTTCGGGCGGCAGTTTCGAGTCGGGCTTTTGCAGGCCCGGCACTATGGTGCCGTTCTTGAGCATCTCCAGAGCGCGGTACTCCTCGGGAATGGCCAGCACGGGGATCACGATCAGGGCGCGATCAATGAACACCGTGTTGGTGAGATGCTGTGCCACAGGCACACTGGTTGTCTCCGTGTACTTCACATAGCAGATACGCGACTGCACAGGGCACGAGACATCTCGGATGGTGGGATAGAGCCGGATCTCCTCAATTTTTCCGATGTTGCCGAACAGCGTTTGCATCTGGTCCTTGGTGGCCTGCGGCGCAATGTTGGTCACCTGTATAACACGCGGAGTGTTGCCGCCCGCCATTGTCGCCAGTTTGCTGGTGCGCTCTCAGCTCAATAAACGTTTTATTTTCAAGAAAAATACTTTCAATTAACCTACAAGCAAGCGAAAAAAAATGCAAGGGTTGCAAGCGCGTCACACAGATTCGATTGCCACAACAGAGCTGCACGGCACTCCCACCCTATCGATAAATGGTCTGGATATCATTCGATAGTTTTGAATGTTTTCATACGGTTCCATACGAATATTAAGCCTAGTACTGAGACGCGCTAAATTTTCGGTCGACCGAAAGTGCTGTATATTCCGCTCGGTGCCTAGAGTGACCAAAGTGGGCAAACTGCATGCTCTACGGTTACACTGTTTTGTGTTTGTTTAAGCCTAGTACTCAGATCCAAAAACTGTTTGGTAGCGAACTCATGTCATATAATTCGCTAGCGGCCATGTGGTGTGACCAGAGGTGTGCACTGCATTCCGTACGGTTACACTGCTCAGACAGATGCTTCGTTTTGTTAAAAGTTAATGAAATGCACTTCTTCGGCTGGGGTCGCTTTTCCCCAGGCATATCCTGGGCTCCCCAATATTTTATTGGCAAGGAAGTTTGTCTGACTATCAGCAGCAGCAGATAGCGACACCGCCCGTGCCGACCACCGTGAGGACAACATGTTTGAAAACCATATTTGATTTATATTCATGAAAATTAATAAAAATAATATATTATAATATCCGTATAATTGTCCTTCATATAGTGCTGCATTAATTAGTTTCTATTTGTGTTCATTATTTCAATATCTCATTTTGTTTTTTGCTCTCATATTGCAGTGGTTGCTTCGAACTTGCTAGCAAATTAAATGCAATTTATATAACTTTACAGGGGGTAGAAAGATACCAGCAATTCCAGCAAATACTATGGGATACTTTTCTAGTATATACCGACCCTGTTTTTTCTGGAACTGAGTACTGCCTTCCGTACAGAGCCTATAAAACAGTTTTCGACCAAAAAAATTTCTTATCGGTTTCATACGAATATCAACCCTGATTCTGTTCGCGAGCTGTGTTTTCGGAACTGAGTACTAGGCTCTAGGCTTTATATCAAAATGAACCAAAGTGAGTCGGAAAGTTTTCCGGAGAAGGAGAAACAATGAAGCAATTCAAATAAAACAGGTAATGAAACCCCCATCAAGTTTATCTATACAAATAACGGAAAGGGAATATTGGCAATGGCGGTGGGAATGGAAGAGGATGGGATGAGAACAAAAAGTTCTCCCGAATTTGTAAAGAAATTTAATGAATAAACTTTTGACTAGCGGTGATTTATTACATGTAAATATATGGATTCACATACAAATTGAGCCTTAGATTAGCGCTGAGACCGGGAAAACCGAAGTCATTTGGCACTGGGGCTTGGTGTGAAGTCCTCGGGGTTAGTGTCACTCTATTACTGGTTCCAAAATAAATATTGCTTATGCCTAGGTAAGGAGTACGAGTAAGATAAATAGACAGAAGGTTTGCAGGCCTAAATGCAAGTCGACAACAGTAATGATAGCTGATAATGTCTTGCAATTGCCCGACCATCAACCCCCCCAGATCCCAGTCCCTTCCCCATCTGTTGATCCACACTAGTTGTTTCGCCTAGTTGTTGTTGTGGGTGTAGTAGAGGACCGTGTTTCCGGGCAGTTGCCAGTGGGAGGCCTTCAGCTCGATAAGCTGCAGAAGTGTCCGACGGATTGCAGCGGCCGAGTCGCCCGCATTCAAGAAGGCATCGCGCACGAGGCTCATGAGCAGCTCCAATTGCTGGGGCAGCTGCTGCTCTACGTCCTGGCCAATGCAGGTGAGGACATAGAACAGGCACTCAATCTGGAACAAAAAAATCTTATATAACCATTTGATTTGCGGATCTAGCTAGGGCAGACGCACCTCTGATAGTGAGCGAATCGGCGGACGCACACAATCCTCACAGCACTTCGACAGAAGGCTGAGCAGAACCAACGGAGGTGGTGTTCCTTCGTGGTGGGTGCGCAGCTGGATTTGGCGCCGCTTCAACTGGCAGAACATCTCCGTAAGGAAGGCCATGAAGGCCGTGAAACGGACACGTGAAGGTGACTTCATGCCCTGGATGGCAAACAGTAGCTAAGGAAAGGCATATATCATGGATTAAAGATTAGGACAAACTTCCCTTATGATTACCTTCTCGCGCTCCTGGTACCACTGACGACACGTATTGAGCAACGCCTCCAGGAAGGTCTCCTTCTGCTCCCTGGTTATGATATTAAGGCATAGACGAGAGATAGGCAAGGCGAAGCGCCGGCTCTCCACCGCCCGCTTGATAAACTGCGACGTAAGCTCCATGAGGCAGCGCGAGTTCAGCTGATTGGGATCCTCCAGAGCCGTGTCGATCAGGGCCTGGATCTCCGGCGTGAACCCTCCAATGTCGGACATCTCGTTGCCCAGGCCCAGGCCCAGACCGGCCATGCCACGGGTCAGAGCATCAGCTGAAGACAGGGACTTGGAGCGTTGCAGGGCAATGCCGTTCATATAGGGATCGATCAAGCCATTGAGGTTCCCCTGTCCATACGGCTGTCCATAGTTGTGTTGGAACTGGCTGTGGGATACCGAAGACTTCTGCTGACCTCTGGGCTCCGGGGCAAACTTTACCCGATTCGTTGTCTGAAATGGGTATACAAAATGTGACATTAAGAGAGTCAACCATCTTATCAGCCAGCTTACATGGAGTATATTGCCACTGGATGGGGAGCTCATGAGAGGCATTTGGCCACCCGCCAGCGGACTGATTGGATGCGTCACTAAAATGGAGCGATGGTGGCTGGCCTTCATTCCGCCGGGCATGTTGCCCAGGGAAAGACCCGCCTGTCGTCGGTTCACGTTCACATTCACATTCACGTACTGGCCCAATGAGGGGCTCTGGCCGGGTCCGTTGTTGGGGAAGATCAGCGACGAACTGGAAGAATGTTGTAGATTGTAGTTTAGCTCTGTAAGGAGATGGGAAGAGGAGTAAACGATGGCATTAAAAAGGTTTTGCTTTACCGATTACTGAGTGCCTCGGTTGGCGAGCAGTTGCCCGTCATCGTGAACTCCTGGGCATTCACATTCAGTTTGTTTGCACCACCTGCACCTGCACCACCGATCGGAGCAGCCAAATCGCCGCGCACATCTGTGACAGAGGCATTTATACAGAGGAGGGAGGACACCAAGAGTATAGCATGATGATGTGAGGGGCAGGGCAACATTTTTGGAGTGTTTGTGTGTGTGTGTGGTGTGGAGTGTCGAGTGTATATAGAGTATGAGAGAGACATATGAAAAGAATCGAAAAGAAAGATATTGTCTCAATAAGTAATCGGTAGTCTTTATCAAGTTTGCAGCTAAAAGTGCGAAGCAGCCGAGAAAGCAGCTGGGTAAAAGATTACCCCGGAAAAGCTTACAGAGATTATGCGGTGGAAAACCTTTCTAAAGCATGATCTCATTTAGTATTCTATGATATTTCTAGCTATTCTTAAAGTATCAATATTTGTGTTCCCCTTTTAACGTTCATTTGCTGTAAAAATTTTTTGTAATGCTATAATTGATTCGAAGTGCGCTATCCTATAGACAGCATAAAGAATTATGCCAAGCTAACTAAGCAGACAAGCAAGGCAAAACAAAGAGGAAACAAATGTATTACTCACTTGGCGGTCGGTATATATCCATGGCGGGCTTGCCCCGCATCTGTCCCGACTGCTGAACATTTCCAGGAACGTTAAAGGCCAGACTGCGCCTTTTGTTGATATTCTGAAATCGAGGGAACGTTTAAAGTAAACCCAAAATCGAAGAGACAGAAAGAAATAAGTGACAGCACCTGTTGATTCGAGGTGCGGACAAAGCTGCGTTCTCTGGATATAACACCGGGCATCATGGGCTGAAAATCGGGTGACTTTCGTACCTTTCGAGCATCATTATGTTGACTGTTCAGGCTGGCCTGTGAGTGTTCCACTTTCTCGGCCATTTCCGTGCTGGTTCTGATCTGATCTGATCAGATTTCTGTTCTGTTTAGCCTAATCTTTGGTAGATTATAGATTATCCTCTGGTTAATTGATTTACAACTGGGATTCCTTGGAATAAACCTTCAGGTTCTAAGTTTCTCTGTGTTTTTTCAGTATTTGAGTAAATTTGTACATATCACAATAGTTGATTCTTCTCTGATCCGATCCGATCCTCTCTTCTGTTCGAGTTTGAGTTGAATTCTCTCCTTAATACAATGTTTGCAGAGTCAGATTGCTTGGTCTACAATGGAATGAAGTGTGGATCGTTTGTGAGATTCATTTTGCAGAAAGCCCAAGCTTCAGGCCCAAGTCAAGCCCATAACATGTTCACCTACTCAGACAATACATCAAATATCAAGATACAGGGAACTGTTTACCCAAGAGAGAGAGAAGTCGCAAACTACTTGAATCTCTTGAGGCAATCTGCTAGTCCGTGCCAGTGTCTGTGGCAACCGGCTTTATAGATGAGCGTAGGAGTTGCATCTGGTTTCTGGTGCCCAAGCCGAACACATCATTTCCACAGCAGCCATGACATCAGCCTCAAAGTAATGTAAGAGATCCAAGCGCTACCCACCAGAAGGAGGTACTACTATGTACATACATATGTATGTACATACATGTATACATATCGTATGCAGCGTTAATTATTGTACTCTTGAGAGACACAAGCCCCCAGCAATACTTGGAAGCGAAAGATTGGGATAGTTGGCGATGAATCACTTACCTTTTTGTGCAAAGTATATACTTCTTCCAATTTGTTTCGAGCTTTTGTATTTATATGTATATATACATATGTGTTCGTCGATTCGATTGCTGCTTGGCTGTTTTTGCTGCAGTTCTTGAGTTTTTTTATTTTTTATTTTTTGTTCGTATAAAGATATTTATCTACTTCAATAGATACGCTCTTTCTCTTTCGTCAATCGTTTAATTATGCTGGGCATGCACGCGCTCAAAGTCCAGCCGCAAAGCCATAAGTAATAATTCCGAAAACAGTGCCGGAGATATTCAAAATATGAATGGAGGAATCCAAACTCTAGCTATGAATTCGCGCACACACACATATACAGATATATGTACATACACTTGTGCACGATCGTAGCGGGGGGATCGTAATTGATTGTATGTATCTTTAGTGTGTTGCTTGTGTGTGTGGGGGAGCAGCAGCTGTTCGAAGAGAGAGATGGACTCAAGGGATGAGTCAATGGAGTGGAGCTCACCGTTGGACAGCGTTAGTCGGTCGCTTTGGTTTGTTGCTTTGTGCTGCTTGTTCTCCGCCCTCTCTTACTCGCTTTGGTTCTGCTGTAATTGCGTTTTCCTCTTGTGTTTGTTTGGTTTTGTTCGCGTTATTTTCGTTCGTTTCTCTTTTTAATGTAGATCGCTCGCTATATATAATAGTTCTTATTCTTCGGATTACTCACATTGGCGCATACAACTAGACACTACACATAAGCACAAATATAGAGGGAGAAATTATGAATAATTTGTATACCCTTGCAGGGAAGGTATTATGATTTTGAGCCATAGGGTATTTGCAGCTTCGGCCCCCTGGCCTTTTCTTTTCTTGCTATTTATTTTCTACGCTTGCTCTCTCCACGCGCACTACCCTTCCTTCTTCCTCTATTGCCAAAAAAAATCGCTCACATGTGCCGCTGCCATCGCATCTATATTTATACTATATGACGGACGGATGGATGATATATGTATGTCTGCATGTATTTCCACGGACAAACAGACAGACGCAGATACATATATGCATGCATTTGGCTTTCTTCCGTTTCCGCCACAGCCAACAGGCAGAACTGGGTGTGACGTCGTCGTCTCTTGGTGCGATTCGAGGCACGAAACAACACAGAGGAATCTATTTCATTATAACTATTATTGGGTTTAAATATTATTTATTTAGTATTTTGTTGGCAATATGATTTCCGTCGTTCGCAAACTGTTTTTTTTGTCTATTCTTAAACTGATTTCGGCTTGAAGGGCGGCCAAAGCCGAAAAAGCAAAAGAACGAATTTTAGAAACGGGGACAGGGTTGGGTATGGGGACGAGGAAAAAACGTATGTACTTGGCATGAATCACATCACATAATGGGAAGCGAATTCCGATTCTGATTCCGACGATTCGGTAGAGTTGAATAGAGACAGAGACCAACCAACAGTTGGATCGCGGATGGCACATACTGTTTTGTTTAAATATAGAATCTGCTTCAGCTGGTGCCTGCTCCGTGCAATTGTTCGAGTTTTAGTTTATGTTTGGGTCACATATATGTTCGTTGATTATACTCCTCCGAATAAATATATCGTCGTACACTATGGATGTGGTATTATGGTATATATCCATATATCGCTGTGCGTCGTGTCGGGGGTGTGTGTGTTTTCGCAAGTAGTATGTTTGTATGTATGTAAGATATGTATGTGAGTAACACGCTTAAACTTAAAAATTAAATCATCGGCGCGAGCGATCAGTGGAAGACTGAAAAACGTTGATGAATCGCCCCGCCGCACACAAAAACCAACCAACAGCTCCCCTCTCTCTCTCTGGGGATCTCTAGCCAGGGCTGTCGAGTGGCCGTTGGATATCGGATATAGTTCGTGGTATGTTTAGTTTTCAATGCACAATAGTTCTTTATACTTATAACAAATCATTCAACGTGGTACAAAACTTAGTAAAGTCGCATGCGGCTCTTTCGCTGTAAAGATGCGGCTCTCCAGTTCCATTAATAGATATTAATAATTATATTAAATTTTCAAAATACCGGAAAAAAATCCGTTTGAGCGAAAATTCACAATTTACAAAATTTCCCCTTTTAACAAATAGCCACTCAAATGTTTGGTATTTCAAGAGGATCTATATTTTATTATTTTTTTGCATCAGTGAATATTATTTCTTATTAAAAGCTATTAATCAAAAAAAAAAAATATATAGATCCTCTTGAAATACCAAACATTTGAGTGGCTATTTGTTAAAAGGGGAAATTTTGTAAATTGTGAATTTTGGATCTTCCGTCTCAAAAGGTTGCCGACCCGTGATCTAGGGCATTCATTCAGAGGTCTTCGGATAGATGGAAAACATTAATCTGCCTTAGTTTACATATCATACAACATCATATTACATATAACATATTACATATCATGGAATTATATTTTATGTTTAGACAGCTGCGTCCTTATCGGGGCAGTGCCGTATGTACTCGTGAATAAATCTCTGGTTACATTATATTTAGCATGGATTCAGGAAAATTATAAATAAAATCCAATTATTGATTGCTTAAACTATGAAAAATTATGGTTTATGGATTGTGTATTGGGCGGGTAGCATAACTACTTTGTCGGCGTGGCAAGGGGTTTGTTAAGCGAGTTGGTTAGCTGCTCCTCCTGGTCCTTGTCGAGACCCAGGGCCATGGTTAGGAGCTTGACCACGCACCGCTGCTCGTGTACCTCGCCCTCGCCCTTTTCGGTGGAGGTGATGTCCTTTTCCAGCTTAAGCTTCTCTTCGGCGGCCATCAGGATGCCCTCCTCGATGGTGCTCTCAGCCACTAGGCGGTAGATGGTGACTGGACGCTGCTGGCCCATGCGATGACACCGATCCTCGGCCTGCTTGTCATTGTACGGGTTGAAGTCGATGTCGTGGATAATGCAGGTGTCTGCAGCCGTCAGGTTGATGCCCACGCCGCCCGCCTTTGTGGACAGCAGAAACACAAAGATGTTGTCATCCACATTAAAGTCCGTGATGAGATCCTGTCGCTCCTTTACAGCGGTGGCTCCGTCCAGGCGGCAGAATCCATGCTTTCTTATCCGCATATACTTCTCCACAATGTCCAGCATCATGGTGAACTGGCTGAAGAGCAGGACCCTGTGGCCCTCCTCCTTTAGCTTCGGCAGAAGCGAGTCCAGGAACTCGAATTTACCCGAATCGCATATCAATTCATCCGGTATCCTCACATCGTGCATTTCCTTTGTCAAACAAGAAGAAATATTAATTTTTAATGTTTTCTCTCTTTTAGAATTACACTTACATGCTTGTTGCATAGCTGATAGACCTGAAAGTCCGACATGATGGCCAGCTCCTCGAAAATGTACTGCTCGTTGGTCTTTTTGTAGGTTGTAGCTCGTGCTAGCCGCTTGGAGAAGCCGCGCAGATGCTCGTCGGTGAAGTAGTGGCGCATCAGCAGCGGATGATTGGCACAGCGACGCATCTCCATCATGATGGCGATGCCAGCCCGATCGCCGCTGCTGCATACAACGCCTTTGTTATTGGAATAATAGTCGACAACCTCGTGGTAGTACTCCCTCTGTTGGCTGCTCATGGGGACTTTTTTCTTTAAAAAGATTGGAATGATCAATTGCGGACTTAAGATTTCCAATTCATTCACTCACCACAAAGCTTTGCTTCTTGGGCAGGTTGTTGAGGACATCTTTCTTGAGGCGCCTGAGCACAAACGGCTTCATGATGCGCTTGGCTCTCTGTATTTGTGTTTCTTGAACTGGGACACCTCCTCCTGGTCGCCGTCGGTCTTGCTCTTCTGCAAAAATAAAGCAAAAACTCCTTAGCTCGATATGCACAAAAACTGCGGCTCGGCTGGGTCTTGCCTTGACAAACAACGATTTTATGTCCTCGATGCTCTTTGCAAAGAACTTGGGCATTACAAAGCACAACAGGGAGATCAGCTCCAGCAGATTGTTTTGCAGGGGTGTGCCCGTGAGCAGGATGCGCATTTTTGCGTTGATGGTAATGAGGTTGGCATACCGCTGCGTGGTCATGTTCTTCAGCATGTGCGCCTCATCGAAGATGACGTAGTCCAGCTTGCACACCCGGAACATTTTCCTCTCTTCGGGCGTGGAGCCAACGATATGGTAGCTATAACAAGCAGCCATCAATTAATGGGATAGATGACTCAAGGGGAGGGGGTTGGGTTTGTCGTTACTCACGTTGTCAGCAGGACATCAAAGCCAGTGAAGCCGTCTTTGGCATACCGTCCACGCATCCTCCTCCGCTCGTCCTGCGAGCCATGATACTTTTCCACCACCAGACTGGGACACCACCGCGAGATCTCGGCCTCCCAGTTGTCCAGTGTGGAGGAGGGCACCACAATCAGGTGGGCCCCCTTACTTAGGCCTTTCTCCTTGAGATAGGCCAGAAAGGCTATCACCTGTATGGTCTTGCCCAGACCCATTTCGTCTGCCAGGATGCCGTTCATCTCCTGTTTGTGCATAACGGTAAGCCAATTGAGGCCTATTATTTGATAGTCGGCCAACTGCATTCTGCAATCGGTTCGATATTAGCTAGCTTTCATGATTATCCTGGACATAGCTTACCCGCTAGTCAGCATCTTGGGTTGATTCACGATCCCGCCACCATTGGAAATGGCCTTCTCCAGGCGCGACACCATATTGTTGCATTTGTTCAAGATTGTGGCCACCGTGTTCTGCTTGTTAATCAGATCCTGGGCATAGTTCAGCAGATCGCCCGACATCCGGATGCTCTCCAGCTTCTTGCGTAGCCCCGCCCAGTCACCAAATGGCCGCTGCTCAATGATCAGAGTCGCCTTCTTCTCGGAGATCGTCTTCACCGACTGCAGCTCCACGATGGTAGCATCGTTCATGAACTGGAACACCTTCTTGCGCTGGCCAGTCATCTTGGTGGCCATTTCGGAGTCGCTGTCATCACTGTCATAGACCTGATCCTTGGACGGCTTGAAGTCTTCATCATCCGAGCATTCGCCGTCCGAGTAGGTGGGGGCCCTGCTGGAATGCGAGCTGGGCTGCAGCTTGGGCTTGACCAAGGGACTATTTTGCCCCTTCGGCTTGCAGTTCTCTCTCAGATAGCGTATGGAGGCTCCCACATCCCAGTTTGAGCGCGAAAGCGACTCTTGAACGGCCTGAAATAAAGGACAAAAAAAATCAGACAATTCTTAAGCTTGACTCAAAATATTTACAACAACTTAATATATATCGATATCTGTGATCCCCTGATGCGACGCCTCTGTACGTGACAGCTGTTTTGGAACGCCGGCCCTGAACATCGACCATGTTCAGCGCACACATATGTATGGGATGCGCGGAGGGAAAACTCCTGCCCCGCGCCAGATTTTTACCTGTTCTGTTCGTGAACGTACCATTGTGTCATACTGCGGCGATATTTTTGCAGCTGCCATGTAGCGTATCTCCTTCTCTTTCACCGTCAGCTCCAGCTTGGTCTTCTTCGTCACCATGCTGTCGGCCCCGTCACTGTCACTGTCTGCCATCACCAGGATGCGTTTCTTGCCAGGAACTCTCTCTGAAAGGGTTGTCACAATTACAAACGCCCTGGCATGAAATGTCAATAGCTCAGTTACCAGTTTTTGCCTGGCCCAGGGAGACGGCTGCATTTTTATTGATGCGAAATTGTCGCAAATCACTCAGGCTCGATTTGGTAGGCGATGAGCTGTCTGACATCTTTGAGGCTGATGCTAACTGACAGCTTGTTTAATTTTAGTCACAATTATGTGTGCCAAGCCAAATTCACGATTAACATATATGCGAAAATGACTTTCTTACACCTTTGCCTTTACACTAGAGACCCTCAAACCATCGAGTTTTGGGAATCGATGTTCGTCAGAAGCATCAAAGATATATCATAATACCAAAAATATACCGAGTAAAGAACGAAGTTAACCCGCCAATCCCGGTCTATTTAAACATGTAAGCAACTTGCGTTAAGCAGCCGAAAATATTTCTGTTTTTAAATTCATTTTGTAGATCCTTCCTCTTGAAATAAAAATCAAAAATGTCAACGATATCTTTCACCTGAAATGCGTAAAAAATGTTGAAGTTACATACATTTCGTGGGAATATTTAATACCCCCTGGTCGACAATGGGCTAATCATTCTCTTGTGATGATCGGAAATCATATTCCGTAATTTTGATATTCGCTTTAATATAACTAGCTAGTTAGCCTTCTCAGCACTAAACATATAATTTTATCCAATTTATGAATCAATTTTCTACAAGTTTGGCTTATTTTCAGAACTTCTTTTTATTGGCTTGCTTACATAATGAGGTTTAAAGAAAAAAGGTCAATCATAAAACGTAATTCTGCTGGTCAACCAGGTTTCTGCTATGAGTAAAGACATTTGTATACCCTATTTCCCTTAACTAATAATACACTTTTTCCAAGCTGCTATGAAATTTAAAATTTAATATCTAAAATATGACCGCCATATTACAAGCATAATTTCGAGAAACGACTAGCGCGGCCTAATGCAATTATATTGTTTGGTCTTAGCATATGTAAAATTAAGTTTAAATTACGTTTGACATTTTTTAAATATTTCAAAACTAATACTATAAACAAACATGTGCAACTTAAACAATAAATAAAATACATTCACCTGCATAAACTATAAACATATTGAAACAATAACTTAACTTTAAACATTCAATGCAATTTTTGGAATGTGCACGAGCTCCATGGCTCCTCTAAATATGTCGTTCAGCCTCTTTGCAATCTTCCAGTTTATGGTCACCGAAGACTGTCTCATCATCACTTTTATTACCTTCTTCATATGTGAATTTAAAACGACGAAAATTGTTCTTGGATTTGAAGATAGATCCTGGATCCTGGATAATATGGGATATAATATATGTGCACAAGTCTCCTAAAGGTTAATAATTCTTACCTTGTCTGACGACTTTCGCTTAACCGGACTTATGATGGAAATGTTTCCAAAGCTTTCCAAAATATTTTCGGGCCAGTTGTTGGATCTCCGTTGAGTGGACGCGGCCAGGGCAAGCTGCTTGGTCCTCGTCCTGGTTCCACTCAACGGCGTCTTGGGAGGCAACTCCATGCTCACCGCCTCAATTAATTCCAATCTGAGTTTCGGCTGATTACGCACATGTCTCTGCATATTTCTCCATTTGATGTTTATCTTAGGCCTTCATTTTAATCGAAACCGGAGCAGGCCGGTTTTTGAAAGCAGCCTCTTTTGTGTGGCCAGGGAAGCCGAGCTTGGGGGTAAGTAACTTGAGTTGCCTGGAAATTAAAAGTAATTATCTTTCCTTCTTTCAGAAAACAACATATTAACGTAGTTACCAGCGTGCCACACAATCTGAACGCCTACACAGCGCGTTATGAAACATATCATATGATATCATATCATATCATATCATATCATATGGTACACCTAGCTTCTATTAATTCTTTTTGTTTTCCCCATAGCCCATGCTTCTACTCCTGTCAAATCGGCCGACAAGGTGACAATTATCTCGTGCGAGGTGATACACCCCGCAGATCAAGGCGACAAGCAGCGCCAGACCATGCTAGAGGCCAAAGAGTTGAAGAAAACGATTCCACTCGACAAGCATTATATGTGTAAGCCAGACAAGGCTGCCTGGCAATCCATAATTTATGAATGTTTAGGAAACCCCTCGAGGCCAAAGAGTTGAAGAAAACGATTCCACTCGACAAGCATTATAAGTGTAAGCAAGACAAGGCTGCCTGGCAATCCAAAATTTATAAATGGTTAGGAAAACCCCCTACCCCACCTAAAGTATTAAGGCCTCTAATCCCTACGAGGGACTACAGCGCTGAAACGAATAGCAGTAGCGTCCAATCAAAGCGGCCCCCATCCCCAGGATTGACGGATTATTGCACCACCTCAAATTAATAATAAAGTTATAGCTAAAAATTATATTTTACTTGTATTTTATTTTCAACTATTTAGTATTATTTATATTATTCATTTGCTATACATATAAAAATAATATAAATATAATAAATATATAAAATATACATATATATATATATATATATAAAATATAAACATAAAAATATATAAATAATATAAAATTGTAAGCAATGAATATTCTTTTCTATTTTGTTCGAAACAAACGTACAGTACATTTCTGACATATACATATATGCACATGCACATACATATATCTATCCAACGTATAAATGTATGAGTGAGAGCGGAAAATAAAGTAGAAAAGGAATGTGAAAAATCCTTTTCTCAATTTCTAAATTTTGTAATCGAAACGAAAAATCGGCTGAATCAGCTGACAATAAAAAAAATTTAAAAAAATCGATTATATTTCAAACTTTCTCTGTACTTTCTCCTAGAGATGGGCGATTCATCGTAATTCTCGGCGCGCGCGCCCGCCAAATTTGAAATCTGCAAGGAAGGGCAGAATATTCAAAAAAAGGTAAGAATATTACAAAAATCTCGAAATAAAATGATTTTTTTAGCTTAAACATTTGGTTTGGTTTTATTAAAGTTTAGTAAAGGTATCCTTTTCGGCTTTGCTGAGTTTGGCATATCGGTTCATAAAGCTAATATATATTCGGCTTCGTCCGCTATAGCTATTTCTTTCATAGTATTCGTCATTTAATTTTTCCTTGGGAAAAATTGTGAGAACTTCCAATGTTAACTGTCGGCCGTATTCGGCGGATATATAAATTTTGTTCTCAAAATAATAGTCAGCGATAATTTTGATTAATTGCTTTCTGTTCCAGAACGTCAAATCTTTGCCTGACGCCGCCAATTCAGTCAGTTTCGTCGACATCTTTTGAATAATCTCGAGAACGGAAATCCCGGAGAGTACCGAAATGGTGGAGCAAGTTGACCTTGCCGATACCGACGGTGTGTAACCGCAAGCAGATGGCGAGGCCAATTCCGGGCGAGCAATCGATTCAATGTCGATTCAATTGTTATAACGACGTGGCTTGTTAATCAAAGCAAGAACCTCCCGCTGGTCCTTGAATGAAAAAACCCCGTTGTCTTCCGTCTGAAAAAATTAAATAAAGGCCTTAAATTAGACTATACAGTAGAACACGACAGGGCTGGGCTTTACTTACGTTTGATTGTTGCTGTGGATCCTCAAGATCATCAAGTTCAAATATCCCCAAATCATCCGACTGCTCAGGTGGCTATAAAAATGGCTTCACTAAGTATATTTTAATTAAATCATAGTCCAGTCAACTCACGCTTTGGTCCGTCATCACCGCTTCCTCGTGGCAGACCTTCTTGGTGGGGGTACCGCTCCGATCTAGCTCAGACGAGATCCTCTTGGTGGGCGTGACTTCCTTTGGCACCAAAAACATTATGGTTATTGCTCTCCGTGGCGGGCCCTCTTCTAAGGCCGGTGGTCCTCTACGGCTGGATGTCTATAAAAGTAGTGGATCGGATCAGTATCCAAAACCAAACACTATTCTGATTATATGCTTACCTTGATGGGAGTCAACGAAATGTCTATGACATTCATTTCCAGACGACGTTTGGCTGGGCTCGGCTCATCCTTCACGCGTGCCCCTCTCGGCGACACTTCAGTTCTGTTGAAAAAAATTCCATCATCAATTTATTACAATTTCTGGTTCTGGAGCAATAAAAGAAAACAATGGATCTCTATTAGCCATATGAAATTAGACTTAGCCAATTTTGCTGCGTAGAGAGGGATAGCATGAGAGACAAAATGCAACAATTTTTTCCCTTAAAGCCTAGTACTGAGACACGCTAAATTTTCCGTCGACCGAAATCAGGGATGATATTCGTATGAAACCGATAAGAAATCATCCCTGTTTTTCGGTCGACCGAAAATTTCGCAGAAGGCGTTTCGAAATGCAATCAACATTGTTTTTATTTCCTTTCGATTGATTAAATTGAGTACCGGTTATAAAATTAATAAATAATAATATCCACACAATCTGTATTCATTCGACTGCCCTAATTAGATTACATTTGTCTTCCTTATTTCCCTTTTGTAACTGGCTTTCCATTTCTAGAGTGTGTGTGTGCGTGTATGTGTGTCATTTGGACGACGTAAATGGAAATATTTCACATTTCCGATCGAGATGGGAAAATACCATCGGTTACTTTTCTAGTATGTATCGAATAGCATTTAGCAGGGAACTGAGTACCGGTCTGCGAAACGCCTTCTGCGAAATTTTCGGTCGACCGAAAAACAGGGATGATTTCTTATCGGTTTCATACGAATATCATCCCTGATTTCGTTCGACGGAAAATTTAGCGCGTCTCAGTACTAGGCTTTAAGGCCATCTTTATTTTTACAGCTAGTCAGTTAGCAAAGTCTAACGTCATTTGGCTATTAGCAAAGTCTAATGTCGATATTATCGACCTAACACAAAATATGTTTTTAAAAAAAAATTTTTTTTTCTTTTAAATCTAATTTGGTTAAAAATTCAGATTTCCTGGCATATATACAGCTACGGAAAATTTAAAACCATTTGTAGCACTTTTTACAAAGGTAAAATAAAAAAATAGTTTGAAACCTAAACCTGGGTGCATCCTAGACAGATAGTCTTTTACCGCTGGAACGATAAGATTTGGAACATAAATTGCACATAGCAGAAGAACCATCTGGAGCACGGGTGAAGTATTTCCACACATCGGAAAACAAAATTTTTTTCTTTTGTCGATGCCTTGATGTTGTTGTTATCTATTAAAGAAAGGATACGTACAGCAATTAATTACATTGATTTACCTGCTTTTGTTGTCAAAAACTTGTCCATGTTTCCTACGTTTCTTGATTTTCCTGTGTTTTGGATATATCGATGGTGGAAAAAAAACAATCGATACTATCGTCACTATCGTCGATGGTTTTACAGCTCTAGAGTGGAATAGAGAAACCAACAGTTGGATCGCGGATGGCACATACTGTTTTGTTTAAATATAGAATCTGCTTCAGCTGGTGCCTGCTCCGATCTGCTCCGCGTATCTCCGTGCAATTGTTCGAGTTTTAGTTTATGTTTGGGTCACATATATGTTCGTTGATTATACTCCTCCGAATAAATATATTGTCGTACACTATGGATGTGGTATTATGGTATATATCCATATATCGCTGTGCGTCGTGTCGGGGGTGTGTGTGTTTTCGCAAGTAGTATGTTTGTATGTATGTAAGATATGTATGTGAGTAACACGCTTAAACTTAAAAATTAAATCATCGGCGCGAGCGATCAGTGGAAGACTGAAAAACGTTGATGAATCGCCCCGCCGACCAACCAAAGCCAACCAACAGCTCCCTCTCTCTCTCTCTCTCTCTGGGGAACCGCATGCTTTTTGCTATATTATACAGAGAAACCGCCACAGCCTTACTAACATATTGTCTTTCCACCACCACACAACACACACCGCCACGATGTACAGTGCCACCCAGATGGATTCTTGAGCCCACCGACAAGGCCTTCGCCCAGGGATCTGATGCCAAGGTTGAGTGCAAAGCCGATGGATTCCCCAAGCCCCAAGTGACCTGGAAGAAAGCAGTTGGTATGTAGGAAAACAAGCAAAGATAGCAAGCAGTAGTCTGATGGGCTGCATCGCTCTTTCAGGCGACACACCCGGCGAGTACAAGGATCTGAAGAAGAGCGACAACATTCGCGTGGAGGAGGGAACCCTGCACGTGGACAATATCCAGAAGACCAACGAGGGCTACTATCTGTGCGAGGCCATCAATGGCATCGGCTCGGGTCTCTCTGCTGTGATCATGATCAGCGTCCAGGCCCCGCCAGAGTTCACGGAGAAGCTGCGCAACCAGACGGCCCGACGAGGCGAACACGCGGTGCTGCAGTGCGAGGCCAAGGGCGAGAAGCTGATTGGCATTTTGTGGAACATGAACAACATGCGCCTGGACCCCAAGAACGACAACAGGTATACGATCCGTGAGGAGATTCTCTCCACCGGCGTCATGTCCAGCCTCTCCATCAAGCGCACCGAGCGCTCCGACTCTGCCCTGTTCACGTGTGTGGCCACCAATGCCTTTGGCTCCGACGACGCCAGCATCAATATGATTGTCCAGGAGGTGCCCGAGATGCCCTACGCCCTGAAGGGGCTCGACATTGCCCTC
Source organism: Drosophila subsilvestris (assembly GCA_035043285.1). Lineage (NCBI taxonomy): Eukaryota > Metazoa > Arthropoda > Insecta > Diptera > Drosophilidae > Drosophila > Drosophila subsilvestris. The sequence goes on along the minus strand of JAWNNB010001719.1, from coordinate 7,103,182 downwards.
CTCCGTAATGAAGTTGATCGTCTCGAAGACATACGAGGAGTTGGTGTTGGATAGCTTGTAGCCGACATAGTAGCCCAGGATCTCGCCGTTCCATTCGGTGCGTGTTGGTGGCTTCCAGGAGCCATTCACTGCCAGACCGAACCCGATGGTGATTCATCTAAGGGATAACTCTTTTATTTTCTAATTCTATTCTTTTCCTCTTGCAGTTCCTGAAGCACCCACCGATGTGAAGGCTCTGGTCATGGGCAATGCTGCCATTCTCGTGTCGTGGCGTCAGCCGGCGCAGCCCAATGGCATCATCACCCAGTACACCGTCTACTCCAAGGCCGAGGGCGCCGAGACAGAGACAAAGATATAGTTCGTGGTATGTTTAGTTTTCAATGCACAATAGTTCTTTATACTTATAACAAATAACATATAATAACATATAATAACATATAATAACATATTGCTTAAACTATGAAAAATTATGGTTTATGGATTGTGTATTGGGCGGGTAGCATAACTACTTTGTCGGCGTGGCAAGGGGTTTGTTAAGCGAGTTGGTTAGCTGCTCCTCCTGGTCCTTGTCGAGACCCAGCTTGACCACGCACCGCTGCTCGTGTACCTCGCCCTCGCCCTTTTCGGTGGAGGTGATGTGCTTTTCCAGCTTAAGCTTCTCTTCGGCGGCCATCAGGATGTTTTCCTCGATGGTGCTATCCGCCACCAGGCGGTAGATGGTGACTGGACGCTGCTGGCCCATGCGATGACACCGATCCTCGGCCTGCTTGTCATTGTACGGGTTGAAGTCGATGTCGTGGATAATGCAGGTGTCTGCAGCCGTCAGGTTGATGCCCACGCCGCCCGCCTTTGTGGACAGCAGAAACACAAAGATGTTGTCATCCACATTGAAGTCCGTGATGAGACCCTGTCGCTCCTTTACAGCGGTGGCTCCGTCCAGGCGGCAGAATCTATGCTTTCGTATCCGCATATACTTCTCCAAAATGTCCAGCATCATGGTGAACTGGCTGAAGAGCAGCACCCTGTGGCCCTCCTCCTTTAGCTTCGGCAGCAGCGAGTCCAGGAACTCGAATTTTCCCGAATCGCATATCAATTCATCCGGTATCCTCACATCGTGCATTTTCTTTGTCAAACAACAAGAAATATTAATTTTTAATGTTTTCTCTCTTTTAGAATTACACTTACATGCTTGTTGCATAGCTGATAGACCTGAAAGTCCGACATGATGGCCAGCTCCTCGAAAATGTACTGCTCGTTGGTCTTTTTGTAGGTTGTAGCTCGTGCTAGCCGCTTGGAGAAGCCGCGCAGATGCTCGTCGGTGAAGTAGTGGCGCATCAGCAGCGGATGATTGGCACAGCGACGCATCTCCATCGTGATGGACATGCCAACCCGATCGCCTTTGTTATTGGAATTATACTCGACAACCTCGTGGTAGTACTCCCTCTGTTGGCTGCTCATGGGGACTTTTTTCTTTAAAAAGATTGGAATGATCAATTGCGGACTTAAGATTTCCAATTTATTCACTCACCACAAAGCTTTGCTTCTTGGGCAGGTTGTTGAGGACATCTTTCTTGAGGCGCCTGAGCACAAACGGCTTCATGATGCGCTTGGCTCTCTGTATTTGTGTTTCTTGGAACTGGGACACCTCCTCCTGGTCGCCGTCGGTCTTGCTCTTCTGCAAAAGGAAAGCAAAAAACTCCTTAGCTCGATATGCAGAAAAACTGCGGCTCGGCTGGTTCTTGCCTTGACAAACAACGATTTTATGTCCTCGATGCTCTTTTCAAAGAACTTGGGCATTAAAAAGCACAACAGGGAGAGCAGCTCCAGCAGGTTGTTTTTCAGGGGTGTGCCCGGGAGCAGGATGCGCATTTTTGCGTTGATGGTAATGAGGTTGGCATACCGCTGCGTGGTCATGTTCTTCAGCATGTGCGCCCCATCGAAGATGACGTAGTCCAGCTTGCACACCCGGAACATTTTCCTCTCTTCGGGCGTGGAGCCAACGATATGGTAGCTATAACAAGCAGCCATCAATTAATGGGATAGATGACTCAAGGGGAGGGGGTTGGGTTTGTCGTTACTCACGTTGTCAGCAGGACATCAAAGCCAGTGAAGCCGTCTTTGGCATACCGTCCACGCATCCTCCTCCGCTCGTCCTGCGAGCCATGATACTTTTCCACCACCAGACTGGGACACCACCGCGAGATCTCGGCCTCCCAGTTGTCCAGTGTGGAGGAGGGCACCACAATCAGGTGGGCCCCCTTACTTAGGCCTTTCTCCTTGAGATAGGCCAGAAAGGCTATCACCTGTATGGTCTTGCCCAGACCCATTTCGTCTGCCAGGATGCCGTTCATCTCCTGTTTGTGCATAACGGTAAGCCAATTGAGGCCTATTATTTGATAGTCGGCCAACTGCATTCTGCAATCGGTTCGATATTAGCTAGCTTTCATGATTATCCTGGACATAGCTTACCCGCTAGTCAGCATCTTGGGTTGATTCACGATCCCGCCACCATTGGAAATGGCCTCCAGGCGCGACACCATATTGTTGCATTTGTTCAAGATTGTAGCCACCGTGTTCTGCTTGTTAATCAGATCCTGGGCATAGTTCAGCAGATCGCCCGACATCCGGATGCTCTCCAGCTTCTTGCGTAGCCCCGCCCAGTCACCAAATGGCCGCTGCTCAATGATCAGAGTCGCCTTCTTTTCGGAGATCGTCTTCACCGACTGCAGCTCCACGATGTTAGCATCGTTCATGAACTGGAACACCTTCTTGCGCTGGCCAGTCATCTTGGTGGCCATTTCGGAGTCGCTGTCATCACTGTCATAGACCTGATCCTTGGACGGCTTGAAGTCTTCATCATCCGAGCATTCGCCGTCCGAGTAGGTGGGGGCCCTGCTGGAATGCGGGCTGGGCTGCAGCTTGGGCTTGACCAAGGGACTATTTTGCCCCTTCGGCTTGCAGTTCGATCTCAGATTGCGTATGGAGGCTCCCACATCCCAGTTTGAGCGCGAAAGCGACTCTTGAACGGCCTGAAATAAAGGACAAAAAAAATCAGACAATTCTTAAGCTTGACTCAAAATATTTACAACAACTTAATATATATCGATATCTGTGATCCCCTGATGCGACGCCTCTGTACGTGACAGCTGTTTTGGAACGCCGGCCCTGAACATCGGCCATGTCACTAACCATCCAGTATATACAGTTGCGGTCAAAATAATAGTAGTGCCACTAATGGATTTACATATTGCTAATTTTTTCCGCTATTCTTTCAACAATCGAATTTGTTTTTTCACTCGTACAACTATCAAGCATTGCTGTCCTTGATTATAAAGTTAAAGAAGCGTGTCTCTTTTCTTTCCGTTATATTTCGACATTTTTCGCTAAATATCACCATTTGGATGCGGTCAAAATAATAGTAGTGCTACCGAAAATTTCGAAAATTATTAAATCTACTGCATTTTTAGCAAGGCTTTCGTTTTTAAACAATACTTGAATGGTTTATTTAACAGTTTCAAGCTTTTTTAGTTTCGTTTTTGGTCATTTGGTGCCGGTATCATGGGGCGTGGCAAACACTTTAAAGCGGAAAAGCGTTTGTGCTTAAAGGGCTCGTATCATAAGGAAAGTAATATATCGAGATGCTAAAGACTATTGGTTGTTTAGCTATTATTATCAGATATGATAATAAATAAGAACCATAAAGCAATACACGCGAACAACGAAGTTATTCGGAAAAATATCAGTAGATCAACCAGTACGACAGGAAAGGTGCAACCATTTTGATCATGCTTCAGCCTAAAAAAAAATGTTTAATTTTGAAACGAGTATTGAAACTATTAGAAGAAGCATTAAAGATTATAGTTTGATGACACGAAACCTAAGAAAAAAATGTTTACTGTGAAAAAAACATGAAGTCCCGTGGTTGAAGTTTGCTAGGGAATACCTAAATTGACCATTGTAAAAGTGGAGGAATATTTTATTTTCGAACGAGTCGAAAATTGTTTTTTTCGTAGCCTGGTATCTCGGTAGTATCTAAGACGACCACGGTTATCTGAATTTTCCAAAAAAATATACTTGAAAAACTGTAAAAACTGCGCCACCGTAAACAATGGTTTGGGCGAGATTTTCCAGCTACGGAACTTGGCCATTATATGTGTTAAAAACGTATTGGATCGTCATTTATACGTTCAGATATCGACCAATTTGATGCTAAATTATGCATCTAAGTATATACAACTTATTTGAATGTCCCAGAAGGACAACAATCCGAAGGACAGCCTCAAAGTTACCAAAGAGCGGTTCGCTGCCAATAGAGTAAATTCATTGGAATGGTCGGATCGATCCCCCGATCTCAATCTAATAGAGAATTTATAATGTTATGTGAGAAGAGAAGTCTCATAAATAACACAATCCACTTTGGGACGTTTTACAAAAGTCCTGGAAGACGATTTCTTTGGAAAGGTACCAACATTTAGTTAGCTCCATGCTAAAGCGTCCTGCAGACGGTAGAGCTAACATAGGCTACTCAAATAAATCTTGAAACTTACTACGGATATACAGTTCTTATATTGGATATAAAGAACATTCTCAGTATATTTTGTTAGACCGCAGTCTCTTATGAAAAGTTGCACTACTATTATTTTGACCGATCCGTTTTTGAGGTACTTCAACATTTTAATTTTTTTCTGAAAATGTTGATGGTTTATTCTGAGTTGTTTTCTATTATTATAATCTGCAATTAAGGTAGTCTCTAAAAAAAATAAAATTATTTTGGGGAAGTGCTTGTAAGTCAATTTTTTTGAGGGTATATGAAAAGTTATATTGGCACTACTATTATTTTGACCGCAGCTGTAGATGTGCCAGTTCATACAAGGAATGTGTTACAGAAAAATTTGCAGGTCCAGGTCCTATGCTCTCAGGGCCTGCTCTCAGTAGGACCTGAGAGAGGAAGACTATGCTCTCAGTAGGACATATACATATATGTAAAAGGGTTACATTACATGTGTATAGAATTGGCTTATATATTTACATATATATGTATGGTTAGTGGCCATGTTCAGCGCACACATATGTATGGGATGCGCGGAGGGAAAACTCCTTCCCCGCGCCAGATTTTTACCTGTTCTGTTCGTGAACGTACCATTGTGTCATACTGCGGCGATATTTTTGCAGCTGCCATGTAGCGTATCTCCTTCTCTTTCACCGTCAGCTCCAGCTTGGTCTTCTTCGTCACCATGCTGTCGGCCCCGTCACTGTCACTGTCTGAAATGACCAGGATGCGTTTCTGGCCAGGAACTCTCAGTGAGCTGTCTGACATCTTTGAGGCTGAGGCTGCAAAAAAACTGTCGCAAAAAACTGTCGCTGACAGTAAACACAAACACACTACATTCCGCGGCGCAACCACGTGTATTAGGATCTCGATATGGATGATTTTTTTTATTTTTGATACGATAATATTGGTACGATATACACGTATGTTCTTGACGCGGATTTGGGGAAATACGACGCTGCTAGGATTGTAAATATATGAAAAATATCGATATTTGATATATCAAATTTGCGTAATTTAAATAATTGATTAATTAAATATTGATACTTTAAGAAGAGCTAGAAATATCATAGAATACTAAATGAGATCATGCTTTAGAAAGGTTTTCCACCGCATAATCTCTGTAAGCTTTTCCGGGGTAATCTTTTACCCAGCTGCTTTCTCGGCTGCTTCGCACTTTTAGCTGCAAACTTGATAAAGACTACCGATTACTTATTGAGACAATATCTTTCTTTTCGATTCTTTTCATATGTCTCTCTCATACTCTATATACACTCGACACTCCACACTCCACACACACACACAAACACTCCAAAAATGTTGCCCTGCCCCTCACATCATCATGCTATACTCTTGGTGTCCTCCCTCCTCTGTATAAATGCCTCTGTCACAGATGTGCGCGGCGATTTGGCTGCTCCGATCGGTGGTGCAGGTGCAGGTGGTGCAAACAAACTGAATGTGAATGCCCAGGAGTTCACGATGACGGGCAACTGCTCGCCAACCGAGGCACTCAGTAATCGGTAAAGCAAAACCTTTTTAATGCCATCGTTTACTCCTCTTCCCATCTCCTTACAGAGCTAAACTACAATCTACAACATTCTTCCAGTTCGTCGCTGATCTTCCCCAACAACGGACCCGGCCAGAGCCCCTCATTGGGCCAGTACGTGAATGTGAATGTGAACGTGAACCGACGACAGGCGGGTCTTTCCCTGGGCAACATGCCCGGCGGAATGAAGGCCAGCCACCATCGCTCCATTTTAGTGACGCATCCAATCAGTCCGCTGGCGGGTGGCCAAATGCCTCTCATGAGCTCCCCATCCAGTGGCAATATACTCCATGTAAGCTGGCTGATAAGATGGTTGACTCTCTTAATGTCACATTTTGTATACCCATTTCAGACAACGAATCGGGTAAAGTTTGCCCCGGAGCCCAGAGGTCAGCAGAAGTCTTCGGTATCCCACAGCCAGTTCCAACACAACTATGGACAGCCGTATGGACAGGGGAACCTCAATGGCTTGATCGATCCCTATATGAACGGCATTGCCCTGCAACGCTCCAAGTCCCTGTCTTCAGCTGATGCTCTGACCCGTGGCATGGCCGGTCTGGGCCTGATCGACACGGCTCTGGAGGATCCCAATCAGCTGAATCCCGCTGCCTCATGGAGCTTACGTCGCAGTTTATCAAGCGGGCGGTGGAGAGCCGGCGCTTCGCCTTGCCTATCTCTCGTCTATGCCTTAATATCATAACCAGGGAGCAGAAGGAGACCTTCCTGGAGGCGTTGCTCAATACGTGCCGTCAGTGGTACCAGGAGCGCGAGAAGGTAATCATAAGGGAAGTTTGTCCTAATCTTTACTCCATGATATATGCCTTTTCTTAGCTACTGTTTGCCATCCAGGGCATGAAGTCACCTTCACGTGTCCGTTTCACGGCCTTCCTTACGGAGATGTTCTGCCAGTTGAAGCGGCGCCAAATCCAGCTGCGCACCCACCACCTCCGTTGGTTCTGCTCAGCCTTCTGTCGAAGTGCTGTGAGGATTGTGTGCGTCCGCCAATTCGCTCACTATCAGAGGTGCGTCTGCCCTAGCTAGATCCGCAAATCAAATGGTTATATAAGATTTTTTTGTTCCAGATTGAGTGCCTGTTCTATGTCCTCACCTGCATTGGCCAGGACGTAGAGCAGCAGCTGCCCCAGCAATTGGAGCTGCTCATGAGCCTCGTGCGCGATGCCTTCTTGAATGCGGGCGACTCGGCCGCTGCAATCCGTCGGACACTTCTGCAGCTTATCGAGCTGAAGGCCTCCCACTGGCAACTGCCCGGAAACACGGTCCTCTACTACACCCACAACAACAACTAGGCGAAACAACTAGTGTGGATCAACAGATGGGGAAGGGACTGGGATCTGGGGGGGTTGATGGTCGGGCAATTGCAAGACATTATCAGCTATCATTACTGTTGTCGACTTGCATTTAGGCCTGCAAACCTTCTGTCTATTTATCTTACTCGTACTCCTTACCTAGGCATAAGCAATATTTATTTTGGAACCAGTAATAGAGTGACACTAACCCCGAGGACTTCACACCAAGCCCCAGTGCCAAATGACTTCGGTTTTCCCGGTCTCAGCGCTAATCTAAGGCTCAATTTGTATGTGAATCCATATATTTACATGTAATAAATCACCGCTAGTCAAAAGTTTATTCATTAAATTTCTTTACAAATTCGGGAGAACTTTCGTTCTCATCCCATCCTCTTCCATTCCCACCGCCATTGCCAATATTCCCTTTCCGTTCTATTTATATGATATGAGCAAGCCGAAACAAATACAATTTAACCATTTATATTTTAAGAAGCAATAATATAATGTTTCCGCCAGGTAGAAAACAAACCTTACACAGTAGTAATCAGTACATTTATTTTTCCAAATGCATAACGTATTTGTTCTAGGAGTAAATATAAAAAGATTCACATACATATATTACAATAAGAGTTAAACAATAAGCAGGTTACAAATGTGTCAAAAAATTTCCATTTACAGAGCATTTATAATAATTTAACATATCTTATAAATAATAAAGGTAAGAAAATGCTTTCTTGTTGAGCATTCATCAATACATCCCCGGTTCTATAAAATAAAACTCCCATTACAAACATTTTCCCTTGGGATTTCCAAGCAGCCGAGTTAATAAAGTTATATACACGCAAAAATTACTAACTGTGTTACTTTAAATGTGCGGCTTCGATTTGTGTCGTTAACAATTACAGTGGTTACAAAACATGCGGATATTTATATATTCAAGAAATTCAACTACTTTGGCACCCATTAATTTGGCTAGCGCACAGAGATTCAGAGATCATCATCCCCTATACCCTCAAACGCTTCATTGGCCACACGTGCGCTATCCTCCCCATCGTTGCGAAAGAACACAGCTCCAAAGGTGCGGGACGTCGTAAGTCTCTGCTGCTTTGACTTGGGTGCCAAGTCCTGAGCAAGAAACTTGACTGGCGGCGTTGTTATAGACGCTGTCGTTGTCGAATACGATGTGGATGTACAGGTCGATGTTGATGATACCGAGCTGGGTGTGGATGCGGCCGATGTAGCTCTTGCGTCTTGTTCATCATCGCTACTCTGATCTGGTTTGCCTCCTCCGCCGTGCAACAACTGATCCACCATTGCCTGCAGGCATACAGACATCAGCATGGCCTGGTCACTGCTAATAGTTATCCAGCGCAACGTTTGCTTCGAAATCAAATACTCAAATGCCAACTGCAACTGTGAGGGCTCATGCCTCGACTCCAGCGTATTGTGTATCACACTTACGCGCCATGAGCGCATCCTAGTGACCCGAAACTTTGTCTCGTATATTTTAGCGCCGCGTGCTGTGCGTAAGCTGAGCTCCTTGTTGCCAATGCTGACCAATGCCACAGTTTTCGGTTCCGGATAGTCAACATTCGCCGCCTCAAACTGCAGGCAGCCATAGGAGGGCAAGTCGCGCACTACATCCATGTATTCCAATGACCGGCCTTGCATTTGAAGATGGCTCAATTGCCGACCAAGCCCAGGCGTGCAGATCACAACCCATTCTCTACTTACATCTGCCACGGTCTGATTATACAGCAAGTTCAGGGCCACTTTATTCCCGTGCAGCTTGGTATCCCAGCTAGAGTCCCAGTAACACGTGCGAAGCAACAACTCACATGGCTGGGCATGAAGCCGAGTTATGTATGGCGACTCGAAGTCCATCAGGCGACGCACCAAAACCATCTCGTCAGATTCCCGTTTTTTTCGCATCAGGTACAGACAAAACAATTTCATCAGCTCTTCTGGCAGCTTTAGTTCACGGCATACGCTCTTCAGTAGCAAACTGGCATTCTGTTGCACATTACAATTAACCAGCAACTGTGCTCCATTCGGATTTGTGTAGACCTCTACCTCGAGCTGTTTTTCCTCGCTGTCGCTCCCCACATTGCCTTCGGCCAACGCCGTGTCCAGCTGGGCACGCTGGAAGAACTGATGTAGAAACGGCAACCGAGCAAATCGAGCATCCTGACCAATGATCTGCAAATACTGCTCCAGACCACTTCGTCTGGTCTCCAGCTGCCCATTGGTTAGCGGTAGAAACCTTTTTGGGGAAAAGGAGGCAAACTCAAACTCGAGCAATGCCGTCGCATTTGTTCGTTTAAAGAATGCAGTTGCTTGTAGCGCAGGCAACAATGATAGCTCCCATTTATGTGTATATTATACACAGTGTACGTGGGCGAGGAGCCCAGGTCCTGCGTGTCTGGTATAGAAAAATGCATGTTTGCATTATTTTACAACACCTCGAACCAACTTTTTACATTTTTATTGGTTCACGATTGTTTTTCATGGCATTTTAACGCTCTTTTCTTTGTTTATGTACAATTAACAATTTGTGCAGATTTTCTCGCGCTTTTAATACCGCGTTGTCACATTATATGGTCACACTGGAAGTACCGTATCGCATAAAAATAAATATCTGTATTTTTATGCGATACGGTACTTCCAGTGTGACCATATAATGTACATTGTGCATCGATGAATATAAAAACTTCGCCCGGTGCACAGTGTTATTTTTGTTTGGCATAAACTCTAAATTTATTGCCTGAATTGAATTAATTTTCCCTGAATCGTTGATTATTGTATCGCACAAAAATATTCATTTCAATTTATTCAACAATTAAAAAAACTATCGCCGAAAAAACTATCGATGTATAGATATGTCAATTTCAGCATCCCTATTTCCATTCCTCGGTCATTTCGTTTTTGTCTTCACCCCCAACATATTTGATAGACCTACATGTAAGCTGAACTTAATTATAATTTGGTCTAAATTGGATTAAAATATGTTGCAATTTGTGTGCCTGCCTGCACAAATATTTGCGACATGTTCCCTTTCGTGTTAATACCGTGTTAATATTGTTGGATAAAACATCACCATTCTGTGAAACCACGTGTTTCAAAATGGCGATGCCCGTCACTCGTGAAAAATATATACATATGTACATATTTAGTTGTGCGTAAATGATGATTCTTTTAATTACCTTTTGCGGTTTCCACCAGAAAGCATTCTGCTTAAAGATGGCCTTAGGAGTCTGATCCAAGCACACACAATTAAAGGCTGACATTAATTGATTTTGGTAGACTTGAATTTACTAACGAAATATTGGTTTTTATTCGATTGCAGAATGGCGGACGCAGCTCCAGCCCGTGGTGGATTCCGTGGCGGTTTTGGCTCTCGTGGGGGTCGTGGTGGACGCGGTCGTGGCCGTGGACGTGGCGCCCGTGGACGTGGTGGCAAGGAGGACTCCAAGGAGTGGGTGCCAGTCACCAAGCTAGGTCGCCTGGTGCGCGAAGGCAAGATCAAGTCTCTGGAGGAGATCTACTTGTACTCGTTGCCCATCAAAGAGTTCGAGATTATCGACTTCTTCCTGGGCTCGTCTCTGCGCGATGAGGTGCTGAAGATCATGCCTGTGCAGAAGCAGACCCGTGCCGGACAGCGCACCCGCTTCAAGGCCTTCGTTGCCATCGGTGACAACAACGGTCACATTGGACTGGGCGTTAAGTGCAGCAAGGAAGTTGCCACCGCCATTCGAGGCGCCATCATCCTCGCCAAGCTGTCCGTCGTGCCCGTGCGTCGTGGCTACTGGGGCAACAAGATCGGCAAGCCCCACACCGTGCCCTGCAAGGTTACTGGCAAGTGCGGCTCCGTCTCGGTGCGTTTGATTCCCGCTCCCCGCGGTACTGGCATTGTCTCGGCTCCCGTCCCTAAGAAGCTGCTGACCATGGCTGGTATTGAGGATTGCTACACCTCGGCCCGTGGCTCGACTGGTACCCTGGGTAACTTCGCAAAGGCCACCTATGCTGCCATTGCCAAGACCTACGCTTACCTCACTCCAGACTTGTGGAAGGAGATGCCTCTCGGCTCCACTCCCTACCAGGCATACTCTGACTTCTTGTCCAAGCCCACAGCCCGTCTGCACGCTGATGCCTAGACTCATAGAGCGAACCAATGGTTTTGAATAAACTCAATAACATAAAAATATAAGCTATGCTGTCTTTCATTTCCTGATTCATCCTATATACATGCAAAACGATCCAAATGCTCAAAGTAAACCATCAAGTTTAAGCTTAGTGTAGTTTTATATTTTAACCGGTAAACTATAGCTATGAAAAGGGAGTCTACGCCTTCACGCCATACGCCTCCGGCATCCTTTCTATGGCGTACTTATGGGCTGCCACGTACATAATCGGCACTCCTGGTATTTTGCGAATGCGGTTCTTAAGATCTTTGTCGTTGGTGGCCACTATGTAGCACTTGTGTTGGCGCACACGTTCCACGATACAGTCATCAGCGTAGGTGCCCTTGTGCAGGCAGGGAAGGCGTTCGAAGCGGGGATCTGATATTATGCGCAGGGCTAGTTTGTACTTGTTGCCCAGCTTCTCCAACTCTGCCCGCACACAGTCTGAAATGTATGGTATGCATTTGGCATATAAACAATCCATCATTCCTTGCACAATATCCAGTTTGCTCTTAATGCTAAAGTTGATGAAATTGGTGTCCAAGACTATGTGGTAGGGAGGCCCCAACTGGGTGTTGTACTGGAAAAAGAGCGCCGAGCTCTGCTGCGTGGCCTCGTGCACTTTGACCTGATGCGGATCCTCGGTTTTTTTTCGCTTTTCCCGAATTTGGTCCTTCAGTCGCGAGTCTGTGGGCTTCATCAGGCGTTTAAGCTGTGCATTGCGCTGTTTCTTTACCTTCTGGGTTTTCTTTTGCTTACCCTGGGGGAAGAATAAATCTGTTACTACGGGGGACATTCCAATGCAAATATATATTTACCATTTTTAGGTATTTTCTGTTTAAAATCAAATTAAAAAGGCGCACGTGTATACAACTATTTTGGTCATCAGCTGTTTTCTTAAAAGCAACGCTGAAATATATCGAAAGGCTATGAAATCATTGCTGCGGTACATCGATATGAGATGGAAGCATCGCTGTTCCGCCATTTTCGTTCTACATTTCCACGTGTGCCCGGATGTGGCTTCACTTTTCTTCGAACACTCAGGCAAAATGGTAAGTGGAACTCTGTGAAAAATTTATTTAAACAATCTCAGTGCCACAAATGATGAAACTGATGACGAGACTGAAAGAACATTTTTCTCGACTTAACGTTGTATCTTTCAATGTTTCGTTGAACAATATTTGTTCATTAAAGATTATTCGGCAATCTGATGGCATTTAATTTACTTTTACTTGCTTCGTGTTCAATCAAAAACTGATAATTGAAAATTTTTGGTTTTCAGGGATAGATTCCACAAACTGTGGTGAAACGTTGAATAACTAACTCCATGTGAGTGTGCGTGCACAAAAAACCCGTGCTGCCAGGTGAGAGCGATGAGACACCTCGGGCATTCTGCCCATATGAGACTGCTGTGGGCACAACATTGACGGTAAGGACTTAATCTTGTTATACAGTTTATTTCTTGTGATGAACTTTTACACAGACCTGTACTGAATAGACTCATGCGGAAAAGCGTAAACTGATTAAAGAGAAAAATAAGGGGATTTCGTTTATGAATACTCATATTAATGTGATTTTTTCTTTATTTTTGCAGGTTATGTCGAACCAGCATCGGGACGGTGCAGTGGAGAAACCTCGGTACCAAGGTAAGCCATTCAATTTAGTTAATATTAAACAACGTGATGAGTTTTTACACAGACCTGTACTAAGACAATCGTGCAGAGAAAATGTAACCTGATTAACGATACAGCAAATTCAAAGCTTAAATATTTGTTTTCGGATCTTCTCAAATATTCTTTTTAATTTCAGATTTCGAAATCAAATGCTTCTGATGGTCACTGATGGTCCAGGCACATGGTACTTCTTTCTTTCCACCATCCAAGGTAATACTTTCAAACATTAATTACATGGATTATTCGAAATGGTTTAAATGATGATTACCTTAAATACCTTTTGCGGTTTCCACCAGAAAGCCTCGGCTTAATGATGGGCTTAGGTGTCTGATTAAGCATTTCCATTTCCATATACATTATACACGGTTGTTTCTTTCTACAAACTCTAATCTGTTTCTTCGTTTTTCAGCAAATGCCCCGGCATTTTCTTAACCTGACTACAGAACCTGTAATCCTACCTATTTAAAAGGTAATGTATAACAGCTCTATACTGTTCAATTTGTTTAAATGATGATTACCTTAAATACCTTTTGCGGTTTCCACCAGAAAGTTTCGGCTTAATGATGGCCTTAGGTGTCTGATTAACAATTTGTACACAAATATATTCCTTCTGCGTAAACGATCATAACTAATTCGTTATTTATTTACTTTCAGAATATTCTTATTCTTTTGTGGCTTCAACTGGATGGCGTTTGGTTAACAACACTTGGGTGTAGTCCACCAATTTAATACAAAATAAATCAAATAAAATAAAAAATACAAACAAGTACATTTTTGTCGGCAATGGGAATTGGGCAATATTTTTTGGTTCGATGCGAGAGGCAGAGCCGAGCCTATTTTGGCAAGAAATTACTAACAACAAAAAATGGTTTAGCATATTGTTCCACCTTGTCTTTCAAAAGTGTACGCGCTCGATAACGATAGTTCATACAAAGAAGAGTTGCATTAGTTATTAATCTGAAGCGAAAATAAATTAAATACTCATAAATGCTAAGCTGATGCAATCATGCAATTTATTATTTAATTGTTAGGAGTACGCGCCCAATTCAGCTATGACTTTGAAGACCTCAATTGCGTGATACCGCGAAAACACTAGCCGCCGCCTGTTGCACAGTGTTGATCGATAACGTGTACCATGAGACGCGCCATCATCAAACCGCTGTTGCGCATAAATAACCAAAAATCCAGAGTCTGGAAGGAAAACTACGCAACGCACATAGATACAGACTACGCGGAGTGCGTACTGGACCCCAAGGAGTATGTGGACTTTAAGAAACAACTGCGACATATCAATATATATCCCAAGGAGGGACACACGTGCTTGCATTTGGAGTGCCGGCTGTGTGAACGTAATAGGCAGCCGGCAGCAGCACAGACAAGAGGCGCCGCCGATCATGGGCTGCTGGCTTACGTAAACAAGCGGACGGGTGTGTAACCGAGGGGATTTTCCTTAGCAAACAATCGATATGGATTACTTATTTTTAGGTGCCTTCATCTGCCCAAATTGTGATGTGAAAACCTCTCTGGCCAGTGCTCTGGCGGCATATCAGCTCCCCTCGCCAGCCGGTTACCAGCGCCCCCCACAAAGGAAGCCCGTCTATGAAACGCGCTTTCCCAACCTAATAGATGTGAGGCCAGAGGCATGTGATGCCCTAGGAATCAAGGGCTTGAAGGAGTCGCAATTGAATGGCATTGGAGCCCAATTTGAGCCGGAACAGAATCGGCTTCACTTCAAGATACGTAACGGCGCGCAACTGGTGGTCGGGGAGAAGGTGCTGCATTTAAGCGACCGTCATGAGGAGACCTTTCAGGGAAGCTCCATGTCGGGTCTTCTGATTCATGGTGCGGGGAACAAAAGCAAAGCGGTTATAGTCAGCAATTTGCTCGACTTTATTGTCCTCTCCACCCAAAACATCGAAACGCGTACGTACAACCGCTCTCCTTGCGATTTACAGCTCACAGAGAATGCCCTTTTTGCCTTTCAGACTGCATTGTCTGCCTGCCGTACGAGCTGAAGCTGCTTCCGCAGGAATGCCTGCCTGGATTGGAGCGCTTCAAGGAGCTGGTCTTTTGGCTGCAC
Source organism: Drosophila subsilvestris (assembly GCA_035043285.1). Lineage (NCBI taxonomy): Eukaryota > Metazoa > Arthropoda > Insecta > Diptera > Drosophilidae > Drosophila > Drosophila subsilvestris. Next base: position 7,087,846 of record JAWNNB010001719.1, on the reverse strand, counting down.
TACGATAGCAGTCACAGCTGGGATGCCGCCCGAGCATTTGCCCAAAAGATAGATGAGAAGCGTTGCCTCCTCATCAGACCTACCGAAACGGAACCAGCGCCCCACCTGGCTCTGCGTCGTCGCCTCAACCTCCGCCATATACTGACCAAGGCCACGCCAGTGCGACACAAAGCCATCACCACATTTGGGGCGATGAAGAACGACATACTCAGCGAGCTGCAGAACATTGAAAAAGTGAACGGCGTCAAGTGGAAGCGTTTTCCAGTGCTGAACAAGTTGCTCAAGGGACACCGAAGGGGAGAGCTGACCATCCTGACAGGACCCACGGGCAGCGGAAAGACCACCTTCATGAGCGAGTACTCCCTCGACCTGGCTATGCAGGGCGTGTCCACGCTCTGGGGCTCCTTCGAGATCCGCAACACCCGCCTGGCGGCTACTTTGCTGCGGCAATATGTGGGCTACCCCTTGGACAATAAGCTGCAGGAGTTTGACCACTGGGCCACAGAGTTTGAGCGCATGCCGCTCTACTTTATGACCTTCCACGGCCAGCAGCCGCTGAAGCCAGTGCTAGAGGCCATCGAGCACGCGTCCTACGTACACGACGTGATGCATGTGATAATCGACAACCTCCAGTTCATGATGGGAGTCTCCTCGTTTCGCGGCGACAAGTTCTGGGAGCAGGATGCCATCATTGCAGCCTTTCGCAGCTTTGCCACCAAGCACAATGTCCACGTAACGCTAGTCATGCATCCACGCAAGGAGCGCCAGGAGGATGACCTCACCACGAGCTCCGTCTTTGGCACGGCCAAAGCCACACAGGAGGCGGACAATGTGCTCATCATTCAGGACAAGCGACTGACATCGGTGCGAGGCAAAAAGTATTTGCAGATAGCCAAGAACCGCTACAGCGGCGATCTGGGCATCATGCCGCTTGAGTTCGTCAAGGAGGCGCTCAGCTACTCCTCGCAGGTCCAAAGTGCCAAGCGGCGAAGGGAGAAGCCAACGACAGAGGCGTGATGTATTTATTTATGCATTTGTTGATACTATCTGATATAATTATTCTGTTGTCTATAACTAGGTTAGGCTTAAGTATAAACTCCTGTCTGGCGTGTGGCCATGGACTGCATCACGTTGAGCTCTGCTTGTAGTTCTTTGTGTTTAGGATCTTCTTGCCGCACATGGCGCATATGGCCTTTTTGTAAGCGCAGGCCTGGCAGTAGTGGGCTCCCATCTGGTGGACCTTTTGCCGGCAGATGCTGAAATGACCAGAAATCAGGGGACTGGAATCCAACGAATGGTTTGTTGTTTTCTTACCGGCAAGGTGCCAGGGTCGTGCCCATGGGATTGTATCGGTCCCGGGCCGAGGATAGGGCTTTGTTTTCATTTATCTTGCGTCCACCGGCTGGGGCGGTGCTAGCTTTCCAGGGATTTGGGGCCGAAACTTTCGTCAGCTTCGCTTCGCACTTTTCGCAAACCATTACAAATCAATGTGACCGCATTTGGTAGTCGACGGTATATTTTGTAAATGATAAGGTATATTTCAGTATATTTTTGATGGTCGGTCACACTTATTGTTTACCGCTTGTAATTGCAAAAAAAAAAATGCAGCAAAGATGGCGGAGGAAAAGAACGACCAACTACGGTAAGCCAATGAACTCTAAAATGCACTATTGTATGTACACTAATGCGCTTCTATTGTACACTATTGTTAAATGTTAAAATTACTACCTATTGCAGGGAACAGCTCATCGCGGCGGTAGTGAAAAAGCGCGCGGCAATTGCGCGGGCTCAGGAAATTGTCGTGAGACTCCTGGAGCCCGACGTAGCAGAGCCAGAATTTCTAGCCATGGTATTTGCATGCACTATAGTATTAAAGACTTAATTAACATTTTTCCCTCGTCAGATATGGGAAATCGCACCCCATAACTATACCGACATTGTGGACGAGCGCGAAATAAACCAAAACTGTGGGTACCCGCTCTGCTCCAACGCGTTGGAGAAGTAAGTTGACGCTCGGAAATGTGGCTCTCGACTAACCGGCTTACTTCCAGTGTACCCAAACAGAAGTACCAAATAAGTTCATCGCGAAACAAGGTATACGATCTCACAGAGCGCAAGAAATTCTGCTCCGGCTATTGTTTCCGGGCCTCGGAGTACATCAAGACCCAGGTACCGACGTTTCCGCTGTGGCTGCGTGACATGGAGCCACGGCCAAGCTTTCAGCTTCTGCCGCGAGACAAATAAAAAGGTTTGAATGCTTTTTTATATTTCATATAATGAATTACCATTTATGCTTGATAAATTATCGGATTTTTCGATTTTCGATGTAGAAATATTTAAGGGCGTTCACTCGACAACTAAGGAATATTACTTAAAATGCTAAACCATTGATCGCCTTTGTTTTCGGCTAGATCATAATTATATTGTCGCGCTCTAGCGTTAGATCGGCCTCGCGCTTGGCGTCCTCCTCCGACCATTCTCCGCATTTGCTGAGTACATCTGTTTCGCGAGGTGGTTCGGTCTTCGAATGATATGCGAATTTGGGGGATGAAAAAGTGTTGAGCTTTTTTTTGTTTATCACTCGTTGCGTCATATTATACCTCTTTGTCGTTGGCCGCCAGCTTGGTGAACATGTTGGCATACAGCTTCTTCTCCTTGCCCTTGGTCTCCTTGATCTTCTGCCTGCAGATGACCACGTGGTTGGCAGCGGCCTTGTTGCCAGGCTCTAATTGAATAACCTAACCAAACATTTATTTAGCAAGGGCACATTTTCTCTGTGGTGTGATGGCAAACCTTTTGGAAGTCCTCCAGGGCATCTTCCAGCTCATTGATGATCAGGTTGCATTGTCCGCGACGATATAGAGCCTTCACATTGTTGGCTTCCAGGGCGAGCACAGCATTGCACTAAAGAGAAAATCCAAAAATTTAAATGCTTGATGTGTTAGAATTAGAATTTAGAATTTTATTTTACAGCACTTACCTCCACCTTGGCCTCGAAGTGATCGTTGGACTTCTGGTGGCACAGGGCTATGTTGCTGTGTGTGGCCACCTTAAGCTTCTTTACCTCCTCGTTGGTGTCGGCGTTGTTGGGCAGAAGATTCTTGCACTTAGTGTACATCTTGATGGCCAGGCACCAGTTCTCTTTCTTGAAGTAGTTGGTTCCCTTCTCCTTGTACACCTTGGCCTCTTCGATGCGCTCAGTGTCGCTCAGCTTCCACTCCTCCAGACCCTTGCCGCAGTCGATTAGCTTCACCTTGTACTCGACGGTGGCATTGGGTGGAATCTTAAATGCCTCATTGCCCGTGACACCAAATGCATACATTGGCTTAATCGTGATTCTGAAGGGAAAATTGATTTTGGAATGGTGGTTCGCTTTTAACCCCATGTCTATCTGGTTTACCTGGAAGTCTCTCCTATGTTCATCTTCTCCAGGGCAATCTCCACGCCATCCACAAGACCGATGGCGCTGCCCTCGCCATAGTCAAACTCCACATCACGATCCTCAAACACTTTTCCCTCGAAAGAACCAGAAATGTGGGCTGCAGATAATAGGCCCCGAGTGAGTGAAGTGAACCCAACCACAGAATCTAGATAAAAGTTGGGACTTACCCTTGACGAAGGCACCATCGCTGGGAGACCGTTTCTTATCGCTCGGCTCCAGAATGATGCGGTCAATGCTTCCGTCTTGGTTTGGGCTTAGATCCTCGCCCTTCCACCCTAGCATTTCCAGCTGCAAACGAGAATTGAGATATATAGCTCCACTGGCAAAGCATTAATTTGTAGCCTATACCTCAAAAATCAGCGTAGAATCGGGCGGAATGGTGGGCGGACTTCCGGCGGAGCCATAGGCATAGTTGGGAGCACATGTCAGGAAGCAGCGTTCCCCCAGCTTCATTGTGGCCACTCCCATGTCGAAGGCTTTGATAACGCGGCCTAAGACAAAGGAAAATAACGAAAAAGAAAATTCCAGAAACTGCGACTTTGGCCGCACTCTCATGTCTCACCTTTGCCGAGCGCAAATTCAAAGGGCTCATTGCGGCTCACGCTCGAATCAAATTCTGTGCCATCGACCAGGCGGCCGGTGTAGTGCATGGAGACGGTGCATCCACTGTGCGGGGTCTCGGTGCCGGTACCCTCTTTGAGGATTTCCTTCAGCACGCCACCATCTCCAGACAGGTCGATTTTTTGGGTTTCTTCCGGCATTTTTTTTCGGCTTTATGATTTTCGGCCAAGTCAGTGTGACCGCGGTCTAATTGCTAAAATATACCTAATACCATCGGTGGCCTTTATCGGCTATAAATGAACCAAATTATCGGTTTAAATGAACCACCACAGCGGAGACCCTGGCTATTCAAGCGCGGTTTTTTTTTATATTTAAATTTTGTATGTTCAAAAATGGAATGAAATCGTATTGCTCAAATAATGTGACAACTCACGCACAGAAATATATATTTATGGGATTCATTTACTGGTTTGTTCGTTTGTCTAATCCATTGTCCATCAATTACCCATTAATGCAATTAAAATTAGAAACTTTCTGAACATAATTTAGATAGCATTGACCTACACTCCACCCAAATGCAAATTCAACCTGTGCCCCGAGGCTTACAGGTATGTGCATATGTATATAAATTTGTAAATTTGTGCAGCATGCATCAAATATAATCCTCTGACCATTTCGTTGCTCTTCTGTTTGATTATTTTGCCCTTGGCTTTCGCAGAGCCATTTCAAAGTTCCATTTTGAAGTCCAGCAAAAACAAGAGCCAAATACTTAATACACTTAATTTTATTGGTTTCTATAATTCATCGCTCTGTACGGTCGGTCGGTGGTGTTTGGGGTGTGGATGAGTGGAAAATTGCTGATTGTTTCAAGGTCATATGGAATGGGGTGAGATTTAACTGATTTACGGATAGTGAAAACTTCTTTGGCGAACCGTTTTTGCTCTGTCTCTCCCCACCTCTGCCATATCCCTTGGGCCGACATACATATGTATGTACATATAAATATATGTATGTACATTGTACATATGTACAACGACCCTTTAAAAGGGATCTTCTCTGTGATTTGGGTACAGTAAGACCCTCTTGGTGGACTAGTAATAGAAAATTTCCTCTGATTTGGCGGAACTTTCATTGCAATTTTTTCAGTCCCATTTCACTGTGGCTTTCCTTTTGCAAATGGCGCTTTGATTTTTGTCTCTGTCACTATAAATCGGTTCAGCTGTCGTTGTCTCCTGGTAACTAAAATATTGGACACTCATCAACTATGTACTGCTAGAGGGGCCGGGGGCGCGCACATGTTAGACTCGAAGTCGTGTCACACTTGTCGCTCATTAATAAGGGTTCCTCCCAGCTTCCACAGAGAGCGATGTCCGCCTGCCGTCGGTGTCCATTATTTTTGCAGGTATACCCAGGCTCATACTCGTACGAGTGGAGACGTTGACCAGATCTCTGGATGCTGCCCACGCTCCCGAAAGCGAAGTCAGCGTCGATGCTGGCGTTGGCATGGCTCTGTTGCTCTACTCAACTGTAAACCTTCCAGCCAGCCGAGTGGTTGAGAGTGGGAAAGCTTTCACTCAAGTTCAAGCTCAAGCGAGAGCTTTCGCATGCCACAGCATACACAGGCCTGGCTCTGGGTTCGGGTCGGGTCTGGATTCGTTTCCGTTCGTGCTCTATGCTCCATGCTCCATGTGGATGCTACGGGCTCATGGGTCCATGGCCGTGTGAAAAGCTGCGTTGAGCGCATTAATTCGTTAGGGTACAACCAGACAGGACGCACTTTCTCTCCGAGCTGCCGCGAAAGTCTGCCTTGCTTTATCGTGTGTGACCAACGTTTAAACCAACTGTTTTTGTGCAAAAGATAAACCAGAAGAATCAGATAGAAAGAGTACCGTACCCCCAAAAAAAAAAAAGACAGACAAACATATAGAATTATTGCTTTGAAAAAAGTTTACAACTTTTACAACGATCCAGCATCCAGAGTCCAGTTTTACTCTCTGGCCATCATCCCGCGCGTACCATTGTGTGTCTGTGTGTGTAAGTGTCCGCGTCCTTCTGCGTGTGTGTGTCCGTGTGCGTATCCCAAAACTCCAGCTCCAGCAAAAAAAGTGTGTTCATCAAACAAAACAAACAACAAACAGCTGAAATCTAACTAAAATTCCATTAAATAATACCCGCTTAAAAACCAAGAACCAAGGTAAACAAAATCTAAAAAATTGTTGCTCCATCTTCTGCTCCCTCTTCTCCTCGACCTCTCTCGCTTTCCTCTTTTTATCCCATTTAAATCCCTTGCTGCACTCGCTGCCTGGTGCAACAGCTTACTTACTTTTTTCCCCTCAACATTTCGTGTAATTGTTGCGCCTCGACTTGTCCGTGCAAGGTCTCTACATGTCCGTGCATGTCTGGTCATGTCCGTGCCGCTCTGATTGGGGAATTGTTCGGTTCGAAAAGGGAAAGGACATAATAAAATTAAAGAAAATAATATCCTTTCTGTTTAAAAGCGGAAATATATATTGTGGTAATATTTTGTATGAAAATATTCGTTTGCTGTTGATTTTCTTTCGTTTGAAAGCGCAAAAGACATGAGAAATTTAGCAAAGCGAAAGGAAATTTATGTGGAAATGTATACATACATAGGTGCATACATACATACATATGTAAATTTATCAAAAGGTATCAGAAATTCTTAGCTGTGACACAGATTTCAAACAAATTCAATTTGATTAATATAATTTCGACCATACATACATACATATGTACATACATAGGTGTGTAGGTTAGGTTGTAATTCATATGGAAATGAATTGTATGTATGTAATTCGATATTTTTCTGTTCAAGGTTTCAAAGAGAAAAAAAAATCATAATTATTTCGTACCATTTAGACGATTAATTTGTGTGTGAAATTAATTTCTGTCCATTATTTAAAGCCAAACTTTTAGTTCTTGTATATGACATTAGTTTCTAGGACAAAAGCAATGGAATATTATTTTTTCGCGACTTATTTACACAGGAATATTGTTCGGCTATCGAACTGGATTTCAAAACCTATTTTTTTTTGGAAAAATTGTTATTGATTTGTGTTTTGTTTTTTATGCCATCATCGGAAATGTTTTCATTTTCCACAAAATGTTTGTCCGGAAAAAAGCCCGGTGAATGGAATCTCTATTTCATTTAGAAACTATACCATTCTTATTTTTCTTTGACTTTTGACAAATAATTATGGAAATGTATTTAAAAAAGTGTGAACAAGTTGTGCAAACCGAATAATTCGCAAGAAAAATGTGTACATAAATTGTTGGCACGTGAATGCAGTAATTTTTCAATCAAAATTTCGGATCTGATCCATCTTGTAGTTTTTCTTCTTCATCTTCGTCAGGGTGTCAGTTATTTGGCTTATAAACTGTTGCTTCTGACAGTTATCTGCACGAATCGAAGCAATTTTCCTTGGCCGTGGATTGGATGTGAAAATCCCTGGCGATTTCCTCCTTTTCCTTTCCGTTCCACTTGGATGCCTTATTTTTGCTGCCGGAAAATGCTTTGACTGATTGTTTTATTTTCATGGCATTTTTAAACGCATATTTTTTTTCCAGCTGGATCTGTATGTGGTTTTGTATTTGTATCAGTATGTCAGTGTTTGCAATTATTGTTGTACATATTTTGATGCTGTTGCTGCTGCGATAATTAAATTTTAATTATACTCTCAACTTTAATTGCCATTTTATTGTGCTCATACAGAAATTTCAGATTTCTGTAGTTTGTGGCATCTATTAGCCCCCTCTTCCTGCCACACATTCTGACACTGCCCTATCCTTATGCAATTAACATTTACACTGCTATCAATCAGTTGGCCAAAAGAAAAACTTTTCTTTTAGTCATTTCCTCTCCCCAAGGTCCCTCCATTCTTCCACTTTCCTATTGCCTCCTCCTTATCATTTAAAGGGCAGTGGAAACGAAAACTTTTCTGCCAAACTAACAACTGGAGAAAGCAGCAGCAGCACACACAATTCTGAAAAAAAAGAAGAGGGCCCAATCCCAAAAAAAAAATAGAGGGCCAACAACCAGAACGCGGCGTGTCTAAGTGGGCGTAAGTGGTCATGTATCTGTGTGTGTGTGATGTGTGGCTGTATATGTATGTGAGTGTACGAATGTGTGTATGTGTATGTGTGTGTGTACCGTGTTGAGTGGCAAGTTGTGTACACACGCAGATTTTTCATCAATCATTTTGCTTGACTACACGCCTAGTTCACATTTTAGGAGACTTGTAGTTTAAAAAATTGGGCCGTAGAGAAACCCATCGATAGTTGCCGTGGGGATGGCAGGGAAGAGGGGGAAGGATATGGGGTAGTTATCCTGTGGGGAGGAAAACGGGGGCAAACATGAAAGCTCGGTAACACGAGACGAGACCCGGGAGAGAGCTCCGCTCCAATGGCGCCCTAAGCGGACAGATGCCGACGAATGTCGTGTGTTTTAAGACTTTAAGAGGTATCTGAAGCTGAAGGTCGGAAATAAAATGTTCAGAGTATGAATGTGGTCAGGGCGGGAGGCTTAAAATTGTGATTCGAATGGTTTCAGTTGTCGAATAGAGTTAAGCTAGGTATAAAAGAATTTCAAGAAGGGAACCCTCAATGATTCCCATTACTAATTAAGGGTGAAGTTTCTATTGATATGGTGTGACATTTAGTTGTGGAGACTAGGTTTATCTATAACAATTAACTTAATGGAATTCATGCCGCTATTGATTTCCAAATGAAGCCAATCTTTTGCTCTCGTATTAAATGGGTTTTTATTGATATTTTATACGAGGATTAGGCTATGCCTATGAGATAAATATGTAAATAATTGAAATTTACAGAAAATCAGATTCCGCTGCAGGTGCAACATATTGTTTTTCCTTTATTGTTTCATAAATTGGTTTAGTAAAGGTTGCCAGAATGTTTTGAGTTTTAATATTTTCACGATCATTTAAATTATTGGTTTGTGCACATAAATAAATCCCTTTACTCGATTGATAAATGAAAATTATATGAACCAGTTCCATATCGTATTCCTTCCAATTGGAGCGTCATTCATACATACATACATATGTAAATATGTCATCCATCATGTACTTCAAATGAAGAAAGCATTCATGAGCCTTGCAGCTTACTTCTATATCCCTTTTGTGTTCAACAAATATCTTATTTTATCCTGGATGTCCCTGCTCATGTGCCTGCTGCTCTATCAATTGTTCCAATTCTCTCGACCTGCCTCAGGATTCTTTATGATGATTCTGATTTCGAATGTTTTTCGATGTTATTGTCCTTATCTGCTGTCCTTTCTATTTCACTTCTCCCCACCCCACCCCCTCCGCATCCTGTCGATTCTGAGCGTCTGAGGAGTAGACATAATAAAGAAAAAGAATGGAAAAAGTTGTGTGTGTGTGTGTGTATAAGTGGGAAAAGGTATTGCTCCCACACACAGATACACACCCATACAAATGGAGTTGTCGAAATTGCTCCACTTTCTCTCTGCCTCTGTGTGGGTGTACGCGTACGGCCGTGCTTGTGTGTGTATGTCTGTGTGTCTATCTGTCTGCGGAAGGTTGTACGGGTGGTACGAGTGGTACGGGGATACAAATCTAAAATACCAAATCCCAAATCCCAACCCTCGTCGTACTTATCGACCTGGCTCCACATGGCCACCCTTCTGCCTCCTGTTGGCTACTTCTGCACCGAGGACTTGCACCAAAACACTTAAACATGAACACGTTGTCTGTGTGAGTGTGGTGTATCTGTGTGGCGTTCTTTTTTGGGTTTGTATGCGTCTACGCACAATATCTTTCGTCTTTAACCCAACCGAAAAGCTTCGTTTCGTCAGTCTGCAGACCGAAACGAGCGGAGAGCTTCACAGGAGTCCTGTCCTGCCTGTCCTGTTAGCTGTTGGCTGCTGCCTGCTGCCAGTTTCTTTCCTTGTGAAAGTTTTAATGTGATTCTTTCGCATTAATTTCGACATCGTCATCGTTGCTCTGCCCTTACCTTCTCTCCTTCGCTCTCCTTTCTCTCCTTCTTCCTTTGGCATTTTCTATTTTTCCTCCCTACGCACTTTTTATTGCTCGTCTTACGTTTGCCTTTGCCTTCGCTTTCGTTTCATTTCTGTTTTATTTTAACAACATCTTCGTCGCCAGCATTGAATTTCTGTCGAGCTCGGCGCTTTTTTCTTTACCCATCTCTCTCTCACAATCTGTCTCTGTATCTCCCACTCTCCCTGACTGGGATGTGTGTGTAAAGTTTTTTGCTGCTTACTCTTTTATGCTCTCGTCATATGAAAACGCGACTTTGTTGCACTAAACGTAAGTTGGAAGATTTACAACTTTTTGGTTTAACATATAACAGAAAGGGTTGAGAGGGGCAGTGTTAAGAGAGGGGAGAGTACTGCAAAGACAGTTGTGGTGGGTGGAGCATGGAGGGGTAAGTTGAAGGCCACGCTCAAAGTCTCACAGGAAAAAGGACAACAAAAAAGAAATAAAAGAATGCTATGTACTATATGAAGCCCATGAGGAAATGCACCCGTAGGGAGTGGAGAGGGCCTCCCAGCTCCCAGAAAAGACTCCCTCAAAGAAAAGTTATTATGCATAAAATGGAATATTATCCACCTTAAACTACAAGTTTATGTAGTTTTTTTTTTAGTGGGAATAGGAGAGCTGAAATAGTGAAAATAGAGGAGGATCATGTGGAGGTTGATGTGCAGAATTTAGCGTCAGAAGCAATTAATAAAACTCTGTAAATGCTGGGGGGTCAGCAAATAGTTTATGAGTCGAAAAATGAAAGTGAGACCTGATCCCCCAGGGTGTAAATTTTCAAATGGTTCAGGTGTTTTCTCCACAGGAGGAAACTTATTCCAGCCACAAAATGCGGCCATTAATTTGAAAAGAGAATTTTGTAGTTTGCCGACAATTAAATGTGAGAGACGTAGATAAAAAACGAAAAGAATTTCTCTCTGAAATTAAATATTAAGTTTCCGAATAGTAGAGCAGAATGCAGAATGTTTCTCTTCTCCCTCTATGCTTGTTCTTATTCAGGTTCTTCTCCTTTCTCCAAGTTTCAGTTGTTTTAATCTTAGTTTTATAATGTTAGCTAGTTTCCTCGTTCCTCCATCCATCCATCCATACATTCGTTCTCTTTTGGTCCTCTCTTTCAATTGTTAAACAAAAGAAAGTGAAGGTTTTTTAATTGCTCATTATGTTTGATTAAGGTGGCTGCACTTGCCGCAGTGCCCTACCAAAGGATGCCGCAGCTATTGCTTCTGCCATAGCAGTAAAGCTCGTTTCGTTTCACTTGGTTAACGGATTTTCATCAGACGTACATCAAAAGAATTTCTAATCAGGAAACGGAGAGACGCAGGAGGCGCTCAAACAAGTTGCAAGTTTATTTCTCAGCTTTTTTTGTGATTCCCGCCATTGTACTTCTGTTTTTCAAACTGTATGTGTGCTTGGATACATGTGTGTGTATGTTTTTTTGTGGGGTAATTGGAGCACATGGCCGCAACAACAACAGCGAGAGAAAACAGATGATGAACAGAGACAGAGAGAAATCATTTGAAATCATGCCCCACTCATAAAACACTTAAAAGACAATTTGCTGTCACTCAAAGAAAAAGGGGACGTAAAGAGGTTATGGCCTTAACTCTCTCTGGCAGTCTAGGGTTAATTAAATAAATTCCAAAGCCACTTTTTTAATCAAAAATGTTTGAGAAAAATTGGTTATACATAAATATTTGTGGGTGTTTGCATGAATGTGTATGTGTGGTACACAGTTTTCAGCAAGCTTTTCTCCCGCTTTCCTTCTTTAATATCGGAGCCACAAAGGGCAGCAGCAATAAGCAGTATACAGGGTTTGCAACAATTGGCAGAAGTCCTTTGGCTCTGTAGCTTCCTCTCTCTAGCTCCCCCTGCGCTTTCAAGTGTAAACAGAGTCCCGACTTCCCCTAGTCTGCTTCCAAGAACTCGAGTCTCTCTTTCTCTCTCTCCCTTTGAGTCAAAAAATGAGTACCTCGAAAATTCACTCAAACTTTCCATCAATGGGCGATGAGTTCGGTGCCACTGATAACAGCCATGCAGACACATATACACAAACATGCACACGCTCACAGAAAGAGACACACACAGATAGAGCTGTTTAAAAAGATGTCCTAGTCACTGGTTAGTAGAGTGGGGAGACATCCTCTGGATGGTTAAAAAAAACACACACACCAAAAACACAGAATCCTAAGAGTAACAGCGCGGAAAACGTTTGATAACGCCGCGCGCACAAAAGTATGCTACACAAAGGCCAAGAGAACTCTCTATCTCTCTCTTCCCAGTGTGGGTGTGGGTGTGTCTGTGTGTGTGTCTGGCTGTGTCTTTGTGTGTGTGTGTGGTAGTAAATAAGCAAAAGGCAAAGACGGAAATAAAAAGGGCAGCAAGTGGACAAGACAATGAAATTGTCATAAATAACAACGTTGTCTACCAACAGCACAGAGCAGAAACAACAACAGCAACACAAAAAGAATGGGAATAAAGGAAGTCTGAATTCGGTTACCGAAGCATATGATACCCTTGCAGATCTATTGTTCCTATGACCTGTGATCCGATTGTGATTTATTTTGTATATCTATTATATTCTAGATGTAGCAGAAAGAAAAATCTTTTCACAGTTTCCCTCCAAAAGATAGTCGTAGACGCTGCTATTCTTTGCGTCGCAAACATATACTGATAATCATTTTACCCATAATTTAAGAGTAAAACTACTATAACGGAAGCAACTACAACAAAAAAATTCCCAGTATCTGAGTGACTCGGATTTTTTCTCTCTCTCGTTTTTTTTTTTTTCTTTTTACATTCTTTGGCTTATTTTCGGGTGTCTCTTGGTCAGTGGCTCAACTCTTTTTATCAATTTCCCCCCGCAAAAGTCGTCCCAAGGGTATTTGTCGGGTGGATTACATTTACTGAACGATATACATAGTCTCTCGAATGAATACAGATTTCCGGGGTGTACATATGTATTTCAAAGGAGCTGAATAAAACAAGCAGAGTTCATTAATGTAACTTGATCATTCAATTATTATTTAATTGATTCTTAAATTTGGTGAACATTTCCTTTTAATAATTTACATAATTGTGGTCTTCTATCTTTTGATCCTTTTTGATCCCATAGTTTGCTCATTTCCCATCCATCGATAACTGATTGATTTATGAGAAAAGTTTGCAAAAAATAAAGACGCAAACTTTAGTTTCGGGAACCACTTTAGGGACTCTCTCCATTCGAGTAGCTTCATTCGGGGTTGAACTCTTTAGCTCTCAGACTCTCTGTACTCCACTTCCCTTTCTTTATGTCGGATCCACTCTTTCGTTTTTGCTTTATTTTTCTTCACTTCACTCTTTTTTTTTTGCTGTGTACTGTTGGATTGTGTTCTCATAACGGATATTCCAAATGGCTGCTGCGGCTGCTCTAAGTGACTTTTGTCAAACTTTTGTGCCCGCTGCTGCTCCGTGGCTATCATTTCGAATACGGAGTACTTGTATAGTTATCAATGGGGGTACGTTCCCCCAGAGAGAGAGGAGTCGCATTAAACTAATGTTTAGCTGGCATTCGTAACAGTTTTGCGATGGTGTGCGGCCCTCGAAACTTTGACCGTAAATTGTGGCACGTGATGGGCGTTGGGAATGGGGGACTCTGTAGGATGGTGTGGCATGGACATGATTGGACTTGGACTGGGGTAGAATCGGGCGTGACCGAGGCAATTGTTATTTCTTATTGCTTCAGTGTTTCGCTTTCAGAATTGAATTTTGACGGTCAGTGACAGTTTTGAGTGCGGAGGCCATTCGAGGTTCGAGAATGTGACATATATCCGTAAACGAAGTTGGGTCTATCGTTTCTGGAATATCCTTCTTTCAGACTGGGACTCTTCCCCCTATCCAATTACCTTTTGTGTCGTGTCAGTGCAACAGGCAGTGGAAGAGATACAAATGTAGCTGGTGAACAATGCTTAAGCTCCGGCTGATGATTGCCAATTCTGGCTTAGTAGACAGTCTTTTGTTTTGATGGGAGGACACGAGATGAGTGGCTGGGAAATCAATCAAACGAAAACTGGAAACTCCTCTGACAGATGGATTGAGCCTATCCATCAATGATGATGCATCGATGATATGCAGTCCATTCCCAACTCGCTTCTCACTTAATATTCGAGTAAACATTCAACTAAATAAATATTCGCACTTTCACAATCTCTCTTTCTCTCTTCCTCTTTTCCTGTCTCTCTTTTCCTCACATCCGTAATACAGATAAAATTCAATTTGAATACCACTTTTTTTTTTCTTTCATTAAATAAATGCAGCATGCAAATATTTAAAAAAAAACCACACAGAAAAAATGATTAAAAAAGCAAATAAATAACGAACGAGAGGAAACCACCAGCAACAACAATGTGTTCATAATTAAAAAAGAATTATTTCAACAACAAAAAAGAGGAGAGAAACGCTTAAAGTTTGAAGTAATTATGCTAAACAGAAACCCAAATCATCTGTATCTGCATCTGCATCTGCACCTCTACTCTTGCATTCATGTGTCTGCATCTGCATCTGCACCTGCACCTGCATCCGTATCTCTATCTTTGCTGCTGAATGCCCAATAAGAAGAAGCCCAAAAAGAAAAATGTCAGCTCAAAATAAATACATCATTCGATCAGCAATCCAAATCCAGCAAGCAATCAATCCAGCAACTCTATCATCAATTGCCACTGCCATCAATCCATCAGAAGACGACAAAAAAGAAAACTAAAAATTAAATGCACACAGATAAAATCCAACCAGCAACTAAATTAAAATCAATTTTTAATTAAAACAAATATAAAAATTACCTAAACAGAAACACCAAGACGAGGCTAAAGAGGAGACACACAAACAAACAAAACAAACAAAGCAAAAAAAAAAGCAATTAAATCTTTCCATTAATTATGGAACATTCATCAACATTTTTGTTGTGTTTGTTCCATCTTCAAAACGAAAAGGTTGCCGACTGTTTCCAGCTGCTGTCATCAGAGGAACAACGCCGACTGAGAAAATCTACAACTAAATTTACAACAAATTCAACCACAAGACCAGCAGCAACCAGAAAAGCGAACGAAAAGATAAAGCATCCACGACAGCAGCAACCTCAACTTCAACTCTACAACAAAATTGCTGGGTAAGTGGAAACAAGCGGAATGATGGAAATGGGAGCATACAAAATATAGTAAAGAATTGAAGAAGGGGAAACAGAACGAAATAAAGAATAAATTATAAATTGGAAATTGGAAATGGAACAGAACAGGCGGGAAAGAATGAGCGGAGAAGAATAAGAACGTAACGAAACGAGACGAAACGAAATGCACCATAAATGGAGCGAATTAGAATATGTTGAAATTAAATTTCCACACAATTTTCTGTCTAGTCAAGTCAAACACGAGTCGAATCAACGCAGGATATGTAGTCAACAAGAAAAAAGGTATAATATAGAAGGATTTATGACTCCGGGTTAGCCATAACGAATCGGGAATACCCTTGCTTTTGCTGGGAAAGAGGCCTGCAGGACAGGAAGCGGAAAAAGAAAGCAGAGGTTTAGGGACACACAAATGAAAGGAAACTGAGAAAGAGAAATGCCAGGACGTAGTTAAGTAGGTGAGAGGCGGAGGATGGACGACAGGATATCAAACAAGCAAAAAAGGAATGAAAACTGAAATAAAGAAGTTAAAAAAGTAGTATGATGCCAGATAAGGGCACAAGATAAATAGAAAGTAAGTCCAATGAAAAGGAAATAAATAGAGAAAAAACTGCTCTAGAAGGTGGTCCAAAGAAGGAAGAAAATAATTTGAATTAAAGATAAACCTAATTAAAGTGCTTTTAAATCTAGAATGTAAATGAAACTTTAAGACATTACAAAGCCTGTGTTAATTATGATTCTTTAACATCCAAAGAATACGACCAAGAAAACGTGTCTTTTCTTTTGCCCCATTTTTTCATGGAGTAACGAGCTCTGTTATTGTGTAGTTATGCCACAACTGCACTTTTGGCAGGGCATTGGACATCACACTTGTCAGAGCGACGCGTCGGGCAACCAGCAATCAAATAGTGTTGAGCTCAGCGCTGTTCAGAGCGGAGTGGAAAAAAGCATTCGCGAATTCGTTGTTGTTGGTTGTGTTATGAATTTCATATTACACACAGGAAAACCCAATAAAAATCACTGAAAGCACCGCCCAACCATCCTCGCGCATAAAGACGTTTTTGAAATTCCTCACTGAATTTTGACTGTTTTTTGCTGACCAAAAAAATTTTGTGTATTCACTCTCCCTTGCTATTCTTTTTTTTTTGGCAGCAATTTCCAGTGTCCAGCGGATGCGGAACACGATGCATTTTGTAGCGTTTTAAACCCCATCCGTTTTTTTCTTGCTGGCTGTCACCCCGCCCTGGATGTTGCTGTCGCTTTGCGCTTCTGAAAGTTGAAAGTTGCTTAATTTGATTTTAATTCTCTGGCCCTGGGACTGAGACTGGGAGCACACCATTAATTGGCAACAGGACACCCAAAACTTTAGTGAAAGGGAAATTGCAAATACGAATTGAAATTTGCCAGCTCAGCATCAATTAAAAATGCAGCAAAACGTTTTTGATGGGATGAGATTTTGCGTTTCTGTTTGGTGGTGGTGGTTCTGTTCTTTAATTTTTGTTATTTTGCCGGAAGTTGCTAAAGTTTCTATCGGAACAAAATTCCCACGATCTTTTGAAATTTTTGTGGCGCACTTTTGAAACAGAATTTGATTGCCAAAAACTGCGAAATGCGAACTGAGAATCCGTGGCTGTGGCTTCTTGCCTGAGGGGCAGCAGTGCTGGACGATGGACGTTTTCCATTTCAGCCGAAAAGTTCATTTCCCCAGTTGTCAACATTTTATAATAGTTTTCCCTTCCATCGATTCACCCGTTGCAGTCCCTTCTCATTTGTTTGATGCATTTCCTGGTTTCAATTTTCATCAGCTGTCCCTCGATGTCCTCTCTGGGTGCTCTCTGGATACTGAAAACTGGGTTTCCAGTTGGTTTATTTCATTGAAACCGAACTGTCGTATGCAAATCTGCTTTGCTGATTAAACCTAAATAATGTTGGGTCTTTCCTTTGCTGCTGTGGACTCCCCCCAGATCCGCACACACATCTCCCATCTTCCATCTGGCATCTTGGGTGTCCGTCCACTGCTTCCTTGTCTTTGTCTTGGCTGTCTGTCCCTTTGAAAGATGGCCAAGACTCTGAATGGGTATCTCTCTATCTCTTCCTTGAAGTTGTATAACTTTTTAATAGATTTTGAGCTGGTATAGTTACTTATACATCTAGCAAGTTATTTTTCTCAGATTAGGAGTAGTAGTTTCCGCTTAAAAATTGTTTATTAAATTCCTTGCTGCTCAATAGTTTTCTCTTTAGTAGGTTTCGTGTGCCTTTAGAGGGCATTAAACTTTCGTATTCTCGTGTCTCCCATCCATTGCTGGTTGGTTGTTGCTTCCCCCCGCATTTTCTCATTTTTCTTTCTGGGAAAATCTGAGACAATTTCCAACTTATAAGAGGCCGCCTGCCTCCATTTGTATAATGGGCACAGAGTCCTGCATCCTGCAGCAGTAGCAGTAGCAGCCACAGCAACAGCTTCCGTTTGCCGTGTCCTGGCGGCCACTTGTTGTTGCACACACACACACACACACACACACACACACACACACACACACACAGATATTCTCTTTTTTTGCAGAATGCCTTTGCTGTGTTTCCTTTTAGCCTGCTGTCTGCTGCACGAACTACAACATTTCCAATTTAATTTCTCTCTTTCTGCATCAGTGTGTGGGTATCCTGGTGTGTCCTGATGTGTCCTGGTGGGTGACTCTCGGCTGGTCGCCATTGTCTTTGCTTTGTTTGCTGTGCCATTTCCCGTTTTTCGCCATGAAATTAACTTCTCTCTATCCCTCTCTCTCTCTCTGGTCATAAATTTCCCTTTTCTAGATTTTTCTGCAAGATAGTAGTTGAATATTTTTTGGTCGCAATTTTAATTAAAATACGCCAATCGCTATTCAATAATTTCTAATGTCAGCTGCTCATCATCATCATCGTTATCATGCAGATGCATCTGTATCCATCTGCATCTATTCTCTCCCATCAGCAACACCATCCTCATCATTATCGTTGTGATGTCTGACCCAGTTGGTGTGGATGTGGTGGATGGGCAACAGGCAGGCATCTGCCTGATGCCGATGCTGGAGATGAGTGCGTGACAAGTTGTGCGGTCACGTGGCTGTAGCTTAGTCCCTAGAATAGCAAAAAAATCATTAATCTTAATATCTGTTAGCCTCTACCTAAATCATCATTCCATTGCGTCTTTGAGACTTGCAACCAAAGGATTTCTCTCGTGATTTGTGTTCCCTTTCGCACTAGTCCATCTCCATCGAACAGCAGCGCCCCACAACAAATAAGCCATACTCTCTGTCTCCACCTCTGATTCCCGTCCCTCTCCCCCCGGTCTTTGCTTCCTGTCTTCCTGCAATTTTCTGCATTTCCCTTGTCGTTTGTGCTGTTGTTGTAATTACATAGCACTTGTTGTTTTGGCTTTGTGCTAACAAAAGCTTTGACTTCCAGCCACTCCACTGCCTACTCCCAAAGCTTCTCTG
Source organism: Drosophila subsilvestris (assembly GCA_035043285.1). Lineage (NCBI taxonomy): Eukaryota > Metazoa > Arthropoda > Insecta > Diptera > Drosophilidae > Drosophila > Drosophila subsilvestris. The sequence goes on along the minus strand of JAWNNB010001719.1, from coordinate 7,069,162 downwards.
CATTAATGCTGCGCTGCCTATGTTGCCTCAAAGAGGGACGCCAATAACCGCACTCGAAAGCCTGCTTGCTGCCGCACAAAAGTATGCAGCAATATTTTGCCGAAATGATTTTTCAACCTCCCGCCGTTCATCGATGGGCAATATTTGTGCACCAGGGCCCTGCAGGGGTGTTAGAGTGTGTGTGTGTACGAGTGCTGGGGGAGTGTGTATGAGTGTATGAGAGTGCATTGAATTTTTGTGTTTATCGGCAGTTTTCTGAATGCATGAATGAATGAATGGAAGGCCAAGAGGGCGAGTCTGCTCTTCTGTGCCCGTGTCTGTCTGTCTGCCTGCCTGCCTGCCATATCGAAAACACTCTAAAACTCTGAATTGAAAGCTCATTTTACATGCAGTTTTATTTTGATTGGCTCTCGAATCGCACTTTGCCGCCTGATTAGCAGGGAATCGTGGCAGGAATCATTATTGGGGAGGGGAGGCAAGAATCTGTGCCCATTGTTAGGATCTGCTCTAATTCAACTCGAAATCCTCCTCCCCAGAGCATAATTTGCTGGCAGCGAAAGCAAATTTGCTCAGCCATCTCCATGGATCTCTCCATGTGTGCCGCTGGAGAGTTCAATTATGAACAGACGACCGCAAAAAGTTGAAACCTCAAAGCGGATACTGTGGGCCACTTACCACACGGGAGTGGCGTGTGTGTCAGCCGTGGCAGGTAATTTGAGGCCGTACAGTATGTTAAAAATGCAGCAGGCAGCCAGGCAGCAGCCACAGGGGAGCCCGAGAACGAGTCCGCCTAAGCGGTTGGATGTTTAACCCGATGCCAGGAGGAGGATAGAAGAAGAGGGGGTGACTGCTGCTTGGGTGCTTGCACTTACTCTTTCCAATTTCAAGGCTCATTGTGTATGTGGGAGATTGCCACTGCCTCAGCTTCAGCCTCAGCCCCACATCTACCGCCCGGCACTTCTGTTGCCTCTCATTATTGGCGAAGCATTAAATTGACTTTGAAACTTTTTACCTGCCAGCTTTGTGCCACTCGCATACACACAAAAACCCATAGCCAGAAAATTGGAACGAACTGAAACTAAACTTGAAATTAATTAATCGCGACAAGGGCCAAGGGTTCGTTCTCGTTCTTTCGTTCGAAGAACGTACTTATAGATACATACGCACGCACAGACGCACACCCACACAGGCACACACCCACACACAGCAGAGAGAACATAACTCATAAAACCTCTAATTACACAAACAGCTGACGCAGCCAAAAGATACTTCTAAAGAAACAGTAAGAGTTAGAGAGGAGAAGAAGTGGGAAGCACTCCTGACCCTTTGGGGCAGTTTTTGAAAGTAGCTCCTCTCTCTTTCTTTCTCTGTCTGGGTCTCCACTCGGTAATCAAATAAGTTTAATATTTTAATTTTCCATCATAATTAATGCTCTTTTAACCCTCCTCTCAGACTTAGTTTATCCTTCAGATGATGTGGCCTATGCACTCCTCTCTCTCTTGGTCTCTAGCTGACTGTCTCTGTATACACTCCCTCTGTCTCTCTCTCTCTATTTGCCTCCCGTTGTGGCCATCGAGCACGTGTAAATTATTGTGGCTTTCTGTGGCACTGATGCCCAACACCTGAAAGAAATGCTGCGATACTTTTATCAGGTACTCTGTAACATTTCATGGTACATATGTTGTGTACTACAAGCAAACAAGTGGAAAGAAAGACTGTAGGAATCATCTCTAAGGATCTAATATCCCCCTAAATTTCTAGACATCATTTTAAATCTGAATCTTGAAGAAAAGCTTTGGCATCTACTATAGGCTGCATTTCCATTGCTTTGTATCTGAGAGTAGCGGGTACTCCTAGCGTCGAAATACTCGATCCATTGGGCATTTATACTGGAATTTGCTGCTGTTTTGTTGCTTGGCAGCATCGTTGGCGCTCCTGCCACACGCCACACGCAGCCATGCCGCCGCCGCCGCATGTATTTCAATTACTGCATTTCCCTGCCTCTACAGAACCTCCTCCAGAACATAACCCCTCTCTTGCCTAGCCTGGCCCAGCCGTAGCCACTGTTTTAATTTGCGCTTCGCTTGCCTTTGTTATTTTTTCTGCTTCTGCATCGCATTTTTGTATGCCCTTCAAGGGCAGAGAGTAGAGGGTATTATGCCTTTCACCAGGCGTTTGCCACGAACGTCCCTTTGTCTGTTCCAAATGGATATATGTATAAGGGTATCAAAAGCATCGACCCTCGTAGGTATCTCTTTTTTTTTTCTTGGTCTTTGCTTTGTTGTGTGGCTGTTGTTTTTGTGCGCCTCGCGTTTTTACGCAAATTCATTGTTTTAATTTACTCAAGTTTGTTGACCGAAAACAAAAACTAATCAATGGATGCCCTGCTACCAGTGGCAGGCCTCCCGTGGTTCGGGGTTCGCTGGAAGGACTCATTCGGTCCAAAGGTGGAGCTTCCAAGCTGACAAAGCTTCGGCGCCTCCTTCCCCGCACACAGAAACTGGGTTATAAAAAAAAGAAGAAGAAAAAACACCACTTAATGGGGTTAACAGAATATATTTTTTAATTAAACATTAAGTCTGCCCAACTTTTTGCTGTTGCTCTGTTGTCTGTTTTTTTTATGGTTCTTTCTGGCTTTAGTTCCTCTGTTTTTCGAGTATTTTGTGGCACTTTTCTTTGCGGTTCCTTTTAAGCAGTCCGCTAAGTTGTGGCCGAAAGGATTTGCCATCAAAGGGGCAGGACTAAGATTCTGTGTATCCACGAAAACCTCAAAGACTGAGAGAGTTAATGAATAAAGAGGGGAATGCAAAGATTCAGTGTAAAGTGTCTAATAAGCTTTTACTATTTTTTTTTAAGGACAGTAGAATGGAGGGTAAGGGTATCGTAAAAATTAACCGATTTGAACTATAAAATAAATAGAAATAATTTTCTATTAGGCTTCTGGGAGGATATCTGTGGATGCTGCAATAAAAACTCAGACATAACTTAAATAAAGTCAATCTTAGTGACTTTAGACTTTAGTGTATCCTTAAATAAACGCATCTGTGCAGATTTCAGTTGAAACTTCACTACGGACTGACATTCGAGATTGAGGTAAAAATTGTTGTGGAAAGTTTCGGGGAAATGTTGGTAGTTTTTGTTTAGTAAAGTTTTAGTGAAGAATTCTAGATGATTTGCTCGACCTTTATCGTTTGACTTGTACTTCTATATATTATATTATCTATGCAAAATCAACCTTTATATTAAATGTTGACCTTTTTTCTACCATTCACAGCTAAAACTTGAAAAACTGAACGAAACAACGATACTAAACTGAACTTAATAAGTATATAAAAAGGAAAAGATCATTATCAACAAGAAAGAACAATCACAACTGCTACCTAAGGTTTCTCAAGCTCCAAAAACAAACAAAAAATAAATAAAATACCACAAAAAAGAAAAAAAAACAAGTGCAAATTATGTAAATTATAGCAAAACGCAAATACGCTAAGGGAAAAGGAAGAAAAGCAAAAAAAAACGAAAGAGAATTTGTTAAATAGAAGCGGCAGCAAACAGTGAGAGAGAAAAATATTCACAAAAAGATCTGTGACCAGGCAAACCGGAAATTAAATCTGCAACGTTTCTGCCTCGACCCGAGACCCCGAAAAGGAAGAGGAAGCCGCAGCAGCCGCAACCGCAGTAAAATCCGAGTCGAGAAAACGGAACACGCGTGCCAAATATTTATTTAAAAATAGGAGTGGAGAGGAGACCATCTCAGAGAATTGAGAAATTCATTCAGGAGAAGAGGGAGCAAATAGTGGCACTCGTTTCATGAGCGCTGCAGCACGCACAGGGAGCAGGAAAGGGCCACAGACTGCCCTCACCGGCGGCCATTGTTGACACTCTCATTGAACTCTGACCCTCCGCTGTTGCGTCTCTGGTCCAAGCTCCAGCTCTTTGTCTCCAGCTGTCGCTTTTGTGCTAATCATCGCGGACACAGCGAACGACGACGACTGCCTGAAAGGAGGTGACGGAGGGAAAGCCCTGGTCAACTATTTAACCAAGGTGACGAGGCAAGGATTGCTAGTCCCAGCGAAGGAGGAGCTGCAGCAGCAGGCAGTCGGAGGTCAGGCAGCTATTCAACCCAAGAGGCAAGCGAAACAAGCAAACCAAGGAAATGGACTCCTCGCTGCCGTCGTTTCTGTCGCTGTTTGTCCTGTTGATCTTCCTGGCGATAATTAAAGGTGAGTGTGACACTCCTGGTCCCTGTAAGGACACCCCCTGTCCTACACCTTTGTTTGTCTTTTATCCGAGAGTCAAAAGAACTTTCCCTTTTCTGATTAAATTGCCGAGAGGAATTCTGCGAAAAGTGGCGTTCAATGGGTGGGAAAATTGTTGCACTTTTCACACCGCCTTCAGTTGAATTTCTCCAGTTCATCTTCCATCAACTAGAACTATAACGAACATCTTTCCTCCGCCGCTCACTAGCATTTGCGTTAACAAGTGCTTGGGGCTTTCCGCTTTGCCCGCTAAGAGCGGGGAAATGCTGCTGCAAACAACTCCCGCTCTCATGTCCCACTATCAATTTCAAATGCGAAATCTTTTCCTATATCCCACTTCACCTACGCATAAATCTTTCCTTGCAAGGTGACACTCCATGGTCCTGGGACCCTCTCTAACATTATTCAATTCCGCATCCGATTTTTCAATTTCCTTGCGAGCATTTTCACGGCGCTTTAAGCATGCGCTGGCTCTGCTGCAAATAAAACGCCACAAAAAATGTAAAAAAGTCAAAGCCAAAAAGCACACACACACTCTTTTATTCATATATACATATATACGTATACATATATATCTATCTACATATGTATATCTTATGTGTGTAGAGTATGGGTATTGGGTGTGTGGGTACATTCGGGAAATTCCCACGCGAAGCTGACCATAAATTCACATGGAGATCGCCCAGAGCCAAACTTGGCCATATTTTTAGTTTTCACTGCTCGCTGAGCTGCTCGGCAATTGCCAGGAAAAGCGAGCGGAAAAAAGTTGGAAAAACAAAGATGGTGAATAGACCCAGACAGACAGAAAGAGATGGAAGACGCTGTAGAAGAAGAAGAAGAAGAAGAGAAGAGGATAGCAATGGGACATATATTCAAGTAGAAAAAAATACAATTGTCATACGGAGGACGACGGAGGAGCCCCAGGAGGCCGCACTTCAAATCCGCCATCCGCTCCCCTATCCTTCACTCCCTCCCTTTTTTTAAGTTGCATCGAGAGTTGAAAAGTTTTCTTTCTTTTTTTGTTTTGTTTTTTTTTGTGTACTCGTATTTTATGCCGTGGCGTGGCTTTGTCAAAATGAAGTCTCATGTGCCCCACTGTTGACAAAAATAACAAGCTGCGGCATGGCACGGCGCGCGTCTCTCGATTCTCTCACTGGTTCTTGCTGCCAAGTGTTTCCACTTTGAGGCGACAGTAGGGATGCTCATGGAAAAAGTGTGAGAATGGTAGGGAATATAATCCTTATTCCATTCTTCCTGGGATCTATCTTATGTATAAATCTATCTAATGTCGCAAAATGTAAAAATTCGTTGTTTCTTTAGGAAACTGACTGTAAATGATAATTCTTATTCTTTAATTCTTCACACTTGAAAAAGCTAAGCAAAAACAATTTTCGAAAATTAACTTCCGGCTTAAATTGGCTTTCCACATCCTTGATTTTCCATTATCCTCCAGATATAAACAGCCGCTCTGCTTATGCACACTAGTGATTATTATGTTGTGGGGTTTCTGGGGAAACAATAAAAGCTTAATTCTTATCGACAAACCAATCAATTAATCCTAATTGCTTCCTCTCTGCCTTTCCGTCTGTGTGATGCTGGCCAGTGGAAACGCATTCAAAATGTCTGCCTCTCCGTGTCCTTTTCCTTTCTGTTTTCTTTGTGCCCCGTGGAGAGGTCCCGGCCTGGGAATGGATCTGGTCCTTTTCCTGCTCCTGCTCCTCAGCCCATTGTCTTCTTGTCGCTGAAAAGTTATTACTTAAGCATCGCTGAGGGAGTTGACGAGGAAATCTTTGACTTTGTCCTGACCTGTGCTCTGTACTCCCTCTACTCTGTGCTACATGTATCCCCTCTCTCTCTCCCCTTTGGTTTCCGTTTCTGATTCTCCGACAGAGACTAATGAAGACACAGCAATCGCATCGGTCGTCGGATTGGGTTTCGCTTGGCGGCCAAAGACAAATATTTTCAATAAGCTGCCTCATCGCAACGATATCAAAGTGTGCACTGATTGGAAAATCAGCAGTTGGGAAATTGCCGAACGAATGCAGAGTAGGGGATACAGAGCGGAGAGCTGAGGGGATACAGCCAGAATACAATAATTCAGCATTCAATGTTGAACGTGGAGTACCTATTAATCCGCACAGAACAAGGGTATATTGTATTGCTGCGGATGAACGGAACGGAATAGCACTCAACACTAAAATACATCTGCTTAGTGGGTATCGTGTAGTCGTTGTATCTTTGATATAGCTCTCCTCTGTTTGGCAGTTGGCAAACACATAAATTGTGCGACATTTCGGGCCCTGTCCTGGACTGCAGCACCTTGACACTGTCATGCGTTGCCATTGCGTTGCGGGACTGGAGATTGCTCGTCCTCTCTCCTCCTGCTGCTGTCGTCTGTGTACTTATAAATGACCGGGTCATATATTTTGTTTTAAGACATTTTACGCATTTTCGTACATTTAAATGACATAAATTTCTATTGGATTTGCGTGGCAAAGCCACGAGGAAGCCAAGCTTTTGTTCTCTGCTCTGTCCCCCTCTTTCAGCTTAATTTACATTCATTTTTCCACAGACCCAAGTACGAGGAGCCTTGCTTGGCTATAATATATTTGTTAATATCCCTGATAATATCATGGAAGAGAACTGCCCAACGCAATGGGGGAAACTTGCTCCTGGTTTCTGGCCTAAGCCCAACTTTTAAACTTCATACTCATACTCGTCCCTTGCTTCCGCACTTGCTCTTTCTCTCTGTGTGGCAGGTAAAGCGGATAGCCCACACCAGACTCTGCCTTCGCCACCGACTGCGACTCTGACTTTGGCTCCGGTTAGAGCTTCCGGCTCCGTTTCGTTCTCCATTCTCCATATCGTTTGGTTGGCTTCTGCCCGCTTAGTGCACGCAGGAAGAAGTTTCAAGGTTGTGTCGCAGTTGGAGCGGGACGAAAGTGGAGCAAGTTGCAGTGCAAGGAAAACAAGTTTTAGTTACGCGCTCTGCACTTCCGTGGCGCCACCGACAAGGGATAACCTTGTCCCAGCATTGCACCCACCCAGTAAAAGAGATGGGAGCGTGCACATCCATTCATTCGTGAGTCACGTTGCCACCTCCCAGGAGCTAGAGATTTGGTTTTGGTTTGGGGGATATGTTTAATCCCCGAGCTGCTCTAAATCCGCGCCTACCCTTGGGGGCACCTGTAGGCATCCTCTAGCCAGCACCACCAGCACCGGCCCCGGTCTCCGGCTTCCAGTTCCGCCTCATTGTCATCCTTGAATGACTCAGCGATGCCGCCACAAAAGTTTGCAAATAAGTATCTTTTATACGGCCAATCCCAGTGCCTGCTCTACACCCCGCCACCCCCTTAGACTCGTAAAAAATACACACATACACACACACAAACACACACACACACACACACAAACACACAAGAGAGAGTGTGAGGGAGAGAGATGGAACTTAGTGCTTGCGCCTAAATAACCGTAAACAGCACTCGTGGGCCCCCAGACAACGATAGGGAGAGAGAAGAGAGGGAGGGGAGAATGGAGAGTAAAGAACAAGAAGAAACAAAAAACTTGATAAGCATAAATTTGCTGTAATTTAACGCATTCAATTACAAAAAAAAAAAGAAGACGCTGAAAACAAAAAAGCAAGAAAGAGAGAAATAATGAAGGAAGAGTAGGGGAAAGGGCAGACAGCGGAGGTGGTTTTTGGGAAGGAGGGAAAGGAAATAGCAGGGGGAGAGACAGGAAAAGTACCCTGCAAGCTGCGCGACTTACTTAAAAATGTCATAAAAACGAAACAAGTATCAAGAGGGTGGACGAAAGATTGGGAGATGGGGAGAGGCTTTCTCCCCTTACACCATTCCCTTGTCTAACCTTTCCTTTGCTCTATTTTTCGAATGTAAATTTCTGTTTTCGATTTCGTATTCCATTCCAGGGAAATTACCTTTAAAAGGCTTTGGCACTTGCAATCTGATGCGTAAGATCTTGTTTTAGTTTAATATTGTATTAAAACTTGTACAAATCCCTAATGATTACGGTTACAGGGAAAACAGAAGACTAAACCTCTTAAATGTACGAGACATTGTCTAGCAATGGATTTAAGTAGATTGGATAAGCCATATCAGCCAGACCCTATTTTCAATAAATTTCTTAAATATTCAGATATACCAAAATTAATTTTTTATGGCCAAACCGCAATTAATGGACCTCCAATTAAAGATAATTTCATTTTTACGACCAATCGACAGTCACTCATTAAGCGGAAACAAAGTTTTTCTATAAAATTTTAATCTATAAATCATGACGAACATAAGATAAAAGGAGGTTATTGAATGTAACACTAATGAGCGAAACTTATAAATACGTTTACGGTTTACGGTTTTTTTTTTTTTTTTTTAATAAGTTATCGGAAATGTTCGAGTATCCTTTATTTTAAATGATGCTTTTCAAGAAAATATTTTCCGAAAATGCTTTCTGTCCGCACATGCTGTGCCAACAGCATGCTCCAAAAGGTTAACCAAAATCACGAAAACCTCTTTATAATGACAAGAATGATCCCCGAAATAGCACCCTTCATAACATTCATATCCCAGGCGCACAACCAAAAGTATCTCTTAGTAAAAACATCTCCGGTTGCCGTTCTACGACAAAGTAGGGGCCAGATATTAAGAGTGTTTCTGCGGCTGTTTTCCAGACACTTCAATGCCCCAATCCCTCAATACTCCTATCCGCACTCCCGTGCACTAAAAGCTGTTGAGCGAAGGAGCGTTTAAAAAAAAAGAGAAAAGAGGAGGAAAAGAGAAGAGTTCGCCCGTTTTGGCGGCACCTAAGCGCGATGCCCTATAAAAGGTAAAAAATAATTGTGCCCATGGCGACTGCAAAACGAATTACAAACAGGCAGAGCAGCAGCCCGACGGTTCAGCGCAGGGGCGCCCTAATGTATGCAATGGCAATGGCAGCAGCAGCAGTGGCAGCCACTACGAGTGTCGGAACGGCAGCCAAAATGAAAGTGAATGTACAACAGAGATATGTATGTATAGCAGGGGCCACAGACTGTGGGACTGTGCCAGCCCAATTGACTGACTTGGGTTGTCTCTAGTTTTACCAGCAAGAAGCACACCCAAACCCACCCACTCCCACCGCCCACCGCCCATATCCCAAAGCGTGTCTGTCGGAAAAACAGACAGAAACGAAAACATGCAAATTTCGCCAGGCTCGCTGGCTGTGTGGAGGACGAGGAGGATGAGGCCCACAGCGAATTTTACTTTGTTGTGCGTCGAGATATTTGCATAGCGCCACGCTAGGGCGCCTGTTCACGAGTTCTCATCCAGAGTCCTGGATCCTGGGTCCTGAATCCTGTCTCCATGGTGACATTAACAACGTGGAGCGTGTGCCGAGGTTTTGGGGGGGCCAGTGTGGCAGGTGAGAGCACCACTCTGAGGCTGCTCCCTTGAGCCCCAATTTGAGTTGAGTTATTTCGCCATATAATGAATTAAAATCTGGAATTGAGATTCGTTTCGCATACAGTTTTCCTTTTCAAGGATATTTGGGGATGCGCATGTTTATTCCCGGTTATTTTGCCGCTCAATTCCAGGAGAGAGCACCAGAGAAGAGAGAGACATCGAGCGTCCTGACACAGAGAGACAGAGAGAGAGAGAGTCGAATGCGTAGGTGCGTATCTCTTTCACTCAACGTTCAAATCCTATCTGGCGAGTTTCATTCAATAGATTTTCTCATACATATATGTATGTATGTATGTGTATATGTATGTACATTTGTACATATATGTATACCAATCAGTGTGTATGCAATATGTGCGAGCATATTCCTTTGTTTTCCGGGTATGGGTAGACAGCATCAAGTGTGTGTATTTTCCTTTTGCTCTCATAATTGACAGACAGTTGAATTTTTGATGCGTCTCCTGTCTGGAGGGAGGTCTGATGGAGGGAGCAGGTAGGGGGAACTTTCCACCATTTCCACTCACATTAGCTGCTGTCAACAGTTGCTAGAGAAACTGCAGTCCGTAAAGTGCGTTACTGTGTTTGGGACCCCAACCGTTTAATTGAGACCAAAACGGCAGCGTTTTAATTAAGAAATATGCACACAGACAGCAGTAGAGTCAAATTCCGAGGCAGTGGCAGTGGCAGAGGCCCATTCAGAGGCAGGGGTTAGAGGTCGGTCGGGATTCCTCGTGCAATTGTCATGGCGTCCCGCAAGCATGTCAAGGATGTCGACGCCATCTCGTCGTCGCTTGTCCTCAGCTTGTTATTGCAGGTGCATATCCCTCCACATGCCACACCATACACTACAGCACACGGCTCAAACCCATGCGTCGCGTCCTTCAACCTGGTAACCTCCTAACCAACCTAAAAGCGAAATGGCGTTTGTCGAATCAGCCGCTCGTTAGTCAGGAGGGGGATTCCCGGCAGCTGGTAGTAGCAGCAGCAGCAGCAGCAGCAGCAGCAGCAGCTTAGAGGAGCATCATCTAATCGACATGGCAGCGGCGCCGTTTCCGTTGCCATAGCCGCCACCGACATCCTCCTGACTAAGTGCCAAACAATGAGCAGTGCCTCCGCCGTCTCCGCCTCCGTCTCCGTCTCTGTCTCGGTCAACTGTTTGGTATTCATGTGGGACCCGGGGCTATGGTTATGAGCGACAACTACGATGATGGGGCTGCCCAAAATGTTGATCGCTCAACCACTAAGTGAAATGTGTGCTCAAGGGGCTCCCTACCCAGCTGATGCACGATTCTGAGGTTACAGTGTGAAGAATATGAGATGAGAGTAACAAAAGAAGAAGGCTATAGGCAAGTTAAGTTTTAACAGAACCCTTTCTTTCGAGGTTTCCATTTTTAATGATTTTTTGTTGACTATCAGCCAATAACAAATACTTCGTATATTTATATCTAATATTTTGTATTATTTTTACACTGAATTTGGATTTGTGGCTGGATTGATGATTAGTGCCTTTCCTTCTGCCACGTCTCTCCTGTCAGTCTCCTACTCTTTCTGTTCATCTGGCAATAGAAAGCGACAATGTCCATTAACAAAATAGACGTAGAACACAAAATGGAACCCCACTCGAACCCGCCCCACTGAATCTGTGGCTGCTTTGCACTCGTTGCATGCATGTGTTGCTCTGCGGCGCACCTTGGCCCCTTAATGTATGCAATAAAGCTCAAGTGTAGACCGTCCTTATACCCATCCCATCCCATCCCCGAATCCTCTTCTTTTTCCTCTTCTGCTTCTGCTGCAGCTCTCTGGCTTTCGGTGTGTGGCACACGGCTAAACTCGTCGTTGTAGCTGGGCTCCATAGCTAACCTTCACTTTCACTCACACTCGTGTGCGTTTGTCGTGCCCCTGTGGCACCCGTTCTGTATGCTGTATGCTGCGTGCGTGTGGCCACATTGTTGCATTTCACGTACAGACGGGGGTACTATATTGCATTGTTGTTTCACCTTCTTCTGCATCTGTAACCCCCCTCAACGTGTCTCTCCCTCTCTCTCTCGGACTCTGACTCTGACTCTGGCTCTGACAAAGCTGTTGCAATGTGCAAAATGCTGCTGTTGAAAAGTTCTTGTTGTAATTACATTTTGTTTTACCCGTGTTGAGGTTTTTTGTACTGTCACGACGACCTTTTTTATTTCTCCCTCACTCTTACTCTCTTTTTCTCCTCCTAGTCTTTGTTTTTCTTTGTTGCAGGGTATATTCAATAGCGACGTAAGGTCACTAAGGCACCCTCCCAATCCGTTTAGTTCGGAACTATGCGCTGATAAATTCTTTTGCTTTGTGACTTATGTACATACCTTCTTTTTACTATACTTTGCTTAGTTGTTTATGCAAGTGGCCGGGATGAGGGTGGAGGCGCAGAGATGGTGGTGGAGGCGACACTGAGTTTGGGGATCCATGAAACTCATGCGTGATTTTTATTGTCGTGTTGTGTGCACATAAAATCATGTTTATGCATGTCCCATTCTCGTGCTCTCTATCCTTTTCGACTCCGTCCCACTCTCTCGCATGGATAGCAACAAGTTACAACAAGTTACAACATGCCACGGCGATGGGATGCCATGTCAATGCCACGCCCCAAATGTGGCACTGTAAAATTGTAAACTTTATTGAATTTCTAGCATTTTATTGTGTGTAAAATTTATCGTTTCAATTATTCAGCAAAAAAGAGTACGAAAGAGATGGATACAGAAATGTTTTAGGAGAGAGAGAGAGACAGAAAGAGAAAACATGCGAATACAAATACAAATACTCGTACGAATACGAATACTTTTGTATATTTTTACAAAGCGACAAGACCTTGACTGAATGAATACTTGGGCAATGGGACAGAATACGAGTATACCGCATTGACTTTGACATTTATCGTCCAGGACGAGAAAAACCAGAACCCAGAACGAACCTGACGAATGTCCAGGGATTGGATTGGGCGGTTTAGCACTGAAGGGAGGTTCTGTCCGCGTCCTCTTCTGTGTGGGTTTCGTTGCGTTGCGTGCGGAATGAATACATATTGAGCAGGTGAAACGATACTGACAGATTGGAATTGATTGTTATCTACGATGAAACGAATGGGCCTGCTTCCTGCCTGCCCTCTCATTGCTTTCAGGGATTTACTGGATCAAAAGAAAACGAAACGAAACGAAACGTAGCAGACGGTTCTTTAACAGCATTCAATCCATTAAAAGTTGTCCCCAGTCCCCAGTTCTGGCCCGCTGTCATCCGTTGTTGTGTCTGCTAATTAACATTTAATTATAGTTCGAGCTTTCAGCGGGACGTATCGTAGAGAGTGGCTCAAGCAGTGGACGTGGACGTGAACGTGGGAAATGGGTCAAGGTTGAATTGGGTCAACTACAGAAGCAGCCACTCTTGAGTTGTTTGCTATTTTAAGTGTGTCTATCTGTTTCAGTCTCTCCCTCTTTGCTCAACTTTTACCTCTATCTCACCTCCTCCTCTCAGGGGTATGTCCTTCAGGTCCTGTGGGGGCATCGACAGTTACAGTTGCAGTTGCATTTAACGTTAGTTTGTTAGCTTACAACTAAAAGCTTTTCACGACATTAAAGCCCACAGCCAGCAGCAGCAACAGCAGCAGCAGCAGCAGCAGGAGAGAGAGAGACGAATCTGAGTGCCACGAAGAGAAAGTGAATTTAATGGCTGGAAAAATTAGTTCTTTGTAAAGGGTTTATCCCTGGCCTAGGGATGCTTTTCTACTTAATCGCTTTTTTACTTACTGAATATTTCTGCAATGATTTGGAGGATTGCACCTCCATTGGAATATGTATCCAATTTCAATCGGAAATCCAAGCAAAGAGAAATACACTTGATTTTTATTGCTGACTCTCCCCCTTCCTTCTCCCACTATCAATATTATGAGATTCCATTGCCTTCAACTATCACCATCGTTCACCACGTTCTTTCTCCTTTCCTTCTTCTGCTGCTGCTCTGCTCCTCTCCTCCCACGCATCAGTCAAACAATCTGATGACTGAATCTGCGAGCAAAGGAGAGGGAAAATATTGCAAATGTAATATGATTGGTGATGGTTGATGGTGTTGCTCATTCCGAAAGGTTGGTGGGAGTAAGGTGTGGTGAGGGGAAGGGAGGGAGAGTGGGTCGGGGGTGAGGAAAAGGCTGAGGCGGCTCGGCACACTCAACCATACACTCGACGTGCAATGCCAAATAAAAAAGAAACGAATGGAAATGTTTGAAGGACGACGTGATGAGTACCCTAGAGTGGGCTTAAAGAAGGGAATTCCGTAATGGATGAGATATGAAATATATATGAGATATTTAAAGAGTAGGAAATACGGAATGAGTTCAAGAAAGAATATCAAAATAAAATTTACCAATTCCTACTTAATAATATTTTCCTTGCTCCTGGAAGTGCAATGCTACTTAATTTTCTCATATTACAGGGTATTTCTCTCTCTCTCTCTCTGCATCTCGGTGCGCTTCCAAATTGATTGTAAATGCCAGGGTAAGCCGATGGCGGCGGTTGAATGCCAGAATACTTTGTGCCTGCCGTCCATCCGTCCTTCCGCCCAATCCGCTCGCTCTCTCCACTTACTCACTCTCAGTCTCAATGTCTGACTGCATGTGTGTGTGTATATGTCAATGTTTGTGTGCATGTGTTTGTTGGCAATTTCCGCTTCTACATTTCCGTTCGTTTTGTCACGTAGTTTATGAATGAATTTAACTGCCGTCGGTGCCGATGACGATGACGACGCGACGTCAACATGGAACGGGGATGACACGGGGCTGACGAGCAGGAGGCGCAGAGACGAGGAGACTGCCATAAAGCTTGTTGATATGTTTTAATGAGCACTTTTTACATGCACATGAATCGCTCTGCCACTGTCCTCCCCCCGCCCGCCTCGGGTACTCTCTGCCACACGCATGTGTTGCATGCTTACGAGTATATGCGAAGGGTGGCTAAAAAGCTTGCAGCCTGCCTGCCTGCCCAGCAAACTGAATGACACTTGTCGTATTTAAAGGCCGCCGCCCCCTGCCTCTTGTCCCTCTCAAATTGCTGGCTTGCAACTTAGGCTTTTGCTCACTTGACACCCGCCACGCCCCTCATTCAGTGGCTTCAACCATGCCTCCCACGTTCATGACAAAAGACTTGGCCGAAAAAAAAGTTTTTTAATTACATTTTTCATTTCCTTTTCGCGCCACATTACGTATACGCATATGTGTCCCGTCCATTCGAATGGGATGGTGGTGTGGGTGTGGGTTGGTGGGCGGTGGGGGGGGGGGGGGGGGGAGAGGACTTGCGATTGGCCGCATATATTCTGACAGTTTTCGCAGGCAATAAAATTACCAAAAAAAAAAAAAAAAAGCAAAAACTTTATTGGCATCTGAACTGATACTGAACTCATACTGAAATATCCCGACAGATTTCTCTGTGCCAGTGCTGCTTCTGCTACTCTGAAATGATTTAGCGATTGCCTTGTCACTCGTGCTCTTTTACTCCTTCTGCTCCTCTGCTCTTGCCTTTCTGCCTTTTTGTTGTGGTCCCTTTGTACGTGTAGATGGCCAACTAGTTAGCCGGACAGCTTTTGCCCATGCCTTGGACTACATACATACATACATACCTACATATATCTGAAGAAAAGGGGAGCGCAGGGAAAGAAGTCTCTACAGCAACAAAGCTGTCAATAACAAGTGTAGCCAATATGCTACTGAAGATGCTACCACAGATGGGGACCATAGTCGAGGGTGGATTGAGGAGTATGCAGCCACAGCTAGATATCATCATCTAGTAATCCCATTAAACCTCTTCCGATTCATTGTACGTTCTCTTCCGCTATTGAAACTTCTCTGACAACCCTCCCTGGACTTATTTTATGTTATGCTGCCGTACTTTGTTGCTCTTGTTGGTGGTGGTGTTGTCGCTTTGTGGCCATGTCTCACAACTGCTCAGCCAAAAATCCATCGACAACTTGTTAGATGTTGGAGAAATGGCTGTGTGGGGCTTCCCTTCTTTGGACCTTGGAGCGTGAAAGATAGAGGGAAATGGTTGGGATGTATGTATGGAGCGGCTAGTGGTGGAGATGGTCAGCCGCAAAACGATTTATGTTCAGAGAACACTGAGAGAAATATAAGGAAAGAATAAAATTATTGATGCTAAATTTCATTCTCAAGCAGCCCATTCCTTTCTCTCTGTTCACTCTGCTCAAGTTTATGCTGTTCTGTTCTGTTCTGTCCTGTTCTCGTCCGTGTCCGTGTCTCGTGTGCCACTGCTAGACTGACTTAAGCTCAGGGATACACTCGGTTTGATTTCTCATTGGTCTTCGTCCAGTCGTTGCTTCACGTAGTCGAAGCTTGGCCAACGGCATTTTACTTATGAGTGTCATGCGTCGCAAATCTCTGCACAGCTCGCAAGATACATAGCCATGTACACAGATACAGCTACAGCTGCCAGAGATACCAGAGATACACAGGAGATGTATATTTTTTTCGGTTGGATGGTTTGTTTGTTGGTTGGTTGGTTGCCTGCTTGTTTTTGGGAAGGGACTGCGTAGTGAAAGAGTCCTGTTCAATGCATGTCAATTTGTGGTTTCTTTATCCGGCTCTTCGACTTGTCCCCGCTGCCTGCCTCCTTCTGTTCTGTGAATTCTGTGATTCTGAAACCGTGAAAATCGTTTATGGACGAAACATCTGATCAAAGTCCAAGGCATTTACAATATTTATGTGATTTGAATGCGGGCTTAGAATTCGTCGGTAACTTGGCACTGCCACAAAAACACACACCGATCATGCGGGTGTTCTAATCTCCCCTATCCCCTATCGCCTAGCCCTTGGTACTTTGTAATGCATTTCCCTTTTGAATATCCCGCTGTAAAAGGGATACACAGAGACAGGACCCACAGCAAGACAAACTCCTGCGTAAGACTTTGTTAGAGGAAAGCGAGAGAACGAGAACAAGTTGGCAAATTTATTTGCGTTTATCTTTGTGCCAAAGTTTTTGGTTAACGTGTTTGCCATTGTCAACAACTTTGTTGTGGCCTGTGCTCCATGAACCCCACCCCTCCTTCCTCCCATCCTATACTACCTACCCCCTATGGTAGTACCATCTTTGCAATTGCAATTGCTTTTGCCAAGTTTTCAGGCCAAATTGTTTGTTTTGTTCGGCGCGTGCACTTTTTTTGAGTTTTTGGTTTTTCGTCGTTCGTTGTTCGTTGTTCGTCCTTTGGTTTGTGTGGCGTGGAGGGGAATGAATCCTCTTTCAGGCACACGATTCCACACCCCCTGGCACCATGGCCCCAGCTTGGGCCCCCGCCTAGTATCAATATTTGACTTGTTGTATTGCAGTTTGGAAAGCGTTGAATTTTTCCCCCATTTCGCCGCATCACGTTGGGCATTTAACTCAAGCGTTCAATGTTTTTCCATGCTCGATTTTCTACTGGTGGGGGCCTACATGTACATCTCCACCTTGTATCTATAGAGGAACATCATCACACACACACATCTTAATCTATGTTTTGTGGCTTTTGTATTTTCAATAAACCAATTGCGAAATGCATTCAAAATGTTGCCCAAAAGTATTTCCCTTGCAATTTATTTGCATATTGCGCTCTGATTGGTCCACAAAAATAACACAGTTCGTATACGTATAATATCAATTTTTTCGAGTATATGCTGGCGGAAAAGCTTTGAATTTCTTTCATTTAATTGATTGGAATTGCAGGCTGAGTCCCTGATACGAGAGTGTGAAAGGAGAGCCAGAGCTTTAGCCAAAATAGTTGACAAATGGAATTCAATATGCAATGTAATGTGTGGCAGGAGGCTTTCAATTGGGTTTATGGCAATGGCTTAGCATCATTGATGATAACTTTTAAGTGCTTTGCATTTCATAGCTGTAAAGCAATTGAAACGCATGAAGGCAAAGATTTTTCCAAAGTATGCCTGTCTTTCACTTACGAAACGGTCTGTTTCTGCTGCTGTTTTGATTTTATTAAAGAAAACTGAATACTGAATATGAAAAAAATTTAATTTCAAATATTCCATTTAATCCAATCGACTCGACTCGACTCTCATTCTCGAGCTGAAAATTCTCTTTGAATATTTGGAATAATAAATGTTCAGGGTGATTCGAAGTCGTTTTCCACACAATTACTTCAGAGATTACTCTCTCCAGTCTCAAGTTCGAAGCATTTCTCGATAATCGGGATGGCATTTACCATTTAGGAAGTGAACCATCTGGCTGTCTGTCTGTCTGGCTGTCCCATAGCCATGGCCATATCCATTCACACTACGCTCTATGGCTCTATAAATGTGAACTGTATTACTCGTGTGCACTCACACACGTCCAGAGTCCAGAGTTTTTTTTCGTGCAACCTATCTTACTCGTATATTTAATCAGCTTTCGTTTTACCTTTCTTTTACTTACAGGTAAGTGCTCATATCCTTTCGTTGTCAACTTTAAACTGCAATTTGTGGCACCGAGGCAGCGAAACGACGAAAAAATGTCACAAAAAGAGCCCTAAAAAGCACACACACCCATCCTCATCCGCATACATCTGAGCGTAAGGATGGTGTATGTGAAAGTAATAAAAAAGAAACCTTGACATAAACCTTAGAGATATGAGCAAAAAGTATGCTCATCTAACGCACAAAAAGTCTAACAATAACTGAGACAGCAGTAGCGGTAGCTCGAGCACGAGCATGAGCAGGAGCAGGATAGGACAAGAGTGGTGCCGGGTAGCAGGAAGGAATGAGGCAGAAGCAATCTGCCTCAACTTTGGTAACAAGTTTTTGTTATTGTTTTCATGTTTGTGTGCGTGTGTATCTGTGTGTGAAGGCAGCTGTCAAAAATCAACGCAAACGTCAACGCTGAAAAGCTACAAAAAAAAAAGGAAGAAAGACTATCGTTGTAGGCCGAACTTTGGAACACCCTTTGGAAAACCATAATTTGTATGATAAATATTACACGTAGTCATCGGATTGGGTATATTTCTCAAGAATATATATAACTTATGGGACTTGCACCTGAGGATAGAAAGAAATCATAGTTCAAAATCAGAATACCCTCTTTAGGAAGCGTATTAACCACCCACACACACATATAATGAAAGAAAGAGAGAGAGTGAGAAAGAACAGGAGGCGTTGGACACATGTTGAAAATGTCAAATAGTAGGCAGCATGTTGTGTGGAAAGCCAGTCCCCCCACCCAAACCAATTCACCCAACCCTCCCCCCTGCTGCTTTTGCTACTTCTGCTCCCGCCTTATTGTATTGGGATATTTTTATAAGTTTACTAAAAAACACATACTCGTCTGTACGGCCTAAAAATCCTGTTGTGAGGTTGGGAAGGTCGCAAGAAAGCTTTAAAAAAATCTCCTCACATCTTGCCACCGTTTTTTCTGTGTGTCGTGCCTCCGCTTGTTCCGTTGTCAGCTGCCAACTATTTTCGGTTTTTTTTTTGGGGGGCAAAAAGCGCTCATTGATTTTTATGGCTAACGCCTGCCAAGTGGCAAGTGACAGGCGACAAGCTTCATGGACTTGTCTGTCCAAAGATAATCGTTGCTTTTTTCAATATATGTACATATAAATTTATATATGTACTTATATACAGAGAGATGTGGTCTGGACAGAGAATGTATGTATATCAGTATTGGTAGACTCTTTATGGTGTATTTCTTATTAATCATTGTCGGAAAACGCTGTCGAATTTAAGACTTTTACTTGTTGAGGTTGAAAATGGTTTAAGTTTGAAGATTTTTAGGATAAAGTCTAAAATTAATTAAATTTGGCTTAAGGTAAACTCATGATTGAAATTTTAATTAACTAAAATCTGGGAGTAGAACTAGAACTAGAACTAAAATTCCAGATAACTTAAGATCTTGGTGTGAATTTCGAGTGAAGCTATAATTTAAGTCCAAGTGGCACCACAGACATTGCAACTTCAGGGAATACCTCAAAAGAATTCTCAGAAACATAACCAATCATGGACATATTCTGAGAAAGTCCATTTCTTAGTTTCCTCGAAACGCAAACAATGTTCTTACCCCCTTTTCCTTTTTGCTTCTTCTTTGGGTGTTTTTTTGGGCATTGTGTTGACTTTTTGATTATTTTGCTTTTAGTTGATTATAAACAGGAGACGAAGGATAGGCGAAAGGGAGATTCATATTCATTGAGAGAGTCACACACTACTACACAAACACACACACACACACACACATCGCACATAAACACACACAGATAAATACAATGGATCCTTTCCCCACTTCGGGTCGTACTTGAGCCCAGGGACAAAAGGCTTGGGCTTGGGTTAGCCGTGAGAAACGGCAAACGGAACTGTGACAAAGGGCTGATCTGCTGTAAAATACAAACTCCCTCTTTGTCGGGTGCCGCCTCACTGTATCCTTGTCATACTTTATCAGGATGGTGCTTTAAGTTCGCATCGTTTCGTGTCATAAAGCTGGACAACCGCTGGTATTGATACTGGGACTGGTTTGGGTTTGGGTTCGAATCAATTTAACGCACGCACGAGTTCGCCTGCCAAATCAGAGAGAAAATTCCCTGGCAATGGAAACTATCTATCGGGCAATGAGGCTTGTCAGTTGTGTTGTTCCCTTTTTTCGGTGATTCCCCCATTAATGTTATCGCGTCATTATCATTATCGTCTTGTCTCTGACGCTTTAAACTTGACACACTTTTTGACGTTGCTCAGAGGAAAGTTAATCATGGCCACAGAGGAGGGGAGCAGTTTGAGTTTGATTTCGCTTCGAAGAAAACTCTGGGTGGGAAAAGCCAGCAGAAACATCTGCAGCAGACACAGTGCGTACTTCAGTTTAGTTGTGTATTGCCTAGCTCGGGGTTCAACGAGGGTCGTAAGAGAAGTAATGCCACTAAGTTCCAATCGAAAGCTAATCTCCTGAAGCAGCCCAGCCCTCTCTTGGGAACATTTTTGAAAATCATTCTACAGCAAATGTTGCGTCTCCGCTGCTGCCAAACGCACGCATCCAAACCACCACCCAAACCAAAACCCTGCGACCTCTAACCCTCTGGCACCCTACCCCAACCTTTTCTCACTCGTAACATTCCGCCCTTGCGCACCATGCCCCCCCGCTCGAACAAGAACAACAACTGCCTAAGACACTTGCGATTTAGCTTCCAGTTTGAGTTTCTTTATTTTTTCGACAGCGAATTGGGTTAAGCGGTATGTGGTGTACATGTGTGTGTATCCCTGTATGTGTTTCGTGTGTGTGTGTGTGCTCTTATCCCGGGCTAACTGAAACTCGATTGGATGTAGAGCCAAAGCCCCCTCGGTACCCGGGATACGGGGGGAGTATGTTCCCTTCTCCCGAACTTAAACGCAGAAATGAACAACTTTTTGCGCGAAAGAACATCGGCAGGAGCAGCAGCACCAGCACCACCAGAGCAAAAAATAACAACAAATAAAATCCACATAAATTATATACATTTTTTGTGTTGTTGTCAACCATTACGTTACGCTACGTTACGTCGAGCGGAGCGGCTTTTGTGTTACCTTTTTTTACCGTACCCTTTGCCTTTCGTTTCGTTTCGTTTCGTTGGTCTCCTCGTTGCCGTTCTTTGGGCTTCCCCTTTTGTTTCAGTCTTGCATTTAAATTAAGTCTAAATGTCGACAAGAGGCCATAATTGTTGTTGCTGTTGTCGTTGTTGTTCCGCCTGAATGCCAGGGTTGTCACAGTTAACGAGACAACAGGTTTTGGGGGCGAATAAAGTGTGCACTTTATAGTTTATTTTCCATCGCATACTTTCGACTTTCGGAAGCTGCCTTCGGGGAGGAACTTCCTTAAAGATTTCGCCGTGTGGGAGGTCGACGCCGGTTAATGCCGCCTGACTTCTGGCAGCTGCGCAGCGCACACAAGCAAACACAGACACTCACAGATACACCCACCCACACACACATGTGCTCTCCTTGGGTAGTTTTTTTTTATTGACATTTCCATCGCTCGGTGTGGTGTGGTGTGCTGTGTTGGCTGCTTGGCCATATTTATTTTCAATTTAACTTTAATACTCACGTGCTGTAAGCCACAAAATACGAGGGGGAGCGGAGAGCACTTCGAAAGCTTGTTGCATGTTGCCCCGCTCTCATTTGTCCGGTCAAAGTAATTTATGGCCCCAACAGCAGGGGCAGAAGCAGTCGTGGAAGTCGGTAGTAAAGTTAATGCCCTCGATGCGGAACAAGTTTCGAAACGAAACGTAACGAAACAAAACCAAAACCAAAACTGACCCTCATCATAATTGAAATGCGCTAAAAACAAAATGCTGCCAAAATGTTATAATGGAAATATATACGTGCTCTCACACGCACACACACAGATACCGACAGTCGGCCATTTTGAAAATGGCTAGCTAATACCAGAGACCAGAGTCGATACAAATGATCTCCCAAAACATTCATTTGGAACGCGTAAGAGGTTGCATCTAGATTATGGCCAAGATAAATTACCATACGAATTGGCTTTCAGGTTGAGTATAAGTGGAGGCTGCTATAGCTTGGGTGGAAGTAAGGTGTGGCGCTGTCCAAGATTAAAAGCTATAATTTGTGCGCTGCGGCTATTTTTGTGTCATGTTGAAGATTACTAGATAGAAATGAGAAAGATTATCCTAATGGATGACTACGTATGAAACTTAATCTATTATAGGAACTGTTATTATAAATCCGCAACGCATTGGTAGGACTTGCTGCAAATTAGTTTTGATTTTGATTGAAATTATTTAATTTATTTCAATTGAAATTAAATGTCAGCAGACAAGGGAACACAGTCGAAGTAATATGGCAACGAAACTATTTCCTACTTGTGTCCGTCCAGTGCAAATTCGCCAAAATTAAGCTAGTTGCTCGACCCGACTCGACTCGGGTCACACAATTTACAAAGGTCAGGTCGTAGGCAAGGCTGCTGCTCATCGCTCTATCCCACAATCTTCCCCTCTCTCTGTCTTGATGCTTTCACAAAATGCCAACAATTATTTAACTGTATTCAACGAATAATTCATAAATATTTCATGACTTGCATGTCACAATTTGTTGCCCTTATCCACCCACCCACTTCTGACTGCTGCTGGCGAGCAGTAAAACATTCTGTGCCGAAAATTGTTCATTTAAATTTTAATTGCTTTATAAATGCTAAAAAGTCCTTGAACTTTTTGCGTAAGAGTGAAAGTGCTGAAGTTCTCGGCGGGAGCTCAGGTCATGTCTCGCCCACGCCTCACAACATCGCATCCTCTCGCAACTCATAAAATATGATAAAGCTGCCCTTGGACCTTAGTAAGAGGCAAAAAAGCGAACATTTTGCTAGTTTGAAGCATTTTCAAAATGAAAAAAACATTTCACCCACTCTCCCGGTACGCGAGTATACGAGTGTATGAGTGTATGAGTATGTGTAGTATGTACACATACCACATACATATATACATATATATATTAATAAAATGTTCACGCTCAACTTTGGCAACTCGGGGGCTGGGAAGACAAACAGTAACAGTGGGCCATTTAGTTGCAATTGTTGTTGTTGCTGCTTCTGCTGCTGCTGCTGCTGCTACTCTCCTTGCTTTATGCTGCAGGCCAGAGCACAGGAAGGACAGCGCCAACATCGCGTTACGGAAGGCACTCGGACGGGGAGGAGCTGGGGCTGGGGCTGGGGCTGGGGGTGGTTCCTTCCTGGGCAAACAATAGATACGAGCTTACACATGTGTATCCACTTACACATATGTATGTATGTGTATCTCTCTGTGTGCCGTACATTTATAATGAGTTATACAAAACGATGTCCGTTAGGTGTATACTTGAGAAATTTTCAAGTGTGTGCCGAACTTTCTCACACTCGCACATTTTCCCCTTGGGGTACGGGAATAAGTTAGCAATTTCTTCTTTAAGGGTACAAGATTATGATAATTCGACTCATCGTTTGGTCAATATGTTTTTTCCCTTTCCTTTGTAGAAGAGCATCCATAGTTGTGGGATTTCTGCAACTCTGCAGTTTTTTACTGTCGTTTGCCTTTCCCCACTTGATTTTGCTGCTCTGCCATGCCATTTGTTTTCATTGTTTGTCGTTTGGAGTGGAGGATACATCCTCATTGCCAGGCTGCTGGCACTTTCTATTTAATGAATGAGCAACTATACACACACACACACAGAGTGGGAGAGCGTGAGCGTGTTTCCAGCTTAAGTGGCAATTAGAAAGTTTCCTCTAAAACAAAAGCAGCTTTAGCAGCTGCCTCGTCCCACGCCCTGAGGGGAGTCCTTCCAAGGTGATTTATACCCGAAATGCATGCGCCTATGCCAAATTAGCCTTGGCGTTGCATTTCTCCAGTCCGCCATTCCTCCAGTATGTGTGCTAGTATTAATTATGCATTAAGCCACACAGTAGAGTGCTCGGCACTCTGCAGCAGTTTCAGCATGCCCAATACCACCAATAGAACCACTAAAAAAAAGGGAAAAGGTCAGTCAGCAAGGGAGCACGTACCGCAAATGATTTCACTTTCAGTTTGCGGCAGGAATTGCTAAGAAGATATATATTTTAGAGACTGAATTAGGGCTTGCAGGTTTTAAAGCAGAAGATATCGCACTCTCCCACTTTACGACTTCCATAAAGAAAAACTCACGCACCCACCTCTTATTGTTCCCACTTAATCCAGAACTCTTGAACCTTTTTATAGTTTTCGCTTGATCCCAAAACCCAAAACCCCTTGCCGCCTGCTGGCTCCAGCTCTTATCCCCTGCCAGGCATTCCATCAGGTGTGAGGCGGCAAACGAGAAAACGCAATTCGATTTCTGTCGCCATTTTCTCACGACATTCTCCCACTGTGTCTGTGCATGTGTGTGCGTATGCGTATGGCGATGGGGGTCTCTGGCTTATATGTGAATTGTTCTCCTCCTCCTGCTACATTTTCCCCCATTTCCTCCATTTGCAGCTCTTTTATTATGTGTATTTTTTATTGTATTATTCCTTTGTTGGTTTTGGCTTTGGTTTGGTTTTTCAACTTCGTTTCACGCTTCACCAGCATAAATATATAAATTATTAACTCACGTCTTACACACATATGTACACCCATGCATGGAGGCGTGCGTGTGTGCCCCTGTGTGTAGGTTCTGGCGTCGTCTGGTATGGCGCCAGCGACTAAAGTCATCTTCTTCGCCTTGTTGTGGCCGCAGCCCTTTTGCTCTTGAATACCCTTTGCCTTGGGGGTACTATGATTACGAACAGATGCCTGGAATGCATATTATATGTATCCGGGATAGATAGAGAACCCACCGCCCATCGGATGATGGATCAGAAAGTGTATTTAAAGCTTCGCCTCCTCTGAGGAGCAGGCCTTCCTTTCTTGTTATTGGTTTTGGCTCTCATCTTTTGGTTTCACCTTTCCGCTTATTTCCTTTTTGCTCCTTCTTTTTTCTTTATTGTTTTGTATTATTTTTAGTTATTTTTCCAGCCATCCCTCCACCCTATGTGGGGGGTGCGCGTGTGTCTGCATGATTTATGATCACACATTTATAGTGCTGACAATTGAATGATATTTTTACCAAATCCTCTCCTCTCCTCTGCTCTGGTAGCCGGGGGCCAAAGCGAATGCGCTTTGATCGATGGTCCGCCCCCCCCCCATAAGAGAGGGGCAGAGAGAGAGAGAGAGACAGGAGCCTGGGGAGTTGATTTGTGTGACATTTTGAAGTGACATTGTTTTCATTGCGGCATTGTTGACCAAAACCAGAAGCAGAGGCAGCCGCAGCCTTTGGCCATATTTATTCGTACCCATACAAATATGCCCGATGATATATGGCCGTATGGTGTGGATACATAGTATCTCTATTTGAATGTATGTATGTACATACATATATTAATTCCGTTTAAGCGAAAATCCTAAAAATGAAATACGTCTCCCATTTTGGTCGTTAGAATAGTGTTTGTAAAGCACTTCGCTGAAATCGAAACGCAGTTTGTTGGGGAAATTACACAGAAATCTGTGGATAAATTTATGGCACAGATCGGTACAGTATACGAGTATGTATCTATACTATGAGTAAGATATCTTTTGAATATTTGGTACATTTGTTGACTCAACAAATTCAAGGAAATGCATCCGTGGCCCTTTTAATCATCATTTTTGCAGTTTTTCGGCTATCATATCGGGTGCTCTAAAATCACAGAAAAA
Source organism: Drosophila subsilvestris (assembly GCA_035043285.1). NCBI lineage: Eukaryota > Metazoa > Arthropoda > Insecta > Diptera > Drosophilidae > Drosophila > Drosophila subsilvestris. The sequence continues at coordinate 7,043,265 of JAWNNB010001719.1, read as the reverse complement.
GAAGAGAGAGGGACTGGCCTAGACACTTATCAAAATACCATTCAAAATTCACTTTGCCAATGCCATCTCTGCTTTGTCTTTCTCTTACTCCATTTGGAAAACCCTAAAGAGACAAGACAACAGAAGACGAGAGGTAGAAATAGACAGAGAGACGACCCGAAAAGATGTTTGTTTGTGCAATTTCAATTTGATATAAAATGTAACCATTGGGAAACATAAATGTCATTTGAGATAAACGTAAAAATTGCCATTTGATGGTGTTTCTGGTGTGGAATTACATGCAGAAGGAGCATCAGCAAAAGAGCATAAAACAAGACTGTGCAGGAAGCGAAGAAAATAGGGAAAACAAGCATACCAAAAAAAAAATAAAAAAGTTATGGCCCTTATCGAAGCAGAAAGCAGGACACCTGACGACAGTAAAATTTAATCAATTGTGTCGATGATTTCCTGTCTCGAGCATTACTTGAAATAATTGAAAACACACAAAGTTTAAGCTAATTTGAATGAGGTTCTGTTTGCGGAAGGAAATGAGTGTTTCCTTTTGGCCAAGCAATTGCAATGTGTTTTCATTTCTCATGTTATATCACTTTTTTTTAATCGTGAGTAAGCGAAAATCATGTCTTTGATTAACACATGACTCCCTGACAAGTCTTTCTGCCTGATTTTGGGTCTTTATCATTACCATCATCGTTCTCTTGAAGAAATACCACGTCAGAGTCAGGGCCATTATCTTTGGCGAAACTGTAAGAAGAACGTTTTATTACAACACGTTGTACATTTGCAGCTACAAATGAGTGTGTGAAAGAGGCTGGCAAACAGTCAGACATAAGGCAGTCGGACTTTTGTGCGTGTCAGACAGAGTCCCCATCCCTTCCCCTTGTCCCTTTAATGCATGTGTGTCTTCGGCATCCATCCTCCGTTTTGTGTTTGTGGGAGGGTTGGAGGCCACACAGAGGCATACAAAGTGAGTTATGAAATGTTGACAAGACATTTTATTGTACTCTCCCTCGCACACACATACACATACACATACTCGTACTGGTAAATCCTGCCACTGCCACTGCCACGGGGCATGACTATGTACAACAGTTGCAAACAGCAACCCTTTCAAATGTACAACTACGTGGCCCCAAGTAAAGATGTCTTATTACTGCAATAAAGTGACCAGAAGACGCGTTGAGGGATTTATGACTTGAACTAGTGTGAAGGCCGAAATTTCTCCTGATTAACGTGTTGTATGTGTAATAGAGTCCATGGGACAGATGCATAAATTAGCTGAAATGTACTACAGAAAAGCCACAGACGAAGCTATAGCTACAGCCATTGCTTAACGGGAGATTCGGATTCAATGCTCGGCGAAGCAGTTGACGTGTGATTCGCCGACACATAACATGGCGTATGAGCAATCTAGTTGCAAATGAATGCACATTGCTTATACGTCATGTGGGTAAGAGGAAAACCATGTTCCCGCGAAAAGCTGTGAAATGGCAAGAAGCTGACGTTTCACAGAGAGTGGTTGGTTACTCTCTCACTCTGCTTCTGGGTTTTCTCTCTCTTTATAATTGGAAGTATCTGGTGGGAAAATGATAGATGTGGAATTGCTTTCTATGTATACATAGCTACATATATATATATGAATCGTTTATGGTGGTTTCGAGTTCAATCAGCCAGCGTTCATTATTTCGATTTACTCTACTGGAAAGCGCTCCTCTGTTTACTCTCCCTTTTTGGGCTCCCACTTGCCCTTTGAACTTGTCCCAACATCCAACATTTTTATACCCGTACTCAAAAAGAGTTAAGGGGTATACTGTATTTGTGGTAAAAGTGGATGTGTGTAACGCAGAGAAGGAAAATTTTCCGACCCCATAAAGTATATATATTCTTGATCAGTATCAATAGCCGAGTCGATAGAGCCATGTCTGTCTGTCCGTCCGTCTGTCTGTCTGTCTGTCTGTCTGTCTGTCTGTCTGTCTGTCCGTCTTGATGAGCGCCTAGATCTCAGAGACTATAAAAGCTAGAGCAACGAAATTTTGTTTCCAGACTCATGTGATATCACACTGTTACAAGTGTATTTCAGAATTTCGCCCCGCCCCCTTCCGCCTTCACAAAAGACGAAAATCTGTGGCAGCCACAATTTTGAAGATACGATAAAACTAAAAACGCAGTATCGTAGAGAATGACCATATCTATTAGATTTCCGAATCTGAATCAGATCGGATCATTATTATAGCCAGAATAAAGAAATTAATTTTCAGTTGCTTCCCCCACCTCCTCTGGCGCTGCTGACGATATTCATTCTCTGTCTCGCTCGCACACACTCTGCCCTGTGCAATGCGCGAGCAACCCTAGCGGAGGAGATGTAGAATCTAAATGGTATATGTAGAATATTTGTTCTAGATGTATAATCTACATTTTACATGTACATGTAGTTAACAAATGTAGCAAAAAAATGTAAAATGTAAAATTAAAAATTTTTTTTTTAATTTCAATCATAAGCTCATAAATTTATATACTGACTGAGTACGGGTATAAAAGTAGAGTCGCGACTAGAAGCGACTCACGTTCCTTCTCGTTTTTTCGTAATTTTCGCTTTGACCTTTTCTCTCGTGGGTCCAGAGAAGGACTTGGGAATAAAATTAAATACGTTCGCGCTGCAATTCGCGGGCTTAGCTGCCTTTTCTCTCTCTCTCTCTCTCTCTGCCCTCTCTTTGTCGCTCGTTTAATGTCTGTTTTATGGGTTGAAGTGGGGAAAGGCTCTCAAGCCTCGCACTTACTTAAACCGGGATAAGGACGCTGTGCGAGGACTGTAGCTAGCTTTGATGCTCGCTTTTAAATTCAAATCCGCGGACCTTGACACATTTTCAGCTTGGATTCGCATTTTACTTTCGCCCTTTGCCTGCTCTCACTCTCCTCTCCCTTTCTCATTCAGGAGGCTTTCAAAGGGCTCAGGGAGTGGGAAACACGGAGAGAGAATAAAAAGGAGAGACCGAGAAAGAGACATTGGATCGTTGATTGTTTTAATTTCGTGTGTAAACAATTGAGGGACCCAGGCCCTTTAAAGGGTTGCTTCCCTTTGATGGGTCAGAAATTAAAGTGACCTTCAGCCAAAAGGTTGTTATTGGAGGGATGGGGCGTCAAGTGTCAAAAATACCTCAACACGTGCGCGGGGGCTAAGAAAAGTATGCAACTCAAAATTCTAGGCGCCAATGAGGGAGCGGGTGTGCGTGCGTGTGTGTGTGTGTGTGTGTGTGTGTGTGTGTGTGTGTGTGTGTGTGTGTGTGTGCTTGAGCCCTTTGCAGTGGAGTACCATCAAAGTGTCGACAACGAAGCTGCCGCCCAAGGCACTTAAGACATTTGCGGCATGTTGCATGCTACACACCTCCCTTGCATACCCCCTGCACCCCTGTCCTCATTAAAGTAATTGAAGTGGGAGGCATGAGACACGAGACACGAGACAAGGGGCACAGCTAGAGAGAGGGCTACGAAAAGGTGTTAAGAATGACAGCGAAATATATGTGTGTATCTATGCCTCACTGAATTCTTTCCCACCGAGCATGTTGCGAGGCATTAAAATCATTGTCAGACGTGGGCAAAGGAGAGAGTAGAGAGGGGGGCTTGAAGGGTAAGCAGAGCTGTGTGCATTATGGCCATCAATTAAGGTGGAAGCGGAATTGTGTTGACACTTGGCTTGATGCTAAGTGAAGGCATCAAAGCCGGCGGCAACTGAAAAAACAGCCAAAAAGAAAGGCTCTTCGGGCCGAGAGAAAAAGATGTGAGAACATAAAATATTTACGAGCCATAATAACAAAATGAAATCGAGAAAAATGAAAGCAATAAACAGGGCTGAGCTGAGCTGTTTGGGGACCGGGTGACCGGGGTTCAGGTGATTGCTTGGGCATGGGGCATAACCATATAAATCTATATACATTTATTTTTTTTATATATATTTTCATTTGCCATAAACTAACACTCGGTAAAGCTGGGAAGCTTGGACGCTTGGACACCTCGGACGGACAGAGTAAACAAGGCCATAAAAGTAGAGATCAATTCCTAATGCTCAATCAACTAAGAGTGGAATCCTCTCAAGAGCTTCCCAGCAAATTGAAAGACAGTTTTAGCTCTCTAGCAGGCGATAAAAAATTCTCTGAAGGAAAAATTGATAACAGACTTCCATTGGTAGAGGTAGGATTGGGAGCCGCTTTGCTCTCTTTGTGTGTGGCAGCACATAAATCTGTTGGCATGACTCCGCTACCCGTACTTGCATGACTTCTTTGCGGGGCAACTTTTACTCGCACATTTGCGGGGCCACTGTAAAAGTTTTTGGGCCCAGAGCCCAGAGCAGAGCTCTCTCCAAACTTTGTCTAATTATGCGCTAAAATTCCCCTTCGAAGTGACCATAAAAGGGGCAAAAGTAGACAAGTCATAAAAACCAGAAAGAGAAGAGATCGCAAAAAGGTTTCGACTTGGCCAAAACTTTTGCTACATTCAAGGCTGGAGCTCCACAGAGAGAGGGAAGCTGTGGGGGTGGATGGTAGGAGGAAGATGCTGGCAAAAATGTTTTTGCAGCACGTTAACAAATGCGTGTCGTGGCTAACTTTTTAATTACGTTTAATTAAGACTGGACCATAACGCCAGCAACAATGGCGATGGCCTGGTCACCACTCTGGCTCTGGCTCTGCCTGGGATGTCAGCTGTTGGCAGCGCCACAAAAGTTGAGTAAATAGGCAAAGCGCTGAAAGTTATGATACATTTTTTCCGCTTCCTCCCTCGCACACATCTGCTGTCATAATTAAGTCCGAGTGCTGTGGGTCGCCCGCCTGCTTCCCTGTCCGCCTGCCCCTGACGTTGACCAACTCGAAATCAGTTAAGTGCAGCAGCTGTCTCTTCTTCCCTCAAACACAGAGACTCTAAGAGAGAGAGACAGAGATAAAGAGATAGAGACAGACAGACAACAAAGCGTTGTACAACATCATTAAATTGTTTTCCCTGGCTGCATGTCTGTCCGTCTGTTGCTGCTCCACAAGACTCCATCTATGTGTATGTTGCCATCCTTGTCTTTTTCTGTGTCTTTATATATAGATGAATATACATACATATACTCGTAGTATATGTATATCCAGCTATCGCTTTCGTATTTTTCGCTTAAATTTTATTTTGATCACGAAATTTGTGTTATTGAAAGCGAGCGACTCTTTGGTTCCCAGTTGCAGTCCTGTCATGCCTCATGCCTCATGTATGTGCAGTGGAGAGAGCAAGAGCTGCAGCTAGGGATGTGGCAATGGCATGTGTAAACATAACGCAGAATGCTGGAGCTGGAGCTGGATAGGAGGCCATAAAAGCCAGCAAGCTGTCAAAAGTGCTGACACGACTCGCAAGACTTTCCCACATTCAATCTGAGTAAATTTGAAATTCTAAATTAAAGGCAAAGGCAAAGGCAGAAGCAACGCGCAAGGCAAGCAAATCCTCTTTTGCGAGTACTCGAATAAATGCTAAATTGTTTTAATTGGTTTCAAGTTGTGTTGTGGCGGATCCTTGTCAATTTACACAGGCAGTGGCGTGGCAGTGGCATATGCAGCAGATTGTTGCTCCAAAAGCCAAAAGCTATAGTGTCATCGCTGGCTCGCTGTCTGCTGTCTTTCATGCTAAAAAACACACAAAATACTCGACAATGAATGCTGCTCCTGCTTCTGCTCCTGCTCATGGGTTTTACCATTTTTCGTCTGGTTCCTCCTCCTTGTTGATTCCTTTTTCCTTGCTTGTTTGCATTTCTGCTCAATGAAGTGCACCATCATCATCATCATCGCTCGCTCGCAGTTGTAGAAAAAATTGGCATCGGTATCGGCAGTTGAGCTGCTGGGGCATTGTCATGGCACATCAACTGCATTTAGAGCTCTCGACGCTTCTCCCGCCTCCCTTTCTTCTCTCTACTTGGTCTGTGTCAATGAGTCAATCTGGCAATTTACACTCAATTGCGCAATTAAAGAGCAGATCCTTCACGGCTCTCTCCCGTACACTCTCCCATACACTCGTGTAATAATTGTGTGGCAAGGTCGCTCTTTTTTTTATTAGCACAAATTGCTTGGGCAGTTAATATACGTAATAATCAATAAACTGTGGTTGGCCCTAACCTTTGGTGGTCTGTTAGTGGCTGTGCATGCGAACTCGCTTCTGAATGGAGCGAACTCGCTCTGCCATTGAAAGGATATAATGAAAATTCCGTTGCATACAGTGGGGTCCACCTGTGTCGCTATGTGCCAATCGATAAGCTCTTTGCATAGAGAGAGGGGGGAACAGTACCTGTCCCGCCCCTGAAGGTGGGAGCCACCTTTCACAAACTTTAAATGAAAAACTTTAAGTGCTGTGAGGCATGTGAGTCGTCCTGTCCCATCTTTCATCGCCTTCATCCTTGTGTATCGCACATGTGTGTGGGGGGGCAACCTCTGTGGGTTTGCTTGCTCTTTCCCGTGTTCGTATTCTCGTATTTGATGGAATGTGGAATGTGCTTAGAGCTGCAATGAAATTCAATTAAATTGTAAGCATCGACAGCCTTAGCCCCCTGAAAATGAATCGCCGCACTGTCATTTGAGCTGGGGGGTTCTTTTAACAGGTTTTAATCTTTAATTCCGGCACCGCTTAGTTTTCTTGTGATTGAAGCAGCCTTCTTACTAGCCTCTCAGCCAAAACTCTAGAGCTGTTGAAGAGGCAGATTTTCTGAGGTGTTACCCTTCTGGTGCTAAGGAAATATTCAAATTTTATTGGGGTCGGTGTTCCTTTAACTAGAATGTAGACATTCCGAGTAACCTCTACTCGTCTGAGTACTCGTATGTAATGGCCCCGAGCACTCACTCAAACACTCACTCGCATACACTCATAGAAAGTACTCATTGCCACACACGCGTCCGTGCGGTGGCGGTTGCTGTTTATCAATGCAAATATTTTGCATACGCCACGTTGCACGTGAATTGCAAGTGAACATCCGTCGACCGTCGTCATCGGTGTGTCGTCTTTTGTGCAGCAGAGTTTTCCTTTCCCTGCAGCAGTAGCCCTTTCTCTTGCCCCCTGGAGTAACCCTCCTGTTGGGTGGCTGGGGTGGCACGTAAAGTAAATACACATGCGGCGGTCGCTGAAAGGCCTAAAATTGTGTGTACTAGGCACATGCATAATGGAATACCTGCCAGCGAAGGAGAGCACAGAGTCCGCGTCTCCTGCCCGAGTAAGTTTCACACTCTTTTTTCCGCAGCCAGCCCCCCGCTCGCTTGGCGATGCCGGGAGAAAACTCTGTTTGCGCTGGGCATTTTGAATGAAAATGAAAAGCCAAAGGAACGAGGAAAGCGGATAGAGGAAAGGGAATGGCAAGTGGTAAATGGTAAATGGCAAATGGCAGAGGGAGCGCTGTGAAGAGAAAGAGCAGAGCGCAAGATGAGATGCTTAAGCAAAATGAGCAATTAAGGATTATTGCTCGGTTTGCCCATTTAAATTATGAGGCAGGGGTTAAATTATGAGGGGCACGATGTTGAGGAGCGGTTTGAAGAGAGGAGAGATGTATATTAGCCGCGTTTATGCCACACGGTGGGGCGGGGGGTTACAGAAGGTGGTTGGTTAATCACATCTTTAGTTGATCGGCAGCCTAGCGCTTGGCGGGACGTTAAGCTATTTCTTCCCATGAAAGGAAAGCCTTTCTTTTTAAGAGGTCCTTGCTCGGTGGTTCTGCCTGCTGCATGCTGCCACTGCCACTGCCACTGATGCTGGTGGCAGAAACAAAGTTGCATAAACTTTTGTTAACATATGGCCATAGTTGGTGTCGCTTTAGTTTTTTTCCTAGCCCCAGCCCCAGCTCCCGCTGTCAGCTGCCTGCTTCAGCCTGCTCTTCGTTTCGTTTCGTTTCGAACCATTTGTTTGTTTGTTTGTTTGCTGGGTGGACAACTTTTCGCACTTGCAACAAAGTGCAATCTGGCCAACACAGGCCTCGGGGCACACATGTCAAGATGGAGGCGCACACGATGGGCGAAAGAAAGGCCAAAGCCATGGGAGACTTGAGACTGTGACCGAAACACTGTGACAATAATTATGAAGGCGGTAATCAAATTCACAGGAAAGCAGGGCAGGCGTTAGGGGGGGCGCCTCCTCAGTTCTGCAGCTTCCACTTTAACATGCACCGCAAGCCAAAGTGAGAAGAAAGCCAAACAAAAGGAAATGGCAACAAAACCGCAACAGCAACTTGAGGCAAGTAGCCTGCTCCTTCCACTGCCACTGCCACTGCCGCCGTCTCTGACGACTGTGATGGAGGTTTTTAGTAGGTTGAAGAGCGGAAACAATGCCGAGCCGAGAAGAAAAAAGAAATTAAAACTTGAGCACAGTTAAATAAATAAAAGACGAGAAGAGAAAAGAAAAGAAACAGAAATGTTTTCTGGCAGAGGGAGCACGATGAAAAAAAAACTTTTTTCTTTCACTTCCTTCATTCCACATCCCCTGATATCCCTTGGAGCAGTGTCATAGACAAATAAGCCGAGATCTGACGGGGTGTGGGGTCTGTCTCCAATGAGGCTTAAGAACAGCCAAGTCTTGGTTGAGAAGTCAAAGATTCATAGCAGTTATAAATGTGCCGCCTCCATATGCCTCAATTCATTATTATCCGCATAGTGGCTGGAATTCAACTCTTTTTGAAGCCAGCGATTGGCACTTTAAGAGGCAGTTGAAACCCACCAATCCAACGAAAACTACGAGCACTCCCGCCAGTCAGAAGTCAGTCAGAAGGCAACTCGAGCGGAATTACTTCCGCTCCGCTTAATTGCATTAAACAAACACAGCATCACCAGCCATAGAAAAGGGGAACGGGGAATTCGGAACGGCGGGAATGGTAAATGGGAATACGAATGGATCGGATCGGTGGAGTTTGGATAGACAGACGGACAGAGGCGAAAAGTTATTTTTCGGTGTACCGTCCAGTCCGTCTTCCGCTTCTCTCTCTCTCTCTCTCTCTCTGAAACCACAAACACGTTCACACATGAGTTGCAGTCCAATCCCCGTTTCTACCGTCTCTCCCGTATCTCCGGTTACTCCCTCTGTAATTGCATTATTTTCATTAACAAAAGTTCAACTTTTGGGGCCAGCTTTTTCGCACTCTCCACGCGGCGGGGCACCGGCAGGCACAGGGGGCAACTTTGCATTTCCGGGACAATAGTTATTCCACTTCTTGTGCTGCCACACAGCTGCTCCTGCTTCTGCTCCTGCTGCTGCCTTTTTCCTGTTAACCCACTTGAAGTGACGGCTGTTCCTCCAGTCGTCGTGTGTGTGTGAGTGTGTGTGTGTGTGTGTGTGTGTGTGTGGGCGTGGGCATAATAAACTTTAATTAAAATGCATAAAAGCGTGCAAGTAATGAAAACTGAAAGAGAGCTAGATGGGCGGCAGAGAGGAATGGAGACCAAATTAAAGTAATTTCAGCGAAAGGCAATCAATTTAATTAAGAAATATAACAGTTAATGTGTGTGTGGCGGGGGTACTACTCATCGATCCGCGCGCGTATCCATTCAACTATCGCACATGGCATCGCATTTCTGTAGCTGGTAATTGCCATTGCCATTGCCATGGTAATGAGGTGAGAAGAAGAGCAGAACAACAGATGAAATGGCGCCAGTAGAAGGAGAACGTATTAAAGCTCCTTCAACAAGGGTATCTTTAAGGTCTGATTTGCGCAACGATTCTCTCTGAACAGCAGGAATAGCAGGCTGAGGGGGGGGGGGTAACGAATCGATTAGCAAAGTGCATTATGGCACTAAAGCCAGAGGAAAATGCGAAGAGTTAGAGAGTGACAGATAAAATTAATGAGGTACAGTAAATACATAAAGAACAAAGAAAATAACTTGTCAATTTAATTACTCTAATGGATGATGAGTTTTTCTCGGCAAAAGGAAGCAGCAGGAGCAGGCGAAGCAGGGAAAGTAACCAAGCAAACATGAAAGAGTAATGCGATGAAATATGTATCTCTACACGAGAGTGTATACCTCATTTATAGCCCACAGGCGAAGATGTCAGGTCCCAGATCCCAGATCCCAGCCAGCAGTCAGGCGAAATCATCTCAACAAAGACCCATTCATGATCCAATTAGCACATTAAAGCGCAGGGCTATCTCTTCCTATCCTTGCTATCCCTTGCCGTATCGTTCCCTGTGGCTGTAAAACTCTCGTTCTGTTGGTGGGGAGGCCAACCCTTTATAGCCTGACATTTTGACAGATTTGATGGGGCTTGAAGTTTGAGTCATTTGCCACCTTTGAGTAATCTGCAACTAAATTAGAAACGCGGCCATGACAAAAGTTTTATCTGACAAATATATTTCAATTGTTCCTCCACCACTGCTTCCTGGATCCCCTCCCCCCTGTGTCACAGGAATGACAAATGAAACTGAAAAGTTTAATGAACCACAGTAACAGTCACAAAATGCAAAATTCCGTTGAGCATAATGAGTGCCGTGCTCTGCTGCGAGGACGATGGCAAGATGAGGAATGGAACGGACGAAATGGAAGGAGGAGGAGTTGGCAATTAAATTTGCTTAGTCCCGCGCTCTACTGGTGGCTACAACTCAATGTCCCTGGACTCTTCTCGCTTCGGAGTCAGCGCAGGAGTTGTCAAAATTAACAAAATGCGAGGGCTCCTCATTAATCTCTGTCTCCCAGATGAGCGCAGAATCAGCCAGAAGCAGAAGCAGATGCAGACACAGCAGCCAGAGGGGCCAGGCCAGTGCTGAATGAATGAGTAAATGAATGAATGAATGGCCAGTCCAGTGCACAATACTCATCTCTTCTTCGTCATAAAAATGAAAAATAGACTCAAAATGGCAGCAAAAAGTTGTTGCGTGGTTGTCGCTGCTCATCCTCCTGTCTCCTGACTCTAACTCCTGCCCCTCCTCGTTTCTGGCATCTGGTGCGTGTCTCTACAAAACAGTGTGGGTCGTGCTGGTGCTTCTCTGGAGAGTTAATCATTTCCTTTCAGCCATTTGTTTGATGGCTTTCCGTTGTTTTTTCTGTCTACTTTCTGGGTGTCATAAATGTGCCACTGCAAGTGCCACATGGGTAAAAACGCTCGTACGCAGCTCGTAAGCCAGACGAAAAACCGAGGAAATTCGCTAAACAAAACACAGATGCATAGAAGGAATAGAGCTGTTCCTCCAGAGGAAGGCATTAAGTACGCATATTAAGTGTACGCCAGCAGTGACTAAGAACTATCATTACGTAAACGCAATGTGCGACTCGGAAAAGAGTTAACTGAATTATCATTCATTCAAATCTCATGTATCCAAGATTCTTCTTGAAATATTACCTTTTACAATACACTACAGAGTTCCCGAACAGAGAAAACCCACTGAGATGGAAAGCTCCTTTTCCCTGCACTCGTTCGCATTCCATGCCCACTCATTACGTATACGTAGCGCTGTCATAATTCAATGAATAAACAGTTCTTAATGTCTTTGCATTGGCAGCAGCATTGGCATTAGGCAGAGAGAGAATTGTCTGCTCAGACATTAACATGAATCATCATTGTCGATTGCCCCATAAAATACTCGAGATATTAACCTAAACTTTGTTAGGATTTATGCGTGCCTTTTGCTGGGAGCATGCGAAAATGAATTATCAGAGATCAAATGGCCAAAGGAAAACGTTTTACCAGCACAGTAGCAGCAGCAGTAGCAGCTTAGGAAATGTCAATCAGAATCAGTTGCATTGCAATTAATTAAATGGCATTAAAATTGAGTGAAGCTCTGTCTCCGGCAAAGAGCCCAGCACTGACTCTGACGACATTGAAGGCGACGTCATTGTCCTCATTTCGACACCGGGCGGGCAATTTGCAATGTCCTCTGGCCTCTGAAGAAGAGTCAACAAATGCTCAGGAATAGAGCACACTAGAAAGCTGTCTGCTCAATTATTTAGATCGTGTCCTGGGCCTGGGCCTCCGCCTGAGTCCTGCACGTGGAGCCATGCAGCTGGCCATCCATAAATAATGGAAAAGCCAGCCAGTGTGTCCCAAAACAGAAAACAATTGAGAAAATTCCCTACGTGCCACCATCCATGAGCCATGTGTCGGCAATTGAAACTCAATTTAGTCAACTGGCAAAACACACACAGCAGCATCAGCAGCAACACCGGCAGCAGCGAGGGGGAGCGACAGGGAACGAAGCGGAAGAGAAAAATGAGGCAACAAAATGCATTTTTACAATTTTCACGCCAATTGCCATAAAAGCTGTAAGTGAAATACTTAAATGCACCTCTGCCGCCACCTCAGGACTAGGACTCTGTGATTCAGTCTCAATTGCTGTCGCCTGCCCCACTTTCCTCTCTCTCTCCCTCTCTCTCTCTCTCCCTGTCTCTCTCTCTGGTGTTGTATCTGTAATTCGGTTTCCTGTGTTCTTTCCCGCTGCTTCCTGCTGCCTGGCATTCGGCTCACGTTTTTGGGCAATGTGTCGCGACAATCAACAAGCCGCGCAAATGTTCCTGTTTGCTGTTTGCCCATTCGTATACCCAGCAGAGAAACAGAATACGGGAGAGAGAGAGATACGCTGAGATTGGCTATTCGAGCTATGGCTTTTTAGGATTAGCTGAGGCTCTCTTCTGGCAATAGTAAGATTCCATAAGAGACTGATGCTCTGTTGGGTATATCTTTCAGGTACTGGGCATTCCGTAGTCCATCATTCCAACACATTTAAACTTTTCCATGTGCAAGTTCTGTGGCGAAGCCAGTGCCGCGCCTGGTCGGACAATTAAATTGTTTTGGCGCGCCAGGATGCTGGATCCAAACTTTAAAATGGCCAAAATAAGCTACAAAAGCAGCAGCAACAAGCACAATTAATGTGAATTTATTCTTCGGACTCATTTGGCGGTAATTGCCCGCCGTCAAACGAGAACAAACAGAGAAAGGAGACGCGATGCGATGCGAGCGAGGGCTGGGCAAAAGAGATTTTCGATGGCATATGCTGGGCTCCCAGGAATTTCCCAAACTGCCCTTAAAGGTGGGCGGGAGGGGGGCGTAGTCGGAGACCCCCCCTGGTAATTTGCATAGAATTTTCTGCCCACTTATTTACGATAAATTTTTGGACAAGCTACGCAGTAAAAGGCTTAACACGGCCTCCCTTTGGCCCTCAACCACACCCCGTCGGCCATTTCGGCAATCATTTAAGCTGTTTTACGAGCTACAATTGTGGGGTGCCTCTGCCTCTGCCTACTGCCCCCTCTTAGCAACTGTAAATAACTTGGCTCATTGGAACATTTATTGGTGACGCAAACGGCCTGTAGCTCGGTTGTACAATGTACGTAGCTCCGTTGCTACTGCCCTGCCCTGCTGGGCCCTGCCCTGCCCGAATGGGTTTCATCTTATTGCCAATTTTTACTTGTGTTAATTTCCTGTAACGTGGAAAGGAGGAGTCGAGTTCTGGTTGAAGCTGTAGCTGTGAGGGATGTGGATTGGTGTTCTAAAACACATAAAACTCGAGCCTACATAAAATATGATGAAGGGCACTTAAGTCGGGGACTGTCGAGACTCGAGGCTCGAGACTTGTCCTGATTCTGATTCCCGGGCTCATCTCATCGCGCTGACAGCCATCAAATGTGTACAAAACATGCATAAATGAATGACAGACACACATCCACATCCACTGAGATACAGAGACAGAGACAGAGACACGAGACCCGAGACAGTCTCTGGCTGTGTCACAACACGCCTTTTGTTTTCATAAATATTAAAGTGAGCGAAAGCAAACCTTTGGTAACGCGGAGGCCTCCTGTTGGTAGCTTGTTTGGCTGTTTTGCAAATCTGCGCAACATCATTTGGGACGAAATTTATGGGGCAATGGGAGAACTTTGTCGAAACATTTTCTTAGCCTAGTTTTGCCACTGCTGTGAAATATAATTTATAGAAAATATATGCAATTTCAGTGCAGCTGTAACGTTGCACACTGCCACAGCGTTGCCCAGGTGCCGCCAGAGTTGCCAATGGGGAATGCTCGTAATTCGTAAAGTTTCTTGACAAGAAAGCCAAGGCCTTCACTTGCAAAGGGGAGGGGAAATATGGCAAATATATGCGGAATATTAATACGATTTTAGCGCTATGAAGGAATCGCTATGCAATCCCTGAGAGAAACATTCTTTAAGAGGAGAAAGCACTTGATAAGGATTCTTTTTCATCGATGAGCCGCAATGTCTCCATAGAGCCGCTATGGAGTGTGGCATCCGCTGGAAGAGAACGCAATTTAAAGCCAGCCCAATGTGGTAGTGTCATTGCTCAAGCAGCAACTTTTCAGCAACCACAATAGCTGAATCGAGTGCATACCACACCCCAAGTCGTGGGCATGGATGCCTCTCCTTGTAGCTGGTCGCATAGAAAATCCCTTGCCCCTGTGAGTAATTTGGCTGAGTAGACAAATGACTGGGAAAATTGCAGTGCGAGTGATCTGCTCCCAAATGAAATATGATTGCGAGGCGTTAAGCTGTCAGACATTAGAGACAGAGCCCGGTGCAAGCTGCAGCACCTGTGGCACGCCAAGCACCCATAGACACACATCCCTTTGTGGTCTTGGGAAATGGTAAATTGATGTGCCTTTTGGTATCCCGAGACTAAATGAATATGTTGGAATTTATTCCAAGAACATGACGCAAAGGAATTTACTCGTTGGTGCATTCTCATTGTCCCGAATACTGTTGCCAGTTTTCCATTTTCCTGCTGCTGCTGCTTCCAAGAACAATTACAAATGAAATCCCTTTTAAGCCTGGGCTCCCACTCCTGGCCCCACTCTTCCTGCAACGATTTCATTCATGAACATTTTTACACAAAATTACATTTGTGGGGCCTCGGTGCGGCTGCCTGACGCCTGGGCCTCTGGCTAACTAACTGGCAGTCGAAAAGCCAGTACCAGCGCCATGCCCATGCCCATGCCAAAACCCCAAAAAGAGGCAAACATTTTCTCTAAATTACTCGGACAAGCTCTGCCGCTTGAACAGGGGCGCAGTAAGAGTGGGGGAGACTATCATATATCCTACTTACCCCTTAAAAGGACACCATTATCTCTCTCTCTTGCATTGGTGTTTAATTTGTGTTGTCTTCACATAAATAATGAAATGCTCTTTTGGCTCCCACTCCGCTCTCGCTCTTGTCTCCACCCATGACCAAACGAACATAAAAACGCACACACTCCGCACATAGCCGCAATAAAGCATAAGAGAATAGCATATAATCTGTAAGGGAACTCAACTTTGCACACATGGCCACATCCGTTTTGGCATACAACTGGAATACAAATTTAATCTGTCGGTTTTTTTGGGATTTCCTCATTTGTACCAGATTATAATCTCGTGCTTTCAGGAGAAGAGGAGGCGTGGTAGGAGTGACTGTAACCTGAACCTTTTTGGTGCTATCGATAGCCAGGCGTAGCAGCACTCTCCTTTCATTTAGAGAGCATCAGAGAGGAGGCCCAACGTTAATGAGTTGCCAAGTGACAGCAGCCAACGGGGGGAAGAGAGAGCGAAAGAGAAATGATGGAGCCTGAATGGAGCACAAATTGTGCTCAATTGGTTGTGAATGGGTTTGCCCATCTCTCTGTTCTATCGATGGCAGACTCTGAACTGAACTGAACTGAACACAGACTTCCACTTAAACAGTTCAAGAGTCTTGGCTAAGAGTGGGTAAAAAAAAAAGAAAGAAGATGAGGAAATGTCTGTGTGTGTGCAAAGAAATCGAAAGCCAAGTAGTTTTGAGAGTTCATGTGGTTCATTGGCAATCCTTGAAATTGGCACAAATCATACAAATATTTTTCAGCTCATTAGCAACATAAGGGGATGGGTTGCTGCTTCTGAATGATAAGTTCATTGCATACGACGAGAGAAGAGATATGTACATACATCGTTAAACGCCAAAACCTGATAACAAGTCGCACTGCTGTTATCAGGTTTTGGCGTAGCTTCAACGATGTATGTACATATCTCTTTCTGGCCTTCATTATATTCGTATTCATAGATTAATATCCATGCAAAATACAAAACTCTTCCCATTGAAGTTATCTGTCGGATAATTTTACACCTACTGCCATTTACTCTCTTGGCCACAAACTAAAACCAAATCAATTTCGAGCTTCGTTCGGATTGCGACTCCGCCGACACACACATTCCCACATTCCCAGAGTACTTTTCCCATCTTTTTAGAGAATTTATGGACCTGCTCGTTGACTTCTAACATATGCATAATTTTTCAAGAGCATCTTCGTCGCATTGGGGGTCCGGGGAATGGAAATGGCCATAAAATGGAATCTTCAAGTGCTTTTAATTTGTCCTACCAAATGCAAAGACTAGACAGCAGCCTCCAAGGACGAGCATCCTCGTCCTGTCCCACCCACACTGAGGGAAATACCAACTATTCCTCCCACACGAACACATACATATGTACATATCTCGTTACTTAGCGCACATTTAATTTTGTTACGCACACAGTCACCCACACTGCAGGGCAGAAGCAGAGCAGAGATAAAGGGGAGCTAGAGGGAAAACTTGGGACACCAGGAAAACTATGTAGCAATTTATAACTTTTCCTAGCCGTGGAGCACCCACTCGAGGGGCGGTGAGGGAACAACAGCCCTTTTTGGCAAACGATAATGAGACTTCGTGCCAAATTATTTAAGAGTTGAACGTGAAAAACATTCAGAGAGCAAAAGTAAATCAGAAATTGCGCAGAAAACGCAGAATGCGAACGCGATTAAAATGAAAGTGAAGCACTTAGCGGGATTAGTATTATATTGGAGTTGGAGCAAAAACACTTGTTAATTAGATTTCCATTCGTTGGCATTCATTTCAATTGTACAATGGAAATTAAATGGCTAATGAAAATTGCGCATAAATATCACCTTAAAATGTTGCCACGACCGACCGCCATATGGCTATGGCCCTGACTATGGCTATGGAGGTGAGAATGGAAGTAATCTTTCCGCTCACCGCTTTTTCAATAAGATACCCATTACTTCAGAGGTAAATGGGGTACAATAAACATCAGTTGAGGGGAGAAATAGTAAACGGTTCCCAGAACTGATTTGTAGAACGAATAACGAGTGTACGAGTGCTTCTAGGGTATATTTTTAGTTCAAACACTTCCGTCGAAGAGCTTCTACTTGTTTTAAATTATTTCGCAAATTAAATTTTTGCGGTTTGTGTGCTGCTAAAATAATGGCTACGTCGTTCACGTTGTCGTCGTCGGCGGCTTTGGTGCTGAAATTGAATTTTCCAACGGCGGAGCCGCAAACGCAAAAACCGCGATCAAAATCTATGCACGCACACAAACACAAACACTCTCTTTCTCTTACTCTCTCTCCGCGTCCATATATCCCTCTATATCCCGGCACTTCTTTCATTTCCATCCAAAAACGAGCTCAAAAGCTGCGTGCAGGAGTGCTGCGAATATTCATTTCAAATGCGCAAAGTGTTTTTGTGGACTGCGGCGGGGACACGCAAGTACATTCGTTTCTCGTTCATACGAGTGTATGTACACTCGAATGGTGGATGGCCAGAGGAGTCCCGGCATGGGCCTTAAGCCTTATAAATTAGCGGTTGGATTGAGCGTCATAAATCGTGCGATTAATTTTAAAGTGCTCATGCGGCTGCATGTTTATAGAGGACTCTCCTCCACACCGAACAGAACAGGCTGTTGCCATGGCTGTCTGTTGTTTCTATCCCTTCACGAAACCAACCAACCAACTTTTCATCTCTCTTCTTTTGGGGAATATATGCTTAAACCCATTCCGATGAAAACCGATGTGTATTCACATGAGGATTTATCCTGCCTGATGACAAGTATTTAACGTTGAACAGACAGAGACAATAAAACCAGATAGAATCTCGATTCTCTGGCTGAAAGCAGCCCGTCCACCTTTTGGACTCTGCTCCTATAAACCTAGAAATTTATGTATCTAATTAAAAGGAAGCAAAAGTGAAAGTGGAAAGCAGCGAGCCCTGAATGGAACAGGCCTCGTTGCTTGCTGCCACTGCTGTATGTTAAGCGCTTCGCCTAACTTCGTTTCGCATAAATTTTTCCCACCAGCAACCAGCCGCTGCCTGCCGCTGTTGCTGTGCCTCATGCCTCCTGTTTCTTGTGGGTGCGAGGCTGTGTGCTGTGGTGCTATAGCTGGGCCTGGGAATGTGGGTGGGTGATGGAGGATGTAGGATGGGTACGCATTATGTTTGTTTATGCTCGAGAGCTGCATTTTTATGTTCTGGCAGAGTGTGAGCGAGTGGGAGGAGAGGAGACTCCATCAGTTGTCGGACACTACTACACTGCACTACATAGCAGCGGGATGTCGGCAGTCAACCAGGCTGAACACAGCGCCAGCCAATCGCTGTCACAGTGGTCTGACAATCGCATTGGTCACGGGATAATGAGGGCTGACTGAATTTACAACCGATTCGATCGATTCACCACTCGGATCGGTTCGGATCTCAGTGGGAGTCAGTGGGAGTTCGGTCACCTTTATCTTCATTTGCCTGACTGCCCACACAGTTGGAAAACAGCTGTTGGATGAGCTTCCCCAACTGAAGAAACTCTTCTACTATCCCATCTAGTATTGGAATCACATAGCTGTGATCATCAGAATGCACTGATGACCTGCGATTCCCTGATGGTTTTTCTATGCCTTTGTGGCCTGTTCCAGTGTGTTGGATAGCACTTAATCTGTATCTGGTTTGGATTGGATTTTGAATAGATTGAAGAGTCTGTAGCTTTTTAGAGTCTGTTTTTATTTTTGAACCACTGTGCAGGCTCTGTTGCTCTTTGGATGGGTGCCTTTGCCTTTTAGCTTAGCTCTTGTGCTGCCTGTTGGCTGCTGGCGTTGCTTTTTAATAAAATTAGCTCCGACATTGGATGCTTGTTTTGCAGCAGCCACCGACCGACCGAGGGAAAGTCCCAATCCCAGTGCCGACCCCAGCGACCCTCATGATGATGCACACACACACACACGCACAGTTGGAGGACGATGATGATGTGTGGGTATGGGTGGTGACTGTACTTGACTGCTTATTATGCATGAATTTCAAATGAAGTCGCGAACGTGACACAAACATGCTGCATGGGAGATGCGGCGCTTTTTTCCCGCTTAACTTTCGCTTCCTCCCTTTCACTCGCTTCCTATCTGTGACTCTCTCCCTCTCGCATACACACACACACACCCAGAAAAAAAAAAGAATTTACACATTCGCAATGCGATATGCATTTAATATGAGAGTAGGATGCCCCAAAGCTAAAGCAGTTCCCAGTTGAATTCTCTCCACTCGAAATGCCCGAAAAAAATTGAAAAACACATCAAGCTCATTGAGAGCTAAATGGGAATATGTTTAAGGGGTATATACAGATATATCCATATATACGGATACGTCTACATACATATGTATATGTGTGCATGGATGGGAGTGGGAGCGAAAGATGGTCGAAATGTTATGCGTAATGAAATTGGGCACTTTGGGTGTTGATTTTTTATGGCTCTTAAGTGGCTCTTAGGACAAACTGAATGCTCTAGAAGATGTGCTCTGATGATGGGCATGGTTCTGGCTCTGGCTCTGGCTGCTTGCCTAGGTCAATTGAAATTCTGTTGATCAGACTGACTTCAAACGCAATTATCATTTAAGGCTTAGAGAGAGAGAGAGCGATAGAGATACATAGAGAAAGCAGTTTTCCACTAAGACTGTGGCTCATTATACAAGACAAACTTCGTTGTGTGGCAATTTCTCTAGGCAATTAAACACTTGCCTCCATCGAGGCCTCGAGTCCTCAGTCAGATGTCAGATGTTGATAATGCACTCTCAAAAGGAGCCTTTTCAGCTATTTTCCTGGCTTAATGATATGCAAATACATACAAACAATGACAACAACAACAGCAACAGCAACAACGTCGACGAGGTCGTTAATTGTCTTCCCCTTCGCTCTGTCGCTGTTAACATTTAATTAAACGCCTTTTGCCGTCGAAAGTGCGAGCGCGACATAATTACAAGCCAGTTGGACTAAACGAATTTCTGTTCACAAAATTCTTATAAGTCCCACAAGAAAGAAAACCTCCTGCCACCGCTGTTACCTCTGCGTGCATTATTGTTTAATTGCAATTAGTGCCAAGAAGGCAGGTGGCAGGTAGGACGCTCCGAAAGAAGTCTCCAAAATGATAATAACGAGCCGTATGTCGGCTCATGCATAATGCAAAGGCCGAGCCATGCCTCACACGTTGCAATTAAGTTGCAAAACGCATGGATACACTGAGGGAAAAGCCATTTGGAAATTAGCTCAAAGTGAAACAAGCAACAAGTTATGAAAATAGTATGGACATGTACTCCGAATACTATCGGTATCTTGCTGGAAAATAGTTAAATATATGATTTCAAGTCTTTTTTTTCTGCAAGTGTAGCTTCCCATTGTGACTGATATTGCTGTTGTTATTGTTGTTGTTGTGTTTGCTGTCGAACAACGTGTTGAAAATATCTCTTTGGCTGCCAAGACGAGCCTTGAAGTGTGTGCTGCCACTTGAGTACTTTTACTTCTTGCTCTTGCCATGCTTGCCACTTCTTCTTCATCTTATTCCTTTCCTCTTGTTCACTTCTGGCCAAGAGATTGCCTCCTGAGTTGCTCTGAGAGTGTGTTAGATTATTTTTGTGTTAGTTGTGTTTTCCTTGTGCCTTGTATTTTCGCATGCTTAAGTAGTTAGTTTAATAAATTGCATTGCTTTGGCGGTGCCCCCACAGTCTTTCCCCCCCCCCCCCAGGAGGTGATGGAAATAGGGCACTTTCCGAGGGGATTTCCTGCATTTGAATTGCTAAAGATTTTCAGAAAAATTCCAACAAGTTTTCACTGGAATTAGTTAATATTTTATTGTGCTGATTTGCGAGTTCATTTTCGGTTTGCCCCGCAGCCACGTCAGCCTCACTTCTGGTACAGTTAATACGGAATTGAAAAAAAATAAAAAAATGTATGCGCAATGGTGGGAGTAGGAGGGAAAAAGAGCACATAATACATCACAATGGTAATTAACAATTTAACAATACACTTACACGCACACACACACACACACACACACACACGACATACAGAAAGTGAGAGAGAGGAGAGAGAAATGCCGTGCAATGAATCAGCCCTTTGGCTGCGCCCCCATTTGCATCCAAGGTTAAAGCACTCATACATTTTTGAACACCAGCTGAGAGCAGAGCATAGCAGTGCTTCCAGGGGTGCTCGCTGCACGGTGTTCGGTGCTCGGCAAAAAAAAAAAAAAACCACTCAGCATGAAAAGGTGCAAAATGGAGGAGAATCTCAGTGCAGCGCAGAATGTCCAAATCGTAACAGAACAAAAGGAAAAGCCCTTAACGAAAAGAGAAGTTAAATAGTTTTAAATCATGCAAACGACAGCCCTAGAGAAATGTGGTGGCAAAGGAGGGTGAAGTGGAGGCTACGCAAGGGTAGGGTAACGTAGGGTAGGGTAGGGTAGCTGTTGGTATGTGCCTGGGTAGCAGCTAGAGAAATCAAATGTCAACTTAGTGCAAGGACAACTGCAGCTGAAGCAGGAGAAGTTGCTACCTGACGCTCAAGGCCAAATTGATCAGCCCAGCAGCAGCAGAAGAGAAACTGGGTCACCACACCACACAAATAAGTTGCCACTAACCCACCCACATATACACGCAGAAACTCACACCTACACACACACACATACACGTGTATCTATAGCTATATCTAAAGTTACATGTGTGGGGGGAGGAGGTGCACAATCAATTCTGGACCTACCTCTGACAGCCTACAAACGATGAAATCTGAACATATCGGATGTGTGGCTGTTACTGCACATATCTTTCATTCAATTAAACTGAAACTCGGTTTTAATTTCGGTTCAATTTGCACTGGATTTGTTTGATAAATGGAGCTTATACTGAAAGTAAAATTTGTCTCTCTCCAAGAGAGAGTATTCGATGGAGCGTGAAATGTGGATGGATTCCTTGGAATATACCTTTGATTTATGAGGGTGCCTGCCTGCCTGCCTTGACTAACCAACTTTCTTGCTTATTAGTGTCACTTGTCCCCAGAAAACTGAGAACAAAGGACAAATCCTTCATTCACAGTACAGTACAGAACAGAACAGCGCCTCATTCCCCCCCTTCCATGCCACACCCCACTGACCTGCAATGGGCTGTGCATATTAATGCTCATGTAATAAACACAATCGTTGTTCACCTTGACAGCCTGTGGGTTCGGTCAGTTCGTCAGTGGTCGGTTCCAAGTGGTTGCCCAGCCATGCCAAATTCATGGCCTGTTCTCGTCCTTCTCCTGCTGCCGCTCCTCTTGTAGCGGTTGCATAATTTAAACGCAATTCCAACATGAATTCGATTGCCTGCGACATGAGACGGAATCTGAGAAGCAGTGCCAAGCCACTGACTGAGACCTAGCGGAGCCCCAAATGCATTTATGAATGAGTTGACACACAGTTTGGCTCGAGTTTTGCCAGCAGGCCTGTCAATATTTGTCCCCAGGTCCAGCTGCTCACACCTTTTGTTGCTGTCAGCTCCGCCTAATGGCCTGCAAATAGTTTTCACAATTGAGTTGTCAATTTTGCAGCGTGTGCCGGATGGATGGGACTGGGAACTGGGGACTAGCTACAGGGGAGCTGGGTAGCTAGGGAGCTAGGGACTATCGCTGTCTCATGCTCGTAAATTTCTCAACTTTTTTGTGCTCATCTCAAATATTTGTCATCGCCCATTTTACGGTTTGCTTTAACACAATGTGTACCCCACCCACCCATACCCATCCATTCCATAGCAGCTGTAGCTGCCAGGAGACTGCTCCACTGCTCTTCCCCAAAACAGCCCTGACACAGAGGCACTTAATGACATTTTATGACTGCCACCTGGGCCAGGTGGGATATACGAGATCCTAGACCTGGAACCGTGTGGGCTGGCCAAATTGAGTGGGCTTGCAGAGCAATTTGCCGGAGTACACCTTGGTTTATGAGTGAATAACGGTGTCGTCAGTGCTTAGAGATGAGAAAGTAGTAATTTGTGCCATCGAAACAGAAACAGAAAGTGGACAATTATCGACAGCACAAGTATCTTGAGGAACTCAATGGGGCTACAGTTCCAGGCTGGAATTAATTAAAAGTAAATTTAGCTACTTAAATTAATATAAATTATTCTGACTAATAAGTAAAGCCTTATGCTGCTCTTGCTTTACATTTATAACACTCTCGAACACCAATTAGGTTCAGTTCTCTGTCAAACGACAGGCAGAAAAAGTTCATTTCATTTTGTGTGCAGAAATGATTCCGACCAATTAACTGGCCGCCAAAAACTCATCACGCTGCCAAAGTACAAGCCATGTTTTTAATGGCTTTTTCCGTAATGAGCAAGCCCTTCTAGCAGCGGGCTACCATTCGACGGAACTGCCAATAAGTGAAGGCCCAGTTATTAGTTTAATTTGGCAGAAAATTCCATAAATCACTGACGAATTTGATCCCCAAGTTAATTGTTCTCCACTTCTCACACTCTTTCCAGAAAGCTGTCAGGGACCACATGAGAAGCGTCTGCTCAACCACCTGCTCTCCACTTACAACACGCTAGAGCGACCCGTCGCCAATGAGTCGGAGCCCCTGGAGGTGAAGTTCGGACTGACGCTGCAGCAGATCATCGATGTGGTAAGTGTTCGTAGAGGGCCGACCCTCAGAAGCCCCACCCTCACTAATATTTCCGAAAGCATCAATTGACCAATCAATTGCCAAATGAAAAATAACCCAGTAAAACCGAGAATAATCGAAAAAGGGGATGTGATAATCGAGTCTGATCGAATTTATTCGAATTGAATTGATGAATTGTGATTGCGATTGTGATTAAGAAGCACTAACAATTATTGATTGCGTCTCTTATAGGATGAAAAGAATCAGATTCTGACCACAAATGCGTGGTTAAATTTGGTAAGTGACATGTACCCGTCGTTTGTGTGTCTCATCATCACAGCTTTCTTGCTCCTTTCCTTTTGGGAATTATCAGTTTGATTTTCGTTTCGATATTCGATTTTCTTTGAGCTTCTTCAGTTTTTTCCAGTTTTCCCGCTTTTCCGTTTCCGTTTTTGGGCAAGCGAAGAGCGACGCAATTTTTTAGAACTCTCCACCAACCACAAAACCACAAATAATTTTTCATTCGCTTCGTTTTTCCTTAGTTTGTTTTTGGCATTCAATAATTATTGACCCTGCGGGGGTTTCTTTATCAATAAATAAATACATATTTGCATATGTATATGTGTTGTCTCGATATGTCTCTGTTTCTGTGTGTGTTTGTGTGGCTCTCTGCGTGTGTGTATGCGTGAGTGTTTAAACAATGTTTTTTTTGTTGAATTTGTTTGTTCTTTTCGCATTTTATTTTACTTTATTTATTATTTGGCAAGCAACTGGCGTGGCGTGGCGTCTGTCTGCCGGATATCGTTTAAATATTTCAATTAAAACCAATGCCTACTAAAACCCACAAACAAACGACAAATTAAAACCAATTAAAAATAATTAAGTTTGTTAAATAAAAAAATCAGAGGATGGTGATATGCTTAGCCACAGATTGCAAGTCACGATTCCCGTCCCATCCAATGTGGTGGATACAGAACCATTCCTTGGCTCGTCCTTATCTTTGGGCTATCTCCTATCGCAGCTAAAACTTTTGATTTACACAAATTTCATTTGGCCTGGCCCCGTCTTGGGTATGGAGGATACCTCAAATGGCATTGCTAAATTGGCAGAAATTGCCTGGCCATGCCATAAACATAAACAAATAAATCAAGGAAAAGGACCCGAAAGGACATAAATAATATTTATATTTGCAGAGGGACAAGCATTTTTTCAGCACTCTCTCACCTAGAGCTCTCTATCTCCCTCTCTCTCTCTCTCTCTGGTCACCCACGGCCATGAATTGTGAACCCTGAACCCGGGGAAAACCCTTTTCAAAAAATTAATAGCCCTCCCATCCATCCTGCACCAAATCGTTTGTGTTCAAAGGCAATGATTTATGTTTGACCGTCAATTTTCAATTTCCCAACAAAAAATATAATTTTTTTTGCTGTTGCGTTCTCTTTTGATTGTGTCATTTTTGTAAACTAAACCAAAAATATAACTAATTGTCGTTTTAATGGAAAAACAAACAAACAAAACTTTAACATTTTTAATTGTTTTCATTAAATGGAAACTGTCTCTGTTGAGTCGCAAACGTGCTTAGGCGTTTTTATTCCCCAAATATGTATGTATGTATGTATTGTTTTTTCGTGTTTGGTTTTGTGTGATTTACATGGGAAAACTACATTTCCATTCGCATTCCGCATCCGATTTTAATGGTGTTCTCATTTTATTATAATTGTTTTTTAATTTTTTTCCTGGAGTGTGCGACCAATGCGAAATGAAAAGCATTTTATTAATAATTCCCCGGAAATATGCGGCCTGCCGTGTGAATAAATGTGCTTAGTTGGGGGAAATTATGTCTGAAATGAAATATCCGATGGTCACAGCGGCTAGAAAAAGGCCTTGTAATCCCCCCTCCTATTACTCGTATAGGAGGGACTGCAATTACTGCGCTCTTCATAAATCAATGATAAATACTTGTTTTAGAAAGGGATATACATATGTATGTACATATGTACAATGTATGTATGTATGTATGTATGTAATCCCGTTCTTTGCTTTTGTTTTAAAAACATGATGTCCTACATGACTTTATTGTTATGGCCACATTATCATCTTATTTCATCGCCACGTCACTTCCTTTATAAGGAGAAGGAGAAGAAACGTTGCACACAAATTAGTTTGCTCCATTAAGTGCATTAATCAATTGACAATATGATTTACATGGCTATTATTCTTAGATTACGACCGACTCACCCACTCTCATCGTCCATTCCATTTTCCACCGACTTTCGATTCCGATTTTAATTTAAATTTGCATTTCTTTGTGTATGCCCGTGTGTATGTATGTGATGTGTGCAATGTGGACTATATTTTATACATATATATTTGCTGGGTACATGTCATAAAGCGTTCTCTGATTATACTACTACCTATATACATATAGTATGTACAATATATGTCTGAGTAAAATGCAAAATGCAACAATTAAACGCAACAAAAACCAAACAGAAAAACCACAAGAGAAAACCAGGAACAACTAAAGTCGTGTCTTGCATGTTGTTTAAACGAAGTGCATTAAATTTAAAAAAAGCGTGGCAGCTAAACCAATTCCAAATCGGTGTTTTCTTTGTATCTGCATATACTATAGTTATAAGTACATACATCCATATATCTATTGCCATATAAATGTATCTGCAAACACAACTAACAACCTAAACAGCAAAACCTATTAAAAACCAAAAGATGTCCCAAAACTATAACAATGACGATGGGGCTATGGCTTTAATGTGCTGGAACTTCCTCATACCCTCTCCATCTTTTCTCTTTGCTCAGGAATAAATTATATAATTAAAGGGGGACATCTATGGATTGGATTCCCCAATCAAATGCATTTTAATTTACACGATTAAATATGTATGAAATAATTTGATTTATGCACTCGGCCCCCATCGGACTGATAGATTGATCGAGGGAGGGACGGTACGTGGGCTTATGTATATCGATGGAATGGGTTGCAAAACCGCAGCGCGCGTTGATTTCCAGTGGCATAAATTATAAATCGACCCGAGTGAAGAGATTTATGATGCCCACAGCCCTGACATTTCCATAGGCGCTTCGGTCACACTTTTGTCAATTACTCAAATTGCCCCTCCTCAACTATGTAATGAATGTCCTCCCGGGGGGAGGATTACTGAAGCGCTGACAATTGCCAAAGTTTTGCAATTGCTGAAGCCTTTCGCTAGTCAAGTTTCTGGACGACCATGATGCGGCAGGCCACGTGCTTGTGGCTTTCCAAAGGATTCTTCTGCTCTACATCCACGATTGCCACGAAGATGGCCATGATGATGATGATGGTGATGGGGCATGTCAGGCAGTTGCAACCGAATGCCATCGAAGGAGCAAGGCCTGGCTCCTTTGGCACGACATTAAAATGCACATTGTGGCTGGGATGTCATCAGCATCAGTAGCAAAGTATAGAAAAATAAAGTCATTAGCATTTTTCGGCTAACACCAAAGCACCGCCGCCTAACCTTCTCATCTAATGACTTGCCAGGTTGCTGCACCACAAAAATCTCTCTCGCTCCCCCTAAATGACTTTGCCCATGGAAATATGTGTCAAAAAGGAAATAGCCAAAGGTTCTGGCCCCAAAATGCTAAAAAAAAAAAAGTGTCTGAGAATGTAGGAAAGTGTCGAGAGGGAGGGAGGGAGGGAGTCGTTGGGGTGGTGTGAGCCGAACAAGCTTTTGATGGTGTTTAATCTGTTGTTTGGGGTGTGGCCAAAGTCAAAAGTTCGGAGGGCATGAATCCAATGTAGATTACTCGGCAATCTGTGGGGGAATTTCGGAATATTTAAGGGGAAAGTGTTTTAGACTTGCAATGGGGGAAACAAACGCAATAAAAGAGCTTGGAGATAGATAGATTCATTAAGATTGACATTCGATACGATGAAGTACCCTTAAGATCTAAATAGGATTGTATTTTTCGTTGCATACTCTTTCTTAGCCAAAAAATGTTTTCTCTAAAATTTCTTAAGGGAGCAACCCCAAGTACGAAAGTCGGCGCTAGAAAGATCTAAAAGCGTATTAGCATTATCCATCGATACGATGTAAGGAGCCCCTAAAGGCCATTATAAAAATTCTGCCACCAAAATGATTACCCTTCCAACGTTCGACAAAGTCATTTGGCAAACGTTAAGCAAACTGCGCCGCTCACTTATCACCCACTCATTTGTCTCGACCCGCACACACAACGCGACCTAGCCCGACACGACCCATTGAGAGCGGCCAAGGCCAACAAACTTTGTCCTTGAACAAGTTGGTGTTTGGTCTACTCTCCGTTACTCCTTCTCTCTGGGTCTGGCTTTGGCTCTGGCACTGGCACTGGCAATGGCTCTGGGATCTCTCTCCTGCTCTCATGTGCATAACCCATTTGTAAGGCAAACAACAGCTACGAAGTTTGCCAAAAACATTCATTCATCACAGGAGTGCGATGACGACAGTATGGAAGATGGAATCTGGATGGAAGTGCCTCAAATCTGGATTGTTGTTACTGCCATACGACAACGGCAATTGTTGGCTCATTAGAAACTCATTTAAAAACAATTTGGCACGTTAATGCAAAATAAATCTATAAGCTCATGCACAGCCAATGACAGGAGGAGACTCCTGGTACTTCTGCTATTGCTCCTTTGTGTATCTTGTAAATGTGTCTGTATCTTAGTAGACGTGTGCGCAGCATGAAGACAGTTTTGCCACGATTAAGCGAACGCTTAATGCAGATGTGGAGTCTGTTGCAAATGATGTTTAAAGTTCCCCAAGCGCCCCCAAAATGTCATTAGTATGCGTCAATGTCAGGGGATTCGTATGGCAGCAAGAACGAGGCGTCGCATCTAGCTCATTCCGAATCGAATTGAGGGGAACTATGGGGAAACACCCTGGCAGACGTCATGTCATAAACATGAAATTTGCACAAAACCGCCATTTTTATAAGGTGTCAAAAGCAAATATCGCACATACACAACCGAGACAGAGACAGAGTCACAGAGACGTTTCATATAACCACTCAGATGTTGTGTTATGGCATTTGACGTGGAGAGGAAGTCCCTGCATATTGGCTTAACCGAAAACCCCCGAGGATTTCTGGGTCACTGTGCTGCTGCCCAGGAGGAGAGACTCCATTGCTCGGCCCTGCATATCATTACAGACCCTGCCTCCTGAATCTTTTTAATGGCTCAAGTCGTTACTGCAGCTGCTGCCAACCCAAGTCGAGGGCTTCACTTTCTCTGATCTCTCTCTCTCTCTCTGAATTTTTTCGTCCATTTTTGTGGTTTTGTAACCATTTTTGTTGGCAAGTTATTAATGACAGTCACCTCCAATAAAGAGAGCGAGGAAGAGAAGGAGGGAGGGCGGAAGGAAGTCTTTCACATGCAGATCTGCTGTCCTTCATTCTGCATTTCAAACGGAATTTTCTGGAACAACCTTGAACTATTCTCTGTCGTGTTAAATTCCTATCATGCAGATGACTGACTGGAACTGGGAGTGGGTGTTGGATTAGGGCCTGCGGTGCTTCGGTGGTTGAGTGACTGACAATGTGCCAGCATGAAATATCTTTAATTAAAATTTTGTATAAAGATAAATGGGTTTTGATACCTAGTGCAAAGTTTTTATTGCACAGGAATATAGTGGGGGATGAGTGGAAGAGGAGGGACACACACAGAGAGAGACAGAGAGATAGAGAGCCAGAGAGACACAGAGACTGTGAGATAAGAATGTAAAGTAAATTGGCACAATGGACAAATCCTCTGAAGGCCGAGCAACCAGCAGATTGAAATTGGGGAGGGGCAAGGGACTGAGATGTGATGAACTGATTCGGATTGAGATTGAGATTCGGTTTTGGACTCAAGGCTGCTTCTGGCAAACAAAGTTTTTGATGGCATTCCATTTTGGATTTCTCCGTTTCGGCTGCTGCCAATTGAGTGATGATGGAAGATGAGACGAGAAGAGTTAATTGGATCAGTAAGCCCACAGAGAACAATCAAGCCTAAAGGCAAACGAAAACCAGTCACACCTGGCGATAGAGGATAGAGAATAAAGATAAAGCACATTAAAGTCATATCCCAATCGGATGCAGGTCCAGCGGCGACTTCTTTAAAGTAAAACTGAAAATTTGATATACATAAACGATGCTATAAATATATTAACCACAAAAACCAAAACCAAAAAATCTCTTGTAAAACTCATAAAACAAATGTATAAACAACAACTTTCTTTTACCATGCTCTGCTCTTTTTAAACTTTTCACTTGTATGATTTCCGTTCTATTTTGACTTAACATTCGGTTCGTTTCGTTGAAATCTTGATTTATCTGCGTTCTGTTCTTTTTGGCGTATACAACAAAACAACCAAAATTTGTAGGACGAAAAAATCAACTTCTCATAACGAATCTTTGGCTTTCGTTGGTAAGTCTCAACTAAAACTCGCCACATCATAAATAGCCAGTAAACTTGAAGCCCGAAACCTGATTCCTGAAACCCGAAACCCGAAACCAAACCTAAACCCAAATTTAAATCCTACTAAATAGCTTTAAAAGTATCTTAAATAATGTGAAAATGCTTAAATACCTATCTTATCATCGAATCGAACTGATACGGATGCTTCCTGTCGGGTTCCTCTGCTGATATTTCATAAAGTAGTTAGCTAGTCTGGCAGTTTGACTTGGTCCAGGAAGTGTCTGGTCCGATCATAGTTTGCACACACACGATCAGAACCAGGAGTAATCTTAAGAGTTGATCGAGTGTTTTCAAAACTCTATCTTTCCATCTATCTATTCCAAAAGTTATATTGTAAGAAACTCTTCAATCTATGTACAATCTCTCTCCTCCTTCGTTTTCTCGATGAGATTTGTGTTGGCTTTTTTTCGTGTGTGTCTTAGACTTTTTAAACATTGTCATTTAAATAATTACAACTAAATACGAGCTTAAATATTTGACTAAACATCGCTTAATCACAAGACATACTCTACTCCTCCACTCACACGACACTCACAGCAGCTAAATAAACTTTGATTTCGGCTATTTCCTTTTATTCTCTTTGAATTTATAACTTTTCTACATAGAGATCTACAATCACGACTATGTATGGCGTTTTCCAGCGCGGAAACTCATTTGAATTTTTGATTTAGAGCTCGATTCGAGTTAGTTTCAGTTTCCTTTCTACTAAGAGCAACTAAAAACCAAACACGTAAACCGAACCGAACCGAACCAAAAAAACTCTAAACAGAAGCCCAGCACAGAGAACACACATTACACTGAGTGCATGCCCAAGAGATCGCATCGTGTAGTTTGCCTCTATCGATGTTCTTTTTGTTCGTACTGCATGCCCCTCTTTATGTATTGAAAGTATGTTTGCCCCTGCTGTGTGAGTGCTTATCTTTTGGCCTGAAAGAAAAACAGTGATATATGTATGCATGGACACGGAACGGACATCACTGAACGGACAGCGGAAGTGCGGTGGGGAAATTTGTACACGAATTTTTTTTCGAGTATACTTATACACTTATTTCCGGTCAGCCTCCGGCCATGTTAGCCTCGTCAAGCCCTGTCAATTTGCGAAATTAATTAAATTATTTATTTAACACGTAGATTGTATATCACAACGCCATCATTCTATAATATTTTCTGAATAAGAGATTGGGGAGGGGGGGTCTCAGGCGGGTCTATAAATTTTAGTAATTTCGCAATTGCAATCGAACAAAAAACATACACGCACCAAATGTTGCGCCCGAACTGCTGCAATTGGCAATATTTATGATTGATCGATGGGCCATGCGGCGTTTATTGACTGACAGTACACTCTCTCTCTCTCTCTCTCACTCTTTAAAATAGTGCTCGAATGTTTGTCAATTTGCCACGCGCGACCACAGACAGGCTGTTGGCTGTTGGGAATTTCAAATGCGAGTTGTTCCACATTGTCCGTCCGTCTGTCGGTGTCCGTCAGCCAAATGTTGTTCTGCTCGACGGCTCAATTATGCCATGGAGTGGCAATTAAAACCGCTAAACGAACGCCAAAACAATCACAACCCAAGTGCTGAATGATATATAAAAAAATAAGTTTAAAAATCGATAGATTCGACGATTTTATAGAGACCAAAACTGATTCCATTTGGTTTAGAAGATGGGTATAGGATATATCTTAACATTTTTTAGATATTTGTTTTAGTTAATTATGAAAATATTCGGAAAATGTAGATATCATTATCGTGATGATCAATTAAATAATGTAAGTAAAATCTAAAGATATTTCGTAAAAAAAAACTATGAATCTTTCCTAAAAGCATCGCCTGGGAATCGTTATAGAAGATTTTGACAGCCCTAACCTAGAATTTAGTTACGTGGCCATAACCGTTAAAGCAACAGTAACTATTCCGCAAAATAATTGCCACACTCGCATCAAAATCTGTTTCCTTCCTCTGCCGCCACAAAAGCTGCAAAATGTTTTGAGGGCGGACCGGAGGGCTCTGGTGGATGGGTATGCCACACCTCTAATGGGATCCGGGCATCTGAGGCATCTGTTTTTACAGCTGTCATAAAAGCCGCACACAATAACAGCAGAGCAGCCAAGTTTAAACGGTTTTAAAGCAGGGCCCTGCCACAGATACAGATACTCGTACTCGTACACGACTCAGCCTCGTATAATTTAATGCTGCACGGGGCCATGGCATGTAATTAAATTTTTGTGATTTAAAAAAGGGATTCTGTATGTGGATGTTTATATGTATGTGCTGTATGTATGGGCTGTTGGGTATGGTGTGTGGAGCCTAGGGGTCGGCGAGGACAATTGCTTGCTCTAAAAATGCCACAAATGTGTTAAATTATAAACACAACAGCAACAGCAATAAAAAGCGAGCCGGAGCACGGGGCAAAAGCAAAACTAAGTAGAGGAGAAAACTTTGCCGCTTTTATGACATGAACATGAACCACTTGTAGGCAAGCCACAAAACGCAACGGGCAGAATAGGACCGAGCAGCCAGAAGCGAGCGGCAGTGGAAGCGCGTTGCAGGCAACCGCAGAATGACACAAAGCACAGTTTGACAACACTGAGAGAAATAAGAGACAGAGAGAGAGTGTGTTATCTCAGTGAGATATACGACTACAGGCTAAGAGGCTACTCTGTAAGAAGCTTTCCCTTAGTGTAGTAGCCATAACAGACCGACAAACAGGATCAGAAAAGAGCAAACGAGGAACGTTGATAAAACTTGTCGCATGTGTGGTCGAACGGGGGGTCTGGTTCTGAGCGAGGCTGACTTAACTTGAAATTGTTGTCAAGTTGTGCGTTGTATAATGCAACCGTAAGAGTATCTGTGTACATAGTAGCTGTGTGGGTGTATCTTTCTATCTTTCTATCTATCTATCTGTGTGTGAGCGCTTGAGCGTGTGTGTGTGTGTGTGTGCGTGTGCGGCGCAACAGCTTGCCAATCAGTTAACAGAGAGGGCCAACATCCTCTTTGTCGTAACGTAAAGTAGTGTACAGTAGGTGCATGTCTGTGCATGTGCTCAGCAGTTGAGTAGATTTATTTTTGGAGACTTTACTTTCTTTCCGAACTTACTTTTCCATACTCGAACCCCAAAAAATCCCCCCAAAGATATGACATTTTCATTCACGTCGCATTTTGAGTTCATTTAATAGACATTTTATTTGATAGATATACATAATTATAAAACCAGTTAATGTATGAGTAGCTCTAAGCATTGCTATTAACATTACTATAACGTGTCGACACAGGAATGGAATGACTACAATCTGCGATGGAACGAGACGGAATATGGCGGGGTCAAGGATCTGCGAATCACGCCCAACAAACTGTGGAAGCCCGACGTGCTCATGTACAATAGGTAAGTGGTCTGTGTCCACTCTGGGAGCGACTTCACAACTAATCTAATAGAAAGGCTGCCAAGCCCCAATGAATCAATCAAACTAATTTGAGAATCAGTATAATGTGTTTGCGCTATAACCAGCTTCAGGGATAACTCTAGGCATATCTACTATATCACAATATAGATCAGAATATCTTTAAATACATATATAATCGTACTTTACTTTTGAGAAATGGTAAGAAACATAATCCATTTAGATCTTATCTGATGGATAGTATGTTAAACCCTTAAGTGATTCTCTTATCATTTCGTTTGCGTTCCAATATATACCTACATATATATATATATATAATATTATATACATACATATATAACTTATGTAGATGGATAGTGCACTTTAGCTGATTTTAGATTAGATTATTAGATAATTTTGAGTGTAACAGATGGAACTGTCGGAAGATGGAACCATCTGCATAACTCTAGAGGGGTTTGTTGAGAATGGAACTAAAAAGGAGAACTTCTTCCCAACAAACTCAATCGTTAGTTGGTTATATACACACATACATATAAATTATTTGTACGTTTCAATTTGATTTGAGTTGATTTTTGAATTGCAATCTATAATCCCATGCGTTAAATTCGTTATATTTGAGTTGGACAATGTGTCAATATCCCCATATACTCTCGTATACCCATTCCTATATCCGTATCCACTATATGTAGCTGTTGTGTTATAAACGCATCATAATCCACTCGCTATTGTTTGTGTGTCTATTTGTAAACAGAAAATCGAAACAAAGCCGCAACTTAAACATACAAGATAATGTTTCTGTTCTGTTCTGTTCGATCGACTCTACCCACATTATAATATTTAATATTTGTGTTTTAATGTTACCCACTTATGATTTGCTTTCAATGTTTCCGTTTCAAAAAGAGTGACTTAACCGAAAACAAGAAAAAGGAAAACAAAAACCAAAACAAAAACAAAAGAAATATATAACCAGAATAATTTACATTTTGTTTACTTCAATAAGAGTAGTTTACACGCAGTGGTTGTCTAGTGGGACTGTACATTGTCAGCTTGCCGTTGATGTGGGCCTCACATTGTAATTGGATTCGTAATGCTAACCGAACGTTGTATAACACATGAAATGCCTGCGTTATCCAGCATTAACCTAAACCAGCCATCAAGCCATAACTAAAGCGAAACTAAAGAGACTAAACTAAACATATTGCAATGAAAACTAAACAAGCTAAATAATCGCCCAGACTAAACTCCAAACAACTTAAACATTGTTTAACCAGAATATTGCGCAAGTATGTAGTTTGTTCGAAACAGCACAACCGACCATTATCCATCCTCCTGCATAAAGAGAGGACTCCTCGCGAGGACTGCGGTCTACGGTCTGTGGTCTGTTGTCTGTGGTCCGCTTCCCTCTCCTCTCGCTTCAAACTTCTGAGAAACTTCTGAATCTCAACCCAATCTTAATGCTACATACAATATTTCCGAAAGACAATAACCAACAGACAGATTGTTCAACAATATGCTGGTGTAATATTTCTGGTTAGACGTTCAGTACTTGAATTTATTTGGCCAAGAACAAAAATTAAAATAAAATCGAATAGTTGAAAAAAAAGATGAATAATCAAACGAAACAAAGAATAAGAAAATGTTTTTTGTTAATACTTATACGTAGCTTGCAAAAAACAGAACAAGAAACCCTCAACTCAAGAACAACATCACTGAAATAGATGGCAAAATAGATTTTCAAGTATTGTGCATGAGAAATCAAATCCCTCGTACTAAAGAAAAGACTAAATAAAAGTTCATATAAATAATATACCAAATGCAAAGTAATTACACCCAAAACCCTTCCCTCATCTATCCATCGAGTTGTCCAGTGCAAAGTGCTAAAGAGACGTTCACTTTGTCTGGCCACCGTCTAAACCTAAACCCACCTACATACTAACCCATACCCCAAGCCCACCAATCCCATACACCATACACTTCACAATTAAATGTATTAGTGTTTCTAAATGTTGAAAATACCTAAACAGAGAACCCTCCATTCAATACATAATTAAGTTAAACCTAAATACATTCGACTAAACACACCAAATCTTAGCTAAGATAGCTAAGCATACTCCATCAAGTTAATGTTAAATGTTAAACCCAAGTCACCCGCAGAAATATCTCTATTCGTCCATTGAAAACTAACAAATATCACTCACCGAAGACATCAGAACCCTAAACTTGAGATACTAGTTGGATGAACTTTCAAGAAGATGCAAAACTATCTGTAACCGAACAGAAGCCTTTTGGCTATTTGAGCTGTGAAAATTTTTGGGAGTTCATAAAGAAATTTAGTTGAAAGTTCTTTTCATAATCTCTTAATGTGTTAAGCCCCTGCAAAGCTCTCTAAAATAAATATTCCATCAGAGAAGAGAGATTTGTTCTGTGCAGCTGCTAATAAAGACACCATGAAATTTCGTTGGAAAGAAAACTCTATAAAAAGCTCTGAGAATTAAAGAAAACAGATACTTTATAAATATTTTCGGAAAGATCATCTAATCTAAATGCAAATAAACATTCATTGTGCCCCCGTGGTCCAACTGTCTAAACATTCACAGCTTGATTTCCAAATTGCCGTCACTAAATGTTAGTCTATGTGTCCAACTAGTTAATCTAGATGTATGCGAGTATCTAGTGTGTGTATCCGACTGATTGAGAGTGTGAATGTGCCCATCAGTAAAACATAACAACAATAGGGACACGCTTCAGTAGTAATTACGGCCCGTGGCCGAGAGCCGCATGCATCATCATGCATCATCCTGCCCCTCATAAGCCAAAGGGAAAACATTTCAACAGCATCGAGGACTGCAAAAACGAAGCGATTACAAATGTTTACTTCATCTCTCCCTCTCGATGTCTCACCCGTCTCTCTGTGGCCCGAATAATTGCAATTTCATTTCTCATTTTCCATTCCATTCGCTTTTAAAATTTCTGGCGCAAAAAAGAGAGGAATGAGTGGATGGGTGTTTGTGTGTGTTTTTGTATGCTTGGCAATCATCCGAGTAATCAATTGTTGTCGATGTGTGTGCCATATCTATATCTATACTATATCTATATCTATACCTAGAGTTTCTATCGTTCATTATTGCTATTTG
Source organism: Drosophila subsilvestris (assembly GCA_035043285.1). Taxonomy (NCBI): domain Eukaryota; kingdom Metazoa; phylum Arthropoda; class Insecta; order Diptera; family Drosophilidae; genus Drosophila; species Drosophila subsilvestris. The sequence continues at coordinate 7,006,597 of JAWNNB010001719.1, read as the reverse complement.
TTTCACTGTGTTTCAATAATACAAATAAATACTTAATAATCTCATGTTCCCCAGTTTTTGCTCGGTGTCCAGTTATAATCATCATCTATCTATAACCAAAACATTCTACTCGTATATCTATGCCTCTATATACATATCTCTAGCTATTGCTGTCTGTTCTCATTGTGTTTAACTGTCTAAAGTATCCCCCTATACATACGTATGTACATATATGTATATGTATATCAATACAATCTATATATGCAATATCTTTTATTGTCTGAGTGTGCGTGTGTGCATCAATGGCCATAGCCATAGCCATTAGGTCTGTGTTTAAGCTAGTTTAAGTGAATACTTGTAAGCTCTACTTATTTGCATGCCCACCACATCAGGATAGTTCTAAGGACACAAACAACACACACACACAAGTCCAGCTGCAAAGGAAACTAATGAAGTACTACAAAGTTTTGCGGTGCTCCAAGTATGTGCATAGACAAATGACTTCAAAGGGATTACTTCTTCTACTCTGCCTTCCCTGCCTGCAATTCCGGTTTGCTCTAAATATATACATATATCATTCCGCATAAGGAATTATATCTGTCATAGTAGAAAAAAAGTTTCCGCCTCCACCAGTTGCGTTGCATTCACCGAATACGATTGCAGAAAATCCTTGCTGCTGCAGAAAACCCCATAAAAAAACCCACTAAACCAAATCCATGTCCGCCCCATGCCCATGGGAGCTTAAACATTTTAAGCCATAACTTAAATGTCAAAATTTGTTGCTGGCAGCCGCCGCAGTACTCGCATTCTATCCTATCCGTTGCCAGGTGCCGACTAAAAACAACTTAAATTCCACCAGTCCCGTGGGCGGGGCTGCACAAAAAGTGCATCAACTTTGGTCACATTCGCCCACAAATGAAGACAAACTACGGCAACGGCAGAGAGCCTTCAGAGCTCGGATACAAATGCACCTGGCGGAGTGTCAACCTCTGGTTGGACGAGTGTGTGGCATGTGTGTTTTGTGCTGTGCGGTGCAGCTGCATTTGGCGAGCTAATTGCAATTTATATTTGCAGCAGTGCGAAGCTTATTTAACCTAATGGGGGAGAACATTTTACAGTTGATTGACGCACGGGGCATGTTCGCTGGGGTCCTCCTGCGGCAAATGGAATTTACATGTCACACGAGAGAGGAAAGCACACACAGAAAAAAAGAAAAGAAAAGCAAACAGCCCGACCCCCGACTACCGACCCTAGCGACCACCAACCTGAAACAATGAATCAAAACACGTACGCTCTGGGTTTAATTTCCAGGGCACGCAGCATCCGGCGTTGATTCGTCGGAGATTCGCAGGAGAGGAATGGCCGGACAGAAGGCCGATAACAAAGAACTGGCCAAGCGAGGCCTACGCGGGAATGGAATGGCTTGAAATGAAAATCATATTGATTAGCCATGTAGTCGCATAGTCAAGGGAAATCAGTAGATGGCCAAGGAGCAGCCAGAGCTGAAAGGAGAGGAGCGGCCTGCCAGGGTGTGGCATGGCACCGCTCGTTTCCCCTTAGAGAAACCTTTCGGCTGTCAACTTTGTTTGCTAATGAACTTGCACAGAGTCAGAGTCTAGGGTCGTGCTTCGACAAAAAAAAACCAAGCCAAATGGAAACCGTTGAGATGCTGTTCCGGGAAACTCTTTCGCCTCCATTTCGGAGGCATCTCTCAAGGGGGGCTCGCAGATATTCCGATTGAGTAAGCATTCGTTTGGGGGAACATCGACCCGACAGACTTTTATTTCCTTTAATTTATTAATTCTTCTTTTCGACTTCTCCACGGAGCCAGCCCCACCTCTGGGTCCGTCCCCGCCTAAAGCCTAATTTGTATGCGTCGCCATTGCTGCTAATGTGCGGCCATCATTTAGATCAATAGCGAGACGACGAGGCATTAAGATACACAGAAACAAAAACAGATACAGATGGAGATACAGATACATTAGCTGGAGAGAAAGAGAGAATGGCCTTGCCTCATTACGGAGCCTCTTTCCGCGAATCAATCGGCTCCGGCAGCCAGCTTTTTTTTTGTATGTCATTTACTTATGCTGATTTCATCCGTACCCGTGTACGGGTATTCATTCCAAAGGTTCCGTCCGGCTTCTTTCACGTTGCTTAATTGAGATGCCGGACCGGACCTTAAACCGCCAATGCCAGCGTCAGAGCCAGAGCCAGCAGCGCGGAATGAAAAGCTTTCACTGTAATTGCAGAATTATCTCCATCTTGTATCCGTATCTGTTACAACTTTTAGAGGAGAACACGCCAGTAAGCCGCATCTGAAATGAAATTGACAGCGGTGTCGGCTTAGCCGGGGGCCAACCTCTGGTCAGGAGGTTCCGTGCACCAAAACAGAAGCTGAGACAAAAACCGAAACCGAAACAGACAGAGACCAACGTCAATATTAATAATATCGGGCAATGATTTTATTTGCTTGTCCAAGGCTAAAGCTTATGTGAAAGAAATGCTTTCCTTTCAGAAATTAAAATGACTTTGAATGTGGGAAAAGTGTGTGTGACGAGGGTCTGAATGGATTCGAATACTCCTCCAATTCATCAGGTTGTTGCCTAGAATGCAATGATCCAACTGCGATTTCAATTAACTTAAATACCTATTATATTCGCGCCTCCCTTCAGGATAAACCGCAATCCCTTAAGCCCGAGTGAGCAGCATCTGCGCTCAGTTTCGGTTTCGGTTTTGGTTTCGGATTTGATTGGGGGTTCCTGCTTTTGGCTTGACCTGCCGCTAATCAGCGCACAAATTCCATTTAAATGCCACAGAAATTGCATGTAAGCCTCGTTACCCTATGGTCCACGCCCCAACGCCCTGAAAACATACCCATAACACTCGCTCGTACACACATCAGTTCCACTCGATTCAATGGGGTCCCCCTCTTGACCAAAAAATGTAAAACAAAATTGTCCACAAAATGTTTACGCAACATTCTCAGTGTCCCCCGAGTCCGAATCAGAATCAGAACTGTAATTGCATTTTATTGCAACATTTGAGGGGAGACACAAAGTCAAGGGATTCTCGTACGAGCACTTTTACCCACATATAATGTATACAGCTCCACTATACATATATTCGAATAAATGTATATACATATACATATGTATGTACATATATACATATATATGTACATATATATATGTATATTTCATTCCAAGAGACCCGCATATAAATGTATGTTCACATTTTTGGAGTATCTGGTGAGGTTCATTTGCATATGCACATATTGGTAGTGCCACAGGACACACAGGAGATAGATATATAGATAGATAGATACAAAGATATTTGTATTTGACATTTGTCGTGTGCCTTGTGGCGAGTGGGAGACAACGGGAATTCCGGTTGGGTCAATGACTGGAGAGAGTGGCATCCTAAGTATGTTAAGTTGACCCCTAGTTGACCCCCTAATAAACCTAAGATAACACTCCTCTTCCAGTAGAGCTAGAACACACACACTTTTATGGTATTGTAGCTCTTAAGTCCAAACACTTAACCAACACACAAAATCCCCTTAAAAGAACTGCTCCCAAAGTAGAGACATTTACCTAGATCCCCTCTGGCACTCTGCCCCCCAGGAGAGCATTCCAAACAAAAAACATTTTAACTAGCGATAAAAAAAAACAAAACAAAAAAGACAAACCAAAGCGCAAGTCACAAATAACCAGAGAACAAAAACGATCAATATTGAATACCATTTAACCGAAAAAAAGCCTGAATCACAAGAAGAAAATACTGATGAATTAAAAGAAAGAAAAACCTATGAATCGAATTGCAAAGAATATAACAGTCGTATAACAATCAATAACAATCGATCGAGACAATAATCCATTAAAACAAATTGTACAATAATCTAGCGCGGATGAGGGATTCGATGGCACGTATCACACCAACATTGTGGTCAAACATAACGGCAGTTGTCTGTACGTGCCCCCTGGTATCTTCAAGAGCACATGCAAGATAGACATCACGTGGTTCCCATTTGATGACCAACATTGCGAAATGAAATTCGGTAGTTGGACTTACGATGGAAATCAGGTAAAGTGGCAATCGACAAAACAAAACAAACACAAAGAAAGAACAAATTCAAACGCAACAAGCAGTTCAAATAATAGTACAGTAAACGCTGGCTACACTAGGCTACTCACACTAACACCATACACACTAACACTAACACTAGAACACATTCCAACTCGAGCACAAAAAAATCACGCTTCTGCCAATCACGTGACTCACGCACCAGGAAAACCACACAACACACACACAAAGCACACGAAACACGCGAAAGGGAAGTCCAACCAACGTGAAAGAGTCGACTGTTGCTATATAGTAGGATATATAGATAGATAGGATATGGTAGGGATCCATATGCGACGCTAGAGTCCACTGACAGAGATTTCTAATTTTATTTATATGCTTTTCCAAACTTCTGTCTCTCTCCAACTCTATTTTTATCTACCCGAATCTATCTTCTAGTTTATATTTAGTTAGTTATCCTATCATCTCGAACAATTCTTTGCGTTTTTGCGAATTACAAAACCAAAAGATCGCAGTGTTGTTAACAGCACTAAACTGTCAGACTGAGCCCTCACTCAAGTCCAGTGTGTGGGCTAAAATGTTCAATCCGCTCAGAGTTGATTGGATATTTTAGGGCCACACACCAAAATGTACTCTGAGCTTAGTCCAAGGCCAAAGAAGGCCCCATGGCAGCTGTTTCCAGCACTAACACCGTCCAGTGTTGGAAGCGGAAATTTGCCTCTCGCGTAGGCTTATCTCAAAAGAAGAGGAATCATGTGTGGAAGCCCCTAGAAGCTCTAAGGTTTCCACTATTTTGCATGGTAGCAGGCAAATGAAAAAAGAAAACACCACGCCCAAAAAACAGCAACAGAAAAATATATTTGGACGACGTAAAGACTCTTAATGAAATTAAAACAAAAGAAATATATTCCTAAAAACAAAAAAAAAAATAAGAAAGAAGTTTTGAGTAAAAATATAATTTACAGCGCTTTTATTTCCCACGTATTTTGCACCCAACAAAAAGTTACAAAGCAATCTCCAAAGAAAATAAAAGAAAAACTCAAGCTCTCTCTTTTGCTCGCTCGCTCTCTCTATAACTCTTTCTCTCTCTTTCGTACACCTCGAACACATGCTATATCTGTACATAAATGTTGTTTCAATGTGGCTTTTTGTAAAATCTAAACAACAAAAAATTCAACAAAAAACTAAAATCTTAAATGTTCTTTTTCTCCAATATATAAAAAATAAAAAAAAAAAACCAAAAAACTCAAACTCAAATCTCAATGACAAAAAAAAAATTGATTTGCCCATTGCAAATGAATTTCCTATCAATTCTCTATGAATATGAATATCTATCCAAACAAACAAAACAAAAATCGTTTGAAAATCAGTTGGATTTGGTTTTGAATTCCGAAGATGGAGGGGATCTTTCCGATTTCATAACAAATGGCGAGTGGTACTTGCTTGGTTAGTAAACGAAACCTCATTATGCTTATTTCTCTAACTGTTATTTCGTTTGATCGTTGTCATTTGTAAATGTCTAATCAGCATTAATCCCACCAAAAAAAAAAAAAAAATAAAAACAATTATACTATATGCCTATGATTTTCCAACTTGCTTGCGAGACCGAACTGAAAAAATGCTTCATAGTCATTTATGATTTGCCTAGCTCTTCATTTCTTTGATCTAGTTATATAAATTGTACATACTTAGACTTAATCGATCTTAACTTGAATCTGTAAAAATATCTGTTGTACATATCCGTGTGTGTGTGTTTGTGTCTCTGTCATGACCGATGACACCCCTGCCCGATGATTACTAATGAGATCCGTTTTGTCGTTCAGCCATGCCGGGAAAGAAGAATACGATAGTCTACGCCTGCTGCCCAGAACCATATGTCGATATCACCTTTACTATACAAATACGTCGCCGTACATTATATTATTTTTTCAATTTAATTGTGCCCTGTGTGCTTATCTCATCGATGGCCCTCTTGGGCTTCACATTGCCTCCGGATTCGGGCGAGAAGCTGACGCTGGGTGAGTATGCCAACCATATACCCATAGTACTGACACAGATACATACCTTACATACCTAACAATTGATCTGATTTATCTGATATGATCTGATATGATATATTTATACCCCATATAAATGCTCTTTCAGCGGTGACAAGTGCCACAGTAGATGTCTAAGTTAGCTATAGTTAGGCCCAGCAGCTAATCAATCTTTATACTTCTATCCATGTAACTATCTTTTTATCGAGTTTGGTCAGGTCAAGCAGCGAAGGTAGCGAAATGAGGCTTAGCTGGATTTAACTATATGTATACGACTTAAACCCCCAAAAACCTCCAAAACCAACTTAAAAATCTCCCAAAGAACCAAAAACAACCAAAAACCCCCGTTTAAAATATCTATATATTCAACGCTGATTTTAACAATAGTCGATCTATGCATGTCTTTTGTTGAGTAAAACTAAAGTGAACTTAAAAGTAAATTAAAACCACAGATCGAAGAGTGTTTCCTGTTGGCAAGGCAATGGATTGCATACGAAATTTAGATATAGAAACACATTTTCCGATAGCCCAAAGAAAACTCAAGAAACAACAGATGAAAACCGATATTAATTAGAAAGGATTGAAATGCCTTTTGATGGGAAACACTCTCCATGTGCTAACTAAAAGTCCCTGCTGTCCGATGCCCCAGATAAAATATAATTCTGACTTCCCCTCTCCACCCCAATATAAACTCCTTGATAAAACCTACCCCACAAAAGCAAATAATAAACTAATAAGTAAAATATGTAAAAGTTATGTTTATTTGTTTGATAAAATGATGATAATGATGATGACTTGATCTTTCAGTTTTCCCAAGAGTTTTGCGTTCGACTTTGATTTAAATTGCGTTTCTTATCTCTTTATTGTATCTCTTGTTGCAGGCGTAACTATACTACTATCATTAACAGTATTTCTAAACCTTGTTGCCGAGTCCATGCCGACAACGTCGGATGCTGTTCCTCTTATAGGTACACACACACGCTAATTAATTCGCTTTAGCTTAAAGTACAGTACCGCAGACCGAGCTGATCTGATCCGATCCGATCCAATACGATCCGATCGAGCCGTATCCATCATAACTAACTAACTAAATAACTAACAAGAGCCGAAACAAAACAACAGAAAGTCGTGCTGTGCCTCATGCTGTTTTTTTAGTTGATCATTAGTTTTGCTACAGTAGTGCAATGAACTGAAGAAACCGAAACCAAAACCAAAACCAAAACCTAAACCAAAACAAAAACCAACCACGAATACTAACCAAAGATAATAACAAGCAGAAAGATACGAATACAAAATACCAATTAACTTAGTCTTCAACACCACACTCTCTGTCTCCCTGGAACACCGAAACACCTCCGAACCACCCAGAACACACTCTCACACGAATGAGGAATGATATAAACTTATCCTAACTACTCTTCGTATGTTTGCTAATAGATCTACTATATATACATATCTCTGTACTCTCTGGATTTTCACCTCGTGTGCCATCACCGAAACAATTTGAACCGGATCTTGGATAGACCTAGCCACACATACACCACTGACACCCACCCAGTACCCAGAACACCTTCCAAAGTACAGCTCCGTCTATCACTATCTCTATGTCCCACGTAAAGCAACGTAAAGTACCCGAGTCATGCAAGAGAAAATCTCAATCTCTCTAAACTTTTCTCTTATATTACTACAAGTCTTTTCTATAATTCTTTTTTCTATACTAATACTGAACCTCATCTGGTTTTCCTTCCATTGGGTTATCCTATCCGGGCTATTCGAAACGAAGGCTTTGACATAATTGGTATTTGACCACAAGACCACAAACCACCACAGCCACAAAATCACAAGCCCTACATCGCAATCACAGTCACAGTCACAATTACAGATACAGCTACAAAAACAAATACGATTACGATTACGAAAGTTTTTTATTTCCATTTTGCTGTGTTTGCCTATAAAGCCTATAAATCGTTTCTTGAGTTCTTATTGTCGTTTGGTTGTTGCTTCGTTTGTTTGTTTGTTGGATTTGTTTGTTCTATGTTTATCTACATACGTGTGCCTCTAGATCGTATCGTATCGTTTCGTTTTTCTCTCTTCAGTTTTTCTTAGCTTGCCAATCCATACATATATATTATGATATTATGAATATTAAAATGGAATCGACTAAGCCCCGATCATCCTGTAAATACGCTTGTCCTTAGTGTGTGCTCACCTCATAATCACGCTCTAGGACGGGCCTAACTCAGACTCGACCCTACCCTAAGCCCAATCTACTCCTCATTCATTGCCTAGAATTCCCGATCCTCAACTAACTTCCTCCTAAACATCCCAACTAAAAAGCATAGCATCACAAACGTAGACAGAAATGCAATTAAAGAAAATGTATTTAAAATCTAGCCACAATCTTGTATATATATACTCTATACATATTGTATCTGTATAAACTAAAGTTAAACTATGAAAAATCCAACGAAAAACCTTTTTTCGCTACCAAAGAGCAAAACAGGAGAAAAAACCAAAGTCGAAAGGAAACAGAAAACAGAAACAAAAAAAACCGAAACCAACTCACAAACAAAAAAAGCTGTTCTCTCTCTCCTTTTTTGTGCATCTTTTTTATGTTTGTTTTGTACAGTCAGACAAAACATAAACAGACAGGGAGAGGGAGCAGAAGGGCGGGACCAGTGTGGGGGAAGGTAGACTGCTGTAACTGGGGGTCAGGGAAACTAGTTCAAAATGCAGCGCGAGTCTCGAACCTCAGCCAATGCACTTACATTCCTGACCCGCACTTTTGCTGCCTCAGCCGTTTGCCTTTTGCCTACCTTCTGCTCCTTACTTCTATGGCTTCTGTCGTATGTCAAATGCAGTATAGGCCAACCACCCACCCACCAGAGAGACTACAGAGTATTGCCTGGTAGAATCTTTTCCCTGATTTTGTATGCATATAACATAAATCATGCTTATATATACATATAACGTACATACATACATATGTGATATATAACCTGTACAAATGCCACTCACAAAATAGAACAGTTCTCGTAGAGGTTTGTATGCCACAGAGAAAGTGTAAGCGAAAGTAAAACCGAAACCGAAACCTTGTGTAGAAAGAGGAATAGCCATTTAGCTAGGACAGAACACAGATTTTGTATTTAAATGCTTGACATACTCTACTCTATAACTTACCTGCCATAACCACACGATAGCCGTTGTTGTAGAGGCCTCTCGGTAGGTATATGATTCATAACCAAGAGTGTTTTGTATTGTTTAAAGCTGTACAAAAGCATCACCTTGGGGAAGAATAAGCATCTATATTAATCATTTAACTATATACAATATATATATACTACTATATACCTATATCAAGACCGATCACCCACAATACCGAACACTGTATATAGACAACACGCTGAACAGACGTAAGTACACCTGAAGCCACCTGAAACAAGAGAACCTAAAACACCACCGAACCACCCACCGAACACCACACACTGAAAACAAAAAGAAAAAGAGCCACCCGAACTTTTGTCGAACGCCGCCACACGAGCGCATGCAACGAAAAGCTAAAACACTCTCTAACACACTCTGTCTCTCTACCCCTATCTCTCTCTCTCTCGCTCACTCGCTCGCTCTAACTCTCTCAGTATATATATATCAGTATATAAATATCCATATAGCTATATATATAATTCACTGCGGCAAGAACTGTCTTTGATTATCACACGAACAACCAACCAATCAACCAACAAAACCAAACCAAACCCAAAACACCAAACTAACCTAGATCTTTCTTGCTCAACAACCTCATATATTGATACCCGTAAACTCCTGGCATCTAATCCGTCCACGACAACCACTCCCCGTCCCCCTCGAACTACAACATAGAACCATAGGTCTTTCTAAACAAACCCCACTTAAACAATGAATCCCTAAAAAAAAATAAAAAATCAAAAGCAACATTTGAACTTGCATTTAAGCAGATCCATTTGATCAGATGGTAGAGTTGCAACTCCACATAATATCGTACCGTTCATGATGTCGAGCCCATCATGCGTTCATATTATGTCATATATATATACACCCTATATATTACCCTATTCAGATACCAAATCCGTTACCGAATCCTTTTTCAACAGCCGCCCTAACCACAGCAGCCCCTACCTTGACTTGACAAATCATTTGCATGCAGTGTGCAAATTTCCTCTCGTAATGCCCATTTAGCCTCTCTGACTCCTCCATGTCCCGGTGTGGCACGTAGCAAATTAAATGAGGCGCGCATGTGGGCGTGGCAAATTGGTAACACGTAGCACGAGTGAGAGCAAGGGTCTGGGAGGGGCGAAAGGGCTGTGTGCAAGGCCAGGAACTTGAGCGGACTTCGAGTTCAATTTACAAATACTCTCAGACCAAGAAAAACTTGCTCTACTTTCAAAGTTTTTTTCCTGCTCTTCTCGCTCTTGCCCCCGCCCCTTTCTAATGGGTCAAAGTTGAGACTCCCCCGCTCCCGTGTCACCCATCCCTTCTGGCCACTAAGCTCCTGAAAAGTTGACTTCTTTCTTTTTGCAAAAATAAAACTTAATACTCTGAGACGTTGTGAACGCCCATTCTATCAGATCGTAATCTCCATTGGGTACAACACACATCTCAGCAGAGGCACAACCTTGAGAGAGCTACTCTATACCAATACCAAATACCAAGGATTCCACGGATTCCCTACTCCGACCCCGACCCCCCGACTTGAGTTGAAACCGTTTCGAATTTTGAGTTTGCAGCATACTCTCAGGCATATACTCCATATATCCACTCTCAAGCACACTTCATTCAGAAATAAAGATCAATTGAAACCAATCAAAGCAACCGATAAACGTCACTTCTAAATATAAACCAAATCTCCAGTTTCTCCTGAAGGCGGACTCTACGGAAAAGAGAAACGAACAGACCGATACACTGATACAAAACATACATACATACGTACGCATACCACGCCGAATTACTGATTACCCATGTACTTAATTCTCCGATATAACCCCGCTCACACAAACTACATTTACAGCTACAGATACATACAGCTACCGCTACCGCTACAGATACAGATACATATACAAATACAGATATACTTAAACATACATAAACGTACGCTTTATGATTTCCATTTTCGATTGTGTCATTTGTGTTTTTGTGTGGTTGTTATTGTATTTTTCAAAACGAAAACAAAATTCTTTTGTTTCAGGAGTTACAATTCTTCTATCGCTCACAGTGTTTCTCAACCTTGTAGCTGAGACATTGCCCCAAGTATCTGATGCAATCCCCTTGTTAGGTAGCGATTGCATTTAAAACATACTTACCAAATGCAAATATATATTCAAATTTGACAAACCAAAACCAAAAAACCAAAAAAACCGAATAATTAACAAACTACTTAATATGATTTACATATACGTACATGCCTAAATGCCATATATATGTATATATAGACGTATCTATATCTATATATATATGTATATCCATGAATATTATTGTTATTGTTGTTATCTATATATATATATACATATCTATTACGATTATATTAATCACACACATTGCTAAATTGTTCGCATATATAATCCCCCTCTCAAAATGAATCCAAAACTGAAACTAAAACTTAAATAAAGTAATAGTCTAACCAACCAATCAACCAACCAACAACCAAGTCAAACAAATACTACTACTCGTACCACCCTTAAGCAACTCTTAAGCGACAATAAATTTGTTGATAAATGTTATTTGTGTACGTCGTACTATATTTACTAATTACAACAACAGTTTGCCACTCACTAACTTAACTAAAACTAAAACCAAAAACCAAACTAAACCAAATCAATTCTAACTCTAACTATAACTATAACTCGTTCTCTCTGTCCCACTCCCCTATCGCTCTCTCGCTCTCTCTCTCTCTCTCTCTCTCTCTAACTCGTTCTGAACTTGAAGTTATAATATATCAAATATCAATACAATCAAATACAAATATCGATATATATATCCGAAGCAGTTCCTTAGTTGATCATACTGTATTCTGTTGCTGTCGCTCTATCTCTCTATCACTATATCTCCTCCTACTGTCTCCATTTTAACAATCAACAAACTTTTTGGTTCGCTTCTTATTAAAAACCAGAACCAGGCAGAGCCCTAGAAAGACCGGATAAAACAAAAAATACGATTAGTTAGGACAATCTTTTAAATGCTATCGTTATCTACTTATACACTTCCGAACTATACTTCAATTTCCGCTTTTTTCTTCAATTTCTTCCACCAAATTACCTCATTGGAGAGGGCAGCACATACACCCCAAAAGATGCTGCCCCAATGATTAATACATTTCCCTTCAATACGAAACCTCTATTCCCAGAACTGAATCGGTGGGGCCTTAATGATGCATTAGATCCTACCTATAAACATATCTTCATGTGGAACTTAATTCGAAACCAAATCTATCTTCAATGTCAAATTTCATTTCAAAATTTGAATTTCTATTGCATCAGAGCTCCGCCTTAAAGAGTTCATTCTGTAATTATTCGACACACACATTTATGTACAACTACTATAATGCCTACTCGTATAAATGTAAATGAATATCCGTACTATATGGTAAATGTAATGTCTTACCTTCCGCTTCGTTCAAACCGCCACTCCCTCAACTTCAATTTCCACCCATACGTAATTACAAAAGATACTTATGAGACAGATTTCAATGCAAGTGAGTTTGGGAATATACTTGTGATAAACCAGAACCGACAACGACAACGCAAATTAAAGATTAAAGATTAAAGAATTCTTGTGCAAGATGCCAATAAATATACTACTCAATCGTAATAATGCCCTGTCGTCGTCAAAGACACACACACAGACCGAAAACAAGGAAATCAATTAAGAAAGAAAGAGTTATTATCTTGTATTGTATGATTTCAACTTTTTTGCTAACAGCTTTGATTTGTGTTTGATTTGGTTCTCTCACGCTCACTCTCACTATCATTCACCACCACTCACTCATTTCTAGATTGTCAGTTTTTTGCATTGTCACCCACCCACCACCACCACCACTACCACAATATAAAGATATGTTTTACACCCTAAGTTTGTCCATGAGTATTACTCCACCATCTTGAAGCTCGTTCTCGTTATCGTTCGCTCGCCCGCTCTTTCACACAAGAAACTCTCAGTCATGACCACAAGAACAAGTCACTTCAGATCACAGATCACTCCACAAGAAATCCACCGAACCACACACGATTCTATATAACTTTCTTAGGCTAATGTCTTCTAAATGCCTACCCGGTCCTCATCCTGCATCTAACTATCAAGATACTCTTTCACCCATTTCTCGGAATGATATTTTTTGCTTGAGAACCTTTTTTGAGAACTCAAACTTTTGAAATTCCAATTGCTAAATAAGTACTATCTGAAAACTACGGTTACTAAAGCATTGACTATAGCATATCTGGTATTGAAAATATATATATCATTTCGTTAAGATCCCATTTTTTACAGATGATAATAACATATAAGAATATATAAGTATTTTAAATGCACTCTCTCCCTCCGCCAACAAACGATGAGTATTGTGTTGTATGTATGATGTGTTGTGTTCTCTCCGAGAAGGTTCAGCCAAAAAATATCATTTAGCCTAACCCTGAAGCTTTCTTGCACCTGCCACCACTTCCCTACTACTCGTATCTTAATCTATAACCAACGACACTTTGAACGGAGTTCGACCCGGACGGACGATCCACTGATCGGTGATGAACCAACCTCCCTGCTGATCCCCCGCTGCACTCACACACGAAATCTTACAAAAATTTGACCAAATATCTTGCAGGTGTTACTATACTACTATCGCAAACAGTTTTCTCTCTGCTGGTCGGCAATGTCATTACCAAGACCAGCGAAGCCGTACCGCTGCTAGGTATTCGTAACCTTCAATTGTAACATTGAATTTATCATTTTCCAAAAAAAAAAAACACAAAAAAAATTAAACTAAATCAAAAATTCGTATAGACTTAAAAACAACCAAAACTCTTCTCTCTTTTAGCTGCTAAATCAAAATAAAATAAAAAAACAAGCAAAAAAGATTGTACAAAGTACTCATTAGACATAACGAAAGTTTTGCTAAAGCTTAAAATCAAAGAGAATCTTAAAAAAAAACAAAAAAAACCAAACTAGAGCGATAAAGTAGGTAATCGAATGTTAAGCGATGATGAGCATGAACCAACTCCGGGATAAAGATGCTAAACCGAATTGTATCTTTGGAACCCGTAACCGTAACTGAAACCCGAACCCAACCGAACAACCTTTGCTTCTTTAGACTTTTGGCTGAACCTCTTTGACATTGAGAGAAAATCGAATTAACACACACTCTAACACTCGACCTACTCTTCTCCCGATTGTACCTTTGAGGGTCCTTTGCTTTTACAACCGGATATGCAATGTACATACATACATATAGTATATATCTATGCTTTAGATAATCGTAAGTTCCTCGCACCCAAGTATCGGTAGCAAACTCAAAACAGTCCATAAATCAAAAGAAGTCTTAATTCCTAACCATCCAGCATTAAATATTCAGAGAGCATACTGTATACCAGAGAAACGTTAAATCAATTACAGAAAGTAAACTATCGACAGCATTCTAGAACAAAAGTTTAAAGTTGAAAGTTATCCAGACACAATGATTAGCTCCCCGTTTACCCAGACCCAGAGACTCCCACAACCCATCCATGCCTGTTTTTATGAATGTTTTATTCGATTATAAGAGTAGCAAAGAACAGTCATACAGCATACAAAATCATTTTAAAAATTTACGAGTATATCCTCATACATATATGTATGTATGTATGACTGTTCTTTGTCTCGCTTCCCATCTCAAGAACTCCTGCATGAAACAAAACTTAAATACTAATCTGCATGAAAGAAGCCTGATATAAAATGTATTTGAATAAACATCAAATGTAGTGGCTTTGAGTAGACGTATTTATAGTTGCATCCGCAATGTAACGTAACGTGACATAACGAAACGTAACGTAGCATAGCGTAACGTAAACTCCGTTAAAGTAACGTAAAGTACAGTAGTCGTACAGTACAGCATTGCAATCACACAGTAAACTTGATCACGCTACTTTCTCTAACCGTAACTCTAATCGAAGTCTATCATGAAATGAAGCTAAACTAAAGTAATGTTGTACGATTTTGTAAATTATGATTTGACGCTTCTGTTCTTAGTGTTTTGATAAGATGCAAGGCCCCACGATCAGCACTCTAACATTCGCTTTTTTCTATATCTTCCTGCTATACCCCAAAACCCACTCAGGCACATATTTCAACTGCATCATGTTCATGGTCGCATCGTCGGTGGTGCTCACGGTTGTGGTGCTCAACTATCACCATCGCACAGCGGACATCCATGAGATGCCACCATGGGTAAGTACTGAATGTCAACTCCTCTTACAATATTCCACTGACTGGAACCCGTTTGATTGGTTTGGATCAGATCAAATCCGTTTTCCTACAATGGCTGCCCTGGATCTTGCGAATGGGTCGACCCGGCCGCAAGATCACACGCAAACAATACTTTTAAGCAATCGAATGAAGGAATTGGAGCTGAAGGAGCGCTCTTCCAAGTCCCTGCTAGCCAATGTTCTCGATATTGACGATGACTTTCGGCATACAATATCAGGATCTCAAACCGCCATCGGTTCATCAGCGTAAGTACTACATACCCCTTGAGATGATACATACTTAACTCATTCTCTGTCAAATCTGCAGTAGCTTTGGCCGACCCACAACGGTGGAGGAGCACCACACGACCATCGGCTGCAATCACAAAGATCTTCACTTAATTCTCAAAGAATTGCAATTTATTACGGCGCGCATGCGCAAAGCTGACGACGAAGCGGAATTGATAAGCGATTGGAAGTTCGCTGCAATGGTTGTGGATAGGTGAGTGCACACTCCACATAAACACTTTCACATACACTAACGTAACATTAAGAATAATTGTCTGACTAACCCAAATTATTCGTGGAATGTGGTAATCTTGTGGTGTTATATTCTGTTATGCACTTTGATGCCCATTCAAATGGTATTCAGAGAGTGCTGGATATCTCCCTGTTCTATTCCACTCGCCAACCGACTCCTTTGATTAGCCACATCATTATGTGCATCCAAATATTCACACTCCCGAGTAGATTTATTGAACCGAAGCCAGCATGCTTCGGTTGCCGCTTTCCAAGTCAAACAATTAGGCTTGGCAAACGCTTTGGCTGCCACACAACTTCCGGCGGAACGTCTTGCCAGGCACAAAGTCCACACCTACACGCCCACGCACACACACCCACACCCACACAGAGAGTACGTGGCTCAAATATTGAAAGATGGCCGACACCCGGGACTCCGCCATTTTGTTTTCGTGGCGCTGATATGCTTGCTCTTCTACTTCACAGATTTTGTTTAATTGTTTTCACGCTCTTCACGATTATTGCAACGGTAACCGTGCTGCTATCAGCTCCGCACATAATCGTGCAATAAGGACGCTCAATTTAGATAATTAAGCTACGGATATGGATACACCTAGCACACACACGTGGGCTAGATACGCCAGAGTGCGGAGTCTGTATGTTAGGTCGGGGAAAGATGTATACTTAAGTTCTTTTCAAAAACCAAACAAACCAAAAACTAGCGAAGATGCTTCGAAACCAAACAAAAGCAAAGAAACAAATGGAAAACACAACAAAAAAATTGTTAATTACATTTTTAAGTCAAAAACAAAACAAAACAACAAAAAAGCAAAGGAAATTTCGCAAAAAAAAAAGAGAAACAAAATCATATACTAAACCAAAATATTTTATGGAGAAACCAAACAAAAAAGCAAAAATTACTGCCGTACAAGAAACCGAATAAATAAGAAAGAAAACAAAAGTGTTAAGTAAGCTACACAGACACGAACAAAATTATAAAAGTTAAGCAAACAAAAAGCAAAAGCAAGCCAAAATTTGCATAGGGATAGAGGAGGAGCCAATGGGTGGAGGTGGAGGAGCACACGAAGGATGGGAAGAACAACAAAGAAACATCGCGGTAAAGGACAAAAAAAGGTGCATGTATGTACATACATATATACATATATGTATGTGAGCACACACACAGATGCTCACATGTATAAGTTATAAGTTAATTAACACGTTGAGTTGTTATAATTTATGTAAGATGAACAGACGACAGACACAGACATAGGATACTATATAGAGACACGCCACACCACATAAACAAAAACACATAAGATATATTATATATATATAAGAGATTGTTCCTATGAGACATTAGATATGTATTTAAAAATGGCAACACACAAACACTAACACACAAACGCAGAGGCAAAGACAGAGACACACACAGACACAAAAGCACTTAATTGACAAATGCAAAAACAAGGGAAAGAAATTATTTGAAGGCGAGTGTAGGCAGAGCAAAGTTGAAATATGAACCTGATTAATTATTTATTTCGCTCAGTTTACTTCACTATATTTTTTTCCATTGATTTCGATTTTTGGGATCACGTGGACCAACAATATTTTGTTTGTTTTCCTTTATTCAAATTTGCAAACAAAATATGATCCCAATGAAAGAACTTAAAGAGTCTTATTTTCGTTCATTATAAGAATCTTAAATCTTATGTTCGGTTTTTTTTTGGTGCGCGGTCTTTGAGAGTGGAGTGAAGAGTGAAAAGTGAAGATTAGCTAAGTGTAACATGGTAACAAACTGACACATAATAATGGATACAAACAAAATATATATACATACATATATGTATATTGAATAGTGAATTGAATTAATTTTTAAAAGGCGCATTAAGAACCCTTTGAGCATGAGAGTACGAGTATATGTATGTTCGTTGAACGAAATGTTTTTAGAAAATTTATTGTTGAAATATTGTAGCAAATCGAAAATACCGAAATGCAAAAGCAAACCGAGTTATAGTCAGCAATTAATTAGTCAAAGTAATTATTACAATGAAACACAAAGAAAGCAGAAACCAAAATCCCAAATAGCAATACAAGATGAACAGGTGTATATATATTTTATGACACATATATCACCGCATATATACATACATAAATACATATACATACATATATAAATAGATATATTTTTAATAAAACCAATACGGAAACGAGCAAAACTACTGACACTAAGCAGAAACAGAAGAAAAGGCAGCGCAACCCCAGAAGAACCCCCCCCCCCCCCCCCACTAAGCCAACCAACCAGTTCACAAAAACCCAACCCAATAGAATCCAAGAAATCACAATTTTGTTGGAAGTTTTCGCATAGTTTTCGAATCGAGTTCTTTTCTGAACGTATTCCTAGATATGAGCTTCAAATTTCGTCTACTTTACTCTGCTCTATTCAATCCAATCGAATCGAATCTTAACGATCTACGATCTCCCCTCACACACAAAGCAAAACAGTGATATTTACGGTATAGTCCCCAATGAACGAACTCGTACACGAACACCTTTTCCGGAACCCACCTACGAAACCTATTAATGTAAATGTTTTCTACACAAAAAGCAAAATCAATGAAAAACCTACCTCCTTGTTGAAAGAGTAAAAAATGAAACGATAACAAACGGATCCGACGGATGCGATCGGATCGATGATTAGAAGATGAAGCAACACTGCCGTACTAATCGCACTCCTTTGTCTTCCCCTTGAGTAAAATACCCCTCTCTATGACACACTCACTTTCCGGAATAGTATTTTATGTGTTGTCCCCTATCCGAGAGAATTTCTAACAGAATTGTGTGCAGAACCTCGAAACACAAGCCACTTTTGATAGCCAGACGAAACTTTTACTTAAAGGAAATGAAATCAGCTCAGCTCACCCCCAAACACAGTCTAGGAAACGGAACCCCATTGAGTGCTGGAATCAACTGAAGGAACTTCAGATCTTAGCGTTATATGTGTATACACTCACTTTGTATGTTTTATTTGCATTTACGAGTACATTTGATATGAGAAGATTTTTACTTACGCCCGAGCGATGCGTAATCCTACCGATAACTGCTCTGTCCCCCATGAGGTTGTTGTTTATGTATTGTTTATCGTCAAGATCGATTTCAAATTAAAACCGAAATTGATATCCTGCGTTGAAGCATAGGAATACAAGCACGATACGGTATCGATATCGAATGATAATCAGATAAAGTCGGATATGATGATGCAGATGGAGATAGTGTGTGCATTTTAAATTTAATTTTTTTATAATTAATTTAGTGCTAATCTTTGAGCAGCTAGGCGCGTAATTAGAACTATGTATATGTGTATGGATGTCTTTTTGATAAAAAGATGCTATTTTAAAAAGCAAACCATTTTCTACACTCTTTAAAAGATTGAACTCTACATGTACGAGAATATGTATAATAAAAATAATAATAATATAGCATTAACTAGGCAATTATAAACCAAATGGAAACGATGATGATGATGATGACGGCGGCAAAGAACTATAAACTAAGCGTCCTACATTAGGAGAGGGCCGAAAAACGCGAAAAAGCAAAAGCAAAAAGGAAAGAAAAATGATGGAAAAAAAAAACGATAAACGAATTTAAAATTGAAAAGATTGTAGTCAAGGAAAATGTTTTTCATTTGGAAACTCTACTACTACTTACTTACTACTTACTTACTTTGCAAGTAATAATTAATTTCCTCTGATCAGAGTTACACACGCAATACGCAAATTAAGCAAACGGTTGGTACACACCCGCAAACACATACACAGCCCCACATTAAATCATGGAAGCATTCAAATTGTTCGTGTTTAAAAATAATAAAGAATGCAGCAAAACCGAAAAATTCCGATTTTCGTTTCAATTCCGCATGATTATGCCGAGAAGAGCAATTAAAACAGTTCAACAACAATAAATAGCGCATTAACAAAACAATTCGATCGGGAAATTTTTTAAACCATGCAAATATATTTAAAATTAGCATTTAACTAAAAGACAACAAAAAACTTAGGCTATAAACTGCAAATGTTAAGCACGAAAACTCACCCGACCTAAGACTTCCAAGCCCAGAACCCCAGTCCACATCCGAACCGAGCCCAAGCCCGAAACCAAACCCAAAAGAACCCCTCAAAGTCTAACTACCAATTCAATTTAAATAGCTAATTGCATAATTATTAAACCGTTACCACAACTTCTGTCAAATGTCAAAAGCAAAAGTAAAAAAAAAAAAACAAAACATAAAACTTCCAACTAATTATGCATGTAATGAAATGGCGCAAACAGAAAGGAAGCCCAAAAATTAGCAAAAGTCTGTTGTCGATAAGTATTATTGATAGATAAATAACTTTCGTCACATTGACGATAATAATTAATTGTAAGCGAAAAGAAAAGAATTAAATGATTTAAATAATACAAAAAGTAATATTAAAAATCGAGAGAAATGATTGCGACAAACACACAAAAACTGAATAAAAATTTATTTTGAAAAGAGAAATACTTCCATCGAACTTGTTTTATTTTTTCGTTTAAATTATAAAAAAGATTTCAAATTTGAGCGCCGACAAATATTTCGAGTATATTTGTTCCATATGTCTGTCCGGTTCGGTTCGGTCACTAACCATACAGTATATACATAGATGTGCCAGTTCATACAACGAATGTGTTACAGAAAAATTTGTAGGTCCAGGTCACCCGCTCTCATTGCCTGTGCTCTCGGGGACCTGAGAGAGTAAGACTATGCTCTCAGGGGACCTGAGAGAGTAAGAGAGAGCACGGCCATGGTGCAATGCCAGTCGTTTGTCAAACGGCATCGAAAGAGGTTGTGTAGCGCACGATTTTTTTTCTGTCTTCTTCCTTACGAATAAAATTCTTTCTATTACTTAAAATATTTTTTTAAATTTTTTTTTATTTTCTTAAACATTTTTCTGAATTACGAATTAAATGTCAGTATTTGTTTTTCATTATTTCGATTTATTATTATTCATTTTTATTTATTTATTAGCGAAAAAATGTTCTCGCCTGTCAGCGGAGAAGTAAAACACTTGCTATCTCTTTCTAGCTCTTGTTTGTCTCTGAGTGGCGAGATATTAGGGTTGAAAATATTTATGGTCCACTTTGCAGCTATTCTCCTCTCCAGGTCCAAAGGTCTTTGGCTCGGGGACCGGGACCTGGTCAATTCGGCATGTATATGTGTGTGTACACAGACACGACAAAATTTTGACAATGTTTACGTTTCGAAAACTCGGTTTTGATTTTTTAGTTTCCTGGTTACGTGTGTGTGTGCCACGTATTCACACATACTGTGCTTGTGTGTGTGCTCTACAATTTTTGGCCGCTTGAACTGAAATTTGTTTTTTGTCTTGTCTTGAGGGCTGATGTAGCGATCTGAGCTGACCTTCCGCAACATAAATGAGGAATGGGCAGAGTGGACGTGGAAAATAAATAAAATATAAATATAAAAGCTGATATTTGTTTTATTTGTTTATTTGTTTAGAGCTAAGGTGGCAAACTAGCTAGTCATATTAAACCGAATACGTATATTACGTATACATATCCCTATTTTAGAGTTGTTTTGGTTTTTACGATCCATATATGTACATTTAAAGATGTTTTTATGAATATATATATGTATATGATTTTAGTGATTTTAATTAAAATAATTTTATATACCTACGTATAAATATATATATGATCTATGAATAATATACCTACAAACATACCCTGCAGTACGGGTCATCGATGTGTTAGCGACGACAGATCGATGACAACGTCATTCAGCTTGATGACATAAGCGTATAAAGTCATAAAGTCATGTGCCATGTATTGGAGCACCCATACATGACTTTATGTACATATTTTTATACATATTGGCATACATACATATGTATGCACATAATATACTGTATGGTTAGTGGTTAGGCCCATAACGCGTCCTAAAAATACTAGAAAATACTAAAAATATACGAAATATACTAAACAAACTATAAAAATATGCAAGGTGTGTGGGTGGTCAAAAAGTGAAACGCAGTGTGACCCAGCCAATCTGACAGTTAGAAAAATACCTCATCATTTGTTAAAGAATACCGACTGATCGCAACGACTTTTTCTTCGATTTTGATATTCGGTTTAATATGACTAGCTAGTTTGCCACCTTAGCTCTAAACAAATAATTTTATCCGATTCATCAATAAATTTTGTACAAAATTGGCTAGTTTTTTGAATGCATTTTTTTTTGGATTGCTTACATAATAGGTTCAAACATAAACGGCCAAAGTATAAAACGAAAGTGTGTACTGGAATGTTACGTCATTGTTGCTGGTAAGCCAGGTTTCTACTATGAGTATGGACAAATGTATACCCTGTTTCCTTTAATTAATGTTAAATTTGTTGTTCCAAGCTGCTTTGAAACAGTAATAATGAATTTGTCTTAGATTTACTTCTCAAAACGAAAAGTTAGGCGCTCCCGCACACGTGAAATGCATGACTATTACGTTTTGAAAACGGCAAAAAAATCCTCGCCGAAATGAAAAGTAAACGTCCTCTTTTTTACAACTAAACAAGTATTAATTGCAAATGGAAAAAATAGATGACTTCTTGATGCATTGACATGAATTTGACACCATTAACTGGGCAATTGAGCTTGTGCCCAGCTTGAGCTTTATAAATATATTTTTTTTAAGCCAACCTCAAAATTGTATTTGCAAAATTTGGTCAGGGCAAAAACAAAAAAGTGAATTGCTACGAACAGCTGTGGCTATCGATAAGTCTCTGTTAAACATAACAGAGGCCTTTTTGTATTAGCTAGCACTTACGCGTGGGTACAAAAGCAGTACATTTCGCGCTTAACAGTACAAAGAGTAAACGAATTCATAAAAGTGGATTCCAGAGCGCGTCGAAATGAAAAGTCATACTTTTTGCTGAAATGTAAAACGCAAAGTAAATGTGAAAACCGGAGCCTGCCTGAAAGAATCATATTAAGATACAGCCTACTCCGGACCATCTCTAGATGGCGCCTGAGAATCACTATGAATTTTAACATTTGTATACCCTTTCTACTTTAACTAATATTAAATTTGTTTCAAGCTGATTCAAAATATTAATGATGAATTTGTCTTAGAACGACATGTTTTTTACCTATTCATACACTTGAATTGTGTTTTGTATATATGTACATACATATGTACATCCCGGTCCCAATACTTATTATTGGTACTAGAGCCCTGCAGTGTACTCATGCCTCTTCAATGCGTTCGATCATTACGAATCATGCCTTCAGTCATATTCGAATCACCCGAATCACTAAAAAACCGAATCCGATCATTGCGAATCAATATCTGCAAGCTTCGTTCGCATGTCTCTGAACTGATTCTAAACATACTTCGGATTTCATGTGACCTTCGGCTATGCACATTCGGTCTTTTATTGCACTGAAGAAAATGCTTTTATTTTGCGCAAAAAATTCTCAGGCCGAGGGCAAAGCAAAAACTGACAAATTTGTGTATTCTCTGTGCTCGTTCTCTCTACCAGAAAATCAAGTGGAAAGTAAAAGAGAGTAAAAACCGAACAGACATGCTTCGTTCGGTTTGTTTTGGGCGTGCTATTCGAATCTATGAGAAAGCCTAATCGCTGATTCAATTGGATCGGACGAAGCGAACACCGAATCACTGCGAATCGATTCGGTTGCCCGTTCATGCAGGGCTCTAATTGGTACCAATAAGCAGCAAAGCAACAGATAATACTGTCCAATTTGTTTCATAATTTAGAAAATTCCATTTAAATATCCATCAAAAATATCCATATTGATTCAACATCTAAAATATAAAAATCCAAGCCCTGGAAACTCTTACACTACCCATATTAAAAATAAAAACGCACCCGGTTTTTGTTTTTTGTTTATTTGGAATTACTTAATTCCATCAACATAATATTTTTATTGAATTCAGTAAAATTTTTCAAACATTTTTCTCATTTTTCGTTACTCGTACACGACATCGTTTCATTTCATTTTGGTTTTTCATCATTTTTCATCTTCTTCAATGTTTTATGCAGCATTATCTTCTTTCCCTTCTTGTGTTTGTTGATGTTCATTTACTTGTTCTTGTAAGTTCTTTTTAATATTACAGCTTATGTTTTTTTATTGTTTTTTTTTTTGTTTTTGTTTTTCCTTTTTAATATTTATACTTTTATAGTTAAACTTAAATAATACAAAAAGCAGTGTTTGTTTTTCAACATCTTGTTACACACATTTTTTTAGTTTTACTATGATTTTTATGAAGTTTTTGTTTTGTTTTGTATGTTCTTTTTTTTTGTTCATTTATATATTTTAAATTTTTTTTAAACCTAAATTAAAGCAATCTGTAGGTTTTTCTTGGTTTTCATTTTGAATTGAATTTCAAAAGTAAACTAAAGGTAGTTTTTGTTTTATTGTTTAAACTCTGCGCGGGTGCAGGAATTTTCATTTTCCATTTCTTGAATTAAAATATAATTGTATCGTGTTTGCTTCGTTAATAATAATAATAAAGTAGTTCCTACTAGATATTCTCACTAGGTAATTTGTCAAAAACTAAATTTTTAAGCCGGCTGTAAAGCGCGATTTTCTTTTTCTTTTTCGTTTTTAAACCAATTCTCCTCTGTGGGCTGTGGTTTTTCTTCAATTTGTGGTTTGAAATTTCTGGTTGTTCTGGTTGTTTCGGTTGGTTTAAATCACAAATCAAAAAATGTAATCGTACTTAGATGTAATTTTACATTGTTTCATCATTTCATTTACGATTTACGATTTATGTATATAACATTTCTCATATATTTATATATATATGTATATCTTTATGTTATATTTGCCTTAGTTCTAGATAGCTTAATTTTAAATACAATACACCATGTTTTTGTATTCATTTTGCAATCTTTCTTTCTGTTCATCCATTTTGTTTTTATATTATATTTTTTTATCATGTTTTCTAATGCCGCTAATTTTGCCATAATATTTTTTTTGTTTAGTTGCTAAAACCAAATGCAAATGCAAATGAAGTCAACATATTAGTTGTAAACAATTATATATTTTATATATATATATATATATATTTATTTATTTATTTACTCACATTTCGTTTTGCTATATGCGCCGCAGTGTGTTGCACCATTCTGTGAGAGATCCCTTGAACTGAAGATCCGAAAAATGTGCAAACCTTACGATCTTACCTACTCTCGGAATGCCGACTGGATACCCAGTCGAGGGTCCAGTCGAGAAGGAATTGGAATTGCGGCCTGATTTTTTGTTTTTTCTTTTCTTCTTTTTTTGGTTTTCTTTTGTTGTTGTATCATTTTCATTCAGCGAAAGTCGAACAAGAATTTGTCTATATATGATTTAGGTGAAGTTATTCAAACTATCGTTAAAAACTTGTGTGAAATATGTTGAACATTTATTGTTGTTGCCTTTTGGTGTTTGTTTTTGATCGCAGTTTGTCGGTTTACACACAAAAAATGTCGTTTTTTTGTTGGCTTTTTGGTTTTGTTTGTTTTTTATATTTTTATTTTTTTATTTTTAAAAAATGGCAGTTTATATATATGCTCGTTAAATATAATTCATTTAAATTGTGTGCTAGTAGTTGCCGCCTATCGATGTGAGCAAAGTCTGCAAAGGGTTTTTCACATTTTTTTCCCCCCCAATTTATGGATTTGGATCCGAAACATTCTCCCCGGGCAATTGCTGGACAGGGCAGCTGGAACTGAACAAAAAAAAAACAAGGAAGGTCGTTTCGAAACATTTTCAAGCCAATTTATTAAGCTAGTGGGTGAAACATTTACTTGGCAGTTTTTTCATGTACTTATCTTTTGGTTTTATTCGTTACTATTATTATAATTTTATAAGTTGTATTTTCTTTTATTTTACCCTAGATAACCTATTAATATTTATCGGCGGTTTTGGAAACACACTTTGCCGGGGACAACCAACTAACCAAAGAAAGTAAATCAATCGTCTTAAAGTCAACAATTTTGTGCGTGAAATTATTCTTCTAATAGAACTAAGGATCGCATAGCTATGGGGGGTGGGCGAGGGGCCCATTTAAATACAATATTTATATACCTCGTTTATCTTTAATTGAAGCTCTGTCTGCAATTGCCGGGTATTGAATGTGAATAATATACTCGTAATATGGTGAAAGATCTCCCAACAGGAATCTGTTGTGTGGGTGTCTGCGTGTGTGTTTAGTGACAACCTCTGCTGCTGGCATTTGATTAGACTACTTAACTAATTATCTTCATTTTCTTTTTCTGTTTCGTTTCTTTTTTTGTTCATAATTAATTTAGCTTAGTCATAGGAAAACATGCACTAGCAAAAATTTTAGAAAACTATTTATTTTTTGGTTTTTTTATATGTTTAAACAATTTTGCGTGTTGTCTTCGTTTGTTTTTTTTTTTTGGTTTTAAAGAATTTCGTTAAAAATAAATACTTTTAATAACTGAAACAAATGGGGGTTTTGCCAATGAAATGCACTGTACCAGAACCAGAGAGGAATGAAATGGAACCTTTAGAAACGTTTTTCAAAGTAAATTGGAAATTGTAAAATTGCGGAAAGTTGTGGAAATGGTTTTCCCCTCTCTAGTTCGTTTTTGGGGCATAATTTAGTTTCTTTTATTTGTTGCAATTTCTTAAGCCGCTTTCATTTACATTTCAAGTTTCTTTCATGAAAGTTGAGGCTAATACATCGTCTTGTCCACCCTTTTTTAATAATACATATATTTTAAATATATATTTATGTATAACATTTCCCATTAAACTATTATTTATTGATTTCTCATCGGCATTCATCGTGTACTTGTTCGGCATAGCATTTTATCGGATAAACTGCCTCGACATCCTGCCTCCTGACTGTCTGCCCTTCGTCTTCTCTTCTGCTTAGAAATTACACTAGTTAAAGTGGATGGAAAAAGGGGTTAGTTTATTAAGCTTTTGGTATGCCATTAAGAGTTTTGTTTTTTGTTTTTGGTTTTTTTTAAAATGGTTTTTCTTTTACTTATTTGGGAAAATACAGCGCGTTTGGTTAGAAAGTTTAGTTGAGGCCTACACACATACTATGTATTTTTCTTTTATTAATTTCGAGTCAACTGTTCGGTTCGATTCGGTCCGTTTCGGCTGTAAATCAAAAGTAGAGTCTGTGTGTTTTTTGTGGGTTGGTTTTTGTGGCGATTTCGCTGTCATTTTTCTTAAGTACTGTCCGAAAGAAAAGGCCTCCCCTAGCATCATACTACTATGCTTGTGCCCTCAGCTGTAAAACATATCGTGGAGATGGAAACGGTTTTGGTTTTTTATTTAGTTTGAATTAAGTTTCGTTTTTATTATTATTTCTGGGGTTGTTTTGGTTTTGCTTTTTGGTTGTTGTATACATAATATATTTTTAATTTTATATGCTCTTCATTGTTATTGTAACCAGTTACTCTGTACTTTTACTTTTCAGCTATTTCTCGTTTATCTGTTTGCTTTTGTTGTGTGCCTCAATAATCTATTGCTTTCGCTTCTGTTTTGTCTTTCATGCAACGTTCACATTAATGATCTTGGGCTTGGGTTGGTTTTCCTTCTTGCTTTTGTTTTTCTTTTCTTTTGTTTTCAATAATAAGTGAAGAGTATTAATTTTAAATATGTCTTGGTTTTTGCCTTTTTTTGGTTTGCCATTCATTTATGCATTTTTTCTTTTGGTTTTGGTTTTAATTTATTTATTGTTTATTAACTATGCCGCGCCTGGGTTGCAGTTTTTCTCTTATTATTCACGGTTTTTCCTTCTTTTTATATTTGTTTATTTAAAAATCTACACTTTATTTTCGGGTTTGCCTTATAAATTTCGTATTTAAACAATTGTTCGCCTTTGCTATTTGTTCATGTTGGTGGTGAAACAAATTATATATTTGGTGGTTGGTGGATGGGGGCTCTTCTTGCTCTTTAAGTGTATATGTCTTCCAATTGTACAATTTCTTTATATATATAGTGTATATATTTAATTGTTATAAATATAAATAATTGTTTTTATGCACTTTTGTTTAAATAAGTTTCATTTTTGTTTTTCCATTTTGGTTTCTTTTAAGTACAGTTGCTGCTCTGCCCTGTTATTTTTTTAAGTTTCGCTGTTTGTCGTTTATTTGTTGTTTCCTTTTCTTTTCTATTTCTATTTTTGTTTTTGTTAAAAATTACACCAAAAACCAAGAAGAATTTGTTAACAACAATTTTTTATCTTTATTTAAGTTTTTGTTATTATTTATTAATGATAATAGAATATTTTGCGCTAAATTATGTGGCCTGCCAATTATTTTGTTTTTTTATGCTTTTCCATTTTTCGCCTAAATTGTTAACTAAATAAAAATTTTCCTAACAAATTAAGGGTTTTGTATTCGATTGTGAGTGTGTGTGTGTGTATGTGTGTGGTATATCTGTGTATATGTGTGTTGTGTGTGGGGGCGTTCTTTTTTGTTAGCGTTGGGTAGGTTGTTTTTTATCTTTTTTGTTTCTCTTGGGTTTTTTTCCATTTTGGTTTTTGCTTTTCTTTTAGCGCTAGGTTTTTGGATTTCTTTTTTTTTTGTTTAAGGTTTTTCTTTTGTTCTTGTAGCATTTTTTAGTGTTCTCTTTGGTTGTGGCTGTACTTGTTAAACTTTTCGCTTACGCTTTGCTGCTACATTTGCTCTCTCTTTTCATGCATTTTCTTTTTCATTCTTCATTATCATTTTCTTTTTGCTTTTGCTTTGTGTGTGTGTGTATATGGTTTGTTGTTGTTGTTCTTGTTGCTTTTTTTCTCTTCCTCAAAACACTCCCCGTTCGTCTCCTTATTCGCTTTTCTTCATTGCTTTCTGCGCTGCTGTCTACGCCGCTGCTCCAAGATGATTAACGCATCTCTTAGTCGACCATCAACTCGAAGTGGACGGATCCTCTCCTGTCCGAGCGATCGTGGTTGATGTTGCGGGCCCAGGCTTTGCACTCAATGTTGATCAAGACGCCGGCTGCAAGCAGAGAAGAAGGGGGAGTAAAGGTATAAATTAGTTGGATCATTCAGTTGAGATGTATTGAGATTTTAAAAGTAAATAAACAGAGAAATAATAATCCCTATACTACCTCACAGAGTGCGCTTTTCTCTTTCCTTTGTCGCATTCCAAATAATCTCATTATTTTTACGTTAAATGCAAATTATGTTCAATCTTTTGCACATTATATGAATATTATACAAGGGTGCACGGATACTATACATATATACTCGTACATAATTCTGCACAAATAAGAGCCCTTGCCTTGGGCGTTGGGCGTTTATCCCTTTCAGCATTGTCCGTTGGCATAATTTTTCCCCTTCCCACTGTCCCACTTCCCACTGGGACTTTCAGTAAATTGAAAATCTTCTGTAGCTCTCTTTATGGTTCCCTTCGTTGTTGCTGGGTCCAGGGCGTTATTATCTCATTTTAAATGCAAAGAGTGCCAGAGAGGCGAAACGGAAACGGAAGTGTTGCCGCTGCCATCAAGTGACAGAAAACGAAATAAATTGTATGCACAGGAGAATGCGGGAAGGGAACAATGTAATAAGAAGCTAAAGCTTTCTTAAGGATTCCTGCCATCTCGCTCGAAATAAAAGTGTGCCAAAAAGTGGGCAAAGTTTTTATGGCCTACAGTTATTGCAGCGGGAAACGAACGTGGGTTTAAGTTATACAATCAAATAAGTACGAGTATGTGGAGAATCAAACGCCCCCTCTACTGCATTTATTTCAACAAACAAAAGATTTCCATAATATTTTTCTAGTAGTTTTTCGCACATAAATGGCACCTATTCATGGTGCTCTATCTGCTGCCATTTCAGCTGTCATTATTCAAATATACGAATACAATATGTTCACACCCACACACACACACACATGAGACTCCTGTGAAAAGTTCAATCCTTGCGCCCGCACACAATTTACATTATACAACTTTTTCCATTTTCTCTCGCTAGCTCTCTCTCTCTCTCTGTCTGGCTGTGTGTGTGTATTTTTTTGTTCTATTTTGTAACATTTTTTTCTCGCTATATAAAGACCCCAAGTGAGCCTGCCTGCCTCCATTTCGAGGGCCACGCCCAACGCCCCCCCCGCTGACTGTTACACATGCAAGGCAATTTTCCGCTTACATATGTAACTAATTTGATATTGAATTTCACATTTGCAAAATCGTTGGCCGCAATGCGACGAGGGCAATGGAAGTTTTTCAGGCAAATGGCACATGAACACTGTGGGCGTAATTGAAAGAACTAAATGAAAATCAGCTTAAGATTCGGTCCAGTTTGGTTATACAATTTGTTCCTTGTAACGGATAGTCAGCAGCATTTCCGGGGAAAATGTGCGCTCTGCTCTTAATTCCGCATCCATCTTCAATTATTCGTAACCCATTTGCCAACGAGAACGCATTCCATAAGCGGATTAATGGCTTAGAAATTTGTTGTATTGAAAACAAAAAGGAAAACGAGGGAAATGCCTTTACTTCCCCTACGCATTTCTATGCATTCCGATTCCCATTCCCTATATCCATTCCCCTATTTGATATGCTTCCGTTCGTCTATTTTTTCCTGCTACGAGTATACCTACATACTCCTTTGCCACAGACAAAAGCATTATTAATGTTTATTGTGCCGTAAAATTGGGTTTCTCTATGCCAGGAGGTTCCGTAGGGACCACGACGACGATGAAGCAGAGTGGGTCTCCTCCGTCTGAGTTTGATTAAAATTCCAAAGACTTTTGCCCCATTTTTGTGCTATATGGATTGTGGCTTGGTTTTGTTTGCTTCTCCTTTCCGGTTTGCCTTTCAGTGTCTCCGCCCTTACTCGTCGTACCTTATTCTCAGTATTATGTTTACTTAGCTCTGCGTTTACTGCTGTCAATTAGTTTTAATTAATGGCTTTTCTCATTAGTTGGCTTTAATCAGCTGGACAAGGTAATATAATGCCATTTCTTGCCCCACTTAAGCATAATAAATGGCTCTCTGCGATAAGAGCAGAACGATGATTCTGCGGAAAAAATCTCCTCTTTAATTATGGGCACACGTTGCTGAAAGTGTTGAACTTTATTGTGTGCGGACACTAAATGGAGATTTGTTTTGCTTAATTTATGGCTTATATAAATTATTTATACCACAAAGTAAACTTGCATGCCAAATACTCAGTTAAGTAAACGCTAATCAAGAAATTATTAATTTTCAGGCATGGAAACGTTTTGTTCTATTTGAATATTCAAAAACGATATCCGATAATGGAAGGCGCTTTCCAGTCCGATAATGAAGTCTCTTCCAGGGTGCGCCTATCGGGTTAATGATCTGCAAATCTCCGCGTGCGCGAGGAGCAAAGCTCGAAAAGTTTTTAAATTAGTGTTTTTAAAGTCGTATAAATTAGTTTTATGTGCGGAAACCTTAAATCAAGCGCCGCGAGTGCGAACAGTGACAAAACCCCGTGGTAAGGACATAAAACAAAACGCAACAGCACAGGAGAGAGTTATAATCGCGCCCGGCTTTAAAGTGGAGTCCCTCTCTCACACTCTTATTCTGCAGTAGAGTCGTTGTTACCCTTCACTCTGAACGATCCCTCTTGCAATGGAACAATCAGAGAAATATACATATGTGAGTATAGTTAAAATATGGAAAATTGTACTTACTTTCGACAGTGAACTGTACAGCGACAATGGGCGGTATATAGCCGGCTATATTTTTGAAGGGGAAATAGTAACGTGGGAAACCCATGCGCGGATAGTAATCGCGAGCCTTAATGTTCTCAACATCGGCGGGATTTTCACCCTCGCAGGATACCCAAACGACACCAGTCTGAAAATCAGATTCAGTAAGAGTTATTATCGATCAAGCGGAATAAATTTGATTCTGCCTATAAATAAAGTTCACCTCTTTTGGTCGCAGCTGTTGCTTCTCCTTGATGTGCTGCTTTAGCTCCTCGGGCATGTGGTCGGGCAAAGATTTTGAGTCGTTGTAAATCTCTGGTATCCAGTTGTAAATCTAAAAAAGGAATCCTTAAGTTCTGCAAATATCCAGAATAGCTGTAGAGTATAGAGCACATACCTTATTCAACTTGAGGAATATGCAGGGCCGGGCCACATTATAGCCAAAGTTATGCTCAATTGTGCAGGGAGCAAAGCTGGAGGCCTCAACACCGCACACCTTGTCCTTTTCTGGGGGATTCTCGAAGGAGCAGTTTACATGGTTCTGTTTATCCTCGTCCTCGTAAGCTAAGGAACACAAGCAAGTTTTGTTGTAATAAAATGCCGTGAAAAGGTGCACACGTAATTTGGGGGTCCTGGCATACTTTTTTGAGCAAATGTAGCGCAACATTTTACTGGTTGAAAATAGAATTTCACTTACTGTGATCTTTTATCGGTCACCACAAATCAAAACATTGAAAACATATATTTAAGTTAAAGAAAGGATATATTGAAATTGGATTTTCTGTGGAAAAACTTTTTCGCCGTGCAATCAAAAACTTAAAGGTTTCAGTTTTCTTTCGGTTTGTGTATTTCTTTGGAACGGAACAGACCAGCTCTTCTTGTTTGTCCATCGAACAATTAAAAAGTTTTCTGGGTAAAAGTTTTCACTCAGCTCGGCTCCAGGAGGGGCTTACTTACATTTCAGAAATCGTGCAGTTTCATCGACCCAGTACTGGTAGTTGTCTTTCTTCGATGATTCGTACCAGACTAAAGTGCTCTCAACATTCGCCTCTGGTGGCATTGGTCGGAAGCCAAGACCTAAAGAGCACACAAATAATAAAAGAGTTTTCGGGATTAAATGAATATCCAATTGATTGCTGTCTATCCCCCCCTAACAAGAGCCTTTTATGCGCTTCACATCCAATTAGTTAATTAAATTTTGGTATTTTATTTAGTTCTTAACTACGGTTTTAGTCAAAGGCTCATTGAAATTCCAGATGCGTGTGTAACCACACACATGTGTGGTCGGATATATGTACATAATATATATACGAGTATATGTATTTATATTATATAATATATATGGGTGTGTGCCCTTGGGGCGCGGCCATCTGTGCCTGAAACGTGTCTGCGTCGATTATAATTCATGCAATAGGCAAATTTATAAGGATACAGGGGCATATGTTTGATTTACTTAAACGAAATTTTGTTTGGTTTCCACGCCATGGAATTTCAATGAGTTTATCTTATCCATTGTTTAACGAATCTTTATCATATGTTTTAGCTATGGCTTAGGAGGGTGTGTGCGTGTACTAACCTGGATTGGCTCCAATCAAACCATCCTCAAGCATCCATTTGGGCTTCTCATTGTTCAATGTTTGATAGAACACCGCAAATATGGCAGCAAAGAATCCAGTTAACGCCGCATAAAATATTATATAGAATAGTAGAATTTTTGCTATAAAGACGAACAGAGAAAAAAGGAAACGTCAAAATTAGTACAGGAACATCAGCTGTTTGGAACATCAATCAAAATGCTAGGCTAGGGTTTGACCCACCCAAAAATATCCTACGTCTATGGAATAAATCATTTCTGATGGCCAACGCTGCGCGCTTGGGCGTTACAAAAAAAATAAGTAATTAAGTTGTTTTTATGTTCACAAAATTGTGGCATACTCTTTTGGAGGCGCCATGCCGCGTGTGCATGTGCCCCAAGTAATTTATATGCTAAACACAACACAAATGGAAATTCAAGCGCGGCGAGCGAGCGTTCTTTTCCTTCTAATTAAAATTTAATGACAGCATCCTCCACGAAGCGAAAGAGCCCCAACAGACGGGATGTCTCTTTAAAACTTTAATGTGTGTGTCATGCATCTGTGTGGGGTTGTAAAATGTATCTGTGCGTCTGTCTCTGTGTTAAGCTTTGCATATTTGATGAGCTTTAATTGCACAGTTGTAGTTAAAATGTAACGGAGGAAGTTGCGACAAATTGCAGAAAATATTACAAAATTAAAGGAGATCTTTGTATTTAAATGCTTAATTCTCATACAAATATTTCTCTACAACATGATCACAACTCCACTCCTTTGCGATGATTTCCATCCATAATTATTTACTTGAATACTTTCTAATAAATATATTTATAGTAAATACAAAAATTTAAATTTTTTACCCCCGCTGGAAAACTCTGAAATGTGTGCCATATTGCATAATCAAGCTGGTGTAACTTCGACTGAAAATTAGTTATATGCTAAACCAGCTTAAACAGGTCTTAAGCTTAACAACAACTAAGTTACTCAGCCACAGCCACATACACTTCCAAAGCAGACACACACACAGATACAACACCATTTACGAGCTGTGCCTAAAGATGCCACACAGAAATTCGCCTGCAGCTCTTAATAGGTTAAAAATCAGCAGAGGAAAGCCACTTGGCTTTTCCCCGAGTATAAAGTAGATATACATACATATACATATATAATAGCTTGTCTGGGGATTGTGTAACCAACCAGCAAACAGTAGTACATAAGCACACACACACACACAGATACTAGGGTGTATATATATATATACTCCACAAATACATTTATGTCTGAGCATAAAAGGAAAACTGTTTGCTGCTGCGATTCTGTGGTGAAAGTTTTTTCTTTTTTTGCTTTTATGACTATTTTTGTCAACGCCTTGAATGCTTCGCTTTTTGCCTACCAAAATGGCAACTAAAATACACACACACACACACACACACGCACACAGAAACAGTTGGAGAACCAGGGAGACAGCAGAGGGGATGGAGATGGCTAACAGCTTTTCTAATGGTTACACTTAGTTACGAGTCTATATGTACGGGGTGTATTCTGTATCAAATGGAGGACTTTTGATTACAATTTCCTTCTCGGTTGCCTCACCCTCTCTCTCTCTCTTTTCCTCCTGCTTTGCCGCTGCTGTTTGCACTGTTTGCTGCGGAAAATGGTTATTGTCCTTGCCACGCCTTCCTTGTAATGGGATTGGTAGGAGTTTAATGTGTGTGAGTGGCAGGGATATCATTTGTGGCGCAATCTGTTCGACAGGCTTAATATTTTACGAATTTCTAATATCAAATGACAAATTAAATACTACAAATCGAACTACTTTCAGAATAAATCCACCATATATACAATTTTATCTTTAAATTTCTTTCAATTCTTCATTTTCCCTTCCATTCTCCTTTTTCCAGCACATTCTCTGCTTGCGAGGTCTTTGTGGCTTTTAGTGCACTTTTTCCCAGCACGAGCTTGCTGGTCAGACTTTGGAATGTCAAAACTTTCCGCAACTGCACCCACACATCCTGGCCAAAAGCCGCAGAATTTTTCGACCTCCGTCTGTCACATTTTATGACAGTTTCGACGGCGCTTTTGTTGCCATTCCGTCGGTGGAAATTTAATCGAGTTTTGTTTCATTAAAGTTCAATTAGAAACTTTTGCAGATGGAAGAGTCAGAGAGCGCCAGAGCGGATTTGCTCGTACACCTGACACCCAAAAGCGGCAGCTAATGAGAAAAGTTTGAGTGGTGGAGGGGGAAACTGGTGCTCGAGCTGGTTTTTGTGTGGAAAGTTTTTATTCAAAAATTTTACTCATTTTGTGGCAGAGAGAGAGAGAGAGAGAGAGAGAGTCCAATTATCTCTGGAAGATGTGTTTATAAAAACTAAAGACACTTTAAATATTTCAACGGAGTAAACTATGCTCTGCAGCTTTAATTAAGAGACATTTTAATCACATCTTCGCTTTCATTAACCTTTGGCTTTCAAGCAACTTGTCTCCAAACCTTTAAGGGCAATTAGTGCCACTGCTGGCAATCCGAGTAGAGAGGTACTCGTAAGGGGCATCTGGACAGTTCTTGGCTAATTGGCAGGACGATGGATGGATGGATTTAGTATATGGGTCATGATAAAAGACAGCTGCAGAAGGGCACTTTGCCTGTTTCTGTCCTTAGCCTGCCCCAACCTTCTCTAATTCCAATTCCAAAGTTCAATAAAAGTTTTTGTTGCTGTTGTTAGCAGCACGCACGACTCTTGACATTTTCTTGTGCCTGTCACCCGCGCCATTTTGGCCCCCACCGCACCAATTTCCATTTATCCGCACTCTATTTTTATTTTTCTTCTCTGTTGTTCGTTTGGTTGGCCTGTCATATTGCCATTTTACCCGAGTGTTTGTAATTAAGAGTGATTGAAAGGTCACATCCGGAGCATAGGTTGCTCTTTCCCCCCTTCCACACAACCCATTTCCCAATTGTATCTTTTGTTCTCTCTCTACATCTCTTTGTGCGGCTTTGCTCTCTCTCTTTCCTGAGTTTTCCTTCCTTTTTTGCATATTTTAGGGCCTCTGTTTCGGTTGACCCTTGACATTTGTACTTGCCAGCCATTTGTTAGATACTCGTTCACATTGCTCATACGCCATGTGTGACACTCGTAAAATTGTTATCCACACAAAATAAATTATGGTGTGAGCAAAATAGAGCCGCGCCAAGCAGAGCAAAGGCGAAAATATGTCTGACTTTGGCATCGCGATAATTTATCAGGCCATTAATCATGTGGATGGCTCCGAAGATTGCTCCGTAGACGCCGCTTGTATTCGGAAACGTGGGAAAATGTCGTAGAGGAAATGTTCTACATAGAATGCAAGGTGTGAGAAAAGCATTTTGATTAATGGTTTTTAAATATTTCCTTGCCTGACTGCCTGCCCACATGTGAATTTTTGTAATTAAATGAATGGAAGAATGATCTGGGAAATAGTAGGGTACGAGAGTGTGAAATATAGCTAAGAAATGGGTTGAAATAAATGACTTTGGAACTTTATGATAAAGAAAAGTCATATCCAGTCTATTCCAATATATTTTTGGAACAGTTTAATTAATTGCTTGATTTTTATTGATTAACATTATTTTGTATGCCAAAAATTTCGAGAATATTACTTAAAAATGTTCAACCAATAGATTTTCCCTTCAGTATATTTACGGGCAAATATCTTGCTT
This sequence comes from Drosophila subsilvestris, assembly GCA_035043285.1. NCBI lineage: Eukaryota > Metazoa > Arthropoda > Insecta > Diptera > Drosophilidae > Drosophila > Drosophila subsilvestris. The sequence goes on along the minus strand of JAWNNB010001719.1, from coordinate 6,969,552 downwards.
CCGCTTGCCCCCATATCTCACCGAAATGCCTCCTCAAACCTAACCAAACCCTGTCCCTATCCTGTTTCCTTTCTTTGCGTCTGCGCCCTGCGCCACAATTCCTGTCAAAAGCTTGCTGCTATGCTGGGACCCACACAGTTTGAGAGCCACTGTAAGTGCGCCAAATGGAAAAAGCCTTAGAAATCAGATTTTCTTCTTTACTTACGTCACAGCGGAGGGCAAACAGAAAGGAGGAGCATGAAATGGCTTTGGCTTTGCTGATGCCCCGAGGACTCTTTTGTGTGTGTGCTATTTTAATTTATATTTTTATTTTTAGCCTGACATTCTTTAATATTTATGCTAATTTAGCATTTTTTTTTGTGTTAACCAGAAGAGTCTTTCGCTAATCCTTTGGATTTGTGGCTGTTCAATTAGAAATCTAATTTTGGAAAACACAAACCCTTTCTCGCTCGCTCTCTTTGCAGATGGGTGTGGATATTTTTAAGTGGAAATTTTCGTTACTTTCCTTTAGCTTAACTTACTGTTCACTCGCATTTTTTTTGCCTTACATAATTTATTGTATAAAATTCACGCTCGCATGGCAACACACACACACACACACATATACACGCAGGAATGAACCAAAACTTGAGTTTTGGGGCGAGGTTTTTCCGGGGCGAGAGACAAGTGGTTTTCCGTGTGTGTGTCTCTCTGCTTCTCTGCTTCGAACTTTTCCCATTGTTGTGTGACTGAATGTGAGAGTATAAGCAGGAGTGCGAGTGTGTGTGTGTGTGTGTGAGTGAGTGAGTGTCTCCTTCTGCACTTAACGAGCTAGTTTTCCCTGGTTTTAGTGGTCGCAATGGCCTCATGGGATTCGTTCTGCTGGCTAGCATGATGGTGCGGTATTTGCATGTTAAGTTGTGGTTCTTTGGTTCTTAGTTTAGTAGTTTTTTTCGTTGTTTTGCTGTTGTTGTTGGCTGCTCAGTGACTCAGCTGTTTGGTGTTTTTCGTGAAACTATCCTGTAAAGTATACCACCATATCCTGTGGCAAAAGAATGGGCTATGCACACCATAAGAGATAAAGTGGCTCTTATTTATTTGGGAAATATACAGATGTTACATCTTAAGCCACAAAACTTTATTTATTCCTACCACAAAAATCCATTTTATTTATTAGTAGAATAAGAAATGGTTGAATTTTTGCTTACAAAACTTTTGAAAATGTCTTGAATAATCCAAATAAGCTGATTACGAATTAAAGAGCTCTTGGAAAATCATTTAACTGTTTTCTAATATGAATCTTTCGTCTATGCATCTGAGTATCTGATCGTTTCGAAACTTCTAAAGTTTGCGAGTGGAAAAGTAGAAGTAAAATGATATTAATGACCCTGCCAACTTCTTCAAACGAAGGTAATTTTAAGGCTGAATTTGCATTTAAAAGATTTTTAATATGAAGATATTTCCGGGCTATTTAAAAATAAATAAATATGGAATAATACCCTCCATATTTTACTATTCTCAGAAGGTAACTATCTGAAGATCTGAATGATGACTTAATTATGGTTAGGGAAGAGCCTTTTATGAGTAGTTTTTTTTTATCAATTGTTGAGTACTTACTATTTATTAATGCTCTTATAGTAACTTAACATCATTTTAGATTATATTTTATAGCACTCGAACCATTAATTCAAAAGAAGCATTCAAACCAGCCCATTATTAACTTTCAAGATATCTGCTTTTCTGGGGACTTCCCAGAGCCACATCACATTCCAACCATTAATTCTGCAGATATCTTTTACATCTTTTACCTTTGAAGAACATTAAACTGGAGCACACCACAAAATGTTTGCACCCAAATGCAAAAATCAATAACCACAAGATGGTAATAAATGTTTTTACACTGTTTTTTTTCTCTTCTTTTTATTTTTTTTAGTCGTAAAGGCGTTAAGAACACGCCTCTACACTCTAATTGGATGGCTGTGCGCTAAAATTCAATTTACAGGCCACGCGAATGCTAATGCCAATGATGATGATGATGATGAATGATGAGTGATGATGATGATTGTCGGTGTAGTTTGGCCATGAATACATAATAACTACTACTATCCAAGCTTTTCCAATGCCTCGCCTTCTTCGCTATATATCTCTCTCTTTGTGTGTGTGTGTGTTTGTCTGCCTATCTGTATGAGTGTGCATCTGTGTGTATGTGCAAACCTGATTTTATGCTTTTTCCATGGCGTCTTTGGGGCGACACGCGCTACGTTGTCGTCATATTACGTATACGCCTCCCGTTCTGTAGCGACGCTTTTTGCATTTTTGAGTTGGGTTCTGATGGAGGAGGAATGGCAATGGGGGGTTGGGAAGGGGAGACTCTATCCGTATGCTTATTCAATTATGGACGAATCATTTTCCATTTTCATGCTTGATTGATTGATTTTTATGGCTTGTAGTGGGAATATCTAGAAGGATTTCTAATATGAAAGAGAAGCAGAAAAATGTGTGCAAATAATGGATGGAAGAGAAAATTATATTTTCTATAAGCATAAGAAATATGCGCACATATTATGAATATTCATTGAAGGTTTGATTTTGAATACAGAATTGGTGAAATATATCGAATATTTCTCTGTGAAAAAATTTCTTTTACATTTCTAATTCTCCTGTATCTCTGTATAATCTTCAGAAATTACTCCAGCTTTCTCGTATTTTCTATGCTGCTTCTATTCTACACCATTCCTCTTCTCATTTCTAGTCTCATTTAGTTCCATCTCCTAACTTCGTACCTCTATTCCATCTGTTTCCACTTACAAGCTCTGTTCCACCTCTATTTCCACTTTTATTTCCACTCTTTATTCCCATCCCTACTCTAAAACACCTCTCCGAATTCTACTTCTTACTCCAGCTTAAACTAAAGTCTCTTCCATTGGCCCCCTTTAGTTTCATCTTCATTTTCGCTCCTCAAGTCCCCATATTCCCAAGGCCACTTTCATCAATATATCTGCTGCTGCTTCTGGTGCTGCTCCTGCCTCTGCTGATCCCTCTGCTAGTGGAAAAAGTTTGCGGAAATCAGCTTAATTAAGTTTTCATTTGGGCTGTTGCCAGGCAAAGGGGGAGACGACACCCATGAGGGTTCTGCTTCCTCCAATTGATTTACACTTATGTCGCAGAGCTTAACGATTAACTGGCAGAAGGACCCTACACCTATAGCGCGTTGTGTAAGTGTGTTTGTGTGCGCTTTTGAGCACCTGGCGACCGGGTAGGACAACGGAAAGCTAATTGGGAATGTTACGTATACGCCAGGTGTTCTCTCTGGCGGCTACTCTCTCGGGCGAGAGCTCTCTTTTTTGAGATCTCTCCTTCCAGGTTAGCTTTTACTCTCTCTCACTCTCTCTACACCTCTCTCTCTCTCGTTTTCTCTATCTCTCTTTGGGAGCTCTTGCATGGCTCTGAGCTCTCTCTTTGAACTTTGACATTTGGCCAAGCGTCAGAGCTGCACTTTTTTTTTCTGCAAATAATGTAACAGGAGTAGGGTCCTTCCTGTGTGTACATGTGTCTGTGTGTGTGGCACCTGCATGGTGTTAGCGCTCTCAGTCTCTCACTCTCTCTCCCTCTCTTTCGTTCCCTTTGGCACACTGCCCATCTCTTTCTTTTTCGCTCTGTGCCACATATTTCGTTTTCTAGTTTTTTTTTTTTTTGTTAATTTCAGCTACAATTTCGCTTGCCTAATGGCTGCAAGAGGCTGTGGTGGAGAGGGATGGCAGGGACATGTACATTTTGACAGTTGCAAAAAAATAACACTTGTACACACACACACGCACACACACACCACACTCACACACAGATGCACACGGACACCCATACACCCCATTGAAAACTGGCACACAAACGAACCGAAAAATTACCAAAGGAAATGAGTGAAAAATAAAATGAAAAAAAGAAAAAAGCAAGCGAAAAAAAGCGTAGGATAAAAAATACTTATATTCAACTGTCAACAGCAGCGACGACGACTCCTTGCAGCGCCGCAGGTTACATGCAGCACAGAAAAAAATACCGCAGGACTAGCAGTAGAGTCCACACCCACATAAATGCTGACAGGGCTTCAGGTTTTTGCGTTGATTTAAGACTGTAATGCATTGTGATATACACTTTTGCTATTTTCTTTCTTTCTTTCTTTTTTGTGAATATTTTTAAACTAAAGAATGGAATTTTATTAGGGTGAAATATGAGACAGAAAACAATTTAAGATAGAATTTTTTGTGGAAAGAGAAATGGGATAAGGAGTGGCAGAAAGATGTGATAATCTACCGATTGAATAAAGATGCTTTAATATTTCTAAAGAAATAATATATACATAATTTATCTTTTAAAATTATATAATGTAGAAATATATTTTTAAGCCATACAAAATTCTAGCAGATAAATATTTATTTTGGAAAAATGCATATTCCAAATTTTATATTATTAATATATTTTTTTTTGTAATTTAGAACCCTTGTTTTATTTTATTTTATTTTATTTTATTATCTCCCTTTTGGTGTTAAAAGTTAAATGAGCATTTTCATGCCTTAAAATAGTTGAATGTCTAATCGAGGCTAAATACTGCTGCATCACACAATTTTAGAAACATTCCAATTGCAGATCTCATTCCCGGCTCCCACTAATTACAGCACTAACCAATAGCCAGGAGACAAATATACACCAATCAATGTCAGTATCCCCCCGAATAATAAGGCCAACAGCAGAGACCGCAAGAGCATTAAAGCCGAAAAATAAATGTCACACAAAAATCAATTAGTAATCCAAAATGTCTGTCAGCTAACCGAAAAACCATTTAGCCAAAACCGAAACCAAATCCAGATTGCAGAAGCTGCAATTGAAAATATTTTTAATCAAATGTCAACCACAACTCGAGCACCAGAACCAGGACTCTCGCTGGCTCGAATGTCAGATGGCAGTGCAGAGCAGTCATGCGGATAAAAGCGTACCGCAAAAAAAGAAAGAAAAAAAAAACGATGGAAAATACTCGTAATATGAAATCTATCTAGAGTCATAGATGATACTCGAACGCTGTCTATCTGTCTGTCTTATATAACCAACTGTCAACATTTCAATTTTATTCTTTTTCTGTACATTTTTTGTGCAATTGAAATGTTGCAAGCTCAATGCACACGCAGCATAGAGAAAATATAACAATGAAAAAGTAGAGAGAGAAGCAGAGAAAGAGATCTTGAGAAGACTATAAAATGCTCTTTCTATTATGTGATTTTAATATAATAAATTGAAGATATTTTTTTCTAAATATATAAATCAATATATATAGAATGTGATGGAAAAAATTTAATAATACCATAAATAGGTGTTAAAGGAATTATTTTCTTAAGAGCATATTCTGTGTGCCCTCAGGCTACACTCTCCAGCAGTTTTGTAAGACAAAAACCTGAGGCTACGCTCTCCTCGAGTTAAGAGATATATACTATGAAAACTGAGTAGCTTTTGTGACGCTGATGCCTCAATTGGCATTCAGTTGTCGTCTTGATTTGAGTTCCCTGCTCAGCTCCTCAATGAATTTCCGTTTGGATTCCGTTTCCATTGTGTATTCCCAAACCCCCCAACCCCCCGCTTAGTATTCATTGCAAACATTTCTCCATCTTTTGTGTGTGCGCTATTCTCATCAGTTTTCTGTTTTCCCTCCTTTTGTTCTTTCCGTTTGGCTCTCGTTAATTGCCTTTCAATTAAGAGCATTTGAAAGTTTTTTAATTTAGAAACTTTTTTAACTACACTTAAATTGCATTTTCTTATGAATAATGTGTCGAAAAGAAGCATGGAAAAAATTATGCAATATTTCTTATGACGCGCTTGTTAATTGCAACGCTGAAAAAGTAAGACTTTATTCAGTGCAAAATTTTTAGCAGAAAGATAAAATTGTTTAGTACGTAAAATTATTTAGCATGGAGTGTTGGCCCACTTTCGTGGATGAGTGTGAAGTGTTTTGGTTTCTTTTTGTACTCCAGATTATTATATATTTGAGTAGATATTTAGATCAACTATATTATGAACGTTTGTTGGAAAAAACTGATTTTTTTGGCTTCAGAAAATGTTTCAATCGAACGTTGGAAAAGGGAGTTAAAAAGAATCCAGAAAAAAGCAAAATATATTCGATTTACCATAAGAATAAGGCACCCTGTAGAGTATCAAACACTTCACTCTTCGAATATACATTTCTTTTTGTATTTCTCTTTTGTTTTGTATATTTTTTCTAATCATTTTTCTCTCTCACTGCCTTGGACTACTGCCTGACTGCCTTCTATTTGTTGATGGGCAAATTGATGTCAATAATTGAATGCCAGATGTTTATAAATTTCATAAATTGTTGATCTATTAATTGCTTGTATGTCTCGAGTCCCCACAATTGAGAAATGTGTGCGCCTGCCGAGATTTCAGTTGGAAATTGTCACAGATTTCCGATTCAATGTTTCCATCCTATGTTTCTCTGTCTTTCAGTGAACATGTTGTAGATGTCTAGTGTGCGCCAATTATTCACTTTAATGTCCCACTTATTATTCACCTCATTCATTCACTAATTCATTGGGGGAGGATGAGAGAGACTTTCATAGAGAAGCTTAGGGCATCATAAATCTTCTTGTGGGCGCAAAAGCCATAAAATCCAGAGAAAAGCAAAAGAAATCGGCAGTCAGAGAGACAGACAAAAACTTTTTGAGCACAAATCTTCCAACTGCCAGGCAAACAAGTCGACAAAAATTATTAAAAAACTTCTTGAATTACCACGGCAAACAAAAAAACAGAAATGAGAGAAAGAAAAGAATGCTGAGAGCAGAATTCTGATGGGAAAACATAGAGGATGCAAGAAAAATGGAGGTGTGGAAAAACTGCTTTGGCTGTAGGTCAAACCGGGGGCACTGTTTGCCCAACAACACGCATGGGAGGACATGGCTGTAGATGGCTGGAGGGGCTTAAGCTTGAGAGGACATGGGTGTAGAAAGTAGTATAAGGGGAGGGCTGACACATGGGATATAGAGGGTAGCTAATGGTGAGGGGTGGGGTTCTCTGGGGTGCACTCTCTTTTGTTGACTTGTCCAAAGTGTTTAACCAAAGAAGCAGCACAACAGTTTGCCCCCTAAGTAGGTTACACACAAAGACAGCAGCAGCGGCCACAGCAGCAGCAGCAACAGCAGCAGTTGCTTGCAACATGACACGCCCACCTATTTATTCCCACCCCCTGTCAACACAACCCTCTCTTAAGCTAAGCTTTTTTTTGTTGTTTTGTGCAGTATATGGAATGAGGTTAGAATTGATTTTTGCGATAAAACTGAGATTGCATGTCTGCTGGCATAGGCCCTCTGCCTCTGCCTTTCGCTTGAATGGATTCCCCCTTCAACCCCATTCTACGAGTAAGAGGCTAAAAACTGGGTTATAGGCAATTGAGCATTCAGTTAACTGGTGGATACAGGGACAGATATAGATACAGGTGATACAGGTAGAGAGAGAGAGGGAGAGAGCAAGCGCAAGGTGTCAATGGGCTCGAGGAAAAAGCAATTATTTGTTTCTGAATAATAGATTATCTAATGGAATACTGTATAAAGGTAAAAGGAAAATGGAAAATGGGTAGTAATTTTAATAGCTCATAAAATATGCATTTTTATTGGGTCTTTCGTTGAATTAACTAAGGCTTTAAGAATTCATCAATGGATTTAATAAACCATTATCTGTTATATGAAAATTTTCTTGTGCTTTCACTTCCCCAGAGCTTCATAGCTGAAATTTTGTTACAAATAATCAAAGTTTTTGTAATGTATATATAGAATTCTTTACTTTTAGTTTTATTTTTCTTTCAAATATCTTATTTAACTCTATATTCATATTAAAACTTCTAAACTTCTTCTATCGTATTTATAGCAATATTATTTATTTCTCTGCAATCAACTATCCATTTTGGGTTATCTTTTATCAAAACCACAAGCCAAAAGCGTATACTTAATGCTCGCTAAGTGACATTTTAAATCCCCAACGTCACTAGCTTAATACCATGTTGATACCGATAGCGATATCCCACACCGCACACAAAACGATCAATGGCACCATTTGCTGTCATACGATGCGACATTCGACTAAAATTCAATTTCATTAAAAATTTATTAAGAAACTAAAGAAGAACAAGAATTTCTAAATATAAACCCATCAGGCGTGCACGTGCCATAGACACAATTCGGAAAATAGGAAATGGGCGGGGCTTAGGGGTGTCGCTATGGGAAGGAGAGCTCTGTGTGTGAGAAGGGGGTAGATGTGGTAGTTGTGTAGCCTGGAGAGTGACATTCTAAGAGACATTCTGTGCAGCTAAAAATTCAATATCCAATAGAGAATCAAATAACACGTACAAAACAAATTGATGATAATCGTTTTTAGAGCATTTTATGGTGCGACATCCCTATAAGACCATAAATGCCTCTCTATTACAATTATTCCTCCTTTTTTTTTAGTATTTAAAATCATTTTCCATACATTTCCCAGTTACCATCTAAATAGATAGGAAAACGTATGATATATAGACCCTAAACATTATCTAATTGGTTTATCAAATTACTCAACTTTTATGGCTTTCATGGCTGCCACACACAGCGCTTTCGTTTCGTCGTTGGGGTACCGAAAAGACAATAAACAATATTATCTATTCCGCTATCTAAATATCCAGAAGAAGAAAAGGTTTTTTGGTTTTTTGTTGAGCTTCCGATTGCTGGGGCCATACAAAATTTATGACAATTTTTTTAGAGGGGGGTCGTTGTCATGACGCTTACACACGATATACAGCGATTAGTCATATATTTTTGCTGGGAAATTATGCTCCCTTCCTGCTGTATGGAAGTCACCAAAATGATTGCAAGGACTCGCATTATGCAATCTTGGAACGGACTAAATGATGGTTCAGAGAGATTCTGAGGTTCAGAGTGCGATTCAGTATGCTTCCAAGAGGTGTGCACGCATTAGCGATGGCTGGACTGAGACTGGGGCTGGGCTTATGTACATTATTGATTTCTATATTTAGACTAACTACGTGACTTGCACACACGCGCTTCGTGCCCCATTCTACTATGAGTAGGTTAGGGGCTGCTTCCACTTTGATCGATATTCTACTTGGGAGATACAAATACCAGTACGGATATGATTGCCCCTTTTGCGTTGGCGGACAGAAAATGACAAAGTAATGGTGGCAAATGATTGGCATGTAATTACGAGTGAATTTTCTTATTGGAAAGCACATACGAAAATTTGAAGAACCAATCGATGAAATATGGTTCGAAAATGTAGAACTGCAACAGTTCGTTGGTGTATATTTTCTTCAGAAATTTACGTATGCAAAAGTAATCAGAAAAGGTAATCAATAAGAAAGATCATTGAAATTATGAAAACTTAAGAGTTTAGGGTTTTTCAAATTAATAAATATACATTTTTATTAATTATTAATTAATACATGGCAAATGTGCCTTAACAAAAACATTTCAAATTTCATTTAAAAATTCGAAAATCTCTTAAATATAAGGAAAATGCATATAGTAACATTTAGAGAATTTGTAAAACACAAAAATATACCAAGTACATTTTTTTGGAAGATATTTTAGTGTTGAACAAAAATAGATATACTCTTTTCCATAAATTTCTATATTGTTAGTAGGTTCCGAAACTCTTCTAGAAATTATTTTTTATGTCTAAACATTGAAAAATATTTTTGATATATGGTGAGCCATCTGAAAAATTCCATAGCTAATCCTGCGAATATACCTATAGATAGATATTCTCTAGATGTTCCAATAATACTTCAATTTTCCCAGATATTATCTATATATCATATCATAAATATGGAAAATAATATCCATATTTAAAGTTCCATTTGGTATATCTATAGACATCTAAGACCCTATTTGATTCATGTTTTCTTTAATTATTCAGTTAGTGATACCCCATTTAATTAATCATTTATGATCAATATTACTTACCCCAACTGGAACCGGTACGTCCAAGGCATTGGCTAGTTTCACTGTTCCATAGGAATTTTTTGAAACCCTCCCATTTTCCCATTTTTACCGGCGGCGAGTAATATTCACCAATTTTCTTGTCGGCCATTTTTACTGCTTTTCTTTTTTAATCGGGTTTTTACTTGAGAATTTGGTTTTAATTAGTTTTTTGTCACTTTGGTTTTGTGTGTTTGTTGTTGTTGTAGGATGGTGTCCTGTCTATAAAGCTAGTTCTTTGTTTAAACTATTTTTTCTTGTGGGCTTAAGGTTGAACGCTTATCGATTATGAATATATATATTGTATATTTTAAATTATTTATATATATATATATATATTTATTGGTGTTAATTTATGTTTTTGGTTTTTTTGGGTGAGTTTTTCTTAATCAACTGCGTTGGTACAACATTTTATCGGTTTTTCGTTTTGTTGATTTGTATGTTTGGAATGTTCGTAGCAGTATTTTGGTTTAGATTTGCGCTAAATTTCGTTACTGAAAAAAGAGAGAGTTGATCAGAAGATATTTTGCTTGGGATGATTAATGGATGGAATTGTGGGGCTTAGATGTGACACCTGTTAGTGGATGTGGATGTAGAGGTTGAAGGATTGATGGTAGCAGTATATGACATAATAGTTGAGGTTTTCTTTTGGTTTATTTAGGAACATTTAGTTCCTGGTGCCTTTTGTATTTTAGTTCACTTGCATGCAAAGTTTTTAGTCTGTTTTATTTGGTTTTGCCATTTCTTTTATTTTTAATAAGTTTTATATAGAACCAAACTACTGCCTCAAATGTACGCTACAAATCTCTTATTTTATGTAAGAGTCGTTGCTGATTTTTTGGACACAATTTCCGAGAAAAGCCATAATCTGTTTTTCTGCTTATATAAACTATGGCTTCCCTTCAGTAATGCTTCAGTATTTTTTTCTCCCATTTTTTTTCGTCCTTTCACCAAATATTTTGTTGTTGTTCCTGTTGTGTGCCTCGATTCGGCGCAGCCACAAGGACACTTGAGGAAAATCTGCCTTTGCCCCTAAGAGGCTTTTCTTTGGTTTTTCTTTCTTTTGGGTTCTTTGGGGTGCAAAAATGCTTCACTTTTTCTTGTTTATTTTAGTAATTTTATTCTTTGGATTTTTCCATTAGTTAATTGTTGGAAAATGGTTGCTGGAATCGCTCCGCTTTACGTGGAATGTATATTCAGTAGTCACCTCTGCCGATTTTTGAGCCACACAGACACTCTGCTGCCAACTGTTATGTAATCTCGAGCGTGGAGCATGGAAAAAACCTTCGACCAGCAATCGTCCGACTAAAGCCGAGCCGAGCCACCAGGCGAACGACGAGTTGCGGACATGCGCGAGAGAGAGAGATGAACACAGAGGCAGTCAAAAGAAAGAGAGGTGGCTAGCTAGAGTGTGGAAAAGAGAGACAGTGAGAGAGAACAAGAGCGAGAGCGTAGAACTGGAACTTTTTCCTTGGAAGGTTATTTTTTTTTCTGCTCAGCTTCTTCTTCTTCTTCTGCTGCTTTGTAGTTCTGCAGTAGCAGAAGCAGCAGCAGCTTTTGAATCGAAGGCAAAAATACTTGTACATGCCATGCCATGCCGTTGCCGCTGCCGTTGCCATGAAAGTTGACAGCTGGGCGCCAGCTTAATGACAGTTCTGAGAGCAGTACTAGTATAACCAATATTCATGGAGAATGCTACGCTAGAGGGAGTAGAGTGGCTGGAGTGGGGGTGTGGTATGGCGTGTCCTGCCGCTAAGCCAATAGTCCATTGGGGAGTGCACTCTACTCCACGAAATCTGTTTCTATTCTCAGTTCATTCTGCAGTTTTTCTTTTTTATTTTTCAGCTGACGCCCAAAAGCGTGCAACAGAAATTATTTTACACTGCAAGGACATTCTCTTTGGGAATATTGTTGATGATGCGGATGCCTCTGCCCTTAGCGCTTATCATCGAATATGTGTGTTTTCCTGCGTTTTTTTTTTGAAAACTCTTAAACGCACACACACACCTACATACTCGTGTACTCAGAGTCGTACTCGTACGAGCGCGGTATGCCTTTGCTTGACTTACTTTTCTGTGCGTGTGTGTGGCTGTTCTGTCGGCGTCGCTGTCGGTGTCTTTTCGCGGCGCACATTGCGCAACGCGTCCGACTCGACTCGGGCTCTGAGTTCTGCGGCTTTGCCTTTGCTTTTGGTGCCTGTGGCTGGGTACGGCAGAGGGGGCCGTGCGGCAGAGTGTGTATGTGTGGTGGTGGCATGGGGCGTGTATTGGGGCGACTGGTGTGTGGTTTGGACTTGGGGGCAAGCGAATGTCTAGTAAAGGGCATGGCGCACAAACGTAGGCAACGCTATGGTGCCCCCACCTCCCCCGGACAAACGCACACACACACACACACACACACACAGACACAATGAGAGATAACTGTTTGGTGGGGGATACACATAAGTATTTCTCGGGATTTTCTTCTTTTTTTCTGTTCGTTCCGTTTTTCCCTTTTGCTTAAAAAGTGCATAAAGATTGAGTGCCTGAGGTGTGCTCTATAGGCAGGGAATCCTTTAGCATTTGGTGTGTGCTATTGCCATATTTTTATAAATATTCCATTCGATAAGTAAATGATCTGTAGAAAATATTCATCATTAAGGTAAGGATTTATGCTATCATGACTACAAGAACACTCTTTGCCATATTTCTATGGAAAATGTTGAATTTTCTTTGATATTTCAAGCATTTACTGAAGCTAAAACTATGTTCTTTGATGTAACATAGAATATTTCAAGCCTAAGCTCAGTGAAAGTCACCAAAACTACACTTCAAACTTTTATATAAGATCAAACTCCAAAGCTAACTATGAAAATGTTTTATAACAAAAGGGTTTTCCTGCTTTTTTTGTATCACATACACACACTTTAGATATTGTCTTATTTTTCATTGGCCTCTGGCTCTGGCTTTCCTTTTCCGTTAAGTTCTCAAGCAGCAAGGCAACAAAAAAATCGAATTTCAGTATGTATATAAGTTTTACAAGGATATCTTTGCTGCTGCTTGCTGCTGTCACAATGTCCTCGTTGTCGCCATCGTCGTCGTCGGCGACGTAATCATAAACTGTTTTTCTTCTCTTGTTTTATTTTTTTATGGGCACAACTCTTTCCCTCTCTCTGTTTTATTTATTTAAATTCTTTTTTCAGGCACTTGAAATAATTCTTTTTTTATTTATGGAATGTACACATTGTACAACTTTTCGTTTTGTAGAATTTTCCTTTGATGGGTTTTTGTGTGAAGGTTTTTTTTTTTATGTAACCAGCGTTCGTTCAGATGTGAAAATTTTTTGTTGTGTGTTGTTGGGTTTTTGGTTGGATTTTTAGCCGTGGCACACATACAGAATGGGTGGTTTTTTGTTGTTGTTGCTTGTTGAACGCCTTTCCCTTCTCTCTACGCAGACTTGCACATAATAGCTCCAGATATATAGACAGATATATGTAGCTGCATGTGTACATACATGTATGTATATCTATGCCGTTAATCCGCCAGCGAGTGCGAGTAGCAACCGTCCACAGTTAAAACGCCAATGATAGTGCCAGGCCATCGACGATTGTGCCGCAGCTTGCAGCTGGCCATCCACAGCGGTTCGGCGGCTCGACCGTTCGGCAATCGGGCGAGCATTCGGGTATTCGGTTCCGCCGGACGGACTCACAGCGTTAATTGTACGGCAGCGGGGGTGGGTGTGGCATGATGTGGGGTGTCTGGATGGAAGCTTCAGCTTTGTAAAAAAACAAAAATGCCAGAAATGGTTGGAGCTTTTTGCTCAGCTGGGTGCCGTTGCCGCACAGTGGCCAGAAAACTATATTCATTTTATCCAAGGCGCTCATTAAATTCTTTGACTTTTGCTACCACTGTGCGCCTTTTGCTGGAATAACAGTCGGCGCAACGCTTTGTTCTGCTGCTGGCAGGGAGGGAGTGGGTGGCAGAGTGTGCGCTGCAGAAGGCAAAGAGTGCAGCGTGACAGAGAGAGAGAGAAAGAGAGAACAAGCGCTGTGGGTTTGGTGAAGCTTTCAGCTACTTTTGCTGCTGTGATTTGCAGTTTAATAAAATGGCTCTAAAACTGTGCAAGCGCCGTAAAACTCCCTTAGTTGCAGGCCAACAGTTGATTGTTCATTTAAAACTGTCAATATGAATATGTGAATAATATTAATATGGTTTTTAGGATAAACTCTATTAGAAATTATGGAAAATACCATTTTAGAAATATAGAAATTGGTCAGAAAAAAATATTAGTAGACATTATTGATCCACTGATATATCCAAAATAATAGCCAAATAAATGAAGAATTTTGAAATAAGTTTCCTGAAATTTAAATTAATATTTTTTGTGAATTTTGTGTGCGTTCTTTCGGCTCTTTAGAAGGGGAGAAGCCAAAATAAAATTGTAATAGTCGTTTTCTAAGCTGTTGCTGGCCTGTGTCTGTGTCAAGTTAGCCTTAGGCTAACCCTCCAGTCTGCCCCGAACTGTAGTAATTTTTTTGCATGCATTTGACAGCTCTCGGATTACACAGGGCCTGCTGCTGGCTGAATAAATTGCAGGAGTTGTCTGCCCCCCGGATATGTGTTTGGCAGAAGCTCCAGTGTGCGCTCTCAGGCTCATGCGCTCTCTACCGCCCGTCGTCGTCTGATGGAATTCAATCAGCGCAGAAGCCCATCAATCGGTGGCCCAGAGGCAAGCCAAAGGCGGCAAAAATTTAACAATTCCAATGGCGAAACGTTCCAACGTTCCGGCGAATTTAGATGCGGTCCTGCGCATTGGAGACGGGAGCACAAGCGAGGGAGACACAAAGAGACTGTGTCTCCGGCTCTGGTAATATAATATTTATTGATTATTTAGCTGGAGAGCAGAAAGAGAGAGAGAGAAAGAGAGAGTGAGAGAGGGAGAAAGAGAGAGTGAGAGAGCGAGAACGCGAGTGCCATGGAGTTTGAGTTTGAAATTGAAGCCGGGGCATTATTTCTGAATTATATAAAAACTAAAGCAAAGCCAGAGCCGTAGTTCAAAGCCGGAATCTGCCCGAAATTTGAAGAAGGGGCCTTTCGCCCCAGATTGTATTTTTGGTATTAAAGAGAGGGGAATATTTTGTATGATTTTTTTGGCAGACCTCTTTCTCTTTTGGTTATTTCCCCTGCATTCAATTACGTCATTTCTCAGCTGATTTGGAAAGTTTACCGTAAAAGTGTTATACAACCAGAGAGCGGGTTGTTTCTCCGCCCCAAAATAAAAATGGGATTCTGATTCGGCTGCTGCTTCAGCTTCTGCTGCTGCTCTTGGCATAAAAATAGTCTTTTAATGGCTTTAATGTCAATTGAGTTGGCCAAAAACTTAGTGGTTTTTTCCTATTTTTGACAAAGTTTACCATTTGTTTGGCGGCTTTTGGTGTGGGTGGTGTTGGGTATAGAACTTTTCTGAAGGACATTTTGTTGATTGTTTTGGACTTTTCACCCCCCCTGCTGTTTAATATTAGAAGGTTCTTCATGCCACATAATTTGTCATTTCCTCGCTTGTGAAGGACCTGGGGAGGGGACCTATGGGCTGTTCTCCTCGAGGCGTTTGAGGTTTACTTGTTTATACTGCTTGTAGATCACTTTTAAGGTGATGAATCTAATTTGGAGATGGAAAAACTGGGCGTTTATTTTTTAATATAATATACATATATAATTAATACCATTAATATATATCATATTTTCATTTATTTTGTGCCATTATTTTTACCATACATACATATATCTGTCTGTCATCCATGTCTGTATTATTTTTATC
This sequence comes from Drosophila subsilvestris, assembly GCA_035043285.1. Classification (NCBI taxonomy): domain Eukaryota; kingdom Metazoa; phylum Arthropoda; class Insecta; order Diptera; family Drosophilidae; genus Drosophila; species Drosophila subsilvestris. The sequence continues at coordinate 6,953,755 of JAWNNB010001719.1, read as the reverse complement.
TGAATTTCTAGTCTTTATCCTATATTTTTCTCTCATCTCTACCATTGAAAGTATCATTCATTGTACATTTCTCTCATTTTTATCATTATTTACATGCTATTTCGTACACAGCATTCTTGTTGCAAGATCCAAACCAATTATCATTAGCACATCATGGACGCATAACCAACAGTTTTGCGTATCTTGGGGCTGCTGTCATTGTCACGCCCCAATCAACATAAATCAATCAAAATTAACACCAGAGAGACAAGTAGAAAATGTACACAGGACACAGAACAGCACAGAGAGCCACAGAGAGAGAGGAAGAGAGAGGAAAAGAGGGTAAGATACAACAGGATGTGTACATATATCTAGGAACAAAGCAAAGGATGCTGCATAAATTGATGGCAGCAGCAGTAGCAGCAGCAGCACTGGACGACACAGCAACAATAGAACAAGGAACGCACATGTCCTTACAGCTAATTCAATTACAGCGGAGTGTTGTGGAAAGCTTAAGCTGCAGACGAGAGAGAAAGGGGGAGAAATAAGAGATACACAGAGAGGAAGGGAAACAAGATAGACACAGAGAGAAAGAAAGGAAACAAGAGATGCAAAATAAAAAAAGATACGGAAAGATAGACAGGGAGGAAGAGAGAAGGTCTGAACTTAACCATGTTTAAGTTTGAACTAAAACAAAAAGCCACAGGCACACACACACACGCACCCAGCCAGCATCCATGCAACATCTACCATGCCCACTAATCCACACAAACAGAGATTACGTATACGCAACACAGAAAAATGTATGTCGCGTTAATGCGAAAAGCTTGCAAAATTTTAGAAGAATACGCGTATATACACCATAGCATAGCATCTCTCTCTCTCTCTCTCTCTCTCTATCTCTCCCCCTCTGAAGTCCGGCAAATGAAAATAATTGAAATATGGCACATATAACACTTAAACCTTTAAATTATGCACCCGCCCGCACACACACACCCGCACTGAGCGATGCCGGCGATCAGCCGCAGAAGAGCGAGAGAGAGACAGAGCAGAGAGCGGAGGCAGAGGTTGACCCACTTTGCCTGCCAAAAACTTTTTCACATCGAGCCTTGCCTTGCATTCGTAGAGTCCTACGCGGGGCATTGGTCGGGGGATGGGCGCTATAATTGTCCGGTGGGGATTATTTGGGGGTGGCTGCAAGTCGTTTGGGGGCGCATTAAGTCGTTGTTGCTGCCTGCCTGCCTGCCCGCCTGCTGCCTACCGCTGCTGCTGCTGTTCTTTTGCCTGCCTGCCGACTGCTTGCGAATTTTCGCACAAATGGCAAAGTTTAAGTGCTTGACAAGTAGAGTTTAGTTTGGTTTTAGAAAAGGTCAGGTTAGAGGGATTCTGGAGAGGCCCTACAATAAACAAGGGGGCAGGTATTAATAGAACCACAAAGCCAACACAGCAATAGTCGTGGGTCCGTACACCTTACAACGATTTTGTAGGAGATTATGCTTCAGGTAGGGCTTATTTTTTAGCTATGATTTACAGAAAGGTCCTAGAATTTGTGCAGCTCTATAGTTAATATTTATATTTAACTACTTTAGAAGATTAATTTTGGATTATAAGTAATGTTTTTACACCGATAGAAAAAATCGCTGAAATTTTAATATTTTCACTCATTTATGCCCTTGATTTTCATCCAAGAGTGGTTCTATTAATATTGAATATTATTTACTTACATTTTGATATAAATACGAAAATATTTAAATGTAATATATTTCATATATAAATTTAATATTTTATATTAATTTTAAAGTGTTTTGCATTTAAATTTAATATATTATATTTATTTTAAAGTGAATTCTATTTAATTTTACTATGTTTGTATTTAAAAATTCAAATATGATTGTAGTTAATTTTACTTTGGTTTTTTTCTATCAGTGTATAAATAAAATTTAATGGAACTGATATATCTTTTTGTTGTTTTCAGATAATAAAAAAAAAATAATAATTTAAAAATGAATTTTAATAAATAATAGTTCAAAAACTAATGAAAAATAAAAATAGTAAAATTTGTAAGTGATACTATTATCTATTTATCTGCCAAATTTCATCAAGACCCAAAAATTATATATCCCATAAATGGAAAACAAATTTGAGTTCCCTTAATTTCCAAATATAGCATCACATTTTTTTATAGTGTTAAATTGAGACATTATCTGCTCATATTCAAAGTTCAAGATCACATAACTATTACAGCAAAAATACAATTTACTTCCCTTGGGTTTCCAAATGAAATTCTATCAGGTGCAGCTATATTTTGCGATCTCAATTAGTAGTTGAATTTTTGTAGACCGAACATTAATATATATATATATATCTTCTCCTATATGTAGCTGCACTTCTTTTCTTTTTCCCAACAAATATTCTCTATGTGTGGGAGTGTAGGGTGCATGGGTTTTCGTGCATTTGCCAAGTCACAAGTCAAGATATCCTCCAATCGTTGTGTCGTTGTTGGTGGGGGGCAGGGGCAAGGCAGCAGCAGAGAGAATAGCACTGAGGATATCGATTGCATGGGCAATCATAAGGCTGCCTAGAGACCACTACAAAGTAGTGCCGAGTGCTGAGTGCTTGACGTTGGCTTAATGATGATTTTTCAAGTTTATTTATCAGATAGATAAGAGTACAAATTGGCAATACCTATGAACTATGATTAATATTGATAACTATTGATAGCTATGAGCTATGCAAAACATTAAGTCTTTTCTTTTTTTTCCTTTCCTCAATGCATTTTTATATTGAGGAATGGGGAATGGGTATTGGGCTTGGCTTGGGCTTGGCCCAGAACACACACTTCTCTGGCGAATACATTTCCACTTCGCTTGCTCAGTATTCGATTGTCACACACTTTGTCTTCAGATACTCGTTGAGTGCCTCTTGACCCAAGTCCTTGCCATAGCCGCTCTGCTTGAAGCCGCCAAAGGGCGCTGCCACATCCGTCTTGTTGTAGACATTCACAAACACAGTGCCGGCCTCAATGCGGTCCGCGAAGCTCAGAGCCTTGCTTATGTCCTTGGTGAAGACACCGCTGGCCAATCCATACTCTGTGCGATTGGCACGCTGCATGACCGAATCAATGTCGCTGCCATTGAACTTGGATATGATCATGATGGGCCCAAAGGACTCCTCCTGCGCAATGTACATATCATCCTCGACATTCGTGAATACGGTGGGCGTAAAGAAGAAGCCCTTGAGATTCGGCACTCGACAGCCGCCGTACACCAAGGTGGCCCCATCCTGCACTCCACGCTCACAGAACTCCAGCAGCTTCTCAAAGTGTGCCTTGTGGTTCTGGGGGCCGTGGGCTGTCGACCGATTCAGCGGGTCCCCAATGGTCATGGTGCGCAGATCCTTGAGCACACGTCGCACAAATTCATCATGCACGCGATCCTCCACAAAGAGGCGCCCGGCAGCAATGCAGTTTTCGCCCTTGTTGAAGAAAACCGAAGACATGCCCTGGAAAATACAAACAAAACCAAAGAGGAGAGCTTTAGTTGGGGGGACTTTTAAAGGCTTTTCTTTTGACTTATCTTACATGCTTCACCGCCTTGTCCAGATCGCAATCCGCAAAGATAATCAATGGACTCTTGCCACCCAGCTCCAGCGAACATTTCTTGAGATTGGAGTCCGCGCAGGACTTCATAATGTGCTTGCCAATTGGCGTGGAGCCGGTGAAGCCCAATTTGCGCACCAACTGATGATCGGCCACTGCCTGACCCGCATCCGAACCCTTGCCGGGCAGCACATTAATCACACCTGGCGGGAAACCCGCCCGCACAGTTAGCTCGGCAAACTTCAGCGCCGTTAGGGGACACGTTTGGGCGGGCTTGATCAGACACGTGTTGCCAGCCGCAATGCAGGCGGCCATCTTCCAGGAGAGCATCATCAGAGGATAGTTCCAGGGCGTGACCAGGCCACACACGCCGATGGGCTCCTTGCGCGTGAAGGTCAGCACATTGTTGGGTCTCGCCGGGTTGACGGGTATGGTGCTGCCCTGAATCTTATCGCACCAGCCCGCAAAATAGCGCCAGGCATCGATGGACATGCCCACGTGCGTCTTGAGGGCCAGCGTATAGACGGCGCCCGAATCCACCGCCTCAATGGTGGCCAGCTCCTCCTTGTGCTGCTCCATGAGATCGGCCAGATTGAGCATCAGCTGCCCACGCTGGCGGGCGGATACCTGCTTCCACGAGCCATAGAAAGCCGTGTGGGCAGCCTGCACCGCCTTGTCCACGTCCTGGGGCGAGGCACAGGCCACTTTGCATAGAACCTGCTCATCCGTGGGATTGACAATCTCCAGCGTGCGCTTGCCCTCGGCATCCACAAACTGCCCGTCGATGAACAGCTGCGTGGGCACCTGAATCTCCCGCTTGTTTGCCTTCAGCGTGAAACCATCGTAGATGAGCTGCTGTCCCCCAGCGCCGCCACTGCCCTGCCGCAGGATTTTAACGAGCAGTCCAAAGAACTCCTCGAACACGGGCGCCATGAAGACATTTTCATTCTCCAAGGGCACATCGAACGCCTCCTTCACCTCCTCCACCAGACGCACCACATCCATGGAGCCAGCGCCGGCAGCAAAGAAATCTGTCGCATCCTCAATGGGTTCCTTCAGTATGGCCTGCCAAATGCCCGAGAGCAGAGTCCGCTTCGATAGCTCATCCTCGCTGAAGTCGGTGATGGGCTGCTGCTCGGCCTGCTTGAACCATTCGCTGGCGCTGATCACCTTGGACCCACGCTTGATGCGACGCACATTCACGAACGCCCCATCGGTGCCCTCAATAAGCAGACCCGCGGCATGAATCCAGGCGGGTTTCTTCAGACCCTTCAGACGCAAAGGCTGGCCATGGGACACGGGACCAGCGGAGTACAGATGGGCGCCAAAGAGACGTATCTGCTCCTCGCTGCCGTCCTGCAGAATGACTGTGGCTATGGCACCCGGCACCGAGTCCAAGCCACGCACAAAGTTCCATATGCGCGCCGCCGATTGCTGCAGATTGATCAACTGGTTCTCCGCCTTGAACATGGCCGGATCGTAGGTGGCCCCAATCTCCGTTTGGGTTATCTTCGGCGCTGTGCCATTGGCCACCATATCGACGGCCACGCCCATAGCCTTGATGCCCTCGGGATACAGGAATCGCTTGTAGATGCTGTCCAGTGTGTCGGTGGGCTCGAGATTCGTTTGGCGCGTCAGCAGCAGTGGTCCCGTGTCCAGGCCATCATCCGCCCAAAAGATACTGAAGCCAGCCACCTCATCGCCCTCAATGAGCGTCCAGGATATGGCACTAGCTCCGCGATGGCGCGGCAGGATCGAAGGATGGTAGCAAATGCTGCCCAATGGAGCGCCATCAATCACCTCCATCGGAATGAACTGCGAACAGTACGGCAGCACATTCAAGGTGGCACCCACCGATTTGTATTGTGCTAAAACCTTTGGCAGGGCCACGCCCTTCAGCCGCCAGCTGCTAAACTTAAAGACGGGTATCTGGTGGGCTGTGGCAGTGGCGGCCAGCACATCCTCGCGACTCCCCTTGTCCGGTATGGTGAACACACCCACAATTTGTATATTCGAACGCTCCAGCAGCAGCTCCAGAACGTCGGCAGCAAAGTTACTCTGGCCAATGATGGCAATGCGAAGTTTTAACTGTAGCAAAAAGAGGTTTAAAAATAAAGCAATGCGTTAGTTTGGTTTGTTTTGCAGACGCAGGCAGGTGGGAGGTCGAAAAGTTGCATGAAAATGCAAGTTGAAACCTTAAAAGAGTACCTAACATTTGAATGAAAATTTAGGAAATCTTTTAACACTAATTACAGAAGTTCCACATGGGTCTTGAGGAAGCTCAAAAACTCACTTATTTTGGAGGGAACTCCTATGAAAGGTTTGCGCCTACTGCACTGCTGTGACATTTCGTTGAATTTCAAAAGCTATCTCTATTTAACTCAGCTCTACTTATCCCTTTCCTAATTATTGTTAACAAAATTCTATAAGAAATCAGTCGCAACATTTTTGTGAGGCAAAAGTAAACATTTTCTACAACCTTTTCAACTCATATTATCAATTAAAAATGACCAACTTTAGACAGAAAAAAGCAGCAGTAAAATAAAAATGCAAAATTATAGTTTTTAAGGCAATAAAAAACTATTATTTTGCTATTAATATTATAATCTTTCTATAACTTCTATACAGCCTGCACTTTTTATAGAGATTAATTCACTAAGCCGCCAAAAAAGCATTCGAAAACTCCAATTTAAATATATTTCAATATTCTTTGCAGCAAAACTTCGCATTGCTCTAAAAATCGATAAGGGGTCGAATTACTGTCGATTAGCTTTCATTTGGGTTTCTTATTCTGTTGCTTGCACGAATTTAACTCGATTGCAAACTCAAACAAGATTCAAATTACATTCGAATATGAATATAAATTTCGATTATGAATACTAACAGCCATTTCTTGTGTATTATTTGCACAGAAAAATCCAAACTGATTTTCACTTTCACTTCAATTAAACTTTAATTAATTTTCACTTTATAGTTTTCACTTTTCACGCTATATTTTCACTATTTTCTATGCATGCTCCAACCGCTGGGAAGGCCGGCAAACTATCAACTAAAATTCAGTGTGAAAGCCGGGTGGTATTTATACCTTGATGCCACACGAGCTGCTGCTCATTATCGTTATCAACTTGATTTGATTATAAAAAAATAAAAGCTAAAAAAACTACAAAAAGCAGCATAGACATGCGCTGCCAGTGCCCCAGTGCCGTGACGTGCCCCAGTGCGCCAATGGCTCTTTGTTTTGGGGCTCACTTCACATACATTTCATAATTAAATCAGCGACAACGAACTGCTTATCAATCTCACAGCCAAAGTAGAGAGCTGCAGCAGCAGCACGAGCCCCGGTGTGTGTGCATGTCGATTTGGCATGATCAGAGGGCCGGACTTTTTTTACATTCTAGGGAATATACATACACGTATTCGATCGCTCGCTCGACAAGTGTCTGGGCATCAAATGGGTTTTTGCTGCAATCAGATACAATCTGATAGTTGCAGTTGCAGCTGTGATTCACCTGAATTGTTGGCTTGAATAGAGTTTTTCTTGTGGGTTTTGGGTTGCCATCGACACACAAAAAAAAGGTAAAGGGTGGAGTAAACACTGGCACTCAAATATATTAGACAAAGTGCAGCTGCAGCTATAAACAGTGGCTTACCTTAATATAAGACATGATTACACAGTGGTGCACAGAAGCTAAAACAGTTGCTTACCTTACCGGCTTACCCTCAGTTACCAATGGAAGTTACATTATTAGACTACATTTTGTTAACTTTTAATTAATAAATTTCTGTAGATGGAATGCGTTTTTATTGATTATCCCACTAGCAGTAAGCCCAGAAACCATTTAGCTAATTAACAACTACAATTACTTCAGTACTTACTTCTTCAGTTCTATCAAACCTTAAAGATCTTTCAAACCATGCATCAGCAGTGCTACTCCCTACAGTCGTGTTGCAACCAAGCTGGAAGCAGGATCATCATGCTGTACCGCCTGCAGTCTTGCCTCAAGTATTTTGCCATTTTGGGTATTGTACCCTGGACAGCGAGCTGCCGGCCGTGTCAGTATTTTCAAAAGATTTGTTCATTATTTTTAATATGCATAAATCTCGGGATATTCTATGTGGAAATTGAAATACCACAAAACGATTCACTGCTGCTGTCGCTGCTCGTCAGCATGATTGTGTTTATTGCCAAGATAACATGCATGACGGTCATAATGCTGCAGCTGATGTGCCAGTACGAGGGATATTATGGATACTGTGAGGTGTTCAAGCGCCTCAGGGAGCGCCTTGAAGTGCAGCTAAAGATGGGAGCGTTGGCATATCCACGCGGGCGTTACATTAAAACTGTAGCACTGGGCATGGTCAGCGTTGGGACAATGGTTATCCTGATTTATACATCTTTTAATGCGAGTTTGATCTACTTTTGGTCCTCGTTGGTGGCCCTCCTCGTCATTCGAGTGCAGTGTGTTCTGCTGCTTCTCTATGTGGATTTAATGGGCTACCATGTGGAGCTGCTGGGCAAACGCATACAGGATGTGCTGCACTGTCATTCGATGGCTGGAAATTGCTTGCCGGATGGCAATTGCAAGCAGCTGCGCTCCCTGGAATTTCTACTCGACCTAAAGCAATGCCACATGCAGCTCTTTGAGCTCTTCAGTTATTTCAATGATCTGTTCGGCTGGTCCATTTTGAGTATATTCGTGGTGATGTTCTTGGATGGCACGGTGAATGCGTACTGGACCCAACAGGTCCTGGCAGGTGCATATGGATATGTGTACCTCTTTGCCTCATTGTCGTACTCTCTGCCCTCGTTGGCTCTAATTTTGGCTTTCTGCAGATGTGGCGAGTACTGCAAATGGCAGGTGAATAAAAGAGATATTTGTATGCCTTTTCGATCACTTTCTCTCTCTCTCTCGCAGCACATGCTCATTGGCAGCCATGTTCGTGCCTTGGCATACACTCCTGCTCCACAACAATCGAAGGAGCCCGCGTACACTGAACTGCTGACAGAATTCACCATGCAAGTGGAGCACAATGCATTGGCCATTAATGCCGACGGTTTTATGGTCATTGATAATTCACTGCTCATGTCGGTGGGTAATACTATTTTTTATTGTATGGAAAAAGTCTTCAAGTATTATACTCTCTTTTTTCTTGGTATTTGTTTAAATCTTTCAGATGTTTGCTGCCATGGTCACATACTTAATTGTTTTAATGCAATTCAGTGCATATGATAAAACTGAAATTAATGAATATTTAAAGACATTAAATATAACTCTTTAGAAGTTATAGCTAAAGCTAAAAAAAGTGATTTATTTAGAGCCTTGCAACCTCTTTAGATGGATTATTTTTATGCATTCTAGGGCAAATTTATATTTAAAACTACTTCAGTTTTAAATATAAGTATTATTTAGAGACATTATTCTCATGCCTTGTAGTAAATTGCAGGTTGAACACATGAAAAATTATACTTAAAACTAAATTAAATAATTATTTAAACTCTTAAAACATTCTTAGAGATCTGCTGCATATGCAAGCTAGCAACTAGTTGGTTTAAATTATAGAAAATAATATTTAAAATATATTTAAAGCTAAATTCAATGCATATTCAAAACTATTTAAAGATTTAGAACCTCCTTAAAGGCATTATTCACATACAGACTCCTTCAAGCTCAAGCTATCCAACATTGACCCATTTTTTGTACTTTTATTTTAGTTCTGCAAGAGCTTAAACAATCTTTAGATAAGATTATGGACAGCAAAGTGTCAAAAAATCCACACCTGCCCAAAAGCGAAACGAAAAACCAGTTAAAACCAGTCAAAGAACTCAACCAAAGTAGTGATTATCTTATCGTTGAATTTGTGATTAGTTCAAAATTATATACATATAATCGTATATTCGCACTATTTCTGGCCGTGGAAATGGAAATATTATACATAGATAACTTATGCTATCGCGTGAGGATTGTGGGGCACAGAGAAGACGAGGTAAAAATAAGTTACAGCCAAACATCTGCCTCCAAAAATATAAAAGTAACATCTGATCGCATGACACCAAAAAATTTCTAGATAATCAGTTGTCAGGGGCACACCTCGGGGGGGTCTGATACGAGTACTGGGGAGCCTTAATTATGCAATATAAATATATTTTGTTTTCGGGTATAAATAACGTTTCGAACACGCACTCAGCGACTGCCCTGCTGGTGACATTTCGGGGATTAAACTCTAATTAATCGCTTGGTAATACTGGAATTATACCCCAGAGCATATGAGCTGGCGGTAATCAGCGGATTGGTAGCCTAGTGATAACCCAACCGATTGGCCTCTGGTTTAGACGAGTGGACTTGTCGCAAAACAAATAACGTAAAACCGGTTTGCTGGATGTCCGACAAAGGCCCTCGAACCGGTTTCAAGTGGTTCGAGATGTGCCAATTTTGATATCACTGCTACCACGGGGCAAATGTTTCATCGATTGTCCCGTTCCGTCTAATCTCTGGGAGACTTCTCAAGTGTTTTCACTCGATTGAATGGAACGTTTGAGGCGGTTTCAACTGGTTTTTGCAATCTGAACTTTCCAATTCCCAATCCCCTTATCGATGGGCACCAAAGCCAATAAATTTTACATATTTTTCGAATGCTCATCTATTTACAGGAAGTGCGAAAAATATAAAAATACACTTTAGAACTAATAAAAACTAAACAAAAGGAATAAATTAATGCATCTATCGGTAGGTGACTTGGGCCTCAACGGTCACCTCTTTGATGATTACAGCGCCATCATCGCTTAGCACATCCACATTGAATTCCATTTGTTCGGTTTTGAGCGTTCCCTCGGTTGATTCTGCTGTGCATTCTGTGGCTTCAGTGTCTAGTAGGGACTCAGAGGGTTCAGTGTTCACAAAATAGTCCAATTTATCAAATTTTGAGCATTCTGTTGGTGTTTTGTTGTCTGTATTTTCAGCTGTTTTATCTGGATTTTTAGCTGTGTTTTCTTGTGTTTCAATCGGTTTTATATCGTTTTCCTTTATCAACTTCTCTGCATGGCCATCGCCTATTTTCGAATCATCTGGGTCTATCTTTTGCCATTCACCAATTGGCTTGTTCTTCTCTGAATCGCCAATGTCAGAGTTTTTTTCGGTCACTTTATTTTTTAGCACAAGGAAAGCTTTTTCATTGTCTTCAAAAGAAGTCTGCTGCGTATTCCAATCTGAAATTAAGGGTTCTACTTAAATAAATTTGAGTATTTGTTTCTGCTTAGCATGCTTACCCCCAGGGATTTCTTTAGCAGAGGTCTCCAATTGTTTGTTTGGCTCAGTGATTGCTTCGTTAGCGAGTTGCTGCTTTGCTGTTTCTTGCTTCTCCGTGGCCTCAATCTCTGACGTTTCTTCCAATTGCGTCTCTGAAGCTTCGTCAATGTTTTCCAAGCCAGCCACGTCCTTCATAATATCCTCCTCATTCTCCTCGCCATCACTTTCGCCATATTCGTTACTCTGCAGCTGCGCCATGGTCTCGGGATCCAGAAACTCGTTCAATCTGGATGCTATTTTGGCCCACTTATCCTTGGCAGTTTCCACCTTTTCCTTTTCTGTTTCCGCTGGCAGCTGCTCATCCTGCAGTGGGGCAGTTTCCAATTCGGCTGCCATTTCTTTTTCATTATCTTCCTTCGACATTTGCTTTTCCTTTTGCATTATTTTGCGCAGACCTCGACGTGTCTTGGCCTCATTCTCACGCACCATGCGCATGTCCTCCTCGAAGCCCTCGTAGTAATAGGCTTTGAGCATTTCGGGTGATAGTTTTGGTGGCTCTATAACGGCCATTTCCTCGTCAGATGAATAATCGGTTGTGAAATCGGATGGGGCTTCATCGTCATCAATGTCTTCGTAGCCAATGAGTGGAGGCATTGCTAGGAGTTTTCGATATCTTTCTGTGGCTTGGGGAGCACTTCCTTCTCCGCCTTGGGGAACAATTACTTCTGCTCCTTGGGTAGTACTTCCTTCTGCTTCTTGGAAAACTGTTTCTTCTCCCTTTAGGTCTTCTTCTCCCTTTAGGTCTCCTTCCTTTGCCCCAGCATCTCCTTGCTCAACGATTTCTGTTATGGACAAAGGACTCCAGCGCTGATACAGCATAGATCCCTCACCCAGCGAAAGTTTAATGTCATCTGAATCCTGCTCCTCCTGCTGCTGCTGCAGCATAGCTGCCTCCTCTTGTTGCAGCAACTCACGTGCCTCCTCCTCGTGCTCCTTCATGCGTTGCATCATTTTGTTCAGCAAATCGTTCTCCCGCTCCAGCGACGGATCCTCGCTTGACTTGGCCTTGGCCTCCAGATCCTCGTTGGAGGAGAGCATCTGCTGCAGCATTTCGTTCTCCTCACTGGTCAGCTGCAGCTCTGTGGCGCCCGATTTCATGCAGGCCTTAAGCTCGTTGTAGCTGCGCATGCATTCGGTGGCAGCCTCCGCATTGTTCGCTGTCGTCACCTTATCGAGATCCAATTTCTGAAAGAACTCCGAATCGAGGTTGCCGAATCTTTGCTTGGCCTCCAGCGAAAAGAATTCCTCCTCCTCCAGGGATTCATTCTCCTTGGTGTCGTCGGGAAGCTCATCGAACTGTTCGGCCAGACAGCGTTGCATGGCCTCGTTGACCAAGTGCTCGGCCGATTTGCGTGGCTTGGGTTCGTACGGTGTGGTCCAGGGTGTGCGTGGATAGCTCTGCTGCGCCTCTTCGTCTGCAGTGTCATAGGCATCATTGTCCTCCTGCTCCTGCTCTGATTCCGAGTCACTGATGAGTCCCGGTGGCGGTGGCAGTTCCTCCAGCTCACCCGTGTCCTTCTTGACGATCATCAGACGATTGTCCACGACCTCCAAGGTGTCGTCGTACTTCTCCCGCTGGGCATAGCAGCGTGCCGCCGAGGCAGCCACATGCCGCTTGAGCTTTGCCTCATCCTTGGCCAGTTGGGCATCCAAGCTTTCGGGCGTGTCCTTGCTGTAGTCCGCCAGGCACTTGGACTGCAACAGCGCCTTGGCCGCGCGTATTTTCTCCTTGTTTGTGGAGGACACCTGGCGGGGTGTCTTATCGTCCGCCCGGTTGGCCAGAAACTCCTTGAACGTGTCGACACATTCGCGCAGACTCTTGCCCCCGGCCGGATTCTCCAGATGCGGCGGCACCAGCTTCTCCAGCTTTGGCTCTTCCGAGTAGGTGTACTCGTCGTCGGACTCGAAGGGTCCCAGTGGATAGCTATTGGGACCCAGTTCCGTGATGTCCTTGTAGATGACATCGCTGATCAGATCGCTCAGCAGCGAGGCACAAACCATCTGCGAGTGCGAGTCCTCCGAGCTGAGGGAATCCTCATAGTCCACCTCCGTCTCAATGTTGTGCAAAATCTCATTCTCACTCTCCAGCTCAGAGAGCAGCTGTCGCAGGGCTTCCTCCTCGACGGCAAATTTTCGATCCAAGCTGGCGCAGATTTCCTCTGCCTGCTCGGCGCTGCTTATATCCGTCAAGGGTCGTGTCAATATATCATCATCATCAGCTGCATCAGCATCAGTGTGTCCTGCCTCTTGGATGGCTTCCTCCATGGTAGTGAGCGGCAGCTGCCGCATGCACTCCTCTTTGTCCCAATCCTTGCTGGGTGTATCGCAGCCAGCGCCAAACACACGCTTCGGCACATTATCCGTCACATCGTCCATGATTTTGGCAAAGAGATCGTAGCGCTGTGTCAGATCGGCCAGCTCTGCCTTTGTGGCTTCATTTTTCTCCTCCAGCTGCTTTCGCTCCTCCATAGCCTCCCTGAGTCGCTGTTTGCGTTCCTCGAATCGCTGCTTTAGCAGCTCGGACTTGGCCTCCAGCTCGGTCTCTGTTAGCTCCTCATCGGACTCGTATGGATCCTCAGTTTGCTCTGGCATATTGCCACTTAGGTACTCTGTGTAATCCCTGCGCAGCTCTTGCATATCCTCGTCCAGGTGGCTGCCCATTTCGGCCAAATCATGGGCACACTTCTCACTGGCATCGGCACACTCCTGTTCCCAGTCCAATTGTTCTTTGCTTTTGGGCTGCAGCGAGAACTCCTCTATAAATTCCTTATATAAATCTCTGGCTGTGGTGACTGTCTCCTCCTCGCAGCAGACTTTGGCCGCCAGTTGGTATTTTGTGGTGCTTTCGTTCAGCAACTGTTCGATGGGCAGCGCATGTTCCGCAAACATTTCCGTGCCAAAACTCTCGTACATTTCATCAATGAGCTGGGATTTTATTTCACGTGGCGTGGGATCCGCGCCATCATTGTTGCCTTGGGCCACGTGCAGCAGCTTTTGACATGTCTGCTCAAGATCTGCGCTGTTATCCAGCTCTGAATCGCTGTCTGATAGAAGAAGGGGCGGCTCCAAGGCGCTGTCTGGTCTCACCGAGGCGCTCTCAGACTGAAGTGCCTCTTCGGCGGTTGGGACTGGCTTTTCCTTGAAGTTCCATTCATTAATCTTTGCATCATCGAAAGTATTACCAGTTCTTACCTTTATATCATCTGCTTGAATAATTTCTGCCTTCTTTACAGCAGGGTGCAACTGAAGCTCCTCCTTTAGTGCCTCACTATCGTCTATTTCTTCTATAAGTATACGCTTGCCTTGGGGCTGCTCCATCGTTTCGGATGCCTGTATGTTCTGCTGTTCCTTTACAGCTTCATTCATATTATTCTCATTGGATGTGACGGGCTTGTCAATGCTTTCAGGATCCTCAACTTCTGCCTTCTGATTTTCCAGCGTAACATTTGTATTGTCAGCCATTTCTTCTATAAGACTTCCCTTGCCACTGGACTGCTCCTCCAGCTCTGAGCTGTTCAGATCTTTCTGTTCTTCTTCCTCCTTGTTTTTGACAAGTTCCTGAATGCTTTCCACATCGCCCGCTACAGCCTCATCGTACAGAACTTTGGGCCTACCCTCCAGAGGCTTAACACGACGATTACTGATGCGCTCGGCAATGTCATCCGCCTGCGAGCCAGCACTTTCATTCTCCTCCGCCGACGTGGAGCTGCTTGCGCTGTGCTCCGAGGCCTGACTTTCGCCAGAAACCTCATCCCACATGTTGTCCACACAACCATATTCCATTTCGGCTCGCTTGCGTGTCTTTTCGGCATTCGTAATGCCCTGCTGCTCCTCCTCGGAGTCACTGGAGTGCAGTAGGGGAAGCTGCTCTTCGGGTTTCAGATGGCTATTGCGCATGCGGATGGTACCTGGAGTGGAGCATTAGAGTTAGGCTTTTTCCTTTGGTTTCGCCAATGGGAATTTCTCTTACTGTTGACGCTGTCGCGCGTCTTGCGACGCTCGGCACGATTCCAGCGTTGATTTTCTTTGCGTTCGCCTTCGTAGCCGTCGCGTTTCCTAGAAAATAAAGCCATTTTATATGACATTTTCTATTAGAACTATTAGAACTGTCTACCAGGCCTCGGCACAGGCGCGATCACGTGCAAACACAGGACGACTATCCAGGTACGTGAGCTCTAGCTGCAACATAAAACAAACCATAAACAGGAGTACCAACAGTATGGCTGTAAAGATCTTGCAGCTTACACAGGCCAATATCAATGTCTTGCGATACTGCGGCAGGCGAGAGACCACGGGATTCCCCTGCAGCACCAGCACCTTCAGGTTGGGCATTTGTTCGAATATTTTTACAATCAAAATATCATCGATGCGATTGTTGGCCAAATCCAACACCGACAGTGTCTTGCACGCGACCAGAGCAGCCAAGCTGGCGCTGTCCGTCAGATAATTCGATGTTATGTTGAGGGTATTCAACACCGGCAGTATATCCGTGCCAATGTTCTCTATTTTGCGTATGTGATTCTGGCTAACATTCAGCGTGTCCAAGTCGCGACAGCATTCCAGGTTCTCTATTTTGGTTATCAAATTATTCTGCAGATACAAACACTTGAGTTTGGTGAGCATCGTTAGGTTTTGTATCTCCGATATGGCGTTGCTCTCGAGCCAAAGGCTCTTGAGTTCGGTGTACTCATCCAGGTTTTCTATGCACTGATAGCCTGCAAGGGAAAAGGGAAAAGTGTCAGTGTTTGGCCATGAAGTTGACGCACGAATACCTTACCCTGAAAGTGCAAGTAGAGCACATCGTTGAGGCGTGGCGTTTGATATAATTTATCCCGCTTGCATATCTCCCTGAGGCCCTTGGCGGTAATGCGATTAAGGCCGGTTACCTCCGCGTGGCGTCGTGCATAGCCCGGCTCGCACATTGTGGCTGAGTTATTGTTCTCCTTTGCAAATGTATCCAATTTATTCGCAGAAGTTTCTATAATATTTGAAATGCTTTGAATTTTATTAATACTACAATGAACTATGAATTGTTGAAAAGGCACTGAATCAGCAGACGGAGACTCGTTTCGATTATTTTGATTAAGTAAACAAGCCTGCTACTTCTCTGCTATTGTTGTGTTGTCGATAGCAACGCTTGATTCGTTGCAGTTGCAACTCTGTGTTGTACACAACTGTACATGCTGTTTATAAACACTATTAGAAAGGGTTGCCATTGGCAACCCTTGAAAGGGAAGAAACAAAATTAATTAAAATTGTTTCAAATATTCTATCAATATGTAAATGGAATCTGATGTATGAATAAAGATATAATTTCGAGCTCTGTCTGCCATATACTATGATCGCAATAAATCTATCTATCGGACAATTTTAAGCAACTACAATTTTTGTTCCTACTGTGCGGAAGGAAAATAGTCTATGAATTCACGTTTTTTCCTTTTATTGTTGTCTATTGAGGGCAACACTTACAATTTGCTTTAAACATGATTCTGAAAATCCCTTAAAATGTTAAAGTAGTTAATTTTCTGTCGAATATATGATCGAATATCGTCTAAAAATAGCATTATTCGATGAAAGAATCTTGTGAATGTATATTAATATGAGTACTCCTGTTATATCCTTTTATAATATATATTCCATGTTTATATTTTCCATTTATAATTGTTCATTTATTTAAGTTAATGTTCTCAGTGCTGCACACAGTTGTTTATGTTGCTTGATTTGTAACACAGATTCAAATACAAGAATACAAATACAAATACATATTAAAAATGCATATAATGTTTGCTGTTGCTAATTACTCAGTTAAACACACATTCTGTTGTAGACAATTATTTATGTATCGTGTATTGTGTATTGCAAATATGCCGCTTGTGTGATTTTAAATTATTTAATTCAAACATCGATTCCAATGTTCTTTGATCGTCCATTATTAAAGCCTCGGTAGATGCAAAATGCAAGATGCAAGATCTGTGGTATGATGCAGTATGCAATGCGCGATTGTTTGTTCGATCTCAAATGTAAATTCGATATTGAAAGCATTTTTCCATGCATGTATGTTTGTATGAGCATATTATATATTGAATTATCGTATATATATATTTATGTGTGTGTGTGATCTGTGTTTGTTGTGTGTGTGTGGCTATATAATTCATAATAGGTTTAATCGTAATATAATAATAGTTTCTACTGACGAATGAGCACATAGATTTTAAAAAATAAGTTTCAACTGGTGGGGGATTTTCTAGGAGCAGGGGGGAATTGGGAATAAGCCACATTACATCCCCTGCATATACATAAAAATACATACATACATATACATATACATATACATATACATATATGTACATATGTATGTAGTTCATAAATGCACAAAAAATCTTAGAAAAAATTGTATATATAAAATCGTTGCAAGGACACTTTTCTGATCGAAATGTATGAGAATATTTAAATGGATATTTGATAGTAAGTATATAATTCGATATGTATATGAGAATATGTGATGTGGATGGGTGGGTGTTGTGACTTGGTATGAGAAAAATTAAATTTCAGCAATAAACATTTTTTAAATTTTCATTTGAGTGAGCAAATTTTGTTTTTCCCTTAATAAACTTAAGCTTAAATTTGTGGCCAAACATTAACCAAGAAATGCGGTAACAATTAAAGATGAACAAATGCTCAAAGACATATGATTAAAAATGTTCAACAAAAAGGAATGTTTGGAAAAGACTGGCAAGAAAAAGTAATGTTTAAATTTAAGGGAAAAATAAATACGAATATTTAAAAATCGTATGGGCAATATTTTGATGCCCGAATCAGCCTTCAGGGGGCGTATCGTATGGTAGGTATGTGGTTTTGTGAGTGTGTGTTTTTGTGATTGTTTGTGATTCAGAGACGGCAACGAGAAATCTTTTCGCATGCATATGACAAACTACAAACTACGAAAATTGTTCATTCATTCGTTCATTCTTCTTGCTGCTTCCCACCCGCTTCAAAGTCGACAGACGGGATCATCGCTGCGCAATCTAAACGTGATCGTAGCTCCGGCGAAACGAACGATACAGGCAGCAGGCAAAGAGTATGGTCAAAAGCTGTGTGGCAAAAAGCAGAGTTGATAAGAAGAAAATCCAATGAAAAGTGCCTTCCACTCACCTGTATACCCGCCACTGCCAGCACCACAGCGGCCAAGATCAATGTCTTCGAGTCCAAGATGCCCAAGAGCTTCTTCAAGCAGCCATTCTGTGTGGCATGCACCACAGTGCATTCCTTGGCCTCGCTCAAGTTAATGATAGAGCAGCATGCCGCTGGCAGGGTCTTATTGGGGTAAATATTCTCCCAATCGGTGGGTCCATAAGTTCCGCAGCAGTCCAGTTCCGTTTGCAACAGGGTCCAGGCATCGCGATAATCCTCACGCTCCTTATAGTGCCGCATGGTCGAATTGAATTGTCCCTCCATCATCTGCTGCAAGCCCGAATGCTTCACATACCCAGCCACGCCCAGGCCTATTTCGAACAGAAATATGACCACGGCGAGTATGGCAAAGCTGAGGATCATGCAGCTGCTCTCCTTGAGGGCACCGCAACAGCCCAGGAAACAAATGACGGCCACAGCGGCGCCTACAATCATCAGTATGATGGGCGCCGTCCAAATATGATCGCTAACAAAATTCGAATAGTGGGCATAATTCAATTGGACCATGCCACCCACCAGAAAGATGAGCAGACCAGTGAGCTATTTATAAACCGCAGATTAAAAACGGAAATTAAATTCTAAATTCGATTCAAAACTTACCGCAAATAGAAGATTGCAAAAGAATGTCAAATATTTGACACATGCCAAGCCGCCGGATGCCATTTTGCTATAGAAATTCGTACAACGTCGCTCGCGTTTGCTCTGATTCTTCGTACTGCAAGAAAGGGAATGAAGGGACAAAAAATATTAACCAATTCGCCCCAGGACACACACAACGCTCGCACATCAATCAATAAAACGCTGGTCAACCGCAGACACAAACACACAGTCATGGGCTCTAAAAAGGAAATCCGAGTGGCTACCATCCCGAAGCCAACCCCCAAATCACAGAAAATACACGCAACCAGAACACTGAACGGACTCTGGTGTCTCTCTCTCGCCCTCGCCCTCTCACTCTCTTATCGTTCACCTGTCGTCTGTCTGTCTGTGGATTAACCCTACATATAGCAGAATCCCCACACCCCACCCGCCTCACAACCCACAACCCACAACCTTTCTGAGCACTTCACTTCCCATAGAGCGAAAGTTGTCAAGTGCAGAAATTCACGATGGATGGCAAGCAAAGGCCCAACCAAGGCCCTTTTCGCACTGAGTGCATTTGCTGCTGCCATTTTCATTTTCATTTCATTTCCATTCCCATTTCACGTTTCATTGTATTCGTTTGGCCCAGTTTTAGGCGCATTATTATTTGTTATTACATATTACCCGTATATGTACATATGTTTTTTTGCAGTGGTTGTGTGGGTGTGGGTGGAGGCGAAAGTGCTCTCTATGCAAGTATTTGTTACAAGGACGACCTGCAATGAGTGCAACCACCCCACGGAATCGATTAGTACTAGTACGTACGAGTAGATAACAAATGCTTTCAGATCTAATGGGTTGCAGCTATAGCAACAACAAGTATAAACACCATATAACAACTGCACTCAAGGGATTATTCACAGTACTTTGTTGCAGTTGCTTGATAAGGAAGTAACCAGCAAGTATGGCGAAATGGTGTACCTATTCTTCCGCCATCAAAAGTACACAGAGAACAAAAAAATTACCAAATTTCAAAGATTTCTAACAAATGGCACCACAAATGAATTTCTAAGGGGACTGAGTAACGACTATCATGAATGTCGCGTCTCAGAACAGACAAAGCAAAAGACTGCACAAATATCACGCCATTTAAACATATTACAATTGTGCTCTGATTGGTGTTATCTTTTTTATATCGACTGACTTCATTGGGTAGCCTGTTTCAACTTGGACACTCACGACAGCAAAAATAAATGCATACTGCTTTTAAAATTGAAAGCGCTCACGCTTTTTATAGGGCACCAATGGTTTCTTATCTTATCAAAATGTATTGTCTATCGAAATTGTTCATGGTTTACTACTCATTCGGTGGGTGAATTGATTCATTCATAAGTCGCCACCACTAGAGAATATTTTAACCCACACACATTGCACAAGTAGAGTTTTTCCCTCATCCATTTAGTCTAAGCAAATTATGTTTATATACTCGTATGCCACACCGATCAAATCAGATCAGTTTGAACTCTTCAATTAGCCGGGGTCACTGGTCCAATTAGTTGATTGACACACAGCAGCAGCAGGGTGTGTGCTGTCCCCTCCCTCCTGCCATGGGCATAATATGCTACATATGCACGTAAATATATCTAACCCCATACCACCTCAAAGCATAGCAGTGTAAAGAGACCAAAATCGATCGTTTTAAAATTGTGTCAACGGTGGCAAAAAAAAAATAAGTTGGCCACGGCGGCTGGGCTTTATTAAATAAAGGCCTCCTCGCTTCGCTCACTTTCTATCTATAGAAGAAGCCGAGTGAAAAGTTTCACCTGTCGCACACGGACGCCTAAGTGGAGGAGTAATCAAATATACATTTCATTCACCCACGCGTAAACAGGACGATAAAAACACCGCCACTGGCTGTCAATAAACCGTTTGTTGTAGGTGGCGGACGTGTTGGCCAGCAGGGGACAGTGGTTACAAAATAAAACAAATCTAATAAAATATGAATATAGTTTTAAGAGCAAAAAAAGCCCAAACTATTTGATTCTTTAGGAAAACGTTCAGATTTCTTCACAGGATTGATTTTTGTAGCATTCAAAACTGATAACCTATGACCCTATAAAGCTAATCGTTGCTTGAATTTATTCTACGTTCACATTTAATCAGTGAAATGCTGAAATAAAACAAATAATATAATTCATAATTAAAGCAGACATTTTCACATTTAATATATTTTTTGCATCAGTTCTTCTGCCTTGAGCGGATTTCTCACAATTTATAGTAAGTCTTGCAAAAAGTGTAATCTCGAATTTCGCAACCTTGGGTTATTTCTGTCATTTGATAAGCCCTTGGGCTCCACTGTTGCTGTTCTTTCTCCCACTTTGAGCGGCGAGCTGGTGGAGCAATTACATATGGGGGAGTTGCCGGCTTAGGGCTTGGAATGGGACGATGATGGCGGTCACTGGGCCCTGTCCCATACATACATATGTATGCATGTAGGTACGAATGCATGTGTGCATAATGATACACCTTTTTATGTTGCGTGCCATCGACTGATTCCGGAAGCATGGACAATGGAATACCCTCCCGAAACTGACCCTTTGAGCTATTATTATACAAACTTTACTTGCCCCAAAAGTTACAGCGCAAAAGATGGAAAGGAAAGTGTTTGGTTGGGGCACCAGAAATGGGATCAATCGAAATCAAGTCTCGGGTGGAATCCGCGAGGGGTTAATAAACTGCAGCGAACTCAAGCGGCAAGCGCCACACAGAAAAAAGCAGTCTTCTTTTTTTGTAGGTTTAATTATTCAAGCTGTGGGCTGCTGTTTTCCATGTATAACTAGTTCCATACATACTCCAAATTCCTAGATTTCTCTCACTTCGCAGGTAGTGGTTGCCATGCCCCCGCGACGAGAAACAGAACAAAAGAGATGAGGAACAAAAGGCCAGAAAAGTAGAACGGAAGGAGGTAGTGAACCTGAAACGAAGAAAAATAACTGCACGTTCGTCTCGTCTGGCCCTGTCGCACTGCCTTGCTTGCTGCACTTGGCAACTCCACACATACACACAATACGCGCGCACATACCAACACCACCAGCTCCACAGAGTTGCGAGAAGGTTTCTTTAATAATTAACAGCTATATTTAAAAGTGTTTCCCACTTAATGTTGCACTTTATTAATACCAACGTGTGTCTTTCTGTGTGTATATACCTGATTCAAATCACTGCACTCTGCACTCTACACTTGCTATACGTTTGATTTTGTCCGCCAAAACAGCTCTCGCAGGTAAACAAATATTCAGTAGTGATGTTAGAATACTGATATACAATCTATCGATATATTTTCTTTTAAATAATATATTAATAGAAAATATTAATTTTGTGGGATATATCCAAATTAAATATTTTTACTGTTATTACAATCAAATTAACGCCGCTAGACTTATTTTATATAGATATGCCCGCGACTTTCATTGGTTAATGTTTCATCGATAGGTCGATAGTTGTGTGCGATAAGCATCGCCATTAGCAACGCTTTACAGCACTGCTTTCATAGTGGCGTTATTGCATCAGCTGCTGCTACCCGCGAATTTCTTGAAATTAATTGTGCAAATACAAAACAATTCGGCGTTTTTGCGTGTGTTGGAGTTGCTTATAATGATTGCTTGTACGTTGCCGTTGTCTGAAATATAAAGGCACAGCCGAATTCCTAATGTGAGCTCAACCAAAACCAAGTCAAAAACAGCACCAGCCTGCAGTCTCTGCAGTCGCAAATACATGATGAAATTTTCGGAACTTTAATGAAAGATGTGAGTAAACTGGTACAGATAGTGGACTCATTACACAATTTCAGCCAAGCGTTTCCGTAAGTGAATGAACTTTGTGTGTGGTTTTCTTTGAGCCGCGATGCGTCGGTGTAAGTTTAACCGTTAGAATGGTGGCCATGAAAAATGAGCCAAAAGGGGAAATCCACATACAGAAACTGATAGCTATAAAACTCTTTGCTGCTACAAACATATTAAAATTTAATAATTAAATATATTTAAAACAAGGAGAAATTAAGCAGTTCTGACCGTTATAATATATATTGTTGATCAGCATCGACAGAAGAGTCGACATAGCGCCATTTCTGTGCGTAGAAACTAGAAAATAACCTTTTTTTTATGCGTTTAAAGTTTAAACTAAAAGTTTGTGGATCATTATTTTTGCAGCATGCAATACATAATTTGGAGCTGCCCTAATTGGATCACTATATCATAGAGCTCTTATACGATGAATAGGGGAAAATTCAAAGGTAAATATGTTATTAAAAAACGCACATTTTGATATATGTATTTGTTTGCTTTATTCAATCAACTTTGCTTGGCATCTAAGTATACATACTATTTATATCAAATAGAATAGCATCCATTATTTTTACACTGGTATTGAATAGGGGATGTATCCATATATCGATCTTCCTTTACTTGTACACACCAAATGCTCATCGTTCTTAGACCATTCCTAAAGTACAGTTTATATACAATACGAGTAATTTGCTGTTTTCGTTTTTAGTATTTTGTTACATATGTAAATATTTGCTCATTTTTTTGGTGTGTGTGTTTAAATATAGATATAATAATTGATTTTGTGTGTGTGTGTGTATGTGTGTGTGTGTGTGGGGAGAAAAACATTTACAATACTTACTAAACATCTATATTGCAGTTTTATCCAAATATATACATATATTCCTGTATATATATATTTGTATATCATTTGTGCAACAGAATTTGACTAGATTTGACACTCGTCCACAAATAAAACACCTTTGTGTCATTTCGTTGTAGAAACCCCCCTGGTACGTACCTCCTCCAACTAACCGAATACGAATTACATATTGCTCTATGGCCCATTCCCAATGCCCTTTGTAGAGTTTCACTTCACTTCCACCTACTACTAGCACTAGAAATAGATGTACGTAATATGTATATATGTGTGTGTGTATGCTTACCGACTAACCCAAAATACTAAATCCTCGACTAATCAAACATAATCAACAAGCTTAACTTTCACACCCACGAGAACGAGGCGGCGTGGCGTCTCACCCCTAACTACTATTTTTCACTTAATTATTGCTAAGACCCAAGCATCCATTTACACACCCACCCACATCCACACCCACGCCCTCATCCACTCACACTGACACTCTCTGTATCATGCCACCCATCGAGCACCGTTATTTTATTACTGTTTACCGTTGTGGACGGTACCGTATACCACATTGCTATATCGGGTTGTCCCGCTCTGGCACACGTTCCCACCCGCAAGTCCTACAGTTCTGTTCTACAGGGCATGGGGTACAATCGGAAGTGTGCCAATTTCAATGTGCCATTCAACGTTTCGGTGTGTTAATTGTTTTGTTACCCTGCTCCGGGAACCATTACATCCGTAGTACGATAAATTTCAAGTGCATTAAAAAGATCATGGGTGGTAAATTAACTTATTGGCGCGTCACTCTGCCA
Source organism: Drosophila subsilvestris (assembly GCA_035043285.1). Lineage (NCBI taxonomy): Eukaryota > Metazoa > Arthropoda > Insecta > Diptera > Drosophilidae > Drosophila > Drosophila subsilvestris. The sequence continues at coordinate 6,929,603 of JAWNNB010001719.1, read as the reverse complement.
TCGTCGTCAGTGTCGTTGTCGTCTCTATCGTTCCGTAGTCGCGCCAGGGCTGCTAGTTAACGTTAATTGATGCTTTGTTTTTGTTGCTATTGCTGACAATTATATATATATAAATATGTGTATGTATGCATGTATGTATGTATATATATATAGGGAAACTCGTTGAGAGTTCAACTCCCTTTCATCTGTATCTGGTGTTTGCTTCCGTCCGTTTTTACTTCATTTCTATATATACAATTACAGTATTTCTCTACTATAATCTACTATACTTATGGGGCTCTTATGTTACAACAACTTTGGATTAATTGCATAATACATGTATATATTGACTCTATTTTGAATCTATTTCTGTTGATTATCGTACAATCTAGGGCTTAGCTTTTGTTTTTGGTATGTATAGGGTTTTAATATTCCATATATGCATTTTTATGGTTAATTTTTTACTTAGATTCTATGTACGTATATTAATTCTAAATTCCTATATAATTTGCTGATATTTCAGGATGAGTTCTAGTTTTTTTGTCCATTTCGATTAGGTGTATTTTGTTGCAGAACTAATTTTTTGGAATGGTGGAATGAAACAGAGATGAAGTACAGTTGTGCTTAGGTTTAAATTAAAGAGAAATACTAAATAGATGAAGGAAAAGATTGAAGTACAGTTGTGCTTAATATTTTTGAATATTTGCAGTGTATTCAGAATTTAGGTATTGTATCTGAAAGGTTTATCTTAAAAATATGTACCGCATTGTTTGGAAAACAAGGTACACTGCCAACATCTAAGTTTTTACTACTATTTCTATGGCAAAATATCGTTTACGTTCGAATAATTTAATTTCTTAAACTACATTCCACTCAGGGCAAACAAATTTGTTGCCTTTTCCCGCTCTTAATATGCTATAAATTCTATTTTTATCATCTCTATAATCCGTAGATCATGCGACACCTTAGAGGAACTCTCGAAATGGTTCATCGAAATTATCATTAACATCTGTAAAGTTTCCGGAATTGTTACCCACACCGACACCCACGCCGGACACAACCCCAACGCCCACGCCAACATTTACCCCGACACCCACACCCACACCAACTCCAACGCCAACTCCGACGCCCACATTAACCGTTGTGGATCCATTCAGGATGAGTGTCGGCTGCTGTTGGGGCTGCTGCTGCTGTTGGGTGAGCATCATTGTGGCTCCCATGTGGCCATGACCATGCATCGTCTGCTGCTGTTGCTGTTGATGATGGTGATGCTGTTGCTGTTGCTGCTGCTGCTGCTGTGGATGATGGGATGTGGGCTCCAACTGTGTCTGCTGCATATGCATCGCCTGGGGCTGGAGACTCTGCATCGCAGGATTGGCCGAAACGGCGGCTGCATTCAGCAGAGTGCCATCGGCAGCGGCCAACAGAGCACAATCGTAGGCCCCACCATTGGCCAGAGCATCCTCAAAGCAAAGTGCGGCCGCGGCATTGGCCGATGCACCATTCGTGCCACCACTGGCGTCCGCCGTGAGGCTGGAGAGGAGGACACCGCCTACGGCACCGCCATTCAGCTCCATTGCAGCCGCCTCCTCGTTCCGCTTTGAGAGTATGATGTGCGTCAGATTGATGATGTAGTTTTTGGCCAGCGTCAGTGTCTCAATCTTGGACAGCCGCCGCTCCATCTCCACGTGCGGAATGACCTCGCGCAGCGACTGAAACGCATCGTTCAGGCTGTGCATTCGCATGCGCTCCCGCTCGTTGGACTCCAAACGCCTGAGATTCCGCTCCTTGGCATTCAGCGCTCCCTTGCGCCGCCGATTGGCATTCGAATTCGAAGAACTGGAATTGGCACTGTTCGGAGTGAGGCTCGACGGACATCCGCCGTTGCTCGGCTGTCCACGACCTCTGCTCGAGGGCCGTTGATTACCCTGGGAATGACCCTGCGGATTGTTGGTGCTGCTGCCACCTCCATTGCTGCTGCCGCCCCCACCGCTCGTATCATCGCTCTGCGAACTGGAATCTGTCATCTCCAGATCGTAAGTATTATTGCTTAACTGCAGATGAAAGATACACACACACACTCAATATCAATGTCACTCTGTACAGATCTCCTACTCGTTGGCTGCTTACCTGTGAGGTGCGTCTTGTGACACGTCTTACGGGCCGGGAACTTCTCTCCGCCGACTCTGGCGACAAGCCATTGTGTCCATCTGTGTTGTAGTTGTTGTTGTTGTGATGCAACTGCTGCTGAAGCTGCATAAAGTCGTGGCTGCTGATCAGTTCCGTCAACTGTGTGGCATCCATGGTTGGTGGGTGGTTGGTGTCTTTAAAGAGCTAAAAATTACAGGTAATTTATAAAAATTAATTCAAGAGAATGAAGGTGATTGGTTGAGGTATTGGTGATGATCGGAAGTGTACAAATATTTGCTGTAGGACAACTAAATGTTGACAATTGTGAGATATTCTTTATGAAAGACTGAAAAGGCTCTTTGGAAATTTCTATCCCCTCTATCCGAAGGGCTTATCAAAACCTCCTCTGTTGATTTCTCTATTTCAAGGCGACTCTATATCCCCCATATCCCCTTTATGATCTCCTCGTTCCCTTTATTATCTGTCAGTTTATTGTTGTCTTTTTTTTGGCTAGTCAGCTTTTTAATACTCCCCATAATTGCAGAGCTTTCTGTCAGTGTTTGTTTTATGATATTTTATCTAGCATTTTGTTCTCTTAACCACATTTGAATTATTTGTGTGTGATATTCGTTATCTTCAAATCGATATTTGCTATATGAAAGTTGGACCGGACCCATCACACGTGCTGCTATTTGACACATAAATTAGGTTAGATGACACATTCATACGAATGTCCAAATGTCATTTGAGTTCTCTGTGGCAATGTATCTAGAGTATCTAGAACACATTGTGTAATTATGATTAAAAATTTGCAGACAGAAATATTGCATTGTTGGCATCAAAAATTTTGAATTGAGATCAAAGATATTGTTTGTTCTTTGTAGTATGTATGTATAGATAAAGGATCTACGATATGTGAATATATAATGAATGTATAATATCTCATTTTTCACATGGTATATAGTAGAATCCATAGTTATGTGTAAATTATATAAATTCTTGTCCAAAGGCATTTGTTTAAAAAGCGGGCTTCATTACTATATTTTCGATTTATACTTTCACATTTCTACGTACAAAATTTAAATAGTTTGAATTTAAATAATTTACTTTAAGAACCGATAAAAAACAGTTCCTCACGCATTTATGAATAATATTTAAATTAATATTTGTAAGGGACTTCGGAAGTTAAAGTAAAAGAAGATTTTGTGCTGGTTTTGTATGTGATACGATTTTGTAATGCTATTATGATATTTCTTCCGTAAAAACCCACTTCCTTTTGTTATTTCTGTATGTATTTTCTTGCTATACTGCTATAGAAAAGTGAATCCTACTTCTGAACATTTTCAGCATATAACTCTTAAAGAAAGAACTCAGCAGGGCAATACTTGATTTGTTTTCCCACAAGGATATTGTGACACACATTTTCTAAGACGACTCTCTCTGTTATTCCTTGGCAATTATTTTTAGAAAGAGTCCCTAAGCCGTACCATTTCGCCACCCCCTAATAATCCCCCAGAACAATCATGCAACGCTAATCAACGAGGCAGCAAATAGTAAGAAATTATAAGACGATATCCCCCTCCTTTTGTTTTTAATTTTTTTGCACTCAATCCTGTTGCGCTTGGGGTCAAGGGTCAGTCGGCGTGAACAGAGATTTCATTGTACTTGAAAAAAAAACTACCGTGAGAGAGAAGAGCAGCAGAATCTTGTGCGGGGCGGGGGGGAATGGTTTGTCGATGAAATGCTTTCGCGCTTTCTGTCGTTGTTATGGTTATGCCCCTTGGCTTTCCAGCATTTGACCCGGAACCCCGTACTGCTGTGGAACAGTTTAAAGAGTAGAGCAGACGCAGGACATGAGACACGGGGAATGGGGACACGATACTGAAGGAAAACACGGACTTTGTTGTAATAGAAAACGCGCACTTTGCGGTGCATTTTTCTTCGCTTTTCCTTCACTGAGGCTCCGCTGAGTGAAACAAAAGTGTCGCTATTATTTAACGACAACAGCTCCTTGGGCTCTCTTTCTCTCTCTCTCGGACCATGGACTATGGACTATGAACTGTTTGGCGGGTCTTTAAAAGAAATGTTAAGAGAAATGACTACAATACAATGCATACACAGCGGTGGTCCTGACCGGGTGAAGGCAGCGTTAAGTGAGGAGCGGAATTTACAAACGATATGTCAGAACGATAGTTCAAAACAAATTCATAGATTTTTCTATAAATATCTGAAAGCTTTTTATCATTATGTGTTCATAAACAAAATTCTTAATAAAAATAGCAGAGAAAATATATATATGAATATTCCATGAAAAATTTACTTCGTTCATTCTCGGTATAATCCTTGCAATAGTTGTTAAAAATAGCTCTTGAAGTTTAACTAATTTTCGACGTTTAGTAAACAATAATTTAATTTAATTTAGTAATACGTTAACAGAAAACATTACATATTCCCTGAAAAGTCTGCTTTGAATGTGAGGATCTTTAGGTAGCTATATTTTCACTACAATCCCAATCCCTGCGATACTTGTTAATAATTCCGCTTGAAATTCCTCCAAAATTTCCTTTCAATATTCTATATTCAAACGAACAACCTACGGCCCATTATCGTATAGGATACCATCTACCATCTCTAGCACCTTATGGAGCGCTCCCAACTTCAAGCTGTGTATAAGGTTATAGGGTTACACTGATGTTATATAATGGCTTTCGGTTATAAAAAGACTTGGGGGGAAAGGGCAACAGTTTGTCCAATGAGTCGCCGATTTGTCGCCATCGAAAGGGGGGTCGGTCTTGGCTTTAAATGCAGATACTTGCAACATGTTGCTTGCCCCTGCTGTTGAACCTGAAAATGCAGCTTCCTTTGTCTGGCGGTACGCTTGACATGGTCTGCAGATCTGGGGGTCTGAGGTCCTTAGCAATGCTGCAGCAGCAACAGCAGCGGCAACCCAGCAGCCAACAGCCAGTCAGTCAGCACCTGGTCTTGTGTAATATTTATTATGCTTTCTAGTAAATAAAGCATACTTTTTCGTGCCTTTGTGCGTTGCTGCTTGTGTGGGTTGTGCGCCGTGGACTGGGATGGGGGCATTGGGGGCTCTTAGGTTGCAGGCAACGTTGTGAACTGCATTTGACAAGTGTATTGGGGTAATTCGTTTGTGGTTATGTGTCATTAAATGAGATCTGTTTCGAGCCTGGAAGGCGGTCGGAAGCTTCTATTGAGAATTATACCAGCCCCAAATTTTGGGTTAAGACGTTCAATGCCTTTTGGGTTGATTGAATAATAAATGATTGAATGATTTGGATTTCAGTTAAATTTTGTTTGGATTGGATAATTTTTCTTAACTTTCATCTAGAAATAGTTTTTTTATAAAAATAGTCTTCAAATATTGGAAGTATATAAAAATACTATGAATTTTTTTTCGATTTTATGATGAAAACTTGTTAATAATGAATTTTGCGATAAATACACACAAATTATAAATTTGAAGAACATTACTAAAAGGTTTTTTTTATTTTCTTTACATATTTTCTAGTATGTTTGGTTTCTATTTTTGTTTTTGTGTTATTTTTAAACCTGAATTCCCCGTAATTTAAAGCTGAGGTTCTTTCTTGTTTTTTTTTGTTTTGATAAAAGGTGCTAGAATGTTTTTAACTATTTATATCTAATTACTCCAATTTAAAACTTACATTCACTTAAAATGTATTAACCCAGTGGCGTATTTTTGCTTGATCCTTAATTTTTTTCACACGGATCTTTCAAAAATATCTCTGGACACTTTTCACTTAAGGTTTTTTTGGTACATTTTTTGGAACCACTTTATTTGACACACACACACATACACGAGATTTATGCCTTTTTCTTTTTTCAAAATTTCATCATATTTTTATTAATTTTCTTTTAAATTTCAGCACTGAAAAATCCGAGCGACGAACAAATTGCGTTGAGCCATAGACCGAAACTGAGCGAAACGCACGCCGTGGAGCACCGGAAACGCGGAAGCGTTGAGGATGACGGACACTTGTGGAATGGTTGCAACAGTGAGGCGTCCTCTGCCTCTGCCTCGTCGACAGGCGAACCCGAGTCCCACGGCCAAAGGCGAATCACAAGCTTGGCCGAACATTCCCGAAGTCACGCAACAAGTCTAACGGTTCGCCAGAAGGGGGGCTGGGGTCGGGGGCCAGCCCGAGTGCCCGAGTGCCCGAAGCGAAGCGAACTGGCGAATGGAGAGCATTTCAAAAGGCTCAAAGAATGAGTCCCACGATTCTGAGTGAGTTTTGTTACGTCTCTTTTGTTTTGTGCTTTTTTTTCTAAGCAATCGAGTCGGGAGCGAGACCCCCACACAAGTGAGGCCTACAAATGGGGTTCGGTCGACACAGGAATACCTGGTAATTGGTATTTTGTTATTGAAAAATTAAATAAAATAGAAATAAGTTGAAATAGATGAAACTATTTTTTGGTAAAGTTTCCCTTCTTTGAAAATCTCTTAAGAGAGGTTAAAAAATACCTTAAACCTCAAGTGTCCGATGGAATACGATGCAGTAACTTTTAGCAATACAAATCTTTATTTATTTTTGTGATAATTTTATTTTTTACATGTGTAAATTGGCATTTTAGCCTGAGGCTCTACATTTTCTTTCTATTCTAATCCTAAATTTTAATTTTATAAATTTGTAAAGCATTGAATTTTAATTTACCTGAATCACATATAAATCGGGTATGCTCCTTTATCCTTATGTCATATTTAGGGTATTCTAACGCTGCCCTTATCACATTACACGTTATCCCAGAGTGAGAGCCCAGAGCCCAGACCCAACCCTCATTCGCCCAACGGGGTGGCTTGTGTTTTGGAGTTTCTAGACATGTCACACACCACGTGCTGAGGCCCACAACTCCAGACGCAGGGGGTAGCGGAACAGTTCTGCAAGGAGTGTGGGCTGTGTGGTATGTGGGTGCCTGATTAGTCCCGCTGACGCATGTTGCCCCATAGCTCACTCACACTCTCTCTCTCTCTCTCGCTCTCTGTGTGCGGCCTGCATTCGACTTGGACTTGTCGCCCAGCCTAGGCCAGCTCCTTCATTCCTTTGTTACCAACTCCGATTGAGCGCCCCCGAGTTGTTGTATACTGTTATTATTATTATCGTCTGTTTGTCTACAGCCCTGTTTCTGTTGCTGTTATCACAGTGCTTACATCCTTATCGGTTGGGTTTTATCTCATGATAAACTACGAGTATTGTCGACAGATAATATTAAATGTTGCCGAAGCAAAGTTCTCTTTTGCTTTGCTTTTTGGAAAGTTGCATGCGTGCGCTGCCTGCCCTTTTTCTATAGAATTCTGTGTGGTTTTTCATATATGAATTATTCTCGTTCGTTTTGTTTGATGTGGCTCAAAGGGTTTTCTTTTTAATATGTAATTGCTGGAAAATATAGTAGAGTAACAGGAAGCGATATATGTACATAGAAGGGAAATTTATGGCTAGTTAAAAGAGAATGGAATGGAAGCGCTGCCATAGAAAAGTTATGGATAGTAAAAGAGAAGAATGAAAGGAAAAGGGGCATAAAGGATTTCGGTAATTAATAAATACTGGGGGAGGATTTCCAGATAAAGAGATTGGATAGACAGATTAATACTAAATAAATCATTTTAAAACTCTGAAAATTCTAAATAATATTGAAAAATTGCTGGATAAAAAAACGATTTATAAATAAATACATATTTTAGATACAAAATTTTTATTAAAATTTTATTGCAATTTTTTGCGTTATTTATATTTAAAACAAAACAAATTCGTATTTTTATCACCTTAAAAAAATACGAAATAACAATAAATAGTACATGTTAAGAAAGAGTTTTAAAATATTTTTTTTTAATTTTTAGATGACTTAGTGGAAGAAATAATAATAATAGATTTCAACGATTTTCTATAAGAAACCTGCTTTAAAAAGTCTCTTATACATTTTACTCTCTCTGTTTTGAAGGATGTATGTATCCCTTTGTTTACCGAATGTAGATTCGTCTTTTTTTAGATTTCAGTACCTCTTCCGCTTTATCCCATAGTTCTCCGAATATTTCTAAACTCTTAAACTCCCAAGCAAAATGTTAATTTGAGTGTAAAGCTTCGTTCCGTATCTATCATCCCCACTTTGGTGGCATAAAAATAAGTCAACTTCAGCCTCAAGTGCAGTACTCCCAATGCAGCAGGAGCAGTAGTAGTCCTGTGCTGCTCTAGTCCTGCCCGCAAATTCCTCTTCAGCCAAGTGTTGCCAAATACAAATTGACAGTTAATATTTTTAAACTGGCAAGTCGATGCAGCATCAACAGAAGCGACAGCAGCGGGATTAGGGCCAGAGGAGGTTGAACGGCGGAACACTGTCGACAAGGACATTATGTAAATCACACGACAGCAAAGGGGCGCGAGCGTTGGTGGCTCTATCCAACAGCAGCAGTAGAGATGTGGAAATAATAAACAGGAAAGAAGAAAAATACGAAAGGAGATGCTTTCGTTTCAGAGTCGAAGCTTTTAATGCTCCTAAAAATGGATTCGATGGCAGATATACGATCTATTTTCAGTATGGAAAGAGTATCAGATGGATATCATTTCAGAACCAGAATAAATATAATTTTTAGAGTCGTAAAACCTTCGTTTTGTATTGCAGACACCTCCACGAGTCGGTGTAGCCTTCTCTTTGAAGGGCATACAAAAATATAGAATGTAGACAGAGTCTCGGACTTGAACCGAAGGCCGAGGCTGCTGCTGCCAGTAATTGCGTGGGCGGTAGCTGCTTACAGTCCTCCACCGGCAAAGAGCCTTTTGATTATTTCCCATCCAACAGAAGTTCAATGCAGCAGCTAGCAGCCTAGCCTCTTGTTGTTTCTGGTTCCTTTACAGCCTGCCTCCTGCCTCCTTGTGGCTGTGTTTTTGTCTGCGCTGTCCTGCCCCTATCAACAGTTGGTTCAGGGTCTGCCTTCAGTTTTCAGGGTTTGCGTTCTGGTTCGGGTTTTCCTTCACCCTTAACATATTAAACCGATCATTGTACTCGACATTGGCATCTCAACACACAAAAAGCCAAAGCAAACAAAATGCACTAATAAATATTGTATTTAAGAAGAAAAGGAGGAGAGGCAGCAGCAAGTTCGGTATTTTAGTTGGAAAATCTATACAAAAAAGGTGACGAATGTATTTTATATTATAACTAAAGAGTATTGGAAATGATATAATGAGAAAATAGATGGAAAAATATTATTATTATGTGTACATACATTTTATTCGCAATTGAAAGTGTGACAGGGGCTTTAACCCCGCTTTAGGAACCAGAAAACACCCCACAAATACCTATTAAAATAACATACTTACCAATTTCCATACACCAATTTATTTTATAATCTCTAATGCCCTCCCAATCACCCGACCAACATTCCTGGCAACCGCAAATTTTGATTTAATTCCAACCTCCGGGGGAGGGTCAACGACTTTAATGCAATCAGAAAAGAGGTCTCTCAGCCGAAACACACGACTGGCATATTTAAGCAGCCGGGCAGGATCTCCAGGATCGACTTTAACACGTTTAAGACACAAATTTAATCATGACAAGTCCCCACACCCCCGCCAAGTGGGTTGGGAATCGCACCCGCGGTTATTTAAAAACAACGAAAGAAAATATTATAAGGCAATAATATAATAGAAAGGGAGGAAATGTTGGCAGTGCGGGGGGCATGGACTTATACTCCTAGCTGTGCCTGCTCTGCCCTCAGGGTTGGATGCCCACCCACGCGGCCTGTCAAATGTCAATAGCAAAAAAGGAGCAAAAAAAAGAGTCCCCGACAGCTGCTCCAGGCCTTCAAGCTCTGATCACCGCAACACCCCCATACTCCGCTCTCTCTCTTTCTCTCTCGAAGGAGCGGTTGGTCATTCAGTTGGCATATTTACATTTATTATGGAGTCCCCAAGTCTGTAGATTGACGTCGTACCCCCCTACAATAAATAAGTATTTTTCAACATAATCGGCCGTTGTAATATTTACTCTTCATAAAGGTCCTTTTGGGCAGAAGTAGGATGGTGTCAATGGGGTCAAATTTGTGTGAGAAGTGAGGCTGATGGGCATGAATTTCGATGGTTTTTCGTTGGTTTCTAAAGTGATTTTCTGTGGAGTTGAAATTTGGGATGAGATTTGGGATTGATTTGAATGCGAATTTGTGTAGAAAAGCTCAGAAAATGTAAATCTAAAAATAACAAAATGAAAATTTGTTTTTGAAGAAAATCAATTACATTTTTTTTTTTAGTAAAGATTAGTAGTGCTAAAATCCTACAAATCTACACCGATCAAATAGACCCCATTCAAATCTACCCCACGTTTTCTTCAATATTCCCTTCAACGCTTTTCACATTTATACTTTCAATAAATTTCCATAAATCTGCAAAAGGGTGGAGAACCCTTTAAATACTCTGTCCAAAATACATCTCAAAGGAGTGAACTTGTATTTAAACAAACAACTTCAATGCTTGTTAAGTCTGTGCCGTCACTCAATGAAAAACGGGGAGGAAGGGAACAAAAACAACAAAAAATTGTATAAATAATTATTATTTACACACAGCGTGGCTCTTCTTCTGTGGGACTATGGCTATGGCTCTGGCTCTGGGCTCTGTGGCGGAGAAACGAGCGATTTTATGGCACGCATTTTGATTTAACGAGCCAGAAAGGCATCAGGCATCAAGGCAGGCAGGCAGCCAACATATGTGAAAGGAAGGCTTTTAGTGGGAAGGCTTCTGCTGCCATAGCCCCTCCTTTTTGTATGCCTCAGTGGCTCTCTGCAGTTGCTAATTGGTGTCATTAAAAAGTTGAAGGCGAAGGCGAGTCTTTTAAAAATATACGAGTATCTATGTATTTATGTTCCCCCACAAGTATAAATATTGCGCATACGTCATGGGTGCGGCCGTCAGCAACTGCTTTACAATGTTAATGTAATCAAAGTTTAGCTTCCGCCTGATTTGTGATTATGAAAATCATAAACTTTTGCCATAAATAAAATACAGAAATTCCGTGCAGGTGCACCTTGACACAAAATAAAAAAGAGCAACAAATTGTTGGAAAAAAAAGGTTACTTTACTTGATAAAAATTAGCATTTAAATTACGGGAACAGGGTTCAATGAAGCGCTATTAATTGGAATGTTCTAGCCAGTAGGGAGGGAGCAGTCGATGACGTCTGGAGAGCCTGCCTTTGATGGCCCCGCGATTTGCACCTGGGCAAAAAAGTGACACACCGGATAATTGTTATTGATGGCGCATTACGAGTCCTTGCGGCCGTCGCTGCTTTGTAGCCTGTTGCAGTCGATAAAAGTTTTCTGTGTGTTTTGAGCCACGGAAATGAATGGCAAATGAGGCTGTTATGTGGCCCTGGACTGTATCTGTGTGTCTGTCTGTCAGTGGCACACTGTCGAAGAGCGGAACACGACCTTAGGCCTGTTAATGTCTGCCTAGGATTTATATAATCTGTCTTTTATTGGAATGGCAAACGACTAAAATTATATCTTGATTATAAGTTTAGCTTGAGCTTGGGATTTTAACATTAAAGAAAATTAAAAACTGTAATGTAGTGGAATTTAAATGCGGATAAAAGTCTTGATGATTTTTAAGCGATGAAAGATACGTTAGCAGCTTTTTTAGTAGACGTGAAAGATTTTAAATACCTTTTATTAACTTTATTTTAATTTTTAACATCAAAATTATTGCTCTTAATTATTTTTAAAACATTATTTCAACCCATTTGATGACTTGGAAAGTTGTTGGCCAAAGATGCGCCCTCAGGATTCAGGATTGGCTCTAAAAATGTCGAAAATTATATAAACAGATAAGGTAAGAAGTTTTGATGGCTCTTAAGCAGTACAAGATTCGCCTAAAGCAACATTTTCGAATTTTGAGAAGTTCGTAAATAACTTCTACATTATCCATCCAAAGTCTCAAACTAAATTTCAACACAATTTCCATAGAATTATGATCCCGAAGCAAGTGCTAAAGCAGTATTTCAACACATTTGAAGACTTGGAAAAGCTGATTGATCTTTTAATAACTATAGTCTATCAAAACGTAAGTAAATTGTTCCCTGTTTAATGAAACTCTCTCTATAAATTTTTAAATATTTTCAAACCGTATAACAAACCCAATCAATGATCTGCAAAGGTATTTTTACCCCTCAAAAATTAGTATTTCATACATGAATTATTACGGTTCTAGGCAAAAACCATTATACTATTACCACTCCAATCGTAAAAGCTAAAAGATTTGACTTCTAATCCATAAGAATAATATGGTATTATGATTTGTCTGCCAGAGATAAGATTCCATTATTCCGGGCTTACCTTTTCACACACACACTGAAACAATGCGTCAAGGCCATCACGCACACATAAACCCATTCCACACACACACATATACATACATATAATACTTATATAATACACTAAAATCTCTGCAGAAAGGGAGAGGCAGAGGCAGAGGAGAAGGGCGGGAAAACAGCAATGCATATTTTAATTTTCGCACACGACACGGATGACAATGAAGAGGCAGTGAAGAGGAGGCTTGTGAGAAAGGGGAAAGTACGGAGGAAGCGTATGGGAGTAAGAGAGAAAGCGGAAATAGAGAACGAGTGTGGGAGTAAGAGATGTGATGAGTGTGAGAGAAATAGAAGAGTGGGTTTGGGAGAGGCAAGAGAGAGACTCAGTTTGCTTGGTGAGGCGGTCGTCTGGCTGGCGCCGCTTTGACCAGCCGCAAATGAGCGACGCCCCTGGCATCACCCCCTCCGGCCAGACGCCCTTTAATCACCCAATCGACACACACACATACACAAACGAAAAGAGAGAGACAAACGCATACATGTGCACATACAAATGGAGAACAATCTATTTACATTTACACCAAATGTACAAATTTATTTATCGGTGAGGGAAGGGAGTGAAAAGCCGTAGGAGAAGGAAGAGCAGTAAGAGAGGGGGGAGAGGAAATAGAGAGGGGTGTGGTGATAAGCGAGAGGGGGGTTGTAAAAGAAGGAAACGTCAACCGATGCGACGTCACGCAAAAACTTGTTTGCGTTAGCGACCCAAGCGCACAAAAGTAGGCAACGTTATCTGCTCTTTTGCGGTGTGTGTGCGAGCTAGCTAGTGTGCGAGTGTGTGTGTGTGGGTGTAGTGTGGGGAAATAGAACATGTTTACCCACACAAGGGTACCCTGAGTGTGTGTGTGTGTGTGTGTGCGCGCGCGTGTGTGGCATGCTGATGAGTTCTGTTTTGTTGTTTTTCTTGAGCAAACTTTAATTGTTTTTGATTTTTCTAAGGATTCAAGTGACGCGAGTTTTATTTCCTTTTCCATACACTTTGCGTGCGAGAGAGAGTATTATGAATTCAAGGAAACGTTTGCTTAGCAAAGCGGTAAGGAACTACATAAAACCAAGTTTATATGCATATGTAGTAGTCGGATCATTTCTGAAGATAAAAACCCACAGTCGATGCTTTTTGCTGCACTAAATATAGAAATTGAAACTGAAGACATTGGAACACTTTTTTGTATAGATTTTAAAGAATAAAATCTCTCTTTTGTATAAAGAACTGAAGGAAACATTAGAAATTGCAATTTTAAACAGATGTGCCAACAATTTTTATTGAACTCAACAAAATTTCATCAAAATATGATGACTATAACATATAATTCCCATAGAAAAAATGACACTTTAAGAGTATCAAAATATTCAGTTGCCTAAGCTAGCCTTACTTTTATTTTCCTTCTTGATTGCTTAACCAACAAGGAATGATGCAAGGATACATTTCATGGTTAGGGGGACTGCATGTCCTTTTTTTTTTCTTTCATTGAAGCCTTTTCAAATGTTCCAGTTGACAAACAAATCATGTCATAGCAAAGAAGTATGAAGCAGGGAGTGAGTGAGAGAGAGAGAGAGAGACAGAGAGAGAGAGAAATGGAATGCTTCTTCCTCTTGGCTAATTAAATGTACATTTGTAGAGCTTCCCCTGAGGGACATGGCAGAAAGGGAATGATGGGGAGGGGGAGTACAAATAGAAAGAGGAATGTCAAGAGTAGAACCGAACTCTTTCAATTGCAGTGACAAGATTCTTTCGCACAGTACGCAATGCACTGAGAGAAAATCTGTGAATTGGATAAAGACTTCTGGGAAGTACACAAGAGGAAGTTCATGTTTCTTTTTCGTTTCTACGTATTTTTGTGCAACTGCTTTTAATTTTATATATATAATATTAAATTTAATGACTTATATCTTTAAAAAATCAGCCTAAGAGCATGACTTTTACGAGCAGTAATGCGGACATTCATTCGCAATGAGATGCTTATTTATTTTCAAAATATCTTTGGCTATTTCGTTCTTGCTTCGTTCTCTAATTCCTGTCAATATTCTATGACTTCTCCCAGTGTACATCCAGCCATGAATTCGTACACAGCAATGCACCACTTTCCAGCGCTTACCACTTGAAAATGTCCAAACAGCCAATTGCCCAAATGTCACGTACACGTAGACACACAGGCAATAGGCAAAGGCACAGCAGAGATTCGTGTAAATGTCAAAGATGTGCCCCAGCCAGCCGAGGGATACCGCTAATTGTTGCACATGTTGCACACTTCACGGCGTTCTCCCGTTCCCCCGCACTCTACACTGTACTGTGCTGTACTGTATGCAGTTGGCTTAAAGCCTCTGCTGGTACAATGCATTCGGTGCATGCCACGGGTTCGAATCGGAGTCTGCTGCTCCAGCCTCCTCTTTGTTTTGTGGCTCATCTGCGTGGCAAATTGAAAATTGCGCTCATTTATTTCATTATTGGGAAAAAGGCAGTGGAGAAACGATTTTGTTTCCCATTCAAATAGCCGTGAAATTGCATTTTATTTTGTCTGTGACCAAACAAGGGGGCAGTAAGCAGCAAAGAGACGTTAAGGAAAGTGCTGGAAAAGTGTGGCATTAAATCTTTGGTTAAAGCTGATTTGCATTTAAATCATTGATTGATTGATAGAAATATAAAGGAACATAAACAGAAGAGAAAAGAGAACTTGTATTGGGTTTGGGGAATTTATAATACTTAATACGCCTGGGAAAACTATTTATTCTTTAATCTACAGACTGTGTATTAGATATTTTGTACCTTAAAGGCTTCAAGCTCCTTAAAACTATAATAAATTGTGCTGATAGCCGATGCAAAACCAGGCCAGGGATTACATACGACACCAGATAGGGATATATTAATTATATACACAGGTTCAATATAGGTAAATGCTACAACCCCCTTCTTCTTTGATTTTGTAGGCAAAATATTTAAATATCTTGGCTATACCAAGAGTATTTCTTATACAAAACTTGTGCTCTTCCCCTAATAGTGATTTCTATAAATATCCAATAAACACGAGAAATAATGTGTGTTACCACTTGTTTGAATAGTTTCCCTCCCCTACCATAGTGAAGAACCCACCCCTGCCATATCAATGCAACCCCATTTGCCGGGCGCATAAACATTCCAATTGAATTGAAATTGGCCCGCATTTGTAGCCCGCTTGACTCTCTACATTGTTTACATATTATTTAACTTTATTTTTACGTGCAAAAGGTGTGTAAATGGAAATGGTGAAACAGAGAAACGGAAAATGTGTGAAAATTGGGTGGCGTGCGGGTGGGCAGATAAGCAGCTAAAAAAACATTTTCGCACTCTATGCGATTAGATAAGCGAAACAAAACAAAAAAATAAATGGGGAAAAACAAAAAATCAAACAATTGCTGGGGTCTCATAAAATTTGCTTGTAATGGAAAGTAGAAATTTGTTATAAACAGAAAAAAGGAAAATCAAATGGAAAAGCAAATGAAATTGCAACAAAATTGAATCTGAAGGGAAGATATTCCCTTCCCATCCCTGTGGCAGCCGTCTCCACATTCGGAGCGGTGAATATTCCGTCGCGTGTACTCTGTAATTATGAACATCTAAAGGGAAGCTTTTGTCCCATGCTAAGAGATAAACCAATTTGGGTTTTTCTTTGTTTTTATTTGGTGTGTGTGTGTGATAATTACATAAGTATTACATACATCATACATAGTTGTACATCCTACTCTGCAAGTGGAATGCTGGGATATACTACCCTAGCAGAGAATATTATTATATCGAATTGATGTTTGTAATGCTGAGAGGAATTTTTTTATATTTTCAATATTTTATAGCTCTCTACGGAGACGTTCTCTATGTTGAGTTTAGTTTAAATTGGTCTTCATTTAATTTACTTTCAATTTCTTTTTTTTTCACACTTATTGCGCGTCATGCAGAAGCGCTCATCGGTCAGCTATTAGGGTAAAATGCTGCTATTTTATTGTGTCTTAAATCGGAACTCCCTAGCATATATTGATGTAGATATCGTGGGATAAATGTTCCTAAAAGTGTACCCAATACTTCGGCCTTTTGATACCCACAAAATTTCTCTCTTATTTCTGTTTAGTTTTTTGCTCAGTTCTCTAATATAATTTATATGTACTAATGGATGCCTAATACGGTTAGCTCATGAGCCATGGTGACTCACTCAAGCAATTACATAAGCCACAGTCACAGTCACTGCCACCGAATCCCCCCTGCTACTGCCCCTGCTCCTCACATGCATGAGATTATCTTTTAGAATCAACCGAAAAATAAATAAAAAAAAAAACCTAAACAAAAAACGTAAATTTATTCCTCACATCATCTCATTAACATGCGTCAAGGGTTAAACTTCAATCACCCCAAAGGATAACCCATGCCACACACAATTCCCGGCTCTATGCCCATTCTATGCCTCATTATAATTTTGTTAAATGTTATGTAAAAGAGAGTGTCATGTTCCACCTCTCTCCCGCTTTACATCCACCCACACACCACACTTTCTCTCTTGGCGCCTCATTGGCGGACTCTCCAGGGTCCTTGGAGGATTGCCCACTGGCTTCCATTTACAACCCCACCCAAGCCAAGCCTAACCAAGGCACTGACGTTTTGACTTTTAATTGTGTTTTAAAGTGTTAAGGAGGACACCCCACTCTGGCCCCCAGAGGGGGTGGGTTGTGAGAATAGGTTGGGGTGGCTGATGGCTCGTGCACTTGGGTCATTTTCAGGCCATTTGGTTTTTGATTTAGTTCTCTTGGGCTGTTTGGTCATTTGATGCCTAATTAAATTTAACGATGACGTTGATTTCTCTCTCTCTCTCTCTGTCACCCGCTCTCTTGACTCTGCTCTGGGGAGACATCTGCGGGATTGGAATGCCAGTGGTTTAATATTACAATTCCTCTCGAAACCGATTTGCTTGCTGTGCAACCGATTTGCTATGCTTGTGTGTGTGTGTGTGCGTGTGTGAAATTGATATGTAAACCGCAAACGGGATTTCTGGTAAGGCAACTCAACTCAATAAGCGAACTTAATGGCAAGAATTTATTTCGATGAGAGAATATTTCGATTCTAATTACACAAGTCATAGCTTAGCTGCTGGTCATCCAATGTGTGTGCGGGACACGTTGTCCGAGGATAGCTTCAAATCTTTGACTATGCCCTTTTCGAGTTCCTACAAGTTGACAACTCTAGTGCAGCGATAGTGCCACATTTCCCGTGTAAATGTAGCGAAGAATCAGCTCAAACGGATCCAAAGGCAACTCCAGTCTAATCATTGACTCCTTTAGTTCCACCAATTGACCATGGCCCTGAAGTACTCACTCCTTGTGTTCAAAACAAGACGGTGGGCCGGCATGCGCTGATACTCCAACTGAAACTTCACATCCGTGTCGATTGCAGATGGCCCATGTCCACCATCAAATCTTTGGTTGGGTCGAAGTCTACTGGCTTCAGCTTGCTGCTGCATTTTGTGCTCTCTTCGTTGTCCATTTTGGTGACTCGTCGCTTCTGTGTGAGTGTATCGAAGTGGGCGTCTATATCTTAATTTTCAATTAATAAATAAACTGACGGTTTTCTATTCCTTTTCCTCTGTGAAGTTTCTCTTTCTTTCTGATGGTTTTCTCGCTTCAAAGAGTGCATCGTCTTGGCGATAAATATCGATGTGCATTTATTTGGCTTAGCCGGTGGATTGGAACGTAGAGAGTTCGGAAAGTTCTCTAGCTTTCAAGCTTGTAAAGAATTTCCTAATCTATTTCTCAAGCTCCCCAAAAATAATTTTGCAATTTTCGAAAACCCACAAAACCCTTCCAGGCAACCACTTTAATAAGAATCCCAATTTACCCGCAAATAAATATCCAAATAAGTAGACATTTTTCCACCAACATAAAGAAAGAAAGAAAGTCCAAACATAACCCTTAACCGCCCATGCAAGACCAACCGTACTTGTGTCTATGTTTATGCCGTATTTTTGAGCAGGGGTGGAACGAGTTGAAGGACCTGGAAACATTCATCAAAAAAAATCTCAGTTCTACCGCCAAACGCGCGACTCTGTCCCCCCAGTCTCGTGCTGGAGTGTGTGTGTGTGTGTGGGGGAATTTAAGCTCTGGGAATAGAAAGGATTCCTGGGAGCAGAACGAAGAGCTAATAACAGGATTAACACAATGGAGGAAAATTGAATTTTATGCCAATATACTTAGCCGTGGAACGGAAAAGAACGCTTAAAGAGTCACCATCAACCATGCCTTGGGCGGCTGTACGGAAGATGGCGACGGCGCGCCGAGCAAACACAAAGTCCCAAACGTAATTTTCACGAATTCATTGAACTGCGTGGAGTGTGAAAAATAACAATTTAGATAAATATTGCGACGGCGACCTCCATGGGCGTCGTCATCCTAGTCGGTTGTCGTTCTTGTCGCTGCGCCACCACACCCACACCGCTCCACACGACGGGGGAGAAGACGCAGAGCAGAGGAGAGCAGAGCTCTAGACGATGGCAAGCGCATCGACCGTTGACACAGAAATCATATTAATATAAATTAACGATGTGGAAAATTTAGTTTAGTAGTGAAAATGGCAAAAGAGACCAGACCCAAAGAAGCTGACAAGTTGTGTTGTGTGTGTGTGTGTGTGTGTGTGCTCTCACGTCGTCGCCTCATCAGTCAAAATGTCCAGGGTTTTGCAAATCCCAGAGAGAAACCTTCCCCTCCCTAACCACCCCCCCCAAACGAATTTCAATTCCAATCTCAATGCCAGCATTAAGAAATTGTTTTGTTTTGATTTTATTGTGCCTGTTCTGCTCCGTCCGGTGTACAACATTTTTCGAGTGCATTTTTCTCCATCTTCAGGAATTTTTCACATTAATTGGCATTCTAATGATTTAATTTCAATGCATTTTTCCCCGTTCCCAAATTCGATTGGAAGCTAATAACTCCCCGCATAGACAACAACAACGGCATCGATATAATCATAATCCGATTATGCGCACGTCATCAACGGCTTCCACATGTGGAATGGGCGTAAAAGTACCACCGCTGCTCGCTCGAGTGGGTTGGGCTTCTGTGCAAAACTTGTTGATTGCAAATTGATTAAGCAAAGTTCTCTCGATAGCAGAGCTAATGCGCCCCAAAGCCGGCTACAGCTCGAGGGTTGCCTTTCAACGATTTTTCAAGTTGAGTTTTATACAAAACAAAAAAAAAGAAGTGCAGCAAATTAAATCTCTAGCTTCAAGAGGGAAGAGTCTATTATGGCTAAGAGCAACAAAAAGTGACTGCATTTTTTAGACGAAGTTTTAGATTTGTGGCTGCATTTAAACAAAGCTTTTTTCTATGGAAACTTTAAGTTCTGTAGAAAGTGGGGAAATAATTTTCACTCTTCTTGTTAGATAAACCATCAGACAGAGACAAACTCTAAGAAGTTTAAACACTAATTTCCATGCATAAAACAAAATGTTTCGAGCATGTATTCCGATCCATTATTTTCCCTTATTTCGAATGCCTTAAAAAATACTCCCAAAAACATTTCAGTTTTTTCTTTTGAAAACCCTTTTGATTTATTGCTGAAATATTGTATTGTATAATATTCTGCATATATAGTAATTATTTATTTGTTAAAAAAAGTTAAAAATTATATCTGTTACATTTGTCAAGAAAATGCCCAAGAAAAACGAAAGGAAAAACTAATCAAAATAAGTACACTGTACAGCAGCCACAGCACAGGGGAATGGGAATAGGGGGAAAAACCATTGGTTACATATTTTTTCTTAGGAGACTACACAAAAAGGTTTTCATTTTTTGGGTGCGAAATTCTTGGTGCCACTGGAAGGCGACACATTGGCCTGTGCTGCTGGGATTGATCTTGTTTTTGTCATGGGCAGCCACACTGGCAGGAAGTGCATCGGAGTCCATGTGGGACTCGTCATGAGTGCCAAAAAGTGTGGCCCAAGACAGACTGCTGCGTACTCCTACTCTATGCTTGGGTTTGGGGCTTGGACATTGGATGATTGTTGGTTGTACATAGAAAGCTGTTTGTTTGTGGTTTGTGGTTTTGTTTTGGGATAAGGGAATGAATGCTTGGGTTTATATAACTTTATATAACGATAACTTTGCAAAAGACATTTAAATCTTAGATGAAAGAGAGAGAGAGAGACCTAACGCTTGCGTTCCTGGTAGAATTCGCGTATCAACTGCCGCAAGTAGCGCATCTCGCTACGACGCTCCCTCAGGGTGCGACGCAGACCCTCGTTCTCTTGGATCAGCTCCTGCTCTTCACCCAGCACAGTCTCCATTTCGATCTTCTTCTTTTGGCGATAACGTGTGGCCGCATTCTTGTTCTGCTCCTTTTTCCTGATCTTGCGATCCTCCACGCCGCGTCCATAGGTGCGAGTGCGCTTCTTGGGTGCAGCCATCGAGGCATGCTCCATGGATGTGTGAGCAGGGGAAGAGCTGCTGCTGCTTGTCTGCTCGGGCAGCCAGTCCTCATCCACATCGGCAATGCTGCCGCTCACTCTGCTGCTGCTACTGCTGCTGCTACAGCCTATCGAAGACGAGGCCTGAGATTCGCAGTCATCGTTTTGCGGCTGCCAGTTGGTTGGCAGCTCCAGCTCCTGGGCTCTCATGTTGACAATGTCATCGATCAACTGGTTCTCCCGGGCAATTTCGCTGCCTCCCACCCAGTGTCCAGTGTTGTAGCTGAACGGCGTGGCCGGTGCAGCGGCCCGAATAGCATCAGTGGCATAGCATTGCTACAAAAATGGTAAAACTTTAGCAAGACTTTCTTTGGGTGTGGAATTTAACTCTATAATAACTTACCTTCTGCTCGATCTTGACGAGTGCCGGCGCTGGCGACAGTTCTGGTTGTTGTTTGTAGCCATCGAACTGTGGCGGCGACTGCGGTGGCGTCAACTGCAAGATCGATGAGGGATCCACGGGCTGGTACTCCTCAGATGGAGCTAAAGCAGCAGCAAAGTGTGCTTTGGTTATGGGTATTATCGGCTGTCCAACTGCATCGACCACATTTGGGTTATAGGTGTTTGTCTCATAGTCAATGCAGTTCAGATGGGCCTTTTGGTCCAGGAGGCATTCTATAAGAAAAGCAAAAAATGATAATAATGGCGATTAGAACAGGCCATAGAATTCTTTAATTTATGAACTAAAAAATATACCTACATTTTTTCTACTTAAGCTTGTAAAATGTCAATTTAATGGAATCCGGGTTTTCCCTTTGATAACTTGTTTCGAATTCCAAACGGTTTTATAGGTCTTAATTTAGTTTATTTCTCTTGTAAATTGGTTTAGTTTCCAACCAGCATTGAGATATACATATATGAACTTTGTTTGCTATTAATATTTATCAGGTTTCAATAACAACTTAATTTGTTTTTATTGTACAGAAAATACTTAAGAGATAATTGTTGAATTTATTGCTCTACTCTTCACATTTCTTAAAACTGGTTTAGCTTTGGTTTACTTTGTCAAGGGTCTATAATCGTTTAGCCTAAATGCGTCATGCAGCAGCGCCACTCGGCTGGTTTGGAATCTGTGTCAGTTATTAATTGAAAATCACTGTAGCTTCAAAGATATTAGATGATAATTGCTTCATCAATTTGAACTCATTTTCTGCTCTAAATTGAAATCTGGATAAATCTTCCTTTTAATCAAGAAACTTCCTTTCGCCTCCTGCCTGCCTGCCCGCCTGCACTGCTCTTCAAGAACAACAACTACGTCGTATTTCCTCTATAAAGAATTGTTGTTTTTGTTTTTCTATAATATTTTTCCATACCCAATTGATGAAACTTATTTCCATTGAAGTGAAGGACGCCACAAGCGTTCGTTGCTCGCTTGTGTCGTGTTCGAAACGAACTCTAGTAAACATTTACATATTGATTGTGGCATATTTTCCTTCTTCTCTATGCGTTTTATTGTTTTTATTGATTCCAACTTGAGATGAAGAACAGATACAACAGAGAGTGGTTGAGAGAGGGGGGGAGGGACGTCAAATATTGAACCTAGTTCGACGACATCGTTTTCATTGTTTGATGACGGTTGGAAATTCCAAGTGAGAGTAAGAGTTTTTTTTTCCAGCGAATAGTTTAGATAGAAATGGAGATCTAGTCTGGAGAGTAAACAACCTTCGAGAAACTTCAGGGCAACACCTGTTCTGACAAATTGACCGACAGACACCGACCGACACCTTGGGACGCCATTCACCTCTCCCTAGACGTGGCATTAGCATAACACGTTTCCTCCCCTCCACCACATCCGCCAGCCGATCTATCTATCTATCTATGCATCTATCTATAGAGCTATCGCTACCCCGTCGAATGAACAGCTGCGCTTGAATACGTAAAAACCAGAGCAAAAACTGTAACTGCATTAAGAATGCATTTACATAAAAATCTCGTTTTAATTTACAATGCCAGAGACAGAGCAAGATCCAGAGTCAGAGACTATCTGACTGTCGATTGTGTGGCCACGCCCTGACTTATTTGAATTTTCATTTATAATCGTATTATGCATTTTTTCTATATGGAAAAAATATGGCAGCTACAAAACACCCATTGTTGGGCGACAACACGTGGATATTAAGTGCTTCCTTCCATATGTTTAATGGTTCAAATGTCGATAAATAGTTATTTATGAGAGGGGGAGGGGAAGACAGTATCATAATTGCTTGTCGGTTTATAACGCCTTGCTTTCTCAATTAATTAACAACGTTCAAGACACGATCTAAGACCTTGACAGGCCATTACAGGGTTTGGTAAAATAGTAAATTATCTAGATAACTAATTAGTTTCTATGGCAATTATTTTTAAGATGTTTTGGCGATAGGAGAGCTATGCAATATAATTTAATTTAATTTCCATAAATATGAAACCCAAAAGTATGCTAGAGAAACGTATCTAAAGAAAGGACCAATCAAAAACTTTTCCGAGTTCTACGACTCCATAATTAAATTACTCTGCTACAATGCATAAATCCTAGATAATACTGTGCCTAAGACAAGAATAGTTTACATATACATTATTTTCCATTGTTCTGCTTGCTACGCCATTTGTTCACAGTTCGTATTTAATAGATAGCTCATAGAACTTACTTATAGAGCGATTAAATCGCGTCTACAATGTTGCCATTTGCGGAATAATAAATAGAACAACGACAGAGCGGGAGAGAGATAGATAGAGAAACAACTACAATGCCAGTAGTTTCCCCCGACAATCTATTCGAACAAAAATATAATAAATTAAATACAAATAAAATAAATATTAATATTTAATGGGAACGTGATTATCAACCGTACAACCTTGAGGCACAAATAACAAATAAGAAAAATGTGCAGTGCTCCTGTTGGGGAAAATAATATCAAAGGGGGAAAAATAATGCAAAAATTCCTAGAGAAAGGGTAAGGAAAAGCCCCACGCTACTTCGAGCATTTCCCCAGTATGAAATTTCTTTTCGTAAATATTTTCACCCTATTTCTAAATCCCAAATTCGCTTAGTAGGTCAAGGTTATTTGCAGTTCATAAAAGTTCTGGTTGGGGTTATCTCGCTACGAAAATCCAAGCGGGATTTGTCTAGTTTCGAATGGGATTTTTCAATGTTTGTGGAAGTTGGCAAATATGTTTTGATTTTTTTTTGTTGGACACCAAAAAGCAAACAAAAAACGAAGTGTACACCAGCAGACTCAATTCCCAAGTCCAGTCATAATATGCAAATGGGTTTTATAAATATTTAACTGAAAGCGATCACCGGGCAGGGAGAGAGCATGAAACAATGAAATGAAGTAAAAACAACGGAGCAAGTTGTTGGCGTTAAACCCGCTTGACCGGAAAGTCATCTCAAAGAGTGGCAAACAGCCTGGAACTGGAGTTGCTTCAGACTTTGGAGTTGACAGTTGAGAGACAAAGGGGTGTCGTCCGTTGTAAGTCCATCATCGAGCAGAAATATGTGAAAACAGGCAGCTGTACAGCTCATCATCATCTCGTAATCGTATCTCTCCGATGTGTCTCCGACCTGCAAAAGAGATAGTAAGGCGGAACGTGGGGTGACAATAATTGTTGATAAGAGCAAGTGCAGCAGTGGGTCAGCCCAGCCCAGCCCAATGATGTTAAAACCTGAGACTGAATACTCGTATAAGTATGCAAAAATGCCGTCGGCAAGTGGCAGATCTCTAACGAATTTGCATTGTTAGCAGCACGAACTAGCTGAATTTTAAGCTGAATTTAAACTGGTATTTGAATATGCTTTGGGAGGAAAGTAAACTAAAAATAACTATTAATTCTGAAGGAATGGTTTGGGAAAATATGCATTTATGTGCAGCTCTCTGCACTTTATGTTTTCCCATCATAAGATATACTATCACTGACAGTGACAAATATATATTTTTTAATAATATATCTTCAACTTTTATCATATTTAAGAAGTCATATAATAATCTAAAAAGTTTAAAGATTTCGGCAGTACAGACAGCTCTCTTAGAAGATGATATTGTTATCATTTTCGCACATTTTTTATCTATCCGTATCAATTCTAAACTTCTTTAGCGGATAACAAGTTTTCCCCACTGTAATTTCATATAGAGATTATGCCAATAACAATAAATAAAATAATACATTCTTTATGGTCATATATCATATCATATCATATCAGTGGCAGTCAGTCACATACTAACCATAGGCTTGCATAAATATATATGTACTCATCTTTGCGGCAGCAGTCAATCGTTGAGGAAATGGGGCGTGTGTGTGGTGTTTTGTGGCTTGTCTCAAGTTTCGGTGTGCAGTACAAAAGTTTCAGGCAGTAAAAGAGTAGAGCAAAAGTAGCGCAAGAGACGCCTCAAAAATTGTGGAATGTCTTAAAATCTAAACTAAACTCAAAATAAATCGAAGAAAAAAGCTAAACTAAATTATCAAAGAAATTAGAAAACGAAAACTAAATGCTGATGTTAGCGAGAGATGCTATGTTTTTGTCAGAATAATATTTCGTTAATTTCTATTTATGGTATACTTAAATATTTGCAACAGAAAAATGGGAGGGGGGTTGTAGAAAAAAAATCACAGTGTAAATTTTGAATATACAAATCCAAAGGTGTTTGTGTTTGCAGCACTTAGGCCAGAGTAAATAATATAACAAAACAGAGAAAAATATATAAAAAAAAATTTACAAAAAGATCAAGAACTAAAAAAACACAAATACACGTGGCAAAAAAAAAAGAAAACAAATGTATCTCAAGTGTAGAGTGAGCGCTTTTTGTTTTCCTATAAGGAGGATTGTCTATTGTCTGTCGTATGTGTCGTGTCGTGTTTGGTCTGGTCTTTAAGGTCTCGAATTCCCTTCAGGATCCAACTGCTGCCGCAAGATGTGCTGGTTGTGTGTTGTGGTTGGTTGGATACTCTCATGGAATCTCGATGAATCCCCGTATTTAGCGTCGCTTCACCAACTTTTGAGAATTGATCACAATTTCACGGTTCCACATGTAGCGGTATCCACAGTGTGGTATCATGCTCACAAAGTCCTTAATTCTCACACTCGAATGGTCACAGGATATACAGATCGCTTGGGGTTGTAGTGGGAGGGTGAGGGGGGGATTCTATATATATATAATCCTGCAGATCGGACTACATATAGTTGGCTCCGATCGAAGATCCCCTCAAGCGGACACGTTTCGTTTTGTTTGGCGCCGTTGTTGCGGTATCGAATCGAATCCGAAGCACTGCTCTCTCAGATATTTGCACTGATTTATTCCCGAAATGGAATTCAATTTAAATCAATTTTTCCGTCTGTCTTTTGCGCGTTTTCGAAACGCCAAGACGTGTGCTTTTTGTTGTTATTATTTGGTATGCTTTTTTGTTGTTGCTGTTTATTGTCTTTGGGCAGTTTCTTTGTTTGTGTCTGTGTTTTCTCTGTTGTGGTTTAAGGTGGCAGGGGGGTGGTGGGGGCGTGGCTGAATCTGAGAATCCAAAGCCAAAACGCCGAGAGTTTCGTATTCCGTAACGCACGCCGTCTGAGTAACGATTTTCAACTGAATGGCGTTTGCAAAGTGTGCAAGGTTTTTGCTTTACTTTAGCCACAGTCGAGACTTCACACAGACAGCGAGCGTGAGAGAGAGAGCGTAAGATCGAGAAAGAGAGACTCCCAAGAGAGGGAAAGAAATCAGACAGCTGAGCCCTGCAATAAGATCAATCTCTGGCTTGTTATTTTGAGCACGAGATGCTATCAGCAACAGCAGCAGCAGCCGCGGGGCAACCGACCGATCACAGCACGAGCCCCAGAGTTGAAATCTCAGTGGAAGCCGAGGCGATACGATGTGACAATATCCAAGCCAATGGACTGTGGGGCACAGTGGTGCGAGAATGCACAGAAATGGCTGACAGGTGGAAGCCCAAAAAGCAAGTGAAAGTTGAAGGAGATCTTACAATATGAGCTATTCTGGCTGCTAGATTGCTAGATAATGATTAGAGCTATATGTATCTTTAAAAATGTGATTAGGATCATTTTTATAAGTTAGAAATCCCTTTATTCTGTCTTTTACCCAAAACAGAAGAGTTTCTTGTATAGCATCAGAGCTTGGAATAAATTTTCTTACATATTTCCACATAGGTCTACACATCAGACTTAATATCTCAAACCCTTGAAGTATCAATTTGATTTTGATTTAATTTACATTTGATTTCTACAAATACCTCCGGATAGTAACTAAAGCACCTTTTCTAGGTCGAGTCGATAAACCAGTTTGCTAGACATTTAATTAAAATGGGTGGTGGTTTCTATTAATAAAATGACTACAATGTAGATTTACTTATATAATTTAAATAACTGGGAGACTGCTAGAGACAAAGTAGATCATTAAACGAATAACAATTAATTTGTATTGGATCGAATTCTCTTTGGAAACATTTGTTTGCCATTCAAAGTTTGAGAGTTGAAAGTTCATACTTAAATAATAATTATAGAAAGCTTTGAATTGGAAATGGTTCAAACAATGAATGTTTAATCCAATAACTGAAAGTCTTCAAACTGAAATATCTGCTAAATTTGATCTTCTCTTTGAGTTCCACTGTCCATCGACTGGTGTCGTGTCACTCTCTAAAGTAATGCATTTTATATTATATTACATTATATATACATACAATATTATTTTGCACATCATTATCAATAACTTATAATATAATACTGACTTGATCGAGTGTCAGTCACCCTTGCAGTCGCCCCCGTTGCACCTATTATACGGCCCACTGTATATGGCATAAGAAATCCAATCTATTTATTTTCCCTACAATTTGAGACCTCACCTCAGGTGGTGCTGGTTGTATGACGTGCATTGAACTCTGCTTAGCCCCCAAGTGCAATGAAAGCAGATAGAGGTGCGATGCGATGCGATTTGATGGCTGTTGCCAATGGCAAAAAGTGTTTTATAATATGTTTGAACTTGAAGCAGATTAGCATTATTATACATATATTTTGTGTAGCATAAGGAAAGAGTTTTCCTTGCATTTCGATAATGTCCAAAGTTCAATGACGTGCAGAACACATCATATCTCTGCCGTCCCTTCCCTTAGAATGTTATTTATAGGCACTGCGACCAGGCCAAGCCTCAAATAAAGAAACACACTACACGAAATGGGGGGCACGTCCTCCAGTTGAATGTAAATTGGGTTTAAAACAAAGAAGTTTCCTGCTTAAAAATATCATAATTATAAAGAAACAAACTCTCAAAATTTCCATAACCAAATGTTACAAAAAAACATACATATACACATTGTACCTATATATACGTCAATTGGTTCATTGATCGGAGAGGCTGATAAATCCTTGAACCTCAACGAGAAGTTGTGTTTCTGGTTTGCCAAAAGAATGCTTCAACCTTCAATGCCAAAAAAAAACATTTTTTGGGAATGGTTTGAAGTTGTTTGAGAGAGCGACAGCGCCAGAAGAATGATTGGTATGCTACTAGGAAAAAGATTAGAAATATAATACTCGTATGTAGATTCCTTTCGAAACCCATTTTAAGAGCGGAAAGAAATCGACTAAAGAGACGTACGGAAGAGACATTGCAAAAAGTATGCATGGAAGAGGGAAGAGAGAGCGAGCGCGTTCGCGTTCGAGCCGATCACTCGCTCAATGCGTGATCGAGCGACACAAAAGCTGATTCTCACTCTCTAATTGCAAGTGTGGCCTGGCCATTACAGAGCCCTGGCCTGGCCTGGCCTGGGCTTGTTGTGGGCCACGTTTATAAACAATAATTACGATCATGGTAAAAACAACACAAAACGAGACATATACTTAAACGCGAATAAGCTGACAGCGGCAAAAACCCGATCCGGTTTCACAACATCATTTGGAACGGAAAAATATCACCAAAAACATATTTGAAATTTTAAATTAATTCGGGTGTTCGAGAGATTGGGATTGGCGGGCCCCCTCGTTATGTTTTTGACCCACCAATGGCATACAAGAGGTGAAAATTATATAATACATAGTATTAAAAATTAAATATTCCAAATTGTCAATTCAAAATGTATGCTTGTTGTAGGGGGGGGGGCCTTATGTCTACTATTTATGCAGACAGACGTAGACGTTCAAAGTTCAACTGCATTTATAATTTGTTTTGGTTTTTTTTTCCGTTTTTGTTTTCTTTTTTTTTTTTTGCTATTTTTATATACGTTTATTATGGTTGGCTGTTTCTGTTGGATTTTGATTATTTTAAGCTTATGGTTTTTGGACTGATAAGACGACATTCGAGGAAGCTGTTAAGAAAATTTAATTGGCTTGCAGCTTGGGGAAATCACAAAAAACCATCAATAGATAGTTGAGCTATAAGTACAAGAAACGTAGGGAATATCTGTTCAATATCTATACTAAAAATATCTGTTCAAATTTGTTACTTCAACTTGATAAGAGGCTACTTTTTATGATAAGAGGAGCTTTTATAGCTTAAAGTTCTTTGATTGAAGGCTATCAGTATTTGAAAGTCTAAATTGGAAGCAAGGTAATAAATACGTATAAGAATAATGGAATAAGCCTCGTATACCAAGACGCATTTTCTATATCGAATCGGCTGATTTTAACTGCTGTTCACTGCTTTTAATATACATCAAATATTAACGAAGGTTATATGTAAAATTCAACAGTTTATAATAGAAGAAGGAATTTAACTTGGTCTAAATAGGTTTAAGCTGTCTGTTCCATTAAAGAATCGGAAATGTTCCAGATACGGACGGGGATTATAGAAGGAACAATTCAATTTCATTCAATTAAGGTTTTCTTTCTAAAATGTATCAAAAGTCTATGTGGGATTCGATTACATATATCTTACAGATTTCATGTCAAAAGATTTTCTTATCTTAAATATTGAAAATACATATTTGGCTCGTACGAAAATAATCTACACTTCAGGATCTAACAATTTCATATGAAATCAGATGATTTGTATGCTTAATATAAATACTATTGAATTTCTCTAATTTGAACTTCCAAGAACTGACAATTTCATTCAAAGTTATATAAATTCTATTGCAGAAATAAATACAGTTCAACTTCTTTAACTGGAACTTTAACAATTTTGATTTCTTTTACCGAATCTTTTGGGGTGTTTGTGCCTTAAACTAAGTCTAAAACCCTTCAACTTTGATAAGACCTAACGTGCAAAAAGACATTGCTGTGTGTGGTGCTGCTTAATCATTATTCGTGTATTCGAATCGATTGCCTTGCAATATTTTTTGCATTTTTAAATACTTGCCTTCATCCTTCAGGTCCGAAAACTCCACAATCAATTCTTCGTTGCCCAATAGATCCAATGAGGTTTCCTCATCCAGAGTCAGGGCCTCCTCCTCTCCCATCAGTGAAATGCCTAAATATCAATAAATTGCATTAGAAACCAGATATTATCACGGGGTAGGGTATAAATGCAAACAAACCATTTGCAAAGTTATCGTCATAGAGCCACACTCCATCTGCTAACTCAGTGAGCGCAAACAGATCGTTGGCTACCGCAGCCGATGTTGGCGACTGGGGCTCCATTTTCAGATCCCAGTACAGCTCTCGCGGTAGATCCAAACTCTCCATTGTCTGGTGAAATGATGATGTGTTCATAATCGGTGTCAAAATCAGATGTCAAACTCGATATAGAAAATGTTCTTGAATATATGAAATCCGGTCCGTAGAATGCGAATGGTTGTTGTAGCTGTGATTCTTGTTGTTGTGAGGATGCCATGGTGGCGCTGCAATAATTTATATTCAATAATTAGCAACTATATTCCATGATGCGGCACCTAATGTATGACCTGCACTGTACAGTGCACACACCCAAGACGCTGTCGAATTCCCTGATTTGGCACTAAATGTATGACCTGCACTGTACGAGTGATAAGCCCCCCAGGCGGTGTACCACCGTCAGAACCCTTCCAGACGAAATAAATAGTTTTTAGCTCAATCAGAGACGCTGACGTTCGAGTGGCGTAGTCATGCTGATAGGCAAACGATCGACCCCTAATTCTGCGCAATTTCCATGAAATAATGTGAAAAACAAACATAAACTTAAACTTCAACTTGCACCACATACATAATACATATTATCTAGTTGTTGGTTGCCATGTGGGTAGGGTAGGGTGAGTGAGTGTGGCCCTAAGAAGGCTGTCTGCCAGACGGGAATTTAAGGCGGGAAAACATTCTTTCAGCGAAAGCGATTTTTTCACTTGTTTGGCAGAGAATTAAATAGAGATGGAGGTTCATACAACAGTGAAAACTTGTTTAGCGGGTAAGCGCCTTGTAGTGGTGCAGCTACAGAGCAAAATTGAGCTGGTTTACAGCGAAAGCACCTCAAGTAGATGGAAAATGTAAACAAAACAGACAAATGCGGGAACTTCCTTATCTTTGAAACTGTATCTATAGTCAAACCCCCCTGCAGCTGTGACTCATACATACAAATATTGTGCGGGATGGTTCCCCCCTATGCCAAAAACACACGTGTTGTGTTGCAGCAGCATGCAACGCGCGGGTGTGACGGTGACTCAATTCCAGCCAGCGATTGCGTCAGCCAATCTTTTGGCCACTCCATGTGTGTGTGTGTGTTGCATGCCCCAATGAAATTGCAATTGCATTGGTTTTTGCCACGTTTCAGGTGAAAAACAAGAAACCATATAAGCCCCACACACACACACACAGGTAAAAACAAAATAAGTTTGCAACACCTGTGCGGCAGTGTGTGTGTCTGGGGGATTTCGGGAAATTGCGAAATGTGTGAAGGATGGGACTTTGGTTTTTTGGCGTACTTACGCTTGCTTTTTATACGTTTCCATTTTTTTGTTGTGTTAGGGCACCTAGGTGCTTGTTGTTGTTGCTTGCGCACAAACTATAAAGCCATTTTTACGTCAATATAAATGCCGAAAACTTTTTGAGGAAAAATTGTTGCTTTTTGCGTTTCATTTGGAACGATAATGGAGTGTTACCAGTTCGGACTGTCCGATAAAATATATCGCCTGACCCTCAGAAATATACCAGAATATACCATACCATTATCAGAATATACCGTAGATATACTGACGGACACAACATGATGCGTTGATATTCCTCGATTTTGATATTCGGCTTAATATTACTAGCTAATTAGTCCTCTCAGTCAAAAACAAATAATTTTCTCCAATATATCAATTAATTTTGTACAAGATTGGCTAGTTTTCAGAACTAAGCTCATTTTTATTGCATTGATAATAGGGTTCAAACAAAAACGGCCAAAGCATAAAACGTAAGTGTGAACTCCGGTCACACTCCGTCATTTTTGCTGGTCAACCAAGTTCCTGCATGCGTATGGACATTTGTAAAACCTATATCCCTTAATGAATGTTTAAATTTGTTTTTCCGAGGTGTTTCGAAACAGTAATAATGAATTTGTATTGGTTTGACATGTTTTTTACCCATTAATGCAAAGAATTGCTGTTTTATGTATATATATATCCCGGTCCCGATACCTATTATCGGTGCTCATATACTTCAAAATTTCGTTAATATCGTTAAAACAGAGACTGATTCTGCATTTCTGCATTAATTGGAGCCTGAAATTACAAACAATATCAATACTCGATAATATCCTTTCTCCCAAGGGTAGCAGATTGCTGCACATTCCGTGCGAAAGTTGCAGAACAGTGCTGCTAATTTGCCCAATTTTCCCATACAAATCAAATGATCCTAACGGGAACGCGTATGAAACGTCGCAACAATGAATCTACGGTCACACTGCATCTTATCGATGAATAGAACAACGGCGTTGTAATAAATTCACGGCTCTTTTCCGCCATTTGAAAAGCTGGTTTTCCGTTAAATTTCAAAGCGTGATGTTGTGACTAATTACCTTTCTTTTAGTCACAATAGTTTATCAATTTCTCTGAATTTTCTCCAGATTCGCTGGTAAGTTTTTCAATGCACAATTTCAAACGGCCCATCCTAGAAAAACACCCGGATAGCTCTTAAATTATACAATAAGAAAGCACATATTTAACAATGATAAAACAAGATCAACACCAAAAAAAAAAACTATTCAGCGGCTGGATCGGGGTCTTGTGACTCCGGTTCCTGCTCAAAGACAGTGCGCTCAATGGGAAAAACTCGTTTAGAGCGCTTAATAGCGACGTGGTCCATTGATTCGTTGAATTCCAACAGGGATTGTCTAAACTGGTCGTCTTTTTCGATGAGTCTGACGAATTCCTCGGGACTATTAATATCAAACTGTATAATGGGCTTCTGACCAGATCGAGCCTCCTCCTCTACCAACAGTTTGGTGGTGCGCTGCTTCAGTTTCATTTCCTCCTCGCGCTGTTCCAGGAGCTTGCCGCGCAAAATCTCCCGCTCGAAAAGCTGTGGATGAGACACAATGAGGAGAAGGAAAATGTGAAAATTTCAGCATAATTAACTGATGCCATGAGAGCCTTCTCCTTGCCGGTTGCCGTCGTCATGTCATCGTCGACGAGGAGCATCATTGTGTTCCCGCCAGCCAGGCTCACGGTAAGCAGCAGGCCATCTGGGCGAAAGGCCACGTGTGTAATCCTCTGGTTAAACTTAACCGTCAGAATGGGTGTGCGATGGCTCATGAGCAGGTCCCAAAAGTCCAGAGTGCCCTTGTCGTCGCCCGTAACGAAGAGCGAGCAGCGGCCCGTGCTCCAGGTGCCACAGGTAAGTTGATTCCGCTTCTTGCAGTACAGGGTGCTGGGGCAGGTCTTGACCTCCTCGGACCAGATGCGCCACCGCCAGTCGGCCACGCACAGGAAGTTCTTCACGAAGAACGGATTGCGCACAATGCTGCGAACGGGGCCGGAAAACAGCTGGACATAGCTGATGATTGTCTCCGACGGAGTCAAGGCCTTGCGATTGCCCACAAAAACGCAACCCATGTCGCTGCCAATGACGTAGCGCACCGGAATGGTGTACTCAAACTCCAAGACAGTCACACCGTGCGAATTGGCGCGCTTCTGGATGTCCCTGGTGTCTGGCTCGAGCAGCAGATCCTGCAAGGACATCATCATGTCGCGTGTGTCCCAGTATTTGATGGAGCCGTCGAGGGAGCCCGAGTAGAACTCCGTGTTGGACTTGGAGTGCACCCAGCACAGTGCCGAGGTGACCTCCCTGTGAGCCGCCTCCAGGGGGCACATCTTCTTGGCCCCGCCGAACTCTGCGACATTCCAGAGGCACACCTTGCCCGAATGCAGGCCTCCAGCCATGAAGTTCTCGTCCTTGGGGCACAGCTTGCCCAGTGCCACAATCTCGCTGGTGTCAAAGTAGGCAACCGGATGGATCGGATCTCTGATATCCCATAGATATAAGGCGTTCTCGTTGCCAAAGTCAGGGAACAGGTTTTTTGGTTCCGAGCTCGTATTCAGAGGGCGCCTGCGGTTGTTAAACGTGGCCAAGAACTGCTTGGGGTTGTTGGGCATCCAATCGCACATGGTGAGTTGTCTTTGCGGAGCCCACAAATCGTGGAAAATGTTAATGCCACGGGCCCTGATGTTCATTTTAATGCCACTGCCCAGCTCCTCGTCCAGGTCAGCGAAGAAGTCTTGATATATGTTAATGGCGTTGTTTTGTGAGCTCATCGTCATGCAATCCCGCAGCAAGTTGCCCAC
The DNA here is from genome assembly GCA_035043285.1 of Drosophila subsilvestris. Taxonomy (NCBI): domain Eukaryota; kingdom Metazoa; phylum Arthropoda; class Insecta; order Diptera; family Drosophilidae; genus Drosophila; species Drosophila subsilvestris. The sequence goes on along the minus strand of JAWNNB010001719.1, from coordinate 6,894,994 downwards.
CTCGACGCCCCAGTCGTCGTCGCGCTCCACCTTCTTGCGGTACCGCAGCGTGGACTCCTCGTCCAGTATATTCACCTCCTTCACATTCCACCCGCCCTCGTAGTGGTACATGCCGTGCTGGTCGAAGGACACGTTCTCTGTTAGCGCAGTGCTCAAGGCCATCTGCTTGCCCAACTGCGTTTTCATGTCGTGTGGGTTTCCCAGCACGTACTTCAGGCGGAGGCGTCCACTTGGGTGCACGCTCAGCAGCAGCTCGTTGCGATCGGTGAACAAGCACTGCCGCCCGAAGCGCCTGCGCTCCCGTGAGAATATGAACTGATTGCCCATCATTCCCATCATGGTGAGTCTTTTTACAGCTCCTGCTGTTGTACTTTAATAAAATATATATATAAATTTGCTTCACAAAGGCACGGTACTGTACGATAGTTTGATACTGTTGTGAGGTCTTGGCGTTGGACATTTGAATTGAAGTTTGGCGCCATGCCATGCAGCTGTCGAGTTTTACATGAAAATGTAGTTCATTTGTAGCACATGTGTAGTTGGCGTGTAGTTACCACGTAAGACATTAACATCATCTACCCTCTATCTGATTAAACCTTATTTATGAATAATTCAAATTAAAATGAGTACTTATAATTAGCAAATTCTTAAGGAAATTGATTTATTAATCGTAGAAAAATATAAGTTCGGCGCTGAGAGTATTAGCTTGCTAGTAATCTTAAGCCGAATATTAAAGTCGAGCAATATCAACGCATCTTGTCAGTATATTTATGGTATATTTCTGAGATATTTTTATTTTCCTTTGAATTTTGTTTACCTTCTTTGATGAAACCTTATTTTTCAAACAATCCAATAAATGTGAATCCTTAAAATAGGCCAGATTGTAGAAAACGGGTTTATCTATTTGATAAAATTATATATTCAGTTGTCAAAGTCCCAATTAACTAGTAATAATAAGCCGAATATTAAAATCGAGGAATATCATCGCATCTTGTCGTGTCCGTCAGTATATTTACGCTATATTTTGATATTTCGGAGGGTCAGGCGGTATATTTCATCGAGAAATCCGCGGTCACACTGCACTAGTTTAGCCAATTTTGGCGCATTTAATATGAAAATTAAGTTAGTATGAACTAAAAACTGTAGTAAAGTTCAATATGGAGTGTGTTTGTTGAGTGAATTGAACGTGTGCAATGAATTAAAGAGCGTGCAGACATGGACCTGCAACAGTTTCTTTCCTTGGAGCGCAAGCAACTGCAGAAGGATCGAGAGCGTCTCTGCCCCGCCGCCATGCTAATGCAAAACAGCGACTACTTGCCGATGCAATGTCAGCGCAGGGCCAAGGAGTCCAATGAACTCCTGTCGGAATCGTCTTCCCTAGCAACCGGCAACCAAAACTTAAGCGAACAACTTCACTTGGACTTGAGGCGCCTAGGTGGGTCAGACTCCCCGTCCGAGGGGAATGCTAGCCCAGCCAAATCGACTAAGGAATTTGCGAATCAGCGTCAGCTGCTCGTCGGAAGCGCCCGTCAATACAAATCGCCAGATGTGTCGTCGCGACGCAATTTGGAAAGCGGGCGACCGCTAAGTGAGAATCGCTTGCCAATCCGGCGCACGGTGAGTAGGGGAGGCCACAATTGGGGATTTGACGAGCACGACGTGCGCTCCAGAATGTGTGTTGCGCTTCACTGGCGCATCGCCAATTATCTGGGAGATTGCCATAAATGTGCGAAATTCGTTTCTCTACGCCTCGTTGAGCCACTTGTAGAAATCTGTAAACTGAAGCTCTGCCAAATATGTTTCGTAATCTTCTTGCAAGTATCAGTCGCATATTCGATTTCGTAGTGTTCTAGCCTCCTGGGCCTTCTGTGTTCCACCTTGGTGAGTCTTCCGTCTGCATGCGGTTCAAAATGTTCCTCTGACCAAGCTCTTCCTATGAGATGCACGTGTGCTTGGAAGTATTTTTTACTATAATATATCATGGGAATGAGTAATTACAAAATTAACATGAATTACGTTCAAGTCTCTCTGGAGATCGTTCCACTTGCAATGAATTTGAATACAAAACAACTAGCATTTTTGTATAATTTTTTAAATCGTTTTTCCCATTGCTGTCAGTTTGTTGATTTGGTCGACTTGTTGTTTGCCTCCAGCTTTCCACATTTTCACCATTAAATTTCCATATGCATTATTTATTGGGTTATTGGCGAGTCGCCGCTGCTTGTCCAAGTCCGCATCCTACCTACCCTCTAGGTTTAGGGGCCTGTGATTATAGCGAAATTAGTTGGGCATTTTAATTATTCAGCTAAATGCTGGACTTTACCGTGCTTTGTTGCGTTTTCGGCGTGGCCTCGTTTCCTTCCGCTATCAATGTTGCATGCCCCATTGTTGGTGGTTCGGTTCTGCTGTTGGGCGCCCCTTCCGTGCTCCAGTTACCTGCTGCTGGCTCTGCTGTGGACGAGCCATTCGTTTAATGAATTTACTGGCACCGCTCTCAGCTCAGTTGTAATTTGAAGCTCGTTTGTTGCGTTTGCTTCTGTTTTGGCCTGAACTTGAAATTGCTTTGCATACATTATATTTTGATATATAAATGAGGTATACATACACGAGGTGAGGCGCTTGTCAGCCGGAAGGGGGGCTTGCCCCTGATTACCGGCAAATCAAAACCATCGAACGGAACCGAATGGAAATGAATGGGGGCCCCCTCTAATTGACTTAATTTGGCCATGCCGCGAGTTAACCCAAAAATCAAAGTGACGCTCAACAAACAATGAAAAATTTAACGTTTTCTAAAAATATACTAAATAACGGTACGAAAAACTAAAACGGAAAAATTAGAAATCGCATAACGGTTATTATCGGATATCTATACTAACATATAGATATTGCATCCAGTGGTATCTTAAAATAATAATAATAAATGTCTAAAATGAAGAAAAGTTATGTTATGGTTTATTCCAATCTAGGGACAATACTGTCTCCCTCGATACCTAGATTATTTTAAGATATTTTTTACCTTAGGTATACGGTTTAAGTTCAGCTAATTTTCTGCTCGATATTTCGTTCTTCCAATCTGAATACTCGGTATTCCAGTGGGGTACGTACACAGTCCCCATTGCCATTCTTTGAGTTGCTCTTTTATTTTCCTTTTAGCGAGTGATTTAAAGTTTGATTAAAAATTAGGGGAGCCCAGTCATGCAATTCTGTTGACAAAGTGCCCAGGTGTTGCATGGCCCGAAGTGGCTTTTTAGTTCTGCCGACTCACTTCCTCGTTGAGCTGGACATGGTGTGGAAATCTATGTATGTGTAGTACATGTGTAGGCCACCCGACACACCCAACTGTCAGCTCCGCCTTATGACGGAGCGCCTCTCATTAATTGGTAATGATAATGGGATATTGGAGGTGGGACAAAGCGTTCGTTCGGTTCAGGGAGGAGCTCAAAGGAATGACTTGGCTGAACTGAATAATTATTTCTGCTACTACATTGTAGGTATATTTAATGCTTGCAAATTTAGTTCGATTATTTGTTTCTCTTTGATTAGTTATTGCTGATCCAAATACGCAGACTTTTGTTGTGTGAACCTTTACCCAAAAAAAGATCTATCCGTCACAAATTAATCCTTAAATTAAGTTCGTTTAAACCAAGGGTTAGGTTGGTGGCTGACACTGACACGAAAGAACCAGTTGAACAAACTTCTGAATTAAATGCTGCGGTTGAACTGAGAAGCCCAACTCTAGCAACGACATACATATTTATGTGTGTGTGTGCTCTGATGTACTGTGAAGAAAAGTCATGACCTGGACAAGGTTGTGAACAGACAGGGCTTAATTAAGCCACCCTTCGAGTGTAGGATAACTTGAGGTCACACCATCACGAATGAACCATTCAAAGTGTGTACTCCATGTGCACTCCTGATATAGGGGATGAAATTCAATTTAAATTCCATCGTCTGTCCTTGAACTTACGCGTGGCGACAGATGATTCCATTCCAGCTCAGCTTCGACACGCATTTTCATTAGTTTTCGCACTTTTCGTAGCCCAAATGCCAGAAGCTGGCACTTAGTTAACCCAATTTGGAACTAGCACGCAACCGTGCCCAATGAATGGGCGTAGTAAAGAGACCCATTGAAGGGAGTACACGTACTGTGGAGCACATCAATGTGTGAGAGGTTCTCATGGGAGTCTCGAATCGATATTCCTTTCCGGTGTGGCAGTAAGGGGAATTTTTAATTGTAAATTTACATGTAAAATATATTTTGAAATTGAGCGAACGTCACAAGTGAGTGTTCTATGCACCCCACTGTAGTCAGCTCCTTAGATCGACTAACTCCAGACTTGCCACCATTTTTGCCCCACCTGAGATGAACTGCGTGACCCGAAATAGCTCGCCACACGTCACATTTTCAAGTCTTCATTTTGATAGTTTCCTTGACCTGAATTAAAGTATTTTATTATGTATGTTGCTTCTCCAGCTGAGGCACTGAATGTGCCACTCTAAATATCCCTCCTGAATGAAAATGACCCTTAATTATGCTTAGCTCTTCTCTCCGGCCACTCAAATGATGAACACGTTAAACGAAGCTTTAATTAAGTGGCCATCATCCTGGCTAATATAGAGTGAAGCGCACTGCATGCAGCCAGTAAGTAGAAGTGGAGCCTAGAAGAGCTAGAGCAGGCGGGGAAACAGCTGGGCATGGTTGATAAAGTGCCATTGGCTGAGACACTCGCAGCCGAGCACGGAGAGCGCCTTTCAGTCGTGCTACGAGCGAACCCTTCGTCTGCTTTATGTTTATTTTTATAACGAGGCACCAAGGTGCTAGGGTCTACTTAAATGTTATTTAGAAATTATGGGAATAATAATCATAAAGTAATTTGTTACTTTAATTTATCTCGTCGTAAATTTTTGACGCAACCATTTGATCAAGACTTTACTTATTTGAATTCCTTTTTTTAATTTTACTGGGAATATTTCCATTCGAATACCTGGCCATTGACTATGGTGTCCGGATTGTATATAATTTTGTTGATGCCATCGGTGCACGCGATTCGCTTGCGACGTTGACGGCATAAAAATTATGTACAAAATGGCAGTAGGCATTGTGGAGTGTTCGCTGGAGCAGCTCTGGCTCCTGCTCCTGCTAAGAGTGTTGCTGACCCCAAAAACAAAAGGCAAAACGTAGCAATAATAATTTGCTGGCTCTGGCTGGCCTTATCGGCCATACCAAAATGTACACAAGCTTCTTGCTGGTGGTTAGTGTCGCCGAATAAAGCGTAGAAAATTAAGAAAAGAAAGCGCGCGACAAGAACTACATAATAAATATACATATATGTATATGTATATATATATATAGGCCACCCACTCACATTTAGTTTCTTTTTTCTCTTTCCCGCGCAGGATGATATGGAGCAATGGGTTACGGACACATTTTATTCGTATTTCCCCGGCTTTAACAATGAAAATCAGAAACGGCAAACTTATTTGCGTGAGCGACAGCGCGAGAACCAGCAGAACTTTCTCAAGCACCAGGTGAGAGATTGCCGTGAAAATATATCCGATTGTGTGCGGAATGCCTTGTTATGGTAATCAGTGTGAAATTTACGAGCTGGCGGCTAATTCTTTGTACCATTGCAGATGCTTCATCCGCCGGTCACAAAGCATCAGCGACCGGGACAAGTGAGGAAGCCATCGCAACCGCAACCGCCACCAGCTGCAGCTCCTGCTCCTGCTCCTGCTTTGGCTTCCACCCAAGCGCGTTCCAGCCAATCCAGCACAAGCACCTCGAATCACAGCACCACGGACAAGACTGACTTAGAGTTAATTGTAAATAGTAACCCGAATTATGTGCCGCCCAAAGTCCGTTCGACCACAACGCGTAACAAGCTGCTGCAGGATCTGGGCCATGTGGAGCTGTCGAATATTGTAACGGGCGACGGGATTATGGAGCGTAATCTGCGTAGTGCCGAGCTGGAGACAGCCCGCAAAAAGGATTATCAACGCGATCTTATGCAACAGATTGAGGAGAAGCGCCGCTCCATAGAGTTGCTCCGGGAGAAGGAGCGTCGACAGGAGGAGGCATTGACCAGGTAGGTTTTTTATGAATATTTCCCTTTGTGAATCAGAAATGTAAAATTTAAATGTATTTATCTGCTTAGGCGACTGGAGACACAACTCAAAACCATACAGCTAGAGGAGCAACTGGAAAAGGAGCGCCTGCGTATTGAAAAGGTAAAACCAATCATTTGAAATTTATATTATTTGCATGAAAGAAAACAAAACCAATATTGAAGCAATAGCTCATGCTGTAAATAGTAAGACCAAGCCGCAGTATCTTGATTTAAAATAATCTTTTAGCGTCTGGCTATAGGCTACTAGAAGATAGTGAAGCACATGATTGGTGATCATAAAATAATGATCACATTTTCGACCAGTGGGCTTTTATCTCCGAACCTCTTGGTTGTAAGGCGAATTCAAGCTTGAGCTATTTTCACTGTAGAACGAATTTCCACTCCATAAGTCTTCAAATGTGCGTTTTATATACAATTTCGATGGTTACTTATGTCTACAGATATTCTATGAGTCCATTACTCATATCATGGGCTTTACTCCAACTCCATTCCGCTGCCTGTTGCATATTTATTTAGGTTAGCAGTGCACTTCCACTATACATCCATATACTTGGGTTCGATTAGTATATCCCAATCATTCTCTAGTTCCTCTGGGCTGCTTCAAAAACTATTAATATACCTATTGGGTTGGGTTGGGCTGGGAGAGGGGGAACCAACCGAATATGGAACCTTGAATGTATTTATACAGTTAGATTTCGATGGCGTTTCCCAATATCCGATTAAAGTTAATAGTCCTTGATTGGTATTACCATTAGATTTATGATCAAAGGCCTCGGGATACATAAGCCGTTCGACAGCCAAAGTGAGTTGTAATTGATATTGGAGCATTTGATTTGAGTTAGCCCCGAGTATTATCGCATCTAGTGGCAGTTGGCAGTGGGCCGTTGATTGCAATTTACCTTTGGCTCGACTAATCCGCTCCATATTTATTTCCCTTATTGTGCTGTCAGGCTCGCATCGACTCGGAACACAACCGCTTGATGCGAGACCAGTTGCTGGCCAAGCTGGAGCAGGACGCACAGCTGCTGCTGGTCAAGGAGAGCAATAACCTGGCCGAAACGCCAAGATCGCATCGGAGTAAAAACATTCACAACAGCACACAAAATATTAGCACCGAAGCAACCGCCAACAAGGTGTATAAATACTTCAGTAACTCTGCACACCACGAGTACAGACGTGGCCAGCCGCTGCCGCCGGCCGTTGAGCTGGACTTTGAGCAAATGCCGCAAATGGCCAAGATCGAAAGAGAGTGCTTCCATCTGTGCGAGAAGATATGCCCGCTATGCGACGAGCCTCTGAAGAGCTACGAGAGCTGCTGTTTGCGTTGCCAGCGAAAGCTGGCAGTCAAACTGAAGCAGACGGAAAACGGCAGCGAGAAGCAGCCGCAGGAGCAAAATGCGAATGGAATGGACGAGGAGGATCCAGAGGACGACCCCCTGCACAACTGTGAGAGCAGCTATGCACTGGTCTGCCACAAGTGCGAGCGCCTGTACGCGATGTGCAGCCAGTGCCTGGCCAAGAGCGATGTGTGTCGAGCGTGCCAGCGAGAGCGGAATGTCTGCATGAACTGTCGCCGCAATTTGTGTTCGTTCTGCCTCGAGGAGGTTGCCTGTGGCCGGAACACGGAACGCACACATGTCAATGAAACGGAGGCTGACAGAGAGCCACATTCGGACAATGCCTTTCGAGTACTGGAATTGAATTTTGCAGTGCCAGCAGCCAAGGAGTCAACGGCCAACAACCTTATGTCATCCGACGGATCGCCTCCCTACTCCGTCAACATTGCACGCAACTCTGTGTTCCATTCCGACTACAAGCCGACGCCTGTGAAGCCATCCTTTGTGGAGGAGCTGCCCACATTTTCGGGGAGTGCCAACGCAAGCCTTGAGCTCGACAGCGCTGACGAGCAGGCCATGGAGCGTGTGCGAAGGCAAACGGATCAGCGCTTATCGCGATATCTCCAGAACTACGGGGATCTGGCTTCCAAGCAGCAAAAGAAGCTCATGAAGCAGGACCAGCTGCAGCTGCACCGCAGCAAGAGTGAGTCCCGTCATCGTGGAACTCAAACGACGCCGCAATCGTTGGCCAGGCGTGATGTGGTCCTGAGGGAGGCTCCGGGTCATAATCTCTCGATGCCTCTGCTGCGTGAAATGCCCAAAATGACACGCAAGGAGACGGGCGCCACACAGCCTGTTTATCCCGGTCAGCGGAGCATCGACAGTCTGAAAAAGCGTTGGGAGGTATGTTTCTTAATATTTCAGCTATCGAATAGTTTGGGAAGGAAGAGGAAAATTCTTGTTTGTATTCTGCAGGTGCCTGCCGTGCAAAAGTTCACCGTTTCCACCTCATCGCCCAAAATCCTCACTCAGGTGGGAGCCATCCGCAAACAGTTACAGGCTGCCCGATTCTTTGAAGATGTTGCCGAGCCCGATGATTATTGAGGGACTAATAACACATAGAGATGCAAAAGATGTCTTCGTTTAGATTTCCACACGTTATTTATCAGAGTAAAACGAATTTAATTCTCTTTGAACTCTTCACCCTTTGAGACATTTGCCATTACTCGTATCATTTCGCTCCACCCAAGTGTGTCTTATGGTTTCGTGAATAATTCATTTAGTAGATAATACTTAGTCCTATAGTAAGCGGATTCCAAGTGCTTCGGCTGCTTCAGGCAGCACACTAATTGCACAGGCCATTCGGTTTGTTCAATATTTTTTTGTTTCTTTTATACCAACAAATAAATAATAGCCACAGATCACTGATGTGGTAACTAGAAACTTGCAATTAAACAGAAACTAATCGTGAATAAACATATATGTTAAGGGCTTATAAATAATTATTATCTGCGTGGGTTTTTTGTTTTTTAATTTTGAAGTTTCTTTTGAATGATTTTCTTTTTAAACATTTGATCGTTTATGCAGTTTACATAGCTATGGCTTAGTTTATTAGTTTAGTTAGGGTTCATTCCATTTCTGTATCTTTCCAATTGAATTCTATTTACGTCATTTCGTTCATTTTTCGTTATCTTTCGGTACCTATACTGATTTTTTCGTTATTTAATGACATTATCTGTTGAATTGGAAGTTGATATTTATGGCTTGATTTAACAGATTTTCCGATTTTTCAGCCCTACGGCAAGTATTAACCAGATTGGGTTTCGAGTTTAAGCAACCCCCATCCCCGTATAAACAAAGATTATTCAACGATTATTGATTGTTTGTTTGGTTGTTTCTAAGTCCGATCGGATTGCAACACAAACCTCCGGAATTCACTTGACCAGATTAACGATTCCGGGAGCGGCCATTCGATAGCTGTCGTGGAACAGGCCTATAAAGCGACCAGAATTTCGGGTTCTGCCTTCAGTCGTTTCGGGATAGAGGCGAAGATACATAGTTATGCTTTGGATTTAGCTGCCGTATATTGTAGCATTTGGGCTCGATGTTAGAGCTCTGCTGGCTAATACAGATTCTTGGATTTGTTTCACTGAAGTCGGCGCATGGATGGCCATGGTCAATTGAAGATGACGTTGTCGTTATCAAGTGTGAATATATAAGTTGTGAAGAAATTGACGATTATCGTGACGTTGTGGTCGCTCTAAAAATCGACCATGTTGAAGAAAAAGCCCCCGTCTATCCGTACATTTTGTGGTTGTGGTTCTGCTTTGGGCTTCTCTTGATTCTTCGCCGCTGCCGTGAACGCAAAAATAAATTCTTAGTTTATAATATGTAATGAAGGCAAACAAACTCTTTCTTCGACCTGTTGCAGGTGTACATCTGTCTACTCCTTGAAGTACCGGGGTATAAAAATGAAACAAAACTTTATGTTGCACAATACAATTTTTATTTATTTTTGCCATTTTCTGCTGTTTATGATCTCATGAGATCTCATCACCAGTGGACTGGATGGGGTGCGTAGACGGGGGCGTACTGCGAGTAGGCGCCCGCGGATCCGTAGCTTGGGGCAGGAGCACTGCACGGGACTGGAGCCAGGTTGGGCTGGCAGCTGAACAGATAGTTCTTGGGGCAAGGTGGGGCCGGAATGGATACCGGAGCGGGGGCTGCGTAGGCAGGGGCAGCTGGTGCGGCAGCGTACGCCGGAGCAGCTGCGGGGGCCGAGTAGGATGGAGCTGCTGCCTGCTTCTCATATCCACCACCGTAGGCTGAGCCCACGGTCTGCCTCTTCTCGGCGGCAACGTAAGTGGCCAGCAGGCACACGGTGGCGATAATGGCGATGAACTTCATTTTGATTGTGTGTTGACTTCTTAGACTGGCTGGAAGCAGACTGCGATGTTCTTTGGCTGGCCCCAACAGCTTTATATGCTGGATAGCTCGCGGAAATTGCCGAGTCAAGCAGTGACCAAGTTTTCCGCTTCACCCAATGACCCCCCTCCACTGGCAGAGTCTACTTTTTGCACGGCCAACAGAAAGAGACATTTACAAATATTTCCTCCACTTTTTTGTGGGCCACAGAACTTGTCAAGTCAACAATCTTTCAGTTGTACTACCCGCCAGACAGATTTGCGAAAAGAAATTGCTAAAAAATTAGGTACTTGGGGTAAAAAAGATAATCACCAAAAACAGGCGGATTAAAACATTTTTGGGTTCTTTTGTTTGGCCGTTTACGCGAATATTTATTAATTACTTGATTCATTTAGTTTTGCACTTGGAATTCTGAATTTTTGACTGAATCAAGCCTAGCTGCTTTTCAAACTTCGTTTGGTGTAGAAACCGATTTAGTTTTTTGTGTTTGCTTATTGAAATGAGACCCTTATGCTTGAAATTCTGGAGCAGAATATTCCAGCAACCACAGGGCTGCCGCTGTCGCCCCATAAACCTGCCTCCGGACGAGGGTGCACTGGACAGGCGCATCCAATTTGGGCACATGTTAGAGTTGGCAAACGGGTCCATTAAAAGGGCATTGGAGACTTACGAGCCGAACGAGATAATGCTGTGCTTCAATGGGGGCAAGGATTGCACTGTGCTCTTAGACCTTGTGGCCAAACTGAGGCCGAAACCCTTTCAGGCTGTCTATGTGAAGTCGTCTGATACATTCGAGGAGCTAGATCAGTTCGTCGAGAGCTGTGCCGAGCGCTATCAACTGCAGCTCAGGCGCTACGAAGGCGGCCTCAAGCTAGCCATTAAAGAGGCGCTGGGCGATCACCCCGAGGTGCGTGCCATGTTTCTCGGATGCCGGCGCACTGACACCGGCTGCTCGCAGTTGACCGAGATGGTACCCTGCGACAACGGATGGCCGGCAATGATGAGGATTTTTCCGCTACTTGAGTGGAGCTATCACGACATTTGGAACTTTATTCGAGCGCATAATCTGCCCTACTGTTGCCTCTACGATCAGGGCTACACGTCGCTGGGTGACCGCAGTACTACGCGCCTCAATCCGAGTCTTTTGTCGTATGACAAAAAGTGCGGCAAGCTGACCTATCGGGCCGCCCACGAGCTGCAGGATAGCCGCATGGAGCGAGCCAACCGGGACGAGACATCCCAGAATGGTCAGTAAATCCGCGATAGCCATAAACTGGAATATAAAATATAAATCATCATCAAATAAAAACCATCCGATTCGTGTCATGCTCAGAGTGTTTCGTTTCGCTGCCCCGCTTTAAAGTCCCGAAATGGGCCATGGTCTTCCAAGTGGAGCAGCAAGTGTCAGTTAACTCTTCTGCGAGGCCCCGTTTTGGCCATGTTTGGGGGGACTGCCCTCCTCGATTCGAGAGCACGTGTATAAGAGAGCGTGTGGTGAAAAGCTGCGGCTTTGTGGTGAAAGCTTGGGGTGGAGTATTTAAAAAAAAACGGTTCTAATATGAATTTGTGAGAAAAATTTTGTATGAAATACAAAATTAAATATGTTTTATAATTTTATAAAATTTCTTCTAAGGTTTAACAGAATTCTGTGCCAAAATGTTTTGGATTTAATTTTAATTATTAAATTTGTAAGGACTTTAAGAGACGGTTTATCTAACGAGTAAATTATTTATGAACTCATTTTAGTCCCTTTATAAAATATACAAAGTCCTCTACTGCCTTTGGCTCAATTTCATTTGGACTTTGTTCTGGCGCTGCGGTTGTCGCGTCCTCCCCAGCAGCTGCAACTGATGGTTGCTATTTTCTTGGTAGTACTTCTTTCTGGGCTTTTCGATTTCATTATCCAGTTTTTGATATGTGTCTTGTTTCCTCTGCTCGTCCTCCAATAGGTTACGGTACACTTGAAGTAGATTGCGTTCCTCCGAATGGTCCAGCCAATCCAGCAGTTCGCCAATGGTCTTGTCATGCCTGTGTGCCATTTGGTCATCGAAGGGCGGCTGCTTTCGGGTGGCGAACTGGGCACGATAGCCAGTCTGGTTCTTTGTGGGCGTGAGACTGACACGATACCAATGCTGATCGTTAGGATCCTGACCGAGCAGGGCGTACTCAAAGTCCGGTGGCGATGTGGTTCCCTCGGTAGCCAGACCCAACTGATCGGTCGTAGGAGCCGTACTGCTGCTCCTGCAGTTAGTTGGTGTTGGTGGGCTTTGGCTGTGGGTAGATGAAGTTTTGTTATTTGCTGCTTTTATTATTTAACTTAAGAGAGCGTACCCCAATTTATTGTATCTGGCTACAGTGGTTGGCAGCGCGTTTCCGCCGCTGGCCATCAAGACGAGAAGAATAATTGCCAGGTTTGGTTTGTTCCACATTTCAACAGATTTCGCTGAGTGAAGCAAATTTTCAACTCCACTCGGTTATATACGATAAATAATTTTTTTTCAATTTTTTTTTTATTATTTTTTTATACGAATTTCTGTACAATGGGCTTCGTGTTCGGCGTAGCAATCGACATGTAAATAAAGCTGAATGAAGCTCAGATATCTATCACTAGCGATGGGGCGTCACGTTTGTGGTGTGGATTACAGTCTCAGTTATAAGAAGAGCTCGTAGGTGCGCTCGCAGGTGATAATTCGAATCGAAAAGAAATGCAATCAATAGAAAGTAATATTAGCTTCATTCGAACACACACAAATCGAATCGTTTAAGACAAACTGAATGTCAAGCAAAAGGGACAGAAAGGAAAATCCACCAGTTGCATTCCATTCGTGAGTGCAGATATCCACAGATAAACAATTCAAGTGTTTCCGCAACTGGAGACACAATTTAATGGGCATATGAAAACTGCAGTTCCAATTATACAAACCGAAATCTTGGTTTCTAGGGTTCCAAGATTCGATCGAGGCAGTGTGAAAATGAACAGCACAAAGTTAGGCATGGATTTTTAAAATTGAAATTATATTATATTTGTGATCGCTGATTTTAGGGTTTTCATGATTTTTGAGTGTATTTCTTTACCTCATTTATTACCAGATAATAAAAGTGCCCACTGGCATGAGAGGGCTTTAAATGAGGAGTTCTCTAATGAATATAGCGTATCTGTCAGAGTAGATATAATTATTTTCCATTTGATTCCAATCGAAAGTCAGTGTTTGCATATTTTATTTGCGTTTCGTTTATTTTCTAACGAATGGACTTGTGGCCTCTTGAATTTGTTTGGGGAAATGCCACTTACCAAAGTCACTTCCTGTCTGATTTCTCTCTTCTTACCTGCTTTTTCTGCTCTCTCTCTCTCTCTCCCTCTGTCTCTCTTGCTGTGTGCCTTCTGTGACTCTCCCACTGGCTGTTGCAGCATTGCCAGCAGGAGGAAAAGCTATTATCAGTGAAATTGGCGACCTTTCTAATGTGGGTAAACTCTGAAGGATGTTAATCAACAAAACTACTTTCACTTTGGCACTGACCCGCTCTTTCTCTGGGCCTGCGCCCTCGGCGGCAGCGCACTCTCTCTGTCGGTAGCAGCTGGAACAGCACAGCTGTTGTGAGGCCTTTGCCGATGCCAAAGCCATTTTGCGCGCGCACTTTCCCAAGGAAAAAGGAAACCCGAGACGCACATCACACATACGCACGGTGGTACGCCGAAAGCAACTCTCTGGCCCTCTGGCTCGACACGACTCGACCCAACTCTGCACACTCAGTAGACAATCTTTCCTCATTTCGTTAACACACTCACAGCACAAAAAAATTAAACCAAATACAGAACAAACAGCAACAGTAGCTAAAACAAATCCCCATAAATATAGTTAAAATATATACCTACATACTCGTAATTCATCGTGCAAAAATATAACCTAAAGAGCTTGGATGTTTCTGTGTGTTGTTATCAAACAAAAAGAACGTGTTAATATGTTAAATAAATTAAACTAAATTCAATCACAATTAAATTAAATTAAATCAAATCCCGAAGTGCGTGTCAAGTGCAAATAGCAAAATATCCTCCTCGTCTCCTTCGTCGTCATCTTGTTGTTCTTGCGGCTGTCGTCGCAGTAACTTTAACCGAAAGTATGTAAAAAAAAATGTATCTCTTATCAGGCAGCTTCGTTTATGCGTGCCACTTTAATGGCAAACAGCCAGAGGCGGCCTGATAAAATTACCCACTAGAGACGCGAACGAAACTGCAGGAATTTAACAATTAAAATTTTTTCTTTTATTTTTGCTTTTCACCGAATTGGCTCACTTCTTTGCATAGCTTTGTGCGCTGAGTAATTACGGTGTAAAGGTTTGCCCCCTCCCCGATAACATTCGTATTGAAATGTTAGAGTCAATTTAATTGATGGGCTCTGTGTCAATTATTTCGGACTGCTGTCAGTGAAGGATACTGTGGCGCTGAGTTGTTTAGCCATTGGATCGGATTCTGTTTCATTGAGGAAACTCTTGGGAAACTGTTGCAACCTGAGATCGAAGAGTATAACAAGAACTAGTTGCGTCCTTTAATTGATAGCTTTTGAAATAGCTTTAACTTTTTAAATTATTAAAAGTTGGACAATCTTTAGTTAGCATCTTTGGCGTGGTACTACTCGTATATTTAAATATTTAAAGGTTTTTTTTCGGTTGGGCTGTGTTGGAGTTTATTTGTTCAGCAAGGGAGTTCTTTGGGTGCTTGAAAGTTTTCCTTTCGGTTTGAGGCTTTTGGTATTATTTAGTATTTTTAATTTAATTAAACTTGTTAAGCGTCCGTCCGTTCGTCCGTTCGTCCGTTAGTTCATTCGTTGCCTGCGTGTTCAAGTGGCGTGTAAAGCAATTTACCAAGCCACAAACTTTTCGTTGCCGCTGCCGTTTAATTTTTAGCGCAAAACAAATAGGCAATTGCAGAAGCCAAAAAAAAAAACAAAAAAAAAACAACAACAGACTCTGCGAACCAGAAAGTCCTTCAGAATGAGCTGAGTAGAAGTGAGCTTCATCTGAGTTTTCGTTGAGTTAGTTAAGCGAGAGAAAAAGTTTTTCGCCTGCCCATTACTTTCCCTTTTTGCACTGCAGCGTTCTGCTTGCTCTTGTCTAGGTCGAGTCGGGGCCCCACTTTAGGTGTGTCTACGGTGTGTATGGGGGCGCGGACTCGTCCTTCAATAATTCTGCCGTTAGCTTCACTCTTACACAACCTCTTTTGGGGGCTAGCTAACTTGCTGCTCAGACTTGTAACATTAAAACGGTTGAGAAACTACACAACAAGAACCGGGGTATCAACATAGCATGTGAGGAGGCGAGGGGATAATGGGAAACTTATTGACAGGATTATCCTCCAAAATCCTTTTGCCGCATAGCTCTGACCATCTCTGATGCTCGTAGATATTCTAGAATTCAGAACTAACGTAGAACAATCTGAAACTAGAGTAGAATCTGAAAGGCGAAAGTTTTTTAGTGTTTGGCCATCGGCCATTTTGAGGGAGTTTGTGGGTGCGTGACGTGTGGGATGGGTGCGAGAGAAATAGAGACAGAGAGAGGGAGAGGGAGTTGGGTGTGAGTACTGGGGTGACTATAAAAAAAAGGCGACCCCCTCGGTCCGGACTCCGGAGTCGTAAATTGTTGATGTTGCTGTTGCTCCTGCTGCTAGACTTGTTGTAATGAATATAAAACTGGCTTTTAACTGCCTTGCCATCCACTGTCCACTCTGGCCTTTTATGCATGTACCAAGGTATTGCCAATTCCAATTCCTGGATTGTTTTATAGCCTCCACCCCTAGGTGGCTTGGTGGCCTTAAGTCAGGCCAAAAGACCCTCGCCCACTATTGTGCCCAACAAGAAACTTGTTGAGGCACAGTCACAACTCAGCAAGCAGCACCAGAACTACATACAGTTTCTTGGCACATTTCTGCATTCATTGGCTTGTGTATAATTTTTAGCTAGTTTTTCCCCCTCTTTCTTTTGGCTGGAAATGATTTCGACATTTCACTTTTGCAATTTTTTTTGCCCCAGTTCCTGTTTGACGACTTGTCTCCGATTTGGCTTTTTCCTCGCTAAAGCAACCAGTGTTTTGCATGAGATAAGCAGCTTGACCATGGCGGTCGGGGGGAGGGGTGTATGGGTCTGAAAGTCTGAGGTTCTCTATCCATGTCCCAAGGACAGACTCGTACAGCTCGTCCTTTGCAGGCGGCGGCACGTACGAGGACGAGGCGTGCACAGCGAGATGATAATTTTCGTTGAATACACAACTCGGCCCCGACTCGCTCTGCATAAGCTCGCAAGGCGGAGTCGGGGTCTGGTGCTCTGGGAGTGCTAAGTGTTGAGCTGATATGCAAAACAGATATAAGAATGGCTCTCGCAAAGGCCAAAACCGAACCCCAAACACATTTGGATAAATTAAATCGACAAATCTACTTGCAAGAGAACTTCGCTATGAAAAAAGTAAACAAAATAACGGGAAACAAGTGGATATAGCTAGGATATAGTTATCTGGGTTGGATAAAACTGGGTTTAGCTAGTTCCGACAATTAGAACAGCATTTTGATTGAAGCTCAGAAATGTTCTTACTGTGGAAACATTCTGACTTACATTTACCGATGCCTTCGACGAGTACCTCTTAGCTGTTCCATACGTAAACCCAATATGTTTTTATCGCTTCAACCTGATTAAAAGAATGTACCAAAAGTACTGCGGCTGGTGTTTTTTTTTTATTTCCGAAACTAGTTTATCAGACATTTATATGAATACATACGTATAACTATATATGTACATATGTATATGTTTTTAATATGCCATTTAATTTTAATTTTGCTAAATACCAAATACTGCCCGTTGCATTGTCGTAAGCCATTTAAATGAACCGTGAAAGTTGTGAACGTATAAAAGTCCACCAAATGCCTCCCACTTATTAAACCACCCAAACATGAACTGGATGTTACTGCAACTTGTCGTCCTTGCTTTCCAAGCAATTGAAAGAACTGGCTCGATGCAAAGGTGCCAAATTACCGACGAAACTTGTCTACGCCAATTCCTTCTTGGAAAAATAAATAAAATAAATAATAATTTGTCCGTCACAGTTTTTTTTTTCGTTACGATGATTTTATTGTAATCTAAACACCGTACACCGTCCGTTGTCCGTTGTCCGTTGCATTGTCGTTACCCATTTAAATGAACCGTAAACGTATAAAAGTCAACCAAATGCCTCCCAGTTATCCAACCACCCAAACATGAAGTTGATGTTACTGCAACTCGTAGTCCTTGCTTTCCTGGTGGGTGGCCCAAGCAACGGAAAGATTTGGTCCAATAAGCTGGTGCGACCCCACCGACGAACATTGCAGGACGTTGAGATTAATGTTTGCAGACAAAAACTAATTCCGTCAACGAGTACATAGTAGCTCATACATTTTCCATGTGTAATCCTGAACTGTTTTTATCGTTTTAAGCTGATTAAAATTGCTAGAAGAAATTGCTATATATTTATGTATATGATGTACCCCTGCTGTGCATACGTACTCGTAACTCAGCGACAAGTGGTTTCTTTCAACCATCTCTTCATTAGGCCCATTGTAGAAATATAACATATCATAATAGCTACCTCAGAGTAAGGGTCAACAAGGGGCTGAGGTGAGGGAACGATCAATTGACATTTCGATGCATTAAGGCTAAAAAAATTAGCATTAAACCGTGACTGGAAGTCATATACTCGTATATAGTATAATTGCCGGATCCAATTGAAATGTCTCAGTATTGTCAAAAGGCAATCATGCGTGAACGAAGTAAACGTATAAAAGCCAACGGAATTCTTGCCTGCGTATTCAATCGCCCGAAGATGAAGCTGGTGCTGCTGCACCTTTTCGCTGTCCTCGCTTGCCTGGTGGTGGCCCAAGCATTGAAATGCCAACATCCCGAAATAGAGTTCTGTAACGCATGCCAAGATCCCAACATAATATCAGAAACTGCGCTGAAGGAATGCAAGCCTGGCTACCATATAGTGGAAGGGTTCTGTCAGACCATGCAGTCACGCAGGTCACGCGCATCTTGTAAGAACGACGAAAGGCCGACTCCTGATGGAAATTGTCGAAAAAAAATAAGATATTTCAAGCGTTGTCCCCATATCTTGGAACCACAACGAAATTCTAAAAATACTAGAAGACGACAACGACAATTTAATTAGCACTTGTCTTGCAACTAAACAACTAAAAACATCGAAATGGCGTCCAAGGAGAACGAATCACAAGGTCACAGCTTACATAAGTATAGCAATATTATCTTCACGTATAATTTCAATTTAAATGGACCAAGCTGTTCCCAAGATTTTCCGTTTAACTGATAGTTTTCTACAAATTCAGCAAAGTTATTCATATGTACATACATAACTGGTTTTTATCGTACACGATTCTTGAGTTTATTTAAATCCATTCAGATCCGCAGAATGGGGATTCTGGTAATTTGTTTGCCTTCTATTATAGACCCATTGACAGACACTAAGCTGAAAGCATCAAATTAGTCAACTTGATGGGAAATACGAGTGTGCATACATATACACACATACATACGTATGTATGTACTTATGTATTTTTTGTTATAAAAACGTATTTATGTACATATATTATGTCTGTTTGCCAAAGAAGGCTATAACTTCTGGCTTTAATGCGAGTGGCCAATGCCAGAGGCAAAGGCCAGCATGAATTTGTTTCAAAGTCATTTCGTGGGCGTGTTGGCCACGCAAGGCAGAGGGATGTGGCGCAATCACATATGGGTGTGTGTTTGGTCGGGCCAACGCCTGAATGTCTCAGCATGAAATGAAATTCTTCTAAATTCCTAGAGGTCTTTTTCTAACAACTGCCAAGAAGGCAGCAAAAGTTCATGCGAAGTCCAGCAAGCAGTTGCAGTTGCAACAGCCACAGAAGACAAGAGGCACATAACGAAAAACAAAAAAAAGGGTACCAACAACAACAACAATCAACGACTTGGGCTGTACACTGACTTCCCGCTGCTGGCTCCTACAGTTGTTGGTATAAACAAGCCAGGAACTCGCGAACGGGGCAGCTCTCCCGAATACACTGCGCGCGCACTCAAACGAAGAGAAGAGAAGCGAAGCGAAAAGAGACACATCCAGAGAATCAGAGAGATTGTGAGAGAGTGAGAAAGATAGAGAGGGGTCGTCTTCCCACAGGACCTGCGGACGCAGCTGCTTGGCATCCTGTCAGCGCCGTTGCCCATTAGTATACAAAACGGCAGCGAATCCATCGTTTGGGCCACACAACGGCAACACGACACAGTGGCTCTGCCAATAAAAGAAGCGCTAAAATTCGCGTCAAATGAAGTGAAAAGTGAAAGTTGGCAAAAGTTTTGCAACAAATTTATTCCTCCTTTCCGCAAGGTGGGCCAGGACGGCAGTCTGCCAGGCTTACATGACAGGCCCACGTGCCTTTACTACGATATTTCACAGTTAGATTGAATTGGCTTCGCCGTCTCTGGCGTATTTTCAACGTTAACCGTAACGAACTTACAATGCCACAGCCCTCTGCAATTCGCATCGGAATGACTGCGTGATTAAGTCAAATATTTAAGCATAAACGGAATTTTCATGGCCAAGAAAATGAACTATGTATAAAGTTTGTGGGCTTAGTAGAATAAATTGGGGATTGTCCTGGGATAGCTCTCTGGGTGTTCAGGGCTAATATATTTTGCAGGGTTTGGTCACAACACACAAAACAACAATAACACATTTTCAATGTAATATAATTGGGACTCTTTTATTTTGTGCGTTTGATTGTTCAAAGAATGTTGGGGATACTTCCGCTCACGCATTCATCTGTAGATCATAGATTTTTCCATTTAAATTTCCATATTGTTGGTGTCCAAATGCCATGCCCCTCTCTCATTTTTGGTCAGTGTTTTTTCCTCTGTTGTTCTTCCTCAATGACCAATCATTTCCATTCCCTTTCAGACCGCGCTGGTGCTTCAATTTTATGTTTATTAACCTCTTACATTTCGGGCCAGCAAATGTTTGTTCAACTTGGGCTAACTTTAGCTTTGCTATTTTTATTCGCATATTTTTTTTGTAAATTACTCTGATGAAGGAAAAAACGAATCTGTGCGGCCATGAAATCCGCTGACTTTGATAACAAACTATAAACTGCATGGGGAAAACTCGCGCACACGAGGATAAGCAATTGTGAAACTGTGAAAGTGCAATCAAATAAATTACCCAAAAGAAAAGTACCAGCGGAACGGTCAACCGTGGAAAATGTGCATACAAAACTGCGACAACATCAAAATCTGCGACAGTAACGGCAGCGACCACGACGCCCAAGTAAAGTCGCCGTCGTCGAGGGTGGAGAGAATAACGTCATCCATACGTCCGACCTGGACTACGAGAATTTTAAATTCAAATTGCAACTGCAGTCCGAGCTGAACAGAAAGAGGCAAAAGCCAGTTAAAGGACCCAAATTGTCAAACTTTAAGATCCTTATGTGCTGTTGCTACTTCATCATTATAGTCCTGATGATTTGAAGAACTGCAATTAAAACTACACTTCCACATCTAAAAACTACTAGCAGATACAAAATGAATACTACATGAAACAATTATAATATAATGCTACATACATACATACATATGTATATTTAAATCTCGGCCCAACTTAAACTGCAGGTAAAATACAATGCAATTCTATGCATATGTACATACATATGTACGTTTGTTGTTCTCCGAAATGCAAATGAATAGGAACTAGAATTTGTATATAATATTACTTTTCTTATAATCGCTTGTTGCTATTATCATGCTCTGTGCTGTATGTACATATACTCCACATAGAGCACCGCAGTGAAGCTGAAATTGTCAGTTGTTCTGTTATTCCGTTTCTCCTTTGCTCTCTGGTTTTTTTTGTTCATGTCCGATCCACGCATGCATTGCGCACTCTCTCTTAAGTCTTTCTTATCTCTTAGCAATAGCAAAAACAACACCCATGCACTCACATTCTCCTAAGCCGACACTCGCTCTCACGCTCTTTGGCTCTCAGGCAAATCCAATAGACTTGCATGCAGAAAAAGAAGCAACCAACGCGTTGGACGTTGTCCCGTTGCAACGGGACTTTGCTTTACTTCGTTAATAGTTGGTTTTTTTTTTGTTGCATTATCTGCATAGATTTCATAGCTTAAATTCATTTAATGCGCTCCAGAAGATCTTCAAAGCTAACGTTATTGTATTTTCTGTATTCTGTATTGATTTGTGGCAGCCATCGAAATAGTATAGAAATTTATTAAATAGACCGCATATGTAAGTGTGTACCCATATCTGGTTCAGCTAAGCCGCATTGGGGGTAATTTATTGAGCAAGGTAAACTAAAAATAATTGAGACCCAGCCACAACTTTACCATTAGTTTGTCTGCTTTAGTGCCAATCTCTGCCATTACTTATCCAATTATTTAATTTGCTGTTTTATGTGGCAGTTGGATTTTTTGAAATTAGCGCTAAATTGATTTATGGCACAATATGTTAGCGCCGTCTATACACGCATTACGCATACGTTCTGGCCCTAGCTTTATTTGTTGTCCTGCTCCCCGCTGATTACTCACCCGACGCGTGGCACATTTCATGAAAATTGATTTTACACTGTGACAAAACTCAAAGTACACACATGTACATACACATATGTGGCTGAAATGTGTAAGTGTGTTTAAAGATACCCTAGAAGAAGGTATTTCGATTAGGTCCATTTAAATGCAATGCAGACTCTATAAAGTCGGAACTAACCGAAATTTCATCACAATATAATGTGTATCAGAGGTACGATCGGTCAAACAAAAATTCAAAACAGAAAATACATCCGTAAGGGTATCTGACAACATGGGAACCTAGAAACTAAACAAGCTTTTATTGTGATTTTCAATTCACATTGCTGACCTACATTTCGGACATGTGTGGGCGAGGTTCTATTGTTGTTGGGGCTGTTTCTGGTCAGGCCACAGGTTTGTAAAAAATAGGAGAAATATGGCCGGCCGCAGGGCATAATTTATGTGGCATGCAAATGCGTTTACGGCCAAGAAATTCATTAATCCAACGAGTCGCAAGTGTTTAAATATTTCCCATGAATAATTTAAGGTGCATTTAAATTTTGACGAGCCCCCGAACGGTGTGGTAAATAATTCATTGTGTTTGGCCAGCAAATGCAAATGGATTGGTAGAGTGTTCTACGAGTATGCCCATTTAATTGAGTATGCACAAGTGCATAGACGTCATATTGGTTATCGAGGCATGAAAGCACTCAAAATTCTACAAAACAATAACCCCAAATTAGCTCCAAGAATACGTACATATATAATAAAGAGTATGAAAACAAATTCCTGGAACGGCCGAACACATTTTTGGTTTTATGTTTAATGCCCTCCCATATACTCGTACTCGTAGAACACCCTCACCATCTGCTGGTCTGCTCATAAATGCAAAGGAGTTACTGCTCCTTCACCGATATTGTCAGCTTCACATTTATTTTTATATCATCGGACTTTATGGCTAAAGTTAATATGCAGTTCGCGTGGCCCCTTCAGCTCTGGGCTTTTATGCGACTTTAAATCCTTTTTCGCGCGTAGAATGCAAGCCACTTCACCATCCCACATGTGTCATGAGCCTACCCCAAAAAAATTAAATCCAAAATTCATTGAGTATGTGAAAAACGTGCATTAAATGCTCCCAGAAAAAAAAAACAAAAATAAATGGGGTGACTCAAACTCAAGACCCTCATGTTCGATGGCGTATGGCTGACAGGCGATGCCACAGCTGTTCCCACACAGCCCAACAAACAAAAATGTAAGGAAAAGTGTTGGAAAAAGAGTTCCAATAAAACACAGTGTCCACACCTTATTTAAATGGACAAAATTAATGGATAGATATGATTTTGACAGAATGGTTGGCTAGGGACTTCTGGGATAATCTTAAACAGTTAACCGCGTCCTTATTGTTAATATTAAGCTAATAAATGTTTATAATACCTATAAAGACACCACAAAGTTCGATTTCTCTGGCCTAGAATAGCAACTTCGGTGCCACTGTGCAACACGATGCCTTATTTAATTCAGTTTACACACAGTCGCATATCTATGGAATCCATAGTATGGATGTGCTTGGCCCTTGTCTGTGTAACTAAACCCTTTATTACCCTTTATATATATTTATCTAGCCGTACACATACACACTGTTGTATGTATGTATAGAGTGAGTGGATCCTGTCAATTTGTTGCTGTTGGGGGGCTAAGGCTATGGCTACGGCTATGTCTAGCCATTGTGCAATCAAATTGTTTGGTGGGCGTTGCTTTTGGGTTAGCGGCGCTTACGCGTGCATTTACAACAAATTAGATGAGGGATAATGGGTATAAATGCTTTTGGCAAGGTCGTGGAATTGCTTTTTGGGAAATTAGATAAAGGGTACGTTGTATGTGACTTGAATAAGATATGTATGTACATACATACCAGTGTGCATAAGATATCCTCCAGCTAATCCGATATTTTCCTTTCTTGTCTACTTTCAGCTACGAACCATTCGATTGGTGTCAGTAAAATAATCCATCAGCTACCTATGCTATATATGCTATATTGTCATGTATCTATCCAATGGAAGTAGCTGCTATATGTTAACACAAAATATTTTCATATTGAGCTAGAAAGCATAGTGAAAAGGTGTGCGCGTGTGTGCAAAGTGAATTTTTTCGTCATATTCATTGGAAATTCAGTTTTAATTGTGCGCCCGTGCCGGAGCCAGAGCCAGGCAAGTGAAAAGCTTTCAGCAAATCAAACAAAAACACAACGCAACCGGTAGCACAATGATAATTACCACAGTTCTCCCGCAATGAAAACGACAAATTGAAAACGGCCTCTTGTGGACAGGCACGGCGAATGGCGCAGTTTATGGAACAATTGCTGACTTAATGTGAGTGCTACAGGAGGAATACTCCTCGTATTGATTTTTATTTTACTATTTACTCAATCTTCCACACATACTCCCACTGTCCATTATGGCCATAATCATATTAGCCAACAATTTGGTTATCACGTAGTCAAGGCATTTGTAAGTATCTAGAATATAGTTCCAATTATTATCGTTGATTGGTTAACAGGGAATACCTATTTCTAGACTTACAAATGCTAATGCCTAATGCTTAGAATTGTAGTAATTTAGTTAAGTAAACATTAAACGAATATTCTCACACGTATGCTCCATTGTAATGCTGGAAATCTTTGTGCAGTTTACTAATTTCGTGCCACAGGGCGCATTATCGATCATGGCGCATACGCCCTGTGCGCCACTCGACCGAAAATGTTTGACAAACAACAATATTGAATGGCAAAGTAAATTTGTGAAATCTGTTGACTGACATGCGACAATTGTCCCAGGGCTGGGCCAACAAAATGTTTCAAAACGGAAAATCATAGACAGTAAACAGTCAACAGTCCCGTGATTGTGCCTGGGCTTGTGTGTTGGCTTGTGTCCTATTTGCCCTTTCCTGCCAAACCTTTGTCAATAGGAAATCCAATTTAAAATTTTAAACAAGTCCGGGTAATTGTTTTATGGCACTCGGAGGAGCCACAAACAAATCAGAACCAGCTAACAACCCAAACTATAATCACAAGATTTATGCGAACCAGAGCCACTCGGCGCACTGAGCGGGCATTATAAAGTCATAAATGTCAAAAATGTAAGAAGAAAAAAAACAGACGCGACGCGATGCTCACTCGGCAATTTGGCTTATCGAAAAGCCAATAAATAATAAACCAAAGAGCTCGTTGCACGGTACATGAAAAGTAGATTAAGATTATGAAAGAAGGGAAACTTTGGTTTTTTGCTGTTTTTTGTTTTTGTTTTGTTTCCTATTTTCCTGTCACAACCATACGTGAGTGTGTCTCACGCAAAATGTGTGTGTGTGTGTGTGTGTGTGTGTGTGTGGGACATGTTGACACTATTTATGGCATATTGGTTGGGAACATAAAAAATTCATCTAATTGGCAATGTCTGCATATTTGATCACACTAATGGAGGCCTGTCCATTTGGGCCACCAAAACTAAAGGGAGATTCTGTTGCTGACAGCCCTGTGATTAGGGTATCACGAATTCTATTGATTTTTTCGTGTCATTTTAAACTGGTCGGTAGGTCGGTCGGTCGGTCGGTCGGCTACTTCGGAGAGGTCAGGAGGTCAAGTTTGTCTACTTCATGCCAAACCCAATGACATTTACACACAATTTCGTCTGTGGATAACAAGGTCGAGGTCTGCCACTGCAGATTACTCACCGAAGTATGGAAGGAATGGTATGATATGGCAACGAAGACGCAGTCGTAGACAGAGACAGAGACGAGGACCACCAGGTTTGGCTTTGTCAGTGAAGTGCGTTAATTAAGTAATTCGCCTGGTCACGCTTACCTTTCCCCTACAGAACGAACGGGACACACCTTAAAAGGCCGGGCTGCGACTGGCTGAAAATCGATTTGCTTTCACTTTTACCGTTCGTGTCGGAGCCACAAAATAAACGGTCTTCTCCCTGAAAATCGATGCCATTTTAAGTGCGGGACTATTAATTAAATGCTATAAAAATATATAAACAGTGCGGCGATCACATTTTAGATTCCTTAGCACGAAGTTTTCATTTCAAAACGTTTTCTAAAGTGCAGAATGTAATTCTAGGTACATACATTCGTATTCAACCTATTCATGCAGATTAAATTTGGGTTGAATTTATTAATGCCTGCACAAATAAGTCCTATAACTAGGATCCGGTTAAAAATTACATCACTCATTCGAAGGGAAAATCTTTTCGGCTTCTTTTGTACTGTCATTAGTAGGCGAGCATGATCCAAATGCCAATTAAACGCCACTCGTACGGGATTCTTGTATAATTATATAATTTTAAATGAATATTTTTGAACAGAAATTCACACATATTACAGATTTTGAATGTATGTATACGAGTATGAGGCACCAGGGCTTGCATAAAAGAAGATTTGATTATTTATTTCTTGGCTTCTTCGGGCTTGTCGTTTTTGTCGTACATGGGATCATAGGGTTGTACGTCAGCGCTTCCGATTAGCCAGAAGACTATGGCCGACAATGTCAATATTATGGCAGACATCCAAAATACTATACGCCATTGAAAATTGTTTTTCTGGATAGGGGGGGGGGGGGGTAAAGTACAGGGAGTATGCCAGATATTGAGAGTTTTGTGTACTTACATCTGGCGTCATGAGTCCAATTATGGGAGGGGCGAATAGGCCTGTAAAGGAACCGAGACCGTTTATGACAGCCGTTATGGTGCTGGAGTAGCTGGGACTCATATCCAGGGCCGACAACTTCTGGCCAGCATAGTACAAGCCCATGGTAAGCATGGATATTGTGAACAAGGCAACCACAAGCGCCTTGTCGCAGCCCGCATACGAGGCCGCTACCATGAAGAGGCCAGGCAAGACGGCGGCTGTGTAGGATAGTTTAGGATGATTTAGGATGTATGAAAAGAACTTGGGACTTACACAGAAGTGTGAATAACTTTCGCACGGTGACCAGTTTTAGTTTTTCCGTACGAATTAGCCAGTCTGCAACAAGGCCACTGATTATGGAAGCTATCCACATAGCGATGTAGGGAAGGGCGGTGGCCAGGCCGTTGGAGCGTATGGAAAACCGAATTACATCGGCCATGTAGAGGGGCAGATTGGTAACCATCACGTAGTATCCCCAATCGTGACCCATCTGGCTTACGATCAGGGCGAGCATCGGTATACTGAGCAGCATTGGCTTCCAGGGTATTGCAGGCTTATCCTTATTCACGTTTCCCACTTCGTCGGCCAGATACAACCGTTCCTTGGGCTTAATGAACGGATGAGAGAACGGCGAACTAGTGCAGATGATGGCCTATGGGAACAACAAATTGCTCTGATGCTCTGACATTTACATTCACTTTGAAATACTCACAAAGATAATAAACCAAATTACGGACAGAGTTCCGAACACATAGAACATGACGGACCAGTCATAGTAATGCAGGAGCATGCCGGAGCAGGCATTGCTCAATATGATGCCCATCGTACTGCCGCCAAAGCACAGGGTGCCTAGGGTGCCCCTCTCCTTTTTCGGGACCCAAGAGGATAGGAGACCATTCAAACCGGGAAATATCGGACCTTGGGCAATGCCCATCAGCACACGAAGGACAACCAAAGCGTACGGTCCCCAGGAAACGAAGACGGGGCTGAGGAGTTCACAAATCCCCGTCACCCCTACGCAGAAGGCCACCACCCATTTGGCACCGTACTTATCGGCCAAAACGCCTCCTGGCAAATGGGAGATAAGGTAGCCAAAGTAGAAGCTTCCCAGGATGAAGCCCTTCTCCGTCTCGCTCCACGAATATATACCCTTATGCACGACGGCGGCTTTTCCCTCCTCTTCCTGTGGGCAAACGCCTTCTGGCAGCTCGACGGTAACATTTTGCTTGGTCTTATCTGATATCGCCAATATAGTTATGGCATGGGACAGGGAAACGCGACAGGTGAAGCAGCAGATGAGGCTGAAGAATCCCATCAAGACCAGCACAACACGTTGGGGCAACAAGCAGACTGACCCGCCCCATGGGCGTCAGAATACATAAGGGCAACATAGTTATGTATCGCAGTGTACTTACCTTTACTAACTGATTTTCCCCATTCTGGTCTGCTGTCCTCTCGGTGATCCATTTCGGGTGAATTCTCGTCACTTCCCTCTGAGAAATGTAAAAAATTTAAATTTTATTTGTGTGTGTTGTTCACATAAAAAAAAGGGAGCACATATGTGTTGTAGCTATTTGCTAACTGCTTGGAATGGAGTTATAATTTGACACCAAAAAAATATCCTACTCGCCCAAATGGAATATTTATACCCGTACTCAAAAAGAGTTAACGCAGAGAACGAAAATTTTCCGACCCCATAAAGTATATATATTCTTGATCAGTATCAATAGCCGAGTCGATAGAGCCATGTCTATCTGTCCCCCACCTCCTCTGGCGCTGCTGACGCTACTCATTCTCTTTCTCGCTCGCACACACTCTGCCCTGTGCAATGCGCGAGCGCCCTCTCGCGGAGAAGATGTAGAATCTAAATGGTAGATGTAGAATACATATTTGTTCTAGATGTATTATCTACATTTTAGATGTAGATGTAGTTAACATATTTAGCAAAAATTAATTAATTAATTAATTAATTCGGCGGGATGTACATAAATATATAACAACTAGAACGTAGCGGCGGATTAATAGTTAGAATGAAGAAAACAAATTCTTCTTGCTGACTCTTTTATTTCGGGCTTCCATTCTCACTCTCTCTTCCTAGTTGGAAAGGATAAAGACTGATTTTGGGAATATACATATGCAGTAGTAGTGCTTCCAGAATATTTATCTAATATTTTTCTGCTTTGTCCACATAAAATTTGCCTGAAAATTTAATTTTTGGCTTAAAGTTGAGGAAAGTTAGGAGGTCCTTGAAGAACCAAGGATGTGCTTATTCCCCACGTCCACTCCGCCCCATTGCATTCATCAGAAGTCTGCCTTCGGGGCTCGCCATTTGACCCTGTCGGAGCTGGCAAGGGACGGGTGGGGGGGGGGGGGTTGAAATCTTTTCTGCTTTCACTTTTCACACGGCAAATGGCATTTTTCGCATTTCCATGACACATTTTCCATTCACCTAGTTTGTGCTACTTTTTATTGCATTCTTCCTGCACTTTCACTTCACTTGAAATGTTTCCCTTAATTAAAATTGGCTTATGTGCTGGCAGGTGACCTGCGGTTGGTTTCTCCTTTCCTTATCCATTTGGCAAGTCCCAGACATTAGTTGTTAATAAATCACACACCACAACCACACCTCCTCCCACTCCCACTCCCGCGGACAACATACGCGAACAACAGCGACAGCGAAAACGCTTACATAATTTGTTAGGCGCGTCCAAGTCCAAGCCACTAAAAGCAATTTGCTGTTGAAGTAAATAAGAAATCGTATTTCATGCCAGGGCCCGACAGCGGAGAGACATATGCAAATCACTATACTCGTAGCACTCTGCACTTAAGTATGTTTTGGCATACACATACTCGAATTTTAGCCACCAAAGAAACAAGAATATACATAATATATACACACATACGTATACATACATACTCGCACATATAGATAATTTATATGACTGTTTTAGCTCTCCCGACGAGCTGGTTCTTGCGGCTTAGTTTTCTTAAGATCTCCCAATACCTTGGAAGCACTTGAAGTGATTTTTATTGATATTTTTTATAAATTTTTACACAAAGTACTTGATATTACTAACAAAGAAAACGAAAAAATATCTTGAAGATTATGGTAACTGTTTTAAGGCACAAGTTTTAAGTTTTCCAATCAGATGTTTTGCTTTCTGAATATTATATTAGCTATTATTTAAAACTATTTATAATATCTAATAGTGGATTCCAATAGTCGATGTAAGATTACTAGTATAAAGATTGAATTTACTTTCTTTATCATTTCGATTCTGATTTGGCAGCTATAAAAACTTCAATACAATTAGGTGTAAATATTCTTTACAACATCGTACTAACACCAAATCCGTGGATGATTTTGGATAAAAGTTGGGAGGACTACAAAGAAACGTTCGTAAAAACCTGAATTCAATTGAAATTAATTGAAGCTCAGAACTCAGAACGCAGAACTAGTTCCACTCAAGCAGTTGTAGGGCTTGCAGTTCTTTTTTCATTGTCTTGCTCGATGCCCACGACCGGAAACGGAAGTGTGCACATTGAAGAATGGCGAAAGGCCGAGCAGCCGACATCTAGAATTGGGTGTATAGGCCAAGCTGAGTTCTTGTCTAAAGGAATTTTCGCCAACTTGCAGCTCGGCAAAGGAGAGGCCACTTAAATACCTGCAAAAGTTTTTTTCGCGCTTCCGCCGGAAATTGCCAAGGGTGGGACGGAAGTGAGGGGAATATGGTTTGTGTTTGTGTGTGTGTGTGTGTGTCGCATATAAAATCTTCCTCAAATGCACAGCGAGACAGTCAGGAAATGCCAAAGAAAACTCATTTTCTTTTGAGGCACGCTCGCCACCTAAAAAACATTTGAAAGGAAAATGGATGACTAAAAAAGTGAACACAAATAGCAGGAGAATATAGTGGCAGGGCCTTTGCTTGCTGCAAATATTGTTGCACAAGTGCTCGACACTCGTTGAGCTGCACAAACAGTAAGCAAAACAGCAGCAAAAACAGAAAGAGAAACAGAAACAAAAGCAAAGGCAAAGGCAACGGGAAAGGCAAAGCGAAAGCGAAAGCAAGCTCGTTAAAATTACAAATAGAAGGCAAGTGGCAGAAAAGTACGCTCAAGGACGCGTTGGCGTCTTGCAGCGCCCAGTCAGCCGTGTCCCCCACCCAACCACCCAGCCATCCGTCCAACCTTTCCTAATCGCCTCATGTGTGGCATTGTATGGCAGTCATGCAAAGCGTTGAGGCAGGACGAGGCTGCATTTGAACTTATCATGGCATCAAAAACTTGAGCTTCAATTACGAAATGTTGTGCTCTCCGGCTCGTGTCCACGCCCCTGATTCCGCCTTCGCTCGGGTTGTTGGGGCGAAAAGTGCATGCGTGCTTGCCCCTGAATTAGCCGAAACAGAAAGTTTAGTTTTGGCTTTCACCTTTTTTGCTGGAGCAGCCACCTGCTTTTTGGTCTTATTTGAACTGATGCACACGGAGGGCCTTAGCTTGAAATGCCTTGGGTTGACATTTGAAGGTCAGACTCGACTTCTGGCTCTGACAGGATCTAGACAGGAGCAAGAACAATTTGGTAATCATGTGAGTTTCTGAATGCCACCTGGCCTTGGTCCAAAGCATGTGGCAAAGTATGTTCTCCAATCAGAATTTGCATTTAAATTAAATAAATGTGGGGGAAGCTTTCATAAACACAATGAATAAGCGATAAATATCCTCTACACCCCATATGTATTCCACAAGTACTCCAGCTACTGCAAAAGTAAGTTGCTTTCAGCTCTCGATACGTGACTCCTGGTCCTGGTAATGCAACCGAACGGGTGCCGCCTGCGATTCGCTCAATTAGGCCACAAATTAACGGCCATCCATGGCAGCCAATCGCAGCCCAGTCGAAACGAACCGAAATGAGACCCCAACTCGTCCGAGGAGTAGCCGAGGATTTATGCCGACAAATTATGCACATTTATTCCAGTATAAAAGCGAAGGGGAAATGACGCAACCGGGAGTCTGCCCCGAGGCAGAACCATAGCGAGAACCACTGCCAGATGGATAGCCAGAACGAAGGGCTCCGGCCTGGCTTGGTGGCAAAATCAAGTGCAGCGAGGGCCAAAAAGCACATAATAAACTTATAATGCGTGACGGGATGCGTGTCAGTAAGTGCGGGCCGCGCGGCAGTGGGTTCAGGCAGAAGCCATAAGTGGATGCGCCTCATTTGGCACTCCATGCATCTTTATTTCCGCTGTCCGCTGTCTGCTGGCTGCTGGCTGGTTTGGCTTATACTCGTACTCGTACTCGTATCCATGCACCCATAAACACTCTCTTCCACCGAACTGGATTTATGTGTATTGCATTTTTATTCAAATTTAATTGATATTTGTTTGTAGTCATAATAACGATGTCAGTCTTAATTTAATGCTATTGCGTATACGCAACTACGCCGAGTACACACATAAATATATGTCCCCCAAAAAGCTGCCAACAAGGCAGGGAGGAGGGTCTCCCAATGGCCTCCAGTTGGACTCGGATGGCGTCAGACCATGCCGCGGCAGTAGACAATGGCGGCTATAAAATCGTATTAATTTGACCAAATTTGAGAGGCACTTGGTAGTGCCAGCCAATATTGATTGCACACTGGATCGAAAGGATTCCACTGGAATGGGGCACACAAACAACTAAATAGATTTTGAAAGACAAACTAAAAAAATGATGATAATTCCGTATTATTCAAACCATAATCTCAGTGAGCTTAAAGTAGTAAATTTTGTCCTAGTCACCGAACTAAGATGCAAATTAGGGTACACACATGCTTGCCATAATTGTACTAATCAAGAAGGATCGTTGTGATTACATTAATGAGGGTTCACTGAATTGAAATTATTCGGTTAAAATGTCTCAGCAAATATTCCATCGGTATAGACACCATTCGACAAAGCGGGGCTCACGGCAAACGCCAGTCCTAATGATTGCCAAGATGTGTGCTCTTTCCTGCTCGGCTCGGCTCGGTTAATGAAGATGTAAAATCTGAGAATATTTAAACAGAACCCTCCGTACTCTCCCACTTGGATGTAATTTCATTGTTATCGCATGCCCCATAAGCAAACGAGTAAACGAGCAAACATTAACTAAAAACACACGCACAGAACTGTTGCATGTCGCTGTGTGGCGTTGCTGTTGCTGCTGCTGATGTTTTCGATGCCACCACAGATAGGACATGCATTATGGCGATATAACAAATATGGAGAGTGATGTTGTGGAGAGAGTGTGGGGCATTTGGGTTGCGGTTATGGGACGCCACTCGAATGACATAATCGAGGCTGCAGTTTCCGCAATCTTGACAGAACTGGTTCATCCATAGAAGGTAAATGTTGCTGTTGGGGGTTGTTGGGGCTGTCAGGCTGCTTCCTGCCGTGCTGACATGACACACGAGTCACAGCTGATGACTGGCTGAAAGTACGAGTACTCATGCTGCCGGCACTTCTCGACATTATATAACAAAGTACGGAGCGGAACGACTGCTACCCGCCCCTATCTATCCGAAAAAGTTCCTAATTAGGCAGTCGAGTGTGTGAGGGTTTGGGTGGGGTGGGGTGGGGTAAAATAGGGGAAAAGCTGAAAAGTTTTACGTTGTCGCAGCTAATTGCATTCGGAGTTGCTGCTGGTGTGTGCTGCTGCTGCTGCTGACGATGATTATAGTGAGAATGATTAAGCTGACGTTGATTAGCTTTTAGTTGGTATCTTTACCCATATTGGAAGAGTTGTGCAAACTTTTTGCCTTTATTTATTGGCGAAAAAGTTCGCCTGCCGCAAGGAAATGAAATGGGCAAAATGTTGAGAATGTGTCTAAAGTCGATAATAATTAGGAGAATCTTCTGAAAATACATACATATGTATGTGGTATACATATATGTATGTATGAGAATACGTGTACGTAGATAATGAATTGCTATAATAATATTGATAGATCTAACGGTTGAGAACTCTACGTATGTATACACAGGGAGATCATTAGTTCAATTTCCACACCCCAGAGAACGTATGCGATGAAATTTCCGCTTTGCTGAAAATAACTTTCCTCTTCTATTTCCTAGCCTAATGCGAATTCCCAAAAATTGTTTCTCCTGCAGTAAAATTTACCCATATAGGCAATTCCCTGAGCAAGCCACCCCACCACACCCGTGGCCCAGTCAAATGTGAAATTTTTGCAATGAAAATGTTGCAGTTCGCTGAATCGAATGATGCAGCTGCTAAACTGCGTAACTTGGGCGCACCTTTTGCTCACGTCTCATTAATTTCCACTAGCACTGCAGTTGCAACATCAAGCTGCACGGGGGCCATGTGCCATGTGGCATGTAGCGAGTGTGAGTGGCACTGTGTGTGGGCGCTTATAATTTATTGTATGTTTGCCTTTCACTTGAGCGCATGCCAAATGTGGAATGCAAAATGAGTGAAAGGCAGGTCGGGGTCCCTGGCAGGACTGGGGCACGCACCAAATTTCTTGCAACTTGCCGTGGCTTATGCAAATAAAAGTGGCAAAGATGCAGATGACTGAAAGGTCCACACCCACACGTAGGATGTGTGTGTGTGTGTGTGTGTGTGAGTGTGGGTGCAATTGCAAAATTTATGCGCTGCGGTTGTTTTGGTAACCTGCAAAAAGTAATCTAGCCAAGGCAAATCCACGAGGACACTCTACAGTGGGGTAGAACTGATTGATGGAAGTTAGCTAAAAAACAAAGAGAATAGTTTGAATTCATTGGAATTATATACATACATAGGTCTAGATTCTAACTCTGTTGAGGATATATTCTCAACGGTATGAATAATAATTCCTTTACCTCTTTGTTCGGGCATAAAATGATCGCAGTTTATTAAGAATAAACATAAGCATCAAAGATAGTCCAGCAGCAACACTCCTTTTAGCTATCTGTACGAGTACTTTTCTGTCTGTGAGGCTCACCTAAAAACCATTAATTTGCTTCCATTGTCCATTGTCCCCAACATCTGGCAAGAGTTTCCCGCCTTGAACTTACTGGACTCGCAGCACTCGCAGGCTGCAGGCTGCAGTAGAAGGAGGTCGGTCCGATGCTTAAGCACAATATTATTATTATTATTTTCTGCCTGTCGAATTTTAAGTAAAAAGTTTACCCTATACATCCGCTGGACGACGGCTTGTCCCTTGCAGTTGTTTAAACTTGGCTCCGAAAGGAGCAAAAAGGAAAAACCCAAGAAAATCGGCAGACCAAGAGCTGCGGGATGGAAAAACTGTAGGAGAGAGGGGGGAGACTCAAGAGCACTTGAAAAAGTTTGCCTCTCCTTCTCTGGATCCATAGCCGTTCTGTCTTCAGTGCGCCACAGGTAGGGGAGGGCCAGAGCCTGCAGCTGCAGATACTCTTACTAGGATTTAGATACATACATATGTACGTACTCTTCCATATATATGTACATATATACATATAGAGCATGCCTGCCTGCTGCGCGCTGTTTGCTGAACTCAACTTGCAACTTTGTTGCCCTGGCACTTCGTAGTTTTTCTTTTCCGTTCTTGTTGTTCGCGTTTTTTTGTTCAGCTTTTCTTTTCGCGCTGTTTGCTGTCGAATTTGTTGCTGCCCCTACTTCCTGCTGACTGCTGCTACTGCTGTTGCTGTTGCTGGATTTTTCTCTATTTTGTCGTAGTTGCTTCATGCCCCGTTGCATGCGAACACTTGCGCTGCTGCCCCGCCTGCATCTGCATCCAAATAATATACGGCAAAAAAAGAAGTTGACATCCAGTAGTCAGGAAGAGGGCCACCAGGGGAAAGAGAGACATTCGGTTCAGCGGCTGTTTAATTTCGACGAACTTTCATTCACATGTGTCGGTATATCCACATGGATGTCCTTGGGGGCGGGGTACAGGTATATCAGCGTCAGCTTGGATACATTTTTAAAATGTTCTTATTGCGGTCACCGAATAAGAACAATAAAGTTAGTTTAGATTGCTGCAGATGTAACCACCTTGCATTGGGAGAATCGATAATATGCTGGCTATAAATCGAAGCAGAATATATGTCATTACTGAGGCATAGATAAAATGATAAAGATTTCCCTAGGGTTGGGTCTGGCGCTCAAACAAAACTACCAACAAGACAGCAATCGGACTGGAATTTGCCCAAAAGCCACAGAATCGTTTAATGTAGCGCACAAATTACAAAATGCAATCCGACCAAAATACAGAGGAGCAGGAGATACATAGATGCGCTGCTGAAGACTGAGACAGAGACAGAGACAAAGACAAAGGACAACAAATGTGGCTGGCCGCAAGAAATGTTGACGACATTTTCTGCTGTTGCACACGACAATGGGGTTGCACCCAAGGCAAGAAACTAGAACGACAATCGGACGACGCGTCGGCTACACACATGGATGCAGTTGCTCTGCCCATTCTCTACTCAGGAACCATACCATGCCACCAAATCCCTCCATTTTCCCAGTGCCCGGGAGCAAACACCTACAACAAAGAGCCATCAGCCTTCAAAAAATAAAGAAAATGTCGGAAAAAACAAGGAAAAAGCAACAGCAACAGCAACAATAACCGGACGTGCCACGGTCGCCATTTGTTGCGGCATTTTGACAATTTTGCCATTTAATGTGGCGCAAGCAGTATCTGGGGAGCAGGGAGCCAGCAGGGGAGACAAAAGCAGTGGGTGCACGTGGATGCTCCGGCATCATGTGGGGGGCTATTGTGAAACTGGCTGACATGGCAGGGCGTACGCCCAATATATAAGGCTGGGACACAATGAGAAATGAGATGTCACCGATTAAAGCCAAGGGTGGCTTAGCCTTAAAAATTGGTTTGCAGTGCAGTTTGGAATACTTGCAATAAATTTAACATAATGATTTAAAGGCCTGCCAATAAAGCTTTGACATTAAAGATGGAAAAAAAAAACTTTAAATTCTTTAGAACAGAATTCTCAACAAGATTGGCCATACTCTGCTATCAAATTATACCTCCAAGAGAGAAAACCTACACGAGAATGCCATAGCACACATCAAGCATATTAAAAGATAACAAAATGGAATTAAAAACAGTGTACATATACTCGTAATTGCTCCCCCATGGCACACATGATGCATTCTATGCAAAAAGTCGAGTAAATTCCATGGGAATATTTGGCAGATTTTGGAAGTTCTGTGAATCTTGACAAATTTTCGACAAAGTACCGAGAATTCGTTTCCACTTAAAGCGATTCCCTTTTTGCATTTTCTATTACCTTCCACCCCTGTACCCGCTCACCCAGAAGCCAGCCCCGACTTAAGTGCATTTTGTGTAGTGGCAGTGCTGTGTGCTTTTCCTTGCTCTAAACCCCTAGTAGGAAAACAAATTGTACTTGTTCGTTTGTTGGCTGACTTCACTCACAAATTTGCCCAGATTTCGTATACGCAACGTTGCACATTTGGAGGGAAGTGTCGAGTGGGCTGGGGTGGGAGGCTGAGATGCCTCTCAGCTGGCAATCTGGTAACAAAACACAAAAGTTTATTGATTTGTTGCTAAAAGTTGATCTTGCTCACCATTCTTATTCCTTGGCATTCTCTCGCATTTTTGTCGGAGTAGATTTGATTTGATTTTCCAGGCACAGAGACCGAGACAGAGACAGAGCCGAAAGCCACTCAGCCAAAAATTGCTTTGGCAGTGAGTAGTGCAAAATGTATTTGCGGTTGCGTTGGAAAACTGCAGGGAAAGCACATCCGAAATGCCATTGTCGTTCGGTTAGCTGGCCTGGCTGGCCCGGCTGGCCTGCCTGCTGATGTTTATCCACACACAGCTTATCCGTTGTCATTTCTCTGTGTATATTTTGATTTAATTTGCAATGTGCTAACCAAAATGCATTTCCTGTTGGACTGGCATGCAATTTGACAAATGTCAAGTGGGTTAGGGCCAATCCCAGCTGCCATCACAATCGCATTAGCTGACAGTTGGCAGACAATTCAAAATCCTGCTACTGGACACAAATTAGCCCACAAATTGTCTTCTATGGGTCTAGTATATGAGATGAGTGTCTGTATTTTGCGTTAATTTAGTGTTGACATTTATTCTGCTTACTCCCTTAAAGTCTGCCACACTTTTCTTGTGCACTTTGCCATTGACTCATGTGAGCCATTAATAGCTGTGCAAATACTTGAAAGTCACCGCATTCTTTGATAAGAAAATTCTCATCGAATTCAGAGCATACAAAAAATAAATATATAAACAATTTGTAATCGGCTCTCGCTGTCTGCGCGCTGCTTTGACTCTATAAGTTTGCCGAAAAACACAAAACGACCATTAACTTTATGACATTTTGAGCTTACAAATTTTTAATGAGTTCCGTGCTCATTATCGAGAAAGTGCTGTGGCTCTGAGACCTGGATTATTGTCAAATTAGGATAGTTATATTCAAATAAATCATCGCTTTGCTGCTTAAGAAGTTAAGATGTGCAGTAAATTGGTGAGAACATTCGATTAGAGATGGAAGCCACAACCGAAAATTTTATCTGTTTTAAAAATTTTAAGTTAAAGGTTTATTTTTCCTTATTTAAGGCTGAACATCTGAAGTATTTTCAGATCTTAGGAATGCTCGGAGTTTGAAAGTTTTTCCCAGTATTAAGATATAAATCACACCGGTAACTTGCAGTTGCCATCCCTAGTTTCAAATTTGCGCTGGCATTGGCTGTGGTTTCACATGGCGGCTTCCATGTCAGCGAAGCTCTCGACTCCGATACGAAACAGTTTGATAAGGGGGTACAAAATAAGAGAACAACTACGGGCCAAGCGCCAATTGGCCCCGTTATCACCGCCGCTGACTGGTGGTACTGGTACCCAAACAGCTGTGATTTAGTCATAGCCGAAACGTTGCCGTGTTCACCCAACGCCCAACGCCATTCCATTTGCCCCGTCGCCTCGTCGCGTCGCGTAACAATAATAAATATCAATAATAAATGCCAATAAATAGTGGTGCAAAGTGCTCAAGACATGTTCAAAAATGTGATGGTTGTGTGGCTCTTGTGGGCCGCCATTTCGCGGAGACTCACCGTCTCTGGGCAGATCATACCACTGCCCACGTTCTGTCAGCAGGTGGATCAGAGCTGCAGCTGCGCGGCCGAGGCTAATGTGGTACGGTTCCACTGCCCCAACGAGTACGCCCTGCTGCTGGAGATGTCCGAGCTGGGAGCCTCACTCTATGTCAGCTACTACGCCGTAGACGGTCTGCACTGGCTGCCGCGCTTCAACATCACCGAGCTGGTCAAGATCGAGTTCGACGCGTACAACTTCTGGCCGGATACCTTTCTGGACGACCTGCTCGCGGGCCTGGGAGCGGAGACAGTGAATACGTTGCGCTTCCGTGACCGCACCTCCGAGACGGTGGTGACGAAAGATCTTTTTAACGGGTCCGGGTCCGGGTCCGATGAGCAGGATAGCACAGCCGCTCCGGCGAACATCTCAACATGGCTGTTCGGTGCAGTTCCCGGGCTGAAGAAGCTGAAGTTTGTCAGTGATGTCAAGCAGCTCCAGCAGTCGATATTCCAGGCCTTCGACAGCCTCACCGATCTGGACCTCACTGTGAATGTGCAAGTCTTGCCGGGAAAATTGCTCTCCTCGGTCACGGGTAGCCTGGAGACGCTGACCATCGAGAGTCCCAGCATGGTGCAGTTCCAGCCACCTCTGCTGCGAGAGCTCCAGCAGCTGCGCAATCTCAGCCTGCAGCTGACGAACCCCCAACGTGGGCGCAACGACGAGCTGCAGCCCCATCTCTTCAGCTCCATGAAGCAGCTGGTGGAGGTGCGTTTGTTCCAGGCCACCGGCCACGTAAACAGGAAAATGTTCAAGGGCAGCGAAAAGTTGCGGCTAATCAGAATCAATGGCAACGATGACCTCGAATCGCTGCCCGGCCAACTTTTCGCAGATCAGGCGAATTTAAACACTCTGGATCTATCCTGCAACGGGCTGAGCAGGCTCTCGGAGCAAGTCTTCTATGGTCTGGGCAACCTAACCAGTCTGGATCTATCCAAAAATAGACTCACTAATTTATCAAGGTGTGTTGCTCTTGCTCTGCGTTGCTCTTGCTCTGCTCTGCTCTTCTCTCTTCTTTCTCCTCATTTGTCACATGCTTGTGCTTTGCTTTGCTGTGCTGATTAAAAGATGGCCCTCCCTCTCGCCGATAGGGTTGAACTCCAGAAGTACTGCCAGAGTAATTAATCAAAATAAAACAAAAAAAACCAACAGGGTCTCCGCTGCGGAGTCGAAGCCCTATCGCTGGCGCTGGCTGCTGCTATCTCTTATCAGCTGTGGCAGAGCGATAGCTCAACGACTATACGGTGTCTCTCAAGACAGTCAAATGGTGTTATCATAGTTTCATCGATGCTACGTTGAGATACCCATACCCAGCACCCAGGCTGAAGTATTCTATTTAAAAACATTTTTCGGTAGTATATCGATTGTGTTGGTGATTGCTTAGAGCTTAGACCTTTCTACCTGCGAGTAGGTAAACAGTGAGTGTGTCATAGGAATGGGCCATAAATAGTGTAACTCATTGAGTAGTTGGAAACAGGAAATAGATAGCTAGATATCTGGATATCTAGAGAGCGAGAGAGAGAGCCGGCATAGACCCAAGCAAACATTAAATCCATACAAAGCATATCCAATCGTAGCATAATAATCCTTTCTTATTAATCCACCAGCACAATATTTATCCCACTCACTTCGCTGAATGTGTTAGTGTTGAACAAGAACTCGCTGACTGCTCTGGCGCCGAGCGTGTTCCAAGAGGTGCGAAGCTTGAACTTTATTGACATGACGAACACCCAGTTCTATGGGGCCACTCTGCTGATGAGCTATGAGGCAATAGTCTGCACCAACGACGAGACGTGCCAGTACAAGTCGGAGGAGTGGCAGTGCGACCAGCGCTGCATATGCTGGGTGCAGAGAAACTCGTGCAAGCTGATCGTCGACTGCAGAGGAACCAGCCTGGAGGAGCTGCCAGTGCTGCCCCACACAACGCTCGTCAGCACCGTGGTGAAGGTGGGGAACAACAGCCTCACCCATCTGCCCACGTCCAGCCAGCACGCTGGCTATGCCAATGTCAGTGGCCTCCTGTTGGCGGACAATCAGATTACCAGCCTGGGCTCGGGGGCGCAGCTGCCCGTCAACCTGAGCTACTTGGATGTGCGCCGCAACCAAATAAGTGTCGTCAGTGAGGAGTTCATCACATTTTTGCAGCAGGAGAATAACTCAATGACCATTTCGCTGTCGGGTAATCCCCTAATCTGCGACTGCGACGCCCTGCCACTGCTCTTCTTTGTCCGAACTAGTCCCCAGCGGGTGGACGACATTGGCGAACTGCAGTGCAGTCGCCAGAACAAGGCTCTCCAGCAAATGGAGGCCTTCGATCTGTGCCCGTCGTATGTTTTGCTCATCAGCTGCATTGTGGGCGGCCTCGTGATTGTGGTCTGCCTGATCAGCGTGTTCTACCTTATGTTCCAGATGGAGCTAAAGATTTGGCTGTACAACAACAACCTGTGCCTGTGGTGGGTCTCCGAAGAGGAGCTGGACAAGGACAAGACCTACGATGCATTCATTTCGTACTCGCACAAGGACGAAGAGCTGATTAGCAAACTCCTGCCCAAGCTTGAGTGTGGCCCGCATCCTTTCCGCATATGTCTGCACGATCGCGACTGGCTGGTGGGTGACTGCATTCCGGAGCAGATCGTGCGCACCGTCGACGACTCCAAGAGGGTGATCATCATCCTGTCGCAGCACTTCATCGACTCGGTGTGGGCCCGCATGGAGTTCCGCATTGCCTATCAGGCCACGCTGCAGGACAAGCGCAAGCGCATCATCATTATCCTCTACAGGGAGCTGGACAACATGAATGGCATTGACAGCGAACTGAGGGCCTACCTCAAGCTCAACACCTACGTCAAGTGGGGCGATCCACTCTTCTGGAGCAAACTCTGCTATGCCATGCCCCACAATCGACGTGTGCTCAAGGGCCAAAAGAAGCATGCTGGCCCCCTCTTCTGAGTTCTGAGTAGTGGATAAACATTTATTTGTACATATTTGGGTCTATATATTCGGATATATTGTACTCTGTGGCTGCTCTACTCGGGTCTTAATGAGCGTTTCTTCCTTCAGGTGGGCACCGATCCAAAGAGCCTTCAGTTCTACGTGCAGACTGTAAGATTAGGACAAACCCTGGAAAATACCCTGAATCTGTATCCGAAAATACTCGATTCTGTTCGTTTGGATCCATTGCCAGCAGTCCGAATTCGATTCGGAGTCAATGTATTATTTCTAGTTGATATTAATGAAGTTTTCAGAGAAAATGTCGTCGGGTGATACAAAATAAAGCAATATTATGAATAAAAACAAAATCAAAAAATATGTTAAGCTAATATTAAATGAATAAACACAAACTGCAGCGCAGTGTCGCAGTGCTATACAATTTTTAAGAATTTATTTTCGAATTTTTTGTTCAGGGAATAAAAAGTGCAGCCATGAAGATGACAGCCTAACGAAGTAAACCAAATGAATTTTTAATTGTGTTCTGAATTAATAATTCGTCTAAGTATAGGGGACGACGCCTGTGCCTGAGAATAAAAACCTCTGCTGGATTAAGACTGCCTTCTTGTGGGGGGGAGGGGGGCCTCTTTACTTAATGTTTTGCTTCAAAGATTTATGGGCAAAATATTATTGTATCACTTTGTGTATACATTTTTAATTAAAATTCTAGAAATTTTTGGACAAATTTGTATGCTTCTTGGGAAGGTCCTTCTCTTTTGAATTCCATTTAGGTTTTAAATATCAGCATTTATGGAATGCAGGCAATTGTTGTAAGCATGAAAATAAATTACTGCTGTTTCCTGGGGACGGTCAAATTAATAAAAGAATTTTTTAATTATTTCTTTTTGCGTCCATGTCTGTTTGGATGAATACATATCCCAATGGCTAGCTATCGCAATAGATGTGCCACACACATAGATATGTATGTATTTTTTTATTTATTTGTTTTTGTCTTCAGACACTTGAATAATCAAAGGAAATAAACCAGCTTAAATATTTATTCAGTCACACTCTTTAAAGAGCCCCCGCCCAGCGTGAAACTCTAATTATCCAATTCAGTAATTGCGTTGGCCTTCATTGCTGAATTGAGGACTATGCCCAGGCCCATGCACATTGCAAGTCCCAGCCAAGCCAATTTTCTGCCAGCAATAAGTGAAAATATATGTGTGTAATATAAAGAGAGGAAAAAGGCATTTGGTCCTTTCGCCACACAATTGCCTGGCCTTTGTCTGTCGCGCCCCGTCACCCTTTTGGGTTGAGCGGGGTCTGGGTCTGTCGGCGTCTTTGAAGATTCATTGCCTGCCGCTGGCCAACGTTCCGCGTGTTGCGAGTAACATAAGGCAAGTGGAAAACTTCCGCTCAGCAAGGGAATTGCTCTAAGACCTTAAATAATTCAACTGGAATTAAACCAATTTAAATAATCCTCCCATGTGTATGAGAGAGATACATATGTATATGTAACTCATTTTTACTTGCCGCTCTACCCTAAACCCCATTATAGTTATCATCTAAATATTAGTTGCATTTCTTTGTATTTGCGGAACCAATTGAATTGTCTCGGTATTATCAACAAACAATGATGCGTGAACGATGTAAATAATATTTACCTGAAGCCATCATTCCCTACTCAATCGCATCATGAATATCAAGTTGCTGCTGCTGCTGCAGTTGGCCTTCTTCTCGGTCCTGGTGCTTGGTCGCAAACCGCTCAGGTGCAAGCCGCCGAAAATAATGTTTTGTAAAGCTTGCCGAGATGTCGAAGAAGTATCAAAGTTTGCGTTGAAGAACTGTGAGCCAGGTTACAAATTGGTCGATGCATATTGCCAGACTTCCAAACGCCCCGATCGTGCACGGCCCAAAAAATGTTTCCTCGACGAGGTGAAGATACCCTCGGGAGGTTGTCGGAAGAAAAAGAGAAACTTGAAGCGTTGTGAAGAAATCTCCCAGGAATTGCTAAGGTTATTGCCAATCTGCGGCTCTGACGAAACGTCCAACGAAAACTGCCGCACACCCCGTTAACTTTTCATGAAACTGAAAACCTTAAAGCCCGATTAAAGACGTTCCCATTAAAGTTTTTCATTCAATTATTCATAAATGAAAAAATGATACATTTGATTGAGTTTGATTTTCTTGATACAACGTTGATTTTAGATCTCACGACTAGGTCTTATAGACATTTTCACAAATGTCAGTGATACTTCCATATTGGAGAATATAATATTTTTCCAACG
The DNA here is from genome assembly GCA_035043285.1 of Drosophila subsilvestris. Lineage (NCBI taxonomy): Eukaryota > Metazoa > Arthropoda > Insecta > Diptera > Drosophilidae > Drosophila > Drosophila subsilvestris. The sequence continues at coordinate 6,851,045 of JAWNNB010001719.1, read as the reverse complement.
GCTCCAAGAAATTCCATTGCGTCCATCGGATACACCTTCTTTGAAATATTTACCATTTAACGAACTGAAAAATAAATGAAATTAAAGGAGTTCTCTCGAAAACAAATAAAAGAAGAGTTACCTTTTTCCGCAATCTAAGTCCGGAAACCACCACGGACCGGCGTAATGACAAACACAATCATTAATGTCCCGATCGAAAGTACCGAAAGATCCTCCCACGTGGTAGCTTAGCGAGTCTCGTAGATTTCCCGAATGTCCGCCCAGTGATTTAAGCACAAAGCTTTCTTCTTCGCTTCCCACGATGAAGTTGTTATATCTGGCATGGCGATATTTTCCATTAACATCTCGGACTTGTACATACAATTCCTGAGGTTGAGCTGCAACTTTTCCAGCCCAATGAAGAACTCTCCACGCATGTCTCCAAATCCATTTTTGTAGTCCGTCCAGTTTCGATTAAAGTCCACACTTCCGTCGATTCGCCTTTGAATGACCGTCCATCCAGAGGAATCGCAGGGAACTTGGAACGGCTCCATTCCATTGAGCTTTATATGGAAAATTCCATTTGGGCCCCCATTGGGACATGTGTCGGGAAGATTCTCCGAAGTTTGATCAACTTTCGATAGCTGATAATTGTTTGCAGCAAGCAAGATTTGTTTGTTTGTGTCCTTGATTTGTTCGTCTTTGTCCTTGATTTGCTCCATGAGATCCTCGATTTGTTCGTCTTTGCTCTCTATTTGCTCGTCTTTGATTTCTTTTTCGGTCTCACTTTTTACTAACTGACTCTTCAAATTGCTGATGGTCAGCTCCAATGAGTGTATTTTGTCTTTCATTTCATTATTGGCACCGACTGCCTCTTTCAGCTCGGACAAATGATCGAGGCATGGCTTGACAATTGTGAAACAATATCCGTGATCGGATATTGATCGCTTCATTCGCCAGATTACCTTGCAGCAGGAGCAAGCAGATGGTTACCACAAAGCGTACTGTCGATTCGAAACCAAACTGTCGCAAATAGATCCGATGCCCATGTATAAATATCAATTCTCACTTTTTTGTGTGTGTAAAATTAAAGTATAGTGTCATATAGGATCAATTTGTATGGAACAACAAAAACCTGATAAGCGTCCACCAGAATGGGAATCTACGAAGATTTCTAAGAGTCTTTCACCCAGAAGCTATGTGTCATAATCAATTCCTAGTTCCCGCTGAGAAGCGTACATATATGTATGTACATACATATACATATTGTATTCCTGCAAGTGTTAACACATGCATGATAGGCAATGGGTCTTTCTAAGGCTATCAATTAAATGGGCTCTATATTGTTTATTATAAAATTAGTATTGTATGTATGTACATATTTACATTATCAGCATTAACAGGAAATTAGTCATTCTTTAGAAGTATAGCAAGCAGGCATCTAATTATGTATAATCTCTGGCTCTTATGTCTATATTCACGACATCATCTAGTACTATGTTTATAGCCTGTGGGTAATTGTATAATTAATTCATGCGCCATTTTGTGGTGGTGTTTTGGCAGGGTTTATAGCGTATCATACAGGAAAATATCATGCCATACACATTGAAAAGCTCTCAAATTTTCAGTATTTTCAACATTTATTTTTATTCTGCTTTCGATTTCTTAGCAGTTTTTAAGTAATGACAATTGATTGCTGCCCTAACACTTTGAAGCTGCCATAAAATAATCATTTTGGCTCATTTTTCATAGACTGAAAGCCAAAGCATTAGCAGTCTGGTTCTGGGTCTGACTCCGACTCCGGTCTGAGTAGTTATCACAAACATCTGTTTGCAACTGCTTTTCATTTATCATAACTTACCCAGAAGTCCCTGTGACCGACGTGACCTGATGGCCAATAGTTTTTTGTTTTCGCTTCTCTTAGCCGAAATTCAAATACTGAAGATGCTTGTCGTTGAACTAGTTGCCCGAAAATAGAATGGGTGGCTCTCAAGGGGGGGCTAAGACCTGATATGTTTGGGTGTGGGAGTGACTCTGCCCCGTCCTGGCTCAGTCAGGCGCCATAGCCAATCCGAGTCGAAAGCGGATCCAAAAATTGTTGCTGGCCCTGAGTGTGATTTTGGGGCTCCATTGACAATGGCCCTTGCCATTTCAGCACACAAATCTTCATGACGTATATGTACATGCATATGTACATATAAGAATATGTGCGATATTCCGAATATTATTTGCTGATGCTTGCATTGTGGGAGAACGTGGGTGTTGGCATTTGGCAATATTCGATTTTATTGCATTTTATTGCCAGCTCTTTCAACTGTGGTGTGTGGCAGTAGCCTCGTTGCGGTTGTGTTCTGCAATTAGTGCTCGTTTCACAGCAGTTTCAGTGCCGTGCCATGTGGTCGTCACGGAAAATGCATTTCGTTGTCCGACACAAAGGGGTCATTAACAAGTCCAGAGAGTGGTCTTGGGTGCGGTTTCCCTCAACTTTTGGTTTTTAGTGGCCCCAAGGCGTTGGCTAAAGTAAAATAAACAGTAATACATAATACATATGTACATATGTATATAAATGTGTTCGGATATGCTGAACATCTTGAAAGCCTCTCAAGGATTTAAAAAGTATCTTTTTGAATATTAAATTGATTGATCAGCCCCCTGCCAGCCTGACACATTCACTGCCTTCCCACAGACAGATTTATGTATTGGATTTCTATATACATATATCATATGTAGTATGTAATGGCAGGACCGACACTTATCTTTGATTGTGTGCAGTTCACGCTAGGGCAATTGTTCATATTTTAGGATTTTTTGGTGCGTGGCTTTTCTGACCATTCCGCCCAGTGCTGCTGCTGCCAGTTGTGCCAGTGGCGTGGTTGATAAATGACTTACCCACCAAAGGGGGGGTGTAGAAAAAAGAGGACAGTATGAGCTAAATCATAAATGCAAGCAAACTGCTGACGTCTGCAGCTTCTCATCTTCAGCTTCAGCAACGTCTCTCACCCCCTGCTGGCTAGACTTCATGTGCCATAAGTCCGACCATTTGTCTGCCTCTGAATTGGTGCCCAAGTTACGGACTCGACTCGGCTGGTCAGTGCCTGTAAATCAATCGCAGTGTACCGTGCTCGGCATTAATCAAAAACTAATTTATCAGCAAGTGGGCAGCCTTCTCCCTTCGTGTGGTTTATTAGCTGCCCGTCGGCAATGGCTAGTGATTAGTTGTGCGTTAACCCCGGTCCGGCTCAGTTCCTTGTGCGGTGCCATGCGATTTTTCCCAAAATAAAAGCAACAGCAAAAAACCGAACTAAGATTACAAACTGCAAATTGCATTGAATATTTCTCGCCTGGCCTGGGATCATTTGTTTCACCCGCCAGGTGACAATTGCTGGCTGCACTTGCGTCTAATCCATTAGTACTCCACTTTGTCAGACCTGAGTAACGAACGAGCCTCAGTGCCTGTCGCAGCCGTTTCTTACAAATTGATGACCCAAATACAAGGGGAATTCGAACCGAGTTAAAGGTCTTGGTCTATCCACGCGATATTTCTCATAAATAATAATTGGACCGCATGTGAGCCACTCAACTCAAAATGACAAAGGCAGGAGCTGAAAACGAGTACCAGCTAGAAATCAGAGCCAGTTGCCAGTCGAGTGGATCAGCAGCTACTTGTGCATCGCTCTCGAGTGCAAATTGGATTACCCATCAAACAGCACAAAAGGCAGACGCAGACGAGTCATCGCCTGGCAGAATGTTAACCCTCAGTGCACGTGGTCTGTTGGTATGTTTGCTTAGATATACATCTACTATAGTACAGTGCACCCACACATTCCAACTACTTGAAAACTAGCTTTGTGCTGATGTTACTTTATCAATCAATTCAACTGGCTCTTTGTGCCTTGAGGACCTTTAAATACGAGTAGGTCAGCCAGCAATGCACAGAAGGAAAACACTTTCTACACTTAAAATCTCAATAAGTAATATTTCTGATGTAACCAGAAAGAAGGACTCGCCTTCAGTGGCTAATGTTCTCAAGATCGAACTTTCTATGACAGCTACATATATTAGCTTTGTTTGATTATTTATTTATGAAATGGTAATTTCGCACATTCAGTTGATATATCTGTAGGTGGTTCTAATTAACCCCATACCGGACATGACATTTTACCTTTTACCACACCATAAATCAAGCAATTAATTCCAAATGCAATTATAATTAGAAGGAAAAATTTAATGATCATCAATAATTAATATGTATAGATAATTCTTTGGGTTTCATGCTACATATATAAAACGCAACTAGAAAAATGCATAAAATTATCATCGGCACGCCGATGTACAAATACCCTTGCAGCTGGGCGACCAGGGCTAACCAAAAATCTGTTTGTTCAGCCCGTTTCTGGGTTTAAAATTCTCTCAAATATATAGAAACTCCATGTGAAAGCATGGAAAGGATTATCTTTAAAAGTCTCTCTAACCTCTGATATTATGGATATTACAATGTGAACAGTTGCAACGATATCGCTGTAGGCTTATGGACATATTTTCATGCATCGAGACAGACAGACGGACATGGCGCGATAAATTCGGGTTTGTTCTCCTGATTAACAATAAATATACGGTCGGAAATGGTCTTGTCTGTGCGTTAGAAAAGGGGAACAGTGGAAGAGCCTTTGCAAGGGTATAACGACTAAACGAGTTGTCGTAAAAGGAACGAAACATTGCACCTGGCAGTGCGTAAACTAATCGGCGTGTAGCTGCCTGCGCTTGCCGCGACCTCGTCCGAGCTTCTTGGCACGCAGCTTGGACATGTGCGACATGACCAGATAGGTGCCCGGCAAGATGAGCAGCAGGAGGTAGAGTTTTAGGAAGAGAACCATGTCAAAGGTGATGTTCAGTTTGTTGGGCATTTCCACTGTAAAACGTTTGGTTTCCTCGATGTAGGGAATGTTTCGCAGAACGATTATGCCCTCGCAAACGATGCCCATGGGGTAGAGCGGTATCCAGATGGTGTAGCGCAGCCAGGTGAGAAGTCCAACCTCGCGGCCCAGCAGCTGACTGAGATAGAATGGATACCTGCGCGAAGAGTAAAGAAAATGAATACTATTCGATGCTCATTTGAAGGGGCAGTTGACGTACCGTATTAGCTCAACCAGAGACCAAATGATGAACACATAGAACACCACTGGCTTGGCATGCATACGGGGCTCCAATTCGATCATCAAAAACAATATGAAATTGCGTCCCGATACCTGGAAGAAGGGTACCAGGGGGCTTCCCTTGGTGTAGCCGAAGAGCGGGTGCATAACCTCCAGGTATTGCAGCAGCTGGACAAATTTGAAAGCATTTCCCACATGGGCGTACGTCTTGGTTATGCTGTCGGTGCCATCGCGGTAGTAGAGTACGCCCATGACAGACACCACATACAAGTAGCCCACAAACATAGACAGGTTGTAGAACATCAGATATACCTTTTTGGTTTTCTCTACAAGATAGAATGTTTCATTGAAGTTGTAGAAACTCGCATGTAGTTTAAATGCCAATCCCTACTCACCCTTGACATAACCGAGCTCGCGCCTCTGCAGGTCGTTGTATTCCTTCTCATAGTCCTGTCGCACATCGCGCGGTGCCTCCTCTACCTCCACATCGTCTTCTGTGCGCCAGCGGTCAAAGTCGATCTTCAGCCAGTGGGGTTTCTGGGGAGTGGCCACAAGACGGGGCCACCAGGCCGGATCCAGTTTCCTTATCTGCAGCTCTATCTTGTTGTCGCTCACCACAAAGGTGGCGTTCTCGTCATCAATCAGGGCATAGAAATGCAGTTCGAATTTGTACGCATTCACACCCCTAGCCCCATGGCCGGTTGCACTGAATGAAACTGAAACCGGAGAGAAGTCCGCTATGGCGCCCTGTGAAAATTTTGGTGCACATTATTGATTTTTCGCGCACTTAGAAGTTATTTTGCGGGGCACATCCACACACCTTTGCATCCTTGAGATCAACCTTCAACTGCAGCGTTTGTTTGGTCTGTGACCAATAGACCAGTGGGCTTAATTGTGCCATTGTTTGGCACAATTTTAAACATTTATTATGGTTTTATTTCGCAGAAGTGTGACCGCAGATTCAACGAACAACTATACCGACAAACCCTTTGAAATATACCGTAATATACCTTAAAAATGATTAAATATACCATTATATACCGAATGTATCGACTGTTGCTCATCGCTAGTTTTTAAATATCTTCTTGGTGTTTCTAGCTGTGGCAAGCTAACTGCTTTGACACACAACTCGATAGCTAGAAGCTTCTGATTGAGTATGCTAACTGCGAGAATTCGAAATCTTGGCAACAAAACAAAATTCCTTTATTTATCGAGTTGGGTTGGGCATGCAATATTTAAAGAAATTTAATTTTGTGGGGAAATTGTGGAGTGACAATTATGTATATATATTTAACTACATAAATTCAATAAACTTTTGCCATACTCTTTCTCTCTCCAATTGGTTCGGTCATTTTGATTTATGATATCGCCACCGCGAAAATCGGAAGTTGTCCAGCAACATAACAAAATCAAAGAGTAGAACAAACAGCCAACCCTCCACAATGGGGGGACACTGCGTTTCTGTGGCCATAGACACGACTTGTCAGTGTGTGTTGTTGTTCTTTTTTGTTTTGCCTTGTTTCCTGGTTTCCTTCCTTTTTTGGGCTGTGGGCGTTGCCAAAACAAAAGGCGACCACTTGTCAAGCATGTTCTGCCACTGGATATTGTGTTTTGTATTTCGGAAGAACATGAACATCAACAACAACAACTACTAATACTACCACAGCAATCACAATGGGGCATACGTGTTATCAGTGCTAGGAATTGAGAAAAACCAATGCTAATCCTGACCAGTATTTTCTTCTGTATCTATTTTGCAGCCATCGCACGCACATTTCCATATCATTTTGCACACCGCGACAGACATAGGCACAGACGCAGACGCGGGCGGCTGAAAATGTTGCGCTTTCTCAAGAATCGTTAGACATTGGGTCTTTCCATATTTATTTATCGAGCCGCCCATCAATCTATATATCTATCTATATGTGTAAATGCTTAGCTGTATCTGTATCTCCGTGTAAAGGTAAGTTTCTTCTTGATATTTTTTATACTGGAACAACATCCCATCCATCGTAAGCATTGCAAAGTTCTCAGGCACGTTTTCAAATTCGAATACGAGTATTAAAGTATTAAATTTATTTACGTGTGATTTTCGGTATTCTACATTATTCAAAATGCAATTTGAATGGTGATTCAACGACCTCTAAATGAACGAGAACCAAAAATTATCCAGGTCTAAATTATGCATCCCTCTCCGTATGTGAGGGTGTGGGCTGAGGGTGAGGTGGGGATTTAATAAACAGATGTTTCAGTTTGTTAAGGCACAATGGCGTACATATATGTACATACATATGTACGTGCGGGGCTTTTCTTGTCTCTCTTTAATTGTGCCTAATCACGTTGCTACATGGTTATATAAATTGTGCATGTACATACGAGTCGAGTATATCTAGATACTCGTTAATAAAAATGCTGTCTGTCCCTTTTAACATTATTGTTGCCTGCGAACAAACAAAACGCAGCAAATGGTTAAGGTCAAGTCCAGCAGCAGGAGTGGGGGTGAATAGGCGCATTGGCACCTCAAGCGGTGGTCAGGATAGGAGCTAGATATTGAGTACAGCATTAAATACAATAGCTAGGAGTATATACACTGCAAAAGCCATGCAATACGAATATTTAAAAAATTAAAAGATCACTTAGAAGCTTCCCACAATTATCAAGTATCAATTAAAACAAAACAATAACAATACGAAAAACATTACAGTTTTAGTCGATACTTTAAATGACTTAGTTTCTTACATTAAAATGTCCGATCTCTAATCAGAGTATTTGTCAGATCTTTCTACATTCCAATGAGGCCGGCAAGATCTTCGGTCACTTGATTCCTGGGTACCTTTGGTCTGATACGCTCCTCAGTTATAAGCACCTCGGTTGTGGCAAGCAGGGAGGCAATACCTGCGGCTTCTGACATGGCGGATCGCAGGGCATTTGTGGGATCGACAATGCCGCGCTCCTTGAGATCACAGTACTCCCCTGCGGCTGCGTCATAGCCAAAGTTGCCGCTCCCCTCCAGCACTTGGCGGATGACTTCGTCCGGATTGACGCCAGCATTGCGGGCTATGGTGTAGCAGGGCAGGCGAAGGGAATTTCTGACAATGTCTCTGCCAATTTGGTGCTCCGGTATCTCCGATCGGGACAGCGACTCCAGGGCGGGAATGCATCTGAGATAGGCAGTACCGCCGCCTGGGACAATGCCATCACTGATGGCCCCATGCACCGCATGGAGAGCGTCATTGAGTCGATCCTTCTTCTCGCTGATCTCCAGATCGTTGGCCCCTCCTACGTAGATGGTGGCCAGATAGCCAAAGAGTCGCCCCAGACGCTCGTTGAGCTTGTCCACCTCCTCGTCGGTGATCGCCTCCTCCATGAGGGCTCTGATGTGCTGGACCCTTGCATGCACCTGATCCTCGTTGTGGATGCGTGGATGGAGAAGGTGGGTGGAGCTGGAGTCGACAATGACCTCGCTCACTACCCCCAGGTCCTCACGCTCTATCGCAGCCAGACCAGTCGCATTCTCCAGCAGATTGGCCCCCATGGCCAATGCCAAATCCTGCATCTGATCTCGCTGCTCTGAACCGTAGCTGGGGGCCTTGACGGCGCACACTCGAAGGCAATTTCTCAGTTGATTCATCACCAAAGCCTTCACTACGTCTGCAGATATATCATTGGCTATGATCAGGAGCGGTTGTTCCTCGCTCTTGGCCAACTCTAGAGCGGGCAGAATTTCATCCAGCCGTTCAATGTCGGCCAGGGTGGCCAACAGAAGGACATTGCTGTACTCCACTCGATTCCCATTCCCCTCGTTGGCAAACAGAGGCGAGACGAATCCCTCCGACAGAGTGACACCCTCCTGAACCTTCAGCTCATCGTTGAGGCTCTTTGACTCCTTCAGCAGGAACACTCCGTTCTCGCCCAGCTCTAGTATAGCGTCGCCAATCATGTCGGACAATCGTTTGTCTCCGTTGAGAGCAATCGCGGCCACGGCCTCCACTTCGCCGATCGTTTCGACTATCTGGGACATGCTCTGGAGCTCCTTGCAGACCACCCTTGATGCTTCGAGCATGCCCTCCCTCAGCGCATGGACATTGACCTGCCCCTGACGGATGACCTCTAGTCCCTGGCTGGCCATACCTCTGGCCAGAATCGTGGCCGTGGTGGTGCCATCGCCCACTTCGTTATTTGTGTTCGAGGTGGTTTGTCTCAGCAGCTGGGCTCCCATGTTGCAGCGACGATCCTCCAGCTGGACATTATTCGCCACTGTGATCCCATCCTTGGTGATCCTGGGCGAAATCATGAGCTGCTCGATCAAGACGTTCCTTCCCCTCGGGCCCAGGGTGGCGGCCACTGCATTGGCCATGATATCCACGCCTTTTAGCAGCAGTCCCCTCGCCTCCGGACCAAAGCGTACGTCCTTGGCATACGTGCGGATGGCCTCGACGATATAGCGGGGTGCACAGCGCTTCAGCATTTTTCTCTTTTAATTTTTTTCTTTTCGTTTTGGTTCACAGTAAATTATCGCTATCCTCGAAATTTGAAAGCAAATGTAACTTAATAATTTAAATTTGTTTTTGAATAATCAGGAAAGGGGAGATCACTTTTCTTTTATTTTTAGATTATGCTAAAAAGGTTTTTGAAGCAATTACCATTACATATTTTGATTTGACTTAAAGGGGGGAAGGAAGGTAGAAGAAAATACTTTAAAACGAGAGGAACGTGTGAGTCGCTTCTGGACGCGACTCTACTTTTACCCGTACTCAGTCAGTATAAATTTGTGAGCTTATGATTAAAATTAAAAAAAAAAATTTTAATTTTACATTTTACATTTTTTGCTACATTTGTTAACTACATCTACATGTAAAATGTAGATAGTACATCTAGAACAAATATTCTACATCTACCATTTAGATTCTACATCTCCTCCGCTAGGGGTTGCTCCGCATTGCACAGGGCAGAGTGTGTGCGAGCGAGACAGAGAATGAATAGCGTCAGCAGCGCAGAGGAGGTGGAAGCAACTGAAAATTAATTTCTTTATTTTGGCTATAATGAGGTCCGATCTGGTTCAGATTCGGCAATCTGATAGATATGGTCATTCTCTACGATATGCGTTTTTAGTTTTATCGTATCTTCAAAATTGTGGATGCCACAGATTTTCGTCCTTTGTGAAGGCGGAAGGGGGCGGGGCGAAATTTTGAAATACACTTGTAACAGTGTGATATCACATGAGTCTGGAAAAAAAATTTCGTTGCTCTGCTTTTATAGTCTCTGAGAACGAGGCGCTCATCAGGACGGACAGACGGACAGACGGACAGACGGACAGACGGACGGACGGACGGACAGACAGACATGGCTCTATCGACTCGGCTATTGATACTGATCAAGAATATATATACTTTATGGGGTCGGAAAATTTTCCTCTCTGCGTTACACATCCACTTTTACCACAAATACAGTATACCCTTAACTCTTTTTGAGTACGGGTATAATTACAAATATAATACGCCTCTTTGTGCCTCAATTTCATTGGTTTAAGGCACACCATACATACTCGTCCTATTCTTTCGTAGGGTATGCCCACGTCGTTCTTTTACACTTCATATTTTTTATTATGTTACAACTTGTTTTCCTTTTCGTAATTTTATTTTAACAACAAATGTTACATTTGTGGCATGTTTCCTGCTTGTTTTTGGGATCTTATTAAATGTAGCGTGCACGTGTTGGTAAACTACCACACAGACACACAGATACAGAAAGACAGAGAGAGGGAGATAGAGGGAAAGAGACACAGACAGGCACCACACACACACACACTTGAACAGGAAACACGAAAGTCGCCATCAGACACTCACCCATACAGAGACACGCTGAAGGCAGACAATAGCAGTCCGACATTAATATTAACAACGTTAATGAAACAACAACAAAACACTCATCAAACATGCGGCGTTTAGTACGCAAACACACACAGGAACACACACACACACACACACACACAGATACACACCCATACAAACCCACATTCAATATGGGGAAGAGGGAGCGAGATAGCTGTCGGACATTTCCTTTCGCCTCTTTCCGGTGCGTTGAAAGTTTCGCTTTTCGTTTTGTCGTTCGCTCGACGTTTTTCCTTTTCTCTTTTCTTTTTTTGGTGTCTTTCAGTTGGCGGCGAGCATTTCCTTAAGGCAAACGCGGCTCAGATTTTCCCTCCGCAGTGATTTTCCGTTCAGTGCGTTAAGAAAATACAAGAAAATTTCGAATTTATTCCCGAACAAAGTTGTGCACACAGTGCTTAATATTCAGTGTTGATCATGGCTCTGGTGGCCCATCGCATGATGCTGCCCGCTCGGCATCGTCGCACCCATTCTCAGGTTGCCCGAAATAAGGTTGGAGTCCTGCTGGTGCCCAGCGTTGCGGAGTACTGCGGCAATGAGCAGTCGCCAGTAGCAACCACAGCCAGCCAGCTGCAACAGCCCTTGGAGCAGCAGGACACTGAAAGCGGCAAAGGAAAAGTGAGTGCAACAAGTTTGTGCAACGGTCTCAGATTTGGCTAGTCTCCATTGCATGGTTAAAAACAGAACGGGTATACTTGTATACTCCTCCCACTGCCATTTCCGACCAGTATGGCGGGCGACTTGCCTACTTCTTCACGCTTATCCCTCACATATTTCCCTTTTCACTCTGCTTTCGCTGGCGCCAACATTCTGCGGCACATTGTGTGCTGAGATGTTGGGTCCCATGTTTGTTGTTGGTCCTGGTCATGGTTGGGTCGTAGAATGTCTGTTTTTCTCCGGTTGTCAGACGAGATTATTGGACATGTGACGAGCATTCAATTTTACATTTACTGGCAGTGAGCAGAGCAGAGCAATTTATTTAAAACGGATAACGAAAATACGTATTCAAAATTATAGTTTTATCGGCATATACATAATCTCTTACAACAACAAAATTATTATTTTCGTATTTGAAGCCCTTGTCCAGTCAATCAATTCAAGGCAATTAATTTCAAATTTTTGTGATTTTTTTTTTCTTCTTTAATTTACTTGATGGCTTCGCTGTCAATACCGATGAAGGTGCGTGCCATGTCTGGGGCTGAATATAGTGTTTATCACACCACTTCCTCAGACCACGAACACCAAATGGAATTTTTAATACGTGCTGCCCGACAACGGTAATGGTTTGGGCGATAATTGAACAGGCGGACTACTGGTCGACTAGTGGCTTGGCTCGCTTTTCGACTCTTGTTTTGTTTTGGTTTTTGGATGCAATGGCACCTTCCATTATTCTGCTATTACGATGCGTGACGAACTTTCCGCTGACCCACAGAGCGAGCGCACAAGCCCATAATTTATTCAATGCTTAGGGCGGCACTTGTTTTCGTCTCGGATTGGGATTGGGACTGGGATTGGGGCGGCGGGACTGACACCGGTTACACTAATCAATAAGCCTTAATGCACGGCCTTGACATGATATATTTAGCCAGAAAAGCTTATTTATTTAGCACGATTTGTATTCAGTGTATGACTATTAACTACCAAGGAGGAACCAAAGTGGGAGCCAAAAATGGTATTTACTTCCATGTAATATGATAACATAGCGGGCTGGAAAAACCTGTTGCAGGCTTAAAATTTTTCCAAAATCAGTTTGCCCAATCCTATTATTAAAGAAGAGCCCCAAAGACAGTCCAATTAATCCACTAAAAACAGGGGGCAGCAGCTAGTGACAAAACCGCTGAGGGAGGAGGCAGAACAAAACAAAGTCACCGCCAGAATAAAAAAGTTGATTTGCCACGTGATTTTTACATGGGTTCTAGACTGGTATTCTACATGAACCAATGCAGCCAAAGTGGAGATAAAAACCGTAAAAAGCTTTCTCGTGAGCTTTTTTGGTATTTGAAATTCAGCTGCCATTGTGTGTGTGTGCGTGTGTGGTGTGCGTGTGTGTGTGTGTGTATCATCACCATTGGAACTGAGAGATGTCCACCCACTACTGGAAGTACTCCTTGAGGCCTTTAGTCTCGTAATGAATGCAGCTGAGAGGGCCCGGATCTTAAGCATAGTCACTGCTGGTGACCGCCTACTTCTCTGCATATTTCTTCTCCTGCTATTGGCGTTCTGCTGCCCAGAGCCATTGCTATTACTCGTATATATATTATTTCAACGGACACTCTGTTCGTTAGGGAAGAGTACCAGTACCAGTGCCAGTACCGTACCGAAATTTGTATTGAAAGTTGAGATGGGGATTGAGGGCTACAAATTAAATAATAGATTGAGGGACTGGCAGACTTGTTGATACGATTAGATGTCGAACTTTTCCCTTTGTTTATATTAGCCGCTGACTGAGTTCGATGTTTGTTTTCGCTGAATTTTGATACTTTCGAAAAAACGTGGGCGACTGCATAGAGGGGAAATAAATTATTAGACTCGGTGGTCATTTCGTTGTGGACAACCAGCCAGGCCGGCGAAGCTGTCTCTCTTCGCAATCACACACATCCCATTCCCTATCATTCTGGCTGCCTATTCATGGCACTGCATCGAGCCGGCTGCCTATGTGGAGATCCGATCCAGCTCCCAGATCCAGCTCCCAACCGTGGATCCATTGCCCAATGCAGCTGGACTTCGTGTGAATGAGATAATCAGACAGGCGGCCAAGGAGCATGAGATGAAGAAGATGCGCCACTATGGGGAAAGATCCAGCCATGATGAGGCGAAACACATATCGCATCTATAACGCGATTAAGTTATTTATGTTAGTTATTTGTCAATAATAATAATATAAATTAACTTTACTTTGTGTTCCATCTGAACCAATGAACACTTGACAAGTCAGATGCGTTTTGTGTTTAATTCTTTTTCGATAGTCTCTCCTCTCCTTCCACAACAGTACACGGCTTCAGTTAGATCCAGCTGATGGTGCTCCCTCTGCTCTGCTCCCAAATTCTTTCAATAAATAAATATTCTGAGGCACTTTTCATATAAAGTTTTTAGTATGCCAGCCGAACCTACCGACAACGGCAGCAGAGATTTTATAACTTTACCTTTAAATACAAAGTGCACCAATTTATTAAGGTACTCGTATACACGGATACGAGCAGAAGTGTGATACGTACGATACATAAATAATGAAGCATCTCATGGTAATTACGATGATGACGATAAAGGACAAGTAGGCAAGGTCTTGTTGGCAAATTGTCATAATTTATGAAGCGAAATCCGAAAGACCAGGCAGTCAACGTTGTGTCCCCTCCTGAAACTTTAATTAAGTCGAACTTATCTATGCTCTACACATGAGAATTGAGAGAGTGGTCTCTCTCTCTCTCTCTGTCTCTCTCGCTCATCCTCGGAAACTTACTCTGCTCCACGCATAAGCCAGAACATGCTCTCAGATATGCAAATGAATGTGGCTGTGGCACGTCAGATGTGTCTTTACACCCCCTGCACACAGACATCCACACATACAGGGGCAGACACAGGCAGAGGCACCTTGGGGAACATGCATTTTGGTCATGTTTACAATGTCAGCCAGGATAACGGGCGCAGGGCGGACGGCTGGGCGGCCGAAAAGGATTGCAGTGGTTCGTGTGGGGAAGCTTTTACCTAAGCAATGTCAGCGAATTAGGCCACAGAGAGGAAAGAGCTTTCATCAGCTGTTTGCAACGCCCACGCACAGCTGTTGTGGGGCCAGGGAGAGCGAATGAGCTTTCGTGCGGAGCACCGCTCTCAGTGGAGAGCACAGGCGGCCCCACCTGGCCAAGCGCCTGCTCCAGCTTCGGGTTCCAGCTTTGTTTACAAGTCCACTGGGCACTGCTCCTGCTTCTGCTTCTGCTGCAGTGCAGGACGCACGAAGGATGCGACCCACTTCGGGAGTGTGTCGGCGGCGACGGCCGCTTTCAATTTCGTTCAACCTGAAACCGAAACGAATCCGAATAGAAGTCGGTCTCGGACTCGCACTCGCAATCGGCGTGGCTGCCTTCGCTTTCAGTTGCGCCCCGTTATTCGTTGGTGGCCGTTGGGCGGCCTCAGTCGTGTTTTTGTTGTGCTGGTTCGCGCGTTTCCTGCTGTCGTCGTCCTCGCCCTCGTCGTCCTCGTCGGCAGCACAGTAGCAGCAGAAGTAGCAGCAGGATACAGGTCTAGGGAGCTGCAGTTTGCAAAGTCGCGACGCGACGCGTCCGCTCCTCTAAAAATCCAATTTCTACCATTTTTCTACTCGTCCGCAAATACTCGCAATACAATATTCAAAAGAAAGTTCCATTTGCCCTGGAATTCGCGCAGAAAATTTAAGTTTAACGCCTACCAAAGATAGTTGTGTGTGCCCCGCAATATGGGGAAAGCGATTAATGGTTCATTCGTTTGTGAGTCCCGTGCAAAATAAATAATGTAAAAATTGCTGTGCAAATGTAATATGGAATCGGAATTACACACGGATCAAGGTGACCACAACAAACGACTGCGATACCACCAGAATCAAATACGGTTATTGTCACTCAGACGTCGCTGGCCATCCAGGAGCAGGAGCAGGTGCAGGTGCTGGTGCAGGTACCGATACAGGTAAGACGAGCAGGAGAGCTGGGAACCAGGCACCGCCGCGAACTTCGACTCCTCCCTCCGAATGGCGACGCATGAGTGACAACTGCAGATATGCAAAACAACCTCAAACAACAACAGAAATCAAATCAATCAATAACAAGTGCAAACCCCTCTAAAATTCCACCGTCAATTGCTTTGATTGACACGTGTGAATTATATATAAATGAAAATAGGGAGGAAGGCCGAAAAATTGAATTTGGAATCGGATCAAATTATACCTAACAACCATCTGGGAATACATGTAAAATATATCGCAAAATCGAATTATGGAAAATAATAGTAGCCGATGCGAATTATCATAAATAAATACCAAGTCAATTCAAATTTATGCATTTGCAAATTTAATATATACTTATGGAGTTGGTGAAGAAACTCAAATAATAATACAAAAAAAATTAAGAAATGGAATTCGAAAAATCGAGTGATTTTAAGCGCAATATCTTATGGATAAATCTTACAGCTTGTATTCTCGATACTAGCGAGCTAAAATCGAATTGGAGGACTTTGGGGATAACGGTTAGAATTCAATCAGAAGAGAACCACCAAGAAAACAGTTGCGGCAGATGATGCTGGTAATACTTTTGCAGAATATTGAAATTTTCGTCATAAACCATTTAGTATGATGATTAATGATTAATATCAATTGAATTATGAATTCGCGCAGTAATATATCAAATGTCCATGGGACAATCGAAAAATTCCTTTATATAATCAAAATAATTCATAAAGAATAAATAATGATAAATTGAATTAAGGGGAAATAATAACAAAAGGTAACTCGAAACTGGCAATATGAGTCCGCCAACAAACGAGCAAAAAGTGTAATGTTGGGAATGTATTTACATACATTTGTAGCTGGCAGCTGCCTAGCCATAGCCATGAGCAGCCACCAGCAAATACATACAGCCAGACAGTATGAAAAATGATAATGACAGCCGTCCCATAGCGAAAGCGAAAAGTGAATGTATTTAATTTGTATATACGACTATACATATGTACGTAAATAAAAACAGAAGGAAAGGGTAGTACTCGTACTCCAAGTAGCTCATACCTAATAACTTATCAAATTTTAATAGAATTGGGCATAACTTTTTTTTGCTTCCTACGGGAAATATTCATTGCCGTTTCATTGATGCAATTAAGCAATTCGTTTTAGTTGAAATTTTAATCGGAAACTTGAGTTTTTCATTACGTTGCAATAAATTGCAAATTATAGCCAGAAGAGCTGTGTTGTTTACCTGTAATGTGCTGCTAATTTGTTGCCACAAGAGCGTTACTCATTTCCAGGCAATTACATTAACACCACAGCCGCTTTAATTAGGCCAGACACACGGGCACACACACACTGAAAGACAGACAGAAAGACGGACAGACAGACAGTGGGTAGTGAAAGTATCTTGCGAAATATGAAAAAATGCAAATGGAAAGTTTTCTATGCGAAAGTTTTATTTTTCGCTTTTTCGCTTTTGGCGTCGTCGTTGTCTGGCAGTTGAGACAACTTTGTTCAGGTGCTGTTGGTTGTTTGTGGCACACGTATTCGGTGTTTTCTTTTTTCTCTGAAGAGTGTTGAGGTTTGCCTGGGGCGGATCTACCTTTGACCTTTTTATATTTTTGTTCTGGCAGACGAAAGCAGTTTGCGAAAGGATATGATATAATTTGGAAATTATATTCTTAAAAGTATATGCATATAATGCACATGCTTATTCCCTTAGAGTTTGTTTTCTTCAGAGATGAGAGCATTAGTTGGTTTCTTCATTTCCAGATATCTTAATTGGATTATAAGGGCTTAAATTACGAGTTGTTGAAGAATATCATTCGATCGGAAAAAGCAGCCAAAAGTCTTTCCATTTTAAATACAATATGTTGAATAGATAACTATAATTATTATGTTTTCTTACTTATTTGCAGTCCCCTTCTTGTTCGTATTAATGTTGTAATCATTTCTGCCTATATTTTAGTTCCCAGTTGCTTGAACTTTTATGGCCAACCATTTCCATATTGTTCTAGGAACCTTTCCATTAATTTCCTTACTCTGGCTGCCAGTTGACCTTCAGGGAGCGTTCGCCTCGTTCCGATTCGTGTCTGGCAACAATTTTTCAAAATTGAGTTTTGGCTAAGCGGCAGCGCAAATGCTAGTAGTGCAAAGTGGCTAACCGGCAAACGCATAGAAATTAAATGTTGGCAAGAAAAAGGCTCGCATGAGGCATGAGGCATGGGCGACGGATGGGGGGCCCACTCATCGCACAGGCTGCCCCGTTGCCGTTGCCGTCAGCGAACGTGGCCATAATTCAAACGACGCGCAAACTACTTAATGTTATTAGATATGTCTTGTTGGGCCAGTCTCCTTCTCGGTCACGCCCCCACTGCAGCTGGGAAAGCAGGAGAAAACGAAAAACTTTTCCACGGATTTTCCAACAGCCGCCCCTAGCTGGGATGTGCGTGTGTGTGCGTGTGTTTTAGCCAAGTTTATTCTGATGTTGTTGATTACAGCTGCCGCTTCTTGTGGTCGGCCCCCTTTGGCCGCGTCCTGCTCCTTCTTTGAATTTTTTTGTCCACGGTTTTCCATCGTTGACATTTCGCTTTCAGCCTTTTCCATGCGAGTTTTTCCCTCGGTCTAGCTGCAGGTGCTGCATTTAAAATGAAATATGGCAGACAGTTTTGCGGTTGAGATAAATGCGGTGCTGTTTGTCTGCTCCTGCGTTTTCTGCTGGCTAACTTATTAGATTTGTTTCGCTAGCCCTCTCTTTTTGTATAGCCATAGACATAGACCGCTCTGCAAGTGGGATTCTTTATTTTACTGTCGGTTTTTGCGTCTTTGTAGACTAAAAAACAAACTAGAAAAGTTAAATATTCACACATACTTCCAACAATGTTCAAGTAATCCCTGACCTGACTCTGCCCCAGCTCCTGCCCATTCTGATGATGCAATTAGCTTAAATCAGAAACAGCCAATCAGGCAATGTGCGCCACTTAAAAACTTTTGGCCAACTTGGGTGGGTCAGTGGAAGTGCAGTGCCGAGATCTTGTTGCACGAGCCGTTGCCTTCGAGGCGAGGAGCCATCCAGACAACTTGGCAGCCGAATGCAATTTCTATTACGAGTATTCGTTGATTTTTAAATTCATTTAAATTTGTTACATTCTCCCGTTCCGTTCCGCTTGTTGCAATCGCAATCGGAATCGCAGATGTATATGTTCTGTGTTTATAAGGTTTTTGTTGAGATTTTAAGTCTGGCAGATTAGAGACAGAAAGAGAGAGAGAGAGACCAAACAAAAAGATTATTTGTATTTGGCAAATTTACGCTTATTGACAGGGACATGGACTGGGGTAGCACAGAACAGGAGCAGGGGCAGGAGCAGGAGCAGGGCGAATGTCAGCCATCAGCCATTTGAGCCCGTTCGGGCTGGCCCGGTTTAAGGTTGTTTATGGCCCCAGCTTGTGTGGCGATAGGCCTGTCATTTATTAACTTGAATTTGCATTTAAGCTTCTCGCTGGTACGGAGTTGTGGGTGTGGGTGTGGGGCGTTGGCTAAGAAAACATCAGCTAGAACAACAAATTAAGCATAATATTTCCCGGCATAAAGCAGCACAGGAAAATGTAAAAGCTCCCGCACAATCTTAAAGATCTTTAGGCACACTCTCTCCTCCCTCATCTATCTGGATCCAAAGTAAATTCTGACTCTGAGATTCCCGAACCCTTAACTCAAGCAACGTAAACAAGCCCTTAATGACTGAGGAGCTAATTTGGAGCCCCTATACCCCAACAGGAGGCGGAGGGAGAGGGAGAGTTTGTGTGGGTGTATGTGTTCCATACTTTGGCCTCGTCAGGCAGTACACTTTTCCATTTGCTTTAACTTTTAAGTGTTGCTTTGTTTTCCGGACCTCGCCTCGGCAGTTTCTCTAGGCTGTAAACTGTAGCCTACTTACGAGGGCCTCAGACCGACCCTATCTCTGTCTCAGCCTCAGACCCAGACTCAGTCGCAGTCGCAGTCTAAGTCTCGGTCTCGGTCTTAGTCGAGCTGTTGACATTGTATGCGGTTATTGTTGTTGCTGTTACTGTTAATGCCGCTGCTGCTGTTGCTGCTGTTTCTGCTGCTGTGTGGCAGGAAGCAAACACTCAACGCCTACTTAGGCAGCTTTTTCGCATTCTTCTGTGCCGTGTTGTGCAGTGTTGTTTTGCTTTTGCAACTAGAGGCTGCAACGACTCGAGCCCCGAGCTCTGAGCTCGAGTGGCTGTCCTCGAAAGAAAACCTGCCTGCCAGGGTCATTTGTTCATTTGCATTCGCAAGAATTTTGTCTTTTATGCATTTAGCATTCCATTCTTTGTGCCTAAATGAATTCCGGTATAAAAAAAATTTTAAAATGTGACGCAAATGCAAATGAAAATTCAAATGAGTAAGGGTCAGTGTCAGAGACGGATGAGCGAGAGAGAGAGAAAGAGAGAAAGAGTGAGCAGAGAGTTACTCCCACTGTTGTGGGCATTTCAGGTGTCCCCGTCAAATGAATTGGCATGTGTCGTGGCAAGAGCCTAAAACTAATTGGGTTATGTTCTCCCCAGATGCTTTTCGTTGTCAGCTCAGCTGAGCTCAGCTCTGTTTTGTTCGCCTCGGCTAGGTCCCGGCAACGCTCCGGGCCAGAATGTCTGTCCTCCTAGACAGACACCATCGCCCATGTCGTTGATGGCACTTAAACTGCACTTCATTTGCACTGGCCCACACACACACACACCCACACACACACAAAGGCACTCGGCCAAACAATGGAATACAAATCCAAGCCATAACAGTTGCATTCAGCTGTTTATGTGCTTTGTATCTACAAGATGCACAGATACACCCGAGGCTGGCTGGCTGCCTGGCTGTGTGGCTGGGTGGCATACCTGTGTCTGGCCCAGGGCTTGCATTATTCACTAAGCTCCTAAATGCAAGCCATCCGTTGGCCGAAACTGCTGTTGCCAACGCTGTTTTGTGGTCAGTATCGGACTTTGGGAGTAGTGAATGAAATGGGGCTTATTTTGGTGCATTTATGTACCATTGCGGTTCTCTGATTCGACATAAATTAGATAGAATCTGTAATCCAAACATACATACTATCTGAAATACTACATTATGTTCCTAATCACTTGTCCCTCTATTTATAAAGGTAAGAGGTATTCCTTTGGTCTTTTAATCATTGAGAACGGTGCCATGTACCCTGTGTACTTGAGCATGTTTTTCTGTTGGAAACAGAAGATTTATTTGTACAACTCTGTTTTTCCATGCCAGTGGTTAACCATTTGTTTGATCCACGCCATTGTCACTCCTTGTTGCAGTGTCAACAATGTAACATTTTCCATTTGCAGCTGGCATTTGCATAACGCGACTTCTCTTCCGATTTTCACCTGGCTGACTGGTTTGACTGCCTGGCTGGCACACTCACCTGTCATTGTCAGTGTGGCCGGGGTGATGGATCAGAGGGCGAAGTGCGAAGGGCGGAGCCAACACGTTGAGTAGATAACAATGACAATGACGGGCTCTGGTTGATGTTTGCTTGTAGTTGCTACCGCTCCTGGTTGCCCATTGCCCGTTGCCGGTTGCTGTGACTGCTCTCGTGTCATTCGATGTATTTACACAGCAATCTATTTGCACGAGTATATCACAGCAGTGACTTTATCTCCCTCCTGCCACCTTCCCAGACCCAGACCCCAGCAGTAATGTGCTGTTATCATTGGTGGGGCGGCTCTTTTGTTTCCCGATTTGTTTTGTGTGCGTGCAAATACCATAAAAGTCACCGCCTCCTGCGGTGACTGGTGGTGCGTTGAATCAACAAGTCTGTAAGCCCCCCCATCCAACGTGCGGCTGCCATTAATTGCCTAGCTCAGTGGGGAGCTTCTCCGCAAAAGGCTTATATGTAAGTGACGAGGGTATTGCCTGTGTGTGGCTGCTGAAAGGTCGAAGCAGAGCCAACGAAAATCAATCAAACGCCAAATGTGCCAATATGTCAGACATTTTATGCTGACCCAGCCAGCCGTTGTCTTTGTCTTGACTTCCCCTTAATATAAGCAATGCATATAGTATATGCTGATTGTATTTCGCTCTTGGGTCATGTTGTCTAAACACAACTAACCTCATTTCTCTTCACCTTTTCCCTTTTGCTGCTGGTATTGAGGAGACAACAAAGGCAATGGCAAAGGAAGAGCGAACTGACCTCAATACAGAGAAAACAATAAATTGCAAAAATGTTGAGAATGCAGAAGATGCAAAAATAAATTCTGAGACTTCGACACCCACACAAAGGGGTCAGCCCTGTTGGAGAGAGACGACGGGGTGAATATAATAGTGTGCGAGTGAAAGAAACAGATAGCGAAATGGCAGTGCAACTTTCAAGTGGGGTACGGTACGAAAGGGCGTGGTCATTTTCAGTGGCAAACTTCCTCGACTAAAACCTGAACGGGTCGGCCCGGGCCAGGCGTGATATTTTATGGCTTTCTAGGACACACAGTGGAAGTAAATAAAAAACGTGGCCATTATAATTTCTGGAAATAAAGAAACAAATGGAGAAGAGAAATACTATACATTGGTAGAGATGGAAAATAGAAGTTGCAGCGTCTACACATACATACATACATATATCCAGGTCGGAAATCTACCATATAATCTATCGGGGTCCACAACAAATTCAGTAGAAAAATGTTAAGTTCAGATTGAAAGAGTTTCCCTCAATTCGCATTGAAGCGGCGGTCTTAGTAGTCCGACTGTTGCATAGCGTCATCAAGGGAACTTCCATTCACGTCCCCACAGCCATGCCCCATGCGAGTGTCACCATTAAGCGCCACCATAAAAAGCAATAAACACTGTCGGCTTCACTTGCAGTTTATGTCATTTGCAGCGAGTTTCGTGCGCGCTTTTAACTGGTCAAATAGTCTTGACTCGGCTGTCCAGCGCTCAGCCCCTTTGCCCCTCCTTTTGGTGTCCATTTCATGGGCCATCAGGGCATGTAATAGCCATCAGAGAGGGGGGCACAGCTGGGCCTCTCCAACTGGGCCCTTTCATAAGAGTTTTTCCTAGCCAATGGATTTTCTTTTACCAGTTTTCCCCCTTGTGTAATTTATGAGGACGCGCGAAGGGCAGGAGATGGGGTGTGGCCTGTTGCCGGCGGTGCATCGGCTCGCATGGGTGCTTTGTCTTAATGTGAGGCTTATTCTACGCAACATTGCGCTCACCGGGCGTTTTACGGCTGTAATTAAGCGGAAATAATGGCACAAGCTCATATTACGTACACACCAGGATGGTTTACTAAGCAGAGTACATGAGTGTGCAAGATCATCATAAATGCCGGTTACCATGCGAGTATTAGTATAACACGAATCCATTTAGAATTAACTCTCAGTTCTTCTTAGATATTCTTCTTAACAGACTTTTTAAAACGTTAAATTAAACAGGAACCTCATCTTTTCTCCCGATTTCTTGGTCTTGCAATCAAGCTCTTGCTGACACAAGCCTCATGTTGTTTCAGTAAACTTGTATCGCTAACTACAGTGAGTTTGATTTAAGAGCCGTCTCCACTGACTTTATCCTTGTCAAATATAAGCTCGCAGGTACACATTGTGGAAGCTGACCCAGGCGTCACGTTGGTTAAGCAAATGTTGATACTCCGCCCAGATACATCAACAGCTATGTCTGCTTTATTCTTTGGAAATAGGAACTTAAACATCTTATTTATTAATTTTATTTAGTCTTTTATGTATTTCAGGCTCATTTTTATTTTATTTTTGGTTGGTTTTAATATAAAAGCGTTGTGTACTTTCAGGCTGAAGTATTCCTTGAAAAGGACTCAATCAAGACCGTTCTCCAGATTACAATAACACTTGACACGCCCGTATCGGATAGCAAATGGCGAATTTACTTAAAAGCGATTAAAAACTAGCGTTTAATTGACTAACTTCTATTACAAAAAAGGCATATCCTTATTGTCCTTGATGATGTCAAATGGATGTGTGACATTTTTCGAATTTTATTTTTATTTATTATTGTTTATTTTTATTTATTATTGTTTATTTTTATTTATTATTGTTTATTTTTATTTATTATTGTTTATTTTTATTTATTGTTGTTAATTTTTATTTATTATTGTTTATTTAATAAAATTAAAATTGTATTACGAAATACCGTTAAAAAGGCAGTGTCCTTGATGTCCTTGATTCAAAACGGCTGTAAGCCATCGAGGATACTCTCCCGATCACGAGAAAGTGTGATCAGTCGAAAAATGGGGGTATTATTATCGACTGGCAGCAGCGCGCCAACGGATTTTTTGGGCCTGATATATATAAAAACCACTGCATACTTTTGGGGTTTTCTTTATTAAAAAAAAGTGTAGCATACTTTTGGGCTGGTCTATTTGACTTTTATATTACAAAATTGCTTGTAACAGGCGAATCCTTGCAGCCCTGAGGTCCTTGATGGTTTCAAATGATACAGGACACCCTTCCGCTCATGTGGACATGCATCACGCCAGGATCGGACGAGAAATGCCGGAGATATACAAATTTAATCCTTAATCCTTGATGTCCTTGAAACGAATTTGGTTGCAAACGATCGGGGAGATTCTCCTGATCACGGAAAGCTGTGGCCCGCCCAAATCGGTTGCCTAATAGCCGAGATATAGCGTCCCAAAGAAAAATACTGGTTTTTTAAAATCAAGCTATATCTCGGCCAAATAGGGGCAGATCCTTGAAGGACCTACTTTTTCAGGATCGTAAGGATCCAGACTATCGATCCCCATCAACAAAAACGAGATTCGGCGAATACTGGTTTTCGCGAAAATCATGATGTAACCATCATCCTTTTTGAGAAAACCGGTATTTGCCGAATGTCCTTTTTTTGATGGGGATCGATAGAATGGGCTGTCCTGATTACAACAAGATATGCCACGCCCACCTCTGCCCTTATTTGCCGGAGATATAGCTTGATGTAAAAAAACCCAGTATTTCTTTGGGACGCTATAACTCGGCCAAATGAGCTCCGATCGGCGCAGGACTCACCTCTCCAGGATCGTAAGGATCCAACCTGTCCATCGGCTATAGTTTTTTCCCGATCTCATTATCCTTCGAATAATGGCAAAGGAATAAATTATTTATAGCGAATTTAAGGCAATGTCCTTATTGTCCTTGATGTCAACCGATAGAGGACTTCCACCCAATCACGAGGAGGTGTGGCACGCCCAGATCAGACAAGAAATGGCAGAGTTATACGCAATTTAAAAAAGCTAAAAATTTCTGCCAGTTTCGTATCATCCAGCTTTTGACCTGATGTAAAAACATAAAACCAGCTACCTGCTGCTGACTTCTGTTGGCCTGGTACTCGGTCTGAAAAAAGTCAATTTGAGCGAAGCAATTTTCAAAAAGTTAGTTCCAGCAGTGCCCGTTGATGCTCATGGGGGCGCTACTGTGCAAATGACGTTTTTTGGTTGCACAGTGGCGCAACCAAAAACGTCATTTGCACAGTAGCCGCCTCGTCAACGACGGCCACTATTGGAACTAAAGTATGTTAGTTCAAAAATGGCCGTTCAACTTTGGGGGCGCCACTGTGCAAATAAAAAATTTTCGATTTGCACACTGGCGCCCCCAAAGTTGAACGGCCATTTTTGGAACTAACATACTATAGTTCCAATAGTAGCCGTCGTTGATCGAGGGGGCGCTACTGTGCAAATGACGTTTTTCGATTTGCACAATGGCGCCCCCATGATCATCGACGGGCACTGCTGGAACTAATTGTGGGCGTTAAATTCAAATTTGCGGATTTGGTGTAATTCATTCTAGCAATATTTAAATTGCAATAGCTCTGTCATTTCTCGTCCGATCAGGGTGTTATATGTGTCCTCGTGACCGGAAGAAAATCCTCGATATTATGGAGTCCTTATAAAGGACGAAGGATCAAAGATATTGTCCGTAGTAATACATTCTTACTTTTCTACGCCATTTCTCGTCCGATCTGGCCGTGCTATACCTTATTGTCATCGCCAGGATGTCCCCGACCGCATCAAGGATAGAAAGGATATTTCCCAGTCATACATACTTACTTTTTCTTACTTGTCCTCCCAATCGGCAGGATCTCCCCCAATTTCCTGCTACATAGAATACAAAAATTGAAAAATGTTGGAGATTATATTTCTTAAAGCTCTTTCCGGCTCTCATTTATTTAAAAGTATTCACAAATGTGATGTAAATGTAATTCAATGCATAACCATTGAGCAGTTCAAGTTCACTTTTCATTCTGAGCTGACAACCAGTCCATTGCCAGTGTCAGAGAGCGCTCTGAACTTACTTTCTCATGCAGTTCTTGAATAGGTCACATACTACTTTGTGCCAGTGTCTGCTTTCCCAAGGCAGCGACCCATGCACGTCAGTCAGTTAGTTGAGCACACGAGCCTGGTGTCAGTTTGTTCTTCCAACACTTTAATTAAAAAAATATGAATCAAAAAGAGGAAAAAAATAAGTAAATGTTATGTTCCTTTTCCATCGAAAGTGTCGACGAAGCAGAGAACTAGACAGCAGACTGAAAGAGGGAAAGCCCTGATTATTAGGCCAAGTCGTAGCCGAATGTGAATGCGAATTGAAGAGAAAAACATTTGCTCCACTTACATAAGAAATCAAGCGACGGCTTGCTGCCAAAAATAGGTGGAATAGGTGGCAGGGAAGGAGATGGAAGGACACTCCCAGAAAATAAAGATGGAAATACATATATAGAAGGGAGAGCTATCAAATAGAAATGTTTTCCCTTGCACATTGAATGCGCAAATATATTATGCATAATATTGAAATTGAAATCGAAATAGAATAATGAACTAAAATAAACGTTTATTGGCATTTGCTTTTGCGATAATCAATAATATTTCCGGCTTTAGTTGGACGGTTCCTCTTTCAGCTTTCAGGACATGCATATGCCCGTATATAGTAGTATACATATACATATGTACGTATGTATTTCAATATATTTCCAATATCTATTTCAATGTGTGCGTGTTGGGGAGTGCGCCACATTTGTAGCAAATTATTTTATTGATAATTTGCATGCCAATGGTGCTGATATTGTACCAATTTTCTTACTTTCTTGTGGCCACTTAAGTAAACAATAAATAGCAGTGGCCTATATACATATGTATGTACGATGAAGGAGAGCTTAAGAGGTCTACACATTAGGTTCCTCAGGTTCAAAGCGCCAGTAATATTTTCCATTATTTGTATCGTAAAGGAATACCAAAAGTCTCTCATTTACCAAATTTAAAGATTGTAAAACTCCAATAAAACTTTAAGATCATCTGTCTTTTAAATTTGATTGGTAGAGTAAAAAATTAAATGAATTTTAATCTCAATCTCAGTGCTAGTCGGTTCACGGTAATACAAAAGCTGACTGTGTCTGTGCCGGTGGCGATACTGAAAGCAGCACTTTTCCCCTTTTTCCTTACCCATCCTTTTTCGCGTTCCCTTCGGACTCCTTGACACCGCTGCGTAGACAACTTTCCGTGGCACAGCTGCCATTTCCAGTGTCAGTGTAAGTGTGTGTGTTTGTGTGTGTACATATGTGCGGTCTGATGGAAGCCATTGGCAGGTCCCTGGGCATACGTTGGGCCTTTGTATGCACATTGCACACGGGGGGGTAAACTGTAGCATAAATGACTTAATCGCCCGTGTTCTGCAAATCTGTTGCAACCGAATATCGCCCAAAAAATCCGTTTTGGCTGGAACATGGGGGAAACTGCACCTGCAATTATTGGAATTATAGAAATATCCTGTTTTATAAATCTATAGAAAATGAGGAAAATGGTCTTGGATTATTTTAATTTAATTCTAATATAATGAAACTTATTGTATACAAATTTAAAAAAAGTCTTATGGGGAAATGCTGTTCTAAAAAGTAAACGATAATTTATTTCAGAACATCCCATCTATAAATGAATATGGCTTGTATATTGCTGAGAGGCTTTTGCGAGAGTATGCATCCGCAATGAATGAATAAAGAGAACCGCTTCGCCATCGGTTCATTTCTACCTGCCTTTTAGCTGGTTCTGCTGCTTCTGCATGACTCATCTCTTCGTGATATGACGTACACGCCCCGCTGTCTGTCACTGAATGGCAGACTCTTGATGTAATATCTCCTGTGGCCAGTCAGACAGCACGCTTTGCGTAACTGGGCACATGTTGAGTCAACTGATGTTTGTGTACGGAGGGAGGCGTTTGAGGGCTCGTGTGTGGGCGTCTTTGCCACAAAACAGTTGCGGCCTTTTTAAGGATAATGGCATGCGCGTGGGCATGAGAAGGCACTAGACTGTAATTACCGAACTTGCATAATTTAGCACACAATTTTGGTGTTTCTCACTTGATCTCATCGTGGCCCGTGTGAGTGTGGACCTTTATTGTCCCTTGTGGCCTGTGGCCTTGGCTCCCCCCCCCCCCCCCGGAGGATGGTATGCAATTCTATTGATTTTCATTGTTGTTCTTCAGAAGGAGCAGCGCAGCCCTGCCACCTGCCTTGGAGCAGCCATAATTGCTATCATCTAAATTCATATTTCCTGCCCCACGCCATTGTGGCCCAGTTTAATTTGCGGTATGCATGCGAAATCTGCGTGTGTTGGTGTGTTGCCAACTGTTAGATCGCTTCCCGTTGACCTTTTTTCTTACAAATGGCCAATATGTAAATAGGCTGGCAATTAAAATGCTGGCAGTGCAAACTTCGTTAATTAGCAAACAAAAAAACGTTTAATTGGCTTTATGCTTGGCGACTTGAAAGCTTTTTAAAGTGCTAAATATAATTTACTTTACGATTCTGAATGTTTCCATTGTGTGGGTTCATGGTGGAGCTAATTTCGGTTCACTTTTATAATAATAAATGATTTCGTAAAATGAAATTAAATGTTCCTTGCTTTTCTCATACAGGTCTTGTTTTTAGTAGTTTTCATTCAAAATTATTTAACTAATGCATTTAATTTAATTGCTACCAAAGCACGCCCTTCAACTTTCATGATGTTTTGACCCATCGATGTTCCGACCTAGCCGTTACCTGCTCTCATTGTTTGGAATTTTGTTTTTGCCAAAAATATAATGAAAAGCACAGCCAAGCAACACGTCAGCGTCAGCACATTTGAGCCAACTTTCCTCTATATTCGTACCAGGGCCGTCCTATATACCTGCCAGTTGGCACTGTTGTGCCCGGTCCCCTATTGCCCCTATTTTTTTTATATTGTGCTTATTTTTTTTTGTTTTTTCGGGGCGTTGCCGTGGCTGAGTTTTAATTAGCCTTGAGTGCGTGCTAGGTTGAGCCAAAAGCCGTACAAATTGTTACATAAACACATACACACACCCAACAAAGTGTTTTAAGGGCCTAAAACATTGTCGCCACCTATTGTAGTTGGCTAACATGAAAGGTACGCAGGCCACGAGGAAAATATAATAGCTCTAAAGGTGCAGAGCTGCAGAAAAAAAAGGCAAAGGAAAAAAGAAAGTGAAAAGCTGGGTAAAGCAATAAATGGGGGGAAGCAGGGGAAATGAAATCAGGAAAAGTGGAAGAAGTTTCTCTGGCATACATTTATTAGTGCTGGCGACCCTGAATTCCTCGCAACCCTTTTGCCCTCCGCTAATGCAGCCAGAGTCGCCATGGCAAATGTTAAGGTCCTTACAGAAAAAACTACAAACGAAATGCGGGCGATGGCCTTTTCTTTTATAATTTGCGTGTTTACGACAAAATTGCATGCAAACATTAAAATGAAAACAAAATGTTCATAAACCAAAAGGCAGAGAATTTCGCTTTTTTTTGCTCTCAAGAACATTTAAAAAATATTTAAAAGCAACATTCATGAAGTGGAAACAGGAAACGGCAATGTTAAACAATGAAGTTATTTCTAAAAGAATGCAGTACTTTTTTTTGGTGGGGGGGAGGGGGCAAATGCGGGCATATGCTGTAGTTTTACTCCCCGTTTTGGGGCGGATCGTAAAACTGATTTTGACACACTGAACTTGAGATTTTATGGCACACAAATGAAAAGGGAAGGGAAAAGGGAAGGCTCGTAAAAAATTTCTGTTTGATTAAATTGAATACATGGGAATGGTTTTCAAAGTGTTTCTTGGAGAGATTCATGTAGTTGACTTTTAAAATGCTGGAAAATCAACAAAGTTGCATCAATATATGGAAATACAAATACAAATACAAATGTTAGTGGACCCTCACCCTTTATTGATTTACTCGTACATACATACATATGTACTGGTAATTGTTTCCCAATTTAAAGTTACTATTATTATTTAGTTTAATTTACTCGTAGCTACATATATTAACCCATTTACCAATTTGTTGGGTGCATCAATGAGAACTTTGCAATGACGATGTTTGGGTCCAAACTGAATAACATTTTTACTATATATGGCTTTCTTCTCTCCTATATTCCAACATATTTTACAGCGCTGCTTAGCTAATAAATTGTAACATTTGTATCTATTAGATTAACATTAAGTAAAGTTATGCATAATATGTTGTTCATATATATATGGTGTTCCTTGCAGTAAATCCGTCTCTAATCTAAGTTTAGATAAAGAAATATCTATCGAAAAACTATCCGAGAATGTTGTGCAGTGAGCCAGGTCCAAGTGGCATTCAAAGTGGCATTTTTACCAAAAGAAAGGCCGTATTCAAGTGAAAAATGTAGCATGAAATGATGAATACCTGATGTACTCGATGTGTGTGTGTGTTTTGTCAAAGTTGTAAATGTTAAATAGACAAACAAAAATATATATAGAGACACGAAATACACAGTCAAGAATATTCAACAGAACTAGGTCACTTCCAAGCTAAGATTCTGTGCTAAGCTTAACTAAAACGAGAAGAAGCTGCAAGAAATCATTATAAAACAAAAAACCCCCAAACATAATACAACAATATTAAATATGTGTATGCGTATATGTATATGTGTGTATAGTGTATGCTTTTTGATACCCCATAAAGAACATTAGTTAGACAAAAGAGAAAAAAAATATGCATAGCAAATTTTACAAATAACCCAGGCAGCTTGAAACATACTCGAATTATTTTGTCATACTCCCGAGAATAAACCAAAGCAAAGCAAAGCAAACCAAACCAAACACAGCTCCAGCCACAAAAAGAGGACGACATGGAATGAGATGAGTTGATATTGAGATTAATGAGGATGAGGATAACGATGTTGTTGATGGATACACACAGACAATACGCCCAATAGTATGCAATTTGATTGTGGACAGAGAATATTTTTTAAATGTTTATAAGCAAGCAGAGCAGAGAGTGGAAATATTTGTGAAACATATTTTAATAGACACTGAAACAAAAGAGAGAAAACCAAAGATAAATCTAAAGACAAAATACAAAATACAAAACCTAGACAGCGATAACAAATTTTTTGAAACATATTTTTTGATATACAAACAAAACAGAACAGAGAGAGACGGACGGTACGGTACGGAAAAGTGAACACTGCGAATATGCACAAAACATATATCTTTTGGATAACCCTAGCCTAAGTTGAAGTTGTAACAATATTTTCAGTTAGGTCTTAACATATTATGTATATTTTGATGGTTTCACCACAATTTTTTTGAGCCGTTTCGTACGCCGTTCGGTTGAAGCGTAAGCCAGTAATCCAGAGTACAATCATTTATGTCAAACAGGACACCAAACACTCACACCAGACATTGGCACCACACTTCTCAGACGGGAATCCAAACGGGGTACGACAGAAAGTGTCATCTTTACAGGGATAGACAAACGAGAAACAAACCAAACCAAACAAAAAACAACAAAAAAAAACCGAACAATTTTTTGCTAACAATTTTGTGAAATTCATTTACGAACCGCTTTATATCAGGAGTTGGAAACCAAGTATTTACAGATATAAAATCAGAAGGGGACTAGAAATATCTGCAGTTAGGGCGGGACTTTAAAGTGAAGGAAGCAAAGATAAAGTGCATCCAGCATCCAGAGTATAATGTCAATGAGGAGCAACAGTAAAGTAGTGAGGTGATAATATCAAAAAGGGGTTGCAACAAGAGGAAATCAAAGGTTAGTAGCACACGGACTCACATCAAGTTTTGGGCCCAGCTTAAGTCCAACATTGCGTACGTTCATATATCAGCTATAGAGTAGAGAGAAGCGACCAAAGACTGGTTGCGACCGAACACAAAACAACCGAAACACATAAAAACCGAATGTTAAACCGACACTCAGAGCCACTAGGCGTAGTTTGTAACTAGAGGTACCACACCACCCGATCCTAGCCCTGTCCTTTTCCCTGTCTGTCCATCCCCCACAACCATGTATGCAGCTGCTGGTGGCGCTTCGCTGGCCTCGCGCCAAGCGCGACAAAAGCAGCGCCAGGAGAAGAAAAATAAAATACTACAAGCGAAACTACATCCACCGAAAGCGCCCGGGGCTGTGGGGCTGGATGCCGGCGATCTTGCCGGCGGTGCCTCCACCCCCACCCGCAGTGCGTCGCGCCAGTTCCACCAGCTGCCGACGACCTACCTGCGAGCCCCGCAGGCTTTGGGGCGCAAACTGAGCGCCACCTACACGACGCAATCGAAGCTCCTACTGCCAATCGACGAGGGCGACACCCAGTCGGTGCTCCAGTTGCGCATGCACTCCCACTCGCACGCGCATCCGCACGCTCACTCTCACGGCCACGCGCATGCGCACAGCCATCTGCAGCAAAGCCACCTGCTGGGGGCGGCCGCCATCACACCGGGACCTCCGCAGACTCCTTACCAGCAGTTCGCCTCGTCGCACGGACGCGTCTCACCGAAACTGGTGCATCGGCACTCTGGCAGCAGTGCCGGGTTCCATCCGGCGGCAGCTGCAGCAGCCGCTGGACAGCTGCACAAATCTGCCACGGCCACCCTGCCGCTTGTCTCGCATATGGATATGGATATGGAGGCGGCGTTGCCATCGGCTGTGGTCGGCGTTAAAACGACAGTGACCTCGTTGGAGATAGCCACGCCTACGTCTCCTCCCTTAGCCAGTACTTCGGCGGCCGCGGCAGCGGCATCGGCCGGTGCTGAGATAGAGGTAGAGTTGGCTGGCGCCGCAGCCATGTTTGTACCCCACCATGATGCCATCATTGTAACGCCGGCCACGCCCATGGCCTCGCCGGGCCACGTGGCCAAGCTGCGTCGTCCCGGGCCAGAGGAGGAGGTGCCCGAAACGGCTGCTGAGAGGCAGCCGCTCACTGCCGGCGAGGCCTACGACGAGGACGAGCCTATGCATCCTCCGCCCGGACAGCTCGAGCGCAAGTGCAGCGTCTACCGCATGCGTCGCAGCGATGCCTTCGAGGAGGGGGACGGCGACGGCGGCGTCACCGGAGGCCTGAAGCGCCAGCTCCGGGAGCTCCAGTTTAGCACGGGCGTCCAGCAGACCCAGTACGAGCCCCTGCTCACCGACGAGCCCCAGCTGCTGTTCAAGGGTCTCGGCAATGGCCGCAAGTGGCAGATCTGCGCCTACTGCGAGGAGGGCATCTGTGTGTGCGAGCACCTCGAGGTAATTTCCGGCAGATCCCGACCAGAACCAACTATTCCACA
Organism: Drosophila subsilvestris; assembly: GCA_035043285.1. Classification (NCBI taxonomy): domain Eukaryota; kingdom Metazoa; phylum Arthropoda; class Insecta; order Diptera; family Drosophilidae; genus Drosophila; species Drosophila subsilvestris. The sequence continues at coordinate 6,817,767 of JAWNNB010001719.1, read as the reverse complement.
ACTCCAATTCCGTATGGATTCCGCCTGTTTATGTGTCTCCTCTTTGTGTTGTGCATGCCGAGTAATTGTATTTTCAGTGTTTCAGTATTTAAAAGTCATTGCGATGCCTCCCAAAGGCTGGTAAATGGGTTAATGGTAGTCAAGCTCTCCAACTAAATCAATGTCTAAGTTATTTAGTGTAGTATTATCGTATTAGTCTTCTGTATCACTTATGATTTGATGGCACCCATATTTATCAGTTTATTTACTTGAATTGTAAGAGATTCTAGCATATACAAAAATTATTTATCATAATTATTATATAGCTTGTCATTGGAACTTGCCCTTTTATTGACCGTATTGTCTCGGACAATATATCTGTGTATCTTGTCCATATCTGATGGATGGATACATTTCTCGCTAAAATTTCCCCTTGACCTCACAAAATTGAGGGCCATAAATTGTTCGACCAAGAGATCTTTTAGTAGGTATATTTAATTTGTATTTGTAACCAAAAGTTATTTACTTTTCAAGTTTTATCAATTGAGGCAAAGTTTCTTCTTGCAGTGGGAAGAATAAATAAATTATTGATTTCATAATTGAAAGAAAGTTTTCAAATATTATATTTTGATGGTTTGCGACTCCTCCCCGAATTCTCTCTCTCTCTCTAATAAGGACAAGTCGCCATTGGCAGGAGTGAAGAAGCTCGATATGTCCATGCAACTTGCTTCCCAACTAACCCCGTTTTGAGGCGATGCCATAACGCCAAGTGCATGCATAACAACAATCCGAGAATCGGAAGTGCATAATGTGCCTTTGTATCGGCCTGATAATGCGGTGCCCGAAAAGCTTGGCAGGCATCGACCGCCCCCGCAGCCCTTTACCGGCCCTGCCTGGCGCCGTTTGCCAAATGTTGTGTAAAAGGCTAATGGCAGCCCGGAATGTGTGTCATAAAAGTGCAAGGTGGAGGCGGCAGTGACTTAAAGTTTTCTCCTTTAAGCCGCCACACGACTGCCGACTCTCGACTCTCGGCACTCGACACTCGGCTGCTGGCTGCTGGCTCATGACTCACTTAACAAGCACTGAATGAAAGAAGGAAAATTAAAAACTTAGCCCTGTGCAATTATTTGGCTTGCATAAGCAGCGAAACACGCTAAATATACGAATATCTACACAAAATAAAATATAAAACTAGCAGAAATTAAACAAAACTCCCGCACAAAAGAAAATCTCTGTAAGCTCGAGCAAAAGACGGAAGTGCCTGGCAAAAAGAAAAAAAAAAGAAAAGAGATTCCACGAAAAATGTTTCAAAAACAAGTAAGAATGTCGACTCGACTATGGGAATGCCCAGCATAAAAATCGATTCCACAACCTGGTCGTCATCTATCTCCAAGAAATGTATGGTTGAATAGCAGTGCACAACTATGAGGCTATATACATATGTATGCTTATGACCCTGATAAGCCATATGGCAGTTTCCTGTTTTGGAATAGCTGAAGTTCCGACAGCCTGGGTACATCCATCCACTTTAAGTACCCTGTGTACTCTTCGAGAACTGGGTGTAAAAAAACAAAAGGGGCAACAAGAAACTACATAAACGAGGAAAGCAAACGGCAAAAGCGAATGGCGGCTGAAATTTATTATATTCCCAGGCACCCACGCCAGCGTCACTTATATTTCCTCCGTCTCATTCTCATCCACATCCACATCCTTCTCCTCCGCCCCCCTTTTAAATCACTAAGAGAGACATAGATCTTTGTGTGTGTGTGTGTGCTTCTTGTGTATAAGTATGGGATTCCAGTGTATAATATTTTGTCTGTGTAAGTCTGTAGTTTCGAACGCCCCGCTCACAAAAACAACAGCTAGTAAATTAGCCGGGAAATAGCGAAAAAAGTATGCGGCAAAATGGCGGACGCCAGAAATGCGAAAAAATATCATCATCACCATTTTGTCCACCCGCCCACGCCCGTGCCCCCGCTGTCGGTGCGCCTCGCAAGTCTCGCGAAATGAAAACGGCTAAAAACTTGTAATAAAGGTGGAAATAAAGGTGGAAAATGGTAGCGGGCACGGGGGACCAGCAAATTTATGAATAAGCAAAATGGCGACACTGAGATAAATAACTGCATTAGCATTAATTGCCTACTGTACTATGCATGCATACAGAGGGAGGAGGGGCTGTGGGACATAAATGTGTTGCTAGTTGGATGATAATTTGATCCTAATCGAAACGAGTCCTCTAATCTGAAGGGTATTTAAAGCTCTTGTGCTTTACTGACCTTGGAATGCTCAATTATATTTTCCGAATTTAATCAGAGGCTTCAAGGTTCTTCGTTTCATTTTATAGATTTTACTGCAGCTGCATTGGTCAGAATCTATTTTCAGTGCCAATTAGCACTCATCACAGAGAATCGAACAAAGCAATCGTTTTAGTCGTAAATCTGACCCACGGTCAGTCGATTGAGTTCAGTGCGTTTTAGCTCTCTGGTGCAATCAACGGTTCGAGGCCATTCGATTGTGATTAAATATATCTATTTGATGAATCGAATCGATTGCGCCCAAATGAACAAGATGCCTTGATTTTCCGTGTCCTGTTGCCCAAACTGTCCTCGGGACATCGTAATTTAATTTTCAATTACTCGAAATGTCTGCCAAAAAGTGCGGCTCTGGCGATTGTTACTACTGCAGCATGCAGCCTCAATAATTACTCAAACTGTCGCCCGTGGCCGGCGCCATCTTCCCTGTCCCTGTCACCGTCCCTGTCCGTGCTCTTTTTTCCAGGGTCCATATCAGTGGGGATTCTGCTCGGTTCATTCTGGTCCAGTTTTTCCCAATTCTTGTTGCTGCCTTGGTAATTGTTTGCCAGGCATGTCGTTCTTGTTTTTGGGTTCTTTTCGTAATTGTAACTGACATATTGCAATTGCAGTATCTCACAGTATCCTTTTGGCATGTCTGTCTCGCAAATTAAGCGATAATCATCCTTGTTTCCACAACGAGCAAACACCAACCACCAATCCACTGACAGTGGCTTGTTTATTGCATTCTTTGCGGTAGCTACATTCACTTATGTGTGGTTGCATAATTCATGGTCTCCACACACACACACACACACACACACACACAAGAGAGAAAGTCATTGGGAGGGAGGAGAGAAGGCACGGAACGGAACGCTTCTCGTTTATTACAAAGCCACATTTAAATTCATTTTCGATTTTGGCACGATGGTTTCTGCTTTCTTATTGCTCTTCAGCCAACATTTATCTTCGATGTTTGGCCAGTGTGTGCAAAGAGAAGCAGACAAACTTGATTGTTGTCGCTGCCATCGACAATAAAAATCATTTAAAAAGACACAAATTACACCCTGCTCTCCACAGCCCCAAAATCGCTTGACATTTTTATGGAGGAAACAATCCAATCCAAAAAGTCCCAGCAGTAAAGGGAAAATTCAGATCAATCGATTTATATTCAGCAGTTTATGGCTAATTTTGCAATTGATTGTGGGAAAATATTTGTGTAGAGAACAAGCTCCAATGGCTTGCAAATTGACCGCAAATTAAGCTACGATTAGGCCCGCCCCATATGGAAAAAGCTCAATAACTTATGCTCAATTAACGTGTGTTCGCCCAGGTGAATTTCCAGGTGAATCCAGCCCACATTGAGCAAACATCACACATACACACACAAAAGCTGGTAGAATTTCCCACGCTAATAAACACCCAGATACAGAGACAGAGACACTGACTCAGACACAGTACCCTGAATTGCTGTCGACAATCAAATAACATGACTCTCAACAAGGACAGTTGCCATTTCTCACGGCATGTGGCATATGCAAATTCTTCGACGAGGGGCGCCTCGTTCGCCTTTAATTACCTGTAGACAAGGTGCCCGTGGAGAGCACCTCACTGCACAACGGCAGCACCGCACTGGCAGGTGAACAAGTCAACGGGCGCTGTGCCAAAAATGTTCCCGTCAGGTGCAGATCCCACTGTGCTTTGCCATTCACATTAATTAACCCGAGCGACTACTCAACAACCAGCGCCATCCGAGCAACAGTCGATTGAGGTTATCTGGTTGGCTACTTTGCTGCGGCTTTACCGGATGCTTTTCATACTTCACCTTTGACCTGATATTGATTTGGCAGCTTTTAGCAGCCCGCAACCTTAGCGCAACCTCATCTAAATGTGAAAGTTGACTTTGCATAAGGAAATAACTTATATACATGTTTCTATAACTGACTGCAGTCTGCCAGCGAAGTAAGGTTAAAGGTGAAAGATTGGTTGGACGTTCAAGCCAGAGGATTCCACTTTAAGAGAGTGAGAAAAGTCCAGCTACAGAATATTTAAAGTGGCAGTGACTTTCTTGCATCATGCAGTCTGACATATTGCATTTTTACGACTCATAAATGAATCAATAAATACGAAATGGCACAAAAGGCACACAATGGCGAATGGATGCAATAAATTGAATGAATATGAGTATCATAATTCAATTTAATGACACGACTGAATCGACTGAAACTCTCTTGGATAAAATCTCTTAAATATCCACTTAACTTTATGCGCAGATCTGAATAAATTTCCATGTAATGCACTTGACACAATTGGTCATAAAATGCCATGGCACCCAAAAGACAATTTCTCACAGAACAATAGGGCAATTCAGTGTTAATGAAATTTACCATAAAATATCATATATTATTGCCACTCCACTCTTACTGTCTGTCCGTCGGCCCATCCTCTCCTCGTTTCAAAGCCCGCCATGCTGTACTCTTTGGCAAAATCATGGCGCACAAATTAATTTTCATAGTATACACATACTACACATACTATACTATACTTGTATGCGCTTATGTTGTCAGCGTGCCATTGTTGCTGTTGCTGGTGACTGGCGACTGGCTTTCAAACAGCAACATGTGTAGTAACGCACACAGATACATATAGATACACAGAAAACGAAACGAAGTCAGTGCCAGCTCTCTGGGTATGTATGTGTATCTGTGCGTTTAATTGCGAAAATGTAGCAATCTTTTAGACGTTACACGCAGTCAGTCTGGGAGTCAGACATGTCAGCGATTGCAACTGGCTGAATGTATGGGTGCTTGTGTGTGCCATGTTATTGTCTATTAACGGCCCTGAGACTGCATTGCTGTTTGTACACTAAGAAAAAAACAAATGAACTGAAACAGATCAGAGTTCCGCAAAAATGCACCATAAAGATAAAGGTTGTGGATTATTTAGATTCTACTTGATTACAGCAAATCATTGGGAGCATTGTTCGAACCATAATAAAGAAAATAAATTACTCCCCCACTCTTTTCCAGTGAGACTCTCTCTCTCTCATAAAAATACGGCATCCCATAACATCTTGAATTGGCGTGTTTTAAGTCTGTTGATGCATACAATTTAAACTTATTTTGATATTTTAGACTTAAGTTTTTCCTAGTGTATGTGTTCATCTGGTTGTGTGCGTGTGTGGTTTTTGCATGAATCTGTATTTCATTAAAATTTCATCTGCATCGCTCAACGAGTGACTTTTTCCGCTTTGCGCTGTTGAATTATTGAAATTTTGGGTTCGCAGTTGCCAGTTTTGCTTAGGTCGCTGTTCCACTTGCCTAACAAAGGCTTTCCCCGACTGCTGCATTTGCATATGAATTCCACCAGCTGCAGCTCAGTGGTGCTGTAACTCTCGGCCTGCTGCTGCTGCTGCTTCTGCCCCCCTGCCACTCCTCTTCCTCATGTCTGGCGCTTTGTGGGCACGGCTTTCATCTCTTGTGCTCTGCCATTTGAATTATGGCATTGCAGGGCAGCTACATGGCTTATATGCCATAAATATTTTCCATGTTTGCATTACTCACCAGATTTTTGCAAGTGATTTGCAACGGCCTGGAAACTTTGCACTCGACTTGCCTCAACTTTTCAGTCAAGGGGAAATTGATTCAAGTCGAAGATTTGCCAGAATGCATTCGAGAGAGGTTATCTTCATGAATGAATAATTTGCTTTATGGGTTGGACTCTCATTGTTTGGTAGAGCTGTTCATAAATTTAAGAAAATCCCACGGTTGTCTGAGTAAATTAATTGAATCTTCACCATCTTCCATAAGGGTTTTAAAAATGATTTTGAATTTTCCATAACACAGAATATTCAATTTTTCGGCCTCCAACAAATAATGAACATAATAATGCAACAGACAAATTCTAACAAATCCAACAGCAAATAATTAACGGAGCAGCAGAGTACAGAAAAAAACGTTATTAAACAATTTGAGAAAATATTCAGAAAACCCATAGAAACCGCAACAAATGTGATATGAAAAATTAACAAATAATAAAAATAAAAGCAATCAGATCTAAGTAATGTTCTTAAATTCAAGGAAAACGAAAACAACGGAAACGAAATCAAAATGAATAAAGTTTCTGGTTTCGACTTTTGTATACCTAACGATAGAAATAACACATTATAGTTACAGTGCAGTGCAGTGCAACAACAAAAAGCTTTAAATATTTTTTCTACTTGATAAAACCCAAACTAAATGCACCAAATGTGATCTAACCGACGAACATTCAAGTTACTTCAACAATAAAATTCGACAACGACATTGCCTTCTTCATTGTAGCCTAAAATAAACAACTACGTAGCCACTTACGTTTATAACTAGGGTTAAGAAAACCAAAACGAAATCATTGACCTAATAGGTACATAACTGAATTAGAAGACTTTTCTACGTGCAGCAGTAGATAAATAAGCAAAGGCAATGCATAGACTAGAGAGCGCAGAAATCTACATATACGCTTACGTCATTGTGCGCTTACGTTAACGTTACGCCAACGCTAACGGCAACGGTCAATTCATAGATATTAATAAATGTTTATAGCTTTCAATGCCAAGATTCAAACGAAAATGAAATCGCCAACGAACACAATGCTGCGTGACGTGAACGCTACGTAGCAGCACGGCAGAGCACGGCGTTACGTTACGCCGCGTAACGATAGACCAATAGAAGCCACTCAAACTCAAAGACCCACAATCAACGTACAGTCATTGCCATAGACATAGTTCAACATAGTAGTAGATCGTGTTTATGTGTCGCCAGTTGCGAGTTACGCGCGCGCTATTACGTCACCAAAAGTCGCAGCAGGTGCAGTCGCGGTCGAGGTCGAGGTCACAACAGCGTCGCCGAACGAGACGTCGTCGCAGGTGTCAGCGCAGTCAGAAGCATCATCGTTGGAAAAGCTGCTTCCGGTTCCGGACAACGTCAGCGTCAGTCAGCGTCCTCGTCAGCGTCAACGTCCACATCAGCGACAACGACGTAACGGAGCTAGATACGCAGCCGACCACTGGCGATCAACGCAGCCCATCCTCAGCCCGCCACTCAGCTGCGCCAGCCCCACCGCTGACGCAGTTTTTCAACCACAACAGCAACAACCACAAGAACTACAACACACAGAATATAAAAAAATAAAATTACTCTTTGCTTCTATTTCTATACTCCTCCTCTTTGTGCCTATCTAACGAGCGCTCATTACGTCCTCGCACGTTACGCTGTCGTAGAGAGTAACCGAACAGAACGTAACAGTTTCGGATGCAGTCGACCCGACTTACGTGACTTACGTTTAGTTTTGTCGTAATTAAGCTCCTAAACGTAACCTGTGTCATCCATTGATTTTGAACGGTTAAACGCACCCAACCAAGACAAGACAAGACGCAACGTGACGTGACGTGACGTACTGACGCTACCGTTACTTCTCCTAACGTACCGTAACTGTCAACGCTACTGGTTACTGTTGCAATTACCGCTACCGTTACCATTTAACAGAACAAACAAGCTGTAACAAGCTTCAAAAAAGAACAAAAACCGTAAAAAAAAGAAAAACAAAAACAACAACAAGATGCAGGCCGCATTGATGCTAAGATCGAAATCTCGGGTGGCGAGAAGAAGAAAGCTACGAAAATTAGGTGGAAGACTTGAGTTGCCTAGTAATGTAGCAACTAAAGAAATAGCTCCATTTCCTCGTTATCCACCTGAGTCATGGGTAATAATATAAAATACCAAACCAAATACCTAATTAAATCTATACCACATTCTCTCAATATCTCCTCTCTCTCTCTTTCTGAACCGAAGTACTCAAAACAAAAAGAAATGAAATACTTAAATTCAGCAAAGCCAAAGCAAAATCTCTGACCCACCCCCACCCAAAGTACCAAAGTACAAAAAACTAAAAACAATGAGCGCAATTCCCTAAAAAGTCGTCAAATGAAAATCATCAGCTAAAATGAAATTCTAATTTCCAGCCCTTAATTTTCCAACCCGTAAACCCCAACCAACCAACCAACCAACCCCACCATCAGAGTATCTTTCCAAACTATTTTTCTGTCTCTCTATCTATCTCCCCAGCCCCCCCCCCCCCTCCCCTTCTCTATTTGTATCTCCCCAGTTCCGAGCCCAAGACACACACTCTACTGATTTTGATTTAACTAACAAAGCCCCTAGCCCAGAGTCAATAACCAACTGAGCATACGCATTCCTTAAGTAGTGTGGCAACTCTATGCTAGGTTTTACATAATAGAATTCAATTTTCCTCAAACTATTTACTTGATCTTGCAGTTAAACTAGCGTGTGCCCAAACTCTACCCCCGAAAATATAGAACGTAGAGCCGCTTTGGAACGAATACTTAATACTAAATATATCAACTCAGTAGAAGTTATACCATAGATACATATATATTTCAAGACTAAGAGCTCTGCCAGCCAAAACTAAATGCGCTGTACAATTAGCTTAAACCACCTTTATTCAATTCTCAGCAACTTATAGTGCTTTTGCTCTACAACTACTCTCTGTCCAACTATACCACTAGCTCTCTCTATCTCTCTCTCTCTGTCTATAGCTATCTATCTCTGTTTAGCCTCTCTGCCTCTATTTCTGTCTCTATCAAACTATATGTAACTCTCTATAACAGCTCTAACCTGTACAACTCTCTATCTCTCTCTCTCTCTCTCTTGAACAACTGCACCGACCCCCCACCACCCACTCCAAGTAAACCCACCGAGCCCCTCTAACCACAACTCAAGCAACACCCCACCCCACCCCACCACTTTTGCCTACTCTGCACTTGCTTTAACTCCATGTAAAGCCTAAATAAGACTCAATATAATCAAAGACGTGTGTAGTTCTTCTTCTTCACCCACAATACAAACATCTAGTGCGCTCTCCCCTCCTCCCCCACACACACGCTGCACCCTATCAAACTAGTCGATTAGTACCAAAGAGTATCCCAGCAAAGTGCTTCTAACTATCTATCTAACTGTCCCCCACTAAACCCAACCTAACTCAGATTTAAATTTAACCAAACAAAAAACGAGCTATGAAAATCAAATACAAACTACCTACATAACAAATGAAAAGCACATCAGCCAGTTTATGATTTTCCAACACATGTACACTTTATTAGCTAACTAACACTGACACTGACACATGCATATGTATATTATGATTTTCAGTATTCGAAAAGTTGATTCATGGATCTGTAGCTGATCTTAGCTGGTCCAAGGATCAACCGATTATAAGTCTATTTAAAAACACGCACTAGAACCACACAAATCTGTCACCTGTCACCTGTCATTCCTCTAATAAAATATACATATTTCCCACACTATCACTTCTGCTTTCTGAGAATAGTACAAATACCATACATACTTTTCACGCAACGTAACATATCACACGTACACGTACACGTATACGTACACGTATTGCGTAAGAGTTCACATCTGTATTATATCTTACGTTCTTGATTTTCGATTTTTGCCTCTGTCGATGCTATTGCGTAATGCGTTATCGAAACGCCTGCCATTTGCGTAACTAGAAAAACACATACGTGACAACGCCACCGGCGCCGCCACAGCCGCCGCCGCCACCGCCGGAAGTAAGTGCCAAAAGTTTCATTTCGTAAACACTCATTTTCCAACCGAAACCCCAAAACAAAACAAAACAAAAACTAAAAATTAAAAACAAACAAAACCAAACCAAACGTTTCCTTCCGTTCTATTGTTCATCACGTGCAAGTGTCTCACGTGTTTCTTTGTGTATGTGTAACGTAATGATCACCTGCGTGATTGCCGCCATGCAATTACGCTGTGCCGCTTACGTTGCCGTCTTGCAGTTGGTTGTAACTTGAAAGTACAATGAAAATGCTTGTAAATAATTGTCTTGCTTTGCATTTGATCTCTCTTTGATCCTCTCCCCCTTTCCTCAACCACAACATCCGCCTCCTCCTCGCTCTTTCTCTCTCTCTCTATCTTTAAATGTATTTCTCATAACCTTTGTAATTTTATTAATTTTTTTTCGTTTTTATTTGAAACACTTGCCTTCGTTCATAAAATGTTCTGCTACATCCCCTACGCATTTGCACATGAAATATTTAAAATATTTTCTTGGTGTGCATTGGTGTGTGTTAGTCCCCACAGCCCAGCAGTGAGCATTATGCCAAAACCAATGAAATATTTTAAATATTTTATTAACTGCAAAGCAGGGCCCGCCAAGGAAAAGGTTCCTACCGTCCAAATTGCATTGAATATTTACAAGCATTTTCATTGCCTTGATTTGGACGACCCGTTCCCTGCCGTTTTTTGTAGACTATACTGCAAGAACTGCCAGCTAAACTTGAGCAACATGTGAACAAAGAACCCATCATCATTGCCATATCCATGAACGCGGAGAAGGAACACTCACAGAATGTACCCGTACATGTACATTCATACATATTTATGAAACGGCCTTCTGTTTTGCATATTTCTCCACAAATTAACGCTATTATTTGCCCATGCAAATTGAGGACAGCCTAATTAACATAAAATCGGCGCAAATGATTAGCATAAATCAATTTGGCAAACTCAACAAGTTTTGCAAACTTAATTTACATACGAAACACATTATGTGCGCGCTCCTTCTCTCTATCTCTCTCATTATCTCTCCCTCTCAGTATATCAATTAGCAATTAATTCAGCTAGTTTTTAGTTCATTTTGTTAGCTTCAACCTTCATTTGTAGTCATCAAGCAAACAAAGAAAAAGAACAACAACCATATGAACCAATCAAACGATCAACCAAAAGAAAGTATGCAACATTTACTAACAACCAAAAACAAACCACCAACAGCAACCACAAAAAACAAAAACAATAAACAAACGCCAAACAAAACACTCAAGCAACCAGCATTAATATATAATAATAATAATAATGGTATCAAGTTTTCCCAAAAGATTCTGTAAAGCTTACTTGCCTCTCATTCCCGTTTTCGATCTAGGAGCTCAACTTGATTCAATTGCGAAATTTGTTCCACAAAGCCAAACCAATCACGAAACAAAAAACGCTTTGCAAACATACATATGTACAAAAAAGAAAGAAAGAAAAAACATAAGAAACATAAAAAAGAATACAAAATAAATTCAAATTGAATGTTTTACAAAAACGGCAAACTGAAAACGAAACAAATTTTCACTTTGACAATACCAACCGATTCGAGTCGAGTCGTGTCGGCTGCCAAAGCGAAAACTTTGCCTCAAATTGAAATGCACATTTTAATTTCGGCCCGAAACCATTTTTTTGTGGAACATTCACATGTTGAAGCAAGCGCTGAAAACTAAAACAAACCCAGAAACAACCAGGGAATACCAACCCAAACCAAAGCATGAAAATTCAGCAAAGAGAATATACTGAAACGCGTTTAAGTAAACGCATAACCGTAGTTGAAAGGTTCTTTGGGGGGAAGAATTGTTGTTCCTTTAGTTCTGGGCTCTGTAAGTCATAATAAAAATAAAATACCTTTGCAGCGGTCTGGGTAAGTCGGAGTTGGCGTGCTATCTATCTTACAAATACATTATATAAATACGATATAAGGAACTGTTTTTTATGTAGTTTAGAAAGCCTTTGAATCCAGCTATGCCGGCCAAATACCCAACCAATAATAACCAATCATCAAATGACCGAATCAAACCAAACAATGAGAGAATCAAGCCCTGCCAAACCAAGCCAATTCAATTCAGCGCATTCCATCACACTTTGCATAATCAAATATATACATATATATCAAATTTATTATAGACGAAAGGGAACCAACTACTTTCGTTGAAACGGATAGGCTATCCTTACACATTTCTCTTGATTTCATAGTTTCCATTTCTATATTTATTATCAAGGTTATGTTCACCAAATGTGGCACTTTTCCTGGAGATAGCTTTAATATTTGCTTTATATTTTGATATGAGGCTAACTTAAAGATTTTCCTCGTTTTCACACAAATACACACACACACATACGACACGATTTGCTTATGGTTTCCTCTACTTTCTCCTCTACTGTTTTCTTACTCAATGCGAAGCACGCACTAAATTCAAACAAAAAAAATAATGACACATACACCACAAACACACACACACACACACATACACACACATACACCTTATAAGGTGTACACGTTTACTGTTGATTTCTTTTTAAACGCAGGTGCGCGACATCAATTTATCATGCTCTTTCTCTCTCTCACTCAACCCGAAAAAGCGCCCAAAATGTATGCAACGCTTGCTAAGTCTGAAATACATTGCCAATTCGTACAGACAACTAGGTACAGTCTAAATTTAAGGATCAAAGTTATTGTGAACCACACAAATTTGCCAATTATTATCCTATATATTGGTGTCTAACAGTCTAACCACAATGTCTTCTCTCTCTCTCTCTCTCTCTGTCTCTCAATATATATATACAATATATCTGTCTGTTTCTCTCTCTCTGTCTGTATCACTGTCTCTCTGTCTGTGCTGTGGCCCGTGCTCTGTGTGACTAAAAACTTAGTAGCGTGCTAGGTTTAGTAGCTTATACTTACATCTATGTATATGTATATGAATATTTATGTGCGAGCGTGCGTGCTATATAGTGTGTGTATGTGTGTGTGTGCGCCATATTGAATATCAGCTTATTGGGACATACTACTACTACTACTACTACTACCTGTACCCCCCGTAAAAAAAAATTTGAAATTTGAAAACCAAACAAAGCTATATTATAATTTTCAACATTTTTCCTTGCATGTTTGCATTGCCCTGCACGTCATATAACTTATATAGTATACCCTATGTTTCTCTATATATCTATTTATCTCTCTCTATCTCTGTGTCCCTCTATATATCCTTTTTTTCTCTCTCTATCTCTCTCTCTTTGCATATCTGTGTGAAATGAAAACAAATGTTGTTCCACTGCGTGCATTTTAATTGTCTTGTCGGTCTCGCTCTAATTTGCTCTTGCCATCTCTTGTACGCTCTCTTCTATCTATTTTTCTGTGTCTTTCTTGCAGTCTGTGCATTGTGCATTGCTCGCATGCGCTTAATTATAAATAAGAAATCCATTTAAATTTATTTCATTTGATTTCCCTTTGTTGACTTTGGTTTTTACTCGCATATGTGGGCCAGAAAGCAATTGCATGACATTTATATTACAATTTCTGCAGCGTTGGCAAACGGGCTGCCAACTGGCTGCGTATTAAGCTATTTTTATGCAAACTAAACTCTAACAACAAAAACAAACACGCAACAAACAGTATGCTTTGTGTATCGAAAAAGCCAATTGCGGACTAACTTACCAAAAGCACATACATACTCGTACATAAGTGAGCTCTTACCAAAGTATTTTATCCATGAAATGTGCACTGCAACAATGCGTTTTATTGACTAACCCACACAAGGCCTAATGCATACTAATACTACAATATCTGTATCTATACCTATACATTTCTATACAAAGTATTTAATGGTTTATGGCCCTGGCAAAGTTTCTTAGAATATGGTTAAACGAACTGAGAGTTGCTCAGTTGCAGCTAAAGTCAGGATTCGATAGTTAAATCTTATTGACTGCTAAAGGATTGCGTTCATTACCTGCTCACTAAACAAAATATAACTAAATACACCCTACAAATTCAGGCCTGACATTGTATATCCCCAAGCTCCAGTCTTCCATCAAAACATTATTCCAATCACTTGTCCCCCCCACACCCACACCCACAACCTTTTCGATGTGATTCTTCTCGCTCGCAACCTGTATTTATTCGTGTGGTAAGCTTAGCCATGAAGAGGCCAGTGTAAGTAAACGGTAATGTCACATTTCGAGACCATCGCTGGAGTTAATCAATTTTTGGATGGGAGTCTAATGAAAGCCTTGGGTTGGCGGCACAGAGAATTGCTAAATTTGTGGTCGGTACTCGTACTCGTGTGTGCACTTGAGAACCTCGACTTAGACTTGGCTGCTTCTTTCAACTTGACTTACTGCCATTTGTGGCCAAAAAGTTTCAGCTGCCATAGACTATTTCCTCTCTGACGGCCAAAAACAACAGCAAAGAGAAGAAGGAAGGCGAGTAAGAGCTCCGGAAAGCCAAAACTTTGCAATCCAATGAAATGCAATCGAATGGAACCAAAAACCAGCGACATGCATTTTCCTTCCCTCTTCCATCGCCTTTCGCTCATTGTTTTTCCGCCTGAGAGCGGTCGAGTGTCGGGTGGGCTGGTCCCAGGGTCTGGTCTTGCCGGGTCTGTTCTGTGCTGTGCTTGGCGCAGCACTTTAAGAATTTTATTCGAACAAATTATGTAGCATATTCTTTGGAGCTGCAACGCGCTCTGCCACACTTGGCTTGATTTATAGTGTCGTCGCCAAATGTGAAATTGAGCGCAGAGCAGAACCTGATCGATGGCTTCTGTCGACTGCACACGCTCGGTTTTTCACGGTTTCCTTGAGTTTTTCAGAAACTAAAAGAGGCATATACATACATACATACATGCGTTCAATTAACTCTGGACTTTGGCCGAACGTTTGACATTTTCATTAGGCAAACAAAGAGAAGAAACTGGAAAACGACGTTTACATTTCATGGCCGGAAATCGTGCTGCAAGAAAAAACGAAAAGCTGAAAGAAATGTCTGCTTCCGTTTGAAGTCCAAAAAACCCGTGCACACAGGCACGGACACATACACACACAGACAGCAACACATACGCATACACCAGTTCGCATTTAGCCACAAAACGACTTTAATTTGCGGTGCCAGGGGCGCTGTAGCCCGCCATTCCAAACCCACATCCAGCTGGTTTGATTTCATTACACAATCTGCGCTTAAAGGCCAACTTTTTTTTTTTTTTGGCTTCCTCGAGTTCCGTTTGGGAAACTTCGCCACTTTTCTTTGTGGCTTTGCCTTTAAATTGTTTTGTTGGCCACCCAAGCAGATTTCTCCGCTTGGGTTTCCTGGTCCTTGAATTGGGATTTTCGTTTGTCTAGATTGTGTGCCCTGTGCACGGGCCCTGTGTGTGGCATGGCCCATGTGTTGCATGTGTTCACATCGATTTGTGCGTTTCACGTGAAGTGAATTTTAAATCAAACAAATTTCGATTATATATGCGATAAGAGATCTGGGGCAAACAAATCAATACAAAAACGATGGAAAATGTGAGAAAACAAGACTCAATCATTTTAAATCTTTGTAAGCTTCACAGGAATATATGCAGCCTTTCATTTTTGTTTTATGGTGAAACACGTAATCAATGTGATCATTTTTGTCATCGATTTGACACTCCGCTAATTCCAGATCAATAATTTCTTCAATTTCGACAAATTATTCTCTTCAGAGATGAGCATATTTCTCACCCATAAAACTCTACAAAAAAATGTTACAAAATCACTTTTTAAATTTGAATCGAAATACCTTTAAAAGCCGAGCTTTTCTTTGACTTTTCTGACCTTTGATTGGGTTTTCAACTCTGTGGTTGCTTTGAAGTGTCCAAAGCTGAAGAAATCCCTAGGCATTTTTTGTCCTAATGAACTGTTTCTTGGTGCTGGTCTGAGGCTGGACCGTTTAATGCTGATTTGTGTACCAAAAATGTGCTGCAAAGCTGCTCCACATTCGCCCCATGGCCCTGGCCATGTGCCAGTTTCGGGACTCACACACTGAGAACCCAACCGATTCGCCGCATAAGCTGTGGAGCACCTTGAGCCTCTTTGCGTCCGGGCTGCAGGACAGTGGTAAGAAACAAAAGAAACATCAACACATCGAAAGGAAGGGAAGCTGGCGAAAGTCGGTCTCTCAGTGTCATTTAGTGAAATTGCCTGTAATGTCTCTGTCTCGATGTACATGCCCGTTCCCGTGCCCGTGTCCGCGCCCTCCCTCTATCTGTGTCTGTGTCCCTGAATTCCGTTGGCTGCTGCTGCATTGTCTAACCACAGCAGAGCATTAGCTTTTCTTCCTTCTTTACGACTTGGTCGTGTGTCAGTTCCAGCTGCGGCTGCTTCTGCTTCTGCATTTTCATTAGCCTGCGCACTTTTTTCCAGCCACGCTATTTGGCGCTTGGCCCACCTGTCCAAGAATCCTGGCAGGCCAGGATTCCCTCTTCCCTCACCCCCAACCCCCTGGCGATGATTTTTCAAGTGCATTTTGCACTTGATTCTGCGCAGCTCAGCTTGAATCGTTGCCTCGCCAGCAGCTGCATAATAAAATTGTACACGGGCCAAATTGCCGGGCCTGTCGACGCCTGCCTCTCCAGATGTGTATGCTGAGGATGATTGCGACTGCACAAGGAGTTCTGCAGATTTGTTTTCAATTTCCCATAGATGGATGGATTGATATGTGGGAAGATGCTCGAATGTGAAACTTAAATTATATTTAATTGAATCACCAACACAACAAGTGATTTATGGATTTGTTTTGTAGAAATTAGAATTCCATGTCGCTCTAAGATTTTGATAGCAACGAAGATAGCTGATACTGTAGCCTAAATAACCACCCCAACTGCGAACTAATATTTAGCCTGCCCAAACATCGATTATGGCACGTTAATTGTTTCCACATACATATAATGGGAGAATTTACCACAAATTAACAGCCTGGCCAGCACTTGAATAAACAGCAAACAATCACAAAAAATACAATCAATAAGCCCAAATAAATTGCTGTCATTAATGGCCCGCACTTCCTGGCCGCCACTAGGGGATTCGTCGAGTACATGTTAATTTTCGACGCCGACAGGCAATTGCAGCGAAACCATTTATTATTACACAATGGCAGCAAAAATCAATGGCGGTAATCAGAATAGAAAAACAGAACCTCAACTCTAGACTGAGTTGTGCGCAGAACCCAACAATTATCATTAATTATAAAGACATTATTGCGTCTTCTGCACACTTAATTATAGATTAATTTGAAGAAGACAAATTACGAGTAAGTGATTTGAGTACCGAAGCTTATCAACACAAAAAAAAGAAGAAATTTGCGTCTTACATTTCTTACTTTTCACTCGGCGCTGTTTCTCGTTTTCTTCGTCGTTGCTGCTGTTCCCCGTTCTGCTTGTCTTCCGTTGTTGTGTTTTCTCGTGTTCTGCCGGGATGGCTAACAATGTTCGATCACTTATTTAATTCGATGCGGATTCCATGACTGTCCCGTTGCGCATTTTGATTTTATGTTCCTAAGCCGCTGCGCTCATCCAAAAACACATGTCATCGCTCCGCTCTCTCATTCTTAGCGCTGTCATTAGTCCGCTCTCTTTCGTGGCTCTCCCGTATGTATGGCGGCTGTCACTGCTTGACTCTCTCTCTCTCTGCGCATGATTGACGGCTGTCATAGATCGACTCTCTTCCTCTCTGAGCAGATAGATGCCAACTCTCTCGTGACAGACGTCACTGTCATTGTTTTCGCCAGCACTGTTGCTGGGCCCTCCATACCCCTCCCCTAGGTGACGTGCTATTTCAAATGACCTGAACTGGCTCTCCTGGACGTGTAATTAAAATAAAAAATATCCCCAAGTAAATGCTCATCAGATTTCAATACTTAAATAGCTTTTTACTAGAAATATTTTCAACATAGACAGGTGAATAGAAACTCACTCCCTTTCCCACCGTGTGGGGAGCTCCCTTACAATTTGGTATACATTCCTTTTTGCCAGATCTTTAGATTAGGCTAAGCTTCAAGTCACTTTTGTGTTGTTGTTTTTGCTGACTTTTTAGCGTATTTCGATTTGCCATTAGGCTTCGTACAAAAAAAAACATAAAAATTTGTAGGCTTTGTTTCTTGCGGCAGAGAGGATGAATGGCTGGCCCTCTACTCCACGCAGTGGCTTCCGTGTGCGCGGTTCATTAGTGTTTTGTCGCCTCCATGCCCCATGCACTGGGCCACAATGAAAGCATTTTCGACGCTTGTGTTTTTGTTGGATTTTATTCGCTCGCATTGCGTGTGCTTCGGCCTTGTTAGCAAGAGTATGGGGAGCAAGGGAGGCCTTGTTGCCACACACAGTAAAAACAGAAAACCTACAGTGGATGGACGGCCATAGATATGGGCTCTTCTTCTTCTTCAATGATTGAAAGTTGACTTTGCCAAATATTGAACAATGCCAAAGGTGAAAGTTTAATGAACACATGGCGTGTGTGCGTGTTGGGTCGATCGAATTAAATTGCAAATATTTGCTGAAAACTTTCAATGAGCCACGTGCCCCAACAAGCGTATGTGCAATATGAATAATTTGCAACATTTCTATGGATGAATTATTGTATAATTTTCACTTTGGCTCAGAACGTCTTAGTGTACACACACTCCCACAGACACCCACCCACACACACACCGGTAGTATATCTGACCGTCAGCTGGGGGTCGAAACAAAATATTTTGAAAGCCTCCTCTCAAGGGGGCCGCTACTCTTGCGTACGTGCGTTGGCTTTGACTCTCTGGCCTCTTCGGTGCCCTTCGGTGGAGTCGAGAGTCGCCTCGCTGTTCGTCAATCAGCGTCGCAAATTGTTGATTACACCTACATTAAGTCAAGGGCAGGACAACAGTTACAGTAACAGTTATGTGGAGCAGTCGATCGATACTCCCTTTCGCCAGTTCTGTTCCTCCACCTCCACCTTCCCCCCGCTTTGTGTGACTGCGATTTTGCACACGAAAAGCAAACGAAACCAGAAAACGTGGCTTTACATACAAAAGTCCATCATACATACATATGTATATCATGTATACGTATGTACATACATATGTATATACTCCAACTATATAGTCGTATATATCTGTTGGTTTCCCTCCGCCTCGGGTATATAGGACACTCTCTGTGAGTCGTTTTATTTGCCTTATTACTGACACGCAGCATATTTAGTAGCTGGCTTAGTGGCAGTGGCTTGCTTATAGTCGCGAGTCGCGACTCCCCCCCTAACCCATGCTCCCAGGCTCGAATCGAACCAAATAGAGTCGAGTCGCTCATTAGGATGTCTACATGTTGGCAAGAACTGCACGTGCATGTACATTTTGGTGTATCTGGGTGTGAGTGTATGTACCTGTATCTGCATTCGTGTATGTGTTAGCTGAAGCGACATTGACTTTTGTTTGTTTGCCTTGCGGCAAGTTGTGTGATAGAAGTTTACTTTAAAAAGGCAAACAAATACAAGCGTATGCAGGGGGGTTATTACATATGCGACAAGATGGCCACATTTGGCTAATCAAGCAATTAAAAAATTATTAAGGCCTTCAGGGGTTTAGATCTCCCACATATTGATATACAAATACTCTTTTTACGTGCTCAGATCTGTAGAGTAAATATAAATATGAGAAAGGCAACAATTTAAAGGCTAAATTTTGCTTCCAACTAAATCTTAACTAATTGTTTTTGTCTTGAGCAGTTCTTTGACTCTATTCCTGTTTATTGTTTAATATTATTTTGTGGGCTCTTGGATTCTTTATATATAATTTTGGTATATCTGCATGGCTGGGCCGACATGAGCTGGAGAACTTTAGTTTTGTTTGCAGTGGAACGCTCAACTTTTGATGCGCTTTGATGTTTGAATCTTACAGCAGAGGCATGATGATTTAATGCTATAAATACTACAATACAATATACGATGACATGTGTCTTGCCGTGTGCTGCTCCCCTCAACCGTCTCTAAGTGTTTATCTTTGTCTTTATCATTTGATGTTCCACTTTTCCCATCTGTTTCTATCTCCCCCCGCCCTCTTTATGTCTCTATTCTTCCATTAATTGTTGTTTAACTATTTTATGTTTTCAATCCTAACTGTTAATTGTTTACCTCCATGTGTGTTTATGCCTTATAATAACCGAACAGATCTATCAATTGGCTGCCAGTTAAATACATATATATTTCCTATCGATGTTGTAATTGATGACGATTCCATGTGAAAATCAAAACCAAAATTAAGTTTGATATCGAAATTTGATTGCTTTTGCATTAGACGTTCGTTATACTCTTGTGTGATGAGTTGTAATTTGTATGCTTTTAAAAACAAAACAAAAACCAATAACCAATTTCTTTATGTATTCCCCCAACCCCAAAAAACCACAAGCGAAAGCCGATCTCACACAGCCCAACTAATCACTGAAACTGTATATATTTTCTATGCATCCGCCCCCGAACACCACAACCACCAACCAATCCAAAAAAACCGCTACCGCAACCACTGTGTGTGCTGTCGTCGTCGTTGCGTTGCCTTGCCTTGGTGTTGGTCACCGTGTGCTATCCGTTGTCTCTCGATCTCTCCATCACGAACACCAAAGTGCGCCCAGGGACGAGCCGCCTGGTTGGAGCGTGGCCGACGCTGCAGTGTCCAGGATCAGCAGCAACAGCAGGCCACCCTATCCCGACGCTGGGTGAAGCGCAACCGAGTAAGTCCCATCCATCACCGACCCAACGCCTGCCTGTGTACTGTGCTGTGTGCTGTGTACATGTGCCGAGCGGCGATCCAATGGCTAACTACATACAATATCCGTATATCTGTCTCACTCTGCTAATTTTTCCTTCCCTGTCACTCACACACACAACTTTCTCGATGTTCAGCGCATTCTCCGCTAGCTGGCGCAGCAAGACAAAAGCATAGAAGAGAAGCGAGTTCAACATTTTCATTTTAACTGCGATTTTCATGACTCTCCCCTGACCCTGAACAACTCAACTCAACCCAAGGGCTATACCAAATATTATATAATATGATTCTGATTTACATTTTCCCACACCTGTACGACCCATTGCTGAAATAATATTTCCCATTGACAGATTCAGGACGCCTCTTTGGGTGGCTCCTCGGACGATGAAGATTTCCTGGGCGTTCTGCGCGGTCCCAGCACCTTTGCGAATGCCTTCCTCTACGTGGGACTGGGCACAGTGGCACTGGGATTGGTCATAGCATTCGTTGGAACCGGCGAGAAGGGCTTCAAAACTGTGGAACTAAGACTTATAGGGCCCTCCCTCATAGGCAATATATATTAGTTGACTCTCTTATCCGCTTTGAATTCATACTTAAGGGCGCTCTTTTGTATCCTTGTAGGATTGGGCCTGATCTGTTGCATTTTACGCATCCTCTTCTGCATCTGTCCATCGCACTGCATCTCATCCAGTAAGAAGGCGCGCAAGAAAAACGGCAACAAGATCGATGCGGATCACACAACGTCGCTGCTCAGGAACGAGAGCAAGAGGGTATCAATTGCACGTGGACCCAGTGTTCAGGTGGGGTTACCTCTGCCAGCCATAATTGAATTAAATCATTAAAGGTTCCCTTTCTTGCAGCCTAAATATCCTATAGCACACAAGCGCAGCCAGAGCAAAATGCTCAATGAGGGAATGGAGGCACTGCGTCAGATAGCCACCACATCGCTGTTTATGCAAAACGATCAAAAGACGGCCATCAATCGCGTGGTGCCCATCATCAACGAGCCGGACAGTGGAGGTAAGATAATTCCACCACATCTTTTCGATCTGATTCCGAGCTTATCTAAATCTTGCTTGCAGATGCCCCACTGGAAATGACAAAGCTGCAGACGGCGCTCAGTGCCTGCGAGATGAGTGAGGAGGAGCAGGAGGAGAAGGCCAGGCAGCAGCGGCAGATTGCCAAACGAACAACAACAGCCACAACTGCCGTAACGAGTAGTACCACCAAAGACCCAACAACAACAATACCGACAAGCAGCAAGGGCCACGACTCTGAGCACCGTGGACGAGAAGCCCGACAGCAAGCTGGTGCGGCAGAGAGTGGCCCTGCAGCAGCAGCGACAGCAGCAGCAGGTGAAACAAGGGCAACACCCGGTAGAGCAAGTCAGCAAATCGCAATCGCTATCCTCTTCGTCCACGGTCAAGGATTCGCTGGATGGGATGGTCGTTGTCGAGGAAACCTCCCTGATAGATGCCACCAATGTTGCCACGGGCACAGCGCCTGTTTCAGTTCCTGCATCAGCGCCAGCCCCCTTGCCGAGCAGCTGCAGTACGGGAGCCATACCCAGACTCAAAACCAACAACAGTGTGTCATTCACCTCCAGTCAAGCCACGCGGCCGGGCATCTCGACGGGCGCCACGCCCAAGACAACGCCCACCAGCGCCCGGCTGCCCACCTCGCAGTCGCATCCAACGAGCTATGATCTACCCCCCGCCCTGCCGCACACCTATTCCGCATCAGCCACTGTCCGCGGACCCCTTGGCATGTCCATGAGTACGTCAACCTACGCAACGCCCACCAGCAAAGTGGGTCCATCAGCCGCATCCGCATACGCGGCCATGCCGCCCACCACGACAACGATCAGCCTGCTGCCGCTGCCGGCGCCACCGGCAAAGGTCACGGCGTTGACCAGTATACCTGGCCAGGTGCCGGACGGAGGCACCAGCACCACCACCACGCACACTGCGAGTCTGAGTCTGAGCTTAATGCAGCCAACGCCGATGCGACCGTCATCGGCGTCGAGCATGGCCATGTCCACGTCGTCATTTAGCACGGAAAACAAATCACACCCGTCATCCGCAACCACAACAAGGGGGCGTGGCAGCCAGCTCCTTGCGCCGCCGACAGCGTTGACATCGACAACTACGGCATCATCGACATCGACATTGAGTAAATGTGAGCCGGAATTGGTGCTCAGTCCGGCGAAGCTGGGCCAGTAGAGTAGAATTGTGAGGCTTAGTAACGATCGATATTAGTTAGCTACCAGGTGTACGAGTGTACTACGATTATATATGTGTGTGTGTGTGTGTGTGTACGTCTAGGTTCTATTCCGTGTGAATGTGTTAGTTTATCTGTGTGCTAGAGCTGTGTGCATGAGTGTGCGAGAATGAGGGAGAAACAAATGTAATTACCTATGTACTCAAAAACTATCTTTTGAATGTGCCACAAGAAGAACTAAAAACAAAACACACACAAATATTCAATTAAAAGTCAGGTTTTGAATTCGAAACGCTCTGAAATTAGGCATCGTGATAGGAGGACGAGTAACAAAAACAATCTCAAACCTACACATACTCGTTCGTAATTCAGAATTCGAATTCAGAACACGGCTTGATATGCAATATGTATCTCCTTTTCAACCAGAAACAGCTTTCGGTGTCTAAATCCTACACATTTCCCCAAGGCTTTCTTCTTTTTTAATTGGCCGTCCCATTTGGTTTGTGTTTTTCTATGTCAACCCGTTGCATGTATCCCCAGAGTCTCTGTGGCAACAAGCTTTTCCTTTCCAATGTCCGTCGTGTTTCCCATGCTTGACGTGGCCCGCGCTGTTCTAAACTATCCCCAAACTTAGCCAGGGTATTATAAAGTTTGTATACCAAACATATCGTTAACTCAATACGCGAAACATAAATAATACCAAATAAAACATACATATAATTCGAGCAGAAAACTGAGCGGAGAAGGACGTCGGATCTAAGCAGATGACAAGGAAAGAACACAGAGAGAGTATAGAGCTATGAAACTACATATAAAACTAATTAGATATGTATCCCAAATTGGAATGGCGATGCAAGTACGGTATGCAACGCAGATAAAGGCGGCTATATGTTCCAACAATGCCAGGCATTTGGATATGTATGTGTATTCAATAAAACCCAAACCGAAACCCAGAGAGTTCAAAAAGTATTAAGCAATGCTGTCTGCATAATAAAGCAAAAGCAGGAAATAATCAAAACACAGTCGGTGCAACCAATTATAAATAAAAAAAAAAACAAAATTCTGCATTCATTTTTGGTTCCAAAAAATGTTTTCCATTTCAAGCAATTTTAAAAAACAAATTTTTGTATTCAAATTTCGACTTTTTTCTTTTTTTGAGGCTATTGAGACATTCAGTGTGAAATAATCGCTTGCTCTTTCAGCTGCTAAAGGGTACGAAAAAAAACTATAAAATAAGCAGACTACAATAGACACAACTTTGGCCATAAAATATTTAAAAAAACAAACAAAAAAACCGAAAGAATCAATGTTTAACATATTGTGTATGAGGCATGTATTGTACAGCAACAAAAGCAGCAGCAGACTTAGAAAATTATAAACAAAATTTATGAATTAGTGTGTATGTATTCTATATGTGCAGAAATAAAATGAAATTCAGAAAAAATTGCGTCTTGGTAATAATTTGAAATTGGAGAAAAATTAATTCAATGAAAAAAGCCAAGGCTAAGGATATGAAGGCATTGTTCGTAAAAGCAAATGAACTTACCTTGTTGTATGTAGTTGACTGCGGTCTGGACAGTCCTTTCAGTTAAATTTTTCCCATCGCATTGCACTCTTACTTTACCTCTGTCTAACGATTGCCATGGAATACGGCAATTGCAACTGTAAACAAAAATTTCAAATAACCGTTTTATTTTCTTCCGTTATTTGTTAATTTATACACGATTTTTACATCAATTCTACACCAGAGAAATGTATGTTAAATGTAAAATAAAATTGTTTTAAAAAACGCCCATTTATAGAACTAAATTAAACACCACCAACAGATGGCGCCAGTGCCTCCAACGGTTTTGGAAAATTCCTATTTAAAATAAATTACTTAAAATAAATTTTATTTGCAACTAACCGATAAAAACAATATTGAAAATATTAACGGAAATACCCATAAGATCTCCAGAGAATAAAACATTCCTTAGCTTCAAAATGTATTGTTTTAATTTATTTCGCTTGTATCGGCTTAAATTTGTTTTCCAAAGGGTTTCTTGTGAGTTTATTAATCTTTTTTGTTGTTATCTAGGTATACATATATAGTAGGTATAACGTGAAATATAAATTTGTATGCTAGAGTTGATTGGGTGGCCTCAGTTAGAGATAATCTGTGGAAATGAGCTGCCTTTGCTGAGGTCGGTTAAGCTGCTGTGAAGCAGAGACTTGTCGTTTTAGTTCTCGTTTATTTTGTAATGGTCAGCGGTTAGAAAAAGATCTACTACAACAATAATATCATATCAGTTTCGTATATATCTATATATATTTTTTCATATATATGTGTGTGTGTGTGGGTGTGTGTTTGTTTGACTGAGATTGTGTAGGCCATTACCAAACATTTCATTAGAATTCAATTCGTATCAATTTAGTTCGCATTTTATCAATTCAGTCGTGCCGCAGGGCTCTTCTAAAATATCGATCTGCGATCAGTTCCAAAAAAAATCATTCTCTTCTCACAAATACCAAATGTTGGGCTCTTGCCTCTGTCGAAAATCTAAAAATGCTACAAGGCTATATTCTGAAATTTATGAATATATATTTGATACACATATTTATATACTTGTATTGGTTTTTGTGTGGGCTCTACTAATGCTTGACATTGAAATCTAATTGATTAATTGCTTGTGGAAATTCTAGGGATTAACATAGACACCAAAAACATGATTACTTAGCTGGATTTTTTTTTTGGTTTACTTCGTTCCGCTTTAATAAAAATTTTTCTTTCCATTTTTGTGTGTGTGTGTGTGTGTGGAGCATATTGAAAATTGTATTGCTTCTTTCTTTATTTAATCAATGTGCTCAAAAGGCCTACACGGGCGGCATTTTAACGGGACAATTAGAAGAGGGAGATATATCCCCATCTTTCAGTGCTTTCTCTGGCATTTTCTGCCCCTCCATTAAAACATCCCTGATGCCCACTGTACTGTAATCGATACATTCTTATCACACCAATTTATATGCTGGCGGGTAGTTGCTTTAATTAATAGTAATCATAATACAAACTCTCCATCATCATTGCCCTGAATCAACCATTATCAGTTATCAGTTAGAGGGAAATAGAAGAGAGGGATTGTCGGCGATCACACGATCCCAACACGATCTCAAAAATTGTATCACCCTTGCGCTCCAGCGAAGCCTTTCTTACATGTCTACTAACTATGAAATGCCACTTAGTACTCTGAGTACATTCTACATATTGTACATACATATTGTAATTGTAATATTCCTTACGGCTGGCTGTATTCGGCCATACATATGTACAGACATATTCCTATGCACAGAATGCGAATACCGATATAAATGGTACTCTCGTTTACTTAGCTACTATCACACACACTGACTGATCCTGTTGCTGTCCCATTTCTGGGCACCGTCGACACTGTCAGAAGGGTTTTACAACTAGTATCATAGCTATTTGGTGAGTATTGCTTCCGTTTTATACAGGGTTCGTTCTCTGGTTAATCTAAAGTCTAGATCTATCGTTAGATTCTTTATTCTTTATTATGTTCTAACTTGATTGTTTGCCATTTTGAAAGGGGAAGAAATAAAAAGCAAATGTTCTTTCGTTTCAAATCAAAAGTCATTCTTGTTCTTGTATTGAAATGTGGTAACAAGGTAGACAAATTAAAATAAAATAAAATCAATTTTTGTAAATTCATAATTCTTGCTAGATATTCATTTATGTAGTACCCAATTAAAAAAAATTATATATATATTGAAGAGTCCTTCGGCTAACCGAAGTTATCCATTATTTATCCATTACAAAAACGAAAGTCCGACATGTCCGACCATCGACCAGATTCCAAATTCTTTTTGTTTTGTTTTTCAGATTAGACTAGAAATACCAAGATCTTAATGTCTAAACTCTACTTTGAGACTGCATTTAAATATGGCTCGAAATTTTGTCCACTTATTATACTTATACCACACCCACAAAGATTCGGAAGGGCTGCCTGAATGGGCTGCCGCAACAGTTTCATCATCAGGTGGTCAGCGCATCGGACCAGCAGACATATGGTACATTACATATTACATATAATAAAAATATTCACAGTACGATGTGGACATGCCGCACTTCAATGTAACTTCACTTCCAAAAAAGAACGACATAATACGAGAGATCGTGTAAAAGTTTGGCCTGATGCCCTACAAATTTCTTGCTATTTTACAAATATACAATCAATAGTTGCATGTATGTATATACATACGTATGCGTTTGCGTATGCGTATGCATATGTAGATGTGTATATAGCTTATGATTTGATTTGACTTGTTGATTGCCTACGAGCTAATAATACCTTAGGTTGCACTAAGATTTCTATATAAGTATATGTATGTGTATGTGGTTGTTTGTTTGTTTGTATATATAAAGGTATATCTATATATAAGTAATGTATACAATTGTATAATATTGCAATTTCCAAATGTTCAGTTTCATTATCTTTTTGCTTTGTTACAGGGACAGGGTCAGGGTCAGAGGTTCAGGGTCAAGGACAGGGTCAGATTGTGGGGCGGGTGCGGGACACAAGGACGAGGCAATATAATTGCCCATACATTCAGTATATACTCGTATGTACAATACAAATTGCTTGTCTTCACTTGATTTTATAATAATATTACAATTTGAGTTGTCATTTCTAGGGGTTTTTCGTCGCCCACAGGGACGTCTCATTTACAAAGTTGTTCCGTATGCTAATAACTAACACTAATTGCTACAAATATATATATATATTCAATATACTTTTTTCTTTTTATGACAGAGATTTCCTTTTCGTTACTCATTTTCTTGGATGTTTTTTTTTGTATTTGTTAACCATGAAGTTTTCCACTTTCTCTGGCAAAGCCAAACGTGAAATATTCAAAATACCTAAAATTTCTCATTTTGTGCAACAGCGCCATAAAATTTTCAGATTGTTTGCGTCTCAATCGGAGGGCAAGCAAGGAAAATTAGCGGAAATTCGATGAAAATTGTATGTTGTATTCCTTGATAAAATTGATCCAAAATAGATGATGATGATAATACAGTTTTTGTATGGTTTTATGGACAAATTTTTTATGAATAAGAACGTTTCATACAAATTAAAACATAAATTCATTTGCTTTGATGGATTGCAAGACCTCCCTTTGCAGATCTTGTACAAAAGAATTTCCAATTGTAATGTATATTCAATGATCAGATCAATTCGAGCTGCCCCAAGAAGTCACTATACTCTTTCCGTTGTCTTAGAGTAGTCTCAATACTTAGCAGTACATTTCGGGCTCCAAGAGATTGATTAAGAATGATATTTTGATTCAGTTCGAGTATGAGACCCTTCCCTTCCACGAGCTATTACTATATTAGAATATGAATGAATGATTTCTACTTGCTTGCCCCATTTCTATCTGCATCTCCGTCTGCCTTAAAACAGTCCCTTTGCGCCGGCTAATTTACGTCGCCGGAATCACATTAGTCATCATTTGAGCGTATTGTATATGTTGTCCTCACCGGCCAGCTCTACGGTGGTAATATGCGCGGCATGCCTCTCACCGAGCGGCTCCTCGCCCAAGTACACTGTGTGGTAACTGATGGCGCTCTTCGATGCCTCACCGTTTATCTCGATGCGACTGACGGACTGAGGTCCACTGGCCGGATACCTGAGGGAGGCGTAGTCCCCATCACCATCGCCATCCTCTTGTACATGAGTAAACTGTGTGGCTCCCGAGAAGGTGTCTAGGGTGTGCGAGGGACAGATCTCCGCATAAATGTTCTCCTTGGTATAGTCCAATGGGGCGCGCGACCTTACAGAAACCTGTGGCTGCAGACTGCCATCGCTGGTCATGACCAAGGAGTCGCGCACACTCGAGTAGGGCAGATCGTCTTCCACCAGGGAGAAGGGTGAGATCGGTACCGCGGACGGTATATTGTTCAGTCCGCCTCCCAGCAGGCAGACTCCGCCCGCCGCCCGTCGGCCCGTAACGGGCTGCTTGGTCAGGGACTGCTGGTGCGCCTTCAGTTGCATCAGACTGCGATCCTCCTGCTCCGCCTCCTCGTGGAGTTGCAGCTTCTGGGGCAGCGAGAAGTGACGCATTTGGTGGAGACTCGACGAGGACTTGCTGTACTGCCGCGTCTTTACGTGAAACTCATTGTAGAGCTTCTCGGTAATGAACGACTGTGGCGGCGGCGTCTGATTCTCCACATCTTCCAGTTCGGTGCCCGCCTCGCTGATGGCATCTGTGTGACTGTGTGTGACCAGCAGGTCGGGACGAGGCTTGCACTGGCCATTCAACAGCTCGATGTCCTGCAGCGACATGGACTTTTGCAGCAGCGTGTCCAAGGACTTGGGCTCTATGGTGGTCAGAGTTGTGGTCTCGGTATCGGAGGCTCCTCCACTATTCAAAGAGATGGCATCCCGTTCTGGCTGCTCTTGATCTGAACCGAATCGCGCCTGCAGCAGCTTCGACATGTCCGTATAGCGTTCCATGCTCATTCGCTTGGCCTGCACATCCAGCTCCGAATCGGGTTGCAGCTTCTCAGGCTGCTGCTGCTGTTGTGGCTTGCCGAACCACTTCTTCTTGGTGGACTGAAACACTTTCATGCGTTCCGAGATGCGATTGTTTCCGGCATCCGCCACGGAGGCAGCTGCTGCTGCTGCCGCCGCCGCTTCCTTGGCCTCTAGATTTTCCAAATCAGTTTTGCTAAGGAATATAATCGAATCCTCCTTTTCGTGGGCCGCCGCCATGGTGCTCTTCTCTCGTCTCAAGATCCTAGGCAAATGAAGGGGCTTCAGGATTCTGAGGCCCTCCCGGCTCTTGCTGCCAGAGCGTTCCGAACGCTGCATCAGCTCCACCTCCACCAGCCTCAAGAACTGATCGCAGTTGAACTGGCAGAACTTCAGCATGTTCTGCACATTGGTGTTGGCCAGCATTCTCTGCTCGGAATCGAAGCCCAGGTAACTCTTGATCAGCTGCATATCTCGACTGGGGTAGAACTTCCTTAGCTGCAGCGGCGTCTGCGTGTCGACGTCCTCGATGGGGCAGCCAACGGCCACATCCTCCTTAGCCACCTGACTGATGCACAGCTGTTCGGGTATCTCCGGTCCGGCGGGACCCGAAATGTAGCGCAGTGTCACCGGCAACAGCTTGGACGCCGTCACCAGTGCCCCCAAGCGGTGCACACACTCGGAATTGAGCTTGCGCTGCGCATCGCCCAGCTTCTGCAGCAACTGCGGTATACCCGGCTCAATCTCGTAGAACTTTCCCTTGGTGGCCAGGGGGACGTACATCACCTGACGATTCTCGTTCAGCAACTGGGCGTATCGGTTTTTCTCCTTTTCGCGCCCGATATAGCCACTAGCATGGGACTTGGCCACATTCCCACTGCCGTGCTGGGACAAGTTTACCTGTCCCTGGCCGTGTCCATGCTCCTGCTTGCCATCCTCGAAGACGGCCAGCAGCCGGAACACCTGCCCGCCGCGTGCCGTCGTTTTGACATACTGTGGCCGTCCCTTGATGACGGGCAGACAGCCCTCGTGCGTGGGACTGCTGGCGCTGCCCGCTGGCGAGGACTCTGTAAAAGCTGGCATGTTGTCCACCGAAACGAACTTGTACACTCGCTCCCGTACCAAATGCATCAGCGAGCTGTACTGCGTGGCTGTCGGCAGACCCTTCTCATTGAGCAGCGAGAAATAGCCTGTGCCAGAGAGAAAGGAAAATAAGGATAAAACGTTGTCAGAAATGTAAGGAAGGTAATTTTAAAATGTAATTTTTTATGAAGTAAATAGAGTGGAATAAAAATAGAAATGGACCAAAAGGTCAAAATATTTGCAAAAACAACATACATTGCGTGTGCCTGACATGACGAATTTCGCTGTTTTTGTTCAACTGCCCAACGCTGCCAACGCTACCCAAGTTGTAGGATTTTAAATGAGATAAAGATTAAACAGATCCCAAATTATGGAATGACAGCTAAACAGCTGGTAAATTTCAATAGATTGGCAAGTTGCCATTCAGGGGGTGGCATTCTGACAGCTAGTAGAACCACGACATTGTTAAACTCATGTTATTGTATTATTTTTAGAAACTGTCACTAAAGAGTGGCAGTTACAATCTCATTGTATTAAATATTGTCGTTCATGTACGCCCAAGGGGATAATTCGAGTCAATTAATCGTTATTGAATCAACAGAGCAGCAAAATTCAATATGGACATACACAAATTGAATCACTCCAATTTGCCAGCCAGTTGGATTTTTTCTCTTTTGTGTACACTGCACAGAGAGTTAAATGAGCAAAAATGATTGCAGTCAGTCTATAAATTGGTAGATTGCATAATATTTGCACACATTGGTTTACTTTGCGCCTCAACAAACGCCAAATGGCTGTGAAAAGTCACATGGCGTTACGCGTTGAGTTGAAACAATGGGTGACCGACCGCAATGGCGGGTGAGGGCACCAGAAGAAGTCACTACTGACTGACTGACTGACTGACTCAGTCAGACTGCCTGCCACTGGCACCCCGCATAGAGCAGCATTGCAGCCCCCCGCCAACCATGTCTCCATTGCATAATGGTGGGGTGATGATGAGCAATAGTTGCGATTACTTTTCATTGGTGAACTGTGACTGTGACACGCAAACAACGAATTCAGCGCAAAGGGAAATATTTACTCATATGGTAGAAGCAAGGAGTGAGTGACTAACTGAGACTGGACCCACGTAATCAGCCACTAATATGCCCCGAAATCCATATGCATTCGTCATCAGAGAACACTGGCAGTGTGTTCGACTACTTGCGACGACTATCTTACGATTACGAGTATGTAAATGTAACAGCGATCGAGACGATAAATCATCGCTTTCTACGCTACGGAAACGCACCTGGAAACTCTTGTGGTATTAGCACGGTTTTCTTGCGCTGCGACGCCTGAGTCTTGGCATTGTGTCCATGATAGATATTCCGCTGTCGCACCAGCCTGTAGAGCAGGAAGAGCTCATCGTGCCCGTTGCTGCATGGTCGGTTGTTGCTGTTATTGTTGCCGCTCCCAGCGCTGGAGGATGAATGGGTGCCAGTCCCAGTATCGGTATTGTTAGTGGTCGTTGGGCCACCACTGACTGGCTTCGGTCCCGTCGAAGAGCTGCTCGAAGCCGCCGTGGACGAGCCGTTCGAAGAGCTGGACTGCAGGGTTTCGTTGGAGCTCTTGCTCGCATGCAGGATGCGGACGACACGGGGCAGCGAGTACCGCTCGAGGAATATGTCGGCGGGCAGCGGCTCCTGCTGTGACTGTAAAGACGAATCAATTAAGATAGGCAAGAACTATGGGAAATGGCAGACTCACCTCGCTACTCCCCTTGGAGGCCTTGCTGTCGCCGGTGGAGTAGTCGCCGCTGCCGTTGAGAGCGCCACAGAAGCCAGAGTAACCGCCGCCTGCGGCAGAGCCAGAGCCAGCACCAAGGCCGTAGCTGCCGTTGGCGCTGTTGCGCAGGCGTCGGGCCAGCCGCTGGTTCAGCTCGATCTCGTTGCGGCGCGCCAGTCGGGCGTTCTCAAATTCCGCCACCGAGAACATGTTGGAGCTGGTGTCGTGGGAGTTAAAGCGCCGCAGCTTGGGCTTGCGCGCTCCGGCAGCCATGTGGACGGGATGGGCGCCCGCTGGTGCTCCACCTGCAACAAAAACGCCAAATGGGCGGCGGGTGAGCATTAGTGAGGTAATCGCGTAAAAATAAAATTTCCACAGCCATCGGCAGTGGGAAAACCCACACCACAGTCCACAGAATACATCTACATTTATTTCTACTTCTAAATCTACGAGTAGTCGTGCATCCCCCAGACCACAGTCGCAGTCACAGTCACAGCCGCATTGAACGCGAATTTCATTTGGTGTGACGCAACGGACTGGCAAGTGGTTCAAAACTGTTGCTAAGCGCAGCTAATTTTCAGTCAACGGTCAACGAGACGATGACACACAGTGGGTGAAAATCAGCATAAAGCGTGACCATAAAACAATCAAGAAAAATTTATACAACAGAATGTTGTCTATACGGTCTATACGGTCCATTGCGGAAATTAACTTTTTTTATTTTAAATTAATCTTTTTAAATTCTACCCTTTTCAAATATGTTTTTATTATTATCTGAAAACGATGTTTGAGTTCATTGCTCTCTTTTTATACATACTAGCTGGGGTGATCTGAACAATGTGAATAATTGACTAACTTTAAAGTTTAATCCACTCAATAATAGATAAACCCCGAATTACAAAACATAATGAAAAATCAAAATCAAATGAAATCAGTATCCAATATTCGACGAAATAAAAGAGCCAGATTTAGGAAAGTTTATTTTTAAATGTTTTTCATAACCGTTTCCGCATTTGGCACTATGCATATCGTATGTGTTTTCGGTGCTCCCGAGCTATAAAACAGGAAGAACCCTCAAAAACCATAAGGTCTATGACTCTAGGTCAAATGGCATTGAATGTACTTAAGTATCGGATCAGATATCGCTGCTCATTCCATTGAAGCAATAATAAAAGAGTCTAGCACTTGAGGCGATTAACAGCCAAACAAACAGTTAACTATTTCTGGATCCCGACCAGATATCACCGCCCCCAACCATCCCAATGACAACGGTTATCGGCTATCGGATCGACATCCAAGAAGCAATTGTCTGTCACTGTTTTCATTGAACTTCAAACGGTGCAATTAAAAAGAGATATCGCGACTTTTGATTGCTCATTGTTCGATTGCTGCCCATGGTGCGGGCGGTTTGTACTGCTCTTCCCCTCAGTCCACCCTTTACCGATTGGCGGTCGGCGGTGGCGCATTACTCACTCTAATTGCGCACATTTGGCTTAATTTTTTGCACCATTCACACACACACACACACACACTACATATTCGGAATTAATAAACACATACGTAAATACATATGTGTGTATGTACATACATACGTAAGTGCATGCGGAGGCAGAAATCACAGCATAACAGCAAAAGAGCTAAACGTTTTGTGAAATTACGCTTATCTTTTGTGAAATATCAATTGCAATTGCGGCCAACACGAAAGAAAGAAAGAGAGAGGAGAGAGAGAGAGAGAGAAGCAAAGGCAAAGGCAGTGGCAGAATGAGCAGAGCGATAGCGAGGGGGGTGTGTGTCATCGTCACGTTTCGTGTGAAATTACGCGAAGCGACGCGCGCGCCTAGGCAACAAAATTCACAGTGGAAGCAACAACAACGAAATAGCAAACAAAAAAATCTAAAGTGAAGGCCGATCTTGTCATACCCTTTCCAATTTGCATAGAATCAAATGATAGCGAGAAAAAATCTATAAAATCTATGTGGCCTATGTGCAATGGAATCAGACAGTCTGAAGGGTATAAAAATGTCCAAGCGCTATCTTCAAGTTCATATTTCCTTCCAATTAATAGTTTCTTTTCTATGCATAGCAACCAAACTGTGTCTGTGCAAAGCTCATGTTAACCGATTCCCAGAAGGCGCCACAAACAAACACTGTTTTCGCCATAATAACACTTGTTTATGAATTTTTTTTCTCAGAAATGACTGCAATGGAATCTTGATCCGATTTAGTTCTTCCCTTAAGGAAATTTCAATTTTCCATATGCTACAAAACACTAACTAAAATGCTGGTACTTCTTTAAAGAGAAGAGCGACGTCAATGAGCAAACAAAAAACGTACTCTCTCCCTTCCTCAATTATTTGCTCTCACACACCGTCATTCTCTCTCTGGCTGCTTGGAGCGCGTGCCTTGCCTTTCGTACCCCCTACAAGCGTTTCTCTCCGTTTTCCACCTTTTCTAATGCTTACCGTTACATGCAGCTGCTACTGCTGTCGCAGCTGCGACGCTGTTGCCGGGCGCGCCGCCTTGTGCACCACCACCTCCTGCCGCTGCCACAACTCCTCCTGTTGATCCAGTGTTTGCCGTGTTTGCCGCAGCCCCTGGTGGGGGTGTGGATACTCCTGCCGCTGCTGCTGCTGCCATGTGCGGACTGCTCTTCACCAGCCAATTGGCCAAATGACGCTGACGTTCAAACTCGATATTAGTGCGTTGCATTTCGGACAATTTGAAGGTCTCGTTCATAATCGCAATTAAACCCGCGAGCGAAATAAAAAAAAAGGGAAACGCGAAAGCGGAGACGGACGACGGCTGCGACGCGTCGCCGTCGGGTCTAAGTTAACTGCTTGTGCGCGCCCAAGCGTCTCTCGTTGTCAACTGTCAAATGCGAAATGCAGAGTAATGCAGCGCAGCGCCGATCTTTTGCCGAGCTGTAACGAGAAAGAGAGAGAGAGCGCGAGAGCGCAAAAATGAGTGAGAGAAGTTTACATAACAAAACAAGAAGCAACATGACGCTTGCATACACTTACTAGGCCTGAGTATGAGTATGATTGAAATAGCAAATGATATTTTATGATGTTGTCAAATTTATTGGATACAAGGAGAGCCGAGCGAGGAACACTAAGCTACTGGTTTTTATTTGACGTTGATTTATTTAATCAAAAAAGAAAAAATTGGTTTCCCCTAAAGTTATAAGCTGTAAAGTTGCATACATATACAGTTGTTTCAACAGAAAATGATATCGAGAAATGTACTGAATTGTATCGGTCTAGCAGGCTTCTCTATATGAAAATATACCCCTACCACAGAGTATAACAGCAACAATAACAAAAAGTGTAAAAGAGATTGAGCTTTAAAAAATTCGTATTCCTCTCCGGGCTGCTTCTGCTGTTGATGTGTGCGTGTGCTTTCCGTTGTCCGTGTGCTGTCGGTGTGATGACTGGCCGTGCGTGTGTGGTGCATAAATTAACATTGCCTTAGCGCAACGATGACGACGTTATCAGAAGAGTAAACGACGCAAAGCAAACACACTGCTCTGGCTCTGCTGCTCTCGCGACGCTTGCCCGTTCGTTGGCCGCCCGTTCAATGTCGCCGCACCTTTTCAGCTGATTCCCACACCCACCCCACCCAGCTACCCCACCATCCAACCCATAT
This sequence comes from Drosophila subsilvestris, assembly GCA_035043285.1. Taxonomy (NCBI): domain Eukaryota; kingdom Metazoa; phylum Arthropoda; class Insecta; order Diptera; family Drosophilidae; genus Drosophila; species Drosophila subsilvestris. The sequence continues at coordinate 6,781,841 of JAWNNB010001719.1, read as the reverse complement.
CGCAGCGGGCAAGGCAGAGCCACTACGTCTGGCACTGGCAGCAGCGCGTCATCTTCAAACGTTATGCGACAACGTAATCGGGTGCCGGGAGGGGGGTCCACTTGCACATACATACACTCATACAAATGTACAAACGTACTCGTATTGTTCTGCATGCTTTTGGCTTTTGTTGTGTGTCTCGCCTTCGCTCTGATACTTTTTTATGTGCTTTCCCAGGAAAGAGTATCATAATTTTGTCATAATGTTGGCAAACCATTCGAGCAAAGGCAAATGCCAGAAGGCAGCAAGCCAAAAAAAAAAACCTAAAACAGAATGTTGCAAACTCATGTGCACAATTACATGTGCACATGCTACTACAGTGAAAGTTCTCTTGATGGACAATGTGAGGCTCCCAATCCAGTTTCCAGTTTAAATTTTTACACTCACACTACATATCCCTGGAAACAATTCTACAACAGTGGTAGGTTTTACTGTACATGGGTACATACATATTTACACAAGGGCGTATGTACAAGATTCTTGATCGGCATGACGGGGCATAACCAACGATCCTACATACAATGTACATATGTACATACGCTTGGCGGGGTTGCTATGCAAAGCTTTTCAATAGAAACTATCAAAAATTAAGTTGAACGATCTGCAAAATGTTGGCTTGTTGTACAAACACAAATACATAGACACATAATCACATATGTACATATATACAACACATTATATAGCATATGTAAGAACTTATGGTCGGAAGCAGATGTGCATTTTATACAAAAAATGTGTGCCGTATTCGGGTAGAATGTTGAGAATGCCATTTCCCTTTTAGACACTCAATCTTAATGATCTAATTTAAGATAATTATCTAAACATGTTCAATAAGCCATTTAATTCATGGGATTTTCAAATACTTTTCTTGAAAAGCTGGTCTAACGGTTAGAGTATTTTTACATCGACTTTCTTTGATCCAACAAACCCACACACACAAACGTGCATATATTGTAGTTCTGACCTTCAACAAGTCTTATCGGAAAACTCAACAAAAAATGTATAGAAATTATGTAGTATTACGATTTAAATTAATGCAGAGGGACCTATAAATTAAAATTTTTGGTAATACCCAAATTCAGTATTTCTGATTTTATTTCGAAATCGTTTCGCATTTCATTCGAATTTAAAATCTTAAATAAACCCAAGGGATTTCCGAACAGAGGGCATTCAAGGTTCGGTGGTCTGGTTTTACGACTATATCTTGATTCTCACTTGGTTCTTTTGACCGGCGTTCGTTGCCTTTTGTCAACTGGTTTGTGGGGGGTTCAACTAATAAAGAATAAGCATAGGCCATTCGCTTCGTCGTCGCCTCAGGTGTTTCCCCCTGGGGGCTAGGGCGGGTGGTAATGGAAAGGGCGAGGTGTAAGGCATTATTTTGCCCATTGTCTATCTAGTTTTTGTATAATTCATTTCTATGCGTAGCCTGTCGGCCTGTCAGCTGTCGCCGCTCTTTTGATGAATCACAGGCCTGCCCAACGGCAGACCCCGCTAAAAATACACACAGCAGAAAATGCAAAATTCATGGTCGTTCTCCTCGTCGCTTCGCCTGGAATGCGGTGAAGGCGCTCCGCTCCGCTCCACTCCACTCCGCTCTGTTCCACTCCTCTCTAAGCGAATGAGCAATCGCCGGTTAGTTTGGTTAGTCGATGCTGGTTAGAGGGTTGACGGGGCCCGCTGGGGTTACGCAAATATGTGAAATCTGTTGCCAGGCAACGTCCCGTTGCGGTTACTCTTCACTCGTGGCAGGGGCATGGCTAGCAGACAGGCGACACACACACATTTGTACATATTTAGTTCGACCATTTTGCCAATTGGTCGGTCACCTACGGGCCGCTTGGGTCAAACTCAAACCCTCCTTGGTTCAAGTTTTCCAGTGCCTGCACAGTGGCTGTGAACATACGACGTCCCCGTGCCACTGTGGTACCATGAAGAGCAGGAAAATGTTATAGCCAAAAGCTTCTTAAGACATGGCTTAAATGAGCTCAACGTCGTGTGACTGTCTGTCTTGGCAGCATTTACCCCACCAGATCTCCGAATAGCCCAGCAGCTAAGCTTCGCCCATTGCCATCACATCGCCATCCCATCCCCATCACCTGACCATGCCACCGCCACCGTTGCCGTTGCCCATGTTGCCGCATTCATGTGCAACTAATCGACGTGTGCTGGTTTATTGGTTTCAGCTTTGGGTCTGGTGCGGTGGCAATTACGCTGCTTCTGGTTCTGCAATTCGTATTTCCCATTTACCATTTCCCATTTCGTATTTTGCATTTGATGATGTGGTCAGGGGCCCAGCTTTAGGCTTTGCCGTGCGGTTTCCAAGAGCCGTTAGCCAAAGCATTCACGGAGAGAGCACACAGCCGCACAGCATGTGGTCGCAAGAATGGAGAGGGGCATGGGGGCATATACAATATACAATATGCTCTTAACTTTGCATGTTTATGTACCTACCTAAACGACGGACAATTATTTATCAAACAAGTGGCAAATAGAATAACAGCGCAGACAATGGGGCGGAGGGGCAGAGGAAGGGCACTGCACCGCACTTATATTCAGCTCTCGAATGACAAGTGAATTGATTATGAGAATGAGAATGATGACGATAATGATGATTACAAATGACAATGGGCAAAGAGGAAGTAGAAGAATGAAATGCAATTTGCAAAATGTACTCCAAAGAGGAACTGCAAAATACGGAGGAAACGAAACACTGATGCACTGATGAATTATTGATGGTGATATTGAATGAAAATATCCGAATATCCGAGAATCCGATTCAGGATTCAATCAAATTAACGCAAAGGAAAAACACATTTTATTTGGCAGATCATCGATAGAAGCACCAAATGCAGAGGACACCGAACAGCATCACATAGGTGATATTTTCGCCAACCATGTACAGGCAGCCGATAAGACCTTCCAAAGCATGGAGCAGAATGTTGGCAAATCTCTGGCGCAGCGGCGCCCTGTGCATATCCGTATCCGATGGCACTGTCTCCACCTCAATGTGTATGGTATGCTGCTGGAGCTGGCTGGGCTTTTCCTTGGTGCACACGGCCACTACTCCTTCCTCTACTGCTTTGGAGTCGTTCTGATGCTGTTCCAGCAGAGACCAGGACGTCTGAATGCTCACCTCGCAGGTGGCGGCCTTGGCTGCGTTTGATTGATCAGTTCCAACACCCGCCGATAACTTGAGCGCCTCATCATGATCTTTGGGAAGGGTGTTATAGATTAGAGCTCATTGAATGGTAGTTTCCACACTCATACCAGGGCTTAGAGCAAGCTTTAGTTGTTGTTTCTGGTCTCCGTCCATGATCTTTGCGTAGCCCTCGAAAAAGTTTAGCAATTCTGTGAAGCGTTTGTTGATCTGTTTCTGGTCCAAATAATAGGATGTACTGCCGTCTGCAGTCTGCTCAGCTCCGTTCTGGCATGCACCACTTGCATCCTCCGATGCATTCTCAGGTAGTGCGCCCACGGTGGTGCTTTCGTCCTTAAGACCCTCATCATCCTGGGTCTGTAGCATGATGAATATGAGTTTGTGTTTTTTTTTTTGTAGAAAGTGTTCAGATGAATTTTATTTTCTGTCTACTATTTGTGTCGTTCCCGAAATGTGTGTATGAATTTTTGAAGACGGGCTGCTTCCTTTTTTATTTACTTTGTTTTTGAAAAAGCTTCTTATCTAATATTAATTTGAACTCGAAAATCCGCCTTTGTTTTTTGCTTTATGTTTCAAAATCCCAAAATGTATTTCCTTTCGTCGAAATCTTTAATGAAATTAATTCGGAACTTCTTTTTGGCGTCTGTTTACTGAGGACCAAAGACAAAAGAATGAAAATAGGGCGAAACTTTTTTAATACGAACTTGATGAAAGCGCTTAAGTAATGTGAAAATTTACAGCTTGGCTGAGCAAAGCGACAGTGCCCTCTGCCACAGCAGCAGCAACAATTCTTAGCTGGGGCACTAGCTGTTTCCATTTTCTGTCTTTTCTCTCTATTATACGTATACTTCGGGAGTTTTATGTTAATGCTTTATAGCGCTGGCCACGCCTCGCTTCCAGTTAAAGTTCGTTTCGGGGCCCCGAACTTTTATGCGTCCATGGGTAGAAGGAAATTCCACTCAGGGCTGTCTGTGGCGCCACACCATCTGCTGCTGCTGCTGCTGTTGCTGCTAACTGTGCTAACTGTTGGCTGATATCTGTAGCTGCGATTTATTAACAGTTAGCTGCCGTACCTACCACAACTAGTACTATAGTACTTCTACTACCAATACCACAATAATTGTAGTTCTTCCTCCCTTTGTTGTTGCTGCATTTCGCAGCAAGCCGAAAATTTATTGCCTGCAGCCACATGATGAATGATTTTGATAATAATATTTTGTTATTGCTTTTTTGCCTTGGGCGGATTTTCCTTCTTTTTTTTCCTTAGTGTTTTTTTTTTTTTGCTGTTGCAGCAACTTTTGGCTGCGTTTTGTTGCCAAAAATTGAAGTCACCATGGAGCCATGGAGCCATGGAGCTAGAGGAAAGACCTTGCCACAAAAAGCTGGGTAGATGGGGGTCTGTGGATGGGAGTTGCCCCCTGCTGTTGCCACTGCTGCCGCTAAAACTAAAACATTTGGCCAACTGACGAAAACATAAACCAAAAGTAATAAACTAAAGGTTGTCATAAGAAAACTCAGACGGCGAACGGTCTTAAAGAAAAACTCATTTGTCTAGAAGAAGTTTCTGGGGCTTGAAGCCTGGGGCATGTGGCAAGAGCATGTACAGAGTTTTAAAAATATCATCATATTGTAGTTACGAGTATATGCCATGGGTGTGTCTGCATGTTTTCTCGTTCTTTGTTAAACAAATTTAAATTGCTTGGAAAACGCAGTTGTATTTTAAATAAGAATTCGAACAGAGTTTCACAGAGTGTCTTAGCAGGACAGAGGACAGAGTCATCATGTATAGTATTTATTGTTGTATACTTAATGTTAACAATAATATTTAATTAATCAATCAATTCAGAAACTAAAAAATGATTAATTATGTGCTTATGTACTCAAATGTTTGATTTCCCCTATCTATCTAGCTTTCATTACGACAGTATAATGATAAATAAAGTCAGAAAATGACTAGAAATTACAGATTGTGTCACGAGTGAGTAATTTGACAGTATCTTGAAGTTCTAATGACCGAACAAGTGGAACAAATTTATTGTGAAACATGTGCTAAAATAACTTTTACGGATTTCTTCACCAAAACTTATGTTTGCTGTGACCTTGGAATGCCATTGTAAATTACGATTTTCCACAAAAACAAAAAAAAAACAATTTGGTAAAGTAAGACATTCGTCTGCGGAAAATAAAGTTGAAGTGGAAAACAAATCCCAAGGCCCCATTCCAACCCCCCCGGAACTGTGGATAGTAGACAAAAGACGGCATTAATGTCGACACTTTAAGGCTGCGGCTCCGAGCGCGCATCGTGAAGCGAACGAGTGTTCAATTTTTGACAAATTTATGATGATGGAATTTTAAGTGATTTTTAACGAGTGCTTGGTTGACATGAAGGGGTGGTGGGGGGGGGGGAAGTTCTATCGAAAGAGATGGAGGTGCTGCAACATCTGTAATATGTTTAAAAATCAACCAAATTCGTGGCTTAAGGAACACCACAAATGAAACAAATTAAAGGATTGCGGTAGGTGCCATTCCAATGCCATTCCAAAGAGCCATAAAGCAATTCAGCTGATGGCACCCACTAAGCGCGTAAATGTTGGATGGCAGCACCTGTGCACTCAACTGTAAAATTTATTCATTGCAAAAAAAAAAGGCCTTGGGGCCGTGCCCCTATCTATAGATGCCCACACACACACACAATTTCAAGATTCTATGGCCCATCGAATACGAATACGTGTAGGTTTTTATTTTGGGGAGAAGTCAACTCAACAAATTAGTGCCAAAAATAGAAACCGAACTGATGGATCATTTGATCAATTACCACAGATATTACTACTAGCATGCAGGACTTTGGAATGACCTTATTATTTTGCAGAAACACAGCAATTTCCATAAGTATGCCTCAGTCATGGCGACAGGCAATAATTGGACGATACTATTGCACATGTGCCATAAAAAACAGCAACTTTTATAAGTATACCCCCAAGGTATGGAGAATGTAATGGTAGGTCCAGTAATAATTTAGTAGATCCATGGAAACTGCAGCAAAAGGTGCTCCCGAGTAGTCCCGTACTTGTGAATATTCACACCCATCAGTTGGTAAAACTATTCGCTACAGAACCGCAATTTGCGTGGTCTTCTAAGTGGTGGTCTCTCTGCCGTCTCCTCGTTGGTTGGTGGGTGGGTGTTTGCGAGTACCTATTCGTGCGAGTGATTGACATGCATTCTCATTGAATTATTAATTATGTAATGCGAAACCAATCGACTGCAATTTGCATATGGAATGAGCCTCACACGCGCACAAAGACTAATTAGAGCCCTGCGCTGCTCTGCTCTGCTTTTGCTCAATCCCAATCCAGGCTGCGTGGCCTCAGCACTCGTCCCATTGCAGGGATGGGGTGACTGAATGAAAATTGCACAAATTTGCATAACTTATATGGCGATATGTATATTTAAAGTGCAAGCCAACACAACGCAAAGGCAACAAAAGTTTTCAGTACTATGGTTAACCCGTTAGTGGCACTGACGACTTTGTCATGCAAATGGAAATGTCAGAAAGTTACTCTTCTCCTCCTATCCTAAGAAGGAGGAAGGACGGACTAGCTACTCGTGCTCGTTGTTGTTTTAATTGCATTCAAACAAATTGGTCACTTAGGGAAATTGTTACTTGAAAATTCGAAAATAATTGCACGTGAAGAAGAATCCAAATTAATATTTCATCAAATTGCTTTATATTTGTTGAATATTTTCAATATATTTCGTTGGATTTACTCTGGCCAAAATTCCACCAACAATCTCTGTTTATTTAAAGACAAAACTGTTTCCGTTCTGTCTTGTCATGCAAAAACCTCCACACGTATTCGATTGAGAGCGTTTGAGCCTGGGGAATCCGACAAAAGCCGGCTACAAAACAAATTCCACCCACACCCACAGCACAGTCACAGCCACAGTGTGAATCAAAGAGGAGCAGCAGAAGACAAGCTAAAAAGAGGGGCGAAAAACAAAAAAATTGAAACTCAGCAAATGTTTACATAATATGGACCATAGCTCCATCTGCAGACGCAGATGTAGACCCTCCAGATCCCAGATCCCAGACGGTAGACGCTCAACGGTAGGTGTGATGTTTGAACTACACTCGACTGGCTGCTGCTCAGACTGGGTTGCTTCTTCACTTTACTTTTACTTCACTTTGCTTCTGCTTCTGTGCTGCTGCTGCTGCTGCTCCGCTTTGCTTATTCTGTTTTACGGCCACTGTTTTTGCCTCAGTGGGCACTAGGCACCAGGCACCAAACACACAGCCCATCCTCATTCTCATCCCCTACTCATCCTTAGACTTATTCACAGCTGCGTTCTCATCCTCATCCTGGCTGGAGCAGCACTTGGCAGAGGCAGAGGCAAAGGCAAAGGCGATGGCGATTGCGTTGGCGGTGCACTGGTGTTATTAACATTTCTGTTGACATCCTTTGGGTTGCGTTTTCTGTACTATATACTATAGAAGGGGTATACTACTGGTAGTACTCTCCAGTACAACACATTAGTACCCTACTTTGGTTGCTTAGGTCAGAGTGTTCTTTTTGAGAAATATTTGAAAAGTGCTTCAAGAGTCGTTAAGGGATTATTTGTCCATACAAATCGGTGTGCTGCACACTATAGATATATCATTAGTAGTTGCATTCTATTGTAGTTTTAATATTGGTTGCAAATCGCAGAAAACACGGTATTATCACCGTCTATACCCGCTTTAAAATACCATTTCCTTTTGCTTTCTTTTCTCTTTTTACTCATTTTCATTCCCCCTTCTGTGTGTGTGTTTTTTACCCTTTTTCATGTGTATGTATGTACTTAGCCGCTTTCTCAACTCTCAATCTTTCCACACGTGAAACATTTTCATTTTACTTTAGTGCATACGAATGTATTTTTTATTATTTTTTATTTTTGTTGCATTTTTGAATGCTTCTCAAAGACCAAAAAAATACAAAAAAAAAAACAAGCTGGAAGAAATTATTAATGCAGCTACGAGTACGTACAGTACGAGTCTGAATACGTATTGTTGACATATTGAGAGATTGTGGCAATTTGGACCAGACGACACCATTTAAAAAGCCATTAGGGCCTGCCTCCGCCATCGCATCGCAACGCATAATTGCCGGGCACAATGGAGTGCCCCAATCCCAACAATCCCATTACCCCATTAGTGTCGTAGTTTTGTCCGTGTCGCCAGCCAGTTATCAAGTAGAACAGATGTCGCTGCTTCGTCTATATCTTCTCGTAGTCGGAGGATATTTTAGCTGCTGCCTTGCCGCCTATGTGCTGCGCGTGGATAATTTCAGTTTTATTGTCGATGATCCCACGACAATCGTCTCTCAAAGTGCCTTCGCCGAGCAGGAGCAGAACCGCAGCTATCTATCGGGACATATGATTTTGAACCGATCGCTGAACGAGATCACGCTGCGTACTTCAATGAATATCAGTCGTCCTCGACTGCCGGAGGTGCGGCTCTTCGATGTTAAATTGAATCTTTGTCATGTCATCAGTAATGTTTACAAGAATCGATTTGTCAAAATATTCTACAGTAATTTTGCCTCATTCGTCAATAATAAACCCGTATGTCCCATTAAGGCGGTAAGTAGAGATTTCCTATGACCATAAAATATATATTATTATATGTATATAAATTACGAATACTTCAACAGAACTTCAACTACACCCTGACTCGAGCCTATTTGAACGAAGAGGTTCTGCCCGAGCTCCTGCCGCAATGCTCTTTCCGCATGAAGTTAATTTTTCAGAACAAATCAAAGCATCTGGCTCACATGCAACTGGATGGACGATTGAGTAGGGCCTGATGGCGGTACATATATATTGGATTATCGGTACTAGCCCCATCGATTTGGGGCATGGCAAATTGGTTTTGGGATCATTGGAAACTCAATAAACTGGAGAAAAAAACAAAATGGTTCGTTAATCATTTCACCCAATTTCCCATTACTCCCCCCCATTGCTCCGATATTTACTCGTCGACAGACACACGAACGAAAAATGTTAAAGAGAATGCTGGAGAATGCAAAAATAAAATGAATGCCGTGCGTGGACGCAGCTGTGTGATATCAGTCCAAAAGGAAACCTCCATTCTCCCAAGAAATTTAAATAGTTTCGAGCCTATATATGTACATGTCTATACACGAGTCCGTTCCGCATGGATAATTCAAATTATAGAATCATTCTATATCAATAACGAACCATCGACAAATAGAATAAATACATAATTATGGTTATTATTTTCACGTCCTGTATGTATTCATGTATTTGCATGTCAGCAAATTCGTTTGCCTCCAAAGAGCATTGTAGCATAAGCTTTAGCCATGAACACTTTGTTTTGGATCATCATCAGTTCATCGGTCATCATCCTCAAGAAGCCAGTAATTTCTGGGGAAATGTCTGTTTACTTTGACGAGTTTGTCGTAAAATACTGGACGACTGATTTGTTCGCAAAGGTCGATTACAAGCTGTTCTACATAGACAATCAGAGCTACGTGAATGGTGAGTTTGTGCTGAAGCGGAGTATCGGAGATATAAGTGTACGAACTGCCATGGATTTTTGGAAGCCCAACAATCAGAAAATTAAAATCTACGACGTTCGATTCGATGGGTGTCTCCTGTTAAAAACTGCCCATAAGAATCGGCTATTCAACATTTACCTAAGAAGCTTTAAAAAGCATTTGAATGCAAATCTCACATGTCCCATGAAGGCGGTGAGTAAATGCCATTGACAAAATTGTAACACATAATGCATTCATATTCGTTTACCCCAGAACTTTAGCTACAAGTTGACCAATTGGCGATTGGAGACACAGGATCTGCCGCCGTTTATTCCTGTTGGTAGATTCCGTACGATTACCGAATATTTTACCCAGAAACAGTTGGCAGTGCGTATCGTCACGCTGGGGAAGTTTCTGACCAAGAACTAGATTCAAATGGGCAAAAATTAATTGATTTATCATTTTCTTTGAAAAAATAAATAAATTTTTGTAATTGCGCCCTGGAGATCGTTGTAATATTTCTCATTCTGCTAGTTTACTCAGTCTATAAGAGACGAACCCACTTTTACTGATAAGTCACACTGGAGAGAGAGAGAGAGATATGTTCTAGTAGAGCTGGGAAAAAATCGATTCAAACATCGATTCTTTGGTTTTGGGGTAAATATCGATTCTTTTTTGGGAATCGATGTTTGTCGTGAAAAATTCCATCACCAATTTACCACAATTTAGCGCAAACTTGAGTAAAGCAAAAGGGTAAGAATAAAATGTAATTTTAAAAGCATAATTATATAATATTTTTGCATTTTCTTTGTGTAGAATCTGAGTGTGTTGGTAATCCGGTAGGAAGGGAGTAGAATGGACGTCTTTTTGCAGTTGAAAGGTACTTGTCACTTGCAACTTGTCACCATCTGCTGGATGGGATTAACCGCCGGCTGTTTGTCTACGAAACCAGAACCGTTCCTAAGATTGCAACGATTTTGGATCCACGTGTCAAAAAAGAAGGTTTTCACAGCCCTAGTACAGCAGATATGGCCGTTGAGATGCTTCAAACGGAAATCGCTGGATTCTGCAAAAATATGACTTCTACTCCGGATTCGAAAGAGCCAACACATGATTCCCAACAGCAGCCAGCACTCTTTTCTTTTATGAAGGAAAAGATTGCCAACAAAGCTCAGACCCAAAAATCTGACGCCATAATAGCGCTTCGCCAATATTTAGAAAAACCCACGCTGTTCCAGAGATCAGTCCCCTTGAATATTGGAAGGTTTGTCTTACAGATTTTTATTTTATTTGAATAATCAATTTTATATTTATTTTAGAACCACGCAACTGAAATGGAAAAACTAAAAGACTTCGCCTTGCAATACTTTTGCATTCCAGCATGTTCAACGGAGTCTGAGAGGATGTTCAGCCGAGCTGGAATACTTATATCAGATATGCGAGTCTCCTTAAAGGCAAGCAATGTAAATAAATTGTTATTTGCAGGCAGGAACCAGTGGGTTCTGGAGCAATAAAAACAAACAATGATCTCTAACCAAATAATGTGTTTTTTCGATTTAATCGATTTAAATCGATTTTTTTTGGCTAAAATATCGAAAAAATCGATTCTGCGAAAATCGAGTTTTTCCCAGCTCTATGTTCTAGGTACTTGTTCAGCTCGATTTTTGTTCAACAAACCAATTATTTGTATAATTTATATACTATAAATATTATATCTGCCGTTTGGTTTGATAAATCAATTGAAATATAGAGCAGAAAATTGAGAAATTATAAAATCATTTAAATGGATATTATTGTCGACACAATTGGACACTCTTTAATGGATTATTCGAAAATGAAAATCGATCTCATGACCCTGCAATTGCAGCTCATCCGAGTGAGTATAAACTGGTAGTTAATGCAGAGTCGGCATTATTTTCCTAACATTAGCCATGATCGCTGTGCTTTGGATCTGCTGGTCGCTCTTCATAAATGGCGTAATGGCGAGCAGCGTAACTTTCGGGTAATCCTCGATGAGATCAGCGTATCGAACCGGGATCCGGACTTGTTGGAAAAGTTGGAGTTTCATCTGACCCAGAGGAATAATCGGAGCTACATCGATGCCCAAATAATGTTCAAACGTACTTTTAAAGAATTAGGTACACGTACCTCTATGGATTTTTGGAAGAGCAGAAATCAAATAATTAGGCTGTACGACGTACGATTTGATTCGTGTCTCTTCTTCGATATGACCCACAAGAATCGATTGTTTAACGTCTTTTCCAAAGCGATAAGAAAATATTCCGACCTGAGTTGCCCCATCAAACCGGTGAGTAGTGACAGATACAAAAAAAAACTTTTAACAATAATTTCCATTGTTATTCCAATTGCTTTCTGCAGAATTTCACCTACACGATTAACCAATTCTATATTGATGAACAGCAGCTTCCCTCCTTTATACCGCTGGGCGCCTTTCGGGCCATAATCGAATACTCAACCAAACAGAAATTCAGCGCGCGTATCACAACCCGCGGTAGAGTTGTCCCCAGAACTTGAGTTTCGATATTACTACGTATATAGATGTTTAACCAAAAAGGTTAATAATAAATGCAATTCGTATTCAAGACAGTCGTTGCATATGGATTCTTCTTTAACTGTACCCCGGCCTCAAATAATTGATATCGAAATTGGTTAACCAATCTGGGGTGTTCACATGAAACCCCTGTACTTTTTGATATCGGGTATACAAATAATTTATCTTCCATGAACATTCCTGAATCACATGATTGGCGGTGTTTTTGTCTAGGAATAATTACGAAATTATATAAATGCATCCGGCTGTTTCACGCCCATTTAAGTATAAATATTCCATGCTAAATTTTATAATATTTTTAATAATACCTCAAATATCAAGCCATCAAATCAACTAAATATTTACACTTAAATGATTTTTGCCTCCATTGAGCTCTTTAATGGATTCCCATATTCGCATGTGAGTATTATATTTTTACCTTTCGCCATGAGCTGGTCTTTGTTTTGGATCTGCTGGTGCATTTTACCCAATGAGGGGTGGTCAGAGAAGAGCCACTTTGGGATTGCTCTTGATGAGATCAGCGTGACGAATCTCGATCCGAACTTGGTGGAAAAGTTTGAGTTTCAATTGTTCCAGATGAATAATCGCAGTTACATCGACGCTCAACTTATATTGAAGCATACTGTCAAGGAGTGGAATTTACGTTGCACTCTGGAGTTTTGGAAGCCAAACAAGCAGAAACTCAAAGTGCTTGATGTACAATTTGAGGGATGTTCCTTTTTGAGAGCTGGAGGAAAGAGTCGCTTGTTGAACATTTTCGCAAAAGGTATTAGGAAATACTCCAATATAAGTTGTCCCTTCAAAGCGGTAAGTGGTAAAAACTTTGAATTTTAAATGCAATTTAATAATCGTAAAATCATCTCCTGCAGAACTCTAACTATGCGGTGAATAAACTGTTCTTTGATGGGCAGGACTTTCCTTCGTTCGTACCGCTAGGCCCATTTCAAGCTCTCCTAGAATTTTCAACTAAACAGCGATTAAGTGCACGTGTCACAGTATACGGCAAAACTGTAGCAAACCCTTAAACGGTGTCACGTACCGCAACACTATGATAAATTAATATATATTTTATATGAATGTATTCCCAGTTAATGTTTGTTATAAAAATGATATAATGATATTCCTCTAATGGACATTTAAATAGAGAGCAAAAAGTAAAATGTAAAAAAAAACTTATTAATGTGAAAACATTTTTTTTTTATTTCCCACCTTCAGTCAATTCTATTGGTATACATTTTTAAATTGTAGCATAAGCATTAAAATTTAAGGTATTTGTTTCACTCTCCACACCGAAAGTGTACGAGAAGAAAGTCGAATACGAGAAGAAGGGGAGTCAGCAAACCATTTTGGAGTAGTAGCAGTAGCTGCCTCTGCAACCAGCTCTCATTTATAATAATACACAAGTATTTTTGTAACAGAACAAAAATAAATACTCACTTAAATTGAAATACCCTTTCAGACATTTTTAATACACTCATTAATTAAAATGGACCACCATATGAATAATTATATCATGAGCGCCGCCAGTATTGGCAAATAAATACAAATATATTTCACGAACGCGCACGAGTACATTTTTACCCTTAGCTATGGGCAGTGTGTTTTGGATCTGCTGGTTCTTCGTGCTCTTCACACCAGGGGATGTGAGGACAGAGCGTAATTTTCGCTTTATACTTGATGAGATCATCGTGTCGTCGCTGGATCCGGACTTTATCGAAACGTTCACGTTTCAAATCTTTCAGATAGACAATCGGAGCTACGTTGACTCTCTAATGGTGTTAAAGCGAAATGTCGACTATTTGGGTGCCCATGCCACATTGGATTTTTCGAAGCAGGACAGCAAGAGGAGCCAAATGAAACTATACGATGTTCAAGTGGATGCCTGCCTCTTTCTCGGGAAAAGTCACAAAAATCGCTTGTTTAATTTGTACGCAAAGGGTCTCAAAAAGTTTTCGAACCTGAGTTGCCCCCTAAAAGCGGTGAGCGGTAGGTGATTCTGATTTCGATGAAAATAATTCAAGTAATCGTCTCCTGCAGTACTTTAACTACACGATGGACAAAATGTACATTGATGAGGAGGAATTTCCCACATTCATACCCTTTGGCTCATTCCGATCTGTCGTAGATTATTTACACAAAAATGGAGTCGGTGCGCGTACCGTGACGCGTGGACGATTTATTCCAAAAACCGAATAGAAGCAAGAAAAAAAATAAATTAAAATATTGCAATATCTAAAAATACTTAAAATGTTGCAAAAAAGCTGCATTCTTTTTCCCACTGCCTGGAATCTTTGGCTTGGTGTCGCTTGGGCCACTTGTTGGTCCAGCCTTCGCCTTCTGGCAGTAAAGTTTGATTGTGTACTGATTTACACCCCGCGTATAAATCTTAGATGATTATCAGTTATAGTTCTCTCGTTTTTTTATCGTGTATCAAGTACATAATAAAATAGCAGATGTTTGTATGTATGTTTTATCAGCTATGGTCATGATATCATATATTAAATTAGCCACAAAATAAAGTACACATTTCTTATCAGCCTGGGACACAGGGATTGTTCATGTATTGCGATAAACGGCTTATGGGAGCTTACTCGCTAAAACGAATAGCAATGTTGCCATCTGCCAGCAAGCAGTTGGAGCTGTGAATGAGTTCATTCATTCACATTTGAGCCCCATGCAACAAAATCTATTAATGAAGGCAGTGATTCAAATGGTTTTATTGATTTTTAGCGTTTAAAACTAAATTAAAATACCATTTTTTCTCTATTAAGTGAAATCCAAAATGATATATAATTTTCCGAAAATATGAATCGTTCAGTGTAACGGATCCATTAAAATGAACGTGTGCTGGCGGCTGAATGTGATACACTTGTTTTTTTGGACAATCCTGATGGGCAATGTTCGAGCAAAGGTGAAGGAAGAATGTAAGATATATCATATCAGCAAGTAATTAAAACCTACTTTATGTATCACCAGATGGATGCCTACTTCACCAAGATGGAGTGCGTGAATCATATGCCTGAACTAGTAAAAAATGTCAGCTGTAGTTTGGATAAAGCCTCGCATGGCCACAGCTCATTCTCCATTGAGTTATCATTGGCCAACACGGTTAAAGAAGTCAATGGAACATATATGTTCGGTGTGAAGCGTGGCTCAAAGGTATCCAACTATATTACAATGGAACTCAATTATTGCGAGGCTCTCGAAGCATTATATTCAAATTATTTGATCAAAATGATCTCCGAAGAGTTACGACGCGCAGGAAATTTTCCCCATGATTGCCCTTTTAAAAAGGTTTGGCGTTCCATCTCGGACTATAAGCACATATTCCCCTTCACGTTATTATCGTTCCAGAATACACCATTCTATATCAAGGACTATAAAATCGATACAAGGATGATACCAAGCTATGTGCCAGAAATTGACTTCATTTCGAACTGCACTTTTAAAATATACAGGAAGAAGGCTTTTCAATTAATTCTTTCTGGTCGCGTTTTTCGCCAAAAATCTGGCCGTTAAATATACATAGATCATATTTATTTGCATTAAAGTGAATAAAATATCTCTCCAAAGCTGTCTACCAGTGGATGTCTTCAGTGGAGTATAGCAGTTTAAGCTGTGAATGAGTTCATTTATTCACATTTGAGCCCCATGCAACATGACACAAAGTTTGTAAATCAAAAATCGCTTTGGCCATCTATTCAAATCGTTTTATGGGTTTTCAGCGTTTAAAACTAAATTAAAAGTCCATTTGTTGTCTATAAAGCGAAATTAAAACGAGAAGGAACGTGAGTCGCTTCTAGTCGCGACTATACTTTTATACCCGTGCTCAGTCAGTAATAGAGATGGGCATGGACTGCAATTTTCCGACACGACCCAACACGGCACGAAAATGAAAATTTCCAACACGCACTAGCACGCACGGCTACAAATTTTCGGAACACGGTCCAACACGAAATATTATACATTTTTTTGTATACATTTATTAACATTGATTTTACCTACATATAGTTTCTTATTTACATATTTTTATATGAAAATAACAGTTTACCAAGGTTAGAGCTTAATAAGCGTGTACCAGCGTTCATTTAATATTTGTCCCGAGATAGAAAACACCCTCACGCTTGTAGCCGAGCTGGCTGGAATGGCTATGCAGCTTTTGCGATATCATGTTCATGTTCACACTAAACTAGTTCTAAACACACACTCAAAAATCACTAAAACGGACAACAATTTAGTTTTTTTTCTCGTCGTTTTTTTTTGTGCCGATTTTACTCTGAACGAACACGCACGCCCATGGACAATATTTAATTTTTCAACACCTCTAGTCAGTATATAAATTTGTGAGCTTATGATTGAAATTTTAATAGAAATTTTAAATATTTTACATTTTTTTGCTACATCTGTTAACTACATCAAAATTTTGAAATACACTTCTAGCAGTGTGATATCACATGAGTCTCGAAACAAAATTTGGTTGCTCTAGCTCTTATAGTCTTTGAAATCTAGGCGCTCATCATGACGGACAGACGGACGGACAGACAGACATGGCTCTATCGACTCAGCTATTGATACTGATCAAGAATATATATACTTTATGGGGTCGGAAAATTTTCCTTCTTTGCGTTACACACATCCACTTTTACCACATATACAATATACCCCTTAACTCTTTTTGAGTACGGGTATAAAAATACTTCCGCTTGATATAAACTTTTTCCGAAAATATAATTCAGTTCAGTGTAACGGATCCATTAAAATGAACGTGGGCTGGCGGTTGAATGTGATACTATTGCTTATTTGGACAATCCTGATGGGCAATGTTCGGGCAAAGGTGAAGGAAGAATGTAAGATATATCATAGCTGCAAGTGATTGAAACCTATTTTCATGTATACCCAGATGGATGCCTACTTCACCAAGATGGAGTGCGTGAATGATATGCCTGAACTAGTAAAAAATGTCAGCTGTAGTTTGGATAAAGCTTCGCATGTCAACAGCTCATTTTCCGTTGAGTTTTCATTGGCCAACACGGTAAAAGATTTCAATGGAACATATATGTTGGGTGTAAAGCGTGGCTCAAAGGTATCCAACTATATTACAATGGACGTCAATTATTGCGAGGCTCTCGAAGCATTATTTTCAAATTATTTGATCAAAATGATTTCCGAAGAGTTACGACGCGTTGGAAATTTCCCCCTTCATTGCCCTTTTAAAAAGGTTTGGCGCTCCGTCTCGAACTATGAGCACATATTTATGTAATTCCCGATTCACGTTATTATCGTTCCAGAATACACCATTCTATGTCAAGGACTTTACAATCGATACAAGGATAATACCAAGCTATGTGCCAGCAATTGACTTCATTTCGGACTGCACTTTCAAACTAAACAACAAAAAGGCGTTTCAATTACTTCTTTATGGTCGCGTTTTTCGCCGAAGATATGGGCGTTAAATATAGATCATATTTATTTGCATAGAAATTAATAAAGCTCTGGAGAGCTGTATACCAGTAGATGTCTTTTCAAAACTCAAATAAAGTATAGTGGAGTTTATCAGTTTGAGCTGTGAATGAGTTCATTCATTCACATTTGAACCACATGTTACATGGACACAAAGTTTGTAAATCAAAAATCGCTTTGGCCATCTATTAATGAAGGCAGTGATTCAAATGGTTTTATGGGATTTCAGCGTTTAAAACTAAATTAAAAGTCCATTTGTTCTCTATAAAGCGAAATCAAAAATACTTCCGCTTGACATATAATTTTCCGAAAATATGAATCAGTTCAGTGTAACGGATCCATTGAAATGAACGTGGGTTGGCGGTTAAATGTGATTCCATTGTTTATTTGGACAATCCTGTTGGGCAATGTTCGTGCAAAGGTGAAGGAAGAATGTAAGATATATCATAGCTGCAAGTGATTGAAACCTATTTTCATGTATCCCCAGATGGATGCCTACTTCACCAAGATGGAGTGCGTGAATCATATGCCTGAACTAATGAAAAATGTCAGCTGTAGTTTGGATAAAGCTTCGCATGTCAACAGCTCATTCTCCGTTGAGTTTTCGTTGGCCAACACGGTAAAAGAAGTCTACGGAACATATATGTTGGGTGTAAAGCGTGGCTCAAAGGTATCCAACTATATTACAATGGAAATCAATTATTGCGAAGCTCTCGAAGCATTATATTCAAATTATTTGATCAAAATGATTTCCGAAGAGTTACGACGCGCAGGAAATTTCCCCCATAATTGCCCTTTTAAAAAGGTTTGGCGTTCCATCTCGGACTATAAGCACATATTCCCCTTCACAATATTATCGTTTCAGAATACACCATTCTATATCAAGGACTATAAAATCGATTCAAGGATGTTACCAAGCTATGTGCCAGAAATCGACTTCATTTCGGACTGCACTCTTAAAATAAACAACAACAAGGCGTTTCAATTACTTCTTTATGGTCGCGTTTTTCGCCAAAAATCTGGCCGTTAAATATAGATCATATTTATTTGCATTAAAGTAAATAAAATATCTCTCCAGAGCTCGAGTATAGTAAAGTGGATTTTTTTACACAATACTTCGTAGGAGCCTATTGGGGGCGTCATTAATAATGATATGTGGCGGCTGAAACTACGAGTATTACAATGTGCCAGGAAGAGGTGCACAAGGCAACACAAATTTGCCCCACTCATTATGTTTAATATTTTATGATGTGATTGATGGTGTTGGGCCATCAAATTTTCCCCCATTTTCAGCTTGCAAAAGAATTACTTTACTTTTAACATTCTGTTGACAACAGACCCCAAAAAATATGAAGCCCTTCAGCACAAAGAGGGCGGGGTTAATGGATGCATGGGGTGTAGTTTCCTTTTGGATGGAAAGAGGAAAGAGTTTGTACAAGCTTCAATGTAAATTTGCTTCGTATTTTTTCCTGGGTTTTTGTTTTTTGCAACGAACAGAACTTGATTACACGTGCGCTAATTTAGTTGCACGCGAAAACATGCGAGTAATCAAAACGGTTGCTGAAGTGCCAGACCGCCAGGGCCTCGACTCGACTCGACAGAGCACCCACCGTGGCGGCTCCTTAGCTTCTTAGTCCCGTCCCTTCATTTCCACGATATACCTGTCCCTCCGACCAGGACACATCCTTAACCCGTTGACGTTGGAAATTTGAGTTCATGGCATGTTCATGCATGTTGCCGGTTGTTGGCCCTGGGCGCGTTCGCCGGCGCACACAAATTTAATTTATACACACACACACATGCACATTTATTTTCCATCAGACACACACACACACACACACACACACACACACACACACACACACACATGCAATAGCAATATGCAATGTTGGAGAGGGGTGGCGCAAAAAAATATGCAATAAATTTTTAATTTAAATCAAGCCATCACGCCGGCTTCTCCTCTCCAAAAGCTGCCTCACGTTCAAAAGGGATTTGGGGGTAAGCATATGAGGGTGAGAGGACAGGAGGCAGGGACTTATGGGTATTAACATATGAATGCAACTTTTGTATACAATATTCTTGTACACATACCTGTCTCTCTCTTTGTTGGTTCTGCTGGGGCTGGGAACAGCAGCCGAATGCTTTTTGTTGAATGCTGATGCTCCTCACAGTTAGTTCTGTTGCCAAAGCACGGTAATAACTCTGGCTCAGGTTCCGAGAAACACCACCTGAAAAGAGAGAATAAAAGTCAACATTAAGAAATTGGTTTTTATTTTGTAAATTTCTGGAAATCAGAAATATTTCTTGTACCATTTTTTAAGCCCTACAAAAATGTTCTCCATTTAAGCGATTTTATAAAAATATATATTCGATGGGTTTTTTCAATCTTTTATATTCTACTTAGGCATTTGTTACATAATTTCATGAATTTTACAGAAATTTAGATATCATCTCAGCACCAATCAATCCCTACACATCCCCTCCAAAATCATTTTCTACTCGGCATCCACGTCGACCTTGATGGTTTTGCAGAGGTTCTGCAGCTGCTTGTTTGTCTCCTCCATTTCGTTGCGCAGATTGGCGATACTGATCTGGATCTTGGCCATGCGCATGTCTCCGGCCTTTAGCTTCACCTCCTGGCTGGCCGTAAAGTCGGTGGCTTCTCGTCGTCCCTGCGTCAGACGGCTGCGTGGCTGGCGGCGACTGTTGGTGGGTGTCGCCGGTGGGGGGCGTTCAACCAGCCGATTGGCGGCTGCCATTGTCCCATCGTTGTCGGCGTTGTCGCGTCCATCGCTGGGACTGGGGATCGTCTTGGTTTTTGTTTCCGGCATGCTTGCGGCGATAATTGGCGATATTCAATTAACGTTTCAGAGAATTTAGACGGTTAGCTGAGAGACAATATATTCGTACAAAAATATTTTTTATACAATATATATGTATCGTATATGTTTCGGGTTGTGTGTCTGAAGCGCACCGAATCGTATCAAAATGTTTGACTTACTTTTGACATAATGAACACCGAATGCTGGGGTCTCGCACACAGGATGTGTATGTGGATACAGTGGGTGGGCAGAGAGGCAGAGAGGCAGGGCAGTGTGCTGATGAGTTGGGGGGCATGTGTGCGGTGGAGCATACCGTTGAACTTTAATTACAATTAACCGAAAATGATGTAGCGCTGCTGGGGACGGCGGCTTGCGGTCAGATTCAGGCCAGACGAAAAGTCCAACAAGTCGTAAAGTGAGTGAAACGATACGACTATGAAATGTCCTATGTTGCCCCCCGTCACATCTAATGCCTCTTGAGTGTCTCTTCGGCTTCTGTCAGTGTATAATTCTATCTGTTTTGATTTGAATATTCTACAGAAATCCGCTTGAAATTATGTATATTCCTAGCATTGTTTATTATAATTTGAGTAACTCTGAACGGGTATTTAACTATTTTTCAATGTAGAATCTTTATTGCTTGCAAATATTTATTCAATTCTATGTAACTGGAGACACTCCACCGGCACACGATTCCATTTTAAACATTTACAATATTTAATAATTTATAATTTTATGTGCCCCAAAAGAATTGATATCAAAAGTCTGTGGCAAGGATTAATTTCTGTTTCATCCTTACCGTAATGGCAGGGTATACGAACACACACACACACACAAATATGGTGGACATAAACCTATTAAAGTATGAGGATCAAGCGCACACACACACACACAAGGAGTACAAGGAATACAAGGACCACAAGGAACAGGGACTTGAGCGAGCAGGCTCTGGCCACATGGGAGGACATGGCATGCAATGGTCGACTCAAATCAACTCGACTCCTGCTACCCATCTGCTTCCACTGGCCAGGCAAAGAGAGACAGAGACAGAGAGAGAGAGGGAGCAGGAGCGGGGTAGGAGGCACGCAATTAATTAAAAATACATGCAACGTGAACGAGTTTCAGACATCCTGCCACAGCCTGCTGCCATGCTGCCTCCATGCCTCCTGCAGCGGTATTAATTTGACCGCAAAATAAGCAAAGTATCCGGTACCCAGACCATGACAGGGGGCCGGCCGTATCGGACAACGTACATTTGCTCGACCATCGCTAAATGCATTACACTCGAGACCAGAAAATTGGTGTCGCTTTTTTTCTTACTCGTTTTTGTTCCTTTTTTTTCATTCTTGTGTGTTTCTGTTGTTGTTGTTGTTGCTGCGAGTCTAAGTGGTCAACATGTGCTGCCAGGAGTCCTGCTACTGCTACTGCCACTGACACTGCTTCTACTCCTGCTGCTGCTGCTGACTTCTGCGTAAACACCATAAATGTGTGTGTGTGTGTGTGCGTGTTGTCGAGGAAAAACAAATAGAAAACGCAGCCAAAGAAACCAGAATGAAGAATGGGCACAACTACCTAATGTCAAATACACTTGCCAGAATTCATTTACCAAGAGTAAATTTCATTAAATCTCAAAGAAAAAGAAAAGATTAAGAAAATTATAATTAAATCTCAAAGAAAAAGACTAAGAAAATTATAATGAATAATTTTTCTGACTGATTTATATTTTTAAACATTTAATAGCAGCTGGAAATGTGGTCCTAAATTTGTATTACAGGTACCCTGCCATAGTGACTGTCATAGCGATGCTACCCTTTATCCGCACAACCGTATGAAGCGAAAGTACAGGGGAAAAATAAGCAAGGCAAGGAAGGACATCAAATAAAGTTAAGCAAACAAGAGCATTAAGTGCATTGATGTTGTTATTGCTGTTGTCTAGGACTCGGACTCGGACTCGAACTCGGACTCCTGGTCCTGGGATGCTCCCCGAGTAGTGGTTTTCTTCCAACTATTCTATTTTTCCCTGTCCCCTCGATGCTGCTGTTGTCCCTTCTTTGGGCAACAACTTCATTAGCAAGTGCTCGACCGGCTCCATCCTGCCTGGTGCCTGGCTGCTGCTGCTGCTGTCTCCTTTACCATTTTCTATTGATTTTCTTAGCAATATTTCCATTACGGATATTCTATTCTCTCCTTTCTCCGTGCTTTTTTTTTTTTGTGTTCGCTTTATTTTGTATTTGCTTGTGATGTTTTGCTCCTGTCCTGCGGACACACCGTGGAGAGTGTCAAATGCCATTAAATGTCAACTAACCAGCAGGGGGTCTGGTGCCCTGGTCTAGGCGCCCCAAGTGGCCAGGTAAGAGTCTTCCAGGGCCACTGCTGATTGCCACAGAAGGCAGGCGGCGAGGCCTGAGAGTCATGAGACCTTGGGAGGATTCACCCGGAAATTTCACTTACCTTTTGGCCATAGACAAGAGTGGCAAACGTTTTGACAATAACGCTTTGAGGACTTTGGCAGGTGTAAGCGACTGTGACATGGCCATCGTCTATGCACATTGAGCTGAATGGCATAGAGCACCCACAATACGTGCATACTATACGATATTGGATTGAATCTATTGCAGAAGCACTAGCTAACCTAAGCAGAGTTATTCAAACAAACACTAGCTCTTAGTATTTCTGATCAGAATTGTCCGTCAAATGACCATCAGGAAAGTTTCCCAATTGCGAGTGGAATTTCATATCTAAAAAGTGTAACAAATCTTAGGACACGATTATGATGATAAATAGCACAAGTTAGCGCAGAAGCTGAGTTGAGAAATTATGGGCTTAATGATAAAATGGCATGATGAAAATCCAAATTTCTTGCCAGGCGCTAATTGAATGCATGCTGCGCCTGGACTTGGGAAGTCCTGTGGGCTCCTTTTGCAGCATCCGCAATTGCAGTGGAGCTGGCCCACAGATGATAAACGACCCGGCCAAGAGTAATAGGAAACAAACAAGCATTAAGGCAAAAATATTTCTAAACAAATATTATTTACGAGCTGATGCCATGAGGCACGAGCCGGAGTCTCGAGAGTTTTGGCAACGGTTAGACGCCTACTCCATTTGTTGGCCAGTTGCAGTTACTGTTTTTTTTTTTTTTTTGGTTTTGTGCCACTGAGAATAATCAGCAGCACCTCATAAATTTTAGAGAAAGAGGCCGGCCAGAATAATCAGGATGATTGCCAAAAATAAAAATACAACAGCGAGAGGAGACTCGAAAAACCCCCCAAAAGAAGGCTTAGATCTTAATTAATTCTGTACAGGAGGATGATGCTACGTTGAAGAAAATATATTTATTTATTTATGTACAGAAATGCAAGCACCTTACCTTCACACTTACATATGATAGATAGCAAGTGATCAGGGGAACACCCCCAGAAGCAGGCAATGCAAATTAGCTTTAACATACAGCCAAAGGGTAAACTTAAGGATGTGGCAGGAGTATGTGCAGGATGATGATGGATGGAAGGATGGCGGCCACTCAATCCCACACAGTTGTTCTGCTCCAACGCTTTCGCACAAACACCAATCAGCTGGCAGATGAATCAAGCGCAGGCGTTGGGGCTGGGGCTGGGGCTGGAGCTGGCGCTGGTGCTAGGACTGGGACTGGGCTCTTCCCTGCGGCCCTTTCCTCCCAACTTTTCTTCTTTTCGTTTTCTTTTTTTTTTTTTTGGACAGGCGACAAAACTGCGGCACTACGGAAAAAGGGACCCCACAGGCCATGCCTGGCAACAGCATCCCCGCACACAGAGAGCAGCGTCACATGCGAGAGGAAAATCAATAAAGTGTTGGTTTATCTTATTTTCTCGTTGCATGGACGGATGCGTTGTTGGTTTTTGTTTTTTTTTGTTTCCTTCTTCCCTTTCAAATATAAATATAAATCTTTGGCGCACTTAAGCCTTTTAAATGATAACAATGCCCCCCAGAAGCAGTAGCGGAAGATGCAGCCGCACAGGACAACCCCTGAGTGGCGCAGGTGCGCACACTGGACGCAGGACACAGGACGCCAATAGCCAACGGACTTAGGACAACGGCATCGACAAAAGTTCCCCCGTGCCAATCCGCGCCACCAGCTGGCGGGACAAATGTGCGTAGTCTTGCACCACCATGCAGCACCCTCCTGGTGGGGAGGCAATGTTCTCGAATTCGAGATATTCCATGAATTTATTATGTCTCTGCTTTAATGGAGTTTCGTTTCATCGAAAAGTTACCCTCGAACAAATTATGAAATATACCACGGAGTCAGCTTTTTGTCGAATTGAACGGAAATTGCGGTTAAAATTTGTTCAAAAAGCCACAAGAAAAATATAAAAATAAAAAAATGAAAGAGAATATCAGAAAATAAAATGCTAGTTTATGGGGTTGGAGGGGAAAGAGCAAAAGTTTTCATTAATTTATTATATTTGTATATCCAAAGAAGTTTTTTGCATTGTGCGGAATGTTATTTCTGTATTTTGGGTGGAAATTTGTGCATGAAGGATCCATCAATTATATTTTATATTCTTTCTTTGCTAATAATTCTCTGACAAATAGGTCTACATATGTACTCTACTATACTCGCACTCACATGCTGAATGCAGACTTCATCTGCTGCCCAGCTCCCCCTAGATGACCCTTTCGTTTGATTCGGCTTCAAAAATGCATTTATGCAAAATAGAATTAGTGCACTAGACCGTTATAATTGTCATATTAGACAGAAAATCCATGAACGACAGCCGACAGGGACAGAGAGAGACAGAGACAGACACAGAGAGAGATAGCCTGAAGTGTCAGTGGACGGATGGACAGTGGAGTGGCCACGATTAGAGGCAGCAGCCCAGACCATACCCAGAAGAGGCTGCTTCCGACCCAGACATGGCAGGAAATTGCTTAATTTAGCGCAAAAATTGTCCACTAGCCAACGAAGCTCAATGGCAGAAGGGCGCCCCCGCCCGAGCAGCCAAGTAGATACAGAAAGCAGCAGGCAACCCTTTTTCACATTTTGGGAATGACACAAATTGGTAGACAGAAAATAAAACTCACCTAAACACTTTCGACAAAAACAAAAACACAAACAAAAACACAAACAGACACCAAAGGCATTCCATGCACATGATGCTGCAACCTCATGATGAGATTCTAGGGGAGGGAAGCTCCAGCGTTTACGCACACACTGAGAATGTATCAGAGGATCCAAGTGTTGCATCGCTGAACGGCTCTGAGCAGGCATCAGACCAAAGCACATCCCATTATTTGGTGCAGGTGCAGTTGAGTCACAAACAGATAAACAAACGCTTTACGGAACTTCTAAACCTCTTCGAGGGCTACACAAAGATTGTGGACGGAGACCAGAAGGATCAGGGCGTGGATTCGGATCAACTAAAGCGCGTTTCAAGTCTTGGTATGAGTGAGGAGACGATCATCCAATCGAATCCCTAATCTATAATCACTTTCCCGAAGATCAAAATGAGCGGCTGTCGGCGGGTACTACTGCGTCGGAACGCACACTTCAGGCCGCCACCTGCGAGGTGAGCATTCAGACGTCCTGGACTCTGCTGGAGCAGCAGAAGAACGACTCCAAGGCAGTAGAGGATGGAGTGTCGCCCAAGGAAAAGCCCAGCCGAGTCCAGCAGCATACCATCCACATCGAAGTGGAGTCGGTGACATCGGCCTCAGACATGCAACGGGCGCCCCTGCACCTCAGATTGTGGCAGGTCATTCTAAATGTCATGAACGCTTTTATCGGCTGCTTATTAATGATGGGCGAAAATTTTCCCTACTTGCTGTTCATTTTGCTGTGCATTTGGTGCCTCTATCTGTTGTTCGCTCACTACAGAAAGTTCTTAACCAATCACATCGTTGCGGTTGAGCCCCCCAGTTAAATGAATTTTGCGCTGCGGTTGATTCAAACTAAGGATCGATTTATCACTGGGGGTGGGTGTGGGGGTGGGTGTCATTTATCGCAACATAGTGGGAGTGCAACAACACATAATGGCGAGACTGCAGTAGAGGGCCGAGGCGAAATCGGTCAACATGTAGCAGAAGCGATCGGCCAGGGGAGGGCGCGCCAACACATTCGGCACGGGCGGCGACACGGTATCGATGAAGATCGTTTGGCGCGTCTGCTCACAGGGTGTGGGCAAGAAGACACGATCACCTGGGATGTTGAAGACGATATCGGCTCTTCCACGATGCGGCTGTTCCGTTTGCACGGCCCGCGTACATGACTTTAGGGCTTCATCCTTGATATAGATTGTGGAATCGTCCTCGGTATGCTCTGTGGGTTGCAGGACACGGAATTAGGGGATGAAGCAATGCAATGCGCTCTCTCTTGGCTCGTTTTAGCTGTTAAGCCATTCTGGGAGAGAGAAACCGAGGGCGAGAGTACACCTCGGATTTACACCGTCCCATTTCCAATCCATTTTCTCTGACTGAGATGCACTGCGATCACTCACCTTCAGTCAGGGCCTCGGTCAGCCAACTATGCCAATTTACAATGCGGTCACCATTCAATTGGAGGCTGCTGTTCATGAGCGTACGGGAACTGGCATCGACGATCGCATCGAGGCTGCTCTTATCGTCCTCGACATAGACACGGACATTGACTTCAACAGCGGCATCGTCCTCGTCGTTATATGGCTGAAAGCCCAAAATATCGAAGAGACGTTGGCAGGTGTAGGACCCGCACGGTGGGGGTGATTTATGGGGGGCAGGTTCATTGACTGCCTTGAGCACCAGATCGCTAATTAGCTGATTAACGACAATGGCGGTTTCTTGCGGCTCTCTGCACGCCATGTAGTATTTAACGTTTACTGATGGAATTTAGAAGAGTTCGAAAATGGTTTTCTGTTTTACAATATTAAAGTCAACATTATTTAGGTAAAATGTCTAGTTTTGGCAGCTGTCACACGGAAATATAACTCCGAAACTTGACAGACTAAAGAGAGCCCTTCAAAATTTATAATTTCAAAATAGAATGGACCCTCAGAGAGCGACGACCAAGACGGATGTGAAAGATGCGTCGGACGCGTCGGAAGCAGAAGAGAGACCCGCTGCAGAGCGGACCAGTAGTCCTGTAGGGGCCAGTCTTGTGGTTCATCTGAACGACGCCACTGTGGGTTCCACCGAAACAGATGTACCCGCCGCTGTTAAAGAGGATGTAGCCGCCACCTTCTGCCATCTGGATGAGATGCCCAGCACCAGTCATCAGGGCGCCATAGAGAAACAAAAGCCGGAGACTGGCAGGTCTGAAGGTCGCCTGAATCACCTCATCGATATGCTGGGCAACTTTACCTTCCGTCTGGACGTGATCGAGGAGAAGGTGCGGCGCGAGGATCAAGAAATCAACGATCCAGAGCAAGTCACAGTCACGGTGGACCCTGGGACGGCGGTGATTATTCAGATACCAGAGATTTGCGAACTGGGCACCCAGACGGCAGTCACAAGGCCGCCACACCGACAGCGTGTGGAGCTGAAGGCCATACCGCCAGCGCCGCCGAGCGACCAGCCCGATACGCGACCACCCTGTGAGCGCACCCACCACACCATTCAGATCCGATCGAACAATAATCCGGCCAATGCGGCGGCAGAGCAGGGCCCACTGTCCCTGGGCGCTCGCATTGTGGGAGCCATGGGGGACTTTGCGGCCGCCTTCTGCCTGTGTCTGCAAATCAACAAGGATTGCATTTTCTGTCTGGGCTTCTTTGTGGCCTTCGTTGTGAGTGCCAGCTTCCTGACAGCCTTCTTCTATCGCACTCTGAACTTCACGTCCCCGGCAGCACGCTCAGCGGGGGATCCGTTCGCTGGAGCGACGGGCTCCTACGATGTGGCCACTCTCCGCTTCAATGGCGGCTACTACTACATATATAACAGACAGCGGCAGCACCTTACTTAAGCATACTTTTATGGGATCTTCTTTCAGGGATTTTACACTAAAATTTAGTCCGAAAAGTGTGGGTGTGGCGTTTGTGTGGTGTTCCCTTTTGTATTTTGCGGTGGCTTCAGCCATCGATGGTTTGGCAAATGTTTAGGACATGCTGATTGAACTCCTGCGGCTCTTCCAGATGCACATAATGGCCAGATCCTTGGACAATGGCCAAATGGGGGAGTCCGTGCATGGGGGATTGCGCTCCACAGATGAAGGAGAAGCCCAGATTGCTGGGCAATTCTTTGGTGCGTTCCATCAGTGACTGTCGATGCCAGTGTGGCAGGATGTGGGAGGAGACCTGCCCCTGGGCCAGTGTCTGGAAGGCTGACTCTCCGCTGGGCGTGGCCGCCTTACACTGCTCCAGATAGTGGTTCAAATCGTCTTCCAAAAGTTCCCTAAGCTCTGGCTTGAGACGCGGCTGGGGCTCTGTGTCGTTCAGGAGAATGCTGGCCAGGGGTCCCACACCCCACAGGATCCAATAGGGATTGAGAAAGCCCGAAATTTTATTGAGCATGCTCAGGGCTTTCGAAGGAGTCGTCTCAAAGCCCCAGGGCTCGGCCAGGATGAGATGTTTCACACGATCCGGAAAGGCCAGGGCATAGGAGATCGCCACAAAGGCGCCCAGACAGTGCCCCAAGAGTATCATCTGTGGCAGTCGCATCTCCTGGCGCCACATCTCCAGGCCCAGCACCATCTGCATTTCACATATGTCCGCCTTGGCCGAGAACATGGGACGAGAACTGCGACCAAATCCGAGCATGTCAATGGCATAGACGGTACGCTGGCTGGCCAGGGTATCCAGATTAAGCAGCCACGAGCCGAGTCCCGAGCCGCGGCCATGCAATGCCACGAGGGGCACATTTTTTGGGTCCTCGGTGTTCATTGCTAGTGTCCAGATCCTGTCCGACTTTCCCACCACATTGCCAATGTCGATATAGAAAGTCTGGCATGGTGTGGCCAGATGGCCGAGCAGATCCCGTTCGGCCTCTCGCAGCTTCTGGTCGCTGCTACAAGACCAAACGAACAGCCATTTGAGAATCCCGCTACAAGGGCACCTGCTCCGAACCAATTCAATCAGAGAGAGAGGTTCGGTTGTCTTCCTGCCGCCGTCGGTTGCTGCCATTCCCAAGGTTTCGTGTTTCGGGGTTTGGAGAGGTTGCTATTTGGAAAAACTTTTGAATTTAAAAAGTCCCAGTCCCAGAACGTCACACGGGAAGAGCAGAGCAGGCCCTGTGTCCGTCCGGCTTTACTTGACTTCGACTTTGACTTCAACTTGGACTTGGACTTGGACAATGGGTCACAGAACACACAAAAAGCGTCGGTCGGGGCCGGCCTTTGGGTGAGGGAGGAAATTGGCCACAAAACGTTCGTCGCCTGCTGTGTGGCAGGAGGCAGCCACACAACTTTTTGGCAAGATGCCCGGGGCACAAAGGAATTATTGTTAATATAGGCAATGCCCCCTCCCTTCCCTCCACAGGCTATTGCCAGCAGGCGGCAGGCCCTGACCGGGGGTCGGTTCGGTCGGTCGTCTTTTGAATATAATTTATTTATGCGAAATATGGCAAATATTTTTCACAAATTCCATTCAACGAAGCTTTTTATACACTTTGGAAAGAAGCAAACCCTTTCCCAGAGACATTTAAAAGTTTGATGCAATTTTATAAAATTTATTATGTAATCTGTTGCATAAAATTACTCTCTATGTATATTCGTATATAAACATTAAAGAACCCATTCACTTATTCTTTCTGCAACAGTTCTATTCTAAAAATCCATCATTAATATTAAATATACTCGGCATATGGTCATCTAAATGTCTGACAAGGCGACAAGCTAAGCTAAAGAACCCCCAAAGAATGTTTCGTGTACTCTTTGTACCATAAGAAGAGATTTTCATTGACTGCTCCCAATGCCATGAAAGGAAAGGCGGGCGGCTGTCTAAAACGGATAAACTGTTTAGATGGCTGATTTTCACCAAATTGAATATACGATAATATATATGTACTTATATTCAGCTTTTCTATGGGTGGGCGGGACTGGAGGGGACAATTAAAGTTCGGATGGAGAAAAAAAGAGATGTGGAATTGGCAAACAGTTTTTTGGACAGTACTTTATTAGACCTGGGGCTGGAGATGGCGCTCTGGAGCTATGGGTACTTTTATGATGGGAGAACGAATGTTTGACTTCTGCAATGGGTCGGAGAACGCGGAACGGAGCGACATGCGGGCTTCCGCCGGCAGGAAATTGAATTGCACGAACACGCGAAATTACATCATTCTGGAACCACGGTAAACAATTTCCTCTCCGTTTGCACACCTCTCCAGCAAAACGCTTTTATTTTATTTCTCTCTCATTTATTTTGATTTTTCTACTTCTCCCGCTGCTGCTGCTCCTCCACAACATTTTCAACCAAATTTTGACAGGGAAATATTTCGTTTTACGTTGCCTAGGTTCCCATCCCCATCCCTTACCCACCATCCCATCCTTGTTAACGGCAATTTGTGCGAAAATATCAATTTCACTTTTTTTTACTCCACTCTTTATTGTACCCTATCTTTTTTGCTAAAGAGTGCTGTGCTTTTGATGTAGTCATTGTTCTTCTATCAGACAAGCGCAAAAGTTCCAAAGATAATCGCCGAGAATCGAAAAACAAATAACATGTCGTGTTAATGAAGCGACACAGTTATGTTCGACTCGAGCACGAAGCGTGCTTACCGCTGGTCTTCTGGAATGTTGCATCCAAAGTTCACACGCGAATGACAATTTCCAGTAGAGTTGGAAAAATCATCCTCTCCTCGTGAGATTCGAATTCGAATAGTTTCAACGAAACTATTCTACGAATGTTTTCGAGTGGAACAACAGATTATCCAGGGTATCTCAGTCTTCGACAGCTCCCCGATGTCAGCAGCCTTTCGTTTTGGATTTGTTTTATTTTGTGTGGGATTTGGGTAAAAGGACTCTTGTGTTTGTTTGTGTGTAGAGGAAAATGGCGACGGAGGGTACAAAAATGATGGCAACAAAAGCAGCCCAAAGCCGGCAATCAAAATGTCTGAAAAACCAAAACGAATGACAGCCAGCATATAGCATATAGCGATCCACCAGATACATATGTACATAGATATTTGAATGCATGCATGTACATATGTGAGGCACTAAAAAAAAGAACTCAGTCAATGTGCCACTCCCACTCGGGGACTGCCACTGGAAGCCCTTTGCCCCCATGTTCCCGAACATCATGGCAACGCTGTCAATTTTGAAAGGATTATTGCCACTTGCCGCTTGCGGCGAACGTTCTTAAAATGTAACACGTTTCAAACAAGTTTAGATACGTGTGTTTTGTCTGTTAGTAGAGTCGAACTCAGAGTCGGGTGTCCGACTCTGCCGCTCTTGTGCCGAGTATATCGTATCTCTTGATATCTTTTGGCCCAACCATCCAGCGCTCGTCTCTCTCTCTCTCTCTCTCACACACTCTTCGGGCCAACGGCTATGTAAAAAGTCATCAACGGGGGCCAGTTTGCCCAGGCCAGGCCTAGGAAAAGCAAGAGCAAAAACAACGGCGGCGGCGACTGGTTTGACGAGCTTTTTTCAATGGGCTCGCGACCAAATAAAATAAAAACTCAGCCCCACTGCTGCTGCCCTCCACTTGGGTTGAACTCTCTTCTGACCAGGTCCCAGCCTCCAGCTCCAACTCCATCTCCAACTCCAGCTCCATGTCCGAGTCCGAATCCGATTCCAATTTCGAGTCTTACTCCCAGCGAAAATAGTCGTAAAAATTCGCGCTTGCCACCAAGATTTTTCGTGTGCTGCCAAACCGAAAAAGAAATGTTAGACTTTGAGATGCTCTAAGCACGCAAGCGAAAGGGAAACAAAAGACGAGACGAGAGTCGCCAAATATCAAAGAATATCCCATGCCAAATATTAACCGGGAGCTGGCTCGGGGGAAGTAGACAATTGTGTGTGTGCGAAGATTGATGGGGAGTGTGTGCTGAGGTCATTCATCATGCGATTCTCTTGATTGGACACATCTCAGGGGTTTCTGATGGACGAAGGTTTCCAAATACATTCATGGACGTTATACATATGTACATGTACATATTTATGCGGGAGGGAAACCCAAAACTACATTCAAATTTGCACATGCTGTTTTTTTTATTTTTTATTTGTATCTAAATTGTTCAAGAACTTTCAAAGTTTATGGCCATCTTTTTGGCAATTTGGTTAAATATTAAATATTTTCCTCAATGCAATTTTAAATGAATTTTTCGTTTAAATTTTGGACTATTATTGGAACCTCTGCACAGCTAGAATTCTGAAGATATTTGTTGTGTTTAGTTTACCTATTAATATTCCTCAGATTTTCGATCTTCTTATGCATTTATTTCATTTATAATTTCCACTTTTTATACCTTTACTCGATTTTTACCCCCCCGTGTTTTGCGCTTCTGCTTGGCCATTAAATGGAGAGACTCTTTGTTCACCCAATTTTTACGACTGCAGAGTATTTAAAACTTTAAACTTTAAGTACTACTCACCTTTAAGAGTCGACTATGCGAGAGTGTGCGTTGGTAATATACATTTGTATGTGTATATATGTGGACATGTTGCATGGATGCTGCGGCTGCGTCTGTGACTGCGACTGCTGCAGCTAAATGATGACGATGGAAACGCTGCTGCTGCTGCTGCACATCCTGGCGGCCATCTTTGGAGGAGGCGAGGAGGGTGGGGGCAAAAGCCAACTTTGCGGAGCTGCCTGCTTTGCCTTACATGTTGGTGGATGGATTTTCTGTCTTTTTGTTTGTGGTTTTTTTCTGTTGTTTTGTTTTATTCGATCAACACTTTGGCTGCATTTGGTTTGTACAATATATAAATTAATTGATTTGGTTAGGCATTTCTTCGATCGGTTTATATTGTTTTATTGATTTACTGCTGGCCGCACGTACGTGATTATAAATCAAGTTTTAGGTTTTATGATGGAACCACAAAAGAAACGAACAAAAAACGCTTTTGAAAGTGACCCACGCAAACGGCAAATAGTTGGGATAAATAATAGGAAAAAAAGACAAATTAAAGTGAAGTACAAAAAATAAAAGAAGTTTAACAACTTTTTTCGAGCAAACGAACAGCTGAAAAAACAGCAACTGTCGACGCTGCTGCTGATAATGATGATGATGATGATGATGATGGTTAATGCGAACCTTTTCAGAGAGCCGGTTTCCAAAAAAATACGACTACTAATCGCAAAACACACAGGAAAATAGAAGGAAAATTCCGTGGGGAAAAACGAGGGGAAATAACTGAACAGACGTCACACACTGGCAGCAGCTGATTTCGAAATGTGGAAATGAAAGCGCGGCCAGAACTTGAGCAAAGGACCTGCAGCCGGTCACTGAAGCCCCAGAGCAGAGCCCCCCACAGTCAGAGCCACAACCGGAGCGGAGTAAGCCCCGCGTTGTGTGGCACGCGAGTATGTGGATGTCAACTTATGTAAAACCGACTACCCGAGACTACGGTACTGCGGGGAGACTCCGAGTGCCGACAACTGAGATCCGAGTACCGTTTTCCAGCAGCATTACTGCCAAAGTAAGTGAGTGCGAGCGGGATGCCAGCAATGCAATTTTGCAGGCCAAAGTTAGGCAGTAACAAGACTGCTGTGGCTGCTGGCTATATGCGAATGCGTGCGTCAGTGTTTGTGTGTGGCGCCTGCGCACTGATCGCACAGCTGACGGGGGCAGCAGCAGCGAAAAGCAGGGCTGGAATGGAGATGCCTATTGGGCGCACATCAGAAGACAAAGTACTAGTCAAATAGTAATGGTATTCCAGTAGCTGCTTTTGATTGGAATTTGAATCGTCGGATTACAGATGTTCGATTACTGTTACAATTTCTTTGTTTTTTTTTACTATTTCCGCTCCATGCACGCGCCCCACAAGTCTGAAGGCTGCTTAGAGTCCGCTCCTGGTCGTCGCACTGTTGCTAGGTGCCCGACGCCGCAGCTGGTGCTGCCACTGCCTCTGCCCTGAGCTGCGTCGGCTGCAGAGCCAGCTGATTGTGACTCGTGTGTGTGCGCGGGTGGGGTCTGGGTCTGAGGAGGGACGCTGCCTGGAATTTGATCGGCAAGGGGAGGCAACGAAAAACTAACGGCTCTTGCGGACCAACGGTGATTCCCATTGATTTCGGGCTCCAAACAAGTTCTAGTCTATAGTGGGGCACATTAAGGTTTGCCCACTGTGCAGCACAGTGGGGACCTTGCAGCCAAACATTTGCACACAAACACACACACTCCATCTCGCGCCCTCCGCTGGCACCAGAGTAAACCTGTTTTTTGTTAAGAACTATTTTTTATCGCCTCTGCCACTTGCCACTTGCCACCGACAGCGGCAGCCGCTAAAACTATTTCACAACTTGTATTTGTTGTTGTTTTATTTGTGTTTGAATTCACTTTTGTCGCTACCGTTCACTGTTTGCCTTTGTTTTGGCTTTACCTTTGCACAATCTGCTTTGCTTTTACATTTTACATGGGACGCGGGCAGCAGCAGCGACACGCGACTGGTCACACTGGTGTGACCGCAGATTTATAAAATCAACCGTCAACCGCTCAGAAATAAACGCGAAGCAAACCATTCATGTTAAAAAATACCGTAAATATACCGCGGCAAAAACAGAAACTTAACCCACTTAGCCCGCTCTATTTAAACAGGTGAACACCATTTTTTCAGCCGCGGAAAATAATCATATTTTAAACACTTTTTGTAGATCCCACCTTATCCTTTTTTTTACTTTCAAACAAAATTACAATGATATCTTTCACCGGAGCTGGGCGGAAGGTTTCAAGTTCCATAATATTCGCGCGTAAATTGAAAAACCCCCTGGTCGACAATGGGTTAGAGTTCTTTTCTGTTGATCGGACATCATATTTCTCGATTTTTATTTTCCGTTTGATATTACTAGCTAGCTAAGCGTCTCACCACTAAAAATATAATTTTATTAGATAAATGAATCAATTTTCTAAAATGGTAGCTAGTTTTAAGTTCACTCTTTTAATGGGTTTTTTAGAAAATAAGGTTTAAACAAAATGGGCCAATGCAGAGAACGTACATTTGTGTGTCTTGAATGACATGTGTGAACGGAATGAAATGTATGTTCGGAATACTGGTAATTTTCAGTTTCAGCTATGATATGGACATTTTATCCGATTGATAAATACATTTTCTACAAGATTTGTTAGTTTTAAGGACTCTTGATACAAATACAATACAATAAATAGAAGTACACTGCACTGCCCAGTTGGGCATGAAATGTTACTTAATTTGAACACTTGCTGCTTGTCAACCGGTAACATGGACACTTATTATCCGATTCGTTTAATTAATGCTAACAATAGATTTTAACTGCTGTGGCTGTTTCGAATGGTCAAAAAGTAAAGAAAAATAGATATCTCTTACCCCGACGGGGATTTGAACCTCAGTCTCCCACGTGCCAAGCGGCTATACGATCGAGGGTTTGCCTTGGGTTTATTGCAAGAAAAAGAAACAACGGAACAAGACGAATGCAATGCTTTCAAATTGGTATTTTGATAAACTTGGTAAAACAGAGATTGAAATCAACGAAAAAATAATAAAAAGATAACAGAAAAGGCTTTCACCTATTATCACGACCGGCAATTGAACCACTGATACTTGGATCGAGGATGTTGAGTTTCAAATTTCTAAGCACATAATTTCGTCTATTACACAAGATACCCGGGTTCAAATCCCCGTCGGTGTAAGAGTTGTTTTTGTTTTCTTTTTTCTTTACTCTTGACCATTAAAAACATTTTTGTGCAATTATGTACATATGTATGTATGTATATAGAACACAAAATTAAATAAAAGCATGGAAATAAAATGATTTATTTGAAAATAAAATGAATATGGGTATGATTAGATATAATGATTTGGCTCATGGCTGGGCACAAGGCAGGTGGGAACTACTAAATAGAATTAGTACATGGCTCCAATCTAGGCATCCGTGCTCGACATTAGCCTGCGCATGCTGGACCCATTGAAATGCTCCGAATGATTCAACTGATCATCGAAGCTATGCAGCGGCAACTGCGATTTTCGCAGCTCCCTTTCTACGGAGCGAGAGCGCAAGTGGGGGCGATTCTTGACGCAGCTGAGTGGTGTACGCTTCGGTGTGCCATGCGGTGTGGTCTTCGGTGTACTTGCGCCGGAGGGTGACGACTCCTTATCCATATAGATCTTGGTCTTGCTAGCGCGTGCCGGCTTGCGGGGAGCCACACGTCGCTTATTGCCCAGACGCACTCGATCCAAGTGCTTGTTTGCCGGCTGCCTTTCCGAGTTGCCTGGAATTTGGGGCTCCTCCAGATTCGTGTCGGTTCCAGCGCTGGCAAACGAGGCCATGCTGCTCTCCGCACTGAGATTGAGAGTGAGCGTTTCCAAGATCTGTTCCAGCATCTCTGTCTCGCGTGCCTCTTCCTCTTCGTCGTCGCAGAATATTATCGGCGTGCGCTCGACCCCAATGCTAGGCGAACGTGGATCATAGTGCCCCTGCGCTGGCGGCGTCCCTGGCAGCTCCGCCGTGCAGGGCATGGTCTCTTCCTCATCATACGGCAGGGAAACAATTTCCAGCGAGCTGTTGTTGTGATGTGTCTGGGGCGGCGTGCCAAAGCTGTCGCAGCTTACATCGCCCGGCTCGGCAGACGGTGGTGATAGACTCTGATATGGCGAATCGATGCTGTTTGCTGCTGGCATCTCGACTGTTGGTCGGGCTGGAGCACGGGTATCCACAAAGAGATCTGCAAATGTATCATCCAGGTTCAGGGAGCGAACTTCATCTAATATGAGCGGTGTGCGATTTAGCTGTGGTGAACGAGGATCGTTCAGAGAGAATCCCTTTAGTAGACGCTTGCGCAGCTGAGAAAATGCATTTTCGGTCGGCGCCGATGGGGGGTGGTTCGCTGTCCGTAGAGTTTGTGCCTGCTGTTCTGGCTGTAAGAACTGCAGCGGAATATAGTGAATCTGTAAATCACTCAATTTAATAGTTATGTTTGTATAAAACTCACATTTAAGGGTGTACGGCAGCCATTGGGTGAGCGTGGGTCGAGCAATGCGTTGTTGTCTTTATTTGGCGTGGTCATTTCCAAATTTTCGGCCTTACAACTCCCCAATCGAAGTTTATTCAATGTTGGCGTATCTGGCAAGTACTCTCCCTCAATTTTTGATGCTTTGGCTCCCATTATGTCGGAATTTATGAGTTTATACTTTTTTTCTGCCGCGCATTTGTTTTCAAATGGCGTCCCTTGAAGGTTGCCACTCGGCGATAATGTACAATTTCCTAACGCGTTATTCACTCGTCTCATAGATGCGTCAACAAGTCCCACTATCGAAGGACTTTTTGTTATAATAATATTTTCTCGTAATACAAAATATCAAACGATATTTTCCCAAAATAGTTTGGATTTTAAATAATATTCGTTGCTCACTCCTTCCCGCTCACTAGAATCTATTAAATTTCAAATTTAAGTGTAAATTTAAGAACATAGGGTATATCCGTAAAGTATCTGTGAAATGCTATAATTAATTTTTCGTACATTTCTTTTTATAGCATGGCCGAAAATTGTTCCGATTATTTTCTTCACAAGAGCGCTGAAAATATCTATTGATAATTTTTAAAATCATATTAATTCACACGATGAAGTAGATTCATTGTTGCGACGTTTCATACCGGCGTTACCGTTAGATACATTTGATTCGTATGGGAAAATTTTCGGCAACATGGTATTTTCCTGGTGGTGACACAATTTTTAATTAGCGATGACACCGTTCTCAATCTAACCTCACTGCCTCAATCTAACAGCACAGCTGTTCTGCCCTTATCGGTACTGCCAGCTCGGTTGAAAATGGATTGGTCTCGGTGCTGCCAGCTAGGTTGAAAATGGATTGGACGCAGCACATTAATGGCCGACATTGCGGGTAATTTTAAATTTAATGTAAATTAAAGTGGATTGGCCAATTAGCCTGGCCTGTGCATTTAGCTTAAGCATAAAACTAAAACTATAAATACATACATGTATATGCAATGCAATCAAAGTGATTTAGCAGCATTGTTCTGCAACTTTGGCACGGAGCAACAATCTGCTACCCGTGGGAGAAAGGATATTATTGAATTGATATATTTTATGTAATTTCAGGCTCTAATTAATGCAAAAACTACGCAGTCTCTGTTTTAAAGATATTAACGAAATTTTGCAGTGCGTACCAATAATGGGTATCGGAACAGGGATACACCATATAAAAAACACAAACCATATGCATGAATAGGTAAAAAACAAGTCAATCTAAGACAAATTCAATAGAAATAATATAAAGCAGCTTTGAACAACAAATTAAACATTAATTGAAGGAAGTAAGTTATAAAAATGTCCATACGCATGCAGAAACTTAGGTGACCAGCAACAATGACGTCACATTCCAAAACACACTTTCGTTTGATTCTTTGGCCGCTTTTGTTTTAACCTTAATATGTAAGCAGGATTTCTAAAAACTAGCCAATCTTGTACAAAATTGATTGAGGAATTGGATAAAATGGTTTTAGTTAGGTCTAAAAGGGCTAACTTGCTAGTAATATTAAACCGAATATCAAAATTATGGAATACGATTTCAATCAATAAAATAAAACGTTATCCCATTGTCGACCAAGGGGGTAATTAGTATTTCCAAGAAATTCATATAACGTTTAAATATTTTACGCATTACAGGTCAAAGATTTCGGTGGTAATATTTGTTTTGTAAATAAAGAGGAGGATGGAGCTACAAGGAACCTTCAGAAACAGTATTATTTTCCGCGGTTTAACAAGGGCTGCTCAACTTTTAAAAGAGAGGAGTGTTAAGTGGGTTAAGTCTCCTTTGATCTCCGGTCGATAACATCGATAACATCAATACAACTCTAACTTGTACAAATGTGTAAAAATTAAAAAGCGAGAAAAGTAAATTGAAAGAGGCCAACAACAAAGTAAGTGTACCATTTATGTAAAGTTAGCTAACATAAAACATTTTCCCATCTTAAAAGTAGTTAGA
This sequence comes from Drosophila subsilvestris, assembly GCA_035043285.1. Classification (NCBI taxonomy): domain Eukaryota; kingdom Metazoa; phylum Arthropoda; class Insecta; order Diptera; family Drosophilidae; genus Drosophila; species Drosophila subsilvestris. The sequence continues at coordinate 6,742,237 of JAWNNB010001719.1, read as the reverse complement.
AAAGACGCGTGTGTTTGAGGGAATGAAATTGCGTGCCAGAGGTTTTGTATTCGTGAGTGTGTGTGTGAGTGTTGTGTATGCAAAAAGCAAAAATAAGCAGTTTTACGTGCATAATCTGTGTGTGTGTGTGTTGTGTTGCCACCGCAAATACACATTAACAGTAGCATGCTTAAATACAGTTGTACCCCTGCGCCCTCTGCAGACATTTTTGTTTATATGAGTGCGGATACTTTGGCAGGACTAGGCATAAATGTGGGTTACTAAAGTGCACTAAAACATACTGCTGCAGCTATTTCTTATATTTCGGACATTTTTTTATTTGTTAATTGTAGCGCAAAAAGTAAACAAATTGTCTACACATCGTTGGCAACGCGCATGTCGTGTAGACTTTCTCTCTTAAATCCGCGCGTGTGTGTGTGTGTGTGTCATATCTGTGTGAGCATAAGCTGAAAACAACAAAATTTCATTCATTGCTCATTTCTGAGAAAAAAATTACACACGATGCGGACGCCGTCGCCATCTGCAATAGCTTCGCTGTATGCGTGTGTATAGTGTACATGCATGTGAATCTGTATGTACATACATTGTGCAACATGTTGATAGTTTCAAAAGACAGCTGCCGTGCCGCCTTTGCCTGCCAGGGTGTGGTTGCCACCTATCTTTATGTTTTATCAGGTGCGTACATAAGTCTCCACACAGCGCGTAACTTGAACATTTCCCTATTAGGTTAGGTCCCGTCCCCCAGGTCCGTGTCCATCTTTAACTGCCAAACCACATTCCAGAGTTCAACATTCTGTTCTTGACGTTGCCGTTTGATTGCCGTCATTGGCCGCGTTTTTTTCACACATTCCACGCGCTGCGCCGTCTTCAAAACACACATGTGAATACATACATACATAGACATCACACATTTGCTTTAGTATACTATTGATTTCAATCAACTTTGTATACGCTTTTCGCTCTCAATCACCATCTTCATCTCTTTCTCTTTTGCTCTGGCTTCGTTTGTTGTCTCTCGTGTGCCCATTTATCAATTAAGTACCGCGTCCGTTTGTCGGCTCATCACCAATTTATACATACATATGAACATAGTACATGTCTGAGCAAACATACTTATGTATATGTGTGGACGTGTACATGTGCATATGCATGCGCGTCTGTGTTTGTAAATTCCATTTCCTGTTTATAATGCTGTGGCACACCCGCTGTCGCCTTTCCCTGGTTTCTGTCCGTCCGTCATTCAACCCTCCTTTGGAAGCCTCCCAATACGCATGGCGTCTTCTTCTTGCTTTGCCACTTCAACAAACAGACTTGTCTGTCTTGTCGACAGCAGCGCGCGAGCGGCCTGGTTGTGTGGCCGCTCAGACGCTGCACAGTGGGCAACAGAAGCTCAAAATGAAGCAAAACGAGAAGGAACGTTGTGAGTCGTCCCGTGACCGCGACTCTACTCTTATACCCGTACTTAGTCAGTATATGCATATGTAAGCGCATGATTAATGTGGAATTTTAAAATATTTTATGAGCTTAAATTTTTTGCTACATCTGTCAACTAAATCTTTATCTACCCTGTAGAGTCTGTATCTCCTCCGATAGAGGGCGCACGTACACGTACATTCTGGCTATAATAATGATCCAATTTTAATCAGATTCGGCATTCTGATAGATATGGTAATTTTCTATTGCGTTTTTAGTTGTTTTTGTATCTCTAAAATTGTGAGTGACACATATTTTCGTTCTTTGTGGTAGCGGGGCGAAACTTTTGAATACACTTGTAGCAATGTGTTATAGCTTGAGTCTTGAAAAAAAACTTTGTTTTATTCCTGAAGCATACGATCTGCCACGAATTTCAGTTTACTTAAAATTTCACTTTTTACATCCACTGTGCCATTGGGCCTCTGACCGCTGTTTAGGAACCAAATGGAATCAGAACACCCAAATGCGACGCTCGCTCTCATTCCCAGCCTGATCCGGCTGTCACTGTTGTTGTTGTCGGTAGCAGCAGCGCGGCGGTGTGTTGAGTAGTACAGTACGTGCCACTTCCTTTACATTCAGAAAAATAAAAATCGCTTGCACACAGACACACACACACAAACACAAGAGCGCATAAAGAGACGGGTCAGACAAACGGAAAGACAGCCAGTTTATGCTGTATCGCTAACAGAAAGCGTGAGCAAGGGAACGGTGTGCTTGGCGTCTGCGCAGAGTGTGTTGGGTTGTTTTTTTATGCTCGTCGTTTTTTTTTTATTGTTCTTGTACAGTTGCAAAAGACACTCTCTCACCAGAATACACACACACACACACACACTCATACTACACTAAAAACAGTGAAAACGAGTTTGATGTCCCGGTCGATATGGCAACACTGTTTAGCTCCCCTCCTTGAGACCAGCCCCCCACCCCACCCCTGCATTCACTTGCTTATTAGAAGAAAAATGCCTCTGCGCATTTGATTCAGTGTTGTTGTTTTTACGTAAGAAGGCCGTCGAACTCAGCATAGAATAGAGGTAGTGACAGATAGAGAGGGAGCGAGAGCAAGAGCGAGAGCATGCATGCAAATGAAACAAATTTGAGAACACACGTTCAAGTGTATGAGTGGTGAAATAGTGAGAGAGAGAAAAAGAGAGGGAGAGTGTGCACGTGTATGTGTCTAATGATTACCGTTACAATTTGCATGTTGTCTAGTCAGACGTCTCGCGACCCAGACTAGACGACCCAGCAGAAGCAATTGGAAAATATTCTCAACCTGACCTTTTATCGTCACAGCCTCGCTCTAATGCTGACTCTACGTTCTATGTATGTATATTTATGTACATATGTAAATTCGAAAAGCCGCTAAATTTATGTATGTGGCTGCAGCATTATTTTATTGATTTTTAATAGTAGATTTGTACATACGTAGAATCTGCAACTGAGAATGCACGTGTGTACGTACATATGTATGTACACATTTGCGTTGTGTTTCTTTGTATGGATTTGCGTGCATTCTGTTGTGTTGCCTCTGGTTCAATGTCCTAACCGCACACAACAAGTGCAACAATATTAACATCACCACCATACAAAATGGAGAAACAAGTAATAACTATAGTCTGCATTCCGACTAAAAAATACCCGGTTATGTGGAACATTTTGTTTGCCAGGAAAGATGCAATTCATTATTCTGGGTGCAGTGATTTTTCTCGACTAAACTTGAGTTACTAGGAGACTTTACATATGTATGTACAGAAGGACATTGGCGCTGATCAAGAATAATAAAATAAATAAAAGTTGCACAGATACAATATACCTTACCGAGGTACAGGGTATACGAATACGAAGAAGGAGAACTTGTAGGGAAATGCAAGTGCAAAAGCGTAGCGTTAAAAATGGATACAGAATGAGGGCAGGTCCTAGGGCAATCTATTAACATTTTCATCATCATCTTTTGTACAGTTGATCTTGAGTGGTGTGTGGTGCCATGTATCTTGTATTGTTGCACAAGTAGGATATTTGTACATCTCGCATAAATACATATGTAGATGGGATTCACAACAAACATGTTTTGTTCCTTTCTCTTCCGCTTCACAGAGTCTGCAGGTCTTACCAGAGAATATTTTATTTGTGGAATTCGTTGAGGTATTCAGCTTGGTTGAGGTGTTCTCCAGGATAGGGAAAGTATCAAAATCTGCTCAGATACAACAACAGACATAACTTCCCAACGACTATAAACAGTTTGATGTCTTCCAACAAAGAGACCCAGACAACATCCGTAAGCTGTAACCCAGAAAATATTGTGTCAGGTTGGCGTTTTCCTCTTCGGCACTTCGTTGTTGTATTGTGTGTGACGTCAATTGGCTTTGGAATGGTGTCGGCGGCCCACTTACGGGGAACCGGCCCGGCTGCAACTCAAAGTGACTCTGTGAGTCTGTTCGACTACCGGAAACGTGTCGTTGTAGTGCAGTTCATATGTATGTATGTATATGTATGATTACAATTGCTACATGGTTGTGGGCGTTATTAAGCGCAAAAATCCAAATGAGGTATCTCCGGTTCGGCAGTCTGGCAACGCCGTGGCCAGCGGTCATCCTTTTTGCTTTGGCATTTTGGCGCGCATCTAACGTATAACTGCATGAAAGGTGAAGGAGAGACGAGAAATTTCCTGAGGAATGTTGTTTACATGCGCGCCTGCGCACGAACTGAATCAACCAGAATCCCCAGTTCCGTGAATTCGACGGCACTAACACAAGCACAGGATGGGGAGGAGGTAGAGGGTCTGAAGTCGTCTGCGTTTCTTCATCCTGTTCGTCCCGTTTGGCCGGCTACCTGCCTGGTTGGCGGGTCTCTGTCCTGTCCTTCCTTTGCATCTTACCACCGCTCTGCGTCGCTTCTTGTTTGTGTGCCTTTTCGCTCCGCCAAACTCGTTCCAGTGGCGTCGGTGGCGGCAGTGGCGGCATGTCAATAACATGTTGATCCTACATCGTGCGAAATCTTGTGGCAACACCAAAACAAAAACAAAACTGCGAAACAAGCTCGAAAGCCGCGCGCCGCATTGTTGTTATTTATGCCGCTTCAGCCTCATTTTCGTCTCGCAGTGAGAGAGAGAGAGAGACACGGTCGAGAGAGAGCAGCCAGAAAAGAAGAGGTGTATGGACGCCTCTCATTGCAGCAGTCTGGCCACTCTGGGGTTTTTTGTGCAGTTCGACTTTGCCGCAACTGAGTTGCCTCTCGGTTTGTTCGCGGTGCGGTTGTGTTTTTGAGCTGCTGCGGCGGCAGCGAACGTTTTTCGCCGTTTTGCCTTGAAAGGCCGATTTCGAATTTGATTGAAACTATATGTTGTTTGTCATTAATGTAAAAGTAATGGTTTTTTGCTGTGATTGTGGAAATTGTCGAAGATTGTATACTTTTCTATATTCCAAAGTGGTCAACGCCCTCACGCGCCCTTTTCCCCCTCCATCCTCTCTTTGTGTTTCAGAGTAGCAGTGGCTGCTATGGCTGTGTGCGTTAGTTTGTGTGAAATGTATGCTTAAATTAATTAAGCACCGGGTTAGAATATATTTTTTAAACCTTTTTCTTCTTTTTGATGTAGATTTTTGCCCGCGCCCCGTTTCTGGCTTGTGCAAAATTCTTAGAATTCTTCACAACATTCCCGCGCGCACACACACACACATGCACACAACACATTCATGTACACGCTCAGACGCAGTGAACAAATTTCATTTACTCATCCCCCGTGAACGCTGCTGGCAAAGAGAGCGAGAGAGAGTGCGTCTGTGTGTGGTCATCCACACACATACAGGCACATGCACTTGAACTCTCATATATACACGCAACACACCTCAATTGGTTGGTGTATCTGCTAAAGCGTTGCCTCTCGCTCTCTTTTAGCATAAAACTGGCAAGACTTGTTTTTTTTTTGCTCAAAATACAAAAACCGGTAAATTTTTAAAATTGCACAGTGAGAGAGAGAGAAAGACTTGAAGAGAGCGTTGCTTGGGATTTGTTCTTGTTCTGGAATTTCGCTTAAACCATATTTTTCACACACTTTGCTTTTCTTACAGTTTTCTAAACACACACACATACAAGCGCCAAAAGAAGAGGCAACGAACTCGTGCAGCGACGCCCAAGAATGGAACAGAGCAAAGCAACATGAAAATTACAGCAACAACGAACTCTGAAAAGAAGTAGAGAAGAAGACAAGACGCCGTGCCGATGCAGATGCCGATGCCTCAGCCGCAGCATACAACAGTATTTTATTAGCGAGTGTTGTTGTCATGTATGTATGCACGCCGTTTTGTTGCTTCTAGTATGTTGTTGTTATTCTTATTATTGTGGTGCTTGTACTGTTGTTATTGTACTTTTTGTTTGCACGCATTTGCCATTTAGACGTAGGTGTTTTCAGTTTTACGAGGTTGTTGTAGCAATGAAAACGATCATCGAACTTGTTTTTGCTGTTTTGTGATAGAAACGGAATCAAAATGAAATGACGAGCCGCTGATCTTGACCTACACGCTCGCAAGTTCAACGCAATTTATATGGTTATTCAACTTGCTTTTTGCGCATATTTCTGCCTACTTCCTCTCGAAGAAATATGTACATATGTACACACACACACACACGTTTAATTCTTATAACGGAAATTTTAATAAGCTGGATGTCTGCTGGGTGAGAAAGAGAGAGTGCAGCAATGCTGCGATTGTTAACTGTGAAAACAAACACTCACATCCCACACACACACACATGCATATACATATAAATATGTACCGTATGCATATTCATCTCACATTTCTCGATTGTAATTAATGTATTTTTGCGACGTGGTTGCGCGTTGATCCTCTTTCTTATCACGTCAAATGACAAAGAATTTGGCGACAAATTGCTACTGGCGCCAAAAATTTGTTGACCGTTTTGTTGTTGTTGTTTTGTTTCTGATACCTAGCACTCGTAGAGTTCAAAGGGTATATTTTCAGTATGTAAATAATACACATAAATCATTGACCGATGTGGATCTGTTGCTTAAAGTCTACCATTATTGTTGGTTTGCAATTGCATTTGAATAAAAGTTTTCTTATCAATGTACATATGTATGTGATAGATTCTTTACGTGTTACATGCATATATTATTACTGTTGAAATGTCGAAAATTTGCTTAATTTACTAATTGTACGTACGTATGTGCCTTCTGCCGCTGCCATTCATGTCCATTCATATTTGTGTATTATCGCCAACCGCATCATCATGATCATGTTGTTGTCGTCGATTTTTTTTTGTACATTTATTTATTTATGCCGGTGGCGGCAAAAAAAGTACAAGTCAAAGCCAGTCCGTGGCCGTGAGAACATGAGAAAAGACAATCCTAATGTGAATCTCAGCCGAGCACCATCTGGGGCGCTCTGGCTGTCCAAAGACATCGAATCAAAAGAAGCCTAAGGTCTCGGATCCGGGTCCGGGCCAAGGAGAATTGTGTCATTCTTCAAAGTGGTTGTGAAATGTTTGCCTTTTTATGCCTATTCATATCACAGCCAGCTTTGAGGAGCGACACGATGCTCAAGACAAGATGAATAAATCGTCAGACCGTCAACAAAATCAAATCAAAAATTCGAAAAACAGTGCTTATTGTATGTAACGTTGCAAGTGTGTTTATTTCGTTTATATATATCATTACATCAGCATTAATCTAAATTGAAAAATTCTAAAATCCCGCAGTCAATGATCCTGAATCCTATCTACAAACTATTGGCACATTCATGCTGGGCTCACAAAGTGGTTGTGAAATGCATTTTGCTTTGCCCGCATATCACAGCCAGCTTTGATGAGCTCGGCGTAATGTATCGTACATCAATCATAATACGTATGTATCCACCCCACCCCCACATGCAGCACACCCCGACACGCACTTACATCTCTATAAGGATTCTGAAGCGAGCGTTTCGTTCCCATTTTATATTTTGCAAATAATGAAATAATCATATTCTCTTTTCCACGAAAATCAAAACACTTGCATGCGTTTGAAACAATTTTCAGAGTACTTTTAACTCAAGGCAAAACAAAAAACAACAACTTGCATTTGGCCCACGAAATGAGCAGAAATTAATACAAGTGATTGGGTGTTGAACGTCTCCCCAGGACTGTAATGCGGATGACTCATCAGGTTTTCGGGAAAAGTTGATGTGTGAAATTGGTTCGAACGCCGCAAGCAAAATACACAATCGAGTGCAAAATAGTATCCAACACTAGACGTTTTAATTTACAATACTATATTTTTATAATTTAAACATTGAATCAAACAAAAACAAAAATGATGCCACATCTATTATGATGTTGCTTATCTAAGCCTCATCAAGTGGTTGTGATATGGATACCCAACGCATATCACAGCCAGCTTTGATGAGCTAGGATAATCAACGGGAAACAACGTAAATTGAATTTGACAAAACAAAAAAGAACCCAAAAAGTGAATTTGGTCGTGATTCTCATCAAGTGATATGGAGGTACATATACCCATGAAAAATGCAGAAATTGTATCATACATACATATGACGATCCATAGCTGCGGATCAGTTTTTGATTACATTGTCTATACATAGAGTACATACTTCTGATTTAATGCAGTTATACTTTTTTTATTGTTTTAGTCGAGTACACAATTCTAGAGCTACACATAAATTACATCCTATTTGTCCTTACTAATGCCAGATATCGTCTTTTCCGCAGATACACATGCGCCCTATTAACTGAACATTTATGTTCAAACATCAGCATATGTAGAGAACAAACCACACAATTCAAAAGAGCCCTGACGACGCTCTTCAGCGGAGAATATACATTTTAATTTATTTTGTGATAGTTTCTAGTTTATTTATAAGCTTTAAAGAAACCAAACAACGATTACAAGCCAAAAAGAAAACCAATATAGAAATATCCGAAAATCCAGAAACGAAACGAAACCCAAGCTGCAAATTGTAATAATAATAATGATGCATTCCACAAGCACAATTTGTGTGAAGAGGATCTACAATATGGGAAGACCATATCTTCTGGCCTTGCTGTTGATCGGCTGCCTAGCATATCCGGCCTGCATTGAGGCCTGCTCCAGCCGCACGGTGCCTAAGCCGCGTCCTTCCATATCGTCGTCCATGTCGGGAACAGCATTGCCGCCTACTCAGGCCCCAGCCACCACAACCACTGTGCGCACCACTACGACGACAACCAGGCCCAACATAACATTCCCCACGTACAAGTGCCCAGAGACATTTGATGCCTGGTACTGCCTGAACGATGCCCATTGCTTTGCCGTGAAGATCGGCGATCTTCCGGTATACAGCTGCGAGTGCGCTATCGGATTCATGGGTCAGCGGTGCGAGTACAAGGAAATCGACGGCTCCTATCTGCCCAAGCGTCCGCGTCCCATGCTCGAGAAGGCCAGCATTGCAAGTGGTGCGATGTGTGCACTGGTCTTTATGCTATTCGTATGCCTCGCATTCTACCTCCGATTTGAGCAGCGTGCTGCCAAGAAGGCCTACGAGCTGGAACAGGAGCAGGAGGAGGATAATGAGTACGATCAATGCGGCGATCCGAATCAATGCGAGTGCTGCCGCAATCAATGCTGTGCTGCCGGCGACGAGCCTCTCGTCCAGGAACGCAAGTTGCCCTATCACATGCGGCTGGAGCATGCCCTAATGTCATTTGCCGTACGACGCAGCACAAAATTGTGAATGAATTGGACACGGACAGGAATATGCCTTGGGTAACAGGAACTCTGTTCCATTCAACGAATTTTAAATGTGCTTTAGTCAAAAGTCCAAATTCCTATTTACTAATTGTTAATTGTAAACTGTCCACATGCTGTCCACAGTTCACAGTGAAAAAGATCTTGCTTACGAAAGAAGATAATTCCACTTTATCAATCCAGACAAATGCATACTAGAGCAAGCCTTTGTATTATCAAATCGAATGTATTTTACTTTACGCTACCTTACGCTAGCTATTTATTTTATCCTGATATACGTATCACACACACACAAAAAACAATGAAAAACACGCACCAAGTATTATTTATTGCGAGAAGAAATATATATTATTTAAACAAATTCTGAATAAACATAAGAAACTGCACGATGCATATGAATGAATGTTAAAGATGTTGTCTTTTTAGTTACCTTAGTACTTAGTACTTTACTACTATTTCTACAAATTTGTACTTTAACAAATTGTAACCAACAGATTGCCTTTGTTGGAGTCGACACATTGTGGGGCTTAGATGACCAAATACAGCGGATGTCCCGGGCTATGTTGCTTTTCAACATTGATCCAACGACGACAGAGAAGAGACTGACACTGAAGCCGTTCGATGCGAAGCGAAACGACTGTTGTCATCGTTGGTTTTAGCCTAATGAAATCACACGTACCGTAAGGTGCGTTTTTGAATTGTTTCAGCAGAGGGCTACTTTATGGGGCTGGAAATTCCTCCTTTTTTATTGTCATATAGTGTTTATAGGAAAGACTATCAATTCGGTTTCAGTACTGTTCAAGATAATACTTAATTATGACGGTTCTTTATCAAGACTGACCAGACTGACATGCTGTTATTTTGAAGGGGGGGATTTATAACGGGGACGCTGACAGGCGTGTGTGATTGAGTAATACCCAGCGGGTTTTCCCAGATGCCAATGAAACACTGCCAAACTATTTGCACGTGTTTATGGGGCGATCACCAACGATAAGATAAGCTCACTAAGTAGATCCCATAAAATGTTAGATAGGTCAATATCCGTCTGTCATTAAATGAAAGGCAGTGGGAATTAAATTATGAAACAAATAATATTTATGTACATTCGATTAATTCGTGGTGACATCTTGCATCTTAAAACTGACGCGAAATGTTTTCACATTTCTGATAGAGTGCCTTCATTGGGCCATAGCTTGACAGAACCAACGACGTGAGGGTGAGGCACTTCATCAGAATCTGAAAGTCCGTCTCACTGCGACTCGTAAAGTAACCCGTCTGGTAGCCGTAATACTGGGTCACCAATGCAATGACAAAGCAAGCGAAACCCAGAAAGTTGTGAAATGTCTTGTTCAGCAATGGGGTAATCAGCCTTTTCACGCGGGCGGAGAAGAGTGCACTCAGGCCAGAGGTCATGGCCAGTATGCACAGTATAAACGCAGTGAAACCTGTGGGGGGAAGCACGAAATTCTGTTCATCACTGGAAATTTCATTCAGCTGAGTGCTCAGTACTGAGAGATAATGGAGCAGACGCATTCCCTCTCTTATTGTGTCGCTCTGTCACAGATTGTTCACTCACCCAGCTTTCCGTGCGTAGAGTGCAGAGAGAAACCTTTCTGTATCATTTTGATTAGTGCTCCAGATGCTCCACAGCATCCGCCCAGTGTTAGGACTATCCAGTGTATAGTGGTTTTCGTATGCCGCTTGTAACTATTTGTGAGTACATTGCCGCCATAGTGAATCATGACACCCTCGGCCATAAAGAATGAGAACTGTATACATGGAACGAGATGATCTTTAGATACTGCCCAGGCAATTGATTCTTCCCACTAACAGTGGAGTAGTTACCCCAATGGTGACCAGCCAAGCATGCAGGCTAGTTCCTTCTAGGCCAGTTCGCAGTGTCAGATACGAAATATAGATGGTCACGAAACCAATGCAGATTTGATTGAGAACGTTCAGAAAGTACTCCAATCTCTGCCAACGGCTCTGTGACTCCTGCGGGGACAGTGTGTTGTGGGACATTTTTGAATATCGTCGCGGAGATTCGATTAACACAAATGAGGGTAGTCGTTGAGTCTCCGCTGGTTTCGTCTGGATTGTGCTGCCGTAGTCGACAACTCGCTGTGATCTACTAACAACCGGCTGCTCGGGCTCGGCCATGGTACGCTGATTTTGTAGTTTCTGTTTTGAATTTGTTCTAAGCTCTTATCAGTGAGTTGACATAATTGTATTTTCGTGTTTAATATAGTAAACTGTGAGTACACGGTACATATGTACCAGTGCCGTTATACTGTTCCCAGCTGATAAATGTGTCTTGCCTCTCATCAGACAAATTGTTGTAAACATATATATTTATTGGTACCAAGCGGCAAAAGACCGTAAATTTAAAGACCGATTGTAGTTTATTATACGGCCAACAAGCGTCCCGAAACGACCATTAAACTATGTCCGTCCGTCCGTTCGTAATTGATTTAAATAACCGCTAACAATGTTTGAGTACGACTGGCAAAGCAGCGTCACATTAGCGCACGCCGCTCCGCTTTTGACTACAACAAAAAAACACTGCAAATTTCTATTTCAATTCGTATCGGTTTCCTCTTGGTGAAGTGAAGCTATTCAAGTGCTGCGCTCCGCTGCTCATATGACAATCAGATAACAAAAACCGCAAGTAGACCTTCAATCGTGATCGATGCATTTGTTTGTTGGCCGGTAGATCCGAGCTATAATACAAAATAAAATAAAAATACAATTTAATGCCAAACATAATAATTAAATAAGCTGACTAGACATTGTTTAGTAAGTTTAATGAATGAATGATCTTACCATTCATAATCGGCAGGAAGCATATTATTTAGTACGTCTGACTAGTAGGCTAGACTACTAGGCTAGATACGCGCGGGGTATCTCTTCCATTCTACTTTATGTTAGTCTTATTGCTCTGCTTTCGCCTTCGTCAATGCCTTGGCCCGCTGCGAGTCGAGCGACAGAATACCGAACAAAAATATGAAGTCTGACGACGGGAATAGGTGGTTCAGGGCCGGATTAGTCCTCAGGCAGTTGCCTAGGGCTAACAGAAAAATTGGTTGAACAATCAAAACTCCAAATAATGAATGAAAAATATAATAACCACTGAGACCCATACAAAATAATCGAAAAAACAAAGATTTTATTTCAAAGGAAAAATAAGAGAACTGGCGTGAAAAAAGTAGGGCCCCCAGATTGAAGGGCCGGCCCTGAACTGTGCGCTGCGCTGTCTCGAACATTGTCGCTGATGAACAGACGAAGCCGATTGGCAGCGGGGTCGCGGTCAGAGACGAGGCATAGCCGAAAAGAGAATTTAAACCCCGCGCGCTTCCTCTGTCTATAGGGCGGACCGATAAGCCTCGCCATAGAACAGTTTTTTGGTCGCTCATGCAGCATCTTGGTATTTTATAGTCTTTGCTACTAGGCAATTCAGGCTAAGTATGCACATATGTTTTATGGTACATTCCTGTGGGGTAAATACAGGAAATTATGTGCTGCATGTCCGCTTTTATAGGCTGAAAAATAAAGAAAAACAAAAGTTAAATCGTTTCAGTCATATATGTATATTTATTTGTAACTTAATTAATATAAACATAAATTATAGCTTAAAATACGGATGTACGAGGAACATATAAGCACAGAACTTTGGAAAAGCATCCAGTTTAGCTCTTCAAGCTGAGCACTTTCCCGTATAGCGATTTGATGGCTCCTATGCTAGTCAAGACCATGGACACAAGTGTGGCCACTCGCATGAGGATAACAAAGTCCTCTCCCTGTCCTTGGAAGATGGAGGTCTGTGCGAATCCATAGTATTGGGCCATCATGGCAATCACATAGGCAGCAAAGCCCAGCGTCACATGAAAGGTCTTGTTGATTAGCGGCGACACCGCCCTGCTCATGGCTCGGGCCAGGACGGCCGCCAGTCCACTCAGCAGCGAGATTAGGCAGAGGAGGAAGGCAGCAAAGCCCAGGCTGGCATGTGTGGTAACGCCAATTGACCAATTGTCGCGAATCAGTTGGATGAGGCAGCCGGCCACACCCATCCCGCCACCGATCACTTGCAGCACGACATGAACGGCCGTTTTATACTTGCGAGTGTAGCGCAGAGTTAGCCAGCTTCCGTCGTAGAAGCACATCATTCCTTCGGCCATGAGGAAGATAAATCCAAAGGTAACCAGCCACGCATGCACGCGTATGCCAGCCAGGCCCTGGCGCAGACACGTCCAACTGACCCAAATGGTCACGAAGCCAATGCACATTTGATTGAGGACATACAGGGCCGCTTCAATGTGTTGGATCACTGAGGTGTTTTGACTCGATTTCTTCTCACCCATGTTGGGAACAATTATGTAAACTTAGTCTCCGACTTATTATTGTTAATTTCGAAAGGAGTAACTTTGTATAGTTCAAGGACCTAAACTTTTTGATTCCACTTTCAATCATCTTTCATGTCCTAGAAAAGGATAACTACAAAATTTCTTCTACCCTTGCAACAGCAGCTCCTTTGAACCGTTTTACATAAGGTTTTTCATTCAACTATATTAATGAAACGGTGTAAAGGTTTTTATTGCCTACAAAAATTGAGTCGATTTTTTGAGTGCACTCAACTGGCAGACTATTTGTTTGCTATCGTTTCATTCTAATGCCTTCTACTCAAAGGATTATACTATATAATTGATAGGAGGCACTGCACGTTCACGTTCTCATTGAGCGTCGACCATCGCCAGTGTTTAAACGTAGTATTCCAACTATACGGGCTATCCATTCGCTCTGTCATGATGTAAGTACCAAAGATTAGTTTGGGAGCAGCTCCCCATTGGAAAGCCTTATGCGCTCCGACGCACGTTTGCCATTCCGGCTCTTAGGCATGAGCCCGGAGCTAAATATAGGCACGTTATTAACAATAATTGGAGGCACATTTAAGTTGAGTAGTTAGTTGCTCAACTTAATGAAACACATGTATTTCGATTAGGCCGCAAGTCATTCTTTCCTCCCTCCTTATCGAAATGCAAAATCGCACGTACCGAGATAAGGTTTGCCCGACATTCACACTGTCACACTCACACTCGCAGTTCGTTGGTGGCTGAAAGTTGTTTCCATCCTCTGGCAAAGCGTCTGTACAGCCAGTCGGTTGGATTTTGGTTTTAGAGCATTAATTGAAGACTCTTATCTTGCGCGAATCGTCCTGCAACTCTGGTAGAGACAGAAAAATAGGAACACGACTGATATCTATCTCATTTTACTTGAGATAACTCGCAGCTTCCTTGCACGTAGAGTCTTCGCAAATGCCTAATGAGAGCCGTGGAGGGAGAGATAGGGACATGTGTGGACTGGTCAGCATCATCGTCACTCATCAGCGTCAAATTTGCAGCAACGTTCACAGGTAATTAGTCCATCAAACGCATTTGAATTATAATATGTATATGGGATATGAGAAATGGAACATATTCAAAGATGTTGTTAATTATATGAAGATGCGGCAACCGATGGCACTTGCAGCATTTACACGCACATTTCTCATTTAATTCTGTGGTTTTCTTCATTCACAAATTTACGATTAGAGAACAAACAACATTTATTTACATGCAAAGTATCGCATACAGATCGAAGCGAAGCGAATATATATGTATGGGTATGTATGCCTTTGTTTTTTTTTTATCAAATCTCGAACCTTATCCTAATTGAAAGTCACGACATACATTTATACAATACATAGTTATACTTAAGTATATATGTATCAATTGGGGAAAGGGTTTAACAAGTCAATAAAATACTATCACAGCCTCATCCGACAGAGCTCCTCCTCGAAGCACAAAGAGGCTGCCGCACAACATAACATAAATAAAGCAACCTTATCTATAGAGAGTACAAAAAATTAGACTGGGGAATTACCGATAGCACGGTACATACTATACTACTCCTGTCAGTGCGGCTCATCGTTTGGATGAAATTTATCTGTTAGCATAGGCAAACACCTAGACCAGTAACAATCTCAAGGGGGCGGCGTCTTATCGCTCCCCACTGGCTTCGACAAGAAGTACATAATCTTCAATATCTCACTAAACTTTGGTGTATCTCTGGGATGGCGCTTCTCGAGGCCCGCTATCTGCTCGAGAGCCACCTCCACATCCACAACATTGCAGAGAATCGATTGCAGTCGCTTGGGAAATTTACCGGGAGAGTCCTCAACCCGTCTACGTGTGGTTTCCAACATATCAAGCTGATTTTGGGGCGTCACCTTGTGGTAGCTGACCACCAGCTGGGTTAGCTGCGGCAGCTTGTCCGCCAATAGAAAGCCATAGTCCTGGGCATCGGATATCCCCAGACGCTGCAGACGCTTGGCCCCCGCACTCTGCAGGATAGTCTCCTCCACTTGGTGTCTGTTGGCGGTGAGGTCCAGATGGGACAGCGACAGCTGATCTAGTATCTCTCTTAAGTACTCCGTCTCAATGGAGCACTCACGGGCGACCAGCGACTCGAGTTTGGTCAGACCGATAATGTGCTTGCCCGTCACATAGGCGCTGGACACGCTCAGACAGCGCAGTTGGCGACAGTTCTTGGCTATGGTATTGACCATGCTGTTGTTCATGTTCTCATCTGCAATGCAAAGCTCTTTCAGATTACTAAAGTCGCGGCGAAGATAGAAGCTCAGTTCGGGGCGCTTGAGGTGGCGTCCCAGGTACGAATCGAATGCCCTCGAATGCACATTCCATATGTAGAGCTCCTCCATGGCGGCACTGGTCAGCTCAAAAAAGTAGATGTAGTCCGTTTTGCTCAATGGCTTCAACATGGCATCGGACACGGAGACATTCCGATACCGCGGCTTCCTCCACACAATCAGGCAGAGCAGCTCCCGGAAGCGTGGCGACAGCCGGCACATCTTTATTTGATCCACCAGTGGCAGGTACTCCAGTATATGGCACACACAATCGTCGTTTAGCGTCTCCATGGCGAAATATAGCAATATTTAACACAGTTAAATTGTTTTTTTAGAATTGCGTTTTGTTGTGAATTTCATCAGCTGCTTGCGGTGCTGAAAAATGCTGCCAGAAATTTTACTGGAATGATGTCTGACCTAGACAGGGTAGCCCACGCACAGTGCTATCATATTCCTCAATTTTGATGTTCGGTGTAATGTTACAAGCTAACTAGAGTTTTCAGCGCTAACCATCTAATTTATTCCGATTGATGAATCAATTTTCTACAAGATTGGTTAATTTTAAGGACTCATTCTATGTGATTGTTTATAAAATACCGTAAAACACAAACACAGGTTTTTGCAAAATTTGTGTATATTTTAACAGCTGCTTGTAGTGCTGGAAAATGCTGCTAGAAATTTAGCCAGAATTCGTTTGTTTGGTCACACAGTTAAACTGCATCTGTAGGTTTAAAATAAAGGTTTTGATACAAATTGCGTTTTATTTTGAGAAGTACTAGCATTTAAATGTGCAAAGAATTTTACCGATCATAGGAAGCCATCGCACGCCTAAATCGGCCCACAAATAGCGCAGAAAGAGAAGATATTAATGTCTGGACAAAAAACCTTGATCCTTGGTTCTTATAGGGACTCTATAAAATAGAGGATTTCCTGCCCATCACGGGGACATGCCACTGTACAAAAACCATTTTTACTAGTTTTTGAAAATGCGTATAACTCTGCCATTTCCTGTCCGATCTAGGCGTGCCACAACTCCTCGTGATCGGGTGAAGGTTCTGACATCAAGGACAATAAGGACATTGCCTTGGAATCGATATTTTTGATCCGTAAAAGTTCTGGAAAATACAAAAATAAATTTGGTTTAATTCTATATGAAAAGTTAAGGAAGTTACCTGAAACCGAACAAATGCTAATCGGAACAGATCCTAATCGGATGAACAACTGAAAAAGTAACGCAATAGAAAATATTATGCGATTTTCACAACTATAAATTGTATTCCTATTCCTAGATCAAAATACAGTAAGTATACATAACCAAAATAAATATATCAAGTGTTCTGTGATTTTATTAAAAAAGAAATGGTTGATTGCCTCCAGGTGTTGTTGTTGTGTTTTATGCTATAGGGAAAATTGATCAAAATAGTTAATTATGCAACAATTACAATGTGCAAGGCCCTTTTAAGACTCCAATTCGCAGCAAAAAGGAAAACTGTTGTCCGCTCTACGTCCTCTTATTCGCCTTGCATACGTATCAATTAACATTTTGAGTGTGTTTCCATGTTCAACTGTCACTTTTATACGCATCATGCAGCATCCGAACAAACAACAAGACCGCCCCCAAGCCAAAAATACCCCAACCATATCGCATTTTCGTTGTCTGACTGACTGTTTCGGAGCCAGGCGGCCAAAAGGCATTGGCTTGGTATGGGCCTCATATGATTTGTGCGTGACCATGCGAAATGTAAATTATTTATGTATTGTGCGTCCGTATATAAGGCATTATCCTAACAAATGTATTGAGTTTTGCTTCTTTCTGACAGTCCCGACGGGTCCCGTTCCCGTTCCCGGCCCGGCCCGGCGTCGCTTTCACAATAGCGCAAAAAATAGCCAACTGTTGGAGGCACCCTTGTCAGGGCAGCATTGGACAGCAATTGATTGGCAGTAGGGGGGGGAAGGCTTGAGTGGTGGGGGAAGCATAAAAACCAACAAAAACTGGTGTGATCAGAATAACGAATCGGCAAAAAATTAAAGTACACTTTTAAAATTTGCATTTCAGTTATCGTAGATGCCATAAGAACTATCCTTGAATCGGTGCCGAAAATTAGGTCACTCAACCCAAATCATGCTTATGGTAATCTGACAGTTTTATAGATAATACATACACACACACACACACCACATATTACAGCCTAATGGAAGATATGACCTAAATGGTTACACAAATGTCTCATGAGCCTTTGGGGGAATGTTAATCATGTGTTTTATAAAATCGATTAAATAAATCGATGAAGAAATACGAAGACTTACCAGCATTTCCGTCAAAATGCTATCATAATCGATCTGAAATGTTGTACAAGGATAAACTATCCACCAGTCCAAGGCATTGTCATTGCCACACTTCCTCCCATAGAAGGCTATTGTTTAAATTAGATAATGACTCTGACTGGCATACGTATAGGTCATTCCACCACCGACTGAATGGATTTTCCCATGATGGTTGCGTGCTTCTTCCTTGTCTGCCCCCAGCTGTGGCGTGGTTCTCAGGTTTCTCTATTTAAGTGGCCCACAATTTGTGCTAGCCGTTTCCATTGTTGCGGCTTAATTATGAACGTGATTGAGCAGCCATGCATTATACATATGTACATCTGTACATACTCGTATATGTGTTTGTTCCGGAGAACCGCTTCCTCCCACATAAGCGAGAGTTTCGGCTAAGCGGCAATTAGACGCTACGCGAAAGTGCTCCGATAAATTATTAGCCGCCAAAATGATGGCTTTTAAAAACCTGCCACCTTTTCATATCTGGTTCTTTTTGCAAAAAGAGTCTCACTCAGGCCGAAAATAAAGGGGGAAAGAACTGTATAAAACGACATCAAATATGCAACACTTTTTCTTGTTCAGCGCCTTGGCGAAGAATTGGCCAATTAAGTCGAAAGTTTGCCTGCTTGTAGCAGGAAGGTTCCGTCCGTGGAGCACCAACACCCACACCCACATCCAGCTCTTGGCTCCTGTCTATTGGCCCGGCTCCAGCCGATGGCCATTGCATGCCAGGCGCACATTTGGTGGCCATTTGCATGCCATGACGCCTCTCGGTCCGGTACGGGACTCTTTTCGGACCCATAAAAGAGCGGCAGGAGAGCAGAAGGGAATGGAATGCAGCTCGTTACGTGTTTTATGCAGATGGCCGGGACCCGGACTTTTTCACGGTTTACATTTTCGATTTTGTGCTTTTCGCCCTCGGTTCCCACCACCCCCCCTCCCACCGGTTGGGATTGCAAATTCAATGGAGCACTTTTTGGCCACTGAGACTGAGTGCAATATTTCATTTTTAATTCGGACCCAAGAGGTGTGGATTTGATTTAGTTTGGCCAAATGCCCAGGAAATTGATCGGCATTTTTCTCTCGCTTGTAATTTCGTGGGTTTCGTGTCCCCAAAGAGCAATTTCCAGGGGTAAGTGTGCATTTGGGCAGTTTGGTTAATGATAGTTTTGGGATTACTTGGAATGTTGATTCATGAGTCGCTTTTGGGGACGCTTTATGTATTAGTTTTCGATCACCATTAGAAAATAGAGAGAGAGAGCCAATGCTGCTACAAACTTACTAAAAAAGCAGACAAAAACACTTTTGAGAGTTCTTTAAAAATAAGGAAGTCACCTCAGTACAAAATCTAAGACCATTTCGTACCGCAACACTTTCTGAAAAATAAGAAAAAATAAGCACAGTTAATTGTTTTAGTATTGGTTTTCATGCTTTGATTTATTTTGTGGATACTCTCATTTCTCATGATTTTCTCCGATTTTCTTGTTTTCTAAATGCCTGGCGAAATTATTGAACGTCTCAGCTAATTAAGTCAATGTAATTACATAATTAGTTTAAATTCATATTATTATATTTGTATGTTGTTCTTTTTGTTTTTTTGTTTTAAATTTTTACGTTTTGCTTCATGGAAGAGAAGAAACTTGTTGGATCACAAAGGTTTTTTTTTGCTTTTCGTTTTTTGCTAGGGTTTAATCTGGCTCAAAGGCTCTCTAACGAAAAGGATTAGAAACAAAGTATTTCGAATAGAATTTTAACCACATTAAAGCTTATGTACACTAAAAACAACATAACTAACAATTTGCAATCGATTTCGTTGGTTTAGGCTTGAGTTAGGCTAAGGATTTCATCTATTCTTCGTTTGTTCATTTTTCATTTTGTTTTGTTTTGTTTTTTTATAGTTTACGGTAAGGCTGAAGACAGAGTATTAAAAGTGTTTTTTATTATTTAAGAGTAAAAGTTGTTTATAAAATATATTTATCATATATCAAAGTATAGTATTCATAGTTATCCATAGGCGTATATTACAGTTTACCTTTTATACAGAGTCACCCACAAACCACCGAGTTTGCACCCGAGTTTCCACTTGAGCTAATAATATTTTGTTTGTTTGCTTGTTTCGTAACAGTACAGAGTATTGTTTTGTTTTGTTTTTGGTTTTTAAAGGTTTTTCTTTGTTGTTGGTTTTATAACTCGAATAATGCAAACGCTTGATCCACTAAACGAACTAGACTACTGTATACTCGTATATATAGTTATTTGATTCTATTCTTGTATATATCAGAATATCAGTAGGTGTATAATTTATGTATATATATTGTATTGTATGCTTGTATAATTACTAAATGGTATTTGAGTCAATATTCATTATGTCGCATGTCATATGTCATATGTCGTGTGTCGTGTGTCTTCTCTATGTATATATATTGCAAATTTCACTAATATCTCTACTAGAATTCTCCATATTCTTGTGTATATAAGTACTATATATGTATGTATATATATAGTTATTAATTTTCCACTTGTTTCCTTGGTAATTGGTCCTTAGTACACTACATAGAAAGCATTTAAATATTCGGTATCGTTTTGTTTCTTAGAGCAATTTCAATTTCCATGGCACGCATTGGGCGCCCACGACACGGCATCGCACTTATGGCTTCATCTGAAAGGCAAAGGAAGGCCGGACCTAGTACCCATTTAAGGCAAAACACCTTCGTCCTTTCATTTTTTGTCCGTGTGTGTGTCTGTGTTTGTGTGTCAACAGGGGGTGGGACTTGTGTATGTGTGGGGGTTGGGTTGGAAGCAGCAGCAGCTGGCCTTTTTACAGCCGCAGACTCAGCTTTTCTGACATCTAACACAGCTGTGACGACCTTTCAGACTAAAAATAAACACCTAAAACCCACACATAGACCCGTCAGTCATCGACCACCACACCACAGCACACCACACCAGGTGGTGTATCTGTGTGTGCGTTTCCCTTTGTAGCTGTGTGTTTGTGTGTTCCAGCGAGTTAATTGTAGACGGGGAAAACGTAAACCCCCGGACTTAGCCAAACATTGGCATGCGTTTTGCCAGCGTCTAAAAACGCGTAAAAAGCAAGAAACCGCCAGCGACGCACATAAAAGTGTCAGGCAGACAGAAATTTATGTTGCCTTGCAACTTTGCAACGCCCCACCAAGAGGCCTACCTGTGGGATCTCTACGCTATAAAGGGGTAGAGGCAAGAGGGGGGGTTCTCTTCTGTTCTGTTCTGCGGCAGCCGTGGCTTTATTATTAAAATTGCCCTGAAAGTTGCTGGAAATTTTAGGCCATTGAGATTGCTCCTGAGCAGCGAGGATGTAAATGGATATCCACATACTTGTGTGGCACTCGTATGTAAGAGCTACCAAGTTGCTGAGGTGCTAAAACTTCCACTGGCATCACTGCAAATAATCATTTTAAGGCTGCCTGGTAATTAGGTTACGTTTCGTTTAATTTTACTTGAGCTTTATGTCTCATAAAAAGTAGTTTTTTGGACTTGGATTTCCCCAACAATTGCCTGGGGTTTCACCACAATTAGAAGGGTTATCATGGCAATACGATTTAAAGGCTTTCATGCGAGAGATAATTTGTATGTATCCTGTATATTCTTTGCTAAGAACTATAATAAAATATTAATATAAATTGGCTGTAGCTAAGCCTTGGAGATCTACACAGGGACTTTCTTAAATTAGCAACTCCACTGACTTTATTCTCGTTCTTCCGAAACCATTCAGGGCTGTATGTCAAGCCTCCGCAGAACCCAATCCGAGTTATTCTATAACCATACACATATTTTCCAACTGCTGCTACTGCTGCTTCTCGGCTACTGCCTGCACAACCATCATAATCAAGAGCCGCAATTTGCCTGGCGGTTTACTAATTAACTGCCGCTCGCAAAGGAAAAAGTGTGCCATGCCCGAAATCTAATTAAAGCTAATCCTTTTCTGCATATTGCCATATTTTGGAGGGAAGGGAAAATACATAAGTGTGTGTG
This sequence comes from Drosophila subsilvestris, assembly GCA_035043285.1. Classification (NCBI taxonomy): domain Eukaryota; kingdom Metazoa; phylum Arthropoda; class Insecta; order Diptera; family Drosophilidae; genus Drosophila; species Drosophila subsilvestris. The sequence goes on along the minus strand of JAWNNB010001719.1, from coordinate 6,720,023 downwards.
TGTGTGGTAGTGGATCCCCTTCAATTCTCCACTGGTGTTGCCACGCTAATTGGGACTTTTGCTGGGAGTGGGACGGGACGGGACTGTCTGTGCGATGCGGTGTCATTGGCGCCTCGGTGCCTTTTGTCCTTTGTCAACGTTGCCTGCTCCTGCGCCTGTGACAGTCGCAGTTTTGCATACAATTCGAGCATTAGTTTGTCATTCATTTTCTTTTAATGTTTAATGTGTATCGCAGCTATTTTTGACCTTTTTTCCTCATTTTTTCATTTAACTCTTTAGTTCACCTTCGCTTATGGACTAGTCGTTTGGTTAATTCTACTTTCACTACTACTTTCTCCTTTAGAAATTTACTTAGCATTGCTTTGCCTTCGGTTTTGTGTTTCGAAGTTATTGTGGCAATAAAAGTGAACAAAAACGATTCAATTTGTCTATTAAATATTTTAAATATTGTTGCGCGCTACTTACATGCATTTAAACTATTAAATTTGTTTATTTGCTTTCGTAATTTCTTGCTGGAGTTTTTTCCTCATATATTTTCTCCGCTTTAATTTAATTTAATTTTACTTTGGCCATTTTGCGTTTTTCTGCTTGCTTGCTTGTTGTTTGCTTACTGCAAATTCAATTCAATTCAGTTTTTATTCGAAATTATTTTCATGCAGAGCTCTCGTGAATGGCGTCTCTGGCTCCAACATGCCGTTTCATTTCAATTATTTATGCTTTTTATTTATGGCCTGTTGCGTTTCTGTGTTTTTATTCCATTTGATTTAATTAAACTTTACTGCAAACGGACGACAATCTCTCGGACATTCGGTTTAATTTCGTCTTGTTTTTGGGTGGCAGTAAATTTAACAATAAAATGCAATCATAAAATGTGCGATTAAGAGAAATCAAATTAGATAAAAGAGTGCCCTAAAGATATGAGTAGCTATGCAAATGATGACAATCTTTAATATAAAATAAAGTTACTTTAATTCATTTGGAATCATTTTTCAATTATGAGCAAAACTTTATCAATTTAGGTACAATTTATGGGCTCTCTTTACCCATCATCAGCCATTAACAATTTTAACAAATGATAAAAATGTTTTGCTACCGCCCAAAAAATGTCATTTAGAACGTTGTCAAATTTGATTTATGCTGGCAATTTCCGTTTAGGCACACCACTCCACCCACCTCAATCCTCAGCTGGTTCCCGTTTGCCTTTTCAATAAATGTGTTTTTCCATTTTATTTCTGTTTGCTCTTCATTGGAAATTTATGCATAAACTGCATAAGTTATAGCAAAATAAAGGAAAAAAATAAGAAATAAAGAAAGGCAGATTCGGAGAACCGAAGCGTTTAATACCCCTGCAGATCAAGCGATAGAAAGCTTTTGAATTTAGGGAGTATTTTGCAAAGAAGAAAACCAACCGTTGAAAGGTCACACGGATCACGAATATCTTTAAAATGAATATCCGTTGTTGAAATTTCACTCAAAATGGTAATACCCTCTGCAAGGGCATTAAAATGTCACACCTGTCACCAGAGAAAAGCCGCATGCGTAATTTTTTATTGCCTACATTTGTGCGCGCCGCGGTGTGTGGTTCTCGCTCGCTCCCACTCTTCTACGCTTGGTAGGTGAGCGTGTGTGTGTGTGTGTGTGTGCATGTTTTTATCTGTGTCTGTTTCTGTGCCTCTGTGTTTGTAAGTTATGTTTTCACAACCATGTTGATTTTGCTCCTTTAGTCCGCATACTCGCACCATATACATACACATTCGTATTTTGTTTCCGCTTTTATGGGCACACTGGCTTGGCCTTTTCGTGTTCTGCTCTTTGTCATTGCTCTGCTTTCCACTTAGTGATCACTCTTGGCCACTGCTCAGGACTCGCGACATGTTTCCTGTATTCTTCTTTGCTTTTTAATTTTCAACAAAATTCCATTTAACCTGGGAGGTTTCTCCTGCTGGCTGTGTGTCTCGGTGTCTCTGTGTGTTGTTGTTTTTCAGTTTGTATTGTAAATAATAAATCACATTTAATGCAATTTACAAATAAACATTTCGTTCCCACGTTCCGTATTGAGTGTATTCCTTCACTAAATTATGTTTATTACTGCTGCATATCGCCGCCATTGCCCAGGCCAGCCTTCGACTCCGGCGGCACCTGTTGTGTGTTGATAGATAGAAATTAGTTTTCCATTAGATTATCAAATAAAACATCAAATATTCACTACTTTGATAGGCAGAGATAGTCAGATATATAGGTATAGAGAGTTATAGAAGAGGAGTACAGGTAGACAGAGAGAAAGATACATACAGATAGAGTTACATGAAAGACACAATCAAGGCATAAGCAAACATTTAAGTCAAGTAGCAAGTGTGTCTGTGAGCGTGTGTGTTGTATCTGTGTTCTTTGCGTATCTGTATCTTTTTTTGGATAAAAGGAAAAACACATCGAGCAACAGCAAGTCCCAATAAAATAGACACACTCGCACACACATATAGTCGCAACCAAAGAAGAAAGAAAAATACATACAGAGAAAACAGCCAAAAAACAATTTGTTTGAATCAACCAAAAGGATAAACGTGAAATTAGGACCAAGCCAAAAAGAAAAAACTTGCATAGAGCACGATTCGAATAAGGCTGATAGAGAAAAAAAGAAAACTTGCAGAAGAGAGTAAGACTTGGAAGAGGCAAAGGAAAACAAACGATAGAACTCATAGCAAGAGCAGCAAAATAAAGTAGAAACAACTTGGCAAGACAACCCAACAACAAGAAAAGAAATACCAAAACTAAACTCAACTAAATTTAACCGAAATCAACGGAAAGCCGCAAAACTCCGCACTTTGCCACACGCACCACGGTAAACCACCAACAAACATACGATTATGTAAAAGTATGACGCGGGCTAGGGGACCGTAAATGATTCCCGACCCGTAAGCCGTGGGTAAGCCTAAAGTGTAACAAGTGTATTTCGGATTCAACGCGTTTCATATTAAATTAAGAGCGAAACGAACCGGCTAAGTGGGAAACTGGCATACAGGAAGGTGGCGGGGGAGGTTGTAGTATTAGCCAAGTTTTTTCGCCTGTTTTCCACTTAAAAGTTATGAAATTAGCAAAAGAGACGCACATGAATAGAATGGTAGGAAAAGCAGACAGGAAAAAAACATAGGTTGGTGTTATTAATAGTACTATTACTATATGTGGGGGATTTGTTTGTGGTTTTTTCTGCAAGGATTTAAGCAAGGGAAGGAGCTTTTAAATGCAATCTATTTTTATTTTTTTAAGCACATTTAATTCAGCATGAAAGAAGGTAAAAGGAAGGGCCAACTACAAGCATTAAAATGATAAATAATAAACAAGAAATATTTGATTTGAAAACTCATAACTTTCAAAGCAAAAACAAAGAGAGTTTTTTGTCGGTCCCCGGCCCCTTCCCCACAATAAATGGACACATTTAAAGACATTGAAACAGCGAATAAACTGTCAACAGATTGAGAATACGAGTACGAGTATTTCCGAGTAACTAATGACAACGAGAAACAACATCAATGAGAACGAAAATTGAGGATTACAAGTAGAAAACAATGAGAAAACGACGACGAAGGCAAAATATAGTACAATGGACGAGAATAGACAACGACGACTGTACCTAGGTATCGTATCTGAAGGATGTGGGGGTTGTGGAATCAAAATTAGCGCCCATAGAAACTATGAAAGTCCAGGAAATCCATGGAATCTGTTTGATTTTGTTGCTGCTGATCGATCTACACGAGGGAGTAAGGATGTAAGGACAAAATACAGAAACACAAAAGACGGGGGTAACCGAAAAGGAAATGGCATTTGTTGTGGTATTTTTTTGGCGGTGAGTTGGTGGGTGAGATATATATTGTTTTATTTTTTTGGAGAGCAGGAGAAAGAGAGAGTTATATATATATATTGATATAATTGTGGTAGGAGAGTGGCAGAATATAATACAAAATAAAAAAAAACGGTTTGGTATACAAAAAGAAAAGGGGAAAAAATCAATTCAAGGCTCCAGCAGCACTCACCAACTTCTTGAAACAGTCCTCAAAAAAGGCGGTCATTGAGCGATACAGATGCCGCTTAACACCCGACAAACTGTGTCCCTCATCCGGATAGATCTGTTGCTTGTAGAGCACTCCCTTGCTGGTCAGAGATCGAGCCAGGACCATCGATTGCTGTACGTGCACATTGTCATCGGCCGTGCCGTGGACGAGCAGGAACTGACGATCGCGTAGATTGTCCACATACTTGGATAGATCGCTCTCCTCGTAGCCCTTGTAGTTGTCCGTCACGTTGGGGAAACTCAAATATCGTTCGGCATAGGTAGAGTCTGGAGTGACAAAAACAAGAAAGAGTTTTACATTTGGCATGCCTTTTTCACTGTAGTATAATATTACCCACCGTATAGCTTCCAATTGGTAACCGGTGAGACACTTATTCCACACTGGAAGATATCCTGCTGGCCGGCGAGTGCCAGCGCAGCCGTATAGCCGCCGTAACTCCAGCCCCAGACACCCATGCGACGGGAGTCGATAAAGTGCAGATTGTCACGCAGATACTCGCTGACCTCCAGCTGATCCGAGACCTCGACGCTGCCCAGACGCTTGTAGACCTCGTGCAGCAGCTGATAGCCCTGACCCGCGGAGCCACGTCCATCGATCTCGACGACAATGTAATCCTTGCTGCCGGCCAAATAGGTGTTCCAATCGACGTGCCAGCGATCGGTGACCAGCTGAGTGCCCGGACCTGAGTACACATGCAGAATGGTGGGATAGCGCGTGATCTCGTCCTCGCGCAGCACGGGCGGCAGGTAGAGCCGTACCTGGGCATGATAGCCGCCGGAGATCATCACCGGGAAGGTCTTCACCTGCGGCAGGGCGGTCTTGGCCATTTTCTCCTTGAGTCGCGTATTGTTCTGGATCGTGACGAGTAGTTCCAGAAACTGGGACTTGGGTTCCACCTCCACGTTCTCCCCTCCGCCCTCCGTGGGGGGTTCCTCTTGTTGGTTGCTCTGTCGCTTGACCTTGGGACTCGACGGCATGCTCGACTTTAGGCCATAGATAATGGAGGTGGGAACCACTGGGCCCAGACACTCGACCAGAACGTAGCGCGCCTGCAGCGTGATGGGAAACTGTGCCTCGTGGTAGAGGCAATCGCTGGGTGGCGGTGGCAGCGGTGGACTCTGTCCGCGTCCGGGACGCGGCTGCTGCTCCAGGGGCATGGCCGGTGGCGGTGCTTGGGCCTCCACCTCCTCGGAGTCCTCCCAGTCGTCATCCCAGGCCGTGACCAGCTTTGGCGGTGACTTGGTATGACCTTCCTCGTAGCTATCGGAGCGCTGCATCAGTGCGGGACACGTGAGGCAGTCGGGCGTGTGCAGGGCCTGTCCCTGGCGGGCGGGCAGAGCGGACACGCGGTACAGATGCTGCTGCGAGGGCAAGCGCTCCGGGGTGCCCAGGAAGTAGCTGCGAGAAGTCAAACCAAACCGGGTTCAGTGGCATTCCAATCCAACCCTCCCTATCTCTCTCTGCCGGAAGGTACTTACATCCAATTATCCAGCTGGTCCCAGTGTAACAATCGATTCACCTCGTAGGGGCCATGGGTGAGGGGCAGCACCCGGTTATTGTCGATGTCCACGTGCACGATGTGCCGGAAATAGCCTGCGATTATCGATAGCCAGAGACGGGGACGGAACGGAACAGGCATTGTATTACCGGCACCTTAAATCGTTGGAACAAAGCCCAAAGCCCAAAGCCAAATTGACATATGGCTCACTTACCAAACAGGCCGTCGCGTAATGGAGAGATGGCCACATAGATACTCCCATTGGCCGCAAACAGTGGCACGGAGACGGTGTCCACCCAGCCGCGTCCATCGCCACTCACCCGATGGGTCTGCAAATGGATGATTTGGTGCTGGCTGGGGTCATTGGGTCATTTAGCGGTTTCGGCGCACACACTCACCTCAATGCACTCGAACGACGGACTCTTGCACACACTGACCACGGATATGTTCTGGGGCCGATTCAGCCAGACCACAGCGATCTCTGTGCCACTTACCCAACTGGCGCTGCTAAAGTAATGATCTCTGCAAAGTGAAAGGGGGCAGCGCATTAGTTGAACCTGTCCCAGGATGTGTCTTGTATCCACTCACTCATTTGCTATAATTTGCGGTGGTCGTAGGTTCGTGATGTGCACCTTCTTCGGGTCCTTGAGGTCGACCACACGTAAAGTTACTGTGGGATTTTGAGTGCCTGGTTTCGGATAGCTGTTTGCCAGTAAAATAAAACAAAGATTTGTAGTTTAAGTAAAACTGTCTGTTTCTTTTTAGACATTCATTAATTTTCATCCACACTCTCGACGCGACTTAAACTTCTTTCCACCTTCCTTCGATTCCCTTTTTTTCGGTTAGACCTTTTCTAGCAATTTATCAAACGCCATTGACAGGGGCTCAACTAGAATGGAGGGGCACTACTTCTACTCTCTCTCTCTCTCTCTGTTGTTAATATGCTACAGATTGCTTAGGTGGTGGCTTTGGATGTTTTGTTTTTGGCCCCGAAAACTAATTTCAGTGCCCAAATCTGTCATCACACCTAAGAAAAGCGAACAATTGAGGGTTAGAGGGCTCCGTCTGCAAAAAGGTTAAAGCCACTGTCTGACATCCACCTGCCTGTGCAAAAGGTTCAGCCCTGACGTCAGCACTCTCTCTCTCTCTGTCTCTATTTTACCTTATGAATTTTAAGCATTGTGCTAGGAGGGGCCATTAGGTCTAACGACAGTCACCAAAGAGTGAGTGAGCGAGAGAGAGAGGCGGGCATCATTAACACATAATCGAAAAGTGATATAGCCTAAAGCCCCAAAATGGGGTCACGACTTACCGTAAGGATCTGATTTCTGGGTAGAGGTTGGCATACGGATTACTGCCACCCCCCGACGATGAGCCACCGCTTCCTCCGGGCGTGCCTGCAGCCGCTGCAGCTGCTGCAGCCCCACCGGATGATGGACCCGTCGTACCGTACCACGCAAAATGCTGCTCCTGGACGTGCGTGTCATTGAAGGTGGCGTAGAGCATCAGTTGGCCCGTGTCCGACATCCAAATCGCATTATTTGCATGAAGAATTTCCTCTGAAATTCGAAACAAGGGCGGAACAATTGGAATAAGTTGCCCATGATACTCCCCGATCGAATTATATATAGTTCACTGGATTGTGCAGCGTACCTTCGTACAGCCAGTCGGGAATGCCATTGTAGACCACTCCGGGCACTGCATCGTGGGTGAGGCGATGTGCCGTGGTGCCGCGCGCCTCCTTCCTGTAGTATATATCGTAGCTGTGCACCCAGACCAGTCCATTGCCCCTGGGGGTGAAGCGAGCGTAGTGCAGATACGGCCACTCCTCCTGATGTGGACTGTGACGCAGCTTGATGCTCTCGCTATCATTGCGAAACGATGGCACATGAAAATACCTTATGGATGGCCCTCTGCAAATTAAATCACTCACCTGGTCTGTATATCGTAGAGCGTGTATTGGGCCAGATACGAGTGGCGGAATAATTTCACAACATTTTGGGCCAACAGCAGGTAACGCTTGTCCGCCGATATGGTGAAGGTGAAGGGTTCCAGGGTTTTCTGTACCGATTGAGCAAGGGGCGGGAAAATCGTATTAAAATTATAAAGGGAAAATTTCTACAGCCACACACTCTGCGTATACGCAACTTTTAATTAAAATTTTAATGGTCTTTTCGGATTCTCGCACGCAAAAATTGCTGAAGTTTGTACGTGATGCTTGTTGGTGTTGCAAAATGTTCAAATTTTGTGGCATTGTTTATGGCAATTGAATGCCAAATGTTGCCGAAGCCAAAGCCAAAACCAACGAGTTTTCGCATTCAGTTCTGCTGGAAAAGAACAGCGCAACCGCTTGCCTTCTCCAGATTTAAGTTAATGTTTGGCTTTCAGCTATTCATGGCTTACGCTTGTTGGCAAGCAAATAACTTGATCCCTGATGCCCTGATGCCCTGACGACAGCTCGACTACTTGTATTTTGTGGCCATGAATATGCATTTCCACTATGCTCGTCTGACTGCTCATTTCCGCCCTTTTTCGTTCGGTTTCGGGTTTTTAGGGGCCCAGACATTAATTATTTTGCACTCGGCTGGCAGCTGTTGACTCAAGTTATTGCACTTGTTGCTAGATGTTGCCAGATGCATAGCTTGGGCCCTCGAGCCACTCGAAATTCCACTTCTCCAACGTTTCCCCAAAGAGAAACTTAGTTTTGTCCCCCCCATCCTCTTCTATACTGCTTGTTTTCCTTGGCTTTTTCTTTTTCTTTCGCTTTCATTTTGCGTTTGCTTTCCCTTATGCTTTATTTGTTTGTTTTTCAATTTCAGCTCGCGCATTATTCATTTGGAAAACGTTTTACCTCCGTGTGGGAAGTCCGCCCCGCCCCGCCCTCTTCCCGTTTCTTCATTCATATGTGTGTTTACCCAGTCATTGACATAAAAATCTTTTTGCCTTTTATCGTTATCGCAGGATTGAGCGGCGCACTTCTCCACCCTCCCCACCCACACACGCAACGCGATAACTTGGCCCATTTGTTTTGCCTACTTTTGTGTGAGCGCCATAATATCAGTTAACATTGCCAAGTCGAGTGTGTACACTCGAGATATGGCCAACTGCTGAGACTCTCTCCCTTTCTCCTCGCTGCTAGTAGCTCGTCGTAAATAAGACGGGGCAAATATTTGTACTTTCGCCGAGAGATAAGCAATAAGTGGACTTGGACTTCGACTAGGGCTAAGGGACACTGGTCACAAATGTACTTACAAATGTCACATTGGACATGAGGACACGTTCCGAGCGATTGGCTGCATTCAGCAGACAGATGCGGCCCAAATGGTCCTGATAGAGGAACTCCTCGCCTAGATGGAAAAGCGGAAATTAAAAGCGATTCGAATGGACAACGTTTTGTTGAATGATAGAACGTACCATCGATCCAGCTGCCGTTGGCGTGCTGCGGCATGTAGAGGCCATCGACTATGTCCTGCAGCTTGATGCGTTGCCCCTTGACGCGCGGTCCCTCATCGGGGGGCGTGAGCAGCACCTTTTTTGAGATATGTAGAAATTTTATATGTTGTTTTCTGTCCACTCACGCACACAGACACATAGACACAGATGCAGATACAGATACATTTACAGTTACAGAGACACAGATACAATTACAATTACAAAAATTACAATGGACACGCATACGCACGAGCACACACACACACGACAACAAATGGACAACAAATGTGTGGGTGTGTGGGTGTGGAAAAATGTTTGATCAGGCAGCCACAAAAATTGCGAAAAAGTTGGGAAACAAACAGACAGGAGACAAAAAAGAACGTAACGTATTTACACACATAAATTTATCAGATTTTTGGTTTTAAATATACACATATACATAAACATTTATATTTAATGGCAGTTTCCGCTATTCCTTCTCTTTTTGTTTTGTTTTTCGGCAAGCACCCAAAAGTAGGCCACAAAATTTGCAAAATGTTTCAAATTAAACAACAACAGAAAAAAGAAGGAAAACTTTTACCAGCCTTTTTTATTTGTAAATTACACAATTTGTATTGTATTTGTTCTTTTTGTGGTTGGGAGTTTGTTTATTTGCAAATGAATAAAATAACAGAACACAAAAGTTGTGTATACACCGATAAAAATTGCATTTCAGTGTGCACTTTTAAGTGGTTGGGGGGGGGTGGAAAGGGAGGTTGGTTGTGAGCGTTTCCATATTCTACTCTGGGGTCCCTCCCTGTGATGTTGTGGCTTAGAGTATTTTATGCTTCGCATTGCCAAGACCTTTACCTCTGATTCTACCTCTGCTCTGTGTATTTTTCTGCTGGTCAACTACTATGTACTATATATTTCAACTATTTTATTTTCCCTCTTAGTTTGGGTCATTGTTTTGTGTATTTTTTTCGTTGTGTGGCAGAAACTAATGGTAATTGTATTTTACATTTGTTCTATCAATTTTCGGTTTCAGGTTCACCGACTTTTGTCTGTTTGTCTGCAAATGAGATTGTGTTGTTTGGCTGGGAATCTAATTAAGGAGTACATCCATTGTGTGTGTATTTCGGTGTACAATGTGCCCCTGATGGCACCGCAACGAACATTAAAACAATAACCAAAAACCATGCTGTGAGATTGTATAAAATTCAAGCGGACTGGGGGACTGCGGGACTGGGATACTCACCACCGAAGTAACAATCAGGGCGAGGACAATGATGATGACCAGGAGGGCGATGAGGATGCCGCGCCAGTTCCGTTGGTTCGGATTGCTGGAGACCAACTGGAAATAAAGACGGGGAATTAATTGAGAAATGATTGAATGCAAATGCTGCACATAAAGAGCGCCGCCACGTGCGGCTCATTACCACTCGCCTGAACGTGGAGTTATGAACGAGGAGAACGAGAACGGACACCTAATAGGCTATAACAAACTGGCCGGAACCGCAAATAATTGGTTGGCCAAGATGCAATTAGCAAACTGATGATGATTCGGTTTTGTCTGGGCCATTGAACCTCGGCCTCCATAAACTGTTCTACTAGGGTATTATGTCTGCCTGCCCCATCCTGCCCACCCGAAAATGGCTTAAATATACACAACACCCACACGTACTTGTATTCGTATATATTCCGATATAAAGACGTCCTTTGCATGCATACAAAATAGAAACCGAACGAAAACCGAAAAACCCCTTGGAAATCAACGCTTAATGCATATTTAATGTAGTCAAGCAACAAAAGAAATACAGAAAACAGAACCCGAACATACAACAACAACAAATTAAGCACGACACAAAACTAAACTCGCACGCAGCCCGCACAAGTTGATACCGATTTTTATGGGCGGTCCACGAGAGTGGGGAGAGAGTGGACCCCGCCTGATTTCAGCCTAGTCAGTCCATCATGTCCCCCACACACACACACACACACAAAATACAATACACCGCAACCGAATGCCATGCCAGTTAGCTGTGTAATTAATTAAGGACTCGTAAAACTACATACTATGCTGCTCTGCACAGTTCCACTGTTGCTGTCTGTTCCTTTCTGGTCTGTTCGGGCAGATAGTGAAAATATCGTGTGTATTAATCAAGAGTTGCGTGCCGCATTGCTGGGTATCTATCAAATTAATTGCGGGGACATTGCCAGCAACGCTCGGGGATACATATTTCTCCATCAGTCGTTAGGATTCGGGCTGCAAAATTATGATGGGGATAAAGTGACAGAGCAGAGGATGAAGGAAACCTTTAAGAAGCTAAAAATATTTGTAATATTCTCCGAAAGTAATTAAATATAGCTTGAATGTTAGACTAAAGCCCACAACCCATTGATTTTCATCAGCAGAACTTGCCTCAGCCATTTACTCCTTCGAGAGAGAGAGAGCAGGAGGAAGCTCAATTAAAATCGCATAAATATATGTTAGCTTCCCCTTTGCCCATTAGTGCATGAAAGCAAAGCGCGAATCTTAATTAATAACCCAGCAAATATCCTTACAAATGGGAGACAAATGTGAGAGAACATGTGTACCTCCGATACACACGCATGCCCAGCCCCTCCAGTCAGCCAGCCAGCCAGCCAGCCAGCCAGCATGTTTATTTATAAGGACTCCTTTGTCATATGCCCCACCCCACCTTAAAGGATCCTGGGCAGGGGAACCACTTGGAATTTATTGCTGGCAGTGCGGGACCTGAGCGGAGCAAACAAAACTGAAAACAACATAAACTAAACTATCAAACTACAATAGAGACCACAGAGAGTGTTTTTTGGGGGAGCACATTTGCTGCGGGGCTGTGCTCGCCCTCTTTTTCTCTCTCTTTTGTTTTTTGGGAAACTTTCCATAAACCATCGCATCGCTTTCGAGAAGTTTCCAAAATCACTCGCTTTCAGGCAACTTTCCATATCCATTCACTTCTTCCCAGGAACCTTAGTTTTCGCTTACAATAATAATAATAATAATAATAACACGAGTAATGAGTCCTTGTGGGCGCATGCGGCGTATACTTCATTTTCATTTAATTGAAGGGAATTTGTGCTTTACAGGAGGGTCAAGCCATATCCATATCCATCCCTAAGACACTTGCATAAGTGAGCAAAACACTCTCCTTGATTGCTGAAGAGTGAGAGCACTCACTGACTCTCTCTCTCTCTCGCTCTCTGTTCCGACAAGTAAATATGCAAAAATGATAGCATAAATGAAATTTAAACACTCAACTTGATGAGTTGCTCTGTTAGCGCTAAAGGAATTAAAAATAATGACAGTCATCAATTTTGGCAACGCAATGGCCAGCACTCTGCCGCAGGAACTCAATGAGTTCATTTCCTGACATGACGCCCTGGAGGGATATTGAGGGATGGCAGCCATCATCCCATCATCCTTGGCAGCGAAAAAGCAAAGGAAGAGCACATGCGAGCGCCTGCTATTAATTTCTATAAATGTTTAATGCCTTGCTATTAGGCTTGAAGCTTTGAGCCTAAAAAATATTTTTCATTTCATTTCCTAGAATGGGAAAATTACTGCCTGAAGAAATAAGTTATGCTCCAGGCGAGGCTTAAGGGGGCAAAAAGAGATATGGGAGATATGCTCATGTTTCATATGAAAGACCAAGGGATGTGGAAGAAAAGATTACTGATTCGAGGAACTATGAAATGAACTGGAATTTCATCCAGAAGGGAGAAAGCCAGAGGAGCGGAGGCCCTTCTATGGGTACGACCCCGAAATACCAACATCCATCTCCCATTTTTATACCCGTACTCAAAAAGAGTTAAGGGGTATACTGTATTTGTGGTAAAAGTGGATGTGTGTAACGCAGAGAAGGAAAATTTTCCGACCCCATAAAGTATATATATTCTTGATCAGTATCAATAGACGAGTCGATAGAGCCATGTCTGTCTGTCCGTCCGTCTGTCCGTCTGTCCGTCTGTCCGTCCCCATGAGCGCCTCGTTCTCAGAGACTATTAAAGCTAGAGCAACGAAATTTTTTTCCAGACTCATGTGATATCACACTGTTACAAGTGTATTTCAAAATTTCGCCCCGCCCACTTCCGCCTTCACAAAGGACGAAAATCTGTGGCATCCACAATTTTGAAGATACGATAAAACTAAAAACGCAGTATCGTAGAGAATGACCATATCTATCAGATTGCCGAATCTAAACCAGATCGGATCATTATTATAGCCAGAATAAAGAAATTAATTTTCAGTTGCTTCCCCCACTCCTCTGGCGCTGCTGACGCTATTCATTCTCTGTCTCGCTCGCACACACTCTGCCCTGTGCAATGCGCGAGCAACCCCTAGCGGAGGAGATGTAGAATCTAAATGGTATATGTAGAACATTTGTTCTAGATGTATTATCTACATTTTACATGTAGATGTAGTTGACAAATGTAGCAAAAAAATGTAAAATGTAAAATTAAAATTTTTTTTTATTAATTTCAATCATAAGCTCATAAATTTATATACTGACTGAGTACGGGTATAAAAGTAGAGTCGCGTCCAGAAGCGACTCACACGTTCCTTCTCGTTTCCACTCGGATCGTAATTATTGCCAGCTTACGAAATGTTTTCCACAGCAAACACTTTTTTAAATCCAATTTAATCCCATGGAATCCATCATGAATTAAATGGAAAAAAAACCAATCAATAAGAAGACCATAAATAAGAGAACTTTACCCATTCGAATTGCAACCAAAGATTTTCAGATTCCAGAGATATCCATTTCACAGAACTGCAATAAACCACCGGATGGCCCGTCCCTCTCCTCCCCACTCCACCCCTCTATCTGCCTGGGAAAACTTTGCGGCGCGAATGAAAAAATATTGTAACCAAAATTGCACACAATGCACCACCACTTGACATATGAAAATGAAATGCACGAACGGAACGGAGGAAATCGTAATGGAAATGGATAGCAATTTAAGTGTACAAAGCAACCAGAGGGGAAAACTGAATGTCAGCGAGGGAAAGCAAGCACGCTAGGGAATCGCTAGGGGAAAAGAGGTAGAGAGAGGTAAAGAGGTTTTCCCTTTTAATGATGTTTGATTGTGCGATTTTTCTCTCTTTGTTTTTCTGCTGACTTTCGGTTATCTGGGGATTTTGGATCAACATTGTTATCATTTCATTTTCGTTTGGAGGGATTTCCCGCGCAACCCTCTGGGGAGGGTGAAACACGTACACGGAAAAGCCTGGAGTTGATTAAATTCTCAGTTACCTGAGATTTAATCCACAGAAAACCAGAAATGTTCTCTTGTTCTCTACTGTTAAAGCCACCTGGGGCCGACTGGCCGCAAAAGAAGTTGCGGGGAAATTCAACTCCAGTGAAAAAGCTTAAAAGCAATGCTATACCCAAATGAAGTCCCGCCACCAGAGCTGGCCATGGGGCAGAGATAATGTGAAGCGAAGTGCTCACACAGATACACGGATACACCGACACCGACACACAAACACATCCCGAGAGCTAAAGAGCATTAGCTGTCTTTTGCGGTTGGTGCTCGGGAAAACTTTGGCTGCTCTTCGAGAGTGCAAAAAGTTCAAAAGAGGATTGGACAGAGATAGAGATAGAGGTAGCGGGACAGACAGAGAGTGGGAGAGAGATCCAGTAAAAGCTGCCAGTTATTTGCATAAGTTGTCATAGTTATTAAGCTGTGAGCGTTAAAACTCTTCCCCTCCATACTTTTAAGCGCATTAAAGATAGACGCCAGTTATCGTATTTGCAGGAGGCGGAGCCACCAGGAGGAGCAGCTAGGCAGGAAAGGAGTACGAGGGCGAATACAGTGCACCCCGCGGGCACAGTGAAAGTGTCGTTTTCAATTAACTGGGGGACTGTGCGGGAAATGGAACCAGATGAGGCAGACTGCCTCATGGCAGAGTTAATCGCATTAAGAAGCAGCTGATTCGCTTGCAAGGTGACCTCTCGCCTTTGAGGAGGACATCGCAACCCTGACAGAGATGAGCCTGAAATTGTTTGCCTATCACTCAGTGCCAATAAATTGGAAGCAGACTTATTACACTCTACCCTGCGCTTAATCTTCGTTCCGTGGCTTCTGTTTTCCCCGTTTTTCGTTTGAGAATATTCCGTAAACCTTGACTTGAGCCCTGCACTGTCATTCCGTTTGCATCGGCAACGGGGGGGACAGAGGGACAGAGGCAGACGACATTAGAAAGCAATCTTTATGGCCTGCTGCCTTCCTGCCAAACATGAAATCCATAAACAGTCCTTCAGCGTGTACGGACGATTGCAACAAGGATGCGGTGCCTGTCTGCATCCTTGTGTGTCGTCTGGCTTTCCGGCATGTCAGCCCTATTGTCTGCTACGCTTTCTACCTATGTTTGTGCGAGGAGGCACTCTCCTATGTCCTGGCTGCCTGACTGCATGCCCCCAACCCACTTTATCTAGCATTGGGTGCCGTTGTCAACAGCAGTTTAGCTCAAGGCCATAACGGCACAGCATTTGCTATAACTGTCACGTGTGTGTGTGTGTGTACGCCTCTGTGTCAACACATATTTGAGCTTCCATTACACGGCCATGATTGCTTATTTTTCTGTTTTCTCTTTTCACTTTTCCATTTTTTTAACCTGCTACTGCAGGTGTCGCCGTGCCTGTCGGCGGTCGTTAAGTTGCACAAATTTGTCAAAAATAAAAATGTAATATGCCACACGGCTGACACAATTGAGAGCGATGGGTGGCTAGCGTTGGGCTGAGGGGCACGACTCTGGTTTTGAGTTCAAGATAAATTTCACGAGCTCCTATTTGGCAGAAATAATAGTTGCAGAATGTCTTAGACAGTTGTAGGACAGCTTTGGATATAAGATTTCAATAAAAAGTACAGAACAATTACGTGAAAGCTAAATAAAAGCTAAATTATTTCTATTTAAATTCGAATAACTATGGCAATGCCTATAAAAATCCAAATCCAAAATTGCCTCAATCAATGTCAAACCACCGACTGTTTCACATTCATTGTACAATTTAGTGCCACTTAAATGCACAATTGCACCTGTCCGCGAGGCGCCCCTCTGTCATTATCGCCACTCTGTTTTTATCGCCACAGATTGGCAGCACTTATGTAACTAAGATTGGCAGCACTGTCAAAATATATTGCAACGCCCCCCCCCAACCGATGGGCAGGACTATACGCACTTTACTCCAGAATTTCGAGCATTATCCATGGTGGGCGTCGCGTCGTCGGGCATCATCGATTCGTCGTGGAAATGCCATCATCTAATTGATTTCCGCTTGAATTCCTGATTGCCATTTTGACTGGCTGTTTTGGGCTGTTTATCTTTGCAGCCGTTTCGACACTCCGAATTTTCGTGTTTGCCCTGGCTTCCTGCTCCTGCGATACTCCTGTAGTTCTCCTCACACTCTGACATCACAGACAAACTTAATATGCAAAGCACACATTGCGGTACGGCACGGCATGGCCCCCCACCCATGCAATGCATAGCTAATTCAATTTTGCAATTGTTGTCAGCACTGTCAGCGCTTTGCATTTGAATAACATGCGGAATTTATTTCAATTAGCAACGCAGCCGCAAACTTGATGCCGCAGAGCCGCAAAGTACGCTTCTGCAGTGAAGCGTGCGAATGGAAGTTGACCATCAACGTCAGCGCAGACGGGCAAAGTGCCTGAGAGGGAATGCTCAAGTTGCGAAAAGTCGTTGAGTGAATTTTTTCCCACCGTTCCAACGATGGTGGACGTAGACGCACTTATCCAACTTGGAATCAAAGTGACTCGGGAAGGGGGTGTGCCTGGAGTGGCGGTGTAAGAGCTTAGTCAGCTCTCTCTCTCACCGGTAAAGTGAAGCTAATAATAAGCACAATTCTGAAAGGTAGGTTTCCTACAAACTGAAAGGGATTTCCCTACGTGTCAGAGAATGGCCGGAGTTCATCAGTCAAACTATTTTTCAAAGAAATTTCACATCTTTTCGAGTAGAATTTATGGCATATATTTTTAGCTAGCCTTATAGTTTTCTATTAGTAATCATAAAAGTTATTTTGAAGTAAACTTTTAATAAAAGTGAATGGTAAAACCGTTCAATCATATCTCTAAGTAATTTCCCATTCCGAGTCTTCTCCTAATAACATATTATGCTGCCGCTTTTCAATTTTCCCAGTCATTAAACAATTTGAAATTTTAATCCCTGTTTCCTGTTTGAATTTTGAATACTTTCCGCTAATCCAAATGAACTCTGTCACCCAGCACATGCGCGCGCGCACACACGCGCGCAATATTTGTTTTTAAAATTAATTATACTTAATTATATTTTGGGCTAAAACATATGAGTATTCATTTTTTGTTCTGTCTCCCTTTTGCTTTCGTTTCGGTTCGGGTCTGTTTGTTTCCGACGTTTTCTGGCTTTATGCATAAAGTATAACAAAATAAATTACCTCATCATCGTAATTATCCTGCTCCGGCATGACTCGCTGTTTGTTGGCTTAAAGCGATGAATTTTTCGGAAATCCGAGAGGGCGTTCCAGCCGGGTTTCGTCGGTGGTGGTCGTGTGACAAGGCGGGGCCCGCGGTACGGGTACGTCTGACAAATTAAAGCAGCCTCCGGTTGTTGTCTTTGTCGAAGTTGTCGTCGTCGTCGTCGGCGTTCTCCTCCTTCCTGTCGATGTTTCTCGTTTACTTTATGCTTTATGGATTGCTAATCGAATCTAGCAATTTCCTTGGCAATAATTTGCCAGCGCGCGAACTCTCTGTTAATTTGTCTTATTTTCAGAATTTATTGGCGCATCAGCTAGCCGAGGAGGCTGGCATTTTATTCACTTTGTTGGGCGAATACCAGAAGTCACTTGCTAGGGCCTGCCGCTCTCGGTTCATGCTTTCGCGAAATACTTTCAAGCTTGTCCTTGACTTTTGCCAGCTGTCCTTCGGCCCATCTGCTTCCCCTTTGTTGCTGCCGGGTAATTATGACTGACTGTTGGTTGGTGTTGGTGCCGCTGTTTGACTTAGGAACTTGTCGTTTCGGGGGTCCTTGTAATGCGCTTTTGCCGTTGGTTTTTCCTACCCGCCTTCTGGGTCCTCAGTTCTCCTCCTAATGAGCATACATTTTCAATTTCCCTGCTGCAGTCGACTGCCGTTGTCTTTTGGCCCTGTTGGTGTCTCTGACACTAATGATGCAGCATACTTTTAGGCCAAGCGCTAAATTGGAATAAAGTGTTGTGTTCGAGGGAGAAGAAGAAAAGAAGAGACACACAAATATTTTAGAAAATGCAGTTCTTGCTTAAAAATTTCTTTGGCTTGTTGTTGTTGTTGTTGGTGTAAATCTTGTTGCTTTCGTTGGTGTAACTGTTGGTGATGTTGTTGTTGGTGTAGCTTTTCGCTGGTTGTTAGTGCCAATTGTTCTTTGTGTTTTAGTGGTGTGTTCTTGTTTTCGTTTATTTTTGTTAGTGTTGTAACTTTTCTATTGTTGGTGTAGTTATTGGTGATGTTGTTGTTGCATTTCTCTTATTGTTAGTGCCAATTTGTTGTGTGTTGTGCTTTTAGCCTTGCAAGTGCTTTCATGCTCGTGCTGTATGAGTGGGTTGTGTGTGTGCTGTGTGTGTGTGTTAGTTGGCTTATAGGCTGTTCAGACTGGGGCTGCGTCATGCTTCTTTGCGTCTTGTCGGAGACGCAGTTTTTTTTACATAGGTTAAACATAGGGCCCTAGTGGTGGCAAAAAGTTGCGTCGCTTTCGGATGCATGTGCGTCCATTCGATATATTCGATTGCTTTTGCTCATTTTTGCGCTTTTCTGCCTATCAGCGCAACTATCATCACTAATGACAACAAAAAAACAGCTGACATACGAAAACAAGTGTGCCGGCTAATAAATGTCTGAGGAAGGAAAAGGTAAATAAATTCTATAATTTTAAAACAAATAGTTTGAATCAATTCTGACATTAGATAGGAGATTTTTGTGGAAAAAAACTCGCATATTTATAAGGAAGTAGCTGACGCCTCAAAAGAGTTTGGACCTTCTCATAGTGAGGTGAAGAACTAGATAGAAAATCTAACAATGAAATATAGGTAACTTACATGCCTACTATTATTTGGATACATTGTTTCGAATTAATTTTTTAACCCAATATTTTAGAAGTGAACTGGCCAAGGTGGGACCCTCGGGTGGAAGCGCATCAACGTGGGAGCAATAATATTTAAATAAAACGAAAAATATTAAGTTAAATGGTTCAAATTGTTTATTTATAAAGGAGAGTTATTTAAGAAGTGCTGTGCTATCGCTATTCTTTTCTTCAGAGGGATTGCCAGTCGAAAATGTGTGTCTTTCTTGCGGAGATTGTGCAGCATTCCAACCAGAATATTGAAAGCACTCCTTTCCATACGGAAGTTGTCGTTGAAAAATGCGTCGGAGTTGTCGACAACATCTTTCTCCCAAAACTGCTCCATATCGGAATAACAATGATGAATGATCAATTTGGAATAACAAATTTAATTGTTCGAAGTCTTGGAAAATTAGCAGCCTTTTACTTACAAGGGTCCAAACGCTTGGAGGACGTTGTAGGCCTATTACAAATTGTAACTTGTCTGCAGACAAGCCCGCCGCATCGATACATTTTAAAACATCCTCTGCATTTTGCTCCACCGCAGATAAAATAATCAAGTCTGTTTCAGATAGTTGTTTCCACGTGTTTTCATTCATTTTTGATTTGACTTACAAAATTTGTGTTGTTTGCATCAGCTGTTCTCAAGACGCACGTCTACCAATGTGAACGCCTTTTCTGCGTCATTGCGTCGATGCCGATATCGATAGCAGACGCACCCCAGTGTAAAAAGGCTATTAGATGCATAAATGTAGGTGCGTCTATAACGTGACACATGTTTGCAGCATACTTTTGGGCTGCTTAGGCGCTGCATACACGCAGTGTCACACACACACATTTTGTATGTAGGTTAAGTAGTCTAGTGCTTAAATATATTTGGCATAAAACAAGGCACATTCAAAAGTTTCTAATTACATGTACTGGGGGGCGGGAACATGCCTTTGACTTTCGTCTTGTCGGGCTTTTGTTGGTGTAATTGGTGTGTGGATACCACATGCGTGAGAGGGGGGAGGCATAACCTTTAAAAACTAATCTGTTTATTATGCAAAATGTTGTTGCATGCAGCGAAGGAAAAGAAATGGGAACGGGTGCTTTGCAGACACTTTAAACATGACTGTGTTTTCTTATGCAAATTTTAACTCTTGCTAAAGTGAGGGTGGCAGGTGTGGGTGCTGGTTGGGGCGAGTGCACTCCCGAGTAGAGTGTTAATAGCATTACATTTTCAATTTAAGTTATGGCAAGTTTTTTCTTCGCTCCTGTTTCTTTTTCTAAGCAGCTTATTATGCAAAATGCATGCACACACACACACAGAGAACACGACGGATGGGGACTAGGTGGCATAATATTCACAGAGTGAGTGGTTTGATGGTTGGATTACACTTTGGTTCATTGGGTTAAGAGGTTAAAGCAGAGTGGTTTGATAGATAGTTGTATAGCTTCTTCAATCGTTAAACATTAGCTTAAGAACACTCAAGAGGATCAACGTCGTGTTAGCCCACCCATAATCCCCAAGTAAAGAAAATCTATTTTCTATCTGCAAGAGTATATGTAGTATACGTATAATTACACCAAGCTTTAGCTTTCATAGTGCACTGAGGAAGACAAATGACACTGAAATTGCTTCACAATCCACTTTCCTGTGCTACATTTTTGCTACTTCCTGCCTTTCCCAAAAAAGAAACACAATGAAACTTGTCCCCTAAGCGGAGCTTTGGCTTAAATAGCCAATGACACACACATAATCTACAATAGCAGTAGCCAAAGAGAGAGGGAAACAGAATGAGGGGGAGAGCATATCTGTTTGCCATTCGCCTTAGTCATCTTTAGGGAGCATTCACTGTGTGCGCTCTCTGGTCTTTAGAATGCATTACAATGCACAAACTTTTAGCCATTGTCGGGAGCTCTCTTGGCTTTGGCTTTCACCTCAACCCAAACCCCAACCCCAATCGCAACACCCTCTAAAGCCAGAACTACTATAAATTAGAAAAAAGATGAAAGTATGAACGAGTATGTTTGTATGTATATAAGAGAAGAAAACAATACCCATACAAAATATCACTCCTGGGAACAATGGGAAATGTTTGATACAGCAGCCAACATAAATTTCATTAATTTTTACGCAGCCAAAATTGTTGGGTGAAGTTTTTTCTTGTGTTCTGTTTCTTGTACTTTTTCCCCGAGCAGCCACGCGGATCTGGGCTGCTTTTATTGTTTTCATAAAAATGATTTTACATTTTTTGTTCCACCAGACACACAATGAAGCATTAAAAAAAACGCTATGCAGCACTGCAAAATAAAGCAAAACTCATTGCATACAGAAATGAAGGGAATCTGCCGCTGACCAGAGATCAGACAAAAGGGGAATAAATATACGAGTATTTTCGACCATAAAAAGCTTCCCCCGTGAAACATTAAGTAAATCATACAAGTGCAACCGAAACAGCAGCGATAGCCCATGTTCTGCTGATGGGAAAACTGTGTATTTTGTGGGGGTACAAGCTGCCAACATTACCATGAACTAAAGTGTGATCTAAGCCATTAAGTGTGCTCCAACGCTTAACCCCAACTTGCGGCATAAAGCCATAAGAGCGACTCATAGAAGCCGAACTACTCGTATGCACAAGTTATGGGTTCCATAAACTGAACGATGAGCAATGAGCCGCAACATGAATATGATGTTGGGAATATAATCCCATAAAAAGAGTGTTGAATGGAAGATTTACTGAGGCTCTCTGAAGAACTTAAGTAATAGATGCAATATCAAATAAATTTAGCATTTAGTTGTAGTCCCAAAACTAACGACAAATTGCATTCAGGCTTAGGCTGGGAAGACTTTCCATTTGTTTCTGTTGCATAAATTAGCAAAATATTTATCTTGGGAAAGGCATTTAAATGTAATTTATGATGCACACTCATCCCCCCTATCCCCATCCCCTGTGCGCCCACTCAACATTCCCACATTTCCACAGATTTTTCTATTTTTATTTCTGTGCTCAAAATAAAAGTTTTTTTTTTCTCATCCTGCCCGAAGAGGACTTTTGTATTTTGTTATCAACATGTTGACATTCATTCGTGTGCTGCTCTCCTCTGACATTTATTGTTTCTATCTCGCTCTCGTTGGCTGACTTCCGGCCCGAATGCAGCGGTGCGTAAGTCGCTTCCGGTTGAGAGCCGAGTACCGTAGCCGTGGCAGTAGTGGCAGTGGCTGCTGCTGCTTCATAAAGTGCTACGCAAACGGGCAGAGCAGCGCCACTCGCATCGCACATCGCACACTCGTATATCATTGTCATATGTGTGCATTTTCATATCATTTTCAAGGCATTTTTCACAGAATTTTAAATTTATTGCTTCAATGAAGCGGCAAAACATCACAGAGGAACACGCAAATCTACACCCATAAAGTATATGAATTGTTGATTATATTAAAAGAAAACCTCTCTCGAAAAAAGAGAAGAGAACCTAAGCTATATGTTGCGTGGAGATCATTTTTGTATTGGGGTTAGGGAAAATCAATTGCAGCCAAACGCCGCGCGGGTGATTCTCGCAGTGAGAACGTGTTGCACCCAAGCAATTTGTGAGGACACTTTTGTGGCTTTTGACATTGCCGCCACAGTTGATGGTGCTGCTGTTGCTGCTGCTGCTCCTGCTGCTGTTGTACGTGCCACTTATATGGCATGGACCCTGGTCCCAGTAGTCAGCCCCATGCTGCACGTAAGCCGTAAACGTTTTTAGTGGATTTGTGTGGCGTGGCTGGGGCGGTGGATGGGCTACGACAGCCATAATGTTTCATTAGTGGCTGGTTCGCCGCTCCTTGACAGCGAATCGCTTGTAGTTGCTGGCTTCCCTGGAGGATATATGTATGCGGAAGTGATGGGGGCTTGGAACTGCAATCAACTTGAAAGTTGGCCAAAGATTTTTGAGGTAATCAGGTACCAAACTGAAGCTTCCAATGGATTTGATTGAATGGATTGGGAAATTGCATTTTAATCATTTAATTGTGTGGAAAATGATAAAAGTTTTAGTAGGAAAAATCCCACCTTAAAGGGTATCTAAACCTTCGTTTCACAGCTCTACACTTTCTTTTCTGTTCATCAACACTTTCACAACGATATATGTATTACGTTCTGCATCAACGACACTTCAACAACGAAATATTGCGTAGCATAAAATTAGGCGGGCATCATTAAATGGGGCAAAGGCAGTGGCAGTGGCAACTCTTGCTTCCCAATGCGACAACAGCCTCCACCCTCACATGGCATGATGGCGACGGCGACGGTGGTTGCACATTAGTTTTAATGCATGTTTCATACGCCATTAGGCTTAATTAGTGGCATTCTACCACCCACAGCACCCAGAGTCGCCTTTCCTTTCCCCTCCTTAAATGTGTTTCACTGTAGCCCCAGTGGAGGTCAATGGGGTGGGGGTTTGGTGGCTGGCAGCAATGACGATAGTGGTGCAGTCAAGCTTTAACTGCCTGTCGTTTGGCCTGCCTGCAATTTTATTATTGTTGCTGCACGTTGCATACAACACTTTTAATGCAGCAGCCATACATTTATTTTAAGGCCACGTACAGACACACACAGTCCACACACACTAACACATTAACGTGATGAGGAAAAATTAAGATTTAATTAAGAAAAATAATAAATGCTTTTGGCTTGAAGCAAGGCAGAGCAGAGCAGACCCTACCCAAATAAATTGTCTCTTATGGCAGGATATGAAAAAGACTGCGCGCCTGAGCCTTTGGTAAGCCTTGAAGGCAGGCTTCCAGGCTTCACTTTCATTGCCAGGGCCATTCATTCCCTCTGACATTTCCTCTCGCATTTCTCTCCGAAAATTGCGAGCAACAATGCCCGAACCGAATGCCAAATATACTCGTAGTGGATGTCCGCCCATTGCCACCGGCATTCGGATTGTCCTCCAGATTGAAGTGTCTTTCTGTAGCTGTCAGAGATGAACTTTTGGACACTCGTGCGAGTAGGTTGATACTTCCACAATCAAGGCATGCTCTTTGTGGAGAAAGTTTTCAAGGAATGGATGAAAAGACTCCATTAGGTCAAAGTTTTCCCGGAAGGAGGAGAATGCAAGAGATAAAGTCTCGATATAACTCATTCGTAATGGGAAATTCTCTCAGTCAATTAACCCTTTAAAATCGAATCCATCTCCGTACTAAATCTCTTCATAACTGGCATTTTTCCCATCACATTTTCAATGAAAATGGTTTGAGTTCTACCCGCGATTCTCGCAACAACAAGAAATTATTTACTACGATATATTCCAGCTGATTTGGCGGCGCATCTCTGGTTGATTCAAGATACTTCCGCCGAATGGCGCCAACACTTTATGGCCAAAATACTTCAAGCACAAGACGACGCGTCGGCTTACGGCCACCCATAAACAGGGAGCAAAGAGAGGCAGGTCCAAGGCCCACCACGGTTCAGAAAGGAGTCGTGCCTGAGAGTCGGAGGGGAGGCATTGCCCAGTGAGGCAAACAAAATGTTCGACATGTTTGCCCAGACAGCAATACACAAGAATACAGAACGAGAAGCAGTAAAAAGATGGCCAAGAGACAACTGAAAGTGGCATTCCCCCTCTTCACTACCCGCTTGGAACAAGTCTAGTTAACTCGGCCAGAAGCGACAGCAGTTTGTCCAATTGTAAAGCGAGGCATAAAAGCCAAATTAGAACGAAAGTCAGCCAATGTAAATAAACAAACAGGAAGGGAAACAAAACAGTCATCTAAGGATAGCCGAACGATTAAATACCCTCAGAGTCTGTCTGTGCAATATTTTGGGCCCAAAATTGTTTCCTTCTCTGCTTTCCCAACCTGAATACGACTGAAAGAAGACAACAAATGACTAGAAAGAACAGACAAGTCCCTGTCAGTGGCTTCGTTTTTCGATTTGTCTCCTCTTTTATTTATTTTTGTTGTTGTTTGTAATTTCAGTGCAAATTTATGGCCTACATTTCCAGAGAACATTTTTCACCTTGTAAAAGTCAAGACCACCAAGGCAAAAACAGTCGGCAAGCGTGCGCGTTCATAGAATTATTAAAACAAACAGCGTGCGCCCCCTGTACATGCAAATATATTTTACAATAATAAACAGGGACCCCACGACCGAAAAATGTTTAACCCTGAGACAATGGGAGACAGTAGATGGGGTAGACAATGATTGGCAGACTCGAAGAGAGACGATGCCTGAAGTGCATGCAGATCCATAAACAGAACCGCAAATGTTCGATTTCTGATAAAGATGAAAGTAAATGCGGATCTAGAGACCATGCCTGAATCCACAGTTGGATAAACAAACTGCTGATGACCTATCCCGTGTAGGGTCAGTGTACGCGTACCTGGCGATTTCCTGCATTCCTTAGCCTGTATTTATCCGTATTTATTCGTATATCTTTGATAGATTTACAACTAAATAAAGTCTTGTGCCGAGTCTTTTATTTATTTTCTTAGTAATTCAGAGGGGAATGAATCGTTTGCAATAAATACATATACGGAAAAATTACAAATAATAGCAGATGGAAGACAATTCCAAGGAAGAATAAGAAGAATAATTTACTGGAATTTTAAATCCATTCTTTTAATTCAGACTCTTTATAAGTTCTTTAATTCGGTGAAAATAAATGCCCTTGCATCCACCTTTTGTAAATATTTAATCTATATTCCCCTGTTGTCAGCAGAATCCCAGCCTCAAATTAATTATTCCACCTACGAAAAACTTGCCACTTTACTCGTAGCACCATCCCTGGCGGAATGGAGGCGGATACCTCGGCCACGACCACGACCACACATTATAGATCTCCCTGGGCCATGCCAGAGCAAAATCTCTCCCTAAATTACTATAAATAACAGGAGAATGTTTTGCTTATTGCGGCACAAAGCTTTTAATGTACAACTCGTCGTATACACAATATTTTACATTAAGCCAACAAACAAAGCCCCCGAAAATGGAGGGAGAAATGTGTTCTGCTCTCTAGGTGAAAGCAGATGACGATGGAGATGATTTTAGCATCAATTTTGGAGGTCAGCAGCGCCCCCCGAAATTTGACAGACAGTTTGACAGATAGATCAGTGGCATTGGTAGAGCTGCCGCCGCCACCAAGTAGTAGATGTGCGCTTTGGTGCCTGTGTGGCTCCCTCAATTTAATTCCCATAAAATTGGAATTGGAAATCTTCTTGCCAGGGAATTGTGTGGTTTAGCCGCGTTAAAAATCTTCCAATTAAATAACATTATTTATTTAAACGGCGGACAACGCACAGAGTGCGAGGCACATTAATTAAAATACGCCAGCAAATTATTTATAGCATAATTGAAAAATGCTTTAACAATGGCATAATAACAACAAGAGATGCAGATGGATGTGAGATTAGTTCGAAGGTGAAAATACCCTGGAAGATATAGAGATTTTAGCTCTATTATGGAACTATCTTTTGATATTTAAAGAGATTCATTAAGGTTGGAAGATCTATACGGATACGTATACCGAAACATTCGGAATGCCTAGAGAAAGATCCGAAATAAAATCTCATACCTACCAACCAAAATAAATTTATTTCCAACAGTTCAGAAGGATTAATAGGATATATCTATTTATATGTCTCTTTCATACTCAGGTCTGTAATTCCATCAAAGTTTCTTCCTGCTATATTTCCTGTCTTGTCTGCTATTCCAACACAATCGTATTTTACCTGCTACCCCTTAATCGTCAAATACATATATTACCCCCTGAAAGGTTTAAAAAAAGAGAAAACAATACGAATAAACAAAATTTATTAAAGGCCCAAATGGTTTTCCATGTCGACCACATCAAGCAGATAATATATTAACCTGTAGATATAGCCACACACAATAGATATTTCCAAAAGCTATATATACATATACATATGTATGCATATGTATGTATGTTTGTATATTCCAATATGAAATTGAAAATACACCATTAACTTGCCAATTCTCGAGTACATTTTCAATTGAAACGAAAATCGCGCACTGATTGATGTTTATGGGGCATAATTTGTTCTCGAAAGAACATTTATCTGTTATATAAATATGTGTGTATGTACGTCCAGTATATCTCGTGTTTGTGGCAAGGTGAGGCAATGCCTGTATTGGGTAATAGTTGCATATTGCACTCGTAAATGTCTAAAGTTCAAAGTATATTGCAAAAAAATATATATACGGGTAAACGAAAGGTGGTTTTGCTTTTCTTTGGCAAAATTATGAACTAAAAATTATTAAATTATTTATAAACGATTGAAGAATATTAATGCTTTTCGAATTTTGGTAATAAATTTGCTTTAAATTCCACTATCTGCGTTTGTTTAGAGCCATAAATGATCTCATTATTGAATATTGATTGCATTCTTGCCTGACCCGTAGACCACCCGCCGGTTTTTCCGTAGACCACCACCACCTGCAAATAATTTCACATATATCGTATCCGCTTCTCTCTCTGTGTGTCCGCACAAAAGTGAAGTTTTCGATTGCATTTTCTTTTGTGGTACGAATACCATAAATATATATTGAGGAAAATTTCATTTGGAGCAAAAGCGAGACTTAATAAGCCGGGGCCACAAAAACTCATTACGTTCCCCAACAATTCGATGAAAACTGATAGATTATCTGAGGTGGGGTTATGGGCAGCCCACAAGAGAACAGAACATCAAAAACGATTTTCAAATGCACTTTATAGATGGAATGAGGCAATGGGAAACTTTGTGCCAACGTCCTCGCCACATGCAATGCGACCAGCGGACACACGGCAAAGGGCAAATCAGGAGGGAGTGGGGCAGCAAATGGTTTAAATTGTGGAACCGCAATCGAACCACTGCATTGCTGCAATGCGATTCTTGGAATTCTTGCCTGCCCTTTCACCCATCATAATTTTCATTTTCAATTGCTATTGCAATTGATTGATAATCGTTTCCCTTTTTTTTTATCGTTTTTCCCTCAGCCACTGCTGTTGCTGTTATTGCAGTTGTTCGTGTCTTATAAATTATTCATGGAATTCATTTCGAATTGGCCGCTTAAAATGACCGGAAAATTGCATTATATACATTGCAAACGGTTGGGGGGTGGGTGGCTGGTTGGGTTTTTCACTCGAACATGTCACTTGTGCATTAAGGTCATCCCCTGGCCATGCCATGTCACTGATGTCCGGCACTGTCTCTGGTATCCCCCCATGGTCGCCATATCACTGGCACTGGTGTCCTGCCCCGCGGCAACAAAAACATTAAATATACATGCCCCAGTCCCATGGCTCTGGCTCTGGCTCGGGCACTGGCCTGTGCATACGGCACTGAAAAGTGTCACGAAAACTGTTAAAAAGCGCTTCAGCAACTTTCACAATCAACAAACATGACAAAAACTGGATGTCCCCTCTACCCGAAAGCGAAACAGAGGCAAAAGCTAGTGTCAAATACAAATACAAAAGGATGAAATGGCAGAAACTTGCTGCATAAGTTACACAGAATGGGTTGCGAGAGGCTGAAGGAAAGCCTGATGGTCAGGGTGGTCAACGGGGGAGCCAACGGTAGGGATGTCTGGAGGCTATGAAGCGAATGGGATGGTAATGGGGCGACCAGTTAGTAAGCACAAAATGTTCTCAGGCTAAAAGAATAAGCAATGACCAAAATACGAGCATCTTGAAGGCCGAAAAGACGAGACATTCGAGAATATGCACTTTTCATTTTGACTGTGGAAAATATGGGAAATTGATAGCAAAGAAAATGAATTTAATTCCAAAAATGATAAATTACACGCAATTAATTATTAGCTTATCTAAAATATTGATAGTTTCATATATTATTCAAATAAATTAATGAATGTTAATGAATGCAAAAAAACATCCAAGCTATTGCACATTAATAATTGAATAGTTCGCTCGTTCCTCAAATGATTCATCCACCGAAATGCCTTCCCACTCCACCCACCTTTCCACCTTCTCACTTTCAGTCATCGGGTTGCACATTCCCATAAAAAGCATTCAGATTCAATCAGTTTCCCAGCAAAGAATCACTCAATAAACGCTTTATGTGCCCATCTGTATAATCAGCTACTATATCTGTGCGGAAAGTGCGGGCTATAATGCCCATTCAAAGAGTATGACGAGAGATGAAATGGCTGTTGAAATGCAATTTTTAGTGCTTGGACATCAGAGATGTCGGAGTCGACAGAATGCATTCGGTGGCCCGGCACATGCGGCGCTCATACGTTGAGGCGCAAATGACAATGAAAAGTGCTTTGTGCACGTTTTAGTGTCTGTCTGTCTGTCTCTCGCCTTCTCCTTCTATCTCTCTGTGTTTCAGTGTGTGTGTGTGTGTATCTGTGTGTAATGTGAGACTTGGGTGAGCTAAACGCAAATAATGAAAGTAGAGCGGGGGACTTCTCCTTCTGATGATGGAAGGGAAGGCAGCGAGAGGCAGCAGTCAACAAGCGAGCGCCAAGTGAAAGTGGAAAGTGCACTCGACAGTGCATCTGTGTGTGTGTGTGTGTGTGTTTGAGGCTGCAGAAGTTCTTTACGCGTGGAGAGGGTGTTGGGGTGCTTTTGCATCCTTCTGCACGTGTGTGTGGCAGGGTGTTGGAGCGACGGCTGCTGCCTGCCACTGGAAATCCTTCTGCGGCACTACTTATGCCGCATACTTTTATGGGGAGCTGGCGCTCAAGATAAATAGCTGTGGTTTCCGTTTTCTCCCTACTCCCACCTCCCACCCCTGTAAAGAACGGCACACTCACCTTTCGCAAAAAAAAATACTCAAGTATTTTTCAGTGGCAAAAAAATATGAGCGAAAACTTTGCGAAACTCGAAACTCGCTCTGGTCATAATTATGTTAATTAAGTTGGAGAGAAAAAACAAAAGTTTTCGCGGGATATTCCACAGTACGAACATATGGTACTGTGAGCGCACAATTTACGCGGCTCAAGTGAAGCAAACGATTTAAATTTGAATTTAAATAGCCTTCACGCGAATGGGCTTCTCCTTTGGCTCTCCCTCAAATCGCCTTTCTTTTGGCTTTCACTCACATCCGCTGTTGCTTTGTCTTTACTGGAATCTGCTGCTCCTTTTTGCCCTTCACTCGACTCCGAGGGATTCTTCGAACACACACATGAACCTAGAAGGGTGTTCCACATACACGAGCCACGTTTTTATTTGCATATCATTTAGCGTTCGTAAATGCTGAGGAATGTGCCCGGGAAAACCGAAGAAAAAGGCCTAAGACAAACTACCTGAATGCATGTGCGTACACTCAAAGAAATGAGCTCCCATTTCCCCACTATACACTTTCAGAAAACAAGAAGAGGAAGCTGCAGATTCATTGTTCTAATGAAAACAAAATGAGTAACATTCAAAGTAAGCTATTGTATCTGCAAATAAACATACATTTAAGTGCATATGTATATGTATGCTCTCTCCCTTCGAAATCATCATACCCTCTCTTCAAGAGAAGGCTACAGAAGGTAAGAGGCAAATGGCAGAAGGCAGGCGAGGTAAAGCAACTCAGTCAGCAATATTCTTTAATATTAAATGTCTAACGAACCGTAAGAAATATGAACGTGTTATATAGTTTAATGCGAACGCATTTCGGCTCGAATGTAATGTTGGAAATCATTCGGGGATTCGGGGTACACGTGTGGAATGGGAATGGAGATCTGGTGGGCAATCTGGGGGGCGTGGCCTGGGCAAGTGCTCCACAAGGTTGAATGGACATGGCATTGAGCAGCATCCAAGTGGGCTGGCAGTGACTGTGTGGGTGGGTGGCTTCAAATCTTGTCTGCAAATAAACTTTCCTCAAACTTTGATTAAGTTCTGCTCTCAGAGAAGGCACAGAGACTTTTTCCAACCTCGCTCTCTCTCTTGCTCGTTAAGTGAAACTTTTGAGAATCATTTGCCTAGAAGAATATGTTTGTCCGGGCAACCTAATGATTTTCACAGTTTAATTGCTCACTCTCAAAAGTTTTTGAGTGAATTAGGAGAGCATTTTCGTTGGAGTTTAACCAGAAATGTTTTATGCTTTTTGTGGGCAAGAGATTTATTCATCAATCATCTATGGAATTGTGTGTAAGTTTTTGGGAAATAATATCAGGGAATAGAAAATGACAGGAGAGAATGGCACACATTCCCCTCTCTGTTCATTCAATATATGATTATATTTCCCTTTTATATTTGCTCACAACTTTAGTGGCAAACCTTGTTCCAGTTAGCGTCTCAAGCTCAAAATTGTTGCGTCTTGTGAGATGTTCTGCTGCTATGGTCTGCGCTCTGAGAGCTGGTCTAATGTGATGGTGGTGTCTCCCCATGGTGCTGTCCCACATGAATGTATCTGTGCCAGCGTCAAGCCAGCGTATCTGTGTGGTGTATCTTTGTGTGAGGTGTCTGTGTATGGAGGATACGTGTCTGCCTCGCTCTCTCTCTCTGTCTCAGTTTATGGGTATGCAAGGTGAAGCAGTGCTTCAGCAGCAGTAGCAGCAGCAGCAGCAGCAGCTGAGGAGGCACAGCATTCAAATTTAAATACAAATGTTGCACGTGCCCTCGTAGGTGTCTGTACAATCCGTCGCCGTGGTAGGAGATATATCTCTGGCTATAACTTTATAAAGGTGTGTGTATATGTATAGAGATGTATGTGTGAGAGTGCGCTCATTTGGGTGATTGCGCTGCTAAGGTTTAATAAAGCAACACCAAGACGACGTCGACGAGGACAATTACGTGGAATTGCGTGAAGAAATGGCTGCCATTCCGTAGAAGGTACCTCCTGGTACCCGGCCACGGTTACGGGGTGCGCACTCGTATAATAAAGCAACTTGCTGGCATAATTGGCAGCGCCAGCCCTCAAAACAGACAAAAAAAAACGAAGCTACGCGCTACACACAGAACTTCAAATTGAAATGAAATGAAGTGTGAAGCGGCAGGCGGCAGCCTCTGAATCCTGACTCGGGTCCTGTCTGTCTGCCTGCCTGCCTGCCCTACAAAATTGTTCATCTGCAAGAGTGTGAATGTTACGCAGGATCTTCCGGGATGTGTATATAATTGTTTTTTCGGTGGCTGGTGGCGTTTGTTTAGCTTAATTAAAAGGCCCAAATGCAAACACTAAAGTGTGCGCGTGCACAAAAAAATATAATTTATATATAGCACACGGCCAGATGCTATAGATATCTTTTTATTATTTTTGGCCAGAGGTTTCCTCGAGTTTTCGTTTATCTAATTATGCCCTGGAGTTGGCCACGTGATTGGTCAAGACAGTAAGTCGAAATTCGAGAGGAAATTCACGATGATACCCAAAAGAGTACAAGAAAGTTGCCTAATTAATCATCAGTTAAAATAGGGAGATTCTAGAATGAATTTCAGATGCCATAAATGACAAAAAAACTTATAGAAACCGCTGTGGAAACCATTTAGAAATCCCAATTATCCCCATTCATATTTCTCCTTTAAAGATAGTTTCTCTTTCACGATCACGACTCGAACGCATCTCTAATCTGCCACCTGCTGCTGCCTGACTCCCATTGACAGTTGCCTGTTTGGATGTGCCGCTGCCACGGCTACTGGGCCTGCCGGGGCACCCCCTTTTGCTGTGTGTTGGCCAGCAGTTTGTACAGCAAAAAGCAATTTGGTTTGCCAGCAAGCGGGCTCCTCCGCCTTTGACAGCCTATTGTGTTGCTTTTGGAAACAACTATTGTTGTTGTTGTTGTTGCTGTTGTAGCTGTTTGCTGCTGTTGCTGTATTGCGGTGTTGACACCCCGCTGGCTTTGGCACTTCAATTTTATAGCGACAGCCGTGGCATCAACAGCAGGAGCCAGCCAAACACACACACAAGCAACAAAAAAAATAAGGAAAATTCGCGCATCCTCCATCGCATCTGCCTAATGGTCCGTGTGGTCCGTGCCATAACCGGACATTGGGCGACCATAACTTTAATATGCTTACGGAGAGAGAGAGAGCGAAAGAGCGAAAAAAACAGCAATGTAGATTCAGTTTTTCATTCAGTTTTTTTTAGTACATAATCTAGGCTATTAAAATTCAGTGCTGCGGTATGACAGTGCGTATACGTAATGCGGAATGATTGCCCCCGCAAATTGGGTATTCAAAATGGTTCAGTAATTGCCGAGATTTGTTAATGGCAGGGGGAGAGTTTCGAGGTTTTATATGCGTTGAATTTTTGTAAATAAAACCACAGAAAAGAAAATTCATTCATTCATCCATCATCAAGCAGCTGCACTGCCATCATCTGCAGTCTGCCCTAGACACAAACATTTTCCTAATGATTGTGTGAGAACTAAGCTCCTTAATCAAACCTGAGGGCAAACGTTTCACACCCAACCTTCCGCAAAAACCATAATATTTTCTGTGGGTGATGCCTTGGCAAAAAGTTGTTGCCCCAGCATAGTTTTCATACCACCCCGGACAACACTTATCCCATGCCCTGCCCCCCTGTACATTTTCCTTACTCCCTTCTCACTCACTTTAATTAAAACGCCGAACAAACACGAAGGCTCTTTTCTTCGAGTGGATGGATGGCTGGCTGGCTGGCTGGCTGGAGCTGGAGTGAAGCTTCCTACGACAAGAATGTCGGAGAAGGAATGTCAAGCCTATGGCCATCAATCAAAATGCCTAAATAAAATGTTTGTTCTCTCTACGCTTTACCCCACCCCACTTCTGCCGCCCCTCGACAAGTCTTGGGGTTTTCCGGATAATAATGTGCATTGACTGGAGAGGAGCAGCAGCTCCATCGAGTATGCAAAAGTATTCGAATCCAAATGTTCGCAGCTGTCGAAAATGAAGAGACCATAAAATGTTGCTGTTGGTGGCGTAACCCAGGAACAAGGCGAATGAAATTTATTGCCCCTGTTGTGATAAACGTGACGCGCTATGGCTAAAGGCCACGCCCCCATTGGGAGGAGCAGAAGCCAAAAAGAAGGACACTTTCCAAGTGCCTGTTACATTTGATTTGTGTGTGTGTCGCTTTATCTGCAGGATGTAGATGGGAATGGTGGGGGGAACTCTCACTCTTTCTCTCTCCCTCTCTCTGTGTGTTAGACCAAAAGGAATCTTTGAAATTCGAATGCCTCAGACAACAGGTTAATGTGCCCCCAAAGAGAGTGGGCTGGCAGGAGAGTAGCGGTGGGGTGGCATTTTGAATAATGAGGGGCAGATTGATGATCTTTAATGGCTGAACTTCTAGGGACAAGTTGCCCAAATTAAGTTGTACGCAAAAAGTGCAGAAGATAAGTTTCTGCTGAGATATTAGCCTGGCTAACAGACAGTCTGGGTGCCATTCTCGGCAGACTGACTTTTCAACTATAAATTTTCGAATTTTTATGGAATTTCATTTCTCCGTTTTCCCTACCCTTTTCCCTCCTACACGGGGCTCAATCAACTTCAGCATGAACGCATTTTCCATGCCCAAATTGGTGTCCAACCTGGCGTATGCTTGATATTGGCCCCGAAATTCCCTATCCCCTAGCCCTTCACCTCTCCACCGTTTCGTTCCGTTCCGTCACGCCAATCGCTTTAGTAGCTTGTTTTGACATTTTTCCCTTTTCAGTTTTTCCTTTGTTTGTTTCTGCCATTTTTTCCGGCATTTTCCGTCGCTTTTTTCGCCAGGCTTTTCATACCTTTGCGTCTTGTTGCAGCCGTTACCGCCCGTTGGCCCAAAATAAGCCTAAGAGCTAAAAAATTCAGACTGAGGGAAAAAAAGGCAAAAATTCCGCGAAAATTCCAGCAACTGCATTTGCATTTCATTTTTCACTGCTTTCTCCGCTCTTTCTGGTTGATTTCTCTCCATTTTCGTTTTGTTATTTTTGTTTTTCTCTTTTTTGGGGTTTTTGAGGATATGCTGGCGAAGCCAAAAAGTTGGTCAAATTCAAGGCTTAGATAAAGACTGTTTGGAAATTAATGCGAGATTTCTTTCATTCTTTGGTTTTCCGCTGTTTTTGGCAGCAAACTTGGCTTTACACGATGGTCGTTGATAAGGTCTGGTCTGTTCCTGTAGCAATGAGTCCGTGTCTGTTTCTGTGCTTAAATTTAACCTCAAGAATTTGGGCCAGTAAGCGCGCAAAAGGGAAACCCCCACACACACACAGAACTCTGTACATCACGTGCATGTTGTTGCTGCTGCTGCTGTTGGTCCGCATTTCGCAGGAGGCAATAATCGTAAAATAAAAATTCGTGCCAAGCCACACAGAAGGTGACCAAATACCCTAAGTATTTGCCAGTTGATTGAGCATATTGACTATCGATGGAAGGAGAGCTCTGAGGCATCTTCTCTCTACCACACACAAAAAACAATTGAGGCAAGCGAGTTATTGCAGCTGATCTGCGATACAACCCAAAATCTATTTCCTTTCCAATAATTACATTAAATATTCCCAGTAATCAGGATCAGAAACGGTTCCTGCCTTCTGCACCTCTGGATAGAGGTCTAAGCAACCCCTCCCGATTGGCGACAAGGTAAAAAAGCTCTCGCTTAATATCCTGCGGCAAAAGGGTATTAGCTGCAGAGTCCCGTCGACAGGCAGCGTCGCCATCGATGAATGTTGGGAAAAGTTCAAAGAGCGCAAAATTCGATGGAAAATGAAAATAAATATAAAATTAGCAGTAAAATTACTCACTGACGGGGCCAGCTGAAGAAGAGACAGCAGAGCCGGATGAAGGATAAAGGAGGTTAGGGGTTAGCGCGGATGTTCTTGGAGGATACAGAGTCGGCATGCAAACGCGTTAAAATGCGAAATTCAATTTGGTAGAGAGTCAGGACAGGCAAAAGGACAGGCATGGCATGCTACCGGAGAGTATCTCTGCCGCAAAAATTTGGTGAAATATGTTTGCTGTTTGTGTGTAGGGGGTGCTGCGTTGGTGTTTCGTTTGGTTTCGTTTAAAGTGTTCAATTTTAAAGGCAGGAAGAAAGACTGTTTTCTGTGTGTTGGATAGGGTGGGGTATATTTTACTCACCACAATGCGCCTGACACGTGTCATTTTGCGGTAATCGCCCAGCTTGAGGCTTGGCAGGCCAACAATTTCCCGGGATTAGAATGTGCGGAATGAAGCAGCGCGCTCCTCTCCTTGTGGGCAGATTTCTGGATGGTCGCCTGTCAGCTGCACCACAGGACAGTATGTACAATTAGCGACGGCAAAATGCAGAGTCCAGAGCCTCAGTCCTTAGCACCGCATTACACTCCAATCAAGTTCCTTTTCTGCACAACACTAAGCAACACACTCGACTTCCGACTGCCACTTTATCTATCACTTGTATTGTTTTTTTTTTTTTAGATATTATTTGTCCACGAAAATATTCAATTTCGATTTGATTTGATGTTTCTCCACTGGTTTTTGCTTGAGTTTCTCGTATTCTTGGGGCCCTGTTCAACGGAGCTCTCTCTTCTCTCTCTCCCTCAGTATCGACCGCTGCGCCAAAGTCTCAGATGAAACTGAATGGGGCCCGAGATTGGCACACAGATGAAATACCCTGGAAAATACATGTGGCCAGGCAGGCAGGCCAGGCCAGGCCGCGCCGCACCGCCAGACTCGGGCAGAGCAGAAACACAGCAACAATACTGCGTCAATGAGAGCGCAATGGCTTTCTCTTTTTCTCTCTCTTGGGCTCGCTCTCTCTTGAACTGTTGTTGTGCTCTCTGCACACGTTGCGTATACGTTAAGGCAGAGGCAAAAGCCAGCTGGGGCGCACAGTGACCTGGAATATAGAAAGCAATTAATGAAAGTCACGTGTGGTAAATTTATTAATCAAAATGATATTTAGCATTGGTTAAACTAATACAAAATAATTAAAATTAAATAAAATAAATAATTTTATAATTAAACTTAAATATTTCTTTAACGAGTTTGCATAAAGTAATATGCAACTTTTGCTGCAGAGTAACATAGTTCCCCTTGCAACACCATTTCCGCCCACTGTTTCGGCTCCTCTTTATGCCTTGGATATTTTCTTGCAGTGTAAAAGATATAGAAAAAGGCTCGCTTTGCTTTTACTGAGAGCACACGCCGTCGGAGAGAGCGCTTTTTCGAATAACAGTTTTATTTTTACAAACAAATTGAAGGAAAAAAAAAGAGGAGAAGCACGCGGGAGAGCCTGGCACAGAGCGAGCACTTAGGTGCATGGAGTGAGGGGGAGTTACAGTACAGTTGGAGTAGAAGTTTTTCCCATGCTATTCAGAGAGAGGAGCGTAAGAGTGGGAGCGGGAGCGGGAGGGAAAGACAGCACGCTAAGTGGGTGGCTGTATGTGTGTGTGTGTGTGTGTGTGTGTGTCTATTTGTATGTGCGTTTGTTTAACTGTTTGTTTTGTTACATTTTCCTGAATATCGTGTGGACAGCAGGCTGAGGAGAGGGGGCCCTAAAGTCGAGAAATTCAAAAATCAGACACACTGCAAACTTGTTGAAGAAATATTTGTACATACTCGTGCGTGTGTATTTTTTTTACACTGAGTCTTACATTTATTCGCACACTCTCAACCGCAGAGATATGTAGTTGGCTAAAATCTATTTGGGGCTCCCCCAAATATATTCGTGAATTCCTCACCTTCCAGAAGTTCAAAGTACACATTGTACGAATAAGTTTCCAGGCATTTCCAATGTATGGATTTCACAATTATAATTTCATAATTTAGTAAGTAATCAAAATGTTGTACTACTATATTCAGGCATGTCACACTTTGGTCACATCACACACAACGTTATTGTTGAGCAAACTTTGCCCTTGAGGCAAGTGTACGTATAAATGTTAGACCGAGTGTACCATGGGAGAGTAAGGTGTGTGGGCAAAACTCTCAGCTGCAGGCAGTCGTCTCAACTAGTAGAGAGTAGGGGGGTGTGGTAAAGGGGTATCCTAGTCTATGAGAGTGTATGCATGTGTGTGTGTGTATGTGGGGGGCACAGGTAACGGTATATATTTACATATTCCAAGGCGCAACATGTTGATTTTACACGTGTTCCACTAAAGTATACACGTGCAAAACTTCATCTAGCTGATAGAGTGTCTGTGTGTATTCCCCACTCCTCCGCCCCTCCCCACGAGCTGGCATGTGTGTGCGTGTTGTAAAAATGCAATTAATTAACTCTCTTTGCTAATTGCATTTTGATTGCATAACGAGCAGCAGCGTTAGAGATCATCATCATCAGAATGGCAAGCGTTATTTTTTTTTCTTGCTGAGTTAACCGTTAACTTTTTCTTGTTACCGGAAATTGTGCTGCTCCCAAATGGGAGCACAGATTTGCTCCTCGAAATTTGGTTCAAACGGTTCATTCCGGGGGGTGGGTTTTTTTGTTGTTGTTGTTTGGTGGGCGGTGGAACCCATGGACTAAGCTTCATTTCCACAGGTTTTTTTTTTCTGGAAGGCTTGGGGTGTGTTCTGAGAACTGGTATCTTGGGCATTTCACCAAGGGGGAACACTTGATACTGATGTATTAGATGGAATTGACAGCTTCTACTTCTAAATTTTCTATAAATTATATTTAAATTTTATTTCTAATCTATATTGAATTAAATGGCCACATTTTTAAGCTACACTTTATCATTCTCAATCTCAAATGAATCCGACTACACTTTGTCTCATCATTCCGCATTTACGCGTGACTGGCACTTTGCCAATCAGATAAAATGCAACAGCTGTCTCAGGGCAATAAAATGTTCCGCCCACACAACGAAAATCTACTTTGTTGCTTCTCTCTCTCTCTCTCTCTGCAACTATTGCCTATTAAATTATAGCAGCACTTTTAAATCAATTGAGGGCTAAAGACA
The DNA here is from genome assembly GCA_035043285.1 of Drosophila subsilvestris. Classification (NCBI taxonomy): domain Eukaryota; kingdom Metazoa; phylum Arthropoda; class Insecta; order Diptera; family Drosophilidae; genus Drosophila; species Drosophila subsilvestris. Next base: position 6,681,179 of record JAWNNB010001719.1, on the reverse strand, counting down.
AAATCTTGAAGCAACACCTCTTCTCAAATCTGTTTTCCAGGTTTCAACTGCGGAAATCCCTTTGCAAATCAAATCCAGAACTGTCCGAATCAGCTGTGATTAGGCCTAACATCATGCGTGTTTCTGCGCCATTTTTTTTGCTCTCTGGCTATCGCTTTTCCGGGTCCCTAGTCGCCATTTTCTTGGCTGATTCTGTTTTTGTCTTTCGGTTGGACAGGCAGTTCCGGCCACAGCGTGCCCAAGTGGCCCAAGCGGGGATTTCTTGTCCCAGCCACGTGTAATCCTTTCTGCCATATGACCCCAACATTCTTCACCATCCCATGCCATGCCATGCCATCCCATCCCAAGCCATTCTTTTCTCCCCCTACCCATTTATTGTTCTGTTTTCTTCAGTGTTTTCCGCACATTCTTTTGGTATTTTTAGGCTTCCCATTTTTCCCCGCTTTTTCCCATTGTTTTGGGGTGAGGTTTCTTGTTTTGTTTGGGCTTTTGATTGCTTTAAGTTTTGGTTTTCAAATGATTGGCACACACACAGCACAGGCACTGATAGGGCTTTGATGTAAATGATAGCAGCAGGATCAGGATTCGGAGCCTGGGATAACGTTGGATTGAGAGTTGGGAATTTGCATTTATCGTCGAATCCCTGAATACACAGGCATCGCATCCAATCGAACCCCCCACAGCAGCTGGCATCTGGCTGCGCTCTGGCCAGCCAGATAATTTATTTCATAATTACACATTTGGCTTAATTGTCGTTGTTCAACCATGAATTGCGGCTGGCCCATTCAATTTGAATATTATCCCCCCGATTATATTCTATTATTGTCAGCTCTCTCGCTATCGCTGTCCCTTAATCAGTCCAATGAAAAGTTTATACAATAATTTATACAATCATAAATTAATAAAGCAGCTGGGCTGGGCAAAAACTGCACTCGTATTGGGTGAAAAACTATTTTCCTCTGCTTCACCCAATTGCTGGCCCAAGTGCTGCAAATAGAGCGATGATAAAAGCTGCTTTATGAGCAATGCTTAACACCAATGCGTAATGCCAAAAGCTCACTTGAATGTGTCATTAAGGCCAACAATTGCGGAATCAACGGAACGATTATACCCTCTCAGGGGGTGGCTTTATAATTATCAAGGGATTTGGCAAAGGTCCTTGGGGGTGGGTGGTGGTTATGTGTCATATGGGTAAAATGGTAGAGAAAAATGGAGCGATAGAACACAGTTGGTTTTGTCTGTTCAGTACGAAGTACACTAAATATCTTTGGTACCAGCTGGCTGAAAGCGTAACCCAAATTCGTATTGCTGATCAAACTTTATTTCCAGTCCGTTTTTCATTGCAAGAGTTTTATGGTCAAGCTGCAGCTCTATTTACTGACAATTAACGTTTTATGAGTTCTTGTGCCCGCTCCCCCTCCCCCATCCTGCACTTTTACCGCTTTTATAACGCTTCACGCCAAGCCACGCTACGCCACGCCAGGCCACTCCATTCCCCTCCAGAAGCGGCTAACTGCCTAATCAAGAGTTAATCCTGCTGCCCTACTCGTCCGCTGCTCGTCCCTTTGGGCTCCCCCCATTGAGTGAGGTCATGGCAGATGGCAGTGAGGGTGGGGGGGACTGGAACTGAAACTGGACGCTACTGGAACGTCGCATAATAATTAGCTGGCAGCGCAATTTGGCTCAATTTATGCGCATACAATCAGCAGTGACTGTACGAGTACTCTGGCAGTTTATGCCTTTTGTCTAATTTATGCATAACATTTTGCGATTATAAATGCTTAAATGATGGGAAAACTTGGCCGGAATTAAGTTTTGGCTTCCGGTTTTGATTGCAACCCAAGGACACTGGACACTGAATGGACATGGATGGACAAGCGGATATAAATATACACTAGATATACATATACTATAGGGATATATCTCGTATCCTGTGCCATCTCTTTCGTCTTGTCTGTGTGGAGCAGAGGAGCTTGTGTTAAGTGAATTTCGGTCGACGTTTTCTATTTGCAATTTCAATTGCAAATTAACTTTGCAATCCCCATGTCTAACAATGCCAAGCTCTGGCCCCCACTCTTCGCCTGTGTGTCCCCGACATGTGTGCAAATGTTCTACAAATATACGATGCCAAGAACGTTGTCTATATAGTATAGATGTATATATAGTACAGTATAGTATAGCACCACATGGCAGCCACAAAAATAAACCCAACTGCTGCTACTGCTGTTGCCGCTCTGAAGTGGAAAATGCAATGTTCTTTGCTTCGTTGGCTGTTCGTTGGTGCAGCATCCCTGTTCTGTTCTGTTCCTTCACACCCCTCAAGTTATTTCTAATTAAAGCTTAATTGTGTCTAACATTGTGTATGGCTCCAGGGACCTTGACAGCTGTATGCAGTTAAATAAGTGAACAAATTAGAGGGAATATAAACAAATTAAAGTTCAACCTAAGCCGCAGATAATTCCTTAAACCACGAACTAACGAACCATTCCCCTGCCCGGCATTAATCGACACAAATCCAATGTTGTTGCCATTCAGCCCGTGGAGGCTTACACAATTTTGGGGATCTTTCTCAGGCCCATTCCGGCGATTATTTATGTTCGTACGTGCATCAATGTTGCTGCAGCTGCTACAGGGCAGCAGCCGGAGGCTCTCAAGCTGCAGCAATTGTGGCAGACAATACCCTTGCCACACACAGAGAGAGAGGGAGACAATGGGGGAGAGATATTTACATAAAGACTTAAGCCGGAAAGCCAGCGAACGTGGCCGAGTCACGTTTATTGGCCACAGGCTGGTCGGTCACACAACCAGCACAAATCATGCAAAATTAAATTCCAAAACACAACAGAAAACAGACCCGAATTTCCACTCTCCTCCCTAAAATTGTGGCATAAATGTTTTCTATTTAATTATTGATTGAATGCACATTTTTGGTGCATTTTCTACTAGCCAAAGCAAATGCAATTTTCCATTTCGTACTCTGCTCTGTGAGTGCTTTCTGGAAAAGTTACGCATACGCCACACTAAGAAACCATGTCCGGCCCAAGTGTTTTGGCCAAAACCGGGGGTAACATACATAAGTCACTTGGCTTGTTTGAACAGACGCATGGGAACACGAAAAGGAACACGTTTGGACAACTGTGGAAACCAGTGTACGACGATACGGGAAAGAACCAAAGCCAGAGCCACAGCAAAAGGACAAACAACAGACGGAGCAAAGTATGGCTGACGTGTGTGTGGTGTCCGAAATGATATGAAAACGAGAAACCTCAAGCAAAATGTATTGTGCAAAGGGAGGGGGATACGATATACGAACGAGTAGCAGCAAATTTGTGGGATGCACACAGCACACAGCACAAAGTATATTGGAGTGGAGATGTCTCTCTAAATGGATGTGTGTCTGTGCATTTTAAATGCAATGGGATTGAGTTTTGAAATTGAGAAGAAAAGTGCAGGTTTTCCTGTCATTCTTTTGTGTGGCCAGAAGTTGAGTATTTATTTATTAAAGCATAGTTCCAACAGAAAACTAACTTTTGAGATAAGAAAACATTCGCATCGTTTTCAAATCAAAATCCTAATCCCCATTTCCATGTATGTACCTCAAGCCGAGTAGAGCATCTGACATACGCTCTGACACACCCAAACCCACAGCCCAGCCATTGTTTGATAGTTTAGTGCTACATAAACTTTCCCATTCATGCCACACGCAGAGAGGGCTCTTTACGTGCTGGTGTTGCCTACTTTTGTGCGACTTTCAGCTGTTTTAACTCTGTGTATTTTTTGTTGCACTTGTTGGACATTCCTGTCAAACTTTAAATGCAACAAGCAAAGAATATATATACATACATATGTGTGTGTCAATATATATCTTTGGACAAGTTTTAATTATAATTTTTGTGTTGCGTTGCTGTTCGACCGCCATCACGCATACGCCCCATGGCGTCCGCTATTCAACTTATTTATGACCTTTCTGTTTTGGTTGAGCAAATTTAATTAAAGTTCATTTTACGGCCATTCATCAGCAGTGTACATATGTGGGAGTTCATACGTGCATACATACATATATGTATGTAATATACTATGAACAATTATGAACAGACATTTAAATAATATTCTTTTTGGCCAAGACAAATTGCTGCAGATTTTTGTTTGGCAATGAATTAGGGCAGATTGAAGGGTTTTGTTAAGAAAAATATGGTGGAAATATGATCAATAAATTAATTTCTAAGCAAACATAATTAGAATCGAATACGAATATTCTCCAAGCATAATCCACTTTAAATGGACATCATCTTTTGTATATTACTAAGGATAAGTACATGTCTCCCGTTACTTCTTTATCTCACCTCGTTGCCTGGTCAAATCACATACCCCAAAAAACCAAAAAATACTCTTTTGATTTTTGTTTGCTGCCTTTTTACTCATTTCGGTTGAGACTCTGCTGGTTCTGTGACCGTAAGAAAACTTCTAACGAGTTTCATTTTCGGCATTTTTCTTGGCTGTTGTTTTGTGTGGATGGTTGGTGGTGGTGCGGATGCTGCGGTGGTGCCGCCTGTCAGTTGCCAACAGGGGAAATTTTTTTTGGTTTTCCTTTTCAGCTTCTGCTGTTCCTTCTTTTTGCTGTTTTCTGATTTATATCACAATTTACTCGCATTCTGTACGCTTTTGTCCCACGACGGCCGACTACTTGGCTGTTATTGAATTACTTGTGGCGCAGGAAAATTACCTAGAACAGGATCTCAAGCAATAGCCTCTCCTGGGCCGTAGCCAGCACCCATTGAGACCCACAGAGCATTTGGAAAGAGAGAGAGCAAGAACTGTCGATGATAAATCAACGTACTAACGAATTTTTCGTTTGCTTTTGCTTTTCAAGCTTTTGTTTCGTAAGAGAGAGAGAGAACCAGGGGAACCAGAGAACCAAAGAACGAGCATGAAAACGAGAGGTAGAGCTCTGGGTTCTTTTAGGTTAACAATACTTTAAGCCTTTTGTGTTTGCTTTGGGGGCAAGAACAGGCGCCCGAAGAGGTGGCATGGGAGCTTCATAAATTGCCAGTTTTGCTTTTGTTTCTCAAGATTTTTGCTTGAGTTATTTTTAATTTCATGGCTCTAGAAATTTCTCAGCGTCAGTTGGAGTGCCGTTTGGAAAAACCTGCCACAGACAGGGACAAAGTGGGGAAAAACCCGACAACGAAACACTCATTAGCTTTTGTTGTGGCCAAAAAGAAAAGAATGCATATTTTCCCTTCACAGATAATCATTTCCAATTGTTGATGGCCTGTGTTTAATTAAATTAGCAACACTCGAGTAATTAAAGGCAGCTCCAGCTACCACCCACGCTCCAAACCAAACCCCTTCTTTGTATCCCTTTTTGGGGAACATCAATCATATGCCAAAACACAAATACGAGTACAAGACTTGACGAAAATTTTCCAACTTTTTGCTTTTCTCTGTGTGTCAAGCCTCAAGAAGATTTATGGCCAAAAGTGGGAGGGGGCGGGCCTTTGTGTGGGACACATGTGAGCTGGGAAAAACCAAAAAAGGTCCAAAAAAGTGTAAGAAGAGATAGATTTGGAGACGAAGTTGTAGATACCCTAATGGATCTAGGGTTTTATTGCCAGATTGTTGAGTTTTATTGGAATATCATTGAAAAAAGAACACAAGCTATTATTAACATAAAAACAACCTCGAGAAGAGATACCTGCAATGCTGAAAGACTGGTTGCCCATTGAAACTAGAGACGAAGAAATTTTTAGAATATACATTCAAATATTCACCAAAGATCCTGCCTGCCTTCATTGCAAACCTCTCCTCAAATTTCTACACAAAGCCCAAAAATAAAAAAAAACAAAAAAAGAGAAGAAAATATCCCCCCCTTAAACGGCTCTAACAAATGTAGTTTTGAGTCACATTTGGCTCGGCATCCGGACTGATTGTTTAAATAAATGAGTCACAGGGCACAAAAATTCTCCTCCTCCACTTTATTGATTTTGCATTGCAACATGTAGCTGTCCACCCACCCTCGCCTATGCCCTCCTTCTAAATTGACAAGCCTTTGATTGATGGTAATGCCTGTTGGGGCATGGCACCCTTCCAGTTCTTCCCCAGCACATTAATTCTCTAAAAAATTGCATTTATTTTAGTTTCGTTTTTATAGGGGCCCGCTTATTTCTGTGCCAGGGAGAAACCATTTTCTTTGTGGGGTTCGAACAAATAGTTTGCAATTATCCCCGCTGCCAGAGATGGGTGGCTGCCATTATGTGGGGGAGGGATGGATGGACGGTTCGACCCACAACCGACGACGCCCTCGCAAGAACTCATCCACTTCGATGTCTTCGATGGATGCTGCTCCCCCTACGCTCCCCTCACATGTCAGGGCATTTGATGGAACGACCACATAACCATTTGACCGTCTATTCCTCACATGCCTACAGTGCGGTTTGCAGCTATAAGGCTGCAGGCAGGGAGAGAGTTTATTGGAAAAGTCGAGCTTTAAGTTCTGTGGTTTATTAAGTTAGGGATTGATTAGAGATGAAATTAAATCATGATTAAATGACTAGACAATATTTTTAGATTCGAAGATTTCATAGCAACATTTTTAATATATTTTAATGTACCGCACTGTCCCCACTCTCTGCTGTGTCATAAAAATGCTTCATCAATGAAAGAAAAACTATATATATTCCGTGTGTCCGTGTGTGTTTGTGTATCGAATAATCGATAAACATAAACATTTGAGCTTTAAATTCAATATCCTTGATGGCTCGACACTTTTGTATGCCACTGCCACACAATGTATGATTGAATGAATGAATAAATGGTCCATTGGACATTCCCTGTGTGGTGGCAGCAATCAGATGGTAAGTCGTTGCAACTTAATGTGGCAGGACACACTTTGAGGAGAACTAATTTTCTCCCTCATCTTATGCCCTAAATGGAAGTCGATTCGTTCACATTGCAGTTGACGGACAGGACATGAAATTATGTCCTCTAATTTCTCAGCATCTGCCCCAGGATTCATTCCTCTTCTTCACTTTAATAAGCCCCAAATTATATGGCAAACAGCGACAGTTGTTAGCTCCTCCGCCCCCAGGCTTTTCTTGGCCACAACTTTTTTTTTTTGTCCGGCCTGCACCAATTTGATTTTGTCATTAAAAAGTTTTTAGCGAAATAATAAAGTTTGTCAGCGCGTAATGCAAGTAGAAACCGTAGAAGAAAGAAGCGGAAAAGAAGAGAGCAAAAAAAAAATAAAAGGAAATCAGAACCCAAAAGTGGCCAATGAAAGTTTTCAGTTGAAGAAGAATCGGAATGGGGGCATGTAGACCAAGACAGTCGGCCAAAAGTAAAACTACGAGTAGCCAGAACCAAAACTTAAGGCTTATCATCGCTCCACAGAGTCAGAGATGTGTGGCAAACCGATATGTCAAGAACTTAAACTGAAAAAGCCACTCAATCCCCCATGGATAACGAGTAAAAACGAGTAAATAACCAGCAGTTATCGCTTTTTGTTGGTGAAATTTTAATTGATATTTTTAATTCCATTACAAAATTGATGACTGTTTAAATAGTTTCGGTTTTCGTTTGCTAGCCAATCAAGATTTGTTCGAAAGATAAAAATGGCAGAGCAATGTATGTGGAAAATTTAAGTGATTATTACTGAAACTTTTATTAATTTTATTAAACTCCGCAGATAATTCTACTCTCTGATGGAACGAGCAATAAAATCACTTAGAAGGGCAATCTACGGATTTTTGATGATTGTTGGAGAGTGAAAAATATACTTATGTACTTGAATGAGAAGTTTTGATGAAGTAAATTAAGTGCTGGAAAGGAAAAAAATGCTTTGAGAAGTGAATCAGAATTGGTTTGGGAATTTATGCATTGAGGGCTTTTTTACAACTTTTATGATATTAAAATAATTAAGGAAAATTATAGTACTAATGGATCATCAATTTACCAAAATAGTTTACTGCCTGACAAGCCGCTGAACAGCTCTAAAATAATTGAAAAGTTTATTTAATTGAATGATTAAAATTACATGAAATTCACCCACACGTCAGAAATGAAATTAATAAGGAAATTTGTTTAATCGCATTGTTTAATCGATGCCAAAGAAGGCCAAATATCCAATTACAAAACCCAAACTAAATTACTGAGTGAAACCAAGCCAAACCGCAACCAAAGCATGAGTTGGCGCAACCTAAAGATGAAATATTGAGGAATTTATGCCATGCAGTGGAATTTACAGTGGAATATTCTCGTAAGAAGTTCATAAATTTCCTTGTGAATGCAGGTGGCATTGTCGAGTCACTTTCTGTTCATAATTGAATTACAATGGCAGCTCTGGCCGTTGCATAATTCAATTGGCAATGTGGAAAAGAGTGGCCGCCCCGATGGCATATCCTGTGCACAAGGCAACGTATGCACAATGCGGAACTACAGGGGGAATGTCGGAACGACGGAGCAGCATGCAGAGGAGCAACAGGAGGCGAGATGCGATGCGATGTGATGCGATGCGATGCTGCTTCGTTATGAATTACATTTCAATATGCTTCAACGTGTTCATCATTTATTTAACCGTCTGGGGGGAGATGCCAGGCTGCGAAATGCCAATAAAGGAGGATCCTTCGAATGGGCAGGCAGCTTCAGCTTCTGGCATGGCGTCCTTCTGGGACTCCTAGCCAAATGCAAACAGGAAGTGGAATGCTGCTGCTGAGAGCGAGAGTCTGCTGCCGAGTGCTCCGTTTGCAATTTCCGTTTTGTCACATTTGTCTAACAAAATGGAAATTTATGCAGTGCTCTCCTGTTGCTGCTGCTCCTTTCCCTCCCCCTGCCCGCTCTCTCTGTCCCAATGATCTGGCTCTGCACCACTGTTTTGGGTGGCTGACTGGCTGCTCAATGCTTTATTCACGGTCCGGTGCTTAATGAAAGAGTCATTACACTCATTCATTCATTCAATCGTTGATTCATTCATGAGAAGACAAGAGCGCGTGTCCTTTTGTTTTTCCATTTCCCTTTCGGGTCCCCCCTTCCTCACCATCCCACTGTTGTTGTTGTCGTTAATTAATTGATTTTCATTGAGGCGTCTGCCAGGGCTTTGGGCAGCATTAATCATACGCCATGTTAACGCCATGGAACCAAGGGGAATACACAGGGGCCAGCAGCCACTCGCACTCGCAATCGTCTGGTTATTCTTTCATCAGATTTTCTTCATGTTTTACCTTTGCATTTCCATTGCCATTTCCTTTGCTTTATTTTGCTGATTTTTTCTGGCAAGAGAACTTCTGCCGTGAGTTCTGAGCTTCTGCAGTTTCTTATTCCGTGTCAAAGTTTTTCATTAACGCTTCAGTGAGGTGGGTGGGCAAAAACAGGCAGCGGAGACACAAAAAATTGAAAAGGGAAAAAGTTGCATCAGCTGCAAATTATAAAATATTTAAGATACCCTAGCCAAGGGGTACGATTGAGGTGTAATAAAAGTGAAATGGGAATAGTAAAGCAGAGAAATCTCTTCATTGAAAAATGCACTTCCAGGAATAAAAAGGGTATCTAAAAGTTTGCATTACTCAAGTAAAGTCACATCATCAAATGAATAAAAATTGAATAGAAATTCGCAATTCTTTTGTGCCGCACTTCAACTAAGAAAATTCCTTCAAAGCATTTGCACAGATGCATTCAATTTGAGAGATTAAAATGCCAATCCGTTGCCAGGACGCTACTTATGAGAGTTTAAAGATAAGGACCTGCAGTCCCTGGCACTTTTCCAATTTATGCATCTTCGTTAAGCCAATAACTCACCTGATAATGGCCACATAAAGAGCATACAGCCTTCTGCCGTTTGGCGGTAAACAAATTTTCCACTTTTCTTACACTTTTCCGGATGCCGATGGAAAAGTTTACCAATTGCCGCACGCATCGCTGAACCCAAGGATCTGCCTTTCTGCAAAAGTAGCAACAATTTACGTGCATCAATAATCAAATTAGTGCGAAAAGATTAAACAATTTTAATTGCATACCATTGGAAAATGCATGCCGAAATGCCTTCCCAAATGCAATTAGGAAAAGGCAAAAATAAACAGCAGCCAAACATCCTCTTCGGTTACTAAATGTCGCATAAATAATTCTCGGTGGGGCACCGCAAACGGATTTTGCATAATAGATGACCAAGATTTATGTGATGTGCGGTGATGCTGCCTGAAATATATATTAGTTGGATTTATTTATACAAAGATTGCATAGCGAAAAAGGGGGAGGCTTACGGAAAGTGTCTTCCGGTCCCACGATGCGACTGCCAGCGCCGGCTTAGCATGAATCAATTAAATTGGATCCCTCGCCGCGTTTTGTGGTCCAAGAAGCTGATATTTCCGGCTTAGTGGTTGACGTTTTGACAGTCTTATTGTTGCCGAATTATTTTGGCCTAGACGGTGGTTGATAGGTCAGCCATTTCCATTGAAAATTGATTGAGATCGGGTTAAATTAATTTATTATTATTTAATGATTATTTTTTTAAATTTGAATCCATTAATATTTTATTATTATTTAACTATTTTCTATTAAAATTTAAATTTAAGTTCAAATGAACATGAACGCTTTGCAAAGCTTTTAAAAGCTTTCAACTGCTACTGCAAGCTTTCAACCCACTGCTTGATGTACTGACTATATGAAATAATTTGTCGAACTGGGCAAAACTGCTTGCTTTAGTGCTTTTATTTTATTTCTAGCCAAATTCAAAACCATTTTGAAAAGCTTTTGCAGAGCCCCAACAAATGGCAACCATAAAAATATTCCAAACACATACATACTACATACATACATATGCAATATTCTGTTAATACAATATCGTTTTATTAAATTATTTAATTAATTAATTAAATAGTAGACTGTAAATGGTATTACGTAATGCCTCTCAATCACAATAAAGATATTTCATTATATATAGCTATGTAAATAGTCGTTTTTTAGGGCATGAAAGCAACAAAATTAGATATCATAATATCGCAATATTATTTAGGCAAACTGTGCCATAATTGAAAGAATGAAGGAACTAAATGAAGGAAAATTTTCTAAATATATATCTAGTTATACAAACTATACTTAGTTAGAAACTATAGTAACAGAATCTAAATTATAGCTAATTTATAGTTAATTTTGGTAATTTGTACAAATGGAAACGCAAGGGAAAATTGAACTAAGGCCGAGGGGCAAATACGACAGACACGACACGGAATCTACTTGTAGTCTAAATGGAAATGGATATGGTAATGGCAATGCTAGCATAGCTTAGAGTTATATACAATAGATATCTATATACATCCAGGGGGGCGGGCATCTAGTCCGTTTTGGTTTCAGTTTCTGCGGATCGTTTGGACACCTTTTCGCTGGACGCTTCAGTCACCGGCTCTTTCGGGGCTGGCATTAGCTCTCCTACGCCCAACTTTGTGGGCAGGGCATCGGGGGCATTGATGATGCCATAGGGTCGCAAATGGTAAATCAGATAGTCCAGGACATACATTTGATTTGGCGAGACATAGTGAAAGGATATGGCATTGTCCGAACAGCAATCCAAGCCCTAAAAGAGTGGAAACACATTAGGAAACTATCGACATTTGAATGGGGTTCAGAAACCAGCCTCATCGGTCTTGTAGAAGATATACTGCCAGTACCAGAACTTCTTCTCCGTGTGCGCTGGTATCAAATGGTGCTCTGGCACGAAAGGAAAGAACCGTCCCCGTCCATTGGCGTCGCGGGAGTCACCTGCCAGCACCTTCACATTCTCCAGGCACTTGCCCATCTCAACATCCTCAGCACCGGTGTTTTCCTGCTTGCAAAATTTCGGATTGGGCAGGGCCTCCTCGACGAAGCGACGCACAGCCTCGCGACTGAGGACATAGCCAGCGCCACCGGACATGTACCCCTGCTTTACGTACGGCTTGAACTTGCAGCCAAAGTAGACAGGGGTCTCGGGGTTGTACGGATACAGCATATAGCGCATATTCTCCACTATCGTGTAGGTGTCATCGTCGGCCTTCAGGAACCAATCGGCGTCGTTGATGTGGTGCTCATGGATGTACTTGTATGCCTCCTTTGTCTTGCCCCACAGATTATTCCGTCCCTCGCCTATGGGCAGAGCCACAGCATCCAGCTCCTCATCCTTGGCGGAGCTCATGAAGATCAGCTTGTTGCAGCGTTTCCCCCACGTGCGCTTCACGTGGCGCGCCTTCTTCTGGTGGTTCGTCGGATTGGTCATGATCCAGCACAGCACCCGCACCTCGCTGTACAGCTTCTCCGCAATGGTGGCATTCTCATGAGCATGCTCATGGGTTCCCACATCCTGTTCCGGTCCGGTCAACTCCATCATATCATGGCTGTGATGGGCATCATTGACATCGCCATGCCGGTGGCCATCATAGGGCATAAATTCACCACGTTCCGGCGTGGAGTACACAAAGAGCTCGGCCAGGCAGAAGCCCACGATGAGGCCCACAATCAGCGAGACAAAAGATCGTTTATTTGAACGTCCTGTGGGATAAATGTGAGATTAGTTATGGATACTAAAATCAAATTGAAGTAATTGCTCACCTTCATTTAGTATGGATCGTCCTAGCAGACTATTGGCAGTCATTTGGCTTTAGTTTGGGATTCTGTTCGGGTTTGGATGGGAGCTCTTGTTAATCCACTCTTGGGAGACTATCTTCTTTGGTTGAGTTATATCCACTTTGGTTTTATCTTACATCTTCTGCAATACAAGATCTGCTTTATAGAAACATGTGTACATAGTAGATCAAAGCCCGAAGAACTCTGGGCGGGAACATCTGCACTCGTCTGTCGCCCATTACCAAGTGTCAACTTTCTGAATTTTGTGCTTTTTGTGGCTAGTTTCGGTTTTCCATCGTTCTGAAACTGTGTTAATCTCATGCAAAAACGTGACAATTGCGTGAAGAATCGCTCATTGCATTCCCGCGTCTGCTGCTGCTCGGCTACTGCTTGATAAATATTTATTTAAACAACATTTTAGTTATTTTTTTAATTGTTGCATATTTTTCATTTGCAATTTCCTTCCTACTATGCACGTCTTCAAAACTCGCATCTCGCTCTTTCTTCCTCCAGACAGCTTGAATTTTTCCGTTGAATTTTTGTTGGCATTTACTCAAAGATATGAACACATTGTATGTATTTATATATGCTTGTATTTGCATATGTATCTTGGAATGGGCGAACAAACACTTTGTAAGCATCTTTAACGATGGAATGGTCAAAAGTATCTGCAGCAAATTTGTCTAATTTCGAGTTGGTGTCATAAAAATGTCAAGACATCATTAAAAATTATCTAAACATTCATTATGTTTGACTTTTCCAGTGCAAATATTGTTCAAAGGCAATTACACTTTTGACACTTTAATGAGAAAATCTTTTAGGGTGTGGGATTTTTTTTCGAAGAGTTCGTTGGCGTTCGTTCGTTCGTTTATTTAGTTATTCATAAATAACATTGAACGGTAAGCAAGGTAGATTTTTTGTGGTCCTAAACATGATAGTGCAACCTCTGATTAGAAGTAAAATTCGAAGTAATCGAATTTTTAATCAGCAATTATTTGTATCATTAGCTTTGATCAGCGACCACTTGAGTTGTCTGTATTCACTTGATTAGTTTGTGAAGCAATTTCTGTATATCACACACTGCACCTTCGAGTATCTGCTGGTTACTAGGGATATCTTTTGGATGCCTTTTAAACTTCACTTCGATGCCTGAAAAATGTAAATACTTGTGCTTGTACAACAATCACAGCTGTGCCAAAAAAATGTATTTTATATTTTATTCGAGAATTGAATGAAATAATGTAAATATGTCCGATACTTTGCAAATTTTCAGAACTCATAAGAAAGTATCTTTGTCCGCACAGGGCAGCGTTTCGCTTACGAATGCAACTGGAGTACTCGATGAGAGAGACTTTTAAGCAAAATGCAACTGCATTTTCGGATTTTCTTCTCTTTTGTTGTTCCGTAATGGATATTTTATCAGCAGGAAAAGCAGAAACACTCTCACTGCCAGCAGTCTTGTTGTGCCTTTGCCAAAACGCGATAATATAATATGGGTTTGGTCATTAAAGTAATTGATTTTATTTTGGATGAATCACGTGGATTTGGGGTTGGGCCTGGGGCTGGAACCTATCAACCAGCCACTACTTAACCTTATCGGCAAGCAATATTTACACTTTATCATTAGGTTTGGCCCGGAGTACGAGTATAGCGATATCGTTTGATGATTATTTGATGGGTTGCATTTATCAATCATTTTACGGGTCAGGTTTTGCCGGCAACTTAAAGTTTTCATATGCGTATTCCATTAAGAATCTATTAACAAAATCAATTTCTGGAAATTGGTTTTTTACAATTGTTTTTTTTTTTGTAGCAAAATATCCTTATCTTAGAGATAGTGGCGGAGGTTTGAAGTTACTGAAGGAATATAGCTTTTTCAAGGCATATTATTTTTAGAGGGTAACTTTTCGAATCTATGTATGTATGTATGTACCATTACTGGAGGAGTGGGTGTAGCGCCGCTTGGATGGTAGGAGATCTGCATTTCTGCCTGGCTTTATTCCACATCTTTCAGCAGCTTCCACCTTATTTCCAGACGCCAGTGTAAGAGAGGTTTAGCTCTACAGATCATACACGTAATTTTTGTTTGAACAGCTGCCAGTAGTCTACACTACATTCGAGTGTCGTTTGAATGAAATAGAATTCCAAAAATTTCTTAATTCTCATTTCCAATTCGGATGCCGTAGTGAAATGATATCATCCAAAATACAGTTGCCTTGGCTCTCCAACAAAGGTAAGGAAGATGTTTCTGTACGTAAATTGGCTATACAAAATATATGTATTTCAGGGGCCTTGGGACAAATGATTTTAACAGTTCTGATTGGTTTGGTGGTACACTTTGGATTGGCCAAACTAGTGTCCATTCCGTTGCGCATCGATAGCTTTGATAGCTTCAGTTACCAGAACCTCCGGGAGGAGGAGGAGGGCCAGGAAGCAGGTCAAGGATTTGGACCCTGAGCCTAAAAGGCAATCCATGGAACCGCATCTGAGCAGAAATTATTTCAATTTGTGGTTGTGTCGTATAATGTGTTTGAATTCAATTGCATCATGTGGGTGGAGACCTCAATGCCTGCGCTTCCCCCCTTTGCTGCCTCCAGTTTGCAATTGTAATTGTAATTGCAAATTAATTAAATTTAGGCATGCACCATATGCCAGCGGACCCGCACTTCCAGTCCGAGTTCCATTCCAGCAATTAAACGCAATTTAACAGCGTTGCAAATTTGCCTATCATTTTAGATGTCAGAGGCGCACCTTTCAAATAATAAATATTGTATCTAATTTTAAAATCCAATCCACCATAAGTGCAGTAGCTTCCAATTGAAAATTAGCAAAAATAACCAACAAAAAATGAGTAAATTATGTAATTATCTATTTCCCAATTGCGAATATGAACTCATTTGACAACGTGCGTGCCTATAATTTATAAAATATTTTAGTTTTATTTTATGCACACACAATTACACTTTCACGTGGTGTCATGTTATCGTTGACAATTATGTACATATGTTCGCAAATTTGAGTCCGCAGATGTACATATAGATAAAACGTTTATCATGTGGAGAAAAACCACATTAAATGTTTATGGCAGAATATAAAGTTTATTGTGAGGAGCGTGTTAGGTCAGGAGGGCGTATCTCTATCTACTATCATTTATATTACAAATTTTGGAGAATAAGAAAAAAAATAAATAAATAAATTTAAAAAAAGTCTGTGTAGCTCTCCTAAACGTTTCAGAAATCTGTAGATCCAAGTGAATATTTTGTTAACCACAAAAAGATGTGTCTACAGTGTCTTTCAGATAAAACACCCTTCAAATAATCTCTTTATAAACATAATTTGGTCCAGAAGTAAGCTGAAAAGTTTAGTGAAAATGGATATGTTATTATGTCATTTCGTTTAATAGATTCGCTTTCAGCGCTTGCCCTATGACCACACTAGCGTGACATTTTACACCAAACGAACCTCATAACCAAACCCCTAACCTGTACCCAAACCCGAACCCGAATCCCCCCAATCGGCAAACGAGAACCCAAACCAATTGTTTAATTGTTTTGTTTCGCCGCTGTTCCTCTTGGGGCAATAAAATCAGCCACGCTCCACGATTCCGCTCAAGTTTCAATACATTTCTGTTATTATTGTTGGGTGTTTTTTTGGTTCTTTTTGTTTTTTGGGAGCATTACATATACATGTAAGTATTTTTAATGAAAATGCTTTGTGCTGTGGTTGATATTATTTCACTTTACTTTCAATTGTTTAGCTTGCAGATAAACAAAAAAAAATATATATATAGAATACAGTATGTTGCTGGTTATCACAGTGGAACTGTGGCTGTTGAGGGCGGGCTACGGCTACTCGTATTGTTATCGACGGACAAAAAGAAATATGGTTTGCAGGCTTCCGTTTGCCTTCGGTTCCATCACAGCAGGAATTTATGTCGATGAGTAATGAGAAGAATGGAGATTGTGGCTTCCGACAATTATTAAATAAATAAACTAATAGAATATAGTATTCCTGGGAACCCAAAAACAAAAATACTCTTTCGAGTACAGGGCAGACCGATCATCAATTCAATTAAATGATTCACAAATCAAAACTGAAAAGTGATTTCTATAAAAGTCTGTTCTACTTAATGACTGCTTGTTTAGCTGATCATAGGAACCAGTTGTGTAATGTCTATATCATGATGGATCGTGTCTTCATCATGTTAGTTAAGTGGACAAGAGCCGTGCCAAAGAATGAAACTGGGAATTGATTGGATTTGTGGTTCTGTTAACGAATTATTGACAGATATGTTGTCTTTATTTGTTGTCAAAGATATTCTTTTAGTTATTGTGTCTGAATGAACAAAATTCCAAAAAGGTCTTAGTTCTCATTTCCACTTCGGATGCCATAGTGTGAAATGATATCATCCAAAATTCAGCTGCGCTCCAGCAAAGGTAAGGAAGATAATCCCTTACGTAGACCCATAAATTGGCTATACAAAATATATGTATTTCAGGGGCCTTGGGACAAATGATTTTAACAGTTCTGATTGGTCTGGTGGTACACTTTGGATTGGCCAAACTAGTGTCCATTCCGTTGCGCATCGATAGCTTTGATAGCTTCAGTCTACACAACCTCCGAGAGGAGAAGGAGGAGAGCTAGCAAGCAGGTCAAGGATGGATTTGACAAAACATTTCTTTATTTACTGCCAAAGATTAAGATATTCTTTTAGTTATTGTGTCTGTTCTAAAGGCAAATGATGTGCATTGTTTAAATATTCAACAACTCTCTTGGGAGAAATCCGAATTGGGTCAAAGGTTATGAATATAACAGCATTTTGGATAAGTAGTCTAATGACCTAGACAACAAGACATTTATGTGAGTTCTCTTGTCGCTTCTCTTGTTTAATCTTGAAATAAACATGCTCTCTGACACCCTCTCGTGCCTCGAGAGGCAACTGCAGTCTACAACGTCGTCATCGCACTTGAGATTACGATGAACTTTTGGTATGGGGGATTGCTCCGAATCAAATCAGAGGCTTAGCTAACATGTTCAAGTGCGAATTTAATTGGATATTAATTGGGGCTACGTCAGTGGGACAAGGGGGAACTATGTATGGCTGTCAAGTGTACGAATGATCAACTTTTCAGCTTTGCCTTTTCTCTTATCGCATCTTCCGCCCTTTGCATGAGGGGTTCTTTCATTGTTTGGGGCTTTTTTTTGGGCAAACGTTATGCGACACTGCAGAAACTACTGTTAATTATAGCAATATTCCACCCTGAGAGTCGTCTATGGGAGATAAAACATACAATAGACAAAATGTGATTTATAATAATATGCCATTGCCTGCAGCGACTACCCTGTAGGACAAGCAACGACACGCGCAGAATTATTCAGAGAGAAATTTTCGCTTATCAGTGTCAGCTTCTGCGCCACTGCAATCGTAATGCAGCTTCGCTCCCCCCTCCGACGAATATGACAAACACTTAATCGGAGAGGCGTCAGACAATCACATTTGCAGCAATTGAAAGAGAGAGAGACGAATTGGGGACTAAGAGAGTGCTCCACCCCCCATCCCATATGAGTATCACATGCGAACCACAAATAAATTAAAGTAAATGCAGTTCGGCCGAAGGCAAATCACCCCTGGAATGGATGGTCACCGAGGGGAATTCGTGGGGGCGGGAGCAGCGGCAGCGGTACGAGCAGACGAAACGCATAACGGAAATGGCAACTGCAGAGAGACAGAGAGGGAGAGAGAGACAGGCAAAGGGCAGCTGTTTGCGGGAATGACAGCGTATTAAAAATAACAAAAACTAGGCACACAGCAGAACACATCGAATATGGAATACGCTTAGTACATTATAGTTCATTGTATTGTGTTTATTGCACTATGAACTTTGATGCAGCTGGCTATTACAAGTCATACAAGCTAAAGTTGCTTGGCTTTAATTAATATTATTATATTATCAACCTGTTGCACTCCCTATATTTTCGACAAATGTTGGCAAAGTTACACTGCACTGCAAAGCATATTAAAACTGTTTGTTAAATTGATAAACCTACAACAGTTTACTACACAATTAAAACAATTAAATAGAAGTACAAGTCTTATCTTAGAGTGGATATGCTTTTGTTTCAATGAAGGGTAGCGTTTATTACGACGTCCTTTTTCGTCTCCTCCTTGCTCACTTGCATTCCAATTCACAATTCACCGTTGTTCACATTGCTTTTGCGTTTTTCGGCTATTCTGAATGCAAACTTTTTGTTTCTTTTACCTTTTGGTCTCGTTTTGGCTGCACTTTTGTGCATATGTACATACTTCTGCCGTTTTGTTTTTGTTTTGACACACTAAAAACGCGCGCTGGGGTTGCCCAAACTTTTATGCTGACAAAATGGTTTTACATTTTGCACAAATTTCATTTCATTTACATTTTAATTGAGATTTTGTGTCTGCAACGGTCGCTGTTACTTACAAATTGATTTTTTGCACATCCTCTCTCCTCTCGCATGTTTCCTCGCGCAGGACGACGCCTTCAGTCCTTTTTTTACTCGTTTATTCTCCTGCTTGTGATTGCACTCACGTTGTTTTGTTTGAAATCCAATTGCCTGGCCTGTCATTCAGGCGATTTGTATTCGTATTTTGTATTAATCGAGGCACTTAAAATATTTAATTATTATTATTTACCGACCGAAAACTTGAGCGCGAGCAGAGCGTTGGAACCGACCAAAGAGAAATGGGCGCGAAATTCTGAGCGAAGAAGAGAACAGCACCGTTTTGTGTGCAAAGTAGATTGTGTTAAGGTGTGGTTCGCTCAATTCGGTCGCTCTCAGCGTGCGTATATATGTGTTGTGGGGCGCATGGCGTAATAGAGACGTGCATGGAATTGTATCACTCCACATTAATATACCTTGAAAGTAGAATAGATAGAGAGAGAGAGAGAGAGAGACGTAGACAATAAGAACCGTTTAGTGCGCGTGACAAAAGGGGAGGAAAATGAATGAAACAAGGAGAGTAAAAATGAATTGCCGGCAAAAGAGCCGGTTTAAGGGAACTCTAATACTGATTGTAAAAATACTATAAATAAATTATTAATTATAGAAAGCAAATAAACATGGACTTATATATGTAGCTATTAGATATTTCCCTTTCGAATTTAATTCATAAATTTCATGTTTATTATCTGTAGCAACAAGAGAGCTAAAGCTGCATGCAGCTCGCTCATCATAAATGTTGTCTAGGTTAAGGGTAGGACCAAAAGGGGGGTGGAACATATTTTACTTTGATCTTTGGAAATATTTAATACCCTTGGTTTTCTACTTCTGTGGAACTTTCCCACTGATTTCCAGTGAATGCGTGATATCTATCGTTAATAGCAGATAAGATATTACACATGTACTCACCTGCGCAGCAATTACGATAAGGAACATTTGCAATTTCAATTAAGATACGTGTTCAATCGTGTTCAATAAGTTTTATAGGGTATCACACCAAAAAAAAAGACATACATATGTATATCCTTTATTTATTTCGTGGATTTTACTTGACGGCGCAGAGCTCAAGTCTCTGTCACTCCGATCTGCAGGTAAATCGGTATATAATATTGTATATTTCATAAATTGTTTGGTATATCATGGTATATTTCAGAGGGTCGGACGGTATATTTGATCCCTAAATCCACAGTCACACTGGCAGTAAGCGCGGGTTAAAGAAGTTGCGGAGAGTGAAATTACGAAAAAATGTGTCAAAAACGCAGAAATAACTAAAAAAACAACGCCAAATGGTGCCAAAGAATTGTCTAGTGTTAATGTGCGTTCTGGTCGAAGTAAAAGACAAGTTTAAATGTGTTTTCATTGATTAAATGTTGCCGCAGAAAAAATGGCAATGGCAAGCACAGGTGAGTCTCTACTTCTACATGATTATCTACATATATGTAACATGGCTCAGTGTATGTAGAGTTGCATATCACCCAGCTTCTGTCAGAGTGCGCTCAGCGATCGAACGTTACATTTTAAATCAATATTCAAATATTTTGTGAAACTTATTTATTTGGAATGATCTTTAAACATTTATTGGGGGCTAAATTTAGTGAAACCAAGCTCACTAAGGCACCTTACCACAGGTGTGGAAATTAATCCATTTCTGATGACAATATTGTTGATTTCCATTCATTCAACTCAAGCATTTGAACTGCAAAAATATACATTTATATCTCGTAAATATTTGCACGATTGCCTGCCATAATACTCTCTGCAAATAGGCAGCGACCGACCGTCTTGTGTGTGAATTAATTTAAAATAAGTAAAGCCAACAAAGTGGTTTTTGTGCCCTCAAATTAGAATGGAAAATTATGCCCCAACGAGTGCCACTCCCCCAAAACGAGACAGTAATTCTATGAAGATAATGACAGGGAGATACAGTTCAATTATTGCTTGTTTGCTTGGCTATCATTTTTCCGTACCAAAAATATAGAAAAACTTCTTCCATTTATCGCATATATTTTTTGTATTGAAACCGTATGGGATTTTATTAGTTTTATTTCTCTTTATTTATTATTACATTTAAAGAAGGGAAAGATGATTAATTTTAGTCGTAAAATATAACGAAAATTATACAATTTATTTGTTTGGTTCAATTAAGTACAAAATCCTAGACTTTCGATGCCTCTTTCGAAAGAAACAATTTTAGAAACATTCTGAAGATGAGAACTGATGATAAGTACTTATGTAAGTTATGCTATTGATAGCTTAAAAAAAATCTATGCTTATATACAATTTATTCATTATATGCTATACCATTTATAGTAAATATTTTGTTACACTCCTAAATGCTTGTGTCTTTGACTAAATGTTGTCTTAAAAAACATCGATAGATCGTATTAAGTGATTTGTTTAGTTACATACATACAAATACACTTGTGTACGTGTGTTGTTCAGACTGTTTCATTCCGTAAATCGATTTTGGATTCTATGGCTATGTGAAAAGCTCTAGTTTCGGGCCGGCAAATACATTACTCACATACTCACATCTTCGTATATCACTCAGTTACCTCAATATATAAATATCACAAGTGGGACCGAGTCACAAGGTGTCGTCGAGTCACAATTACTACACAATTAAAACAATTAAATAGAAGTACAAGTCTTATCTTAGAGTGGATATGCTTTTGTTTCAATGAAGGGTAGCGTTTATTACGACGTCCTTTTTCGTCTCCTCCTTGCTCACTTGCATTCCAATTCACAATTCACCGTTGTTCACATTGCTTTTGCGTTTTTCGGCTATTCTGAATGCAAACTTTTTGTTTCTTTTACCTTTTGGTCTCGTTTTGGCTGCACTTTTGTGCATATGTACATACTTCTGCCGTTTTGTTTTTGTTTTGACACACTAAAAACGCGCGCTGGGGTTGCCCAAACTTTTATGCTGACAAAATGGTTTTACATTTTGCACAAATTTCATTTCATTTACATTTTAATTGAGATTTTGTGTCTGCAACGGTCGCTGTTACTTACAAATTGATTTTTTGCACATCCTCTCTCCTCTCGCATGTTTCCTCGCGCAGGACGACGCCTTCAGTCCTTTTTTTACTCGTTTATTCTCCTGCTTGTGATTGCACTCACGTTGTTTTGTTTGAAATCCAATTGCCTGGCCTGTCATTCAGGCGATTTGTATTCGTATTTTGTATTAATCGAGGCACTTAAAATATTTAATTATTATTATTTACCGACCGAAAACTTGAGCGCGAGCAGAGCGTTGGAACCGACCAAAGAGAAATGGGCGCGAAATTCTGAGCGAAGAAGAGAACAGCACCGTTTTGTGTGCAAAGTAGATTGTGTTAAGGTGTGGTTCGCTCAATTCGGTCGCTCTCAGCGTGCGTATATATGTGTTGTGGGGCGCATGGCGTAATAGAGACGTGCATGGAATTGTATCACTCCACATTAATATACCTTGAAAGTAGAATAGATAGAGAGAGAGAGAGAGAGAGACGTAGACAATAAGAACCGTTTAGTGCGCGTGACAAAAGGGGAGGAAAATGAATGAAACAAGGAGAGTAAAAATGAATTGCCGGCAAAAGAGCCGGTTTAAGGGAACTCTAATACTGATTGTAAAAATACTATAAATAAATTATTAATTATAGAAAGCAAATAAACATGGACTTATATATGTAGCTATTAGATATTTCCCTTTCGAATTTAATTCATAAATTTCATGTTTATTATCTGTAGCAACAAGAGAGCTAAAGCTGCATGCAGCTCGCTCATCATAAATGTTGTCTAGGTTAAGGGTAGGACCAAAAGGGGGGTGGAACATATTTTACTTTGATCTTTGGAAATATTTAATACCCTTGGTTTTCTACTTCTGTGGAACTTTCCCACTGATTTCCAGTGAATGCGTGATATCTATCGTTAATAGCAGATAAGATATTACACATGTACTCACCTGCGCAGCAATTACGATAAGGAACATTTGCAATTTCAATTAAGATACGTGTTCAATCGTGTTCAATAAGTTTTATAGGGTATCACACCAAAAAAAAAGACATACATATGTATATCCTTTATTTATTTCGTGGATTTTACTTGACGGCGCAGAGCTCAAGTCTCTGTCACTCCGATCTGCAGGTAAATCGGTATATAATATTGTATATTTCATAAATTGTTTGGTATATCATGGTATATTTCAGAGGGTCGGACGGTATATTTGATCCCTAAATCCACAGTCACACTGGCAGTAAGCGCGGGTTAAAGAAGTTGCGGAGAGTGAAATTACGAAAAAATGTGTCAAAAACGCAGAAATAACTAAAAAAACAACGCCAAATGGTGCCAAAGAATTGTCTAGTGTTAATGTGCGTTCTGGTCGAAGTAAAAGACAAGTTTAAATGTGTTTTCATTGATTAAATGTTGCCGCAGAAAAAATGGCAATGGCAAGCACAGGTGAGTCTCTACTTCTACATGATTATCTACATATATGTAACATGGCTCAGTGTATGTAGAGTTGCATATCACCCAGCTTCTGTCAGAGTGCGCTCAGCGATCGAACGTTACATTTTAAATCAATATTCAAATATTTTGTGAAACTTATTTATTTGGAATGATCTTTAAACATTTATTGGGGGCTAAATTTAGTGAAACCAAGCTCACTAAGGCACCTTACCACAGGTGTGGAAATTAATCCATTTCTGATGACAATATTGTTGATTTCCATTCATTCAACTCAAGCATTTGAACTGCAAAAATATACATTTATATCTCGTAAATATTTGCACGATTGCCTGCCATAATACTCTCTGCAAATAGGCAGCGACCGACCGTCTTGTGTGTGAATTAATTTAAAATAAGTAAAGCCAACAAAGTGGTTTTTGTGCCCTCAAATTAGAATGGAAAATTATGCCCCAACGAGTGCCACTCCCCCAAAACGAGACAGTAATTCTATGAAGATAATGACAGGGAGATACAGTTCAATTATTGCTTGTTTGCTTGGCTATCATTTTTCCGTACCAAAAATATAGAAAAACTTCTTCCATTTATCGCATATATTTTTTGTATTGAAACCGTATGGGATTTTATTAGTTTTATTTCTCTTTATTTATTATTACATTTAAAGAAGGGAAAGATGATTAATTTTAGTCGTAAAATATAACGAAAATTATACAATTTATTTGTTTGGTTCAATTAAGTACAAAATCCTAGACTTTCGATGCCTCTTTCGAAAGAAACAATTTTAGAAACATTCTGAAGATGAGAACTGATGATAAGTACTTATGTAAGTTATGCTATTGATAGCTTAAAAAAAATCTATGCTTATATACAATTTATTCATTATATGCTATACCATTTATAGTAAATATTTTGTTACACTCCTAAATGCTTGTGTCTTTGACTAAATGTTGTCTTAAAAAACATCGATAGATCGTATTAAGTGATTTGTTTAGTTACATACATACAAATACACTTGTGTACGTGTGTTGTTCAGACTGTTTCATTCCGTAAATCGATTTTGGATTCTATGGCTATGTGAAAAGCTCTAGTTTCGGGCCGGCAAATACATTACTCACATACTCACATCTTCGTATATCACTCAGTTACCTCAATATATAAATATCACAAGTGGGACCGAGTCACAAGGTGTCGTCGGTCGGTCGGTCGCCTACAGGAATGAGCAGCAGAGAATGAGAATCATCACCGTGATGGGGAACAGGGCATAGATCTCGCTGCGTGGATGGCACGTGGACACCAGATACGAAATGTCATCCTCCTCATGCTCGATGCCATCCCGTGTGGGCACCTCCACGACCACAATCTCGTCGGACAGAAAACTGATGTTGAAGTTGCATTCCGTTGTGTTTAGGCAACTCTGCGACTCACTCAGGTTCGAGTACTGGAACGTCGGCTTATATATATCGAATATGACGTGTATGTCGTTTCGCACCTCATCGTTGTCACTATAGAATATATAATAGTAGTATCCATCGTCGTCAACATCCTGCACCGCATAGCCGAACGAACGATTGTTGTTGACAGCACTCTCCATGAAGTGCGGACTCGTGCAGCTCTCGTTCGGCTTGAAGTAATTACTCAGGAGTATGGCACCGTTGAAGCACAGGAACAGACCATTCTCGAAACTGGACACCGAGTTGGACTCGTCTGTCTCTGTGAAATTGACAGCATTTCCGCCGTGACTGTACTTCCTGTCGTAGACACTCTCCCGCTTTGTGCGGTTGTACAGCCGCTCGTACAGCTCTCGTTTTCGCTGCCTCTTCTGCTGTTGCGCCACTCCTTGCGTTGGGGCAACCACTTTGCCACCTAAGCTGTGGTCTGCCTCGGGATTATGTTGGGGTGTGGCACTCGAACTGTGTTCGGGTTGATGAGGTGTAGCACTCGAACTGTGTCCAGGATGTGGCAGATGGGGTGTTCCCTTCTTGAGCTTCTTCCTTATGGGTTTGGTGGCGGAGGTGGCAGTGGACCCGGCGAGGGTCAAGCCAGTGGGCAGATCCAATGGCTGTTGCGGTGATGGGTCCTCGCTCAAGTCCTCGCCGCCGTGGTTCTCGTGCTCAAGCACACCGCCCTCTGCTGCCGGCGGGGATGGGCCTTCCATCTCCATTTTGTCCTCAAAGAAAACCTTGACCTGTTCGTGACCCTTGGCATAGTTGGCACCCAATTTCTTCTGATTGTGATCCGTCAGGCCGCAGAGATTTAGCTGCCGCTGGCCCTTGACAATCAGTATCCGCGATCCATCGAAGCGCGAGCAGAATTTCACTCTCACATTGGCGCCCTTGAGCAGAAAGAAGCCCCAATACTCCAGGGTATCGTCGGGCAGGGTCATTGATTTCTTTAGTCGAATGTGTTTGCGATTTGTGGATATCTCCGGCTTGTTGCGCAGCTGAAAAGCATTGAAATTCGAGGTCATCTTGAGGGTGTGCTTCGAGCAGAAGATCGACGATATTCCCGCACGAATCTCAATGATATCCGACTCGGCCATGGGGTAGACGACATCGGCGAATACCGTTTTGCGCAGATGCAAAGGCATAATTATCAGCGTGGCCGGCAGTATCACAATGAGCAGGCAGAAGACCAGAACCCGCTTCACCCCGTGCATTTTGCGGGTCTCTGAAAATAGAAGAAAACAAAACAAAAGATTAAGATAAATATTTTCCACACAGTTTGAATGATAAGTGAAATGGGTTTTGGTTTTTTTGTTTGCTCTTCTTGGAAACACCACCTTCAAAGCGATATTCTGTCAAGGGCTGCATCTTGTCGTGTCTTTTGTCCTGCTTGCTGTGAAAACTATGAAAATTCCACTGAGAGCACGTCTAATCGGCTGAAAAGTCTGTGGAACACTGTCTTGATAGTGAGATTATTAAATTAGACTGACGACTGGGACTGGGACTGGAACTGAGACTGGGAATTGTCATTTCCCTCGCCCCCTCGATTACTTTTATCTGTGTATTTGTGAGAGAGACCTTTGTGTCAGCGATTGTATCAACAATGCAGCAACGAATATTGATATAGTTCAAATATATAACCAAGCTATTCACAAGATTCGATCAGACACCCCACAGATCGATGGCCAGTGGCAAGTGACAGACTCTGTTTGATCGATGGTTAGCGATCTATGACTCTCGCTCTGCCCACTGTCCACTGCCACACTTGCCATTAGGCTCTCTCTCTCTCTCTCTCATTCTCTCTTTGCCTCTCTTGAACTTGACTTTGTTTAGTACATTTGTTTATCTTTGTTAAGTTTGTAGCAAAGATTAAGATTTAGGCACAGGAGCGGAGTGGGTGGAAGTTTAGGCATGGCCATAGTTTTCTTGGGTAAATCAAAGGACTACCACAAATTATGAGAATATTGGGGATCTTGGTGAATCTCCATATCCTTCTCTTAATCTAGTTTGGCATATATATCACGGCGTCTACTCCACAATCTCACTTAGTTACGCACTTTTTCCCCCCAGCCCCGTGCTTTTAATCGGTGCCTTATCGGGGGGCCTCTGCTAATTACCGGTCTACCTATTGATGCCATTGGTTGATAAGCCATGTTTTCCCTCATGAAAAATTCTGTTTATATTGGCCCTGGCTCTTATCAAGCGTCAACGAAACGCGACGCGACGGGACGCGGTTTGTGTTCGTTCGGGAATCAACTTCATGTGTATATTCCACATTTTATTTATGGCACACACGAGTAATTTTTCATCATGTCACGTTTTTGTCGAGTGTCAATTCAGATGTTGGCTAAATCATACAAAACTGACGATTTGTTATCAAAGAAAGCATGTGAATATATGGGCTAAAAATCATCATGAATTATGGAGTATTAAATGTATTGAACAAATCTTTTCTTTTAGAAATTCAAAGACTATTTGGGTCTGTCTCTTGTCTGAATGATAAGAAAACCTTGAGTGAACTTTAAGTAAGCAACAACTAATGAGTGATAAGAACTGCCATTTGTATAGGTACAGTCTTTGTCCTACTTTTGAGAATGAATAATATTTTGAAAGTCTTGATAGTGATTGATGGTTGATTGTCGTACAATTGAATACTGCTCAAACCGAAACAGCAAAACCTTAAACTTTCTCTTTAATATTCACTAATCTGTCCCAGGCTCTGTCTACTTTCCGTTTCAGTTGTTCCTTTTGATTTAAATTTGCTCTTTTATGCCCTCTAATAATGTCAGAGTTCAGGTGTCTTATTATTCTTGCATCTGTTTTATATTTTTCAAGATAAAATTTTGCATATTTTTCTGTTTGGTTTTTTTTTTTAGCATTTTCCTGGCAACAGACCCATGAAAAAGAAAACCAGTCACGACAGGTTTTTATTAGGCTATTGCTGTGTGTCGTATTGGGGCATAGCCATGGCATTTTCTCCCCCCTCAGCACAGCCGGTTTTTCGTATATTTTCAAATACCAAAACCCACACACATTTGAAGGTTTTTAAGCTAAGGCCTAAGAAGAAATAAGGTAGCTGCATATAAGATCAAACAAATTCGGTGCTGTGCTATAAAGAAATTCGATTCTTGTAACTCTTTTTTCCTTGGCGTGTGAATCGGTACACAAATGACAGATGTTTACACATTTTAAAGCGTGTGCCCTTAAAGAGGGTATTGTGGTTTTACGTAGATGTTTGTATGAATTCCCTTGATTATTTTTTTTTCGAGGAACAATAGATCGTAAATGGAAAACAAAACCTCCACAATCTGTAGCTATGTACTTCAAACCCGTGTTTTTAAAGGGCATTTGCAGCTTCGGCTTTGGAAGATACATTTGCCTTTTATTGTAATTTTCCACTTACATGCTTTTGCCTTTCCCTATCGTTCCGTTTTGCGCACTGTGGGGCTTGCGTTGTGACAAGTGTGAATTTTACAAAGAATTTCGCATGCAAATCTCGTTCTCGTTCTTTGTTTATACGGCCGATGTTGTTGTTGCCATTGCCATTGCCATTGGCATTGTCTTTTCTTTGCAGTTTCTATTCTGGTATTTCTTTGGGGTTTTTCCTCGCATAAAGATATCCAAAATTAGATAAATGCTTGGGTGTGTAGGCGGTCGGGGGGGTTCTCTAATCAAACGTGCCGTTGCTCTGGCATTATTATCAGTCCGATTCTCCGATTTGTTATTTTATATTGACACACATTTCAATCAACAAATGTTTGAGGTGCTCTCACGCTCACACTCTCTCGATTCCTGCGTCTCTTTCTCTCTCTCTATCTCTCTGTGTCGCTCGCTTATCTCGGAAAAATGCTAAGTGCACTCACTCTCCCATTTTCTTGTCTATTTCACAATGTATTTTTAGCTAGTTAACTAGTTTTAAATGTTTATAACATTTTCATTTCACCATTTTCACATTGCTGAACATTTTCTTAAGTGCATTTTTAACTACAAAATAATTATTACGAAATTTTCACCCGACGAGACGCAGCATAAAAAAAACAAAACACTTCACTTTCAAAGCAATTTTTCGAATGATAACTCAAGAGCTGTTGCAATGAAAATTTTTAAATAATAAAAGACGCTGAGTGAGATTTACTTTACGCTCTCAAAATGCTCGTACTCTCTTGGGTTCGGCTCTCTCTTAATTGTCTGCGCCGTTTTAATGCGAGTGAAACATTTTTTGTTTTGACGGGAAGTTGGTGGCGATGCCATGTTATTCGAGGGATGGAAAACAGGGGTAAGGGCGGTAAGTTCTGTGTATTTTGAAAATGTATTTCAATTGTTTTATTAGATTTTCTCCAACAAGATTTTTTACGGAATAGAAAGAATTTAAAATTAGAATTGCTTCAGAAAATAATATTAGATTTAAAATAACGACTTAATTTTGCAGAAAAAAGTCACAAAATCATATGTCCAATTTTTTAGTATATATTTGGATAAAGAGAATTTCCTGAATGAATTAATTATCAAATCTTAAGACTAAAAACTATGTAAATCATTTAAAACTATAAAAATAAGATTTATATATTTAGTACCACAAATTATGGTCGAAAATTCCCCCATCTTAAGATAAAACACCCCATAATCTCATATATATACCAATAAAGTTAATGCCAAAAATGGTAAAAAAAATATATAAAACGTACGCAAAGGTGATAACACGGACAATATTTGAAGAGCCACAAAATAAAGACAACAAGAATAAGCTGTCTGATAAAAACAGAGATGTTTAAACTAAAACTGAATCATTCTGGATCTAACAGAGAGGTTCTAAGAGGTCATCATGTCACTGTCACTGTCATGGTGGAGGGATACAAAATTGCAAGTTTACTTAAGCCTTAAACTTACTGTTCAAATCGGGCATCGAGTAATAGAAATCCGTGTGATAATAATGCAATTGTCCAGGACTGATGGACGTAGTCCTATTGAACATCTTTTTGTTAGCCATTTTATGGGCAACGTGTTCGCAGGGGAGTATGAAGGACTTGTAGGAAAGGCAACGACCGCAGCTCGCAAATTATCGCAATGAACTGACGGGAGGAATATAATCCGAATCGTTTGAAAGGCCCCAACAAACTGGGATACGGATGACGCTTAATCCAAACAGACAAGACAGACAGAGACACAGACGCGTCGCATTGTCGTGTGTCTCTTCTGTGCTAATACTGATAGTCGGCTGGCTGGCTGGCTGGTTGCTGTCTATTATCATAATGAATTAGCAAACAGCGTTATAAAGTCTGGAACACACTGGCTACACAGGGCTGACACAATTATTCAATTGATAAGAGCTTAATTGGGATTGTCAGTCATTCAGTTGTACGATTTGCAGGCCTACTTATGGTCGGTATCTATCCATCGTTGACAACAGCGATGCTAAGTCAGCAAGTGCCTAGGAAGCCCGCGACTCCACTCTGTTGATTTGAAACATAATATGTGGCATGTCAGGGGATTGTTTCTGATAGTTTTTTTGTTTTTCACCGGAAATGACTGAAGAAATGTTAGCAGGAAATTGTGCAACAAAATATGAAGAGCCTGGAAAGCAGTAATTAATTACTTTCCCTTTAATTTCAATCAATCAATGTTCTGTTGGAGGAAGTTTCGCTTCTAACAGTTCAATTAGTTCAATTAGAGGATGTTTTTGAATCAATTTGTACTGTTAAAGTCTACTTTGTTGTCTGACATGGAGTAGCGTGGCGTACCCATTAGATATACATGAACGGCAGCCGTCAGATTCATTTGGCAGATAGCAAACACAGATAAGATTTTATCTTGTTGTAGAGTTTAAATAAATGTGAAATTTATATGCCCCAGACCATCCATCCATCTATCTTATCGGGCATCATTTTCTTTTATTGGTTAAACAAGAAGTTAAACAAGTTGTTACGTGAAGGAAAGTTTTTGCATCAGAAATAGAGGCTAAACGGCACATTGACATGCGTTTCGATGGCATCGGGCATTGGCGTGGTGATGGGCTCCAGATATGTAATTAATTCGGGGGCCATTGTGGATGTGGCGAAAATTAGTTTCAGTTTTTGCATTTCCACTCGGATCTGCTGGCGACTCCATGCATTCGATTTCTCAAGTTGATCCACCTTCTGCATGAAAGTATCCAATATATTCGCCACATGAGGTTTCTTTCCATGCGCTTTTTGGTTTTCGCTTTTGCGTAATGTCCTGGGCTTTTTCTTCTTCTTTTTGGTGGGTGGCTTGCACACGCAGAACTTTTTGTCATTCTTATCTGGGACGCACTGCGATTGATGCACATACCGCAGGAGTCGCCCAAAGGAGGGCACACTGACATTGACCAGTTTCCTGGTGTCGTGATTGTACAGAACGGTGGCCAGGAATCTCGCGGCCTTGGGTTGCGTGGTGAAACGCACTCGATACTGCACAATGCTCGACTTGAGGGCAGACCAATGCTGATGTATGGACTCGACTTTCTGCAGGGAAAACGCTTCACAGCGACTCTTAAGCTGGGGTCGAGAGCGCAGGTACTCGTTGAGGCTGCTGACGAGCAGCCTGCCGAGGGGCAGCAGCTCGGTCTCCTCCTGCAAAAGCTCCATGGAAGCTGCACAGTCGCAATAGTTCTCGCTGTGACCCGCCTCTTGGCAGGTGCGATTATTGGGAATTTCCTTGAACAGCGTGCGGCAGGTGGGGCAACCCTCCGGCTGCAATGGCGGATGTGCAGGTACTTTCCTACCCAAGTTCAGTATATCCTGCAGTGTAAGGTAGAGGTCATGGGGGCAGGTCAAACGCTGCGTATTGATTGCCAGCGCCATGGCTATGTCGGGGTATTGCTGGCGCACCCACGACGGCAGCCACACAAACAGCATGGGATGACACACATGATCACTGAAGAATATCACAATCGATTCCCTGAAGAGGCCCATCTGCTCGAAGCGTTTGATATAATCCTGCAGCGTTGGCTCCTGATCCGAGCTGACGAATTTGCTCGTCCAGAAGAGCCCGAACAGGGGCTGTGTGTGGTTGAGGTAATGCTCCAGCAACTGCTCACAGTAATCATAGACAAGGTCCACATACAGCCGCCTGTTTAGTCCATGATACTCGGTGGATCGATTGCGCAGATGCAAACTGTCGGCGATGCCCCGCATGAATGGTCGCAGATAGTAGTCCACGGGCTGCTTTCCAAATTCAAACGATAGCTTCCTGATCAGCGATAGGTCCTCGGCATAGGCCGTTTGGTAACCCTCTGCCTTGTATCGCTGCCAAATGAATGGCATCGCGTCCATGTCGCTGGACGATTGAAGATTGTGCACCGCACTGGGACTGTAGCCGGAGATTAGGGCCATCAGATTGATGTAGCTATTCTCGCCCATTCGCTTGTAGTTCTGCATTTCGAACCAGCCCTCATTGCTGCTCTCCAGTCCTGGCATAGCGTCCAGCGTGGATCGAAAGTCGCTCGGTATCATGCCATTGAAGCCGAACATTATGACATTGGGACGGCGATGTTGACTCTGTGTCTGCGGATTGGCAGACTGTTTGATTTCCTGGACAAAGGTGAACGGTTCCACCTGGAGCACATCCCCCAGACTGTTCTTGCAAATGGCAATCATCCCTCTGACATCCTCAGGGACAATGTACTTGTCCTCGAAAGGAATCTCCACTTCACGACTGTTGAAGGAATGTTTCTCGAATTAGCTGCTGCCGTTCTTTGGCTGAAATAACTTACTTGATGCTCCCCTTGATGTACCGTCCCACGGGAGTTGTGGTGATCCTGCGATAGCCACACGTGTACCTCATATCCTGGGGCTTTCTTTCTAGGGTAAGCACTGTGAGATTGACCGCCAATTGGCTGACATGAAGGACATGCAAGTGGCGCTGATGATCGTAGCTGGACCTAACGATATCGTGCACATCCTGAACGGGCTGTACATCGTGTGTGGTGTTAAGTTTACTGATTGCAACACTTCGTGTCTTGCGTGTCTTCTTTTCCGCTCCATCGATAACGCAAATGGTGACCAAGAGTAAGAGGAGGAGTATCACAAAGCGCCGAACACTGCACACATTCATCATAGATTCAATGATCGAATGTCGACTGAGGCGATTTATTGGAAACATTTTATATTTTAGGGCGTGTTAATCGTAATCTTTTTTTGTGCAGAATCAATTTAGCACGGAAATGCTGGCAGCTGCCACTTTTTTCTTCCAATCAATATTCTACACCCTCTCTGGAAAACTTAGTTTATTTTCAGTTTTCCTTTTGGTTTGTTTTCCTTTGTTTTTGGTTTTTCTGTTCGGTATTTCTTCTTTTCCGTTCGCTTGGCTGTTTTTACCTTCAGTTTTTCCTTTTCTGCCTTTTTCTTGATGCTGTGCTTTTCCTGCAGGGCCTGTAATTTGTTGACTGTTTTCTGCTCGAGCTTCTTGCACACACAAAACTTTCTGCCCGTCAGTTTTTTCATGCAATCGGAATCCTGGCGATAGGGATTCAATCTCTGAATGGCACCCACATTCAGATAGTCCATTGTCTGCAGTTTCTGGTCATAGCGTATGGTGCCGGCGAACTCTGGATTGCTGGGATGGGCGCTGAATGTCACTCGATAGGTGTCGATGGGGGCGGATTTGGGATGCTGCTTCTCCACACGAACAGATACGGCTGTGACGGCATTGAGGGTGAGGTTGGAGCAGAGCTCTTGGAGGTTTCTGTGGTGCAAATAGTCGTTTATGCCCCGCACAAGAAGCTCACCCAGTGGCAGTTGCTTCGTTCTGCTGCTGGCAAGTGGCTTGTAGCTGTTGCAGGGGCAAGTGGCATCACTAATGCCCACATCCGGGCAGCTGCGGCTCTCGTTCATTGGCGCCAGGAGTGTCTGGCATTTGGGACAGTCCTGCAGCTCCGCCACAGCCTGGGGCCATCGTTCGCCCAGCTCCAAAATGTGATGGAGTGTGAGATGCAGGTCGTATGGCGATGTCAGCAATTGGCTATTGGTTTTCAAGGCCTGCACCGCTTCCGGATGCTTGGCGCGAAACCAAGGCGGCAGCCAAATGAACAGCATGGGACTCTCCTCCAGGCCTCCGCCATCGCTGAAGAGTATCACAATCGAGTGCTTGAAGAGTCCCAGCTCAATGAAGCGCTGAAAATAATCCAAAAGAAACGGTTCCAGGATATTGCCACCCGCAAATAGGTGGTAGTTCGAGCTGTTTGTCCGAAAGACCCCAAATAGGGGCTGGGCTTTCATCGTCAAATGCTGCTCGAGAAATTGCAGCCAGAATTCATAGACATAGCGAATATTCAGCAGTCTGCCAATGCAATTGGTGGGTATTTCCGTGCTGATTCCCTTGGCATAATAATCGAGGCTGGACTTTTCGAATTTAAAGGGATTTTCGTAGCTCATATCCTCGCCGTAGGCCGTCACATATCCACGCCGCTTGAAGTGATCAAAAATCAAAGGTAGCTCATCCAGGCAGCCCGAGTTCGACGACTGACATTCCATGTTCTTCCATGTGTCGGGACTGTAGCCCGAGAGAATGGCCATCAGATTGGGCATGAGGCCTTCGCCCACTCTGCCGTAGCCCTGCATCTCGTACCAGCCCTCCATTTGCAGATGTTTGCTGAATACTGGTAGATTTTTGCCAAAATGCAATCGAGAAATGCTTCCAATATTTAACATAATGACATTGGCTTTGCCGTGTTTCCATTTGGTGGGTTTGCTCGCTCCACTGCGAGGCTGTACAAAGGTAAAGGCTTTGGCTTGAAGCACTTGCCCCTGACTATTGCTACAACTGGCTATCATGCCCTCCACGTCGGGTGGCACCACATAGCCATCCTGAAAGGGC
The DNA here is from genome assembly GCA_035043285.1 of Drosophila subsilvestris. Lineage (NCBI taxonomy): Eukaryota > Metazoa > Arthropoda > Insecta > Diptera > Drosophilidae > Drosophila > Drosophila subsilvestris. The sequence goes on along the minus strand of JAWNNB010001719.1, from coordinate 6,646,401 downwards.
ACTTCCTTACGCAGGATTTTGTTTCCCCTTTGTATCTCAAGATAGCTGCAACTGTAATCGATAACCAATTGCAGGATAAGTTCGTGAATGTGCAGCAAATATCGCTGGTACTTGTCGTGGAAGCGTGTGCTGATCAAATCATCATCTTGATAGCACTCCCCAACATCCACATTCTTCCTATTATTCGTGGCATTCTTTGACATTTGTTGGACCGCACTCCGAATGCGACACTCTGATGATTTTATGTCGTATTTTTCCGTTGCAACTGCTAGCCTTGTCGTAGACTTCTTCGTGGGCGGTGCTTTAATTTTCTTCAATGCCAGCGCTAATGGCAGAGTCAAAATTAACATCAAAAGTGTCCAACGTGGCTCCATTTGTCATTTCTTACTGTTCTGTATGATCACAGCTCCAAAACATCTACGATTTTGGTGTGTCGAAAGCGATTTTCTGGTCCATTTAACTTCAACAATTGAAAATGTAAGTGTTTTTTCTTCTTTTTTTCCCCATTTATGAATCATAATTTATATAGTTGGTAATACTCTCCAAATATACGCATATCTAAGCATTTTGTGAATGAAACAAAATTTTTTTTTTGTTTTAATCAATTACAAATTAAACGGATTTCCTAGAATCAGCAGCTTTTATGTAGCTATTTATCTATTAGCTGTGAGTGACGCTATTTCAGATAATATTGTGACGGAGTACTTTATTTTCTCTTTAATCCTGAGCCGGCAATCTTCTAATGTCAAGCCTGTTACTCATAGCAATCGTAGTATTTTGTCCCTTGTGACCTTTCGGGATATCTCTAAGTCATAGCTGGCACTTTTCTGAGAAAAACACCGCGAAAATTGATTTACTTCGGTACAAATACAACATAAGGAAAACCTCTAAGCACCAAGCCCCAAGCAGAATAAACCTTATATCAGTTAAGTCAGGCATTGGAAATGGTGCGGTATACGTTGAACGCTATGCAAAGATGTTTTTGCTGTCTCTTATTGCTGCTCACATTAATCATTTTATGCAAGAGAGAAAATGAACTCAAACGGAAAAGCATTGAGGATGTAGAAGGTGTAGCAGATAAAAAGTATTATGTGAAGACGGTCAAGTGTCAGATACCGTATGTGGATCCGTTCAGTGCCGAGATTATGAAGTACTACAAACCACTGCCGTTTATGCCCTGCACCAATGAGAGTGATCTAATCGATGTGCAATATGACAAATATCTGAATCAATATGTGCTGCATATCAATGAGCATGTGATCCACGGGCTGCTGCACTCGAATAATACCCCATACACGTGTTTCTATCAGCAAATTATCCACGGTGAGAAAGCTGACGATTACGACAGGTAAATCGATGTAATAATAAATGGAAGCGTTGTGCTCAGTAAGATGATTTTCCCACAAGCGCAGAATCGGAGATAGAATCTATTTTGGCCATCAATATGTGCTGCCAGTGTCTGTGGAGGGCATCCTGGTCGAGTGTCGAACATTGAACCACACAAGAGTGCTGCAAAAGGATGCCTTTGTGTTTGTGCAGCACCAAAAGGAACCGCCAAAAACGCCTCAGGAGACGCCACGAAAGCCCAGTGTAATTATGTACGGCATTGATACAGTGTCGCGCACAAATCTGCGTCGCACAATGCCGCTGGTATACGAGTACCTCAAGTCACCGGGATGGTATGAAATGATGGGCTACACCAAGGTACTTACATACATATATCCCAAAAAGCATCCTATCCTCCATTCTTTCCTAATTTGTTGTGCAATCTCTCAGGTGGCCGACAATTCATTTCCCAATTTGTTTGCCATTTTGACGGGCTATTTTCCCGAAACGGCCAAGACGAAGATCTGCGATACGGACATCAAGGGCTGTCTGGACAGGATACCCTTTATATGGAAGGATTTCAAAAAGGCAGGCTACTTGACGGCCTTTGCGGAGGATGAGAATGAGTCCAATACGTTTACGTACGCGAAGCCCGGCTTTACGGTGCGACCCGTGGACTATTACTTCCGTCCGTTTGTGGTGGCCTTGGAGAACCAAACGCAGATCCAGCACTGTCCGGGCTGCGGCATGAAGTACTGTCTGGGTCGCCGATTGGCCAACAGCTACATCTTCGACTACTGTCGGCAGTTCATGCAGCGTTTCGTTGCCGATCGCCCCATTTGGGGCATGTTCTGGTCGAATCATTTCAGCCATGACGACCCCTTCATGCCCTCTGCCATGCAGCACAAGATCCTGCAGGATCTGTTGAACTTTGAGCGCGACGGGGCCTTCGAGCACACCATAATGATATTCTTCTCCGATCACGGTGCACGATTCGGTCCGCTGCAGAAGGTGCCGGAATCCTTTCTGGAGGAGACACTGCCCATGATGTTCATCCATCTGCCGCCCTGGGTCCGGCGCCAGTACCCGCAGCATGCTGAAGCCCTGGCCCTGAATCAGCATCGCCTGAGCTCCAACTTCGATGTGTACCACACATTGAGGCACATCCTGCAGATGGGCGGTGCCACGGTGGAGGAGTCTGCCCTGTCCAAGTTCTACGACTGCCCCACCTGTCAGTCGTTACTGCTGCCAATACCCGAGGATCGGTGCTGCTCTCAGGCGGGCATCGAGGAGACCTACTGCACCTGCAACGCCTATCGGGAGGTGAAAGGCGAATGGACCCGCCGCATCGCCCATCGAGTTATTCATCGCATAAACGAATATCTCTGGCAGCATCAACTGAATCGATTGTGCAGCAATCTGACACTGAAGTACGTCACCAGAACGGAGCAAAAGGATAGCCCTCTGCTGGACACCAAAATGGTTTATTATCGCACAAAGTTTATGGTAAACGAAAACGATGCCGAATTCTTTGGCACTCCGCTGTTCGATAATATCAGCGAAGCTCTCGAGATCAATGTGGAGCGTGTGAGTCGAATAAACAAATACAAAACGGACTCCAAGTGTATGCACGATAAGATCAAAAAACTATATTGCATATGTCTAACAGAGTTGAAGATATAATAGAGCAAATATATATGTATGTACATATATATGTACATACATAATGTAGTATACGTATATTGTTTTACCGTGTTCATACGAATAGTGAAAATTTAGAATAGTTTTTCTAAAACAAAAAGACCGATAACTTTGGTGGAGTAAAGAGTTTTATATTTGCGGCGGGGCGAAAAAGGGGACGTTCTTGCTTCGACTTCAATTTTAACATTATTATTTCAAATTTCGTACATTTCATTCTAAGCCTAGCTAACCTACGGTGGCAAAGCGGGGCGAATTCGCTTTGAGCGAAAGTTCGCTCCCGCCTTGCCCTAACCTACTTACACTAGACTTCAAACTTCAAATCAAATTCAACAATCTTAACAAACAAAAAACATTTAATATTTACGACGACATGACGAAACACCGGCCCCGTTGAAGGCCTGCGCGGCTTCAACCGATTGGTAGCGGCGCCAGCTTATGGATGGCCCGCCTAAATACCGCTCCGTCACTCCTCCTAAGATCGACGACCCTGACCATGCCGTCCTCCCCGGCGTGCGTGGCGATTACTCTGCCCAGGAGCCACTCCTGTGGCGGCATGTTGTCCTCGGCCACGAGGACGAGATCTCCCTCCTTCACGTCGGGCCGCCTCTGGTGCCACTTGCCCCGAATTTGTAGCCCCAGCACATACTCGCGGGACCATCGCTGCCAGAACGCTTGCCTGACTGACGAGGCAAGTGGAGGATATGGTCATTCTCTACGATACTGCGTTTTTAGTTTTTTCGTATCTTCAAAATTGTGGATGCCACAGATTTTCGTCCTTTGTGAAGGCGGAAGGGGCGGGGCGAAATTTTGAAATACACTTGTAACAGTGTGATATCACATGAGTCTGGAAAAAAATTTCGTTGCTCTAGCTTCTATAGTCTCTGAGAACGAGGCGCTCATCAAGACGGACAGACGGACAGACAGACAGACAGACAGAGACTCGGCTATTGATGCTGATCAAGAATATATATACTTTATGGGGTCGGAAAATTTTCCTTCTCTGTGTTACACACATCCACTTTTACCACAAATACAGTATACCCCTTAACTCTTTTGAGTACGGGTATAAAAAACATTTAATATTTACGACGACGTGACGAAACACCGGCCCCGTTGAAGGCTTGCGCGGCTTCAACCGATTGGTAGCGGCGCCAGCTTATGGATGGCCCGCCTAAATACCGCTCCGTCACTCCTCCTAAGATCGACGACCCTGACCATGCCGTCCTCCCCGGCGTGCGTGGCGATTACTCTGCCCAGGAGCCACTCCTGTGGCGGCATGTTGTCCTCGGCCACGAGGACGAGATCTCCCTCCTTCACGTCGGGCCGCCTCTGGTGCCACTTGCCCCGAATTTGTAGCCCCAGCACATACTCGCGGGACCATCGCTGCCAGAACGCTTGCCTGACTGACGAGGCAAGTCGCCATCGCCGCAAGCAGCTGAGACTGAGGTCCTGCGTCCGCAGTGCTGGGGGGCGATGAGCGACCCGCCTGTCAGCAGGTGCCCGGGCGTGAGTGCCTCGCCGTCGCTGGGGTCCTGGCTGATGGCTCCTAGCGGCCTGGAGTTCAGGACGGCCTCGATCCCGACGAGGACTGTGGCGAGCTCCTCGGCGGTCAATAACGCGCTGCCTACCGCCCGTAGGAGTAGGCTCTTCGCAGATTTGACACCTGCCTCCCAGAGTCCTCCCATGTGTGGCGCCCGAGGCGGTATGAACGCAAATTCGCATCCGTTTTTTGATGCGAATCCTCGAACTGCGTCCGCCCCGTCCTCGAGCGCCTTCTGCAGAGCGCTGAGGTGACGGCTCGCTCCGACGAAATTCGTCCCGTTGTCGCAATGGACGATCTGGGGATATCCTCGGCGCCCAACGAACCTTTGGAAAGCCAATAAAAAGGAGTCAGTAGTCAAATCAGTTACAAGTTCTAGGTGAACCGCTTTGGACGCAAAACAAACAAAGAGCGCGATATAGGACTTGTATGGGGGTCTTCCTCGAATTTTCAATGTCGTCGAGACGGGGCCACAAAAATCAACGCCGCAAACCGAAAATGGGCGGAGAGCACGGAGCCGGTCTGCAGGTAAATTTCCCATAAGTTGCGTCAGCAGTCGAGGCTTGCACTTAAAGCAGCGGATACATGATCGAACTGTCTACATCGTCTACATCGAACCTTTGCATAACCGAGAGACGTGAAAATGGCGTGCAGTTGGCCACTACATGGTCTCCCGAATTGCAATAGCTGCATGTCCGCTGAGCTCTACTGTTGGAGGGAGTGGAAGAACAAGCAAATGAACTGCGATTGTGCGACTTGCTTGGCATGACTTTGTCGTGCCTTGGCTTTGTCGATTCTTCCGCAGACAAATGCTGGTATCGACGATTTAAAACTTTTTCAAAGTCGGACCCACTTCTGTCTAGTCACTGTGTCGACTCTGTCTAAAACGAGATGAGAATGAGCATTGCATTCGAAATCTTCGTATCGTCTCCTATCGATAGTAATGAACCATAGATTGACGACACTGTATCGATGAGGCTCCTTAGGGACGATGCGGACTGTTGCGAGATTTTTGGCAGATTAAACAGTGCGGAGACTTGGTTCGAAAATATTAAACACTCGTTGTCGTATACTCGCTTTAGGCTGGCCATGGCCTTTGCGTAATTATCCTCGGTGACTTGGAACGCCTTTATTGTTCCTAATGCTTCATCAGAGAGGCACGAAATCAAATGATTAAATTTTTCGATCACCGGTATACTGTCATCATTATGAACCAGAGTCTCATAGCCTTTTTACACTGGGGTGCGTCTGCTATCGATATCGGCATCGACGCAATGACGCAGAAAAGGCGTTCACATTGGTAGACGTGCGTCTTGAGAACAGCTGATGCAAATAACACAAATTTTGTAAGTCAAATCAAAAATGAATGAAAACACGAGGAAACAACTGTCTGAAACAGACTTGATTATTTTATCTGCGGTGGAGCAAAATGCAGAGGATGTTTTAAAATGTATCGATGCGGCGGGCTTGTCTGCAGACAAGTTACAATTTTTAATAGGCCTACAACGTCCTCGAAGCGTTTGGACCCTTGTAAGTAGAAGGCTGCTAATTTTCCAAGACTTCGAACAATTAAATTTGTTATTCCAAATTGAAATAGCCGCGATATGGATCATTTTGGGAGAAAGATGTTGTCGACAACTCCGACGCATTTTTCAAAGACAACTTCCGTATGGAAAGGAGTGCTTTCAATATTCTGGTTGGAATTCTGCCCAATCTCCGCAAGAAAGACACACATTTTCGACTGGCGATCCCTCTGAAGAAAAGAATAGCGATAGCACAGCATTTCTTAAATAACCCTCCTTTATAAATAAACAATTTGAACCATTTAACTTAATATTTTTCGTTTTATTTAAATATTATTGCTCCCACGTTGACCACCCGAGGGTCCCACCTTGGCCAGTTCACTTCTAAAATATTTGGTTAAAAAATTAATTCGAAACAATGTGTCCAAATAATAGTAGGCATGTAACTTACCTATATTTCCTTGTTATATTTTCTATCTTGTTCTTCACCTCACTATGAGAAGGTCCAAACTCTTTTAAGGCGTCAGCTATTTCCTTATAAATATGCGAGTTTTTGTCCACAAAAATCTCCTATCTAATGTCAGAATTGATTCAAACTATTTGTTTTAAATATTATATGAATTTATTTACCTTTTCCTTCCTCAGAAATTTATTAGCCGGCACAATTGTTTTCGTATGTCAGCTGATTTTTTGTTGTCATTAGTGATGATAGTTGCGCTGATAGGCAGAAAAGCGCAAAAATAAGCAAAAGCAATCGAATATATCGAATGGACGTACATGCATCCGAAAGCGACGCAACTTTTTGCCACCACTAGGGCCCTATGCTGAACCTATGTAAAAAAAACTGCGTCTCCGGCAAGACGCAAAAAAGCATGACGCAGCCCCAGTCTGAACAGCCTATCAAAGAGGCTAATAAAATTTGTAAACTCCGAATATTTACCACTAAACTTTGGTAGGGCCAATTTCGGAAGTCGAGCACGAGTTGGGGCCGTAGAAGCTGATACCGAGGGCGGCGTATCGCTTGTTAGCTTCAAAGCATCGATAACCGACATTATCTTTGCTTTGGTTACAATTGCCATTTCTTCCAGCTCGGCTCCAAATTCATCTTTACTATCGATTTCTTCTATTTGCTCCTGCAATAGGTTGGCCTTGTTAATAGAAGAATTCAGAACATCGAGTCTGCATTGTAGCTCTGTCAATTGCAATGGAATCAACCCACTCTCTAAGCGATCCTCTAAGCGGCGAATGCTTTTGACTCGGATTTTGAGCTTATTTTTTAAGTCATCTAGAACAGACTTATTTTCTTGTGCCATTTTACTATTTTTAATCTACGCGACGAAAACCAATATTTTTGTAGATAAATAAATAATAAATGTCCAAACAAGAACGAAAATCGAGAACGACAATAATTGAATGTCGAGGCACGAGGTGTATAGTTGGTTGCAAGTGACAGCCGAAAACAATATACCCTAAGAATGTAGGGTAGCGCGTCACTGACAAAGTGATAACAAAAAGAATATACCCTCGAAAAACAGGGTAGCGCGTCACTTTGCGCTCCGTTTTGATCAAGCGCGGCAACGGAATTCTCCCACCAAATACACAGCAAGCAACGGTGGATAAGCGAAAGCGAGAGACGAAAGAATGCACCGGTGCAGCTGCTTGTATGTATGTATGTAGGTATGTGTGGATGTAACTGTTATACCGCGGCTTGGGTTAACGAACCAACTATTTTGGCGAATTTCAAACAACGAGAGGGGAACGGGGGGGGGGGGGGGGGTGGGCGACAGTGATTGCGGTAAATGATATATATAATTGTGCGTCCAAATAGCGGTTCAAATAGAGTATATGTATGTACATATATATGTTATTATATATGTGCACTAAGAAATTAAATGCATGCAAATCAAACTCTACTATATCATACTTCTGTGCCAAGATTTGAAAGCGAGGTGCAATTTTTCCAGCACAAGACAATTTATATGTATGTTTGTATGTATGTCTTCGGCTCTAGCTTTCAATTTTTTGCACAAATACCTCAGGCTCTGCGTGTGGATCTTTGAGTCCAGCTGCCACTTTCCTTTTGCAAATTGTGCAATCGCACGGGGCCATTCGTCCTCTCCTCTTGGTTTTTTGGCAACGGTGGCTGATGGTGGGGCAGCAGGTAATCTGCAGGGTATCAGCAACGGTGAAGCAGCAGGCAATCAGCAGGGAGCAGGAACGGTGAAGCAGCAGGCAGGTTAGGGTATTACGCGACCGACACGATGTTTTGGCTTGAACACACCACGACGCGGGCAACTATACAAAACACTTTTATTCTATACTAGAATAAATTGCTATAGCACTTGTAGCTGTGTATGTATGTATATATATTTTTAATTGTGTCACTGTCACTTATTTGTTGCCTTTTAATATTTTCTCTTTACAGTCCACCCGGGGGCGCCATGAAAAATTAGAATAGTTTTTCTAAAACAAAAAGACCGATAACTTTGGTGGAGTAAAGAGTTTTATATTTGCGGCGGGGCGAAAAAGGGGACGTTCTTGCTTCGACTTCAATTTTAACATTATTATTTCAAATTTCATACATTTCATTCTAAGCCTAGCTAACCTACGGTGGCAAAGCGGGGCGAATTCGCTTTGAGCGAAAGAGAGAGCTTTCAGTTCGCTCCCGCCTTGCCCTAACCTACTTACACTAGACTTCAGACTTCAAATCAAATTCAACAATCTTAACAAACAAAAAACATTTAATATTTACGACGACATGACGAAACAAATAGTTTTTAGTTACCAAGATGCATCAATAAAGTTTTCCTTCTCATGTAGATCAGTGCCCATCCATTACTTAAACCATTGAAATTCTTCAAAAAGGTCTTGACCTTTAGCTGGCGCTTCGGAAACCTATTCACATGCCTCTTAACTTAAGAGTCTTAAGTTATGTTCCTTGGCGAGTAATTGCCTCCGCTTGTCACAATTATGGAAAGTGGCAGATAAAATGGTCGAACGCCAGTTTAACTCCAATAAGTTACACAACAGGGCAGACCATGGCATGCCATGGCAGTGATAACAGTGCGGAAACCATTCCAATCAGGCAGGTATGCCTGAGCTATATGTCACACACAGAGGGTCTGGTCTTCGTTTTTTGGGGGACCATGGTGTACTTTCAGTTGAGTTGAACTTGTGGTCGATGTCACAACATGCATTCGCGCTTTCGTGCCGCACATCCCCTGTACAAATGGCTCTTCGGCTTCTGTCTACTTTTGATCATCTTCGTGCTTTCCATACCAATGGGAAATGAAATGCCGAATGTACAAAAGGAGAAGACAGCTGTTTCGATGCTATCGCGAATCGTTAATGTTGCACCGACAGACCAGAAATACTTTGTGAAAACCGAGCATTGTCATATACCCTTTGTGGACCCCTTCAGTGAGGAGGTCATGAAAATATACAAGCCACAGATCTTTGTGAGCTGCTCCAATGAAAGTGATCTCATCACGACCAGCTACAACGACCAGCAGCAGCGATATGTGCTGCATATTAATCAACAGGTTGCCCAGGAGCTGCTCAACTCTACGGACGAGGAGTACAATTGTTTCTATGAGGAAATCAGCTATGGCCAACAAATAGATACCTACGACAAGTAATAGAATAGCACAAGTAAAGTAGAAAACAAATTACAGTCTCTGTTCCCCATTCGATTCGTGCAGACTGAAGGCAGATAAATACTTTACGGACGGCTATGTGGTGCCCAAGCATGTGGAGGGCATGCTGATGGAGTGCCAGACGGCGGAGGAGCCTCACATAGTGTTGCAGCGGGACGCCTTTATGTTTATACAGTATCAGCCAGAGCCAGAGCCAAAGCCAGAGGAGCCCAAACCCACAGCCAAGGTGAAGACGCTAGGGCCCCGAAAGCCCAGCGTTATAATGTACGGAATCGATTCGTTGTCACGCATAAATCTACGGCGCACAATGCCAAAGGTACACAAGTTCCTGCAGGGTCCAGGCTGGTATGAGATGCAGGGATACAACAAGGTTCGAATGGGACACCCAAGCTCTCTCTATCTCTCTCTGTTTGCTGCCTCTCTGTCTCTCTCACTCACAGGTGGCCGACAATTCGTTTCCCAATCTGATTGCCATTCTCAGTGGCTATTCACCGGATACGGCTAAGTCGCAGGTCTGCGACACGGACCAGTCCGGCTGCTTCGAGCAGTTGCCAATGATTTGGCATTACTTCAAGAACGCCACCTACATGACGGCCTATGCAGAGGATGAGAGTGGATCGAATACATTCAACTATCTGAAGCCCGGATTTAGCGAGAAGCCCACGGATTACTATTTCCGACCATTTCTGCGTGCACTGGAGGTCGAGACGGAGGTTACCCGCCTGCCCGGAGCGGTTATGAGGTATTGCATGGGGCGTCGCTTGGCCAATCGTTATATCTACGACTACTGCCGCCAGTTCATGCAGCGATATGTGAAGGAGCGACCCATTTGGGGCATGTTCTGGTCGAATCATTTCAGCCATGACGATCCCTTCCAGCCCTCGGCCATGCAGAACAAGGTGCTGACAGATCTGATGGACTACGAAATGGACGGCGCCTTCGAGCACACCATAATGATATTCTTTGCCGATCATGGGACACGGTTCGGCAAGTTGAGGGATCTGAAATCGGGCTTCCTGGAGTCGCGTTTGCCCATGATGTTCATTTATCTGCCGCCCTGGTTTCGCGAGGAATACCCGAGCTATGTGCGCGCCTTGGAAGTCAATCAGAATCGATTGAGCTCCAACTTTGATCTGCACAATACGCTGAAGCACATCATTGAGATCGGTGGCGGACCCGAGCTGCCCAAATCCTTTGACTGCCCCACCTGCCAGTCGTTGTTCTATCCCCTGCCCGAGGACCGGACTTGTGCCGAGGCGGCAATCGCCGAGCATTGGTGTACATGTGAGCCATATCGAATCATCTCCGGTCTGGATTGGACGGATCGCATAGCCGAGAGTGTGATACCCCGCATGAATGAGTATTTCGTGGAAAAGAATCTCTCTCACCTGTGCAGCAATCTGTCCCTGAGCTATATCCACAATACGCAAATCAAAACGGATCTCAACATCAGCTGGCACGATGCGCTGCCCCAACTGGAGGTGGCCGTCTATCGCACAAAGTTCAAGGTGCAGCAGAACAGCGCCGACTTTGAGGCAACGGTTGTCTTCAACAATGTCACCGAAACGGTGGAGGTGAAAGTGGAGACAATTAGTCGCACGAATTCCTACAAGGAAGACTCCACCTGCATCGACGATAAAATTGCTAAATTATATTGCATATGCTTTAGCGACCTCAAGCCATAGACTTTCTAATCTCGATAAATATAAGAAGCCATTAGGAGTAAAGAATAAAGAAAACATTGTCGAGTATTCCAGGCTTGAAATGCAAGCCAACCGATGGGTGCTGCTGCATGACGTGTGTTCCTTTCTGTCTAAAATGTTTCTTCACGCTTTTTTCTGATACATTTTCGGTAATGTTTATTGAAACTTTTAAAGCAACGCTCGGAAAAAAAGTGTGCCTCGATTGAACCCGCAATTACAGAAATAAATACACACAAAAATTGAAGCTCGAGTCATGTTTCGATACAATATCATACGCAAAGTTGTGCCTTGTGCCATCCTCTTGCTGCTGATTTTTATATTTCTTAATAACACTGGCGAGCGAACAGGGACACTAGAGGCAGAGCCAATTACGCGGTTGCATGTGCCACAAATTAATAAATCACAGACCACAAAAGTGCAAACAGGAACCCCTTGGGATCTACCAACGTCTACCAGCGAAAGGAGCCCTCACAAGGCTGCCGAAAAGTTCTTTGTTTTCAGTCCCAAGTGCAAGATACCCTATGTGGATGCACTAGCGAAGGAGTTCCTGGACTTGATGCTACCAATGCCCTATAAGGTATGCACATCGGATCCGGACCTGTTCAGCGTTAGCTATAACCGCGAAACGAAGCATTACACATTGCATCTGCACGATCAACTGATGAAGACTCACTTTGACAACTATCCGTACTATGTTTGCCTCTATTTTGAGACAATTGCTGGCACAAACGATTCAATTGCCACGTGAGTACTTGGCGGCAGTCTGTGGGATGAGCTTTAACTCCAGCTGATCGATTCTCTTTTCCAGAGTGCGTCGTGCTCAATTATTAGAAGCCGATTTCATTGTGCCGCGTCACTATATGGGATTGGTGGTGAGCTGCAATGACCTCAATAATGTTTCGCATGTGCTGCATGCCGATGCCTTCTCCTTTGTCCAGTATCCGGATAATCGCAACGAGACGAGCGATGCCTGGCGCGCTGAACACTATCCCAATGTCTTTCTCTTTGGCATCGACAGCATGTCGCGCATGAACTTCCATCGTACGATGCCGCTCACCTCGAAATTCGTGCGTCACAGTGGCTGGTATGAGATGGAGGGCTACAACAAGGTGGGGGACAACACTCTGCCCAATATGATGGCGCTGCTGACGGGTCTCAGTACCACGCAGCTGTCAAGGAAATGCAACCTGAAGACTACGGGCTGCTTTGACTACATTACATATTTGTGGGATCACTTTCACAATGCCGGATACCTGACGGCATATGCGAGGATACGCCCTCCATGTCGACATTCAACTATTTGAAGGCGGGCTTTTAAAGAAGCCAGTCGACTTCTATCTGCGTCCCTTCCTGGTGATTCTCGAGCATGTCCTCGTAACGGTGAAGTATCTGGGCAGCAGATACTGCGTCGGTCGAAGGCACAGCTACAGCTACATCTTTGACTATGCCGCGCAGCTGATCCAGCGCTTTGTCCATGAGACCCCAAAGCCGCTGTTCGGCCTCTTCTGGACGAGCAGCTTCACCCACGACGATCACAGCGGTGGCGCCAATCTGGACACGAGTTTCGTCAACTACTTGGAGCGGTACAAGGAGTACGGGCTGTTCAACAACTCCATTGTCATATTGTTCAGCGACCACGGGGCAAGGTATGGCTCCTTGGCGGAGCATGCCTCTGGCTTTCTCGAGGAGCGTCTGCCCATGCTGCACATCTATCTGCCACCAGGCTACCGTCGCCGCTATCCAAAGGTGGTGCGTGCCCTTAAGCTAAACCGAAATCGTCTGACCTCCAACTATGATCTCCATCTGGCCATCAAATTCATTGTGGCGCAGATCCGTCCAGGCATTCGATTTATGCATTCCCGCTTATGCAGCGGTTGCCACTCCCTCTTTCACGTGGTGCCCAGCAACAGGGGCTGCCAGGATGCCAACATACCCGCACACTGGTGCGCCTGCGAGACCTATGTCCCGGTGGCCAACACTGGCCTGGTCGTGAGACTGGGCCGCATCGTTGTCTATCGGATGAACAAGTATATGGCAAAGCTGAATCTGGACACCGACTGCCAGCAGTTGTACCTCGGTGTAGTTCTGAGCGCCAAGCGACAGCTGCACTTTGATGCCTTTGGCATCGAAGTCGCTCCCCCCCACAGAGTAGAGGTATATCAATTGGAGTTCACCACCACACCGAATTATGGAAAGTTTCGATTACTGGTAAACAGCCAAGGCAACGCAGAGCGCGTGGTTATTGAACTGGAAGGCATAAGTCGATTGAACTCCTACCGCAACGAATCGTATTGTGTGGAGGATTTACTGGCCAAGAAAATGTGTGTTTGCCACCACAAAAAGACATCGCCGATATCCTCGTTCGATGAATCAGACGCCGATAAATTCGTAACAAAAATAAAGAAAGTGCGATATGTTTGGATGCCGGACCGAGAGGACGAATATGATGAATCGAATGATGAGTTCGTCAACAATACTCTCAGACTTAATGTTTGATTTTATTTCCCCAAATCACAACAGCCCTTTACTCACCAATCACCCAGCGAACTCACTTCAATTCCAAATGGAATCCATAAAACACGGACGAGAAAAAATGTTCAGACGTAGATCATTTTTCAAAATAAAGAGGTTCACAATTATATTCTTTATCCTCCTATTGATTTTCATATGGGCCAATCATTCGAGTCCCGAGAATGATGCCGAGAATGGGGCATCAGCTGGTAACCCGAACAAGAACGATTGGTCGGAGCGATTGTATCAGCTGGCCAAGCAGGAGCACTTGAAAAATCGGGTGAACCACAAGACGACGAAAGAGAAGAAACAGCAGGTGGAAAAAACCTACTACGCCACCACAGATAATGATTTCGACTTCCTGGATCACCGAAAGCCAAGGGTGACAGCCGAGCCGGCGACCCGATACTTTGTGTATAGCCAAAAGTGCAAGATGCCCTACGCGGATCCCTTCTCCAACGAAGCTATGTCCCTCTTCACTCCAACCAAACTGAGGACCTGCACCAATGAATCGGATCTCATATCGCTGAGCTACGATCTGACACTACAGAAATACACAATCCATGTGAATACCGAGGTTCTGGTTAGATTGGCTCCGAACATCACTGACATAACGTGCAGCTACCAAGGAGGGATCCGTCGTAAAGATTCCGACGGATATTTAATCAGTTTGTAAGTCCATTCAATTCATAGAATTCATAGATTAATTACCGACTGATCTCTTTACGCAGCAGTCAGCCACCCGTCAACATCACACAGTCCATGGCTCTGGACAAGAATATAAGTGGAATTATAGCCGAGTGCCATGATGAGAAGAACGCGTCCAGAATCATTCAGAGGGATGCCTTCCCCCTCGTGCAAGTGGCCAACATGGAATCTCGGACTGATTCGCAGCCATTGGATAGGCAGCCCAGCGTCCTTATGCTGGGCGTGGACACCATGTCGCGTATGAACTTTAGGCGCACAATGCCAAAGACGGCCGAATATGTGCGACAGTTGGGCTGGTTCGAGCTGGAGGGCTACAACAAAGTGGCGGACAATACCAATCCGAATCTCTGCGCTGTTTTGGCTGGTGGCAGGCCAGAGGAACTGAGGAAATTCTGTGAATATGAATATTCTGATAAGCAGCAGGCGTGTCCTTGGATATGGAGGGATTTCAAGACGGCAGGCTACTCGACGGCTTACGGCGAAGATGCGGTTGGGGATTCCGTCTTCGCGATAAACGATTCCGGTTTCCGCTATGTGCCTACTGACTTTTATCTGCGCCCGCTTCTGAGGAGCCTCACTGAGTCGATGCGCACCTTCCGGAGGTTCGGCTACGACTATTGTATGGGTCGACGACTAGCCATTTCGTATCTGTATGACTTTTGCGTGCAGTTTGCCCAACGATTTATCGAGGAGCTGGATCAGCCAGCCTTCGGTTTCTTCTGGAGCACCACATTCACCCACGACTTTCATTACGGATCGTCCAGTTTGGATGGCTTGTTCTTAAGCTACCTGAAGATACTCGAAACGCATCAGGTCTTTGAGAAATCCATCGTGATACTGCTCAGCGATCATGGGGAGCGATTCGGTGAACTCGCCGAACTGTCCGACGGTTTTCTGGAGGAACGTTTGCCCATGCTGCACATCTATTTGCCCCCCTGGTTCCGCAAAACATATCCTACTTATGCCCAGTCGCTCTATCTGAATCGCAACCGCCTCTCGTCACCCTACGATCTCCACAATACGCTGCGGCATATACTCCGGCTGAATGCATCGACCTCCGACCAACTGCCTCCGCTGAAAAATTGTCCATCTAGTCAATCGCTTTTCCACCCTTTGCCAAGGGAACGCAGCTGCGCGGATGCCTGCATCGGAAATCACTGGTGTACGTGCAACGAATTCATTTCCATTAAGCTGAACGGAGAGGCATACAACATGGCTAAACTGACGCTGTTTAATATCAATCGTTGGTTGGTTTTGAAAAATTTAAACAAAAAATGCGATCGCCTGCATCTTGCCGATCTGGACCGTGCGGAGCGAAAACTGTTGAACGAGGAGGATGGGCAGGAGTCCTTGTACGGTGCCATTAACACCTATCGTCTGCTCTTTCACACCAATCCACCTGTAGGTCTCTTTGAGGCCACTGTCCGCTACGACAAGGATCTGCAGAATTTCATCGACTTCGATATAGATAATGTCAGTCGCTTGAACAGATATCACAACGATTCGCTCTGCATTGATGATAAAATTGCCAAAAAGTTTTGCTTCTGCACTCAAAGAATTGATCCTCAATGGAAAAATCAGTAGCATTAACAAAAATTTGTTCAAAATATCACCACATCGAATCAATCATATTAATTATGCACACGAGTTTAAATGGTTCGTCAAATATAAGCTCTAGGTATATTTCGGTACAATATTATTATTCTGGATCTCTTCCGCGCGCTTACTCATGTTCAATCTCTCTCTCGCACACACTCTTTCTTGAGCAGTGTGCGCCCTCTGGAGGGGTAAGAGTGCGATATAACGGCTGATGTTGGTGCGAGAAGACAGATGAATATAGCGAAAAAAATAGAAATATTTTATAATTGGAATTAAATAGGTATTTTGGAAATGTGTTGAAGAACTTTATTATAATGTGTACATACAATTGGTTCCTACAGTGTTTTGTGTTTTATATGATTTTGACAATAATTTTAAGTTGTTTAGTTTCCGAAATCATAGCAGTTGTTCTCATAACAATCACGATCGAACACCTATTCCATACTCACTTTAAGAAACTCAAAAACACACGAAAGCACAAACATGTTAAGACGTAAATTAATATTGAAAATAAAAAAATACAGTCTTGTATTCGTTGCGATCCTCTTGGTTTTGATATGGGCCAATTATGTGAGTCGCGACAGCGCTAATGATGATGCTGATACCGTTGGACAGTTTCCTCATGGAAAGGCATCAGTTGGATTAAGCACTATGACCCCCCTATCACGCTCGGAGAGACTCTTCGAGCTGGCCAAGCAGCAGAACTTGAAGAATCGGGAGTACTACCTCTTGAAGATGCAGATGGCTTTAACGTCCACCACCAAAGCCAAGAAACAAAACTCCGATACCACACGCAATTTTGATGAGCTGTACAAAAAGCCCAAGTGGACTTCCAAGCCGGCGAGTCGGTACTTTGTGTATAGCCGAAAGTGCAAGATGCCCTACGCGGATCCCTTCTCGAGCGAAGCTATGTCCCTCTACACTCCAACCAAACTGAGGACCTGCACTAATGAATCGGATCTGATATCGCTGAGCTACGATCTGAAACTGCAGAAATACACAATCGATGTGAATGCCGAGGTGCTGGTCGAATTGGCTCCGAACATCAGTGAGCTGACTTGCAGCTATCAAGAGGTTATCCGCGGTCAAAATTCATCCGGAGCGTTCTTTAGTGTGTAAGTCCGTAGGACACTTATTCATTTCTGATCAATTGATTACTGATTGAATGAACCTCTTTTGTCACAGACTTCTGCCGCCCGTCGACATCACACAGTCCATGGCTTTGGATAAGAATATAAGTGGAATTATAGCCGAGTGCCATGATGAGAAGAACGAGTCCAGAATCATTCAGAGGGATGCCTTCCCCCTCGTGCAAGTGACCAACATGGAATCTCGGCCTGAGTCGCAGCCATTGGAGGAAAGACAGCCCAGCGTCATAATGCTGGGCCTGGACAGCATGTCGCGGATGAACTTTAGGCGCACAATGCCAAAGACGGCCGAATATGTGCGACAGTTGGGCTGGTTCGAGCTAGAGGGCTATAACAAAGTGGCGGACAATACCAATCCGAATCTCTGTGTTGTTATGGCCGGTGGCAAGCCGAAAGATCTAGAAAAGGTCTGTCAGGTGACAAGTCATGGCCACATCGATTCCTGTCCCTGGATATGGAAAGATTTCAAGACGGCAGGCTACTCGACGGCTTACGGTGAAGATATAGTGGGGCACGGTGTGTTCACAGGACCCGATGTCGGGTTTGGTCAAGTGCCAACAGACTTTTATTTGGCCCCACTTCTGATAGGCCTCACTGAGTCGATGCGCACCTTCCGCAGGTTCGGCTACGACTATTGTATGGGTCGACGAATAACCATTTCGTATCTGTATGACTTTTGCGTGCAGTTTGCCCAACGATTTATCGAGGAGTTTGATCAGCCAGCCTTCGGCTTCTTCTGGAGCTGCACCTTCACCCACGACTTTCATTTCGGATCGTCCAGTTTGGATGGCTTATTCTTAAGCTACCTGAAGATACTCGAAACGCATCAGGTCTTTGAGAAATCCATCGTGATACTGCTCAGCGACCATGGGAAACGAACCGGTGATCTCGCCGAACTGTCCGACGGTTTTCTGGAGGATCGTTTGCCCATGCTGCACATCTATTTGCCCCCCTGGTTCCGCAAAACATATCCTGATTATGCCCAGTCGCTCAAGCTGAATCGCAACCGCCTCTCGTCTCCGTACGATCTCCACAATACGCTGCGGCACATACTCCAGCTGGATGCAACCAAACCTGAAGAGCTTCCTCCGCTGGCGAATTGTCCCAGCAGTCAATCGCTTCTGCACACCTTGCCAGAAGACCGCAGCTGCGAGGAGGCATGCATCACAGATCACTGGTGTCCGTGCAACGAATTCATTTCCGTTAAGCTGAACGGAGACACATACAACTTGGTCAAACTGACGCTATTTTATGTCAATCATTGGATGTTACTGCACCATTTCAATAGACATTGCGAGCGCCTGTTGCTTGCGGATCTGGACTATGCCGAGCGGAAGCTGCTGGCTCTGGACAATGACAAGCAGACCTTATACGGTAGCGATATAATCTATCGTCTGCACTTTCACACCAATCCACCAGAGGGTCGCTTTCAGGCCACTGTGCGCTACGACAAACGACGGCAGAGTTTGGTTGACTTCGATATCGATGATGTCAGTAGGTTGAACAGCTATCACAACGATTCGCTCTGCATCACGGATAAAATTGCCAAGAAGTTCTGCTCCTGCTTCACAGGTGATAACCCCAATCCCCAGTGGCAGAGGATGGAAATCGGCTTGAAGAAAAAAACTACAACAAAATCGGAACCAATCAGTGTTCCGCCTGAGTAAATGTTACAATTTGCAGCAGTAAATATAGTTAGAGCTGGGAGTTGGAGAGTTTAGTTTAAATGGAGCCTTTTGTGGGTCTGTGGTTTGTTCTCGTACTGGTCGTCATTTCGTCATTTGGCTTTGTGTACAAATCGTACGACACTCTGCTGATTGGGGGGAACGTTAGCATGCAGCAACTGATCGATCAGAATATGGAAAATGCAGTGGAAAAGTTTGACGTTGACACGGAGAACTGTAGGATGCCGCAGTTGGAGGTTTTGTCATCGGACATACTTCGATTGCGCTCCAGACATCGGCACCGTACCACAGAAAGTTGCACAGCGAAACGTCCTCGTCTGATTGGATGCCAATGGAACTCGCAACGCCGCCAATATCAGCTATCAGTTCATCAGGAAGTGGCAGCTCAAATATTGGGTGACGAAAAGACAATCATCGAGTGCTCCTACAGGGCCATTGAACGGCCCGACAACCATATCAGACTGCAACCACCAGTGATGTTCAAGGACCAGCACCTGGTGCCCAAGCAGGTGCAGAGCGTACTTCTGCAGTGTGACTTAAGGCCGAATCGAACTTACGCCATGCACCCCCGACGGGTGTCCGAGGATTTGTCGTTTGTACAGCCCAAGGAGGCGACACCACGGACGGGCCATCGGCAGCCCAGTGTCCTTGTGCTGGGCATTGATTCCATGTCGCGTGGCAATCTGCGTCGCGTTCTGCCCAAGGTTAGCGACTTTCTCGGTGCCAGCCATTGGCACGAGCTGCGCGGCTTTAATACGGTGGGCGACAGCAATCTGACTGAGTGTCTGGATCGTTTGTCGTTCGTGTGGAAGGACTTTGAGCTTGCCGGCTACGTGACTGCAATGTCTGAGGACAGTCCAGAGATCGCCCAGTGTCAGAGGCCACCGGTGGATCACTATCTACGGCCCTTGCCCATGCCCAAGCACAGTCGCTGTCAGAGGAAACGACGCAGCATGGAATATACCCTGGATTACTGCACGCAGCTGATTGAGCGATATGTGAGGGAGGTGCAGCCCTTCTTTGGCTTCTTCTGGACGAATCTTTTTCGGTCCGACAGCCATGCCGCACCCTCCGACAATGATGAGCTGCTGTATGACTATCTAAAGAGATTCGAGGCATTGGGTCTCTACGAAGAGGCCATTGTGGTGCTGCTCAGCGATCATGGCATCCAGTTTGGCAAACTGCTTCACCTACCCGATGGCCACCTGGAGGAACGTCAGCCCATGTTGTTCGTGTCACTGCCAAAATGGTTCAGCCAGCGCCATCCGAAGTTTGCCCAGGCCTTGCAGTTGAATAGCCAACGCTTGTGCTCTCCCTACGATCTGCAGCTGACTCTGAAACATATATCCTCGCTACAGGTCTCGCACGAGTCTCCGCCGCCGGCATGTCCTCGCTGTCAGAGTCTGTTTTATGCGCTGCCAACGAATCGCAGCTGCTCCGATGCGGGCATCGGGCCACATTGGTGCACTTGCGAGGCGTATATAACGCTGCCCCTCAGCGACAATATCCAGACCATGGCACACTTTGTCGTACAGCGAATTAATCAGTTTCTGTCGGATCTCAGTCTAATGAATCTGTGTAGTAAGCTCCGTTTGTCTGGCATCCGCAGGGCCCAGCAAAAGGAAAGATCACCGCAAGACGATCCCAGTGTGTCCTACTTTCGCATTCAACTGGAAGCGCTGCCCAATAGGCTCGTGTTTGAGGCCACTGTCAGCTACAACGAGCTGACGCATCTCATGGACACGGACATGATGGAGATCAGTAGACAAAACCCATTCGCTGTGTATGCCAGTTGCATTAGGCATAAAAAGGTGCAGAAGTTTTGTGTATGCCACGACAGGATAACTGCCAATTAGATCCTAGAGTATCCTTGGGGGACTCTGTACGCTTTTATTTGAATTTGAATTTCAATTGCATTGGACTCTTATATCTATTCGATATGCGTCTATATATACGTATCTAGTGACTGAAATCAAATGTTGAATTAAATTCTGACTCTGACTCTGTCTGCAAACCTAATGGTCCCACATTGTACCCACATTATACTCAACAATCCTTAGCCTAAATCGATTAGAAAACTATATAAAACCTTGCTTTAAATTCTCTCGCGCTTCGTCTGAGCTACATGTACGAATCCACCGGATAACGCTCGGCCTCCTCGAGCATGTGCCTAAAGTCCACGGCCACGGGCTGTGGCACAGGTCCAGTGGGTGGTCTACCAGGCACATGCCCATTCATCATTTGCGCGGGATGCTTGCCACTGCCCAGGGCGCTGCCCCGATTCTTGAGGTGTCCATTCATCATGCTCACATGATGACTGATCGTGGGCACTGCCCCCGGGACATTCGTCTCCAGATCGTGCAGTATGGCATCCGTCTGCTCGTTTCGCATCATCTGATTGCCCAGTGGTGCTGTGGCATCTGTGTCGTCGCCTCGGTTCAGCAACTGCTGGATATGATTCCGTATAAGGCGCTCGAACTCGCGCTGCACCGACGGACTGTCCGTGTCGCCATCCACCTGCAGGATTCGGTTGGATTATGCTCTGAACTTTGGGCTTAAAATTATTACTCACAATCTGCAAGCGATTGCTATTGTCCATGGTCTTGAGCATGGGCAGAGTCTGCTCCCGAAACAGTTCCAGTCGACGTCGAAACGAGGACACTGTATCGTCTATGCGTCCGCGTCCCAGCTGAAGTTTCGAGCAGTCCAGCAGAATAATGGGGGGTCGTTGTTGGTACTAAAAGAGAATCAAAGTTTAAGTTTTAAATTCGATTCATGGAATAGGCAGCTGATTACCTTATTCTCAAAGTATTTGACTTGCTGTAGATTTCTCGGATAGCCATCAATGATGATGCCCGTTCGGTCGAGCAGCTGTCGGAGATTCGACTCCAGTAATTGATTCAGTGACTTCTCGGGTGCCATATCCCCAGCAGCCAGGGCCTCTTTAACCGCATAGCTTTCGGTATTGGCACGTGGCGCAGAGTCTGTGATATTGCGCAAAAGGCGACCCACACTGCACACAGAATAATCGAGAATTAATTATAATTAAAGTTAGAGTTAAATTTAATGCCAGAAGCCTTACCTAACGTGCGCCCAGCCGGGATTCAAACCCACCGCCTTGAGGCAGAGGGTGGCCTTGTTGCTGCCCGGTCCACCAATCACCCATATAATGGGTGGCATAACTGGCAGATCGGCGGCATCCGTTTGGCGCTTTGGCTGCTGTGTGACCACCACACCGCTGTCATCGTCAGCACTGTTGGTGGTGCCGACACCCTGATGGTGTCCCACATTGCTCTGATCGATGGCCAGAGGCAAGGTGGTGTCGGTATTGGTATTGGTATTGGTATCTGTATCGGTGGCGGTAACGTTGGTGGTGCTGGTGGCGTTGTCGTCTGCAATGTGAGTCGCTTGGGCTTGACTAGGTGCGGTGTCTACGCTAACTATACTGCCGGGTATATCATGTATCCCTCTGCCCATACCTGTAACTCCATTCATCATGGCCTCTTGATTCTCGAGCGTGCTAAGTATATCTAAGACAGCGGTGCGAAAATCTTTATACACCTCTGTGGGAGCACGCTCGCCATTAACCTTAAATTGTGGCAGTTGAATATAGTAGAGTAGAGTTTTAGATCAGTTGAAATACTTACAGCCAATAGCATATCGCTCTGATCAAAATAATCAGCGACTGGCATCACATTTTTGAAGAAATTTTCCAATTCCATTTTGGCTAGGGAGAGTACAACATGACCCAATTTGGCACCATAATCGATTTGCTTCTGTAGAACCGATTGGCGCCAGGATATTAAGATCACGCCATTGACGACTTGTATCTAAAGAAGAAGTATAGAGGGGAAAGTGAAGTTTATATCAAAAATACAACAACCATCATCCAATTAGCACTCGCTCGTGTAGGGATATACATAAGTGAGAGGAGGAGAGACACACACTCAAAATTCATGGGAATTATGGCCGAATAAACAAAACTGTTTGTCTTTCTGTCTCTCTGTCCGTCTGTTGGTGTGCAGTTGTGGTGTGGCAGTTGACCCATTTGCCAGTTAATTAGTTCAAATAGTTCAGCCGCAATTTACTGGGCCAATAAGACACCACCACACACACGAAATATGTGAGGTGTGGTTTCGTAATAAATAAAATAAGAGGGGACTTTAGGGACAAATAACGAGTGGTAGAGAAATTACCTTCTCCGAGTACTCAACAACGTCGCGCATTGAGCGTGGATATCCAGATATTAGGTATGCTTTGGCAGCTGGAGCCATTTTCATTTCCAACATCAGCACTTCGGTGACCGTTTTCGAGGATAGTTGCGAAAAGTCCTGCATGTCTGTAAGGGAAATCAAGAGATCAGACACCTATAGATATAAATTTAAATGCTTTTTCTTACCATTTCCCATTGCATATTGCTGCAGCAGATCCATCATATTGATGTGCGTTACACCGCGTCGCTCCTGCATGAAGGTATCGCAATGGGTTACCTTGCCACTACCGGGGCCGCCTAAAACAAATATCACTGGCACTTTGGGCGGATCGAATTTGATTTTTCCAGCATTTTGCATATCGATAGCGACGGCATTGGTAGTACCCGACGCAGCTGCTGCCGCTGCTGCAGCGGCTTCCAAATCGCCAGAATTTTGGCCATTCCGATTCCGTGTATGATTCCAATCGTTGCCTGGTTCGCCGGTATCTTGTGCCGCGCTGGCATCTACAAACATCATAATTTATACAAAAAGAAAGAGAACAAACTTTAACTTTCTGCTAGAACTTGATTGATTCGAGCAACAGTTGACCCTGAGCGAATGGTATGGTTGGGCGGATGGATGGGGCTGGTATGGTGGCCCATTAGTCAAGCGGAAACCGGATGTGTTGGCAAGTTGGCGTCAGCTGCTCGGCTGCTTAGGGGCCCTCGTGCCAGTTTGGCATTAGTCTGCAAGCACCTTCGAGAGGTCGGAAGTAGGAAATTAGTTGACGTGGAGGGGGGTCGACAAATCGCACAAAACACATCATTAAAACATGTTTAACAATTATTTAATTGTATAGCAACCCGCCTATACTAGAATTGGTATAGAATTGCGTCATCGCTGAATTCATTCATGGAAAATCAGCTGCGACATTTTCAAAGCTATAGCCATATAGATATGGGTAATGCCAGTACCTGGATATCTCTTATGCCCCCCCCGCCCATCGCGTGAGGCAATTTCGCATATTTCCAGTCGTGTCCTGTAGTGTCCTGGCTTCTGGCTTTAATCCTGTGACATTTTTATTGATTTTCTGCAGTTTTATTTAATTGACTTGTTTTGTTATTGTTGCTATCTCTTTTCAGCCCGTGTGTCGGCGACACTTTTCATGGTTTTTCATGGTTTTCCTTTTTGGTTTTAGTGGGTGACGCGCGCCTTAACAGAATGTATGTGTATTGGGGTTTTTGGTGGTCAACGTACATGTCCAAGGATATGGACAGCCGCTATCGAGGTCGCCGAGAATGAACCAAAGTTCCGATTGAAATTATAGCATTGTCCGCTGGCAAGGTCCGCTATCCGTGCATTATATGTATATGTACGTGCATATGTAGATTTCATTTAAAAATCGTTTTGTCACAGATAATTGTTTTAGAAAAATGATTGCAGCAATTTCAATTGTAATTGTCATTTGACTAATGGATAATTGAATATGAAAATTTAATAGTCCAGCAGAGTTATGGCCAGGAAACAGAAAAGTGTAGCTTAAGGAACTTCCTTCAAATTAAATATACAAAATTTAAAAAGAAATATTTTATATAGAACACTATGGAGGGAACATTCTAGCAGATATTTCAGTTGTGAAATTATGAATAACGCCATGAATTTCATTAATAATATTTTAATATTTCAAATCTAAGATAGGAAACGAAAGCATTCTTAATTGGTCGCCTATTTCATATTTTCATTCATCCCCAAAATTATGCTACAAAAAATATGACAAGCTCTCAAATCACAAATAAAAGAAAAATAATTTATTTATTTATATATTTATTTATATATTTATCGTCTCTTCTGTCCTTTGCCTTGAAAACTCGTAATGAAAAGTCCTTTATTACCCACCCCCACAATCCGCAACGTATTGTTCCCCCCTTGGCGTGTTTAATGCGACTCATTAGGGGTATTTGTATTTTTCGAGAGGCCAAGCAACAATCAGTGATTACAAATCTCTTGCAGGGGGGCAGGGGCAAGGGCAGGGCCAGCATGTGGTACATGTGGCATTACTCACCTGTGTCTAAACAAATACCCATTATCCATTCGGTGGCCAGTATAGCTGAATTTTCGCAATGCTGTTTTCCCTACCACGCATCTACATACATCTACCACCAGTAGCAGCAGCAGAGCATGCAGCCCGGCGGCACACACACACTTGCACCCGTTGCACTGTTGCACTCGGGCAAAAAGATCGCCTTTCGTTTGCAAAGAAAAACAGGTGGTGTGTGCAGATGTTCAAAGGAAATTATGTTGTTTTAAAATTCCACAAATGTTTTGCACATTGCAGGAGCAGCGTCTGCCCATGGCCAGGACGGTTCAAATATAAATATATGTATATTTATTTGTGTATTTATTGTTGGGTATCTCTGGGATACTAGGGGTTGTGGAGCTTTATGGTTGTTGGTAACACGCACGAGAACGGGTGCCACTGCCGCCGGTATTATGTTGCCACGTACTCTCTGATTTTGTGCTCTGATTTCCGCCGGGCGGGGGGTGGGGTTCAACAAACCAGGAGGTAGACACGTACTGCTCGATGAACGTCCGAAACGAAACTGAATTTCAAAATTGACAAATGACTCGGCTTTGGTAGCTCTGCGAGTGGATTCCGATTCCGAATCCGATTCCGTCCGGTCGAGAGTCGGGACTGGACTTGGTCGGTCACTCAGTCAACCGGTCGACCAGGCGCGCTTTTCCAATTAATGAATACTTTATGAATTCCAGCGGGTTTCCGTTCCCCACATGCCACACGACCGACTATCCCACCATCCACATTCGATTCCAGTCGCGTGGTGCGCCACGGCGAGTGGGGCGAGTGGGTTGAGTGGGTTGAGTGGGCTGAGTGGGTGTGTGTCTGGGGTGGGGGCTATCTATCACGGTTGGGATTTTCTTGGCCCCTAGCTGGAAAACTCACGCACCATTCTACTGCTATTTCCATGACTGTGTCATTCTTGGCCCGCCGCCATTTGTTTATGCGCTCCAAACAAAGTGTCCTGTCCGAGAGGAGTGTCCTGGAGCCAGCGCACAGCGGTGCGTTTCTCACCACCCAGCCAGCACCACACATGTCAGACTTTATGGAATACTTTAAAGCCCTTCACCCTGCCCCCCCCCCTGCTGTTCTTTCGGTTGTCGTGATGTGCTTGCTGCTGGTGCTTCCCGTACTCCATGTTGATTGTTCTTGTCATTTCGTTTTGTTTGGGTCGCTTTTTTCATATTTTTTCGATCTAAATAAATCCTTTGACTTGCAGCTGTTCAAGTCGAGAGGCCAAAAAGCAGACAACAGCAAGGGCCAAGCTGTTAGGATATATCGAATCGAATATCGAATGGGAGGGAATGCAAGTACCCAAGGATTTTGGTTGTAATTTATTTAATTAGATTTAGAAGAGAAATTTCTGCACGCAGAAGAAAAAGGCCTGAGATTAGAGCAGTTAACGCTTAGATACAAAAATATATACCAATATATGCTCATATTTGCTACGAGATTGGAAAGTGTTTTTACATTTAATTTAATATGAAAAATATTTATTTTTAGTATGAAATATATTTAAATTAAAAATTTTTAATTTGAAATTAAATGTTTTCATATTTGAATTAAGCATATTTCTTACAAATTTAATACATATTAATTTTAATGTGTTTTATACTTGAATTAGATTTGAATTCTATTTAATTTCACTGTGTTAGTATTTAAAAACCGAATATTTAATTTAGATATGTAAATATATTTGCTATGAAAAGTTTAACGAACACGTTTTGATAATTTTAGAAGGATATTCACCAAAATTTGGTAGTTGCAATAGTAAAGTATCGTTTCTCAAAATTTATAAATGTCATTTAATTAAATACCCCTGAGTGTGCCAACAAATCGTTCACCTATCATGACTTAACCTATATTACATACATATATGTATGTATATTTTTATGTAGTATGTGCTCCATTCTGAAAGAGTCTTTCATGAGCCTGATTGCAGCAAAATTGCGCAGTCATACCCCAACACATTGACAAAACAACACACAAATACTCCACAAATATTCCCCCAAATTGAAAGGATGGTACGATAGTGCTCTATAGAGCCAGGGTTCCTCTATGATGTGCCATTTGGGTGAATGCAAAGGAAGAAGGCATTCAATTAATATTTCACACCAATAATTGACTGTAATTATTAGGGTTTTCTATTCTGCTTTGTGGGACGAAGGAGTGGCAGGGCAGGCAAGAAGCGTTGACAGATGACAGCTGTCAAAATTTCCGAAATCAGTTCAATTAAAATTCTATTGATTTTGTTTGGTTCTTTTGAGTCACTCGTAATACCGGGCAAGGGGTCTGAGGCTGGGGGGCATAGGCTTAGGCAAGGACACGCAAGGAAGTTCAAAGCTCAAGGAAATTACATATCGATCAAATTGGTCTCATATCGATCCATGGCCGACCACAGATGCGACGCCTAATTTGTGGACATGTCATGTGCCCCGTCGACACAAGGACAACAACGACAACAGCCACGACACAGATAATACCAACAGTCATACTATATCCCACAGACTGACATTGACACCCACACCCACATCCACACCCGTACCCATACCCACATCCACACCCACACTCACACCCACACCCAAATCGTTGGGTTGAATTTTCCCAACTTATGAGTAAAGTAAAGCCTTCGCAATGACCATAACAGCAAGGACCGAGGACAGACTGCCGAGTAGCGAGGCTCGTGTCTCTTGCTCGTCCTTGAGTCCGTCCGGTGGGGCGTTTGGTTATTAAATGCCTTTTTGAAACTTAATTAAGGCTACGGTGCTTTTTTTGCCTTAAATATGTACATAATCCCATGGCAAGGTGTGGTCATTGGTTGAGAATTTTTGGGTTAAGCAATACGAACCGAAACATCTGTGATTAAGGACAATCGCGAAGGTTGAATTGTCTTCAAATGGGGATTAAATGAAGGTGTTGAAAGAGCTAAATTAGAACTCCGTTTTGGGGCAAGGGAAAGAATCGAAGGAAAGAAAATAAATAAATGGGATTTATGGGGATATAAGTTATAGATAATCTCCGTTCAGTCTCTCTCTCTCCCAAGGAAAATCTGTGGCCATCCTTCAACTTTTATTTATAGGTTTCACCTAATCAGAATTAACCATGTCCTTGCTGGTCTGTTGGCCCCGTGCGTGGCTTATGTATTTGGGCCAATAAAGTCATTCAAAGGTGATTAGTGGAATAGACTAAAATATTTACAAATCTCAAACCCAGCAACAAATTTGTCTCTCTCAATCTGGGCATGTGGATGGATGGGTGCATGAGAACTTTGTAGCCGCCCCATGGAAAAAGGGTCAAGATATCCCCGACTATAATGTGACAGTTTAATATAAATTTTTGATCATCAACTGTAAAGTTCCCAGAGGGCGGAACGGGGCGCCAAGGCTCTTGGGCAGGGAGAACAAACATGTTTTGTTCTCTTTTGAACTTTTAATTATTTCATGCCATTTTTGATGAGAACTAACTCAGGTTGTTACTTGGTATTTCCTTTAAATATTGATTTTGGCCCTGAGGACAAAAGCCAGTCAAATGGGCGAAAAAAGGGATCAAATTTTGGATTATCTTTCGTAGAAAATTTAAACTTATAATCCTCCACATTATAATATTTATTTACTTACAAACAAAATGATCTATAAAACATAATATCACTGGTTAGAATTCTACAGCATTCTACAGAATTTGACTAAAGCGACTAAAGCTTCGATAATTATAAGTTAGTTTATTTTTTACTCGATTGCTCTCCCACACTGGGGGCATAGGCCTGGTTCTCGTAGCCAGCAAAATTGCCCAGAACCATGGAAATGCGGGAGGACGAGTGCTGTATGCCATTCCCTGTCTGCTTGTCATCCGTTGATCCGTTCATCTTATTGCCAGTTGTGGGCAGAACAAAGTTTGCTCTCTGGCAGCGTCGATGCAGGAACATTCGTAGCTTGAAGAAAGCGAAAAGCAGGACGTAGACGCAGCAGGAGAGTATGAGAATGCCCAGAACTGTGATGAAAGAGCTCTGGGGCTTGGTCCAGTCGATCACGTGATAGATATAAGGTTTGCCCTTCCTGCAGAATGAAATAGAATGATGCTGAATGATGCTGAATCATGGATGGTTCCTTCCACTCACTTGTTAATACCACCACACACTTGATAGATGTACGAAAAGATGGCATAGATGACGCCGAATAGTACTGGTAGAAATATATGTAGCAGCCGCAGCGGATGTGCCACAATCCACAGATCGATGAACATACAAATCGAGTTGAAGGCATGAGTGAGCACATTCGTGGCATCCAAAGTGCTCTCATTAGCTGAAAAGAGAAAAGAATAATGTTTTCAGTTTATATAGATAATATCTTTAGGCACTTAACTCACCATCATACAGTATAGTCCAATAGATAATGGTTATGACAATGGATAAAACCAGAGTTATGATATGCATACCCCAGTACAAGCGAAAGTAGCTGAAGGAACTCTTAACATTCAAAAGTTTATCTGTAAAAATGCAAAAGAATTAGGTACTTATATACTTCATATATTTATTCAAAACTCACCCGCATATTCTGGATGATAGTGCCAAATGGTGACTAGTATGGCGCCCAATAGATTTGTCAGCATACACATCCAAATGCCCCAATTGGTCATGTAAATAAAGTACAGCCAATAGCTATATTCATCATCTGCCAATGGCCACATGGACTCGATTACCACGCCCACAAAGAACAGGGCCATGAACCAGCGATAGAATAAATATGTAATGCTCTTGGTACATGTTTGCCACTACAAAAAAATAATAGATCAAATTTCCAGATTATTCTTAAGACTCTTCCTTGGTGCAAAGAGCAGTTTAGTTTTTAAATAACTCAATTAAAAAATTAAAAGTTCCTCGTGTGAACCATATAGTAATAGGTTTCTCATATACCTAATCTTTTACCCATTGCAACTATTCAGCTAACTAGTGACTCTGTCCCAGAGTTGGTGATGGTTTGCCCCGCTTATGAATATTTCAATGGTTTAATTTAAAATGCTAGAACAATCGCTGTACGAGGGGACAAACTTTAGTGTCGTGCAGAATATAATATATATTGTATGTGGGTATATTTGTGCCCAGAAAAGAGAGAGAGGTCACTCTCTATTGATACTGTGAATGGAAGAAGTCATCAAATATGCTCAAGGTAGTCCGTAGTCACCACAGAAAATGGGTTTGAAATAAAAGCGAGCAAAGAAAACGCCCACTTTGTTTTACACTTGGGATTGGTGGTGTACTAGTCAATGGAAGCAAGTCTCAAGGATATATTGATTCTATAATATCCATTCATCCATTAAGATACTCTAAGCGCGACTTCTAGGCGAACTCTTGGTAGCTTCTGTTCTGTACAGTCTCCTATAATCTCTGCATAAGCCTACCCTAAACGAAATCCAATGCCAAGAACCATTTTAAAATGCCCATCATGTACATTGACCCGCAACGAGTGCAATACAAATAATCCACCTCCTCAGGTGCGTGTCTATCGTGGGCGTTTGTGGCGTGCTCAAGGCCGTATTGGCCACAATAGCCAGAGAGCTATTAACTTTACAGTATTTGTTTTTCTCATTGGTGTTACTTGCGTTCGTCTGCCTGTCTGTCTGTGTGTGTGTGTGTGTGTGTGTGTGTCTTTCTATATGGTAGAACTCTTACCTGCGATTTGACAAAATCATCGGGCGTGTCATGATCAAAGCCGCAGCTTTTGCGTGCAAACTCCTTCTTCACGGGTTGGACTATCACCTGGAGTTTGCTCATCTTGTCTGTAACTATTTATTTGCTTGGCTCTTGCCGGCTTAGACGTATGTTTGTTTACGTAAGCCGTTGATGCATGCAACTGTGCTGTGTTCTCCCAGGGATTATGCAATGGCAATGGTTGCCACTGATGCCATGCTCTGGGGGCTTATCACGATCTGCTAAAGCCATGAGAAAATCAAAAAGAAATGCTATGAATACTTGTATATATTTTTAGTTAATTCAATCAAAACAGCCTCACAATTTATATTTTATTTATTATTATTATACCGATAGAAAAAAGCCCTGCAAATTTTAATATTTTCACTCATTTATGCCATTGATTTTCATACAAGAGTGGTTGTATTAATATTGAATATTTTTCACATACATTTTGATACAAATATGAAAATATTTAAATTTAATATATTTTATATTTAATTTTAATATATTTCATATTTAAATTAAATATATTATATTTATTTTAAAGTGTTTTGTATTAAGATTATACATGAACGTATTAAAAAAGCCATTTTAATACAATTATATTTAAATCAAAGTGAATTCTATTTAATTTTACTATGTTTGTATTTAAAAATCGTATGTATTTTTTCTATCAGTGTATTTATTATTTATAAATTATTCGCGTACACTTTTAAGGGTCAAATTGGTTACATGATAACAGATCCCAGATGCAACGAGCTGGCCATTGCATATTTATTTAATTATTAATTTGCCTTTTTAATATATGGAACATCAGCAGTTTATTCAGTTGAATGGCTAGGGATTATTATTTTATTTATATTTAGATATTTATTATTTATTTGACGATTTTATGCGCTTTTTCGAAATCACAAAAATTCAATGGGAAAACTCTTTTTTTCCAAACTCAGTACACAGTCGATGAGAAGTCATCCCCCCCAGTCACAACAACCAATTCATTTTCATTCAAAGCCAGTCCTATAGCTGTGTCGTTAACATCTACAAAAATTTAAAAACCCCACAATAATCCCACTTTCTCGATATGGATATAACTCGAAAACTGCTAGCGCCCACCTGGCGTCCTCTAATGCGGGGTGAGTAGAATGGCATCAAATCGTGGATAGAACAGAGAGGGGAATAATATATATTTTCTTTATGGGTGTGGACAGCTGCCCGTTCGTATTCTGATAGTGCAGTGCTTGCCCTGATCAACTTTCCGGTGGTCAAGTTGGAGGCAGGAAAGAACAAATATGTGATGTCCCATGTCTATATCCATGGTATGATGGGCAGTGCCAGGCAGGTGATTCGCAGCAGTCCCAGAGCCAAGTACCATCGTGAGTTGAAGGCTTTCAGGACACATGCGATACATATGTATATCCCCAACCTCCCTCCCATTCCCTCAGTGCATGTCTATGATAAACTACAGAAGGAGGCAAGCGGTGTGGGTTTGTGTACCCAGGGCCTGGGCGGCGGCTATCTTGTTTATGATCCGGCCAAGAAGTACATTAAGCTCTATGGCAGATCGGGGGTTCTGGGAAAGGCAGATCATGACAAGGCCAAAAATATTTTGCGTAAGGTTCATCCAGACTACAAAATCGATGCAGAGTCGGGGGGTATGGAGCCCTAGGAGGCATATTCATTGAATTGAATTTCCAAATTTAATGTATATTCCAATTAAAACGCACTATTTTGATACTGGAACTGATTAAATTATGGTTTCTTCTTGGCACATTTCCATTTCCTTTCCCCTTGCCCTGACCTCCAAGCAGACACAAAATTACGCGAGTACGAAAAGTCTGTTTAATCATGGTAATAATGCTCACATTATATGACGAACTATTTATACAATTGTGTGGAGTGCAATGGTCTGGTGGCTCATCATTTATAGATCAATTTAGCAGGCAGTTCATTCGCTTGGCTGCACCGCTTTATTAACATGTGCTTATACCCATTGAATAATTATTCGCTAGCCTAAATTTGTATTTGTAGCGAAATATAAACCCTACTCGCAGCTGTTTTGGCATTGGTTGGCTTATTGTTAATTACAGCACTGAAAATATGAATTTAAACAAAATATGACAATTAGCTTGCTAAGGTCGCTGCAATGAAGCGAAACACAAAGCAAAGCAGACAGAGAGGTTCTCCGCAGTTCAGTTTGGGATCGAGGTGTAGGTCAGACACCCCAAAAGAGTTGCGTAATTTATCAAATAGACAGGCAAAACTACAATGGCATCATACATATGTACATAGCTACTTACTTACTATTATCTCTTGAACAAGCTCTAGCTGGAGGAACGATTAAAATGTTATGGGCAACCTTGGCGTCACTTGTGATTAGATAGTGCCCTGCAAGTGCTCTTTGCACCGAAAACTTGAGGCACTCGCAACTCCATTTAAAACATATTTTGCCAAATAACTTCATTTGGTTGTGTGAAGCTAACTTCTCTAACAAATAATTACCGCTGCTCTGAAGCTATTATACGACTACTAAACATGATGTTCAGTGTCCCTGAACTTGCACGAACGGCACGCTAATGAAACTTTTCAACAAGAAAACGCGTCTACCCACCGGAGGTGTTTGACTGGGGAAGTTGCGGTGCGGTGGGGGGGTGGGCTCATGGCTAACAAACTGTGTTTGGCCATTTACTACGACTACTCACATTGAAGTCTTGTATTTACACGCTTTTTTCGGCGGGGTCGTGGTTGTCGCTTGTGCTACATTTTTTTGGTCGACAAAAACTAAAGGCGGCCAGCAAAGCAGACAACAGATGTGTACAGTGCGTATCGAAGTGGTAAAACAGTTGAAGGTAAACATTGCAGACCCACTTGGCAGACTGGCCGCCTGCACTATTGCCAGCCAACAAACCGTTGTGAAACTGACTGTACTCTCGGGTCTACGACAAGAGAGATATAGGTTTATGGCCCCCGAAGTTGTACCCACAAAACTCGTTGACCTTTGGGAGCTGTGTAAATAATTTTGTCGTATTGAATGCAGTCAAACCGCTCGGCTCAGGTGAATGGCAAGGCAATGGCAAAAATAGCTTCAGACACGGCCAAGATCTTATCAAGATCTTCTCTCCGATTAGATAAGACGGCGTCACGCGGTTGTCTTGATTAATTCACAATCTTTTCAATCACTTTTCAATCTTCTCGGGGGTCTCAAACAAAAGTGAAATCAAAAGCATTTCTTATGCTAATCAAAAAAATCGAACTTTCATTCTCAAGTGGATCATCGAAATTCTTGAGTTTTAGTTAGTAAATAATTTTAGACTAGACGCTAATTATTCCATTGATAAAAACTGATGAGTACGGGTGGACGGGGGACCCACTAAACAATTGTTGGACATCGATTAGACTGTCAACAAAAAAAATATTATGGTGTTTGTTTTCTTTACGTTGACAGAAATGCGTTGTAAAGTGATTAATAAGTTGAGAACCACGGCACAGTATAACCGCTAATTGTTCCATTTACGGAACATTTAGGGAGCATTTAATGTCTCGCAAAAAGTTGACAGTTTTTATGATTTTACGTTAGAGAACTTCCATATAGTATAGTCAGAGTTATTGGGTCAATTATCGAGTGCTAATTAAGTTATCCAATAGAGGAAGGGCAGAGATCGAGCCAGCACTCAATTATCTTTTATTTAAGTTGATTTTTTGGAGTGTGTGTCTTGAACAAGGTCAGTTATTGAATTGAAACGGTACTTCGGTGCCAGAGAAGAACAAAGTCAGTTAGGTAGGGGAAATTCTTAGAGATTCCCTCTTAGAATCGCAACTAAAACAGCAGCACACGATCGCAAAAAACTTGTTTTGCTAATGCAAATCAACACATTAGATTACCATGTTGGATTACCATAAATAAAACAACCTTTAGCACCTTTTACATACTTTTAAATACACACTCACCTTCAACTAATTCGTATCCAAATTCGTTTTTGCACAGGAAACTTATAATTGTTGTTCACTGTTGTTGCTAGTATTTGGGGGATTTACTCATTAACGTTTTATGTGTCGGAACGTGCCTGTAATTTTCAAGTGTACGTACAATGGGGCAATTCGTATGCGACACACAGAAAACCTCCGAAAGTAGAAACTTTAACAGGAAAATAAAAGAATTTAAATTTACCATAAGTAAATTCCAATAGTATTCTATACACTTTATTACTTATCATTCACACAGAGAAGTAAACCCATGACAACTGAAAAAACACATCAACAATTCAAATTCCAAACTCTGGCCACAAAAAGAATAAAGTAAGAAATTCGCAAGAGATCCGCTGTTTGAGCAATCTTTATTTTGTTAGACAGTGAATATATATTTTTTTCTAGTTATTTTTATTTGTTTTTGCCACAAACTCTTTTTTTTTTGCTGTTTGCTATTTTTTTATTGTTGTGCGGATTATACGCGGGGCTTGGCTGGGGGCTGGCTGGTAGTCTGGCTGTCTGTCTGTCTAAACTGTCTTTTTTGGCCCGGTTGGTAATTTCTATTTGGGTCACCAATGGCAACAGCAACAACAACAACTTTGCATAACGGTATCTAGACATATTTTCGAGTTGTACGATGACTGCAACAACAACAACAACATTCACGCGCCAATGCACCAGAACCAACAAAAGGCAACAACATCTCACTACATAGTGGAGAGTGGAGAGAGAGGAGAGACACGCACTAACCATCCGACAAATACTCGCAGTGCAGAGACGAGACAGACCATCCGAAATCACGACTTTTCGCTGCGACGCACGGCATTAAAATGATCGTTGATCCCCTCCAAGCTTGTCGTGGATTTCAAGTTGATCGTAGAGTCAGGCCCGAGCCTCGTAAATTGGCTTGGATATCGTAAAGTCTGGCCTCGTATATCGTAAGACTCGGCTGCTGTTGCTGCTGCTGCTACGCCGACTGCCAACACGAACGCAGCCGCCAGGTGAGCGCGATTCGTGTGGTTGGCTGAGTTTTATGTGCGCTCCAGCTGCTATAGGGTACAGGGGGGTATATGGACTCTTCCAGGGGATGCATGTGGACATGCAGAATGTCTGTCCAACAGCCCACTAAAAATAAATCCAATCGGATAAGTATTACAGCATGAAACGGGGGAATAGAAATTAACTCTTTGCCACTCTGTGCTCTTGTGAGACGGTGGCTTACCCCGTTACTTGGGGTATATTCTAGTCGTCACATCAAAAATACCGATCTTAGTTTTATTTTGCGCTGATGCTGCTGCTGCTGCTTCTGCTGCCAAGATATTGACAGAACGATAAAAGCCATACAACACGACGCGATGCCTCAGCACTCTTTGCTTTTGGCTCTGTTTCATTGCCTGCCTCTTCTTTTATCAACTCTGAGCTTAATTACTCGTATATCTTAGTGTGTGTTTGTGTGCTTCTTTTTGGCAAATGTTTGGAAGAATAACAGAAAGGCTTTTCGTACAGTTTGCCAAATGTATAGAGGAGAAGGCACAGAACAGCACAGAACGTATGTGGGTATGTCTTAAGCAAATTTCCTATACCTCTTCTGATTACTGTTCCATTCTTTTGTTACAGCTGTGCACACACTAGCACATACGATGCGATGGTCTTGAAATCTAATTACCAGAATTTACAAAGAAAACGTCTGGCACAAAGGCAGAACTTGAATCAAGTGAGGTAAGTCTTGGAATTGGGTTGGAGTAAGAATTAAAGTGAAACACACCCGAAAATGAGAATGCTCGTTACCCAATTCTGTGTGTGTGTCATTGAACCTGTTTGTTCCACTTCAAATAGAGATTAGCGGTATATAAATTGGGTATATAAGTTGGGTGATAAATATCAGTACATGAATTTGATATTTGGCACAGAAAAAATCGATTTCGAATCCACTTCGATCAACGAAAGAATATTCTATACATCAATAATTGATAACTTAATTTAATTCCATTTTTTATACATTTTTATATTCAACTTTTAATCATTTAAAAGTCTCGTACATCGTTTAAAATTCATTATAGGACATTTTTTAATGTTCAATTTTGTTCTTAAATATTCTTCACTTTGTCAGCTGTCAGCTTTGATATCTATTTATTTCGATGTTCTACTTATTTTTGTATGCATTTCTTGCCATTTTCTTTATACAAATTTTCAAATTTTCTCATAATACATTTTTCGTTGGGTCATCAGAATCATACCAAAATGCATAGAGTATTTTTTCAACAAATTTCATATCTATGAATATATCTACAATGTATGTCATTCATATAGTAACAAGATCTTTGCTTATTCAGCCTAGCCTAACTAAACCAAATAATATGATATGATATGATATGTGTGATATGTGTTATGTGTGTATGTAGCTTCGACATTAAGGAACCAGATGATTAAAACTTATTGTATCAAATACTAGATATATATATATAAATAAATGCATGCGAATGTGTAAGAGTGTAGCTCGCCATAGATATGTATAGGATATGAGTGAGACTGTGTGTTCTATATAAACGTGAGGGTTGTATAATGCTGGTGATACTTAGATCTCTTGGTATATGTATGTGCAGTGGGGGGATGACAATGACATGACGACGGTGCTCATATGAGACCAACTGCATGCGGTGTCCACACCACACTGAAGGCCCTATTGAACATTCTCTTCAGCTTGTAGAGGCCGAAGAGCAGCAGCCAGTAGCACATGATCAGCACAAAGATGCCCACAAATGTCACCAGACAGCGTGTGGGATTGTTCCAATCAATATGGGATACACATAGGGATTGCCAAATCTATGTGGGGAGGGAACAAAATTGAATTAAAATTATACAACAAGAGATACCAAGAGATTATATGCGGGTGCGACACTTACTCATCCGTGCCCCCACAGAAATGATAGATGAGGGTGAAGACAAAGAACATAATCGCCAGAGCCATGCTGTACACCACATGCAGAATCCTGAGCGGAAATGCCACGACCAGGAAATCGATCAGCATCATTATTGTATTCAGTCCATGGGTAATAACGCTAATGGCCGGAAAACGCATGGGCTTATCTGCAAGTTAATAGAAGCAATTAAGTTCATCCCACTCCATTCCATTTCATTCAGGATATCCAATGATCCGTCTACTCACTCATTTTGCCATGCAGAAAGACCCAGTAAACTGTGGATATGATCAACGCCAGCGATAATGTCATATTGTACAGCCACCAGTAGATCTTCAGTCCCCTTGTGGTTTCCGTTTTGTTGCCCGACTCCTGCACCAGGCTCCGGGTATTCCTTAGATCGTAGTGCCAGCAGGTGACCTGCACTGCGGCAATAAGCATGGTGAGGGTGCACAGACCATATCCCCAGTTGGTCATGTAAATGAAGAACTTTCCATCGCAGAACTGCACGATAATGCACATGATATAGACGCCCAGAAAGAACAGTGCCCATATCCATCGATAGAGCAAGTAGAGTGCGTTCGTGTCATCCTTTTGCCACTGGGAGTAGAGTTTTTTGGAGTAGAAAGAAAACACAATCGATTAAGAAGGCAAACTAAATGCGATTAAATGTTATATGAAGGTTCAATATATGTGTAAGTAATCTCTGACTCATGTACAGTATATATTGCAGATCTTGTACTTGCTTGCAATTTACAATCAAATACCCATAAATCCTTATCGCAGGGGCTCAGATGTCTGGCCCTAACGTCATGATCTTTGATTTAATTATTTAAAATATGTATTCCAGGTTCTTTCCATCATTATAATTAGTACGTACAAATCGTATAAAGTACAACCTTTAAAAGACGCATTTAAAAGCACTCGACAATGTTGTAGGCCTGCAAAATTTCCACGAATCCTTATCGCAGATTTACTTGTTTTTACACGATGATCTTTTGTGTGTGTTCTATTATGTAATTTCTTAATTAAATTATTCCACACCTTTTGGTCGGTCGTCATAAAACAAACAAATACGAGCAATATAATAATTTATGACAGCTTCTGCCACATTTTTGCTTATCACACAATGACGTAGCCCCCGATTATGGGGGCCCATAAAGCGAGTCACATTTTGTTTTCTTTGCAAATCAAAATAAAATCTCTGTTTACGGTTTACGCAAGTGTAATAATAATAGTAATCATAATCATCATAATAATCAAATTGGTTTGATGTGAAGTCGAACAATTTTTGCGGAAATCCAATCATTGAAATCTACGCTACATTTACGCTGCTCTCTGGACGGGGGATATTTATGGGGGCGCATTTGCTTGAAGCCTGATAAGAACCTTACTATCACATAATTTGTCTGGTTCCTGTTTTGATTCGAATTCTACGAATTCTTTTTGGGGGGCGCTACCAGTTGGGTACATTTTTTTTTGCACAATGATTCAGAATTTGTTCTTTGAAATTGTGCTTTTTAGTTTTGTTATCTTTTTGCCCAACATCACAATGAAATGTCTAAAAAGCTGCCTTTATTAGTCTGCCAGTCCTTATCACATTTTGTTTATAATGCATTTATCTAGATAGCTGGGAGGTAGTTTTGTCATCGTTAACTTTAGTTTGGGTAGAGCTTTTACTGCCCAAAAATTCTGTTTAGCTTTCCCATTCATCGTACTGTTCTGTTGCATGAGCACTCCGTTGGTAGTAAAGTTTTAGTTATGAAATTACATTTTTTAATTGCTTCGCACGCATCTGGGTTTATGTGGTTTACTTTTTGATCCGTTGTGCTTTCCATTCATTTGAATGTGCCATGTGAAAACTCTGTTTTTTTGTTGTTGATTAAGATCTGAACTTCACACTTGATTATAAAGATTTTTCATAGCACTTTTCATATCTCTCATCTGTTGGTGGAGCTATTTTTATCATATTTTTGTTTTAAAAGAGCTTAACTTGCTGACAGCTTTTATCCATTTAATTGTTCTACGAGAACTCGGTAGTTACTGCTTTTTTTCGCCTTATGTAACACAGTCGATCTTTGCCTGTTGAATATACATAGATATGTATGTACGAATGAAATCGCATCGAATCGAACAACAGGAATAATCAACTTTTGATTTGTAAATTGATTTGTATCACATTATAAATTTGATTAGATCACCTTGGTTAATCAATCACATTACGTTTGTCTCTGTGGCTGCTGCACTCTTTCCGCTCACATAACTTTCGAAACACGTGCTAAAGTTTCCGCCTGGGAAATGATCTCACGATCGTTACAACGTACGATCGTAGTTGCACTGCTGCTGTTTGAACTCTGATACCACATGGGCTGTTGGGGGCGGGGGTTATTCCACCTCACACCTCACATATTCCTCACCTGCGATCGGTAGAACAAATGCACGCGTTTGTATGCGAAACAGAAATTCTCCCGCTGCAGTTCCTTGTTGAAGCTCTTGCAGAAGTCATCGAAAAGTTGCATATTTTTATGTTTTTATTGTATCGCGGGACAGAATTTTTGAGGAAGAGACCCAGACCCTCCGACGTGAGTCGCGTATTGCCGGCAACTGGCTGACGTACCCGAAAAGGCCTTTATTTTTTCCCTCTCCTCTGACTAAACAAGAGCTTTGAGTTATGTTTACGACTCACACGAACACCGGGGGAAAAGGAAGGAGAGATACGCACAGAGAGAGAGGGAGAGAGAGAGAGAATGCGATATATAAAAGGGGGCTGGGGGGAAACGATGATGTTGGAGTCGCGGCGGCAGTGAGTGATCTTGAAAAGGCACACTGAAACCCTCTCGAGATGTGTGGACTGGGGGTAGGAAGTTAGCAGTAGCTAAGAGACGGAGCAATTAGCAAATAGGAGCTCCACTTGGCACGCGCACTCGGACACGACTACTGGCAGATCGATATGGTATATGGGGAACCCAC
This sequence comes from Drosophila subsilvestris, assembly GCA_035043285.1. Classification (NCBI taxonomy): domain Eukaryota; kingdom Metazoa; phylum Arthropoda; class Insecta; order Diptera; family Drosophilidae; genus Drosophila; species Drosophila subsilvestris. The sequence continues at coordinate 6,605,497 of JAWNNB010001719.1, read as the reverse complement.
CCAACGATCGGTCGATCGGTCGAGCAGGGAGCCCCCGAACCCGAGCCGAAACGATGACGGAACTTCGGTCGATCGGTCAGAGACGACCGAGCACAGCACAGCACAGCATCGCACGTTACAGAGCGAGGGACTATTTTGATCGAATGCCTAACGGGAAATGTGAAAACAAACTATAGACATAACATGCTTTATAACCAACGATCATATCTCCCACAGCGACAGCGTAAATTTAATTAATTAATAATATGGAACATTCTGCAGCCAAAAGAGTGAGTTAAGTGTCAAATAGCACTCTCTTTGTGTCTCTCTCTGTGTGGGAATTTTGTCATTTTATGGATGATATTTTATCAATGCGATATTGACAGTACACACAGACAAACACATCTGATCTCTGTCATTGTTAACCAGCACTGAACTTGAAGCCATAGAGGTCGTCCAATTAAGATCACTATCGAGAGAAATATTTCAAAAGCAGCCAAAAAAATTCTGTGCCAAGAATTACACACATATGTACAGCATTTATTTCTTTCTGACCTACATTGCTCGTCAATGGTATAAATAGACGATAAGCAAAGTGGGGAAAGGAAAGGCTTTTCTACAACACACCTTATCTAATCCATAAAAACACAAAAGAGAAAGAGAGAGAGAGAGAGAGGGAGAGAGAGCCATTAGGCACTTAAACACAGACTAATTGCATCTAAATTAGCTTTCTCTCTGCAGATAACCTCTAAGAACTCAGCTTAAAGTCCAAAAAATGTCTGAGAAAAATTTGTATGAAGTACCAATGCAGTTCAAAGTGAAATGAACCTCAACCTCAAGATACTTCAAGTCAGAGTGTGCAGGTTATGGGTCATGCCCCATCAAATTGAATTTTATCATCGTTCGCAATTGAATTTGGATCAATTTACCGAGACACCCCGTTGAATCAAAACACTCGAGCATCGATTACACATTGACGTTCCTCCACCCTTAATTTGCATAAATATCTTTCACACACGAGTACAGATATATTATATATGTACATATGTATATTCCCAGGCATTATATTTGGAGGCAGAGCAACCTCCCAATTATCGGCGGGAGCAGGTCTCAGGTTCGTTAACCTTGCATCTGACCTTGCCATTGACGAAGTCGAAAGTGTCGTCGACGTTTGCGTCTCTCTCTCATCGCAATATCTGTAAAGATAAAACCCCCCACCAGTTGATATATCCTCTTTATTGCATAAAATTAATTATACACTCTAAATTGGTACTCAATTTGGCGGACGGCACTTTGGCAGAGTCTTGGTGGGAATGGGAATCTGAGTTTGAAGATGAAATTGCCTGACAATTGCAAGAGGCTTGTGTGATATATTGATCGCATGGGTTTCAGATAACATTAGATGGAAATACACTGATAAACTGTCAACAGAAATGCATGTGGCATGTGTTTACTTTTAGGCCTCGAATTCAATTACAAAACACCATCTGGAAATCATTGCTAAATCTTATAATTATAAATAAATACCCTGTATGATCTAAGTGCGTTCCGATAACTCGGTTCTGTAGTAGTCGATTCTCTCTAACAATAAATGATTCATAATAGAGATAGGTACCACGTGAGTATCATTCCTATCATTATCTAACTGACTTTCCTAATGCCCAGAGCCCACATTCAATCTTAAGCAAAACAATCGTAATAGAAAACTTGAAAGGTTCAAGTTCCACAATTGTCAAACCCTCAGATATCAAAAGAGGAAACGAACGTCAATCACAACTCGCATACACACCCCGAAAACATTGATAAATTGGCAAGATGGAAAGGTGCTTTAACATGTGCTATAATACACTTTCAAAGGGTATATTAGAGTTAGGAAAAAAAAGAAAACTAAATTTCAATGATCTTTCAAGAGGAGCTACAGCCCATTAAAGCACTTCAACGATCAAACATATGAAGTATAATTGAAATTTCAAGGGTATTCCAGCATTCATAGTATTTTTTATACCCGTATTCGAATGGTTAAGGTGCAACGCAGAGAAGGAAACTTTTCCGACCTCATGATCAGCATCTAGCATCGAAAGCCGAGCTTAGATAGCCATGTCTGTTCGTCCGTCTTTTGTTGACGTTTAGTTCTCAGAGACGTTAAGACCTAGAGCAACCAAATTTTGTTTCCACACTCATATCAAATTACACTGAATCAAGTTTATTTCAGATCGTAACAAAAAAATTAAAAATATTTTAAAATTTCACATATATCACCTCTATATAAGCTCAGTTATTTATATACCGACTGAGTACGGGTATAAAAGTAGAGTCGCTTTCACAGAAGCGACTGACTCACTACGTTCCTTCTCGTTGCTATAATATTTTGCGTGTCGTTTTGTTTTCTCTTTCTCTTTTTTCACCTCCTTATCACCTTCTGGGGCCTGTCCACACGCCTTGTCTAAAAGAAAAAGCCGCCTAGCCCTCGTATTGCGGAATACGTCTATCAATTGGTTTATTATTGACTTTGAATCATGTGCGAAAATTCCCGAAACATGCTAAAATATTTACAAGCTATCGATTGGTTTGGATTTTCCTGGTGCAGGCAGCCCAGCCAGCCAGCCAGCCAAGGGTTCGGTTCCACTTTAGTGGATAGCACTAGCCCCACTTGACCACGTTCGCGTTTTGGAGTCTTATCTGGGGGCGCGCGCTGTTTGAATTAGACATAAACGGTTGATAAGGAGAGCTCGTATCACACCTCGATTACCATCCGATTCAAGCCAAAACGATTTGCGGAAATTATGGCCCATTCGCATGGCTATCAGTCACCTACGCCGCGTGGCTACGGCAGTCCGTGTTCTACCAGCGAACCAGCCGCCTGGTGTGGTCCCTCCTGTCAGCCCTAATCCAGCGCCAGCGACGTCGAGTTCATCCGACCACAAACATGCGGGACAAGAGTGAGGAATCCTGTTGCCTGCCGTTCAAGGAGGAGTTCCAGCGCTCCAAATTCTCGCTGCATCACGACGATCCCGGTGTCTTCTGTCGCTCGCAATGGCAGCGCGGGGATCGGAATATTCTGTGGCTGCTGTACCGCTGGATCTGGGCTGGGTTCTTTGCCGGTGGCGTGATTGGTAGCCTGGCGAGCAGTTATAATGGCGGGACTTGGTTTATCTACCTCACGGATTGGGGATTTTCACTGTGCTTCTATGCCTGCACCTATGGAGCAGTCGTGGCCACCATTTACTTTATCAGACCCTCGTACTTTGGTGAGTTTTGGCTTCAAGGAAGGTTTCTTAATATGACACATTCTGCTCTTGTAGCTCCTGGCAGCGTGGCTCTCAAGATCTATTGGCTTTCACACTACACAACGGTGGTCATTGCCATGATGATAACACTTGTGTTCTGGGCAGCGCTTTATCCATGTGAGTAGATCTCCTGAATGGGTAGCAGAGTTCCTTAATATCTTCTTCGATTGCTTTCCTAGCTATGCCTGAAATGGGCGCTGAGCTGTACAACCTCTGGGCCCATGCCTTCAACTCTATTTTCATGATCTTCGACTGCTTTATGGTGGCCTTTCCCACGCACATTATGCACTTTGTCTATCCCTTTGCAGCGGGAATTATATATGGAATTTTCTCGCTGATTTACTTCTGGTCCGGCGGCACTGATTTGTGAGTCTTGGATATGATTAGTTTTGCAAAGAATTTATTCTATATTTAACCCCTTTGCAGCGCGGGGAATCGTTACATTTACTTTATCTTGGACTGGGAGCAGCCGGGCCTGGCCATTGGCACGGTCTTTGGCTGTGTGGCGCTGGTCAGCTGCTTTTGCATTTGCGTATTTGGCTTCTACAGACTCCGCCTGTGCATCTACAACAGTTGTGGCAGGAAACAGGTGGAGATTCCATCGACAAGAGCCTCCGCGGAGACAGTGCAAGTCGCTTAACACAGAACAGAATTCCGGACTTGTAATTTACATATTTTAAGAACTATTCGTAAGCATATTTTTAGTCAGCAAATTGTTGGCCATTAAATCACCAAAATGCTAGCATGGATTTAGCTTAAATTGTGAGGGTATTCCCAGTGCCAATTTTCATTTTTTCTTGTATTTCTTATCATATCTGATTCGAGGAATATCCGGCAGTATCAATAGTTTTTTGGTTTGACTATGAGAATCAGCTGAGAATATTGCCTGGGGATAAACACCCTTCTAAATAGTGTGGGAAATTTTATAATTAAGGAATGATTTTTAAGTCAGCGATTAAATTCACGCGTCCATGGGGGGTCTTATCGAAGACACGTGCGCTAAATTATACATAAATTATTGTCGTAGCGGATGAAAAGGGTGCGATTGTCGGATTGATTATCCATCCCATAGGCATAGACGATTTATGGGCTATAACGCACCTGCTTCAAGTTCGAGCTCCACCATCGAAACAGTCAACGCAAACGAATCATCATACGATGCGGAACGAAAGTGAGGACGCCGGCTGCATGCCCTTTGGGAAGGAGTTTCAGCGCTCCAAGTTCTCGTTCCATCACGATGATCCCCGTGTCTTCTGTCGCTCGCAATGGCAGCGCGATGAACGCAATATTCTGTGGCTGCTGTACCGCTGGATCTGGGCTGTGTTCTTTGCTGGTGGCGTGATTGGTAGCCTGGCGAGTAGTTATAAGGGCGGCATTTGGTTTATCTACCTCACGAATTGGGGGTTTTTACTGTGCTTCTTTGCCTGCACTTATGGAGCAGTCGTGGCCACCATTTACTTTATTAAACCCTCATACTTTGGTGAGTTTTAGCTACATGGAAGATTTCTTTATACCCCTGACAAACTCCCCTTGTAGCTCCTGGCAGCGTGGCTCTGAAAATCTATTGGTTTTCCCATTTCACAGCTGTGGTGATTGCCATGATGATAACACTTGTGTTCTGGGCAGCGCTTTATCCATGTGAGTAGATCTCCTGAATGGGTAGCAGAGTTCCTTAATATCTTCTTCGATTGCTTCCCTAGCCACGCCTGAAAGGGGCGCTGATCTGTTAAGTCTCTGGGTCCATGCCTTCAACTCCATTTTCATGATTTTTGACTGTTTTATGGTGGCCTTTCCCACGCACATTATGCACCTTGTCTATCCCTTTGCCGCGGGCATGACATATGGAATTTTCTCTCTGATTTACTTCTGGTCCGGCGGCACTGATTTGTGAGTCTTGGATATGTTTTCAGTATTCGAAAGAATTCATCCCATAATTAACACCTTCCCAGCGAGGGGAATCGTTACATTTACTTTATCTTGGACTGGGAGCACCCGGGCCTGGCCATTGCCACGGTCATTGGCTGTATGGCGCTGGTCAGCTGCCTTTCCTTTTGTGTTTTTGGCTTGTACAGACTCCGCCTGTGCATCTACAACAGTTGTGGCAGGAGGCAGGTGGAGATTCTAACGGCAAGAGCCTCCACGGAGACACGGCAAGACGCTTGAAACAGAACAGAATTCCGGACTTGTAATTTACATATTTTAAGAACTATTCGTAAGCTTATTTTTAGTCAGCAAATTTTTGGACACTAAATTCCCAGCCATTAAATTTAGCTTGAACTGTGAGGGTATTCCCAGTGCCATTTTTCATTTTTTCTTGGATTTCTTATCATATCTGATTCGAGGAAATGCCGGAAGTACCAATAGTTTTATGGTTTGACTATGAGAATCAGCTGAGTATAATGCCTGGGGCATTATGGAAATTTTCCATGACCATTGAACTCTATAGCATTTAGTGAATGATTTTTAAGTCCAACATGACCTTCATGCGTCTATGGGGGGTCATATCGGAGACACGTGCGTTAAATAATACATAATCGATTGCCGTAGCGGATGATAAGGGCGCGATTGCCTGGTTGTCGGATTGATTATCCCATAAGCATAAACGATTTCTGGGCTAGAACACACCTGCTTCGCGTGGTTACGCCAGTTCGAGTTCCACTACGCAAACGAATAGCGAGGATCATCAAACGATGCGTAACGAAAGTGGGGGCGCCTGCTGCCTGCCATTCAAAGATGAATTCAAGCGCTCCAAGCGCTCTCGTTGCATCACGCGGGCCCCAGTGTCTTCTGTCGCTCGCAATGTTAGCGCGGGAATCGTAGTCTTCTCTGGGTTTTGTACCGCTGGCTGCTCGCTGACTTCTATGCTGCTGGTGTGATTGGGAGTCTGCTGAAGGTGTTCAACGCAGGCACTTGGTTTATCTATCTCACGCATTGGGGCTTCAGTCTGTGCCTTTTTGCCAGCATCTATGGCGCTGTGGTGGCCACCATTTACTTCATGAAACCTTCGTTTTTCGGTGATTGAAGATCAATGAATCCATTGAAGATTTCCCTTGTGAGCAAAGGCGCTCTCGATGCTGATAACGCTGATTTATTATGCAGCACTGTATCCATGTGAGTAGAAATCTCTCCTGAAATGGTTGCAGCAGCATCTTTGTATCTTCTTGGTGGTTCCTTCCTTCCATAGCCATGCCTGAAATTGGTGCAGACTTAAACAACCTGTGGGAGCACGCATTCAACTCGATTTTCATGGTCCTGGACTGCTTCATCCTTGCCTTTCCCACGCACGTCATGCACTTTATCTATCGCCTTGCGGTCATCATTACATTTGGCATTTTCTCGCTGATCTATCACTGGTGCGACGGACATGACTTGTAAGTCTCGAATGCAATCCAATGCCTGCAGGTTTTCTCCTCCATGATTCCCCTTTGCAGTGATGGCAATGCTTTCATCTATCCCATCCTGGACTGGAATAGACCAGGCCTGGCCATTGGCACGCTTTGTGGCTGCGTCTTGCTGGTCAGCTGCTTCTCCTTTTGTGTCTTTGCACTGTACAGACACCGCCTGTGCATCTACAATTGTTGTGGGAGGAAGCAGAAAAGAGCTCAAATTGCTTGAACATAGAATAAAGGAAGGGATTGTGGATATATATTCTAGATACTTTAATGGGGTTTAGAAGCCACAAATTGGCGTAGATTTAGGCCATTTTCTGAACGACAGCAAACTGCAGTGAATGAATTTGGTTGGACCATTTCTCCAGAGCATTATAGCGGGCGGCGCTGCTATTGACCTTGTCCAGCTGCAGCACCTGATTCACCTGATCGATGCGTCCCTTGATGGTGCTATCAAATACAAGAAACGTTAATTAATCAATTATAAGAGGGGTCACAGGTATTTGCTCACTCATCCAAAATGCAGGAGACCAAAAGGCTCTCCACTTCGGCGGGCTCAATGTTCAGGGCACTGGCTATGAAGGGTATAAAGATGTTCTTGTACGGCCTAATCAGTTTAATGAGCACTTGGGTGCGTATATTCCGTAGCAGATCCTCGATATGCTCGCGTATGAACTGATCGGCCATAATGTTGCTGCGATGCTGGCGCAGAATTGTCTCAAACTCATTAATGTCGTTGTTTTGATAGGAATTGACCAGATTGGTCATGGCGAGTATTTCAGGATCATTCTTATACGGCTTGGCCTCCTGGGAGTCGAACGGATTGATGCCAGATTTCATCAACCTATAAAGGAAGAATGGATGAAGATGGATTTCCTTTCTCTCTTTGGAGCCACTTACATATTGGCCAAGACCAAGTACTTCAGGCATGTGGTTCGCCTGGGTGAACCGCTCTCATCGTAGTTCTTGAATGCCTCAAAGAAGTCGGTGTGCGCCTTCTCGAACTCTCCCTCCCGCAGATGCATCTTGCCGCCGCATTCCCGGATTACGCCCATAATCAATGGATGCGGAATGGCCGACTTGATGTGCAGCGACTGCTCGTACAGGGCCTTCAACTTCTTGTTGTTCTTCTGCACGGTGTACATTTGGATCTCCAGGGCGTAGATCTCCAGCAGTTGGGTGCCCTTCTTGAGATCATCCTCGCCATCGTCCGTCTGGCAGCTCTGGTGCAACTGCTTGAGTATCTTCTGCAGCTTGGTAAAGTCGCTGCGATCAAAGTAGAGTTTACCCAGCTTCGTGTTGGTCTTGAACCATAATCTGTCGTTTTTGGCATCCCTCAAGGCATCCAATGTGGTCTCGTAAAAGTTCTGCAACAAAGCCATCTACCAAACAGCATGAAAAATAGAGTGGGAATTGCATTTAATGGGATATTTCTTACATTCTTGGAGGTGGAAATGTAGTCCAATATCGAGTTGATGCTCTTTTCCGAGTGATTTCTGGTGACGGCGCTCTTGATGTACGTCAATAATTGCTTGTATCGCACCATCATTTCGTCATAGTTGCACTGGGGGAGCTTTATATTAATTAGAGATTCGCAATACACACATTTTACGTATTTACCAATCGAAAATTAATCTTAATCATCTGTTTGAGGGCCTTGAATCCCCACTCTCCCTTCTCGCCATTCTCCAGATCGAGAACTTTCTGGAAACTGGCCAGCGCTGCCTTGGGCTCCTCCTCCTTCAGTGCCTTGCTGTTGTAGTACTGATTCTCCAGATCCACATCGGGCTCCGAATTGCTATCTTCGGAATATTCCTGCGTACAAAAATTCCACCCAACCCAACGACGCCATTGAAAATCTCTTTTTGTTTTGCCCTAAAATGTTTCCTTACCAATCCGTAGTCCTCATCATCGTCGCACATGAAGTCATCGTCGTTATCAGACATGCTTATGATCTTTTAGTGTCTATATACTGCACAAAGAGGAAAAAAACACAGCCGGCATAAAGAAATCGCGAAAAAACAGAAGTGTGTGCTGGATAACAGTGTTGAATAAGTTCACATTAACCCACTCAACCCACCATTAAGAAACCCCTATTTATACTGGTGTACAGCTTGTGTTAAAACGCGGAAAGTGCGGTGTGTAAATTGTCTTTGTATCTCGGTTTTACCACTTACTATACGGTATTTACTGTATGATTAGTGGTTTTAATATTGGCACGACATATTTCACCTGAACTGCGCTAAAATTTTCAAGTTTTATAATTTTCGTGTGTAGTCTGAAATGGGTTAAATGGCAATGATATTCCTCGAGTTTGATGTTCGATTTAGTATAACTAGCTAACTTGGATGCTCAGTCCCGAAAATATAATTTTATCCAATAGTTCAGTCAATTTTCTACATGATTGGTTAAATTAAAGTATTGCTTTTTATTGGATTGTCTAAAAAGCATGGTTTAAGCAACAAAGAAAAGTTCGTTGTACATGGGGTTTTTACAAAATTACACATTTGCTACATGGCCATGTATGGTTACGCAGAGTAAGAGTGTGTGTGACTTAAGCAGCTGTGGAAAAAGTTCCCTTGCAAAAATGAGGTAAACAATTTATTAGTTGTACCGTTATTTTATTGTTTAATTAAAAATTTACACCGCCAGTCTGCTGAAACGACTTTTACACACTTCCCTTCGTTGCAGCAGTGCCATGAAGAGCAGGCATGCATCGGCGGATCGGAATTCGCAGCCCATTGCCGATGCCCTTTTGACGCAGGTGGACAGAGCCACACAGGATTTACAGTTACTTGAAATCGCCTCGGGATCTGGGCAGCACGCCGGCTTTTTGGCGCCTTTTTTGCCAAACATCAGCATTCAGCCCACGGAAAACGCGCGCGAAATGTTCTCCTCGATTGCGGCATACGCCGCAGATTGTGTGACGGGTAATATACGGGCGCCTCTTCACGTGGATATCACACAGGAGCCCGGGCACTGGGAGACGCCGCCGCAGCACGCAAGTTACGATTATATTTTCAATTCGAATATGATGCACATCAGCCCCTGGGCCTGCAGCGTGGGACTCTTTCGTGCAGCGGGGGTGCTCCTGAAGAGGGGTGGAAAAATGTTCACCTACGGGCCGTACGCCCAGAATGGCGTCCTGCAGCCACAAAGCAATGTGGACTTTGACCGCAGCCTCAGGCAGCGTAATGCCTCGTGGGGCGTGCGGGACATCAAGGATCTCAAAGATTTGGCCACGCAGAATGGCCTGCGACTGGAGAAACTAGTGGAGATGCCCTCCAACAATAAATTTCTGACCTGGCTCAAGTTGTAGCCGAGTAACCCCTTAAGATAACAACGTTTGTGGCGGGCAATAAATGTTTTTATTGCATGGAGTGCCAACTCGTCGGAACTAGGCCAAGTGGACAGCAGCTAGTGCAGATTGACCCTGAATAACCCATTGATAGTTGATTAGAGAGAGATTGCAGAGAACCTATAAAAACCGCAAACGCCAAAGACTGGGCCAACATTCTGCCTGGAACTCTGCACCATGGAACGCTTTCAGCCCGCCATTTGCCTGCTGCTGCTGCTCCAGCTCGTCGGCTGCTGTCTGGCGGCAACGGCGCGTCGGCCACGCCTCGATGGACGCATTGTGGGTGGCGAGGAGACGACCATTGAGGCGATACCCTACCAGGTGTCGCTGCAGCGGAACTATCACTTCTGCGGCGGCTCGCTGATCGCGCACGGATGGGTGCTCACCGCTGCCCACTGCACGGAGGGTTCGGCCATTTTTGTGTCCAAGGTGCGCATCGGCTCCACGCGCACAGACACCGGCGGCATTCTGGTGGGGATCAAGCGCGTCCATCGCCATCCCAAGTTCGAGACCTACACCATCGACTACGACTACTCGGTGCTGGAACTGGAGGACTACGACAAGCAGAACGTGACGCAGGCGTTTATCGGGCTGCCCAAGCAGGATGCAGCCATTGCGGATGGCACTGCCGTCCTGGTCTCCGGCTGGGGCAACACCCAGAGCTCGCAGGAGCCGACGAGCATCCTGCGCGCGGTGATTGTGCCGACAGTCAGCCAGAAACAGTGCACCAAGGCATACGGCACCTTTGGCACCATTACAGATCGCATGCTATGCGCTGGGCTGCAACAAGGCGGCAAGGATGCGTGTCAAGGCGACTCTGGTGGACCGCTGGCCGCCAATGGCACGCTCTGGGGAGTTGTTTCCTGGGGCTACGGCTGTGCCCGGCCAGACTATCCAGGCGTATATTCGCGAGTGTCAGCCGTGCGTGATTGGATAGGATCTGTAAGTGGAGTTTGAGTTTATTTTTGTTGAATTATAAAGATATTAACAAAAATTAGTTGGTTGTGGTGTTGACATTAACATTATTGGTTAACAGAGCGGTGGTATTTATTAACAGCGATGGTTGTGCGCCTTACAGCACATTTTTAACATAGCTGGGACATGTGCGTGTATGGAAGCTGGGTGCTATGACACTGCCTGAGAGCAAAGTTGGCGGGCAATTTGAAAGCTAAAGCAAAAGCCTGAAATCTTTATTTTGCTTAAACAACTATTCTTTAATTTAATCTGGGCTGCAGAAATGTAGATACAAATAGTTAACATAAGATCCATGATAGCAAGGCACTTAGCATAGCACATTAGCACGGTGGTGTAACTGGCACTTTGGTGCCAGTTTCAAATGTTTTATTTTCTTCAGTGCAAGCAAAACAGCGCCCTTTCAAGACAATAAGTGTATTCTCTATGGCATTATTTAAAATTTACAAACATAGACGCATCAGATTTCGTCAAGAAAGACATTTATAACCCTCTGCTCGGACCATTCATCATCTCCAACTAGAAGCAATTGACCCAGAAAAACCTTCAAGCCAATAAAATAATATTGACACAGTCTGTGCAGCAGAGGGGAAGCGGACCAAACAGAGTCTCTGACCATATCCACATATCGACAATTCCAGACAGACATTCAGCAGAGACAGAAGGCAAATTTACTTAATAATTGGCCCAAAGGCAAATAAAAGTGCAAGATGTGGCAATATGCAAAGTGAATAGGACTTTTTGGAGTGCTGTGTGGTGGGTGCCATAAGTTTCTTGTGTGAGTGTCCCCCTTATGGTTTTCATCATCAATTTCGAATGTGTTTTAGAGGGGGTTTTCCCGCCCCACCACATTTCTGCTGGCCAACACACTACTAATTGTTGATTAAATGCTGCCACAAATTGCTGCAACCGTTCAGTCGGTTTCTGGTCGTTTTGCCTCTTGTTTTTCGAATGCCTGATGCTGCTGCTGCTTGCTCTACATTTGCCATCTGCTGTTGTCAAAGCAGTTAGCACTGCGACCACGCGTGTCGGAAAGGAAGAAGGAAGCGAAGGCAGGTTACTGGGGGTAACCAGCAAATTGCCCAAGAGGTGTGCTCCTGTGTGTATGTATGTATATGTGAATGCCATGTCCTTTGGGTCATTGCAATTTTGCACGTGAACTTGTTAACAGCAAGTGGCAGGAGCAACAAAAAAAAGAGAGACAAGCAAAGGGTAGAACCGAAGTCAAGACATGAACTGCAAATTGAACGGTTATGGGTAGATGGTAACTGCACTACGTTCACTCTTCAAATGAACTGAGGACTAAGGAGAGCGCTTGATATGAGGGGTATAATCTGTATGGTGCGTAGCGAAAGTATAAGAAAGTTTAAGCACACAGAGAAATCAATTATATCCATAGATTGGGTAGGATGTACTATAAAAGAGAATGAATCATCCTTGATATTAAACTCAAATTCACTTCGATAACTTTCAGAATTCATATCATTAGCCTGGAGATAATGTTTGCTTGATTGAGTGATTATATACTTGGATTTAAACTTCCAAATGTGTCTCAAAGGAATGCTCTCACTTCAAATTATTCAACTATTCAAATAGCAGCAATCGAGCAAATATCGAAATAGATCACTAAAATGAACAGTCAGAAAAGGGAAACACGAAAAACGAATGAAATATGTGAGTACATTGGAATATTTAATTTTAACACTGAAATAAATCGATTATGATAATTATCGTTATCGATTATAATCGATAACTCGGAAATATGCAACTCTCAATATGTCTCTCATTATGTTAAACACTGTACAACACAGAATTAAGATCCTACAGCACACAAGGCAATTGTTTTTCCTTTAAAATGCCACCACCCACTCCCCTTCTGCATCCCTTCTCCCTATCCCTCCCTTGAAATGGTGACCCCGACTAACGACTTGTGGCAGTACTTAAGCTGTTTTCTTATTGTTTTTCTTCTGGGTTTTCCTCCTTTTTTTCCATTCTGCTTCGTTTCCGCTTTCTTTTTTCGCCTTCTTCTTGTTCCTGTTGCTTGGATATTGTTGTTGTTGTTTCTGTTGCTGTTTCTGTGTCCAGTGGACGCAGTCGAGACATGGAAAATGTAAAATTTGTTTGTTTCCTTTCATTGATGTTGAAAGTTTTTGCAGCTGCTGCAGACAATGCAATGAGTGGGGGGGCCAGGCATTCCCCACAGTCCCCTTACCTACATAATGCTACTACTACTGCTATCTGTTCCTGTTCCTTCTGTCTGCCTGTCTAGTTTTCCCCCTTCCTTTTTTTGCCTCTCTTCAGTCTCTAATTTTATCTCCTGGCATGCCATGGGGACTGTCTTATTATTATAGTTTGTCGATTTGTTTGCATTGTAGTCTACATTGTTGTTCTCTCTCTCTCTCCATCTCTCTCTGTTTCTCTGTCCAGCAGCAGCAGCAGCAGCTGCTCCAACAACATTCACCATCGATTGTAATAAATTATTTTGCAGCTTTTGTAATTTGTTATGTGGCCAACAAATATTGTCGATGGGATAACAAAAAAGGAGAATTCGATGCACTGGCATTTTGCTGTTTTTTGTCCCAATAGAAGAGCAAAGATGAAGTTGATTTTTAGGTCTTGATTTTAGCTGATTAAATCTGTTAAAAAAGGGTTGTTAAAGTGCCACAAATGAATGCAGTTTTGATGGATTCTATTAATGGATTAGAGCTATCCAAAATCTCTCTCCTAGTGCCTTGCCAAAAGGCAGCTCCTCTCCTACTTGTAGCCTAAAATTTCGCTGTTTGTATTTTTCTTTAAAACTTTTGTTACATTTCCGACTGGCATTCTAACAAAATGTATTCAAATATTAAATACATCTGTTGGTGGCCATTTCCGACTTGTCTATGACTCAGTTAGGTGGCCTACGCGTCGTATGCTTGATCTGCAAGGATGTTGCCATGCCACTGGCACTCTCTCTCTCTGCCTCTCTCTCACTCTCATTCTGTTTTTTATGGAAATAATATTCTTGTCAGGATTAAAAAGGATACGTGACTGGAATATGAATGCAATGTGCATGCGGGAATGTGCAAAAAAAAACCGTAACAAAAAACAGCCAGTGAAACAAGAGGCAGGGCAAACATCAGAAGGAAGGAGGCACGAAGCAGGACACAAATGTAACTGTCAAGGCTCTGCTGCCGACTACGACTACGACTTTTGCTATCGTTGTCGCCTGTCGCAGATCCGTAACCGTGTTTGTATTTGTATTTGTCTTTCTTTTTGGGCCTGGCTGGCTCCTCATCTTAGCCATCCTCATCATCATCATCATCATTTCGATGCTTATCCTTGCTTATTGTCCTGTCAGGCAATGCTTGCGCTTTTCTCCTACTCTCTTCTGTGTGCTGTATTATCTTTTTTTTTTTAATTTTTAAGAAAGCATATTGTAATTCCGTTGTTTACCTTAGTATCGTACATGGCTATATATTCTTTTTTTTAAATCTCGACCGCAGGCGATTTCCTGTTTTTGTGTTGTTTACAGAATTCGAGTGCTCTCTCTCTCTCTTGTCTGTCTCTGCGTGGATACTGATTCGGGATTCTGGCTCTCCCATGCAGTCACTCATTTGTCCTGTCATTTGTAATATTCCCCCACGCATCCTTGACAGCGGCTTAGCCTCGTTGTGGTCTGTTGTTCTCCTGCCAGAGGCTGCTGCTGCCTGTTTAGCTATTCGTAGCATGTCCTGGGCATTGGCCAGGATTGTGATGTATGATTTTCAATTTCACCTCTGGCAAAAGTCCCTTTCAAATTTAGTTTCAAAATTATTCTTTGCCTGAGGCTGGATATTATCCAGGAGTTTATTTGTGTGGCCAACTAAGCTACGTGTTTTGCTGGAGTTGTGTGGAAGATACAGAACCATTACCCACTTAACAGGTGTGAGAACATTCTGACTGTTAAGTGAGTCTTTTATGAGTATTTATTGCATTTAATATACTTCAGAATATTTACTTAATTTCTAATTGATTCCCACCCGTTGTTTTTATATTTATTTTTAAACGATTTATAGCTCATTAAACTACGCTAAACAGCGAAACATAAGAATGGGTATTTCATGACAAATTATGCATTCAATTTGATAACTAAATTTAGTTATTCCTTCTCGTTTTAATTGCATTTTGCATACCCTGAATGGTCATTTCGTGTGTCGCTTTGGCACGCTCGCTTATCATACTGCGTGAAAATGTATAAAGGTAGATACATATATTTATCTTATCAGCATGAGAGTCCATTCAAAGGGGTATTCCTGTCAGTAGCATGCCAGCGGAAACAATCACAGAACAAATATGCCAACATTTGTAACGTTTTCGAAGCGACACACGTGCCAAAATGCATTCACGAATTTTATAGCACGATATTCGTATAATCTCCAGTTCTGTCTGGCCTTCTTTGTCTGGTTTATCTTTCGATTGCTTTACATATCACCATATCACCTAGACATGATTTATGATATGTTTTCGATATTACTTTTATGATCAAATGGCATCAATTGAATGTCGAATGGAGGGATACGCTTACTTATATGATTATAAAACAAAAAAAAGCGATTTGATTGTTCAAAGAAAGGAAACAGAAATCTATTGCACTCAATTTACCTTCAAAATTCCTTGCTTTATGAGTACTTCCTTCAATCTATAAGAACTTAAGCATTTATTACGGTTTAGTCAATTCCACGGAAATTGTGTACTGACTCAATGTGTGTGGGCTGTGTGGCACGTAGATAAGCGAAATCTAATCTTTATACTGGGGGTATAAAATCCACATATTTTTTATTATCGTGAAATGTACCGCCCTACATAATGCGATGCCATGGAGTGCATTCTCTTCAGTATCCATTGAGTTCCATTGCCGAACAGTCAGCAGTTCTGAAAGGAAAAAAATCAAATAAATAAATTTAAATATGTGGAAGAAGGTGATTTTTGCTGTGGTTCTTGTGGCCTTTGTGGGCGTTCAATTCGGTGAGAAAATATTCAGGATGCAGGATGCATCCATTTTTGCTAATCGAATCAAATTCAACAATTAGCCAACTCCTTGAGTTGCTACAGCTGCAAGGACCCCTCCACCTGCCAGAATCCCACGCTCCAGACCTGCAGCAACATCACGGCCAATGAGAGCAGCGCGTATCTTGCCAACTTTCACAACGATGTTCCCGTTGTGGGAGGCAGCCAGAGCTTCTTGTGCACCAATCTCACCTACTACCATGCTGCCAGTAAGTGTTGTGGAATGACAACTCCTCTCAAAGGAATCCATTGGTCCTAATCTCTATCCGAATTTCCCCAAAAGACAACAGTCGCATTACTGAATTCCTGGGCTGTGTTCATCCCAATGCCACGGTCTGTGCACTGTATCTGACGGCCGTGGAGAACAGGACCGTTTGGAGCAAGAATTGCAATAACTGCAACACGGATTATTGCAACAAGAATCCCGCAGGAACCTTCAGTGGCAGTGCATACACGATGATTGGTTCCGTTCTGGCGCTGCTTCTGGCCAAGATTCTCAGTTAGAATCCTTTCCGAACTGAACTTTGATTTGTAGAGTATTTAAAGAGTCTTTTTGTAAATATAAATTATAATATATACATATATGGGTGGGATCAGCGAAGGATCCACTCGGAAATCAACTTTCTGTTTTGGTTACTCTCAAAAATATTCATTTGATTTATTTACGTTTTTTATAACTATTTTCATGGATTTATTGCACTTATTTATGGGTTTATTACTTCTCCTGAAATTCAACGAATGGGAAAGATAATTCTTTATGAGTTTTTGTTGGGATAAAATACCAAAAACAATAAATTCACAGAGTAAAATTCGTCGCTGTGAATCACTCTCTTTACGATCGATCGCTTGGAACGCCCTTCAAAGCAAAAAAGTTCCCCCTTTAATCGATACCAATTGTACGTATTATATGTTCATAGTTTTCCCAATAGTTAGAATATTGCAATGGTGGCAGATAAGCGATAAGTCGGGGGGGTTTTATGGGCGGAGACCCCGCCACAACCAAGTGTACAAATTCACAGGCTGTGACTAAGCTGTTGAAACTGGGATTCAAGATAATTCAGACACAGATAAGACCTGATAAAGAGCGAGACCTAAGAGTGAGCGAACTGTAAGATTATTTATTTAGTTACAAAATTAATCAAAGTTTTTAATACTAAAATGAATAAGATTTTATCGAGTTCCAATTTAGACTTGCATTCAGATATATTTGTAATAAATCTTTTAAAAGAGAGGAATGCAAAAATTAATTCTTGCATTTTGAAACCAGAAAAAAAAACATCCCTCTCCCCACATTAACGATAAGCCAAGCCTTTCACGATAAGCTAATCTCTATATAATATATATGGTATATACCATACATATGTAGTAGACTTATCGCTTGCTTATCGCTGGCCCGTGACTGAGAGCGAGAGACTCTGACTCCCCCTTTTAAAGAGCAAAAACGCGATATAAAGGTATTCCGAAATTGCCACCAAAGTTTAGTGTAAAGCGAAAAGCCATTGAGCAAAGAACCCGTGAAATTTACTTGTGCTTTAAACGAAATTAATCTCGAAAAATATGTACACGAAAACCATCATTGCCAGTGTGCTGATTGCCTTTATTTGTGTGCAGTTTGGTGAGTGAAACGATCCATTGAAACCATCTCTGCAGAAATATAATGAATATATCTTTTGGAATAAAGCCGAATCATTGGTGTGCTATACCTGCACCACACCCAACGATTGCAAGAAACCCAAGAAGACCACCTGCAGCAATGCGGCGGCAAATGAGACCAGCCTCCACTTGGCGGTCTACCATCAGGGAGTGGCAAATGCCAGCAGCAGTCGCTTCGATTGCCTGGCCCTGCAATACACATGGAGTGAGTAGCTTTACATGCAGATCCCCCCTCCCCAAAGAGAGATATCTTTATTGAGTTTCTCCTTTTGTAGATAATCAAGTGATCCATCAGCTGCACGGCTGCGTTCATCCCGCTGTGGGTCCCTGCACCTTGAGCCTGAAGCCCGCCTACGGGAATTACAACAAGACCAAATGCCTCACCTGCTCGGGCGACAAGTGCAACAAGAGTACTGCGGGCAAAGTGAGCAGCAGCATCTTCACCATTCTCGCCAGCGTTGTGGGTCTGCTTGTGGTCAAAACGTATGCCTGAAATGGGCTCCTTGAATTATTTTAAAAGATGAACTAAGCAAAGAATATGGAGAACAAATTGTTAATAAATTATTTTTGGTATAAATGACAGGTCTTTCTGCTCCTTATCTCAAGTCAATGATTAGATTGCCTACCTGGTATTTCCAGGGCTGCACGTTTTCAACATTATTTCACAAGTGTTGTTAATCAATATGAGATTAGTTTTTTTATGAACCCCTCACAAAACATCTTTAAAGTTGAGTAACGTAACAGAACTGGCCAGACGGCTTGTACTTAAGTTTTAGTTGTAAAAATTGTTTTGATAATCCCACAGTTTACGATCCCAAAAGGGGGTGCCCCCATTAGCACTTGCTGTTTGAGTGCCAATTGAACATTCATTACGATATTTTCAGCCTTCATTTGAGTGCTTCAAGCAATGTAAAATGATGATACAGCCCAATGATTCCCTTGCTCCTCGATTTTCTCTTCATGGGAATTCTCTTTGGTGCATGTGCATGTCACTTAAGTGTGGCTGCCACACACACACACACAGCAGCATGAATAAATCTTTAATACTTTTTTTGTCTGCAGACCAGGCTGACTAAAAGGCAACACTTTTTTTTTTCGTATTTTGTTTTTTTCTTTTTTGCATTGGGGTCATGTTCGTTCTCGTTTTGGAGTTGTGTTGTGTTGTGTGTGGGAACTGCAGTCAGGCATTTAATTGATTGATTGTTGTTCGTCTATGTCTGCATCGATTTGGCCATGTCCAGGCCATTGCCAGTGCCCTCCCCCTGTCACGGCCTCCGTTTCGTTGTTTCATAACCAAAAACCAGAGTCCATGCCTCCTCCTGCATGCCTCTCGCCTATACCATCTCCTGTTATCCTGTTATCAAATCGACTTCGTGGCTATGTGCCACACGGTGTTGCTGTTTTTGCTGCCAATTAGTGTTCAGTGCGTCATCTGTGCGCATCTGTGCCCCACTATGTGGCATGTGGCGTGTATGTGTACGTCATCAATTAATTTTTGTATTGCTGAAACTTTGTTTTTTGGTGTGATTTTTTGTTGCATAGTGGGAGAGGGAGAGGGAGAGTGAGAGTTACGTTTACGTGGGGGAATCCCAAACCCTCTGTTGACTGATTGGTTTCCTCGCAATTCAATTGTTTTGGTACTGGAAATGGGAATGGATGGGCTTTCTAAACAAAGTTATGGTCATGGATTTGACATATGGACATCCGGATGAGTAATCAAAGCTAAAGGTGTGTGTGTCGGAGCTATGTTTTTGGATGTACTAGAACCGCTGTGAGGTCTACAATTATACAATTGATCATTCTTTAAATTTGTAGAAAATTATATCATTTCAATTGATTTTTAATTGTATTTATTCGATAAATCTATAAATCTGATAAGCTTACAAATTTTAGATTTAAAATATTTTTAAATTATTTTTTATTGTTTAATAATTTAAAATTTAAATATTTTTTAAATTTAAATATTTTTTTAAGGCCCTCTACTTTATTTTTTTTTATTATGAATTTAATTTAATTAACTTACTTGCTATCCTCCACTTTTCGCTATCAAAAGTCTAAGCGTTTTCCATGACTACAATACACAAACTTCCACCTGATATACATTGCATACCTAAATAATGATACTTGTGATAACAAACGTTATTCATTCTCCCCAGAAACCAGAGTCTGCTCCCTGTTTCATGGCATTCCCATTTCTCGCTCTCTCTCTTTCTCTCTTTTTACCAAAAACTTGTTGGGAAAACTCGAAGAAACTAAATTAAGTTTAACTTGAACTACAATATGTACATTTGATTTATGCATTGAGAGTCCATAGCCTGAACCCTGGCCCCACCTTCGTCTCCAGCTGCTGCTTCATCTCCTTCTACTTCTTCGGTTTTCCACCAGGACAGAACAGGAGGGGGAAATCTCCTGATAACTAAGCAAAAACCTATTCAACTTTCACGTTCGCATTGTTTGCACAAGCACGAAAAGTTATTAAGATGCATAGACGTGATTTTGCATGTTTTAAAAAGAATACATAATGTTCCAGTTTGCCGGGGCAGGAATCCACAGGAAGAGATAGAGATAGAACCAGGGCCAGGATCTCTGGCTCCCTTGACTTGCACTTTAAGTACTCTTAATTTACTAAACAAATTTTCATTTTAAAGGAAAGAAAAAAATGTTGCATTAAAAGAGGGTCGCAGGTCTCTGGTCGCAGGTCCTGGTCCCATCTCATTGACATGCCTGAGACATGGAATTGAATTAAAAGTTTCCATGGAAACAGAATAACGAGAAGTTTCCTTCGTTGGCCAAAAGTTTTTGCGCATTTAAATTGATTTGTAATTCGTGGTTAATTCAGTTTTTTTTTTGTGTGGCCCTTTCTTTTGGTCAGTTTTTAATTCCCATTTTATATTCAATTTCCCCATCTTTTTCAAAATTAATATTATTGTAATTTGACACGGAAATCGTGACAGTTGTTTGAAGTTTGCCACGGAATTTACCATTCGATTGCACTGAATGCACAATTAAATATTTATAAACATTTTTAAACTGTCACAAAATGTGCAGACCGCATACTGCCCAGGCCCAGGCATTTTAGGAATGTGCACAAGTAGTATTAAGGAAAAGTCAATTTGAATTATGATGCTAAAATCGGGAATTAAATTGAAAAATTCCACATGCACTGCTGACACATTAAAGAGAAATCAAATGATGATGTTTACGGTTATTTAGTACAGATTTTGCATATCTTTGAATTCCATTTTCATTTTCATTGAATTAATAAATATAATAGAAATCCTCTCCATTAATCTCTCTATTCATGTTCTGATTTTAAAGATGTGAAAATTAAATTGGGCCAAAATATTTCACTCGAATGAAATCGCATTATTATAAGCTGTTTATGCCTTTGTAATTTGAATATTCAAAAATCAAATGAAATAAGGTAAAAGGATTCGCATCTCTACTCACATTTATCACAATTTAATTGTGAAACAAATAAATCAAAAACACAAACATTCAAAATGTTTCACATTCGTTTGCTGCTTTTGGGGCGAACATATTTACACACACACACATACCCCAAAAAATACTGGCCATAATTTATGAGAGACACGAACAAGTGTAAATACCAAGAATATTCAAATGAAAAGTGAAAATCCCCAAACAAAAATTGGTGCTTAATTTCAAGGCAAAGGCAGCAACAAATCCCTTTGCCCACACACACACACACACACACACACAACTAATCTGAAGAACTTGCTGGCTGTATTCGTACATTATTATTATTGTAACATTTGCCTAAAACGTTTATCGCATTGTCGCAAAATGCATTAGTAGGAGGTGCCAGGAGGAGCAGGTGATGAGGCTGAGGCTTGGTTCAGAGATTAGCAAAGTCTTTGCTGCTGTTGTTGCTCCCAAACGGAAGTTTGGGTTCGGTTTCGGGTTTTCGGGGTTTGTTTGTAAGTCATTAGAAAGATATTTGGCTTGTTTGGTGTTGGGTGTCGAACGTTGAAACTTTATTAGGGATTACTCATATGATAATGATGATGTTGAAACAGAGACTGGTGCGAATGGCAGCTTTGGATTTACAGATTTTGTGTGCTGAAAATGTCTTTTATTTGGATGAAAACAGGCTTATAATATCATAATAATAAACTCTTTTTTAAGGCACCTAAATTACATTTTAGGGTATATAAATTCAGTTATTTAGAAGGTTGTTAAAGTAGTCACAAAGTTTCGAGAGTAGTAAGTGGGATGCCAGAGTGTAATTAATACATTTCCATGTTATACAATTTTTTGAGCAGCAATTTGGGAATTATCTACTTAAAAATTTTCAAACCCTACGCAGTATAAATAATCAAATCCCTGGCTCCAAACTCCACCACCACCACCACCTGTTCTGTTGCACAACTTGCAGAATTTATGCATGACAGGAGGCATGCCTTAATCCTTTGCCAAGGCGCCAACGTGAGCTGTCGGATGGATGCCTGTTTGGATGCAGAGAAAGTGCATGGATTGTAGGGACAGGGAATTAGAGTGCCTCGTGTTTGTTATTAGCAAAACAAACGCAAAAACACCACAGGAATGCAGAATGCAGGATGCCTTGCCTGCCATATATTATGATTAACACCCCGCCCCCAAAAAGCTGAAACAAACAATAACACAGAAAGGCCCGGAGAAAATTAAATTAAATTGGTGAATCAGTTGCAATTCAATTAACTTGTGGAAATCTGCTTAAAGGTCCTATGCATACATGACTCTCGATTGGCTCTCGAGCGGAAAATCAATCATTATTTGCAACGCCAGAAGTGACACTTTATATATTTATTGTTCCTCTTCCGCATTAAGCATATTAAAAGTGAAATGCACCGGGAAAACGGCTGCGGAAGGGGCAAAAAGTCAGTAGAAGTGGAAAAGAGAGAAAACATTTTATTGGAGGCGACAATGAAAAATCGCTGCCGCATATGTTCGACAATAACCTGACATTATTGACTGTTAATATCCTGCAAAATAAATGCTGGCATGCGATTTAACGATTGACTAGTGGATGCACTTACATTTATGAGTTAAAAGCTAGGGAAATTTTTTACGGAATTGGGAAAGAATTGGAGTAATATTTTCGGGCGAAAATAATGCTCAAGTACAGTCAGAAATATTTGTAGATAATATATTTAATTAAGATATACATATTCTCTGAGTTTCTAGACTTTCTTCTATCTTCTTGTATTGAAAACTCTACGTCTATTAATGAGCGAAGCTTGTGAACGACTGAGTGGCGCTGCTGCATGACACTTGAAATATCCTGTTCCATATATCCGCAATACCCTCCCTTTTAAAGGGTACACTTAAATCGATCTGGGTGCAACATTTCAATAACTGAAACGCCAATTAAAATTGTACAATGGGTTCTCGGTCAGGGAGTGACTCCAAACAAAAGAAACAACAACAAAAAAATGAGAGAATCCGACGAAAAAAAAATGCTTGGAAATGCTGGAGAGGGCGAAAAAATAACAGTGGACGAATGTCAGTTAAACGAACAAACAGCAAAAAACAAACACAAGCAGACATCTGCATTGGCCAGAGTTGACACACAGCCGCACATATACATATATATGAGGCAGACAGGAAGCACTCACCCTCACAGAGACGGAGAGAGAGAGAGATGCACCGCACGTATACAGTCTCGTGCAGACTCTCATATCCTACGACCTGGCTATATCCTGTGCTGCTGGGCTGGTTGTTACGCGCTTGGTAATTGGTATTGTTTGCCTGAACGCGTGTCCACTCTCCGGGAACGACCAGAGTTGCCACACATACACCCACTCGCTCCTCCACGTTGGCACCTTGATGCCGCAACCGAAAATACAAAATGGAAACCAATGCAATGCACACGACGCGTCGTCAGGGCGGGAGAAAGACAATGGGGGAAACCAGGAGCTTGCATAAACAAGCAACTAGCGACTATTAATTTTCAATTATAAAGAAGAGAAGGATCTGCCAATGAGGCACCCAGGATGCGAGTGCCATGGCAGCCGCAAGTGGGGTCAGTGCACTGTCACTTTCGCTTTTCGCAGTGACAGCTGTCAAAATATTTGTCAGAAAAACGTTGACAGAACTGCCGCGATATGGGTCAGCATTCAGGATAAAATGAAGGATGTAAATGGATACGTATGGGATGCAAATGTGTGTGTGTGTGTGTGCTGAAGGATCTCCATTGCGTTTGGGTGAGGAAACTGCCATAACTTTAATGAAAAGTGCACAAAATATTCTGACAATTTTAAGATATGGAATTCTCAGCTTTTCTGAATTTTTGTGGACTTTCAATTAATTACAAGCACTCAAGCACTCACATATTCAATTACCAATAGCCCCCCGCACCACACACACACACACACATAATTATCGTTAAGAGGGCGGGCGGTACAGTCACCGCCCACCCTTCAAACCGAAATGTTATCGTTAACAGAGGCAACATGTTCGACGAGCGCCTTTCAAACGAAACCTATTTGATAATCCCTAACAAGGATTCAGTTACTCTGCAACTTTTGCTGAGGCAAGGACTACGAGATGATTTTTTTTTCCTTACTGGGAATAACACTAAAGCATCCTACTGGCAGGGCAGGGCGTATGTGCAATGTGCTTCCAAATTAAATTGTGGCATGCTCTTCCCATGGCATATGCAGCATACATCCACCCCTGTATCTTATTATATGTATTTCCCTTCCTCCACATCCGAGACGCACACTTTCACATTTTATTTCATTAGCGCGTAAAATTCGTTTTAATTAATATATATAAAAATTGTTGCTGCTGTATACTGGATGCTGTCTGCCTCGGTCAGCAGTCTACTTGTGGGTTCAATTTGTGGAAAACAGAGCCCCAGACATGGCCTGGCTGGCCTGGCCAACCCCCCCGCACAGTCTCCTTCTATGCATTTTATATCATTTTTGCTTGAGCATAAAATGTTGAAAGCAGCCGTTGCACGTGCGCAGCATGTTTAATTATCCCTGAATGAGGATGTGTGTGTGTGTGTGTGTGGCAGGATAAGTAGAACGAGTGGGGGCATAGCGGCGTCATGTGGTTTCGGCTCATGTGGTCAGTGTTTCAAGTCCAAGCTTAATGACCCTGGTAGTGGCTGTAGTTCTCTGTACTGGCCAGGGTCTGTTTTAGTTGGCCATTAAATTCTGACATTCGAACTGTAGTGCTGCTGCACACAAAATTTTGAAATGAAATTAAAAGTTGATTCGTGAAAGATTAAGTGGATTTAAGGGTACTATTTTCTGATGGCAAAAACTCTTCAATTTTATTTGCTTCTGTTACACAGATTTTATGGCTTTAATTCTCCACAAATTGTGGCTTAAATTTTACTAAAATTTTTGTTGTCTTTTGTTTTTTGGGAGTAGTTTCACAATTTGCAAAACAAATTGAAAAACACTTGCCATGCATTGCTTTTAGGATCTGTGTATGTATATTGTCCTTGTAGTTTGTTCTATGCATAAAAAAATTTGCATATTCCAGCCAGCAGTTGACTAACTTAAACAAGGACTTGCTGTGGAGTTTCTTTAGTTGAATTTTAAGGTTTTGGTTTTCTCTAGATTTAAGTTTTATGACAGATTTTTTTTTGCTGAAAATTTAAGTGTTTTTCTTCAGTATTTTGTATGGCATTAATGTACTTTTTATCTTGCTCTAAAATTAAATATTTTTAATATTTTAAGCAAACACTTTCTTGGAGCTTAAATGTGTTTATTTCTGCTGCTTTTTTGGGCACTGGAAATTTGTATGCAAGTCGAAATTTCTGGCGTCTAAAGAGCTTCTCGTTTCGCTTTGCGGTTGCTATTTTTTTTCTGCGCTCTCTTCTACGCTTCTACGCTTTTGACCGACAATATTAATATGAATGACTGTCATGCGGCTTGGTGTTGGTGTCTCCTCTCTCTCTCCTGTGTCTGTGTGCATAATTATGTATGTGGCTCTGTATATGTGAGAGAGTATCTGTGTGTGCAACGGAACGTTAAATGTGCACGTGACAAGCGTGTAATGAGGAAGTCTTCTGTCTTACCAGCAAAACGCCGCTCGTCTAGGACGGCAGCTTCAACATATACAGTGACTCGTACGAGTATGTGTACTATATATATAGGATGAGGCAATGTCGTGCCATGTTACGCATATATATCCGACTCGACTCTACATATATTTCAATCATTTTAAGTGTGTTTGTGTTACAACGTCAGCAGGACAACGATGCCACCACAGGATAGTCGCCTCATCGTCATCTCTCGACCACACATATTGCTCCTGGTACTGCCACTGCCACTGCTTCTCCTCCTCTCCAGAGTCCTGCGTCCTGGTGTCGTCGTCGTCGTCTGAAAATTGGACAATGATTTATGAGGCGTTAAGTCAAACTTCATATTAATTTCATTTCATTTTCAACCAAACTCCTCAGCCCCAACGACCTCCTCTCTCACTTACCGACTTTTGGCTCCTGGCTTTCATGTCTTCTGGCTTTAAACTTAAAACTGAAAACGCATGTAGAACACATGAGACACGTAAAATACTCGTACAGAAAAATAAAAGCCAAAACCCAGTCAAGAATAAAGGATAAAACCCGTCTGAACATTCGATGGCTATGCCATGAATGAAGGTAACCGGAAAACGTGTTATGAATTTATGGAATGTGGCTCTTTTCTTTTTTGGGGCAACAAATGTTTAAGAACGAATATGAAATATTCTTACTAAATTATGGACGGCATTTGAAAGAATTTTTAAAGAATTATTTATATTATTTTAAGGGATTCCCGAAACTGGAATTTGTAGAATACATTTGAAAGGGTTTTTTTTCTGTATTGCTGTAATGGAAAATCATTTGGGAGGTCGAATTTATGGTGGAATTCTTCATTAATTTGCTTAAGACTCTTCATAGTATAATTTTTGATACGGGAACTAACAATCTTTGGGTTTAAAAAGAGTTTTCAAAGGAGAAAAAATTCTATACTCAAATCAAAATTTTTATTGAGGTTTTAGATCGCTTTCAACTCATTCAAACATTTAAAATTGCTCCCAAAAGAAATCTCC
Source organism: Drosophila subsilvestris (assembly GCA_035043285.1). NCBI lineage: Eukaryota > Metazoa > Arthropoda > Insecta > Diptera > Drosophilidae > Drosophila > Drosophila subsilvestris. The sequence continues at coordinate 6,578,780 of JAWNNB010001719.1, read as the reverse complement.
CAAAGAGTATGCCGAAGCCTCACCATCCACAAACACAGGAACACGCCCACAAAAACACACCTATACCCAAGCACCACACACCGTGTCACACATTCAGCCCCACAAAATTTCAAGTTTCGTTATCCATGTCCTTGGATTCTCGTTCTGGTTCTGCTACTGCTGCTGATTTTGTGGGCCTTTTTCCACCCTCAAGCATAATCATATTTTCTACCAACAATTGTGTATAACATGTGTAATTTGAACATTTCATTCATTCATTCATACATTTATTCGCTCACACAGATAGAGCTGCCTGTGTGTGGGTGTGTGCTGGTGTGTGAAAATAACTTGTGGCATGCTTTGAGGCGTTGTGTGTGGCAAACCAGAACTTTGAGCACTCCTCTTGCTGACTGCCTGCCTGCTGCTGCTGCTTCTCCTGCCACTGGTTTTGGCATACTCTAGTGGTTTTTGCCTTTTTCACACTCTTCCGCCCCAGCCACACTCCCACTCCCAATCTCTGTGTCTGCCCCTCTTCCGCATTTCCTTCACCCACTTTGTGTGTGTGTGTATTTGCCCCTCTGTCTCTGGTTATTGGCCAGTGAAGCGTTAACCATGGTCAATAAAAAATTTATTTAGACAACCACAACAGCTACAACACAATTTTTTCTGTTTCTCGATAATAAAAAAAAAATAATAGATTTGAAAGCCGAAGTGCCTAATACCCTTAAAGAAATAATTTTTGTGGATCTTGGTAGTGCAATGTTTTAGCCAAATATCATATAAAATGCACAGCTTGGTTTATATAGAAAAAGCAAAAATACTATTTACATATAATTGTATGTATTATGGAACCGAAAACATAATTCTCTGCATTGCAAACCTCTGATAAATCTCATAAAACTCTCTTCAAAGAGCACCAATATTATGTTGAGTTGGGAAAAAATGTTTTTGGCAGGAAACAATACCACAAAGCCAAAAAAAACACAAAAGTAAAATAAAATTGTTGTAAATTTTTGGCTCTCACTCAGTTGTATGTGTGTGCCTCTCTCTTTCTGGCTTTGATAGAGCTCCCTTTCCCTCCCTCACTCTCTCTCTGCCCCCTGATGGTGTCGAGTATTGGCATTTGATTTATTTTCTGGTACGTTTAAATATTTCAAATAATTCATATTTTATTGACTAGACACATCGACACAAAGAGAGAGATCTCTCTCTCTTTCTCTCTCTCTCTCTCTGTATCGCTTTCGGTTTGGAAGCAATTAAATTGCATTGTGCACTGCATTTTGTGTTAATTTAATTTGTTTGCAAAATTTTGAGTTGGGAATTTTTCCAAAAGCTAAAATTTTTGTTTAGTAATTGGTTGAGTTTATTTTTTTTTCTATTTTGGTCCTTTGTGTATGGAATATTTGGTTTCATTTTGGATTTAATTTTATAGAGAAAATTGCATAAATTGCAATGAAAATTGTGCAAAAGTGTAAATGCGTTTGCACTTAATTAATGAGGCATGCCTTTCAGATACGAAATACGAGTACTCGCCACAAAAACCATCTACACAATTAGCAACAAGAAGTGTGGAAAATATAATATAATATGCTGGCAAACAATTAAACAAAACCGAGGAGAAACAAACAATAATCGGGGCAAACAATAAATGCATTGACCAAAATGCAAAGCAAAAATGTCTCCAGGGTCAATTTGAAATGCATTTACATAGCTGCAGCCCACACAAAGACACACGATATACGAGTATATTCGAGTATAGATTAGTGTAATTACAATACCATGGAAAATGACGTCGACATGAACATGAACATGGCATGGCAAATGGCTCAAGGGCATTTCCACTCCACTGGGAAATGAGATGTGTAGTCCAGCCAGCCAGCCAGCCAGCCATTCAGATAGGGATTGTGGAATGAGGGGGTTCGGTGTGGCATTAGGGAGGAACTGTGCACTGTGCACTGCGTATTGCAAATTCTGCTTTTGATTTCATTTCATTACGCATTTGCAATTTCATCTATGAATAATTGAAAATGTGCACTGCATACTTTAAGGCCTCCCAAATTGCCATTACAATTGAACCATTTTGGGGGCCAACTCGTTCGGTCGATGTTTTTGGGGCTAATTTAGACGAGAAATATGCCTATTACGCATTAAAACTAATTAAGCATGAAACTCTCTATTTGATGGCCCCCCCCAAAATCCCCCATTCCACACACTTTGATTGGGGCGGTGCAAAGAGTACTTTGGAATGCCCAAACTTATGTTTAAAATGTTGATTGATGGCTTCAAAATTTTGATTTGTAGCTTGCAGATATTTATCCCCAGCATTTAACATTGATTTATGTTTTGGTTCGCTCGATTTCAGGCATATGATAATTGTCGTAAGGTTGTCGTTTGTGGTCCTCGCCCACTTCTCGACGATTAGCCAGAAGCTTCCTTTGCCTCTTCTTTAAGTTGGCTCTTCTGGTGGTTCACCTTAATGGCTCTTAATTGCAATTCCTTTGCGCCACGGAAGGACTCTTCAATTACCACACAATTAGGTGGGAGTGTCAAGTGGAATAAAACCAAGCCAAAAGAAGAAAAAATGGAAAAAAATAATACGTTTTCGACTGGAAAATACCTGGTATGTACTTACGTTTTACTTATATTATTTTTAGATATTAGTGATGTGGAAATGGGTTTGTTTTAATGGGAAATAGAGATCAAGTTCAGTTACATTTTTATCTCTACAAAACCCAATATACCCCTTGATTTTGATGCATACGAATACGAGAGCTTCACAAGGACCAGAAAATAAGTGGGAATAAGGAATAAATGCCGTGGAAACAAAGTCAGTAGCTCACTTTGAGAGTCCATCCACTGGCAAAACACTTTCCAGCACTCGACATAAATTAATTATAATTCCCCCCTTGTAAGTGTTCTCTGTGTTTCCCGCCTGTAATTGTAATTGTTGTTATGGCTGGCTTATAATTGTCGGTGCTTGTTGATGCTGTGTCTCTGATGTTGTTGTATTTGTAGTTGTAGTTCTCTCCTCTTCTATTCTCGATGTCGTCGTTGTCGTTGTGGAGCTCTAAACAATTAAGTGCAAATTGTAAAACATGTAGAACTGCGGTCTGTGGTCAGGTTTTGTCTGTGAAGGTAACCGAAAAGCCAAACCCAAACCCAAACAGAAACTGAATACGGAAACAAAACTATTTGAGGTTTGTTATTTAAGTGACTTTTATGTGTGAAGGGAGTCTGTGGAAACTTCATTGGAAACTTCATTTCTATTTGTTTTACTTTGAAACGGAAGTTGTACAGATTGGAATGCTTTCTCATGGGAAGAATGTGTTAAATGAAACGTTTTCGATGATTAGTTTATTGTTTGTGGTTTAAATTAATAAATCGATAATTATCGATAACCAGTTTCGTAATGTTTTTACTCGATAAATCGCACAGATTTATAGATCTAGATATTTGATACACATTTCAACCATATTTAATCGTCAAATACTCATAGCCATATTCATAGGCCAGCATTAGAATTGCACCTCCTGGTCCCGCACGCATTATCTTGACACTCATGCCTTTGTACAGCGCTCGAAAGCCCTCCTCCCTATATATCGTCTTGATCGTGGGCACAGCCCACTCATATTTGATGGTGCCCTTGATGGGCTGTGGACCCTGTATTCGGGATTTGGCCACATCTAAAGTGATGCTGAACAAACAGCTAATGCTGCTCGAAAAGAACCCAATGATGGCCCTGCGCAGGAACTCTGCGAGCTTATCCTGATAGGCGGGAATTTCAGCTTTGAGTCCTTGATAGAGACCAAAATATGCGAAATGAAAGATGGCATTGCGCAGCAAGAGCGCTGTGATACCTCGGTAGAGTCCTTTGATGCCAAAGCCATCGTTTCGAATGATTCTACTGGCCACCGTTAAGGTACTGAGGGAGTCCTTGCGATACGCCTGCTGTGTGATCTTAACCACCTCAAAGGGATTCAGGATAATGCATTCCAACGTACCCGCCATCGCCCCGGCCATGGCATGCGTCAGTACCGTCGGCTGGGGTGCTCCAAACAGAAACAGGGGTTTGGCCTGCTCGTAAATCACAAATTTGGTCGCTCGCTTCGGGGTCTCCGAGCAAATGGGTGGGACAATGCCCTTCCAAAAGCCAGCGTAACCTTCGTGCTGATAGATCTTCGAAATGCAATCAATGACACCCGTGTAATGGAGCTCTCCGGCGGCTGCTTGCACGCCCTGCAGCTGTATGCGTGTCTTAACCACATCCAATGGATGCAAAAGCAATAATTCCAGGAGACCCGACGATCCGCCAGCCAAAAATTGCAAGAGTGCTCGACCTTTGACAGGTTTTATCTCATTTTCCTGTTCCATTCATTCGGGGAAAACATAATTCAAATGCTCCTTAAACTGAAGTAAAACTCAAAGTTAGATTTTTCTATAGCTTTTGGGGGAGTCTCTCTCTCTCTTTCTAATGTACCTCTCCTCTCTCTCTCTCCTCTCTCTTTGAGTTCTGATGTTAATGAATGTCAAGTGCACCTGCATCGCCATCAAAAAGTCAGTTTTGCGGCTAGTACCAGAGGTATGGGCAGGGGTCTGGATCTCATAACAACAATTATGCTAATGTGGCCCAATCTGGGGACGTCAATCCAACATAATTGCTAACAAATTAGTCATGGTCACACAGTGTCCCCCCAGTCCTACAGTTCACCCATTACGAGTCCCATCGTCCGCCTCCTCCTCCGCTTTTGTGTGGTGGTCGTGTGGGTTGTGTTCAGCTCTCGAGTTTCCATGTTGGGGGGCGAAGTTTAACACGCGAGCGAGCAGCAGAATGAACAGCAGGAGCAGCAGGAGTAGCAGCAGTAGGAGGCAGGAGCAGCAGCAGTAGCAGGAGGCAGGACATTGTCTGTGGCTAGGTGTGTATCCTGGAAATTTGCTTGTCACGCTGCAACGCAAAATGTAGACCAGGGTCCTTGGGTCCTTGGCTAAAACCAACTGTAGAGTCTCCTTTTACATGGCATCGTACCACCACCCACCCCATCCGTCCCATGGGCCGCCACTGATGAGGCAAATGAGTTTCATTTCCATGTCCTTCAACTGTGCAAGGGGTCTCGTCTCTTACAAGTACTTTTTGCAGGTCCTGCTGCTTCTGCTGCTCCTGTTGTTGCCTCATTCTTCATCTCAATCTTGTTCTGGCCACCGAGGTGGCTGCACTTTTGATGGAGTACGTTAAATTTATATTAGAATATTAAGTAAATGAGCACTCCACTTAGGCTTGGCTTGGCGCCAGGTGAAGTGTGGCAAATAGACGGACGGACGGCGGTGGGGGTCTGCATCATCTGGCTGCATGATGAAGTGACTATTAAGGAAGCGAAAGCTCAATAGGTTGTTGTTGTTGTTGGGTGCCATAACATCTGGCAATTGCTCTGATCAATTGCACGTCATTCAATGAAAAAGGGGAGAAGGCGCTTGGAGTAGACATTCGACAGCAGAGGAGATTCTACATAAGAAAAAAAATCACTTGGTGGAAGTTTAATAGGGAGAAAAGTTGGGAGGGGAAGGCAACTGCAGCCAAAGACTGTTTTTAGCCTTGGGAAAATACCCAAAGAATTTCTTATAATTAGCACTCCTTTAATCAACTGCTAAATCAACTAAACTTCAAGTTAACTAAGCTCCCTTGTGTTAATTAACTTTTGCCTTTATGCTACACATCAAATATATTCCATTTCATTGACTCTCTGACCGACCATTCCCTTCTATCCAAAAAACCCACAAATATATTTCCTTGTACAGTTTCCACATCAACACTTTTAAGTTATTTTCCAACATTAGCTTTATTTTCTACTATTTTCTCTATGGCATTCCATGGCATAAAAAGGGACACCCACAATGTGCGAGTATATGCTCCATTCTGGGCTGTCAGCAGACATCCTCCTTGTCATTTTAAAGCCATTTGATGTATGACAAATCAAATTTGACAACCTGCCAACAGTTCTTTTGCATCTTTGCAACATTTTTCACAGAGGACCCAGGACCCAGGCAGCCTCCTCCCCCCCTCGGCCACATGTGAAATCAACTCCTGTACTTAATACACAGCAAATAATGGAGCAGAGGGGTGGGATCTCTTATGGGTGGGTGTTCCCTGAATACGAAAGACGGGAAAGAACACAACAAAATTTACATACTCATGTTTTGCAATACGCCGTGTGACATGCAAAAATGTTGAAAAAGGGAAAAAGGGATTCAAATGGGGAGCAGCATGGAAATGTGAGCAGGGGGTATTGGGATTAGGGATCTGTTTTGGGGGTACAAATACAACGAAGAAGTACATGTGTAAATTTTAATGCTGTTTGATTAAAGACAATGATGTTGGAAATTTGTACCTAAAGGAGATACATACCAAAAATCATCATCATTCCGTAAGCCCACGTACATAGCAACGAAAATTGCGGCGAAACTTTTCGGTCTTCCACGCACACGGGGGAAATAAAAAGAGTTTCCCGCTGCTGCTGCTGCTGGGTTTAATTTTAGGGCTTATTCGAGTATGCACTCCATTTCATACTATATATACTTTTTGAATAAAAAGACCAAAAGGGGGGACAGCGCAGAGTGTTTGGAAATATGCACTGTGTGTCTGTCTGACAGTCAAAAAAAAACTGGGAGGCTACGGCTCCAGCGAAACGTGAGCTCAATCAAGCGCCTCTGAGTGTGGCGATGGTCCGACAAGGGAAATTTACAAGTCACACACACACACACACACATACACGAGCAAAAATACTAACACACCCAAACAAATGGCACAAAAGGAATAGAATGTCCCCAAAGGGGAATCGGAATGGAAATCGCAATGTAGGAAATGGAAATGGCGGAGAGAGAAAAACTGCAGTCTCGAAGACTGCAATTCTCGCATGAAAAATTAAAAGTCGCCTCAGTCGCGTAAGAAATATGCAATTTGCTCGATTTGTGCATGATTTCTCATTGTGTTTGCATAGACCGTGAAATACACTGAGAAAAATTTGGAAGTAAAAATAGAGGAATTTGGGAAAGATTTTCAAAGTATTTTTGATTGATTTTTAAGGGTTTTCATAGCATAACTCGAGCTTCTATTTATCCATCAGTTGTGGAAAATTCTACTATGGAATGATAGCAGTCTTGGAAATAATTCCCTTAAAGTTGCCACAAGCGAATGGCCCTAAGTAAGGCAAATCATAGAAACGCAAGGTACTCTTTTGCGCTCACTGTACTCCCCCGTGGTGTTGAATCCTCTAGCAACATGTGATGTGCAGACACGATTGCATACTTATTCCACTCCCCACAGCCCCTGAACTCGACCACGCAGCAGCAGCAGCAGCACCAGCAGCGACAAACCCGTTATCGATACAACACGCGCTGCCTGCACCGGCTCCCCGCCTGGCTGGATGTGCTCTTCCCGAAAAAAGTAGACCCCAAGGACATGGTGTCATTTTGGCAAGTTATTGCATTGCACATGGCCCACAAAAATCCCCAGAACCAGAACCAAAACCAAATCCAAACCCACTTTCATTTCCATTGCCATGCACTCCCCCCAAATCCTACCCCGACGAGAGACAGAGTGTAGCCTTTTTTTCTGTGTTAGTTCCAATGGCCCTGCGGCATCTTTGACTTGCCCAACGCTTTTTTGATTGTTGTGCGGAGGTTCGGTTCCCTCCGCCGGTTGTCGTTTGACTTTATGCATGAATGACTTTGAGTGGAACTTGGACCTGCCACTGCCACAGTCGCTGCATGTGTCTGATGCTGCTGCTGCTGCTGTCTGATAGCTGTCCCCAGTTCCCCTGCTGTTCCCTAAAATTACCTTGTCTTTGTACATTTTATATGAAGATGACGACGAAGACGACGACGACGACGAAGTTGTCCAAGTAGCATCAAGCGGACGACGCATGTTACAACTTTAGTCCTCCTTGCTTGTTCATGTTAATGCCAAGAGTTTTGGGGCTACCTTAAAATCAAGTTATCTGCATCTGTCTGCGAAGCATCTGGGATCTGCTGACGTGATATATGAAGTTTTGCGGAAAGTTGTGACGTGGCAACGTTGCTGGCAAGTAAATTAGTAATCAATATGTGAAGGAGATTGAAAGAAGAAGAAGAAGAAGCCACTGCTACTGGCTGAAGGGCTCTCTATCTATCTCTCTCTGGATGCAACGCTAATCCCATTAGGTGCAACATGAACTCCACTCCGACACGCACTCGACTCGATGCTGCTTTAATAAGCTGCAGTCCCCAAAAAGAACTCCTACACACACACACACACACACCACTCGAGTTTAATAAAAAAACTTGCAAGTCTTGTTGATGGAATGCTGGGAGCCTGCCCAAGCATCAGCCCCCCTTCAGCATCTTGTGGCACACATAAAGCACTTTGTATGCATGTCGCTGTATGCTACTCTATGCCTCATCCACAGCCTCAGCCTCATTCCGTATCTCTGCTCCCTTTCCGTCTTCCTGTGTGTTATGAATATAAATTTATTTCCCACGTCACAACACAAACACCGCGCACGCTGCCACACTGCCACATAGCCACACAGCCACAGAATGGTGAGTGGAGGGCGGACTCAGACATTTCACACATCGCGCATAATAATAATAATAAACGATAACGAAATTTACTTCCTAGGAAACCGCAGAGCATCCCTGAAGATGGGTGTCCTGTCCACAAAGCGCATCCTTCATACTTCCGGGCTTGAGGCGGGGCTCCTCTGCTCCCTCCTCCTCTTGTTATGAGCAAACTAGAAATATGAATAGAGAAGAGCGCCGCATGAAATTGTAAAGTACGCCATGGCCCATGGATTTTAATTTTGTTAATGCAAAAGGTTTTTTCGATGCGAAGCAAAGCTGCGTTTTACAAGGGATAAACTTCGAAAGATTGCGTGGAAACTTGTTTGAGATGGGAGCTATAGGATAGAAGGAACTATCAATTGGCATAAGACCTTCAAAGGAAGAAAGAAAAGCCGAGAATCGCAAGAAAGAAATGGAAAATATGTAGGAACAAAATTTGTAGAGAAAGAACGAGAAAATATGAAAAGGCAGTATGCAAATCAAGGTAGAAAGTCATCATTGCAAATAGGAAGAAATGCAGGTTTGATGGATATAGAAAGCAGAAAAGAAAGAATTAAAGGAATGATAAAAAACCTGACATAAAAAAGTAGATCCAGCGAAGGGGCAAGTGCCAAATATACAAAAATAACAAAATGAAGAGAAATATAAGCAAAGAATCCCTAAGAACATAAATAGTTCTTGTGAAAAATAATAAAATTTCTATAAATAGCAATCATATAACCGCCAGAAAATCTTAAAGAAAAGTACCCTAAAAATCCCCCTTTCGACTCTTTTAAACCTTCCTCCTTGGCTGTAAAAAAAAGGAGCCTCTGCAAAAGCACATCTGTTTGCCATTTTTGTAATGCTCGTAATTTCTGTGATATAAGTTTTCATTACGCGCGTCTCCAAAAAAAAGTTAAAGAAGGAAGCCACAGCCAACGTGTGATGTGTGTGTGTGTGTGTGTGTGTGTGATGGGTGTGTGTGTCTGCCTCTGTGGGTGCCACATTATGATGATGATGATGATGACGTTGACAGACTTACGCACCAGACGCTGCCAAAGGACAAGACCGACGACAGAGATATGTAGCTTAAAGATTCGCCTGCTGCTGCTGCTGCTGGTTTTTCTTTTTTTTTTTTGGGCGCTTTGGCTGTGGATACACGAGACGGAAGCCAAGACGAAATCGCAAGAAACTCATCTAGAAAATTGTCAAAGTGACAGCTGTGCGAAAGTATTGTGACATGTGTTTAAATGAGCTGCATTTTGTGGGGCCACACACACACACACACACAAACAGAGAGAGAGAGACAGAGAGAGGGAGACATAGACAGAGATGTTTGGGGCTTAGATACACTCGGGTATCTTGTAAATCCTTAAAGTCACTTGCGTGGGAGTCAACTTAATTTCATTTTTGCATGAACTTTTTGAATGCCAAATGCAAACATTTGTAGACTCTGACAGACGTTTAGCAAACAAACACAGCAGCAGAGGAGAGCAGAGGAGAGCAGATAGAATGGGGAACAGATGGGTGGAGTGTATCCCAGTGTATACCAGTGTCCAGTGGATCCTGTGGAGCCTGCATAATTTAAACGTTGCCCCAGCACAAAGTTAACTATTTTGGTGGCGTGCCAATGGATTTTGTCCTCTCTCTTGCTCAGCCCTCCCCCCACCCATTCGTTGAGTTAGCGCCAATTTAAACAAGTTGGCAGGCCTCTTTTGGTCCGGCCTCCTCCTGCTTTCCAGCTCCCCCTCTTTGTTGTGCTTTTGTTGCAAACTATCCGCCGCCGCCAACTAAATTATCTGCATTGTTTGCATTTGTCCTTTGTTGGTGTTGTGTGCTCTCTCGCTCGTCCTGGTTTTAGTAGTAGGTCCTTGGTCGTCCTCTTTCTACTGGAAATTCATTTAGTGTGTGGCGGCATAAATTTCATGGCTAAAATATGTTTCTCGTTTGGCTTTCATCGCCCATCTCTCTCTCTCTTTCTCTCTCTCTATCGCCTGTTCTCCACTTTTTCATGGCTCTTGGCTAACTAGTTTATTGAATTTTTTTTGTGTGTGGTTTCTTTTTGCGAATGCAATCAATTAGGCGGCGAGAGGAAGCTGCAAATTTGAATATTCTGAATGGAGAACGATGGCAAATTGGTAGGGCACAAATGATTGATATATACATAGAAATGTGTTAACATTTTCTATGATATGCCGAGCTGATTTTTTGAGGGTTTCATAACATTTCAATCAGACTTTTGTTACGTTCGAGGATTGCCTTTGGAACATTTTTCAATTTATATGAATAAAACGGTGGGAAAGTGCCTCTACTTGACCGTTTCATGGCCATTCTATGATTCATTTTTGATATTTTAAAAATATTTGAAAGTAATTTAATTTAACTCAACAATAAATTTTTGTATTTCCTCAGTTTTTCAGCCAATAAATTAATTGTGGCATTTTTAGAAATTTTCTATTTTTTTCTAATCTATAAACTATTTTATTTAATTTTCATTTAATTTTTAATCTTTCTTTTTGTGAGTTTCCAGTATATAAAAAAAAATATTTATTAACACTTTGCCAGGTTTTTCTATGCAATGACCAAAAGTAAAAATATTGTGCTTTTTGTTAAGTTTTCACTTGATTTTCTTCTGCTATAAAAATATTTAAACGTAAAACTTTTCAGCCCTCTTAATTTTTTGAACGTAGGCACACAACAAGAATTTGCTTGAGAAAAAGATTTCGTTGAAAATAATTACAATTTATATGCATACATTGAAGATTTTTAACGTCATCTTCATTTACATATCCTTTTCCGCTTTCTTTATCAATTATCTTTTGGCCAATCAAACTCTGTATATCTCTTGCGCTTTCTGCGTCGTTTCGAGTCAAAATATATCCCGCCAGGCCACAGAGAGATAATCACCGCCAAGGAGTCGCACACAACAGATTTCCCATTTGTATTCGCTGCCACGCCTTGCGCTTTACCAACCCTTAGCTGGCTCCAGCGCCTCCTCGGGCGACATTTAAGCGACAGCCGGGCGACACAAACAAGCCGAGAAACTGACAGTTAAATGACATGGCGGGTGGCAGTGCGCCAGAAGGATGAAGGGAGGTAGACACACACACAACAGGCTGCAGAAAAATGTGCAACACATCCTCCTCCTGTAGCTGCTTGGCTGTCTGGCAGTATTTTCTGGGATAAGAAAGAGCATTACTTTTTATTGAAGCTAAAGCTGAAGCTGCAGATGCTGAAGTGCATTGTCTGTCTTCAGTTGCTTGTAAAATTGCATTTGTCGAATCTAATACGAAAGCTGAACGGATAAATATCGCAAGGGGAACACAACTCCTTTATTGATTTTCCCGTTTCGCCTAATTAGTGGGAAGATCTACGAGAGGAGAGAGAGGTGTGTGTGTGTGTGTGTTTGCGCTGTGGAAATCCCTTTCAGTCACGTCTTTAGCAACTTTTCCCCAAAACTATTTTAATTGCAATCGAGGTCTTTCGTTCTATTGATTTGTCTTGAAAGTTTTTCGTGGCAGCCCCCAAAACCGCTACCCTGACAAATTGTTTGCCTCTTTGGCTGCTGCCAGCTGCCTGCTGCTGCTGCTGCTGTGTGCGCTCATTTGCATAATTTTATCCTTGAATGTCTCAGCCTTCTATCCTCCATTTTTTTTGTCTGTGTGGGCACAATGCCAGCGCTCTCAGGTATTCACCTTGAACCCCGCCTTCCATGGAGAGTGGAACTTCCTGAGGCCATTTATCAAACGATAAACCCTTTTGTCCTACTCAAACCTTAACCTTGTTTCGGGCTCTTTCCCTGTGCGTTCCTTCAGGACGTTTCCACCCTTTTGGGCCGCTTATCTGACCGGCTACACACTTGACGTATACGTAATTTCTTGTGGCCAAATGATTAACGATTCGAGCGCTGGCTTTTGTCTGGTCCATGACTTCTTGACATTGAAAGAAGATCAAGAATTTGTCGGGGGGCAGGAAAATGCAGAAAAGTGCAACGAAATTATAGTGAAAAATTAAAGAAAAATCATTAGTTTTCCTTTGGCTTAAAACTCTGATATTTTTTGGTGGTAATTATCACATTTGGCTTAGAGTTTATGCTGCCAAAGTTTTTGGCAAGTTTTTGGGCTTGAAAGCTATTCGAAGCTTAAGCTGAAAAGTGGCTGCTGATAAAAGAAAATCTGTGGAACAAAATATATATCAAATTTTTCTATCAAAGTTTTCTATCGAAGAAGGAGTACTCTTTAATGAAGGGAAAGAGGGTAGTTTCTGTTTTAAATTCTTTACGTTGCTGCTGATTGTGGAGGGGAGTGACCTGCCTAATAAGTCATTTCAATCACATTCTACCGTGAACCCAAATGTTAAACATACCCATGCACGTAACTGCAACTTAAACCTACAAAACAGCCACTTTGCTCCGCACTCGAATACACTCATATATATATACATATACACTCGTACAGTTCGTGTACAAACACTCGTATATGTTTTGCCATAAGATTTGCACTCAACCGCTAAGTAAGTTGCCCAGGAGCCATGCCATAGTCTATAAGCAGCGATACGTAAAGCCCAAGGAGAAACTCTGGCGAAATGTTATACAATTCCCAATCCCCATCTGGGTATAGTGTGTGTGTGTTGGTGGGGTGGGGGTAAGTTGTAGTAGGTGTTGGCCTGGTTTCTATTTGAGCCATAAGTAGCCTGCAGGCGGCTGTCGGCTGTAATAAGGGGAACCAGAGCCCCCAAACAGAAGGAGAGTGGCAATGACTCACAGGAGAAGCAAATAGAGGGAGCTGCAGTGCAGTAACAGAAGGAGCTGCAACAGAAGGAGTCGAATGCCAGGACATGCTCTGATGCACACATGTGGCAGAAAGGACTCACTCTCTCTCCCTCCCTTTATTCCTTACGCTGTTGATTTCCATTACAAAATTCTACCAATATTTTGCAACATTTTATTGTGTGTGTGTCGTGTCTTCTCGCCTTGAAATTTAAAAACCCAAAAAGAATGAAAAAAAGTTCCCTCAACAATTTCCAAGCCTTTGGGCTATCCACTGCTTAATCCTTTATGCCAGATCCTTTGGCTAGCCTTGGGCCATTGCAAAAGAAAAAGATGAAAAAAGGGAAGCAGTTTTTTGTGGGCTGAGGGGTACAAAAAAGTTACCAAATACTTTGGCGCATTCCGCAGTCCGTCGCTGCCGCTGCTGCTGCTGCTGGCAACACTCAAAAATGTTTGCTGGCGGCCCAATAAAATCATCAGGAAATCCGCCACAGCCACAGCCCCGCCGCAAGGACACGCAGCACGGAGGAGCCCCCAGGCAGTACAGAACGCTGCTCCTGCTGCCGCTGCTGTCTTTCCAATTCCTTCTCTTCTCTTGCGGAACAAAAAAATGCCTTTTGCTTTGGTTTTCCTCTCTGTGTATCCATATTTTTTCACCCGGTTTTCCTTCTATTTTTTTTTGTTTGTTTCTTTGGTGCACTTGAAACATTTTCCGGAGGCTTTAAAAATTCGTTGTGTTGCAGGCAAAAGAAATATGAAAAACTTTACAGACGACTTTGCGTCTGGTTTTTTCCTAGAGTCCTTTGGCACCTTTTTTTTTTGCTTTTATTTCGCCGCAATCAAAATGAAATTATTTGCATTACAGAAATGTTTTGTGCATGGAATTTCACGAGGAATTTCCCCTACGATGCCGAACATTTCAAGTGTCCTTCCTGTCTGCGGTGCCTAATTGGTGGGGATTATCTCTGCCTTCAGCCTTTCAGTGTTCATCCTTCAGCCAATTAAATTCAGCCACAGAATCGCCAAGATTCTTTGGGGTGCAATCAAGTTGAATCCTTTTTTTCACTAAACACAGCCATAAAAAGCATTGCCACAGGATTTCCACCCCCTCCCCCACTAGTTGAGTGTTAATGCTAAGGATTTGGTATGGTCTGTGTGTGTGGGCTTCGGGGTCCTTGCCACGAGTACGTGTGGCATTTGCAACGCTCATAAAATCACAAAGTCACGTAGCAAAAAGGATGGGGAGAGAGACTGCGGGGCCTCGGCCCTTGTCCATCACATCCTGCGACTCCACTGCTTTTGTTTCGTCCGTTTTGTAGATGTCCTGCCGTTTGCTAGGCCAATCTAAACGTGCGCCCCGGATCCTTGTCCCTTTATTATGACAAGCTGCGGTTTTCCTGACTGGCCTTGCCTGCCTCCCGCCTTCTGTTTTTTGGGGGTGGACACAAGACTCCTTTCCTTATCGTCCTTGCTCGGTAATAAGTCAGCCTTGTATGCATGTGTGTGCTTCCCCCATTTAATAGTTTGTGTTGTGCTGTGGGACATATGTATGTATTTATGAGGATTTTCGGGTTGGGTCTCAGGGAAGGGGTCAACTTTGTGGCTAGTTATTCTGATTAATGTTGGGGGGAACATATTCTCTGACAATTGTTGCTCTTTGGCCAAGTTTCTGTGTGGGCGAGGGGAATTTTGTTATTGTTTCTGCAGAAATAATATATATGAATGAGATTTAATGTTGGCAAAGATTTGAATGTAAATTTATGGGCTATTGAGTGGATATATGGATATGTAATGAATGTTGGGATGGAAGAGTTAATAGGAGGTTGCCAGAGACTACAAGATAAATAGAAAGACAAAAGATATACAAGATATACAAAAGATTGATAGAAAGTGAGGAAAAAAATACGCCCTAGCTAATTTAATAACCAAACAAAAATAATATTTTGCTTAGATGATTTAGAATATAGAATAATAGGATAATACATATAGCTTAATAGATCCACGATCTATACTGCCCTATTTCTCTTATGGAGCATTGGCTGCCTACAAAAACAACTGCAAGAACAGCAAAACATTGCAAGAACATCAGCCACCTTCGGCTTGTTCTAGCATGAAGCTTAAAACTTTGTCCGAAATCGGACCGCAGCACCACCTTCCATCCATACATACATACATACATATGTACTTAGATACATATGTACATACATACATAGGTCGCATAATCAGAACGACACACAAACAAACACACATTGCAATGGTAAAGCCAATCCCAGCAATATTCCCAGGGCCCTTAGGCAGAAAAGGCATAGGCCAGTTGCCTAGGTCCACGGATTCAAGGGTGGCTGAATATTAACAACCAAAAATTCAAAATAAAAAAAAAACCTATAGCTATACATTTTCATATCAATTGAAAAAAGAAGGGGCGTGAAAAAGAGGGCCTCCAAATTGATGGTTTTCTTGGGCCCCCGTTGAGGGTTGATCCGGCCCTGAATGTTCTCTTCACTTTGCGTCCACGCATTGCTCTCCGCTACCTGCAGTGGAAGCAGAGAATCATAGATAAGGCGTCGCGATGATCTCATCGCAGTGCCCTTTGCATAAAGTTATGCCCTAAAATCCCAGCGCAGCAGCACGTTCGTTCGTGTCGCTTTGGTCTTATCTCAGCGCTTTTTGCATACAAGTTGGTCCCAATTCCCAGCGCAGCAGCAGCAGTTCGATCCATATATGTATGTATGAGTCACAAAGTCAGCACACACGCACACACATTGCAGTAGTAAAGCCCCTCTCATAATTGCTCTCTTTACTCTTCGCCCACGCATGCGGTCATTGCACTCACGCTACCTGACGCGGGCAGAGAGAGAGAGAGAGAGTCATAGATAAGACGTCGCGTCGCGATGCTCTCAGCGTAGCGAGCTTTGCAAAAAGTTCTGCCCAAAATCCCAGCGCAGCAGCACGTTCGTTTATGTCGCGGACCTAAAACTACGCAAAAATCGGAAAATACTTCGCAAAATATTAATAAAAACCCGTAGAAGTCGCGTGTAATAAGTATTGCTAATGTGAATTTGAAAACATCCCGAAGAAACCTAAAAAATATAAATTTTGTTTGTAAAGAGAACGTAATGTGTGTGGAGAGAGCCAAGGGAAAAGCTAAAACATTGCTATGGTCTTATCTCAGCGCTTGTTGCATAAAATGTTGTCCCAATTCCCAGCGCAGCAGCAGCAGTTCGATCCATATATGGATCGCAAAATCAGCACACACTCACACTGCAAAAGTAAAGCCACGCTCAGCAATGCTCTCTTTACTCTTCGCCCACGCATGCAGTCATTGCACTCACACTACCTGACGCGGGCAGAGAGAATCAAAGATAAGACGACGCGATGCTCTCAGCGTAGCGAGCTTTGCAAAAAGTTCTGCCCAAAATCTCAGCGCAGCAACACGTTCGTTCGCGTCGCGGACCTAAAAATTCTTACAAATTGGAAAAACTAAAAACCCGTAGAAGTCGCGTGCAATAAGTATTGCTAATGTGTAAAGTGAAAATAGCCCAAAAAAGCCTAAAAATTATACTTTTTTTGTTTTGTGAAAAGCCCGAAAAGTGTGTGGGGAGAGCCAAAGAAAAAGCTAAAAGTAAGAAAATGATCGCAGCATTCAGTGTTTTCGTAGCAGTGAAAAATGTGAAAAAAGCCGGCCAGAAAAAAGTTTATTGCGTCGCGCTGCTTACTGCGTCGCCGCAGCTATCGCGCTGCTTCCAACGCTCATTTGCAGTGTGGATGAAACACAAAAAGGAATCACGAAATCAATTAAAGCTGTTGTCGTACAGGATGGTCATCAGACGGCAAGGAAGGAAAGAAGGAAAAAGTGAAAGTGAAAGTGAAAAGTGAAAGCGCATGTGGAAAAAACAGTTTAATGTACCGCAAGGACTAAAGAAAGGAGCGGAATAAGAAATTGAGCGCTAGTGAGTGAAAAGTGCAAAGTGGAAAAAAATCCGGCCAGCCAACATTCTATTGCGTCGCCGCAGCTGTCGCGCTGCTTACTGCGTCGCCGCAGCTGTCGCGCTGCTTGTTGTGTCGCCGCAGCTGTCGCGCTGCTTCCAACGCTCATTTGCAGTGGATGAAACACAAAAAGGAATCACGAAATCAATTAAAGCTGTTGTCGTACATGATGGTCATCAGACGGCAAGGAGGGAAAGAAGGAAAAAGTGAAAGTGAAAAGTGAAAGCGCATGTGGAAAAAACAGTTGAATGTACCGCAAGGACTAAAGAAAGGAGCGGAATAAGAAATTGAGCGCTAGTGAGTGAAAAGTGCAAAGTGGAAAAAAAATTCGGCCAGCCAACATTCTATTGCGTCGCCGAAGCTGTCGCGCTGCGCACTGCCGTACTGCGTCGCCGCAGCTGTCGCGCTGCTTACTGCGTCGCCGCAGCTGTCGCGCTGCTTGTTGTGTCGCCGCAGCTGTCGCGCTGCTTCCAACGCTCATTTGCAGTGTGGATGAAACACAAAAAGGAATCACTAAATCAATTAAAGCTGTTGTCGTACAGGATGGTCATCAGACGGCAAGGAGGGAAAGAAGGAACAAGTGAAAGTGAAAAGTGAAAGCGCATGTGGAAAAAACAGTTGAATGTACCGCAAGGACTAAAGAAAGGAGCGGAATAAGAAATTGAGCGCTAGTGAGTGAAAAGTGCAAAGTGGAAAAAAATCCGGCCAGCCAACATTCTATTGCGTCGCCGCAGCTGTCGCACTGCTTACTGCGTCGCCGCAGCTGTCGCGCTGCTTCCAACGCTCATTTGCAGTGTGGATGAAACACATAAAGGAATCACGAAATCAATTAAAGCTGTTGTCGTACAGGATGGTCATCAGACGGCAAGGAGGGAAAGAAGGAAAAAGTGAAAAGTGAAGGTGAAAAGTGAAAGCGCATGTGGAAAAAACAGTTGAATGTACCGCAAGGACTAAAGAAAGGAGCGGAATAAGAAATTGAGCGCTAGTGAGTGAAAAAAAAGTAAGTGAAATGCTGCGATCAAATGAGTGCAAGGGCAGGGTAGGGAGTGAAATGAGGCGATAGGGCAATAAGTGTATGTTAGTGCGCGAGTGATAAACGGAATTTAAAATGTAAACAATATCTACAAGCAGCGGAATAATAGCCATAACTTCACTAAATGAGATTTAAGAGCGGAGAGGCAACGCTCCTTCTCTTAAGCATTAGTAAAACGGATGGTAATTCTACACTAGATTTTGCATTAAATTATAAATTAAAATATACACTATATTGTGCAATATTTTATACATTTTTATTCATAAAACATTTCTACATTTATTTCTAGGCTCTAAGAGCGATTTGGTCCCTGATTTGGTCACGGAAAGATATAAACATCAGCCTGTCTCGATGATTGTTTTTGCTTTTGAGCATTTGCAAACTGCAAGGTATTTCTATACTAGACTCTACATTATATTAAACATAAAACATTTCCTGCATATCCATATTTTTGCTCCTAAAACCTCCTCCTTTCCCAAGTCTCCGCTTGTCAAACGCTTTATGGCCACTCAAATCTCACGCCCTCATGATTATCGCACTCATATATCTTTCATGACTTTACACAAAAACATTCCTTTTTTTGTGTGCTACATTTTGTGGCAATTGTCTTTGGGGTTTTTTTTTTCGGTTGGTTCTCTCTTCTCCGTTTTGGGGTCCTGGCCATTGTATAATTTATGCAAATTTAAATTTCGCACTTGACGGCACTCGCGGCACTTTGCCTTTCGCTGCCTTTTGAACGGAGGTTTTTTTCTGTTTTTTTTTTTCTTTCGTTCGTTGGTTGTTCATTTTATGATGAGGCGATGGATATGGATGCCCTTTTGTCATTCTCTACAATGTTTTATTTACAATGTGAACCGCAGCCCCCCATTGTACTCATAAAATGGTGGCATATGTGGCGGAGGAGGGATAACAACTTTCGGCAATTATGATGCCTGGTCAGGGCCTGTGGCTATCGCATTAAACTTGCATGCAATTTTGTGCCACTTACACTTTAATGAAGGATTCCAATAAATGTGGCGGGAAAACAAAGGTAGTCGTGATAATCCCCAGCATTTCAATGTACGATGGATATCTCTAAAGAGAGAGAGAGAGAGCCAACCTTCACACAGCTAATCCTCAGGCTCTGACGTTTCCCTGGCATTTCCCCACTGCATCAAGATGTCTTTTTCTTGCGGCCAATTAAGCGTTTATCGATTCCTGCGGCTGGTGACTTCTTTTCTCGCTTGTCTCAAATTACAAGGATTTATGGCCGAAATCCCTGATTTTTTCGCTTTCTTCCCTTCGCCCTTATCCCGGAGACTTCAATTAAGCGCTTGAGCGAAGAAAGAAATCTTCTCTCTCTCTCTCTCCCACTCTTTGTGTGTCTGCTGACTGTGAAATTTGTTGTACGCTGCGCGCCATTTAAGCCTCTCATATTCATAACTGGCTTAAGAGCACGGCAAATCCCATCTAAGAGAAAACGAAGCTGCGCTTATAGCGTAAACTAAAACTTGTGTATGATTTAATAATTTATTCCCGACCAGGGCCAGGGCCAGGGCAGTCACTTCTTCGTGCAGTTCACTGGGTTTTACCCCACTCAAGAGGAGAAGGGAAATGTAGCGACCATGAAGGTATACAAGGAACGTGGGTAAACAGAACGACGTTGAAAATCATTGCAAGGATATATTTACCACAACACAGCGACGATGACGATGACTGCATTGGGGTAATGGCATTGGCAACCTTTTTCCAGGGCATCCTCCAAAGTATTTTTGTTTTTTTTTCCAGCGGCTTTTGTTTGCCTTTGCTTTCTGCTCTCCCGTCAGCAGATAGTTGATGGCCATGGTAACCATCATTTTCCATAAATTCTTAAAGCAGCATCATTGAAAAACGGTGAACTTTGTGGGTTGGTGAACAGTAGTGATAGGGGGAAGCAGTCTGCTGACTGCTGGGGCAACCTTTACTTTACTTTGATTTGAACATGAAATGCACTTTCAGGGCAGTCAAGTGAGAGTTGCCATTCGCTGGCAACCTCTCTCTCCCTCTTTCTTCTCTGTCCCCCGAGGGTAGTGTGAAGGATTGTGTGGGGGGGGGGGGGGGGGGGGCATATATGTATAACCTTTGGCTACATCCTACATCCCAGAGTGTGTGTGTACTTAAAGTGGCTTACTACTGATGTGATTGCGATAATATTAAAGACTTTGTATGGATAAATATTTAACGCTGGTAAAATTGAGCACTCGAGATTTTTTAAGGCATCGGTAGGATGCATCTCAAATTTCTGCCACTTCTATGGGAAATTCCATTCAAAAAAATATTCGCGCACTTGTAATCGAATTATTCCATAGAGAAATTTTCCCTTTGAGTATATTCCCAACAAAATTCTTCAGATAAATCTACCATTCATCAAGCATTCGCCCCCAGGCGTCACTACGATTAAGCCTCCCTTCCCATGTGTAGGCTCGCACTTTGAAAAAGATTTAGTATCTTTTGTGAGCTGTGCTGTGCTGCTTCTCTCATGCCATCATCTTTCGTCGTGTCATTAGGCTATGCAGTTTTTTCCGAGCCATATCTCTGTTTCTATCTGTCTGCGGGAATTCGTAAATTTTTCTGTTTCTTTTTGGGTGCAATGCACTCCAACCGATGGAAGGAAGGAAGGAAAGGAAATCTCTCTCGCACTTTCCGTGACGCTGCAATTTGCAACACTTTGAAGTCCAGTCGAAATTTTGGACGTTCTGCTGGATGGATGCTGGTTTTTCTTTCGTGTTTTTTTTTCCTAATCTTTTTTCTGCACTGCCCTGTGTGGCTGGCCGGGTGGCCCTCTGGTGCTTTGCTGCTCGTTCGCTTTCCTTTTGCAACTATTTCAACAAAGCGCAGTGCAGTTACTTTTATGTTTTGTACGTGCCTCAGAGGAAACAAGCATCAGCAAGAGAGGAGTGTAGTGGATAAAGGGGGCAGGGGGCACGCAGGAGGCACAGGAGAAAGAAAATCGCCATCTATGATGATGTAGCACGTGTCAACATCAGTTGGAATGGGAATGAATGACGCACAGTACACACACACCACATGACCCACCGCCTGTCATCATAAATGTCAGAGAAGAGAAGAGAAGAGAGAGAGAACTTCACAGAACTTCACTTAACGGATGAAACCCCAAACATCTGACATGTTTCTGCATATCAAAGTGAGAGATGTGCCTGCCACAGTGGATTACGAAGAGTAAGAGAATAGGAAATTATTTTGAGGAGCGAACATTGCCCCTATAGAATGTTGGATCATTTTGGGTATAAAGAGGTGAATTTAAGCTGCCTAATTAATGGTTATTTGATTGACCAAATTGTGTGCTGAAAATTGGTATAAATCAAACTAAAATATGGGATTAACCTTGGTATTTTTTTTTCGTAATTATACCCGTACTCAAAAAGAGTTAAGGGGTATACTGTATTTGTGGTAAAAGTGGATGTGTGTAACGCAGAGAAGGAAAATTTTCCGACCCCATAAAGTATATATATTCTTGATCAGTATCAATAGCCGAGTCGATAGAGCCATGTCTGTCTGTCCGTCCGTCCGTCCGTCTGTCCGTCTGTCCGTCCTGATGAGCGCCTCGTTCTCAGAGACTATAAAAGCTAGAGCAACCAAATTTAGTTTCCAGACTCATGTGATATCACACTGTTACAAGTGTATTTCAAAATTTCGCCCCGCCCTCTTCCGCCTTCACAAAGGACGAAAATCTGTGGCAGCCACAATTTTGAAGATACGAAAAAACTAAAAACGCAGTATCGTAGAGAATGACCATATCTATCAGATTGCCGAATCTGAATCAGATCGAATCATTATTATAGCCAGAACAAAGAAATTAATTTTCAGTTGCTTCCCCACCTCCTCTGGCGATGCTGACGCTACTCATTCTCTTTCTCGCTCGCACACACTCTGCCCTGTGCAATGCGCGAGCAACCCCTAGCGGAGCAGATAAAGAATCTAAATGGAAGATGTAGAATATTTGTTCTAGATGTATTATCTACATTTTACATGTAGATGTAGTTAACAAATGTAGCAAAAAATGTAAAATTAAAAATTTTTTTTTTAATTTCAATCATAAGCTCATAAATTTATATACTGACTGAGTACGGTATAAAAGTAGAGTCGCGACTAGAAGCGACTCACGTTCCTTCTCGTTTCTAGATGTGTTATCTACATTTTACATGTAGATGTAGTAAACAAATGTAGCAAAAAAATGTAAAATGTAAAATGTAAAATTTTTAAATTTTTTTTTAATTTCAATTATAAGCTCACAAGTTTATGTACTGACTGAGTACGGGTATAAAAGTAGAGTCGCGACTAGAAGCGACTCACGTTCCTCTCATTTTGAATATATTTATTTATTTTTTGTAAAAAGGAAGTCCCGTTAAAAAACAATTTTTTTATTAAAAAAAAAAATTATTTTGTAATATAATTTTTTTTCTAAAGTAGAATGTTAGATAAACTGAAATTAATTTTTAGTATTTTTATAATATGTTAATAATAATTTTTAGTTTGTTTTTTGGTATTTGGTTTTTACCCTTTTAAAAAAAAAAATCGACAAAAATATTTCGTTTGAAATATTTTACTAAAGACATTTTAGCAGTCTTTCCAGTTGCCATTTGAACGATGCTCCAAAGTCTCCTCTGAATCTTCTCTAAATTAAAAACTCTGAAAATCTTAAATTTCAAAGTTCCCTCGCTTGAACATCCCATAATCAGAATAGATTTTCTGCCAATCGCATGGTCTGCAGGGATTTGCAAGGGGAATGGGGTCGAATTGTGGGGGGTGATGGGCAAACACACTTCTGTGGCTGCCACAAAACTGTCAGAGATTCAATGCGCGTTGCCGCGCGGAAAACATAATTTCAATTAATAATCAAATCAGACAAACAGCTCCGACAAACCTCTAGCTGGGCCCCCAAAGTTCCACGTGAGTCCCACTGCAGTGGAGGGCACAGGAGTCCAAGGACTCTGCCAAAATTGAAATTAACAAGATGCCATGCCGGTGGGAGAGACGCGGGGCGCAGAGGAGCAATTGCTGGTCGGTAACCAGGTCGTCATTATGGACCCCGAAATTAGAATAAAACTTTTGTGGTTCGAATTGTGTTAATGAAAGCGTGCGTCGGTGTGGCAGTGTCTGCGGTGGAAAAATCGTTATTATTTTGTAATTAAGTGGCTTGTCACAAGTCCCACAAAAGTTCAGTCGAAGAAAGACAAGACAAGACTAAAGGAAGGAAAGGCCCTTTGGTCACTTATGCACAAAAAACAAGCGCCAAGACGACAGCAACGAACGTCTACAAGAATGATGATGATGATAATTCTGGCAAAGAAAATTGTGTTGATTCAATTTTGAAAAGAGAGTCGAATGCTGAGGGAATGCCTTGGCTGTGGAAATGTGGGGACTGTGGCTATGGCTGCTGAAAAGATAGACAACTTGTGAACTTCAGAGCTCCAGTGGGCAGAGGGAGGGAGGTTGTGGGGTTCCAGTGCTTCAGTGCCCTGAAGTGGGTATTAGGAGTCAAACCACAAGTTGACAGCCGTTCAGCTTGTTTGCTTTTTCACTCTCCACTCAACCACTCAATGCCTTCCCCTTTCCTCTGCTTACCGCTTTCGCCATTTTACCCATTCAACATTCGACAGTCTACACAAATAATTATGCTCTTGACCCAAGAATTTTGGAAATGTGGAATGGAAAATGTTTTCTTTTCATAATAATCTACAGGGGATTTGTTGGATTTATGAGAAGTCTCTTTTTTTTATTCGACTATTAATAGACTTGAATCACTGATAAATGTAGGACAATCGATGGACACAAGGATAAATGTTAGGGAAAGGAAATCATCTTTCATTCATTGATATTTTTATTGTATTTTTCTGTTATTTTTATCCGTGTTTCTTGCTTTTTTTACATCGAATTTAAAAAGTAATCCAAGGCAGTTCCATCTTCTTTAAAATTATGCTTTCTCCTATTTAAATGTTTGTATCTCCTTGAGTCGTCTTCACCTTTAAAGCGCATCCTTTTTGAGGAATCTTTTCGCTGTCTTCGCTGTTTTTCCCCTTCTCTTTTTCACTCCTCTTTTCGATAATCGAAAGCTATTATGCTCACATTAGTCTGAAGCAGAGATTTTTCGCTGCCAGTGGTTTCTCCACTTCAGTCCCCCTCCTTCTGCTGCTGCTGCTACTGTTGATGGTGTCGCCTGTCGCCCTTTATGCAAATATTTACATATGCTCCACGACGACGATGGCGACGGCTACGGTGGCTGTGGCACACTTCTCTCTCTTGCGTGTGTCCTTGTCATACAACAGAGGGGCACCCACACCCCCGATCACCATTTATTTTTCGACTGTTTGCAGAGGCAGGCAGTAGCTCCCTCCCCCCGCATTCCCTCCCTCCATGAAGCATGTGTCCTGTGTCTCGCTTGTCTCGTATTTTATTGTTATTTTTCCTATTAAATTGCGTCGGCTTATCGCACGTTTAAAATAGCAACAAAAGAACAGCAGCAGCAGCAGCAACATCATGACGTGCTGCCACCCATCCCCCCACTGTCATTTCCCACGTGCTCCATCCTCCGCGGCGGAAACCGTTTGAATTGTAACTTTTAACTCCATTTATTGTAAATTGTTGTCTGTTCCGCTTGCACCCTGCGGGCATGTTGCGTATAGGCGTGGCATCTATCATTACAGATAAGAAAGAAAGAATAAAATGTGGCGCATGTTTCAGGGATCTTCTTGAAGGGCGACAGCGCGAAAGTGGGCAGGGAAATGGTTGTGGGTGGGGGGAGAACCAGCCATCGATTTCGATTTTCCATAAAGGGACATTATTTTTGGCGGGCGAAACAGCAGGTCTTTGATTTTTATTGGATTTTGAGGAAAAATTTAACAGTTTTTGCTTTTTACTTTGCTTCCAAAAAGATCTACATCTACAGAATTTAAAGAGTGAAATATGGTACTCTGAAATAATGCAAGCTGAAGCCTCGTTAAGTGGAAACTCATGCTCCTTTCACCTACAATTTTTTCTCTCAGAATTCTGGCGACTGCATTTTTCCACATTATTACAAGAACGAGATGAGATATGTAAAAGATATCCCACTGCATTCTCTAGCACATACTTTTACTCGTATTTATCCTTGCTTTTCCCACATTTCCTCTGCCTTTCGAGACAATTTTCCTTAGCCAATTCCTTAAAATAGTTTCCTTCGGAGCATACTTTCCCAGCACTTTTCACTGAGTGCAGAAAACAGACAAAAAGCCAAAGAAAAACGCAGAAAAATTCTTTATGCTGTGCAGCATTCCTCTCTGCCTAACAACAGAGTTATGCCCCTTGTGTTAGGCGTAAAGATGGGGGGCGGGGCGTGGCACCTATATAATAATGAAGGAGAAAGGCGTACACACATATGTGTGTGTGGGGGGGGGGGAGAAAAGTTTTTTTGTGGAGGAACACGCTCCATTCCGCACAATTTTTATCAGAGATCCAAGAAAAAGGAAAGAGGCAGAGAGGAGTTTATTAAAGGAGGAAGCGCACAAAAGAAGGTCCTGCTGCAGAGAGAGAGAGTGAGGGAGAGAGAAGGGTAGGGTTGGAAAAGTTGTAAGTGCATTTCCCGCACATAAATGGAAAATTGTTCAATTTATCGGCAAACAACAAAAACAACAAACACAAAGGAAATGAGAGGAAAGCAAATCGAATCGAAGAAATAACTTTATGAAAATTGAAAGAAAGATAAATATTTTCCATGTTTTGTGGTCAAATTGTGGGTTAATCTTAACCCCACAATGACTGTTATTCTTTGCCTCTTGGCCACTCCCCTCAACCATCCAGTAATTGCCACAAATGAGGCACATGAAATTTGATTTGATTTCCATCGTTTAAGCCACAAAAGAAAAAAAGAAGGAAAACCCCATCCAATGGTGGAATGGGAGGATAACAATCGAAGGACAACACTTAAGAGGGAGATGGATTATACAGGGATGAGGGTATGGAGAGGCAGAAGGCAGTGAAGTGAGCATTCCAGAAGAGTCGAGGAGTCGATTGTCCAAATGACATCAATAAAATATTTAAACCCCACAACAAAGCACGCCCCCTGCCCCACACCACATCCCTCTAAGAGGGAGGAAGGATAGAATGAGGAGAGAAAGCTGAGAACTCCACTTGAGTGGCGCCGCGCGGCAAACGAGGATAAAACAGGATAAACACGAAGGAACGAAGTAAGGAAGGAGGATGCGGATGAGGATTGGGACGATGTGGATGGAAGATGCGGCAGGAAGGAGAATTCCACTTGAAGCTGCATCCAAAGCGAAGATGATGCTCCTTCCAGGAGGAAGGACTCCTCCGCCATGTCCGCGTGTCTCGGTTTCAGCTTGACTTTGAAGTGGATTCATCGACGGAATTTGAATTCAATCGCAGGAATCGCTAACCGATTCCCTCCCCTCCTCCTTCCATTCCCCCTTGCCCTACACCTCCCACACAAGTGGGGTTTTTATTGCGGCTTCCCTTTCTCTTCTGTCTCACCCTTTCTCACTCGTGGAATCATTTGCCTCCTGCAAGCGGCTTAGACTCTTGTTAGCAACGTCTTTTATGCTGTTTACGGTGCTTCACCCTCTCCCTCTGTAGCAGACGGAGTAGTCGGTGGCTGGGGCGGGGGGCAGACATAAGTTTGTTTTGCCATTGCGTTCATCCGCTCATGGAATCGGGCATCGGGCAATCAGAAGGGGAGCTGGCAGGGAGGACTGCTCATAGATGGGATCCCAGTGATAGGAACAGCAATTGCCGGATGGGAAATCAGAGACAAAATGGACAATCGGAGGGGAGGAGGAGGGGAGCCACGGGAGTGGAGGATGCCACTTAAAGAATTCCCCGTTTCCCCTGGTTTCCATTTCTCATAATTTCTCTTGCATTTCCATCGCTTTTCCATCTTTCGGCCAGCCTTTTCCTTGAGGGAAATTTACATATTTTAATCAGAATCAGAGAATTTCCCAGTCGATTTCCCAGCGGCAATCATCAATTTCTCAATTTCTGTTCCACTTTCTCGTTGGAGAAATCTTTCTGTATCTTTCTGTTTTCTCGTTTGATCTTTAGTTTCGATGTCCAGCCAGTAGCCTTCAGCCTCCGTTACTCTGTCCTCCTGCTGCTGCTGTGGCATTCTCTGAACTTTAGGCCTAGAAGGAAAATGCTTTAAAACGGTTCTAGTTCGCGATGTCAACGGCTCTTCCTAGGATTTTCCTGGCTGTCAAGTGTCCGCCGAAGCTTATGCGCGCAGTGCGCCACGCGGCGATGATAAATGACTCTAGAGAGCGGTGTTCTGTCCTTTGCGGTTGTCTGTTGCTTCTTTTGGACAAATTTGCATTTAATTTTAAAGTGTCTGGAGGACATTTCTCTGTAGGGATAGTAGGAGTGGACGTAGGACGGGTGGGTAGTCTTGGCCTGGCCAATAAAATAACAAATTAGCATTTGCCCTTTGGTGCTGTGGCAAGCCTTTGATGTGTTTGCCGCCTGCCCAAAGGCTTCTTCAGTTGTCCTGTTGCTTCGAGGGGCAATCATAAACCAAGTTAGAATCTCATTTGGAATCCCATTTGAGGTCTCAATTTAACGACTAATTAAATATTGCTTCTCCATTTCGTAAGTTTCCAATTTCAAATATTACTTTCGGTAATTAATTTTGCGAGTAATTTGAGGGGGACTGGCTTTGGGGGATTGAAGGATTGCAGCCATATGACTTTTGCAGGGATCAAATAATAATAATAGCTACAAGTAATTTATGTTTATTTCCCTCTAATTAAGTGCTACTTTCTACACTTTTCATCTTCTGTTTTGCATTTATTTAAACAATTTCTAAATTAAAATATAAGTTTCAAATATTTTTGTATTATATTTCCTTTGTCTGCTCAATCTTCCCTTCTTCTTTTCTGCTTCCTTTTCCACTTTCGGGGCATATCCTTATCCGATTAAATATTCTCTCAAACATTTCCCATCATTTGCCTGCGCGTTTTCCCTCAACCACATTGTTTTCCTTCCTGCCTTTGTGGCAAACCGTCGCGCAATTAATACAATTATCACATTTAATGCCAGCGCACAATGCAGCTACGAGTATGAGAGTTTTCCTGCGAGGAAAATTCACACACTGGGACACAGACAGAGAGAGGGAGAGACAAGGAGAGAGTAGACAGAGACAGACGGCAGTGATTCCAAGTCTCGTGCCAAAAGCGGAAGCACTCCCAAAGGAGTGGAACACTGGAGCACCGAAGCCACCGAAGGGAGTGAAGTGAAGTGGCAGTGGGGCGTCTAGGCCATTCAATTACACCTGCTTACGACGCCATTATGTGTCGGTGTGTGTGCCCCCCTCCACTCTTCCCAGTCCACTCGTCTCCACCATCTCTCTTCCCTCTTGAACTTCCTGTTTTGGCACTCGTCTTCGTCGCTTCGGAAGTTTGCCAACAAAATTTTATTACATTTTCGTTTTGTCGACACTTCTGCTCAGCTCTGCTGTGATTTTTGTTGTTTGTTGCTTTTGTTTTTGGTTGTTTCTGCGGTTCTGCGGCAGCGGCAGCGGCTGCTTATTACTTTGGAGGAGCAACAACAGCTACAACAACAAAAACAACAACTGCAGGGCATCAAAAGTGCCAACAATAATAATTACAAGTGCAACAACAATCATCAGAGGGGCAGACGAGGCGATACTTCGCTGCTGCTGTCTGAAAGGCAAAAGTTTTGTTTGTCATCAAAAAGCCTAGAGAGGGAACTACCCTCTACCTACTGGGATACACTTTAATTTAAACGGAACTCGGACTGCTGCACAAGTCAAACATACCCCTCCCCACACTGCCATTACAGGATATCCAAAGAGAAGTAAAACAGATGCAGCAGGAGCAGCAGGAGCAGCAGCTACAACGACAGCGGGAAATGCGGCATAAAACATAAATGAATAACAACAACAATTAGCAGCAGAAGCAGCAGAGAAGGTAGAGGGAGAGAGACAGAGATAGAGACACAGAGAGCCTCACTTTTGCAATTTGGCAGCTTGGGAGAATGGAGCCAGGAGCCAGAAATAGGATGCAAAAAAAAAGGCAGCAACTTTTTACCCCCAAAACATTTTTGGTTATTAAATTTTCAATGGGATTTGGAATTGCTCTCCACAGATCCCTGTACTTTCTCCCTCTTTCTATATATATATCTCTCTCTCTCTCTTTATATCCCTGTTGTTTCTCTGGCTAGACGTAAAGTGTTAAAACATGTTACACAGACCAAAAAGAACCAGACCAGAACACTAGACGATGACTACAAAGTGAATGAGAAGCGATGAAGAGAGAGAGAGAGAAAAGAAAAAGCAGTGCGCAGAGATTCCCATAGTCCCTTTCTACCCGCTGTCTGTTTTTGGATGGAAGCTTCCTCCTCCGTCTCTGGTTTTTGGGACTTGTTTTTTTTCCCACCGTGCGGATTTAATTAGTTTTTATTACCACAACAAAAAAATGCAGCAAAAAAGGCGCTAAAAGACTAGAAGAATACCCTATAATTGTGATATGTTAGAAAGAAAGGGAAGGGCCTGGAATTTTGTCTAAAGGAAAAATGTATTTTACCTTCGGAAAAAAACTCCATCAAATATTAGACACCTTTCCTTGAGGCTTCCATAACGCTGCAAAACATCGCCCACTGCTTGGGCATGTGCTCCACAATTACAGAGTATCAAGCTGTATGCTTCTGTCCGTATGTTGTCTGTCAGTATCATCTCCCTCGGTTCCCCTTTGATGCTGCACTAAAGTCCATGGAATTTCGTTTCCCTAATAGTTTCATTTTATGTTGCATGCTACATTCGAGCGTCTGGTCTGTCTCTCTGGCTGGCTGTGTGGCATTCTCATAACTATTTAAATGTAGGGTTTATGTCGTCGCGAGGTGTTGTGCCACAGACTTGTTTAACCCCTAAAATACAGAGCGCGCAGAGCTTAGGGGAAGTTTTCGGGGGCGTTTCGTGGTAGTGTTTAGTGGGAAAGTTTATTTAGTCGCTGGCTGTCAAGGACATGACAATTTGGGACTGTAAATCCCTTAAGTGAGTGAAAAGTTGCGAAGAATAAAATGTATTTTCATTGGAAATATACTCCAGATTGATGGATAGCTGCGTTTAAGGAAGGATCTTTAATGTATTCTACACCAAAAACTCCTTTAAAATTCAAACCCTTCAAATCCAATTTTCGCCACTAATTTCACCGTAAAATCTGCCCCATTGAATCTCTTCCAAAAAATCGCAATTAAACTCATTATATCTCTGGGGGAATGAATGATAATCCTGATTATCCTTTGAGCAGAAAAGCTGCCAAATGCACAAAGCACGAAGCAATGGTGGAAGGGGGTAAAAATGTGGGAAAATGATGCCAATATTTCGGCATTTGTCTAAGCAGTTTATCATTTTCCGGGCAACTGAAAAACAACAACACAATCGGAATGGAGATGGAGATGGCAATGGAAGTGGGATTGGAAATGGGATTGGAAATGGGATTGGGATTGGGAGGCAGGACACTGAAACGATAATGAAAAAGTGGCAAAATACACAGGAAAATTGAAGCCAAGCCAAAAGTTTGGCACTAAATTCACAAATTGCTCAAGTTTTAAAGTTTTACGAGGGGTGGGGTGGGGAGTGAGGAAAACTATTCAGAAACAGAGATTTGCCATCATCCCATAGGCAGTGGTGAGAGAGGAGGAGGAGCAGCAGCAGCAGCAGGAGGAGGAGAAGATCCTGGAGGATGGAGTATTGTGGGAATGCAGATTTTTGGGGGAATAGTTTTCGGTATTTGGTTTTGTAGTTGGTGTTGCCTTCATTTAACTTCCTGTTGAAGGTTGTTGTGTGTGTGTGTGTGTCTGTTCGTTGTTGTTTCTGTTGCATGTTGCATGTTTGAGAGTTGCAGCTTAGTTGAGTTATTAAAAAGCAATTTGTGGCCGTCGTGGCTTTGGGATGTGTGTGTGGGATGTGGCAGCAGATGGAGCTAGTGGCAGCCTGCAAAGTTAAGTTGTTAGCATTCTAGACACACAGACGGACGGATGGACGGAAGGGCATCAATGGGTTAAGTAAGCAGCTCGCAAAACAAAAATATTGAGAGCCAATCAATCGACAGGAGTTAAGGAATGGGGATAAGAAAAGTTTACAAAGTAGCTTAGGAATTGGGTCTCGGGATTTTCGGTTATGTGATCCCCATGGGAAAATCCATGGGAGATTTGCCATGTGAAGTGTTAGCCAAGACGATTTTATATTTAAAATTAATTCAATCATTTTCAATTGTATTTTCATACTTTTCTTCTGGAAAAATCCTTTGAAAATGTATATTTTAAGATTTATATTTCAAATTAAATTCAGCTAGAAGATCTTTAATCTCCCTCTTTATTTCGATTTCAGAGAAAGAATATGCTGAAAGAAATATGTCCATGGACCGAAAGTCTACAAATAAAAGCTTTAAAGAGATAATAGAAATGAAAAGAAAGGTAATTGTCTCGTAATATTATATACTCTAAAATAATAATGAAAATCTGCGAAATGAGAGATCCCTAAAACTTTCAATAACTATATAATATATTTCCACTACCATTCCTACACTCATTAGCCACTCATTTATTATTCACTTCATTATCATTTATTGCCTCACATTTCGAACTATAGAATGTTGTGCTCCAAAATATTCTGGTGAAAAATATGAACTTTTTTTCTTGCCCTTAAACTTTCTTTGCTTTATGCGAAAAGAATCCTCTTTGGGGAAAAGTTCATTTGCTGAGCGCACAAAAGTGTGCTATAAATTTCCAGCAGCCACTAAAAATAGAAGTCATTTTGCTCTCTCTACCCAGAAGAGAAGTTCTAACAGGAAAAAAAACCAAACTAGAAAATCGTTAAACCACGAGAGAAAAAAAAAGAACTAAGAAGAAAAATTGCATGCAAATAAAGCGAAAATCATTATCTGCACATGAAAATCTGGTTAACTTCGTTTAGGAGAAAGCAAAGCGCTAGAGCAGGAGAGAAAGAGAAAGCGGCGCAAGGTGTGAGAAGGAGAGGAGCAAAAGTTCTCTAGCAGGTAAAATGCAAACATTTTTCAAAATGCAGTCAAAAAGCCAACAAAACAAACACACACAAGCCACAGAGGGATAGAGAGAGAGAGAGAGTGGGATAGAGAGTGAGCGAGAGTGGGAGAGGAAAATGCAAATTCTTTTGCCTCGGAAAAGTGCTTCCCCCAGTAGTGGATAGGGGTATGGGTGAAGCGAGAAGTAGGTGCCAACAAGTTCTGCAGTCGCGCTAAAAAGTTGTTGAAAGGTGCGCGCCAACCCCATCCCACCCGCAACTTTCAAGCAGATGAAAATGTGGGAAAAATGGGGTGGAAAACTGGGTTAGGGGAGTCTCATATATTATGTTAGTCGAGGCAGGCAGGCAGCTGTGGCACCCAGAAAAAAAAAACAACAGAAGAAGGCGTCACGCGGCAAGGGCTGCTCTCTGGCTGCTCTCTGTGGTTGTGGCTGCCACTTGCATTAAATAACGGAAATGAAAACAAAAGACTTCAACTTCCGGGCCAAACGATAGACAAGAGGTGGGGTGTGAACAAGAGGGAGGGGAGGGAGCGAAAAAGTCGCCGAATTGCACTTGGAGTGAAAGTAGAAAGTGGCAATGTGGCATTGTGGCTTTTGTTATTTGCTGCCTCTCCACCCCAGCCCCCGCTACCCGCTTGCCGCTCGCTTTGATTGCATTGCCTGCTGCCGCCAGGTGCAAGTTGCTTCCAGTGCTGCAAGTGGGATGTGGCGCCTCCCCAAGTGGTACGTACTCGTATTCCCCCATGTGGCATAAATAATTTGCACTCAACGGTAAAACAAAACGCGAAGGCACTTGTAGCGCCTTCTCTTGAGAGAGGGAGAGGGATGCACGGGGTCCTCTTTTTGCTTGTGGAGGAACGTGCCACATTGCTGTAGTTTTTTTTGGACAATTGATTGCATTTGTTGCAAGCAAGCAAACGAGTGTTGCTTCAAGTGCAAGGACACGCTGCCACAGAAATGGGCTTTATGAATGGGAAATAAAGTGGATGGGACCTGGAAGATGCCCTGTAAAGGAATTTAAGTAGATTTCTTCCTTCCTTACACTTTCTTCTACAGGGTACTCCCGTGTACGACTCTTCTGCTGCTGCCCCTGCTCCTGCTTTTGCCTACCACTCTGCCACTCTCTCTTTCTCTTTTTGATAGTTTTATGTTCTGTTAAGGAGAGAAAAAGCAGAAAAACTGCTAAATAATGTACTCCCTCAGAAGAGGGGAGCCTCCAACGAGGCTACGAAGGCGAGCAGCTGCTGCCCCAGAATGTGTGGCATGAATAAGTGGCAGGGGTACACGCCTGATAACAGCTGGAATTTATAGGCAATTGAGGGGCAGCCACAGGATGCTGCCGGGATGCTAATAGAATTGCAGCAGCACAAAAGCACAACAAAAAGGATTAAAGTCAGACGAGGCGAAGCCACAAGGAAAAACCACAAAGAATCCAAAAGGAAAATGAAGTTCAAGAACATCTAGTTGGCTGAGGCGGCAGCAGCGGGAGTGGTAGAAGCTTTCAGCATTTGAATTTGTATTTATGGATGACATTAAATTGCCGCCAAAAAAAACAGTGGGAAAACTAGAGGAAAAACTAAGCGAAAAGGCAACGGCTAAGGCCGCAACAGGAGGGGTGGGGAACGCGGGGATGTCCCGTAACGAGGCCAAAAAAGATAAATAGGAAAACAAAGAAAAACCACTCACAGCAGCGTAAATTGAAGATCCGAACAAAAAGGGGAAAAAGGGGATGGGGAAAACTTTTTTCGCCAGGCGGTCATCGGCGGAGACCACCGCCAGACGAAGAAGGAAGGACACTTAGCACACAGAAATTCTTTTGCTTTTCTCTCATTTTTTGTTGCGCGACTTTTCTTTCGTTTTTCATGTTTACTATTTTATTGTGGCTACCGCGCAGCCCAAAAGGAGAGTTTTCCTGGGAGGAAAAGCCAGGCAGCAATGTGGCAGGAGCGGGGAAAACTTAGCGTTAAATTACTGTGAATCCTCGGGGGCATAAAACCGGGAAATGGAAATTTATGTCCCAATTGCATTTTCGGGTTTTCCTTAGCTCCTCCTCTCTCGCTCTCTCTCCGTCTCTCTTTGAAAAATTCTACTGCAAAGAAAGTTTGCTCAGGCAGATTATTGGTTTTCCTCGAGAGTTCAACCTTCCTTGGGGGCTTTTCCCTACTGGTTTGCCCCGCTTTAAAGTCCGCTTTCCCGTTCCCATAATTATATTAAATTTGTGGCACATTTCCTGTTCCTGTTTCTGTTCCCCTCGTGCTGTCCTTCGATGAAAAATTAACATAAATACACAAGGAAAATGCCTGTGAAACACTTAACTTTCCCAATGATTTCCCAGTGCCACAGTATGGTAGGAGGGGACATTCGGGGTGGCCACTCATTAAAAGGTAATTTGATATTTTATTGACTCTCCACCACACAGCAGGGAGAGGGAGAGTCC
The DNA here is from genome assembly GCA_035043285.1 of Drosophila subsilvestris. Classification (NCBI taxonomy): domain Eukaryota; kingdom Metazoa; phylum Arthropoda; class Insecta; order Diptera; family Drosophilidae; genus Drosophila; species Drosophila subsilvestris. The sequence continues at coordinate 6,543,962 of JAWNNB010001719.1, read as the reverse complement.
TTTTAATAGAAAAACACTTTAATAGAAAAAACAAAATATTTTACCCCAGAGTCATTTATTATTTTCCCGCATGGCAGACACCGCGCCTAAGCTTTGGCGGATACTTGACAGCCAGGAAAGTCCTTGACATCGCGGATTATAAGCATTTTAAAGCACGCTTCTTCGAGGCCTAAAGGCTGGTCATCGAAACGAAAGATCAAACGATAGAATCGAAAGTGGAATCTTTCTTCCAAATAGAAAGTAGAACAGAAATTGAGAAATTGATGATTGCCGCTGGGAAATCGACTGGGAAATTCTCCGATTCGGATTCTGATTAAAATATGTAAATTTCCCTCAAGGAAAGAGCTGGCCGAAAGATGGAAAAGCGATGGAAATGCAAGAGAAATTATGAGAAATGGAAACCAGGGGAAACGGGGAATTCTTTAAGTGGCATTCTCCACTCCCGTGGCTCCCCTCCTCCTCCCCTCCGATTGTCCATTTTGTCTCTGATTTCCCATCCGGCAATTGCTGTTCCTATCACTGGGATCCCATCTATGAGCAGTCCTCCCTGCCAGCTCCCCTTCTGATTGCCCGATGCCCGATTCCATGAGCGGATCAACGCAATGGCAAAACAAACTTATGTCTGCCCCCCGCCCCAGCCACCGACTACTCAAGGGGAGGAAAAAGTGCCGTAAACAGCATAAAAGACGTTGCTAACAAGAGTCTAAGCCGCTTGCAGGAGGCCACAAATGATTCCACGAGTGAGAAAGGGTGAGACAGAAGAGAAAGAAGAGAAAGGGAAGCCGCAATAAAAACCCCACTTGTGTGGGAGGTGTAGGGCAAGGGGGAATGGAAGGAGGAGGGGGAGGGAATCGGTTAGCGATTCCTGCGATTGAATTCAAATTCCGTCGATGAATCCACTTCAAAGTCAAGATGAAACCGAGACACGAGGACATGGCGGAGGAGTCCTTCCTCCTGGAAGGAGCAGCATCTTCGCTTTGGCTGCAGCTTCAAGTGGAATTCTCCTTCCTGCCGCATCTTCCATCCACATCGAAGTCCCAATCCTCATCCGCATCCTCCTTCCTTACTTCGTTCTTTCGTGTTTATCCTGTTGTATCCTCGTTTGCCGCGCGGCGCCACTCAAGTGGAGTTCTCAGCTTTCTCTTTTCTTTCTTTCCTTCCTCCCCCTTAGAGGGATGTGGTGTGGGGCAGGGGGCGTGCTTTGTTGTGGGGTTTAAATATTTTATTGATGTCATTTGGACAATCGACTCCTCGACTTTTCCCGAATGCTCACTTCACTGCCTTCTGCCTCTCCATACCCTCATCCCTGTATAATCCATCCCCCTCTTAAGTGTTGTCCTTCGATTGTTATCCTCCCATTCCACCATTGGATGGGGTTTTCCTTCTTTTTTTCTTTTGTGGCTTAAACGATGGAAATCAAATCAAATTTCATGTGCCTCATTTGTGGCAATTACTGGATGGTTGAGGGGAGTGGCCAATAGGCAAAGAATAACAGTCATTGTGGGGTTAACATTAACCCACAAGTTGACCACAAAACATGAAAAATATTTATCTCTCTTTCAATTTTCATAAAGTTATTTCTTCGATTTGCTTTCCTTTCCTTTGTGTTTGTTGTTTTTGTTGTTTGCCGATAAATTGAACAATTTTCCATTTATGTGCGGGAAATGCACTTACAACTTTTCCAACCCTGCTCTTTCCTGTCCCTTACTCTCTCTCTCTCTCTCTCTCTGCTGCAGGACCTTCTTTTGTGCGCTTCCTCCTTTAATAAACTCCTGTCTCTCCCTTTCCTTTTCCATGGATCTCTGATAAAAAGTATGTTCCACCAGTAAAAAGTTTTTCTCACACACACGTACACACATACAGATGTGTGTTCCTCCTTTATTATGTGCCCCAACTGGGTCATACCTCTCTGCTGCAAGGAGGCATGCACTCTTTTGTAAGAAAGGCCTAAAAGAATGCTAGCGGTGCAGCAGCTGCATCCATTTTGTGGCAGATTCCGAGGGTTTTCCTCTCCAAAACTTTTTCCACAACAATAGGAAGGCATCGCATAAAGAGAGCCCGCGGCGACCTCAATGGGTTAATCATGGGATGGGCAGGATTTTCCTAATGTTTTCCTTCGAGCATTTCCCAAATATTTTCAACGGAATGCCATTTACTTTGGGGCTCAATTTAGTTCTCCAACTATTTCCGTGGGACTCTCTCGTAGTTTTTCTTCAGCATTTTATGTGCTTGACTTTTTGTTAACTTTACATAAATTTGGTGACATTTTCCTTGCTAGTTTTCCCTGGCTTTCCCTGTGTGCATTGCGGAAATTGTTTTGAATACTTCATTTCAGCAGTTTTTCCCGAGGATTTATTTATCCTTCTTTTGCTTCATTTTTCTCTCGTTTTGTTTTTTTTGCTGGCGGAAACTTTCGTCCAAGCAGATTGCAGTTTTTTTTTGCAAAAAAAATAGCAAAAATAATTTCCCTTTTATGCAGATGAGTCTCCCAGTTTTTTTTTCTCCATTTTCTTAGTGTCCTTTTTTCTGTAGTAATGAAATTGACATCTTGTGTCGCTGTGTCGCGATTTCAAGCTGATTTCCGTTTTTGTTACGTTTCCGTTCTGGTTTCTTTCATTTTCATTTCATTCATTCCTTGTTTCCTCATCAAGTATTTTGGCCTCACCCCGTTCCACCCCGTACCCCCACCCACTTTTCCATGAAAACTTCTCTTAATATCCTCGTTGCTGTTGCTTTTCCTCTGGTAGTGTCTTTCAATTCAATTTCCGCATTCACTTCTGGCTTCTTGCGACCTCTGCTCCTTCTTCTTTCTCCTCCTTCTCTCTTGGAGTCATGCCACAGCTGAGTGCTGCATTATGGGGCATTTATACTTGTAGTAGCATCACAAATGCAACTTTGATTGAGGCATGGCACCCATCTTTTTTTTTTCGGTGGCATGATTAAATTTTGGTAGAGAGCTTTAAGGGGAGAGTGAGAAAGAGAGCATGAAAAGAGGATAACGATAGAAAGGTTATATTTCTCTATTGAAATCATAATTCAAATAATTTCTCTATACATCTAAAATATCTTTGTAAATATAGAGGTAATAATTTGGCAGCCTAGAGAGTTCTTGATTAAGAAATCCTTTAATTTTTCCCTCGAATCTACTGCTTATGTTGCCCCCGTTCATATATTTTTCCGTTCATGTAATCGCATTCACAGGAGACAATCATAAGCCCTCTCAATGCCTACTCCATTATCCTCGACTGATCATCCACTTCCTGTGCGGATGGGATGGAGATGATGCATCATTAACCATGGCAACACTGTCCAAGTAGCCGTATCCCATTGTCCCAGTGTGGGCTTTTTGCAATTGTTTGATTAAAAAGCATAATAAAATATGCAGCAGACCAAAGTTTTGTTGCGTTTCTGTTTGTGTCATTGAAAATCAAGTGACAAACCCCACACCCTCCTCTGACATTCACATAATAATTAAATTGAATATGGCAATTTTTATGCAATTTTTACTTGCTTTTTAATGGCTGTTATTGGTGTTGCTGGCTGCTACTGGACGGGGCATATAAAATGAATAAAATAAAATTGCATAACGAATAAAATGCGGTCGGGCGTGCAGTCAGTAGTAGCCACTTGCTAGATATCATTGTGTAATAAATAAGAGGAGTCGACATTTAGGATACCCTGGAGATTCATCGTTTTTGTGGTAAAATTCGACCTTGTGGCGATTTTTGGTCAAAATCTTTTGGTATCCGGAATGTTCCTATATATTTTTGGAAATTTTGCATTGCCGATTTGACTTGATTGATAACATTGGGATGAAAAAGGTATTTTCATTATCTGGCATTTTTTGGAATGTTGCAAACCTCATCTTAAACCATGATATCCTTTCTGCGCAAATGGCAGCAAAATAAAACAAAAAATTTCCTCTGGAAGCAGGTTAATTGTTTATTAATGTTTTGCCGAGTTTCGCTTTTTTTTTGTTTTGTTTAATTGTTAATATTAATGTTTGGCCGATTGTTTGCACCGGGGCGTTGTTTAATTTGGTTGCTAATTAAGCATTTAACACATCATTTTTACGGCATCCTCTGTCATGCCATTGCCATTACTTACCCAAACCCCAACACCAACACCAACCCTCTTCCTCCTCCAACCGGCTGTAGTACTATTCGATTTATTTGTGTGTCTTTTTTGGGATTTTTATTTAATTTAATGCCTCAGTTACAACTCATTTTATATGCTTAAATACATGTTACATATGTACGTAAGTGTAGGGGGTGGCCAGGGGCTGTATATATGTTGCTATATATATACGATTATATGTATTGTATGTTCTCTTCTGTCATCATTCGATTCCAAATATATTTTCTCATTATTCAACATTGTTTCATTTCATTGTTTGTTAATTTGTTAATGTAGTTATAAAGCAACACATTAGTATTCGTTTGTTATTACATTTTTAGCTTATATGTATGTTTAACATCGGGTTTAATCTTTACATTACATATTAAGCTTTAACTTACAAGCTACTTAAATTATTGTGTTTTTCTGTTTGTTTGGATGATGGAACAGACATTAATTCTGACTTCTGACTGGAAGAAGACTGGAAGGGTGTGGGTGTCTCTGTTGTAGAAAAAGAAATTCTAAATCTGAAAGGCAGTTTATCTAGCGAGCTTAAAGATCTCTTAATTTCAAATACTATTTCTCTTAGAAATTAAAAAAAAAGTATAGAAATGTTTTGGGTTGTTGGGAAGTTTTGAGATTTTTGCAACTTTCTTTTTTTTATAGTTTTCTTTTAGTTTGTGGGGACAATACAAAAATTGTCTACAAAAATTGTTTCGGTTATTTTCGGGTAATTTTTGTTTGGCATTTTATTTCAACGCTTTCTCCTATTCAAATTTCCACTTTAAAAATAATTCCAAAAAATCTAGCAGCTTTTTTTCCGTATTTAAACTACAAAATATATCTTAATAAATTATTCTGCATTTTATACTTAAACATATTCTATGCTCGATATGTGTGGTGTGTGGGTCTGTAAATCTATGTATATATATTTCATTTGCAATCCTTAAGGCATAAGTTATATATCTGTTGTATGTATATATTCATGAGTGTTTTTTCTTGTGTATTGATCAGCGTTTAACGCACAAATATATATATATGTATAGATAGATATATGATGTGATAGATACATAGATACGATCCGATAATCATGTGAAACGATTTCTCAGTTTTTAAGCACAGCATTGAAAGCAAAATGAAATTGCATTTATTTACCCTTTCTTTTTTTGGTTTTTTCGTTTTGGTTGTTCCCTATACATAGATTTATATATAGAGTAAATATATTTATATAGAATGTGATGTGATGGATATACATATGCATATAACAAGCTCTCTCTTTCTCTCTTTCTGACTGTTCTGAGGCCTGGATGTGTGTCTCATATATATGGGGGAAGGGCGGATCGTAATTAGGGTCTCGGTTCCACTAGTGGTTCTATGCGATTAAATATAGTATTTTTTTGTTTGTTTATATGCTAATATTACGTTGAAGCCTTAGATCTAGTCCCATACCATAGTTCATAGTATTACACTTACAGTAGAGCAACTAGAACCAACCGCTGATTGGCGCATTGTTAACAAGATTGTTATTGGGAGGAGGAGCATCCACGCAATGGCCTTGGAGGGATTTGCTCCCCTGTTGGCCTCTGCATCCTCTGGATCGTTTGTTTTGCCATTTCCATTGGCCGCCAATGGATTTTGTGTCTTATCTAGGAAGGATTTTTGTTCAGATAAACCGATTTCATTCAAGTTCGATTGATATCTCGTATCTGAATGATGTATGGTGGTGGTGGTGGAACATGGAATGAAATAGAAATCACACAAAGAACAAGCCAAAGGATAGCATGATATGATGGGGTTCTTTCCGGGGGTTTCTTTATCTGATCAAATAGATGATATGATACTTACTTTTATCTTGTCCATAAATGGAGCGTTGGCCATCTGATCCCCCATAGGCGTAATTGTTGCCATTGATGCCATTTTCTCGCTCCCAATGCGAATCGGTTGTACCCGATGAAACTGTCGTTGGTGGATAGGAGACTGGGAAAAGAGTGGAAAAAGGGTGATTTTTAATAGATGAAAGTATGAATTTGTTATTTACATTTTCTTTTATTTTCTCTATTTTTTTTAGTGTTTTTTTATTTATGGAGAACTTGGAGAAAAAAGATCATTGAACGATCAGGAAATTCTGTTAAAAATCAGGTAAGTAAATCCCAATTGTTATTCTTTCCCTTTCTTTCATTATATTTTTATTTTGTGTGAAATATCATTCAACAATCTGCCTTTCATTTCATTCACTGGCTTTCCATCAATCAATCGTTCATTTACTTTACATTTCCTCGCATCAACAATAAACAACGATACATCGGCATAGCCCCCAATCGAATGATATTCTATTTTTGTGGCAAAAAAATGAGACTTGTTTTCATAAAATTTACATTTTTCAATTTGGAATTTTCACCACGTTTCATGTATGCCATTTGTTGTTCTGTTTCCTTTTTTTTATTTCTTATTTATTTCAAGTTTTTTTGTGTTTTTTAAATATTTATTTTAAATTTTATTTGTGTCTCGTATTTTGTTTCCTTTTTCTTTATTTAAAAATTGTATTCACTCTCCTGTTTTTTGTTGTTGTTGCTGTCTGCTTTTATTGTTTTGTCTCTTTTGATTTTTGCATTTCATACGCTCCACTGGATTATGCAAAACGATAATTATTTTCCGTATTTCGTATTTCCATTTCCATAATAATGTGTAAAATACATACATATTTATGTACACGAGAGTATATTTTTATCCACACCCCCCCCCAAAAAACTGTCCTCCCTTCGTGTGTATCATTGCTTTTCACATTTCAATTTGTTGCAAATTATAATTCAAAATGCGAAATCACAGCTGCACTTTCCACTAAATTACCAAAAACTGTTTCCATATGAAAAATCGTTTTACCGGGGAGGATATTGCCGAAATTTAAAATTAATGAAAATATGTCAAATGTCAGATGGGGCAGTGAAAAGCCCCTTCTCTAATAGGTGACTTTTCTATGCATTGTTTGATGGATATTTTTGGTGAATGTAAAAGAAATTGGATGGAAACGAGGGGAAATCATAAATTTCTATAGATTCAGGCTGAGAGTTTCTTTCGCTGTGTGTTTTTTATCTTACACAAATGTTATCTTAAAGTTCCATATCCTTGGGTGGCTTCTACTTTGATTTCCAATCGAAATTTCACAATCGATAAGTTTAAATTTGTTGAGCTTCGAACGAACGAATCCATCACGTAATTTAACGTAAATACGTGATATTAACTTGCAACTTGAGGCAGGCGCCGCACTTGCAACGTATACACACATATATGTAGTTTAAAGTTGCCTCATGTGCAGGGACTGGTGTGCTCCTTCTTATCCTTTCGAGGCTAACCCCGAGAACCAGAGGAACAGCCTGGCCGAAAAAATTCCACACCTTCGGACCAAAGGACGTGACTTGATTTTTCACTGGCTTGATTATGGCGCTGCTCAACGAGGAGGCAACGAGAAGGCAACCCATACCCCTCTCCCTCTGGGGCAGGTTCATTCAAGTCAATTGCGATTCCATGCCGCAGGAGGGGTAGGGTAGCCATGTGCCCATGTGCCATGTGGCATGTCTGGGATGCCTTGATGGCAATTCGTGGTGAGGCAATTAAGTCACGGACGGACCTCCTCGGACTATCGTTCGAGATTTCTTTCTTTCTTTCTTTCATTCTTTTCCTTTTTTCTGCGTCTCATTCATTTGGCCTTTGTTTTCGGGGGTCTAAATGGCTTAGATTTGTCAATTTGTGTTAAGGCCAATGCGGCGGTAGTTTTTCAATGCCTGGGAGGACATTGAGAACTTAATTAGTTGGGATGTGAACTTAATACTGAAGAAAGTGTAGAACTTTAAGAGGAGAATTTCAGGCACTCAAACGTCAAGCACTCTTCCCCTGCAAATGCTCCGCCATTATCTTCGGATTTTCTATTAGTTTTTTGTGTGTGTTTCCTTCCATTAAAAATGCATTTGCGTGCAACTTTTGTCAGCAAACATTCTCCTTATGCCGATTCCTAATTGCATTTTGAAGTTCTCTCATGTCTCCGTCTCTCTGTCTCTCTCTTTCACTTACCATACAATCGGATAATGCCATCTGTTTCTCCTCTGGGATTCTTGGCCACACATTTGTAGATGCCATCATCGCCGCTGCTTACATTAATGATAGTTAGCTTCATGTGGGTCTTGTAGGCAGGCACGCCTACGCTTGATTCAACTCTGAAAATGGAAAAATAAAGGGTTTATTAATGAAGCTTTATGTTCTATAAAAGAGAGGAAGAAGTGTTGATTTTTGTAGAAGAAAATTGAGCAAAGGTACAGGGATCCTTGAATATCGGGAAATTCCCCCTTTGGCACTTTTAGATCATATAAATCTGAGTTAATCCCTTCCTAAGTTAATCTCTCGTGTAATTATACTTTAAAATACTTTTAAGGGATAAATTTGTCCTGCTTTTTGGAACTCACTTGTACTTGAGCGAATCGTGTATGATTGGTCCCTCGCCGCGTGTCCAATAATTGAGAGATGTGGGATGCGCCTCCGTAAAACACTCGATTGTGACATTGAAACCTTCTGGTGCGCCAACCAATTGATGGGGAATGAGCAGCATTGGGGGAACTACAGAGAAGGAAAAATAAAAGAAGAAAATGCATAATTAGAGATATTATTGATAGAGAAGATACCTTAAATCCATAGAAATTACTCTCTCACTTTAATTTCCCAACTGTCAAGAGCTTTTCCTTCCATACGAACCAAAATTTGTGGTCAAGTTTTTCTTTTAATTCATTTGCTAACTTTTCAAAGTTTTTCTTTTACTTTTCCCCGACATTTTTTCATATATTTTTCATTGCATATATTTCATCACAGAACATGGTATATCTAGATTTTCACACAGATGTTTTTTCTAGTGTTTTTTTTATGCCAGATTTTTATTCAAATTTCAGAAATTTTTATTTTTTTTTTGCTGATTTTCATTTAAATTTTATGAAAAAGTCTCAGAAAAAAAGAGAGAGAGCGAGAAAGTGCTTGGGAATAAAAACTATCCCATGAATAGCATTATTCGGAATACGAATATGAAGCTTTCTTATCTTGCAGATACTTATTCTGCCCTGCCTGCACCTTTTGTATCTTTGTATCTATAGAAATGCAACCTTTGGTTTTGAGCAGACGAAAAACCACACTTCACGCGCATTCGGCGCACATTTTTAATTAAGATATTAAATGGGAAAAATGGCGAAAAAAAAACCTTGGGGAAAATGTCACGAAAAGTGGGGACTAATGAACACTCGAGCATTACGGTTTTTCTTTCAGAATTATTGTCAGTGTTCGTTCGAAGGAGGAGGCAGCATCAGAAGAATCTTCATCATCATTAAGTGCCACAATGGAGGTCCTTTCTCCTGCTCTCGCTCTCTCTCTCTCGTATTTTTTGTACCTCTGCAGCAGCAGCAGCTTTTACCTTTTGTGGATTTATGTTCACCACGAGATGGCAATTAAGCTGAAGGCTAACACAAAAAAATTGTGGCATAAAAAGGTGTGAGAGGGGTGGCACCAGCAGACCTTCTGTTTGTACCACCAATTGAATTTTTAATCAGCTTTCGGACACAAATTAGCGTCAGTTTGCTGCAGGTTCTGTTTCTCTGCTCTGAAAAGTACCTGCCCGGAGGCGGCTCGGCTCCTCTTTTGTATTTTTGATGAGGCATGAACTCCCGCCCTCCTTTAGGGGTTGTGGGGCATAATCCTTTTAATAAAAATACAGCTTAAGTGTGATGAAATGAGCAGCTTAATTAAGTTGTCAATGGGTTTGGGTCAACTGTCCACTGTGTCCAAGTGTGGGAGCTGAAAAAAGGAGTGGAAAAACCGCAAACTTTTCTCCTGCGATGATATTTTGATTGGCTGATTTCTTTGAGGATAATATTTTGTTCCTTTTTGGAAACAGATTTTCCCCCAACAATTTGTTAAAACAACTTCTGTGTGACAGCTTGCATACGATGTCCTTTAGTGTCCTGGAAACACACAAACACACACACACACATAGAGTCGTAGACGCATACGTTTACGTTTTATTTTTGTGGCGTGCGTTGCTTAACAAGCAGGAAGCAACAAATTCAGTTTCTGTTTCCGTAGTTTTGTTTCTTTCTTCCTTTCTACATATATGTATATATCCTCGTATTTCTGACTGCATACTGATTTGTTGCCTCTTTGTGCAACCGAATGGCACAACACAGAAACACACAGAGAAAAGTTCCCTCAAGAAAATCAAGGCGAACAAAAAAAGGCAAAGGCAACATGTGCTACAAACGACCCTTAACCTGGCGCCACTTGTACCAGAGAATCGTCCTGCAACGGCAAACGGAATGTATGAGAAAAAGAGCAAGAAATGTGAGGATCTAAGGGTTGATATTGCGACTAAAAGGTACCCCGTACTTAAAGAAATTTCTAAAGAATAATATGCAAGGAGTGAAAAGTTCAAGTATTGCTATGGAAAGACATTTGTATTTTAATATGCACTTGAAGGAGTGAAGTGTCTCCAGAATCTGCACACATTTTGAGCTGTGAAATTATTTTGACTGTCACAAACCTTTCGAGAATATATTATACCCTCCCTCGTCCGTTATAAATGCAGGGTACATGTCTCAGAGTATTGTAATTTCGTATGCAATGCAGAGATATTTTATATTTATATTGATATAATTTCTGTTGATTTCTCTACCACCCCCTCCCCCGCCATCGACTATGACTTTTGCAGACCGAAAGCAGAGAGCGAAGAGAGAGAGAGAGAGCTTAAGCGAGAGCTCAAGTGGTAGAAATCACCTTGAAGTTCTCTTATCGTCGTTTTCCTTATTTTCCCTCAGTTTCCATTCATTTTAATTGCCCTTACAAAAGGAGATTCCCCTCGGAAGGAGCGCCGCCTGCTCAAGTGGTTTTTCCCCCTCGGGCAGGACAAACATTTGTCCCGGGATAACAGCTTCTTTACCACTCTCCGACTGCGACTCCGACTCCGAGTCTGACTCCTTTAGTCGACTTTTCTTTCGTTTCGTTACGTTTCCGGGCACTGATTTAAATTACAATTGAGTGGCGACAATATTGGTGAAAAGCGGAGGAGAGAGAGAGAGTACCAGCTCTGGAGAAAGGAGCAGAAAGAAAGGACGCTCGCCAAGCAGCTGCTAAGTGCCACAGAGCCAAAGTCGACGGGTGGGCGAGGGCGTCCAACAAGGACTTGAGTCAACAATAATTTAGTCCCTCCTTCAAGCGATGGGAGAAGGTGCACTGGACACTGGACACTGGACACTGAGTGACATTTTTTCTCTATAGAAAATTACTGAGAAAAAACTCTGCGGAAAAGCTGTAGAGCAGAAGAAAAAAAAGAGGTGAACTGTCGAGTGTAAACAACTTGAAAATTAGCCGTTAATGAAGACTCGTTAAGGGGTTCGGGAATCAACGGAGAGATTTGCAGGGAGGATTACTTTTTTTTATACTGTTGCAAGTGGCAACGGGGGAACGGTGTGGGCCATTGATTGGGGCACAATGCCATGGAGGGACAATATTTGTGAAATTAGTGTGAGAGTTTTGTGTAAATGGGAAATGACGATGGCATTGACTTGATTGCCGGACAAGAGAGAATGGCAGGATAATGGCAGGCGATGGCGTCTATCCTTAGAGGACAATCGTCTAGAGAAAATAAAAGGCTTTCAACGGATATGAAAAAGGTATAGGAAAGGGAAAATTACGAACACTAAGTGTGGGCCTTAAGTTTATCTTTGGTTTTTGTTTTGTTGAGAGGATTTGCTTTTATGCTAATAATTTCTATGATTTCTATCAATGATGTCTTACTAGGAGTTTCCCTCTTTAAAGAAGCCTTCCCTTCCATTCCATCAACCCTTTTCCCTCCATTTCGCCCCACACAAACTCTGTAGAGGGGCTTTTCTTTTGCCTGCAATCAAGGTATTTTCGACTTTTCTTCTATTGGTTTTTTTTGTGTTTGTGTGTTTGCCACTGACCGCTGCTGTGGCGCTGCTGTGCACACACGTGTAATTTGTATTGCACTTTTTGTAAGGAGAGAAACGAGGACTCTCCCTCGCCCACTCCTTTGTTGGCGGATTTTGCCCGTTCGAATGTCAGTAGCGAAAACACACACAGAAAAATAGATTTATGCTTGCGGCATTTTTAAGTGACAGCAAACGAGGAAATTTCTGTGACGACTGGGACATGGCTGGTGCCCCCACTGCATCCGCCTTGCATCCTCGTAGGGGCGCGGCATGACAGGAGCTTGACAACACATGTGATGTGGCTGTCTGTCGCCTGTAATAAATCTTAAAAAACTGCACAACAGCCAACGAACGCGGTGATTTGATTCCATCATTTCATGTAGTTTTTTTCTTCTTGTTTTTTCTTGCTTCCTGCAGCTGTTTCTCGTTCTCGTTTTGTGTGCTGAGGGCTTAAGCCTCAAATAAAGCTACAAGTGTGTGTTTCAAATTGCAAAAATTTACAGAAAAAATGCTGCACAGTGGAGATTGTTGTAGACCCAAAGAGAGTCATAGGAAATCATAGAAAATGGAGCAGAAATATCAGAAAAAGCAGAGGATGTTCTTTTTCTTTTAAATATCAGAATATTCCGCAGATTCTCCTTCAAGTTTTACTAAACTTTTCTCCAACTTTGTTCCACTGTTACGCGGACAACCTTTCCCCAGATTCTCGACTTTAATCCGCTGATCCGTCAAATGGAAATATGAGTTGCAACAGACAACAAAAATAAAGGAAACGAATTTTAACAGCTAAACAAGTCTTTTGGTCAGGAAAATAAATTGAAAACTGGATGGAAAATGAAAGGAACATCTAAAAATAATGAAAGATAACTCAAGTTTATGTTCAGACAACTTTCAGGGACTCGGTACACTCCATCGAATGGTAAACCCAAGGAATTGTGGGTGGGGGTATGAAAATATGACAGAGATTACTAGGAGCAGTCGCTTTATCATTTGGCTATGACAAGGAAGCTCCATTAAAGAAGAATACTTACAGTCGACACTGACTTTGATGCGCTTGGAAACCGTTGGGGGCACGCCATTCGAGGCGATGCACAGGTAGGCACCCATATCCAATCGGGAGATGCGAGTTATCTCCAATGTATCGCCCTCCCATTCGTTGACTGAAGAGAGATAGAGAGAGAGAGAGAGAGAAAAATTGAGGACAGTGTTAAATGATTGATGCAGTGCATCCCCCTCCCCGTACCCATTTCCATTCCCCTCCTCCATGTTGTGGACAGTTTGCACTTACCTATGTGATTCTTATTGATGGCTATGCGGGAGTTATCATCACGTTTCCATTTGATAATGGGTCTCGGGCTACCACTCGCTCGACACCTCAGCGAAATGTTGGCACCCTCGCGGACAATTACATCGCTGGAGCTCAGCGAGTCATCAATGTTGGGCGGAACTGCAGATAGAGAGATAGAGAGAAAGAGAGTGAGAGATTTGTATTACTAAATTGCAATAATATTTTTTAATGTTTAACTTTGGCCTCATATTTATTCTTGATAAATATTTATATTTTGCTTAACTATTTTTTGTAGGGTTTTTACACATTAAATTGTTCTTAAAATAAAGCCCTAAAAACATTTTTATCATTATTATGATTAGAATAAGACCTTAAATTAGCAGAGCAATTTATTGGAAAAATTATACACTTTATTTATAATCTCTAGCTGGTCTGTCTCTTTGCTAGAACTAGAACTATTTCAAAGGGTATCTGCAGCTTCGGCTATTAAAGTGACCCGTTCTTTCATATTTGCTTTTATTTAGGTATATTTTTATGGTCGCTGTTTTTCAGTGCTAGGTGCTAACACAATTAGTTAGCGAAATCATCCGCATTCAGCCATCAATTTAATTGCAAATTTCATTAGCAAAACATTTGAAGGAAATATTTTATTTTTCAAGGCTAGTTTTATTTAGTGGAAAATTGCCTTGTTTTCTTTTGTAAGTGTTTCTTAATTTCTCTTATTGGCTGCCATATAATTTCGCCTTTGTTTTTTGTGTACATTTTATTTTTTTTAATTAAAAGCCGGCATTCGCGCATTTCCCTTCCACAAATATCGCATGCATTTTTAATAATTTGTTTGTTGTTTGCAAAAGGCAGGGAAAATAATTTCGCCTGTGCAAAGGATTCTGGATTCACAGGATTCACTGAACTGTGCTCCACATTTTCGGGTGCCTGCCCCGTGCTCTCGGGTCTCGTTCTGGGCTCTGGGCACCGGACCCTGGACTCTCTCGTTTGGCTTTCTCCTGTTTTCGATTTTGTTTTCTGTGTTGTTTCTCCCTGTGCTTTAAGGCACATAAATTATTTTTTAATTCACCGCGTATTTGCACAGGATTTTCCGGTGCGATTTTCACTTGCCCTTTGGCCAACACTGGCCCCTCTGGGGAGGAACGCTCTTCGTTGATTAGATTTTCGCATAAGTTTTCCACTTCCACTTACCCACAACATTTAGGTAGCCAAACTGCGTTTTGGCCGTCACCGTATTGATCTGGCACATGTAGCGCCCTTTGTCCTCCTCGTGGACATTGTTGATGTGCAGATACCACGTGCGATGCCTGTCGTGCTTGTCGTGCGTGACACTGATCCGTGGATTCCTAGTGATCACGTGATTGTGAACGGTAAGGATGGCACTCTGCTCAAAGTGCATCCATGCTACCTAGAAAAGGGAAGGAATATTAATCGATTAAAATTCTTTATTCTAATAAAATTGAATTGAAATCCCAGCCACACATTTCTTTGCATATTTTGCCACCATTAAGTGACCTCTAATCCCACATATTAACACTTGAAATAGAAGCTAAAACTATTTAATAACATGCCCCCAATGGCATTTGCTGTCCATTTTACCACTAAACTTCGCACAGTATTCCCCCATACATACATATGCACATATAAAGTAGTTTAAGGACTACATATCCTCAGCAATTTTCACAGCATCAGCATTCAGCAGTCAGTAAAAGCAAAGCGAAAAAAAAAATGGAAAAACGCTTTGGAAAAGGCAGAAAGCGGAAGCGAGAAAATTGCATCATAGTGTCGCATATAAAAATAAATGCAAAACCGGTTACAGGATCCTGTGCATCCTGTGGGTGTGTGTGTGTTTGTGTGTGTGTGTGTGTCTGGTGATAGCTCGTATGAATTACATGCATCTACTCGCAGCAGAAGGAGTACTGAGGCGTGTGTGGCAAGGAGTGCAACCTTACTTACAGGACACCCTGCCACATGGCACTGCCACTGCCACTGCGTTCTGCCACTGGTATTGCTACTTAAACATGCCATCAGACTCTAAGGCTAAACCAAGAGAGAGAATGTGAGCTGGGCTTCGTTCCTACACTTTTCCTTTTGGCATTTTCCCCAGTAGTTTTTCCTCATGCATTGCACGTTCCTGTATGTAGGTTTTTCGCTGTGTCTTGCCCTCTCTCTCTCTCCCATTTACACCTCAATTTGATTCCATTTCCTCCTGCGTTCAGCCGAGACTATTGAATGGGTTTGCCGGGTATTTTTTTCTAGGTTGCTTGCTAACAAGCCGCTTTCGCCCAGTGGATGATGATGCGATAGGTACTTGAGCTGCAGCTTTGAATTTCAGTGTGAAGTGTCCTCTAATGATGCCCCCAGCTAGACAGTCCTGTGTGCCAAGGATCACTCTCTCTCTCTCTCTCTCTCTTTTTAAAGTTGGTAATTTGATGGGTCGCCTACTCGTATCATCGTGTTTGAATGTCCATTGAGGGATAATTAATTAGTTGACTTTTCCTTCTCGTCTTATCATCGGTTCCACGCGCTGTTACTCGCGCCTCATTTGCTATGCATTCCATTCCGCAATCCTTCTCTCTTCTCTCTCTCTCACCCCTCTTAATCTCTCGTTTGAACACCGTTTTTATGCCAAGTAATCAAATCATTAGCACTCATTACAAGCTCCTTAATTAATAAATCATTTCACGTTCTTTTCATACTTTCCCTTCTCCCCCGCCTCCTTTCTCTGCATCCGTTTCTTTCTGCCCTTTACTCTCCCTTCTATTTGGTTCTATTTTTGTGCTAATGATGCATAAAAACTATGCAGCGAGACGCAATGTCAGCACTTTTCAGGGTCCCTTCTCTCTCTCTCTCTCTCGCTGTGTGCATTCAAGGGTATTATTTTCAATAGATAACTGAATAAAGGACGAATTTTTATTATTTTTATTTGCGCCAATTTGCGATTTGAGGCGAAAGATTAAATTGAAAAGAGAGCCAGAACTTTTGGTGCTAATAAAACGTATGGAAAATATGGATATAAAATTCTTTCAAATAAATTTTTCACAATTTATGATATTTTTTATATTTTCCTATAAGAATTATTGAATGCAGAAAAGCTATCATCGTATTTTTACTCATCCAGCTAAAAATCTGCCAACTTCTAGCAACCTGCGATAAGAGCTTTTCCCTTCTGCTATTCAGCTGTAAAAAGTCTTACCTTATATGATCCCAGATTCTTAACGGAACATCCGAGTTTAACATTACGTCCAGCAGGTACAGTTACATTTTCGATGTATTCAGTAAATTCGGGTTCTTCGACAACAGCTGCAAAATATAAATATAAATGAATAAATATAAATACATACATATACAGAGACAGAGAGAATGCGAATTAATTTAGTGCATAAAATATTTATTCAATTTTTATTTGATATTTCATATTTGACTGTTATTCTTTCGGGGGTGTTCGGTTCGGTTCGGTGCTGGGTTCCTATGTCAATATGTCATGCATTTGGATTGCATTTTGTATTTTGCATAATCAAATAAACCATAAAAATCAATTATGCGCACAAAATTAATTGTAAAAATGTTTTGTGGAACCCATCGCCAATAGCGTTTTGCACGAGGGGGGGTCTCCATTGGGTTGGCAAAAATTCCTATGGCGGGGTAGTGGAAAATAATTATTTCATTGATTTCTGCATGGAATCATTATTGCCTGCTGCTGTTCAGGCATTTGCCTGGGGGGGGGGGGGGCAAGGATTGCCAATGGGTAGGATTTGGACTGAAGGATACCTTTTAATTGGAAAAGAATCACATGTGAATTTTTTAATATAGATAAATTCCATGATATTAAAAACAAAACCAAAGATAATTTCTCTGGCTAATATAGTTTCAATATTGTTACCCTGACTACAATATACTCTTTGTTCTTTTTGAATACCCTGTAATAACGATAGAAAATGTGTATAAATATAATTAAACACATGTTCGCGCACACACCACGACCCCCTCTCGTTATTTCGCTTGAAACATCAACAAGTTGAACGTTTTTTGTTTTACTGCCCCATTTTGCTCACTCCTGCAGGCAGCTTGCAGCAGCAGCAGCTGCTGCACGTTGCATGCTGCATTCATTAAAGTTTTAATGACTGTAGAATTTGAGTGGGGGAAATTCTCTTTAGCATATTCTAGATAGGCGACTTGGCCTAAATCATTTAGATGCTAATTTGTTTGTAAGTTAATCAAATATTGAATATAGAATTTCAATTTTTGTTGACTTTGCGCATTCGATAGGCAAACGGAGCAAATGATTTGAATTTGGTCATTCAATTAACCTGTTATTCTGTTTGCAACAGCAATTATTTAGCATTCATTCCTTGCTCCACCTCCTGGCAAAAGGCAATGGCTATGTGCATAATAAATGCATCGAATTTCAATGGAAATGTTTGGAAATTAATCGTAGAAAGATGCTCAAAGAATGCGAGTTTCTAATGTGTGATAAATTGATAAATTAAATGTTGAATTGCTTATTTTGTAAATCAAAGAAAATAATATTTAATTAGAGGATTATTTTCGGTAAATATTTGACCTATAAAATTCTTTTAAAATGTACCATCTTAGGCAATTTTTTTTAACCATAAGTATTATAGTTTTAATACTCAATTTAAACCATTAAAAATCCTTTAAAATTATGTGTAATTTTCGAAATCTCTTGCTATTTATTATGCTCTTTCTGTTTGATATTTGCACTTTGTTGAAAATGTGAAAATTCGGTGGAAAAGCCCAACATTTTAATTGCAATTTATGATTATGTGCATTCGTTCTACATACGAGTATATTTCATATTTTCACAGACGACGACAAACGATAGAGAAACAAACGATAGAGAGAGAGGCCTCTTCAGTTTACAGTTTCCATCCATTGCTTTGGCTTAATTATCTATTTATGATGTCCGCTGGCGTCTGCCTGCCAGCTTCATATGTGTATATATAGAGGGTGAGTACATATATATTTATATATACACTATATACACATAAACGATACACGATATAGAGTTACACATTTATTGCAAGTGGAATTGGCACTACTGGGTAGGAGGAGGGAAATGTGTGTGTGCGTCACAAGTCAATAGAAATTTGACAGTTGACTCTCGAATGAAATAGGTTGGCCACAGGTTATGCAAATACCCTTTAAATAGAGGGGTTTACTGGTTATAAGAAGAAACATTCGACAGAACCTTTTTTAATGAAGAATTTACCATTGGAAGTATATGAAAATGAGGTTCCTAGGGTATCCACTCAGTCGATCATCGTTGCAACATCACCATTTGTGTCACATTTGACCATGCCCCCTAGTGCCTAACAAGCTCCAGCAACTAATTAACGATACAATAACACAAAATGTTGCATAAATTAGTCAAAGCCTCCACAGAGAGAAAAGCCCAGCCAGCCATCGTGAGGCCATCCATCGGTGCCGACTCTTACTAGAAAATTGACACCCATAAAAAATGTGTGGATGCAACGAGCAAACACTGTTGCAAGTCAAGCGTGCAACGTTTACGCAGTGGGCGTAGGGGGCAAAATTCTCTGCATAATCATGGGATTTCATCCAGCTGCAATTTTCGCGCCAGAGCGCGTGTCTGCATATAAATTTTCCGAGACGAGGCGGCGGCCACGCCCTCAAAAAGCGACATCCCAACAAAAACAAAAACAAAACGAATGCAAAAGTTTCGAGGGATAGGAAAGGGCGAGAGAGAGAGAGAGAGAGATGACAGTTTGTCCTAGGGAAAGACAACGAATTGGAAATACTCTATAGATTATTTAGATTAGAAGTGTAGGTGTGAAATGGGAGATATTTTACAAGAGATTTCGGAAGAGATTTTCCATGGACTGCAGATTTGTATGTGGTTTATATTTAACTGAAGTTTAAGGAAGATTAAAGAATAGTTTGGAGTAAAATACAGAGTTGCATCTACTCCTAATCATTCAGTAAAACTTTTGAAAAACTCTCTAGTATTACCTTTAATTACATTGTTGATTTTCTGCCTACTAAATGTATCAAATTTGTTAGCTATAAACCCTATTTGTGGGTGGCATAGTGAATGCATTCAGACGACTTTTTACGGTTATGGAAAATGTTGGGGCTATGATATTGGTCATTGGCTGTAGGGAACATAAATGATCCAATATCAAAAGTGAAACTTTTCTTTTCCAAGTGTGTCTAAACCTTCGACTTTCAGGGCTCACAAATCTCTTTCTCCTCTTGGTTTTGTTGCTGCGGCGGCTACTGTTGCACCTGAGAACAATGACAGCCGGCATTTGTGGGGGGGAGAATGTGGCATTCAGTAGCAGTTGTTGGGGAGTGTGGAGGATAGGGATATAACATCCCAAAAAAAAAGAGAGCAACACTTAACCCCCTGAAGGCGTATTTCTTTTTTGTCACATATCTGTGCAGCAGCAGCTGCTCCTCCTGCTGCCTGCCTTTCATTTTTGACATAAAGCCGTGTATCACTTATGACCCGAGGCGCCTCTCTATTGTATCTCTCTGTCTCTCTCATTCTCTGCCGGAACGGCGGATCCCTTCTATTTGGCGCCGTTCCCCTTGTCTTTTCCCCCTCTATTTGTCTGTGTAAATATGACGAGAGATACGAGATATATCCGCGTGTTATTGATGCCATCATCATGATGTCAGGAGCAGCAGCAGCATCGAGAGAGTCAGAGAGCAACAGCCACGGGGCAGGCCACACTCGCCGCGGATAAAGATACGGCTAATGTAAGAGTGCAATATTTACACTGTGCTACAGAGTTTTGAAGTGCAGAAATTACATTTTTTGAATATAGGGAAATGTTGGGGATATCTCCTGTTTACTTCCCTCCAGTTTACTGAGATAAAAACCATAGCGTCATATTCTCATAAGAGAAGCTAACAGAAGCCATAATACTAAATTTATAAGGACACTAAGGAAGTTGATTTATAATTAAATAATGGCAAGAGATTCCAAGAATATTAATTGTATTCTATTATATAGATATAAATATATATATATAGATAGATAAATATATACATCCCAATCGATAAGATAGTCTTTGTCTGTTGTTTGGTATAAAAGAGTCAACGTTACAGAAGATTTATTGTTTTATTGTAGTTTCCGATTCGATAAGTTGCTTTTGTTTTTTGGGGATATACAATATAGTCTGGTAGGTCGGTTTCCTAGAATTCAAACGCCATCAAAGAAGGTATTTTTTGTACTTCCTGTGATCGGAGTGAAATTTAATTGTACATAAATATGTACATACACACATACATTTGTATGTATAATGATCAAGAATGACCTCAATAATCAAAAATAATCAAATATCCGCAACAGATTGCAATAATTTTATTTGTAGCTGTTTTTAATCGATAATTAGTAAGCGTATATGGCCGATCGATTTGATACGAATTTATTAAAATAATCGCAAACCCATTCCAAGAATTTATCATTTTATGGTAGTTTCCGATTCGATTAGTTGCTTTTGTTTTTTGGGGGTATAAAAGAGTCAACCCTACAGAAGAATCGTATAGTCTTGCCAAATATGTTGCTGAAATACACTGGAGGAGTCTTTGCCTGCTTGGGATTGTTTTCCCTGTCGATGGCGTATGTGATAACACCCAATATCGTAGATGGTAAGATCATGAGAAGTCACCTTTGGCCAGCATTTTATTTACTTCTCTGGTGTTTGCTTTAGGAATTCCTGACTCCCTGAACATAACCACAGAACCATTTGAAAAGATCGGCGATGGTTACTATTATTTCGAGAACCATAATCAAACAAACTGGTTTAATGCGTATGAGTCGTGTCGACGTAAAAATGCCGACTTGATTGCATTCGAAACCATCGAAGAATGGGATACGATTTTGGAGTATGTACGAAAAAATAAAATCGTTGGTATATACTGGACAGCAGGCAATGATTTAGGGATAACGGGTCAACATGTATGGCACTCAACTGGAGAGAACCTCACACTGAGCATCTGGAGTCCGGGGGAGCCAAATAATACGAATGGAACAGAGCACTGTGATGATGTTCTTTATAGGTATGATAGAGCGTACAATCTATTGAATGACAGAAATTGTGCTCAAAACATACGCTATATTTGCGAGGCACCCCAGCCAAAGACAGCCTCGTTTATTATATGGTGAAATATTTGAAAAATCTAATACTTTGAAAGATCTTTCAGATGAAAATTTGCTTTTATAAATTCTTTTCTTTCCCAACTTATTGGAGTTCATAATCGATTCTTCATAAACAGAAAAATAAAGCAAAAAGCCACTTGCAAATTGATTTTTGTTCAACTACGAATATTCATTATATTCCACACTCTTCTCCTTCTAAAAAACAAACAATCAATTTATGTAGCACAGTGTAGACATTTACATTAAGCATTTGAATACATTTAAAGTATATATGTATGTATGTATGTATCTGTATGTATTTGTATATGTAGGAGAAATACTCACTGTTTAAATTCGTGGTTGGGCCATTGGCCACAACACCGCCACCGGCAACAATCACGCCATTGCTTCCGACCACCGTATTGCCAGTTCCTGTGGCGATACCAACGACTCCGACGAGTCCTCCTCCTCCCCCGCCATTTGTGGCACCGTTTGCTGTCTTCGTTCCGGATGGATGCTTGCCAGGGGCGTCTCCACCGTTCAGTATTTGTGGCAAGATGATCTTGTTGTTGGTGGAGTCCCCCGCTGTGGCCGTGAGCACGAGGAGGGCCCCAATTAGATGCCAAGATGGCAGCAACATCAACTTGCCGTTGTGGCCTTTGGCGACCGTTTAGCCACAGCAACCGCCAGGAGCAGACCCACAGATGGCCTCGTCTCCTGGCCAAAGTGCATCCTCCTCTCTGTAATCCTGAATCGTACGCCTCTCCTCCTCCCCTCCTCTACACCTACTCTTGCTCACTCTCTCTTGTGTCGTGCCTGGGGTTTTGTTTTTTCTGATTTTATGATGCAATGTTTTTATTTTCTCAAGCGTTTTTCACACGGTTTTGTTATCAGAGTTTTGCCATTGGCCTTTGGGCATTTACTTTGCAATTTTCGTGGCCTATAATTTTATGATAAAAGATCTCACGTTTAGTTTAAATTTTTGACTTAAACTATTCCACACACATTTTCCCACTCCTCTCTCTCTCTGTGGATAACCCAGAAACATTTTCTATCTGCCAGAG
Organism: Drosophila subsilvestris; assembly: GCA_035043285.1. Taxonomy (NCBI): domain Eukaryota; kingdom Metazoa; phylum Arthropoda; class Insecta; order Diptera; family Drosophilidae; genus Drosophila; species Drosophila subsilvestris. The sequence goes on along the minus strand of JAWNNB010001719.1, from coordinate 6,521,384 downwards.
GCACAGAAAAAACTGCCTTAATTCTCGAGTTTTCCATTTGACTTTGGCGCCCCCATAAATTTGCCTTCAATGCACTACCATTCCCCTCTATTTCCGTTCTCCCCCTCTCTTGCCAATTGCTTGCTGTCTAGTAAGTTTCCCCGGCCCCGTATGCGAATGCCATGCAGATTTTCCGGGGAATTCAATAAAGTTTGGCAAAATATTATCCCCATGGAGCCATATTCCCGCTGCCACACTCACACAGTCATTCCCATTTCGTGTAGCACGTGTTGCAACAAAGTTTGCCCGAAAGGGAAACGGATAAAGGGCTAAAGGAAACACCGGAAAAGTCATAAAGATTTGCCCTGGAGACTCTCTCTCTCTGGCAAGCAGTTGATAAATGATGCTCTGGTTTATGTGTATTTCTATTCTAAATTAAAAGTCGAACGACCGAACTAACTAAATGAAGGATTTACAGGGGTTTTCTTGAGAATTTAAGTCAGTTTTCAAGTGGGTTTTTTAGAGAGTATAGATAAATACTCACGATCTCTGAGACACTAAACTGTGGGCGAACCTTTGAATACTTTTCTAAATACTGATACATATGGAATTTTGTGTTGTTAGAACTATGGATAAAAAAATTACGAAATTTTATCAAACATTTAAAGTTGAAATTCAAAATTTCATCATAATCTCGGATTAATATTATTACCAGTAAAGCGGTCATAGGAAAGTTCCAGTTAGCGGTAAATTTTAGTAGCATATATTTTTAATTTTTTAGACAGGATAACGTTTTTTCGAGGCACACACATGTGCAGACAGTCTGAAGTTTTTTTTTACGAGTATACCAATTAATTTGAATGCTCTTTCCATTTGTTGTTTATCTTAAGTTTTTTGAGGTTTTTCCTCCTCCTTCCCTTTTTTCTTTTTATTTCTCTCTCTATTTTCTGACTTTATTTTTTATTTTAAAACTTTTTGTCAACGTTTGTAATATCTTAAGTTTCTGTTTGAGAGCAATGTGTGTGTGTATGTACAGTGCGTGACAGAATTATATCGCTTTTGAATATCTATGAAAAAGAGGTCTCCCATCAATATGCTTTATGGGATGAAAGATCAATGGAAGCTATTAAAATATCCCATAAAGAAAAGTTTTAATAAACATATGGCATACTCCAGAATGTCCCTGCCTTCCTTATACTCCCGAAACGCACTGCCATGTCTATGTATCGTTTGCGGAAAGATGTTTCTTTGGCCATCTCTCTTCAGCTCTCCAGGCGAAACTTTCTCTTGGAAATTTTGATATTTTTTATGGCTTTTAAGCGTGTCGCCAGTTAGCTTTTTGTGGGTTCTTCTGTCCCACACGCAGTCTGGCAAACACTCCCTCCTCCTGCACGCCCCTGTCCCTCTACCCCTCTAGCAAACACACAAAACTTTTTCCCTTATGACTCGCTTATGAAATTAAGCAATTTCTGATGCCCCTTCCCCCATTTGTGGGAGTGGTTGCGGCACACATGATGGAGCATTTGCCTCATAGACCAAAACAGATTTAACATCCAAAAAATGGAAGTGGGAACAAGTGGGTGTGGGCGGTGCCATTTTATGCACTTTTTTATGAGTTTGCCAAAGTGTTTTGTAATTAAATTAATAAATTGTTAGACGGATAAAGTTCCCTGTTCTGTTCTGTTGTGCTATGTTTTCTGCCATTTTTTTTTGGTGGGAAAATTAAATTTTAATGAGGCTATTTAGTGTTTGCTTTGTTCGGGTTTTTCTGCTCAAATTTGTTCATAATCGTTTGGGTGTGTGTTTGAGAAGCGATAAATGCGATAAAAGAGGAGATGATATCTCTCAGATATTCGCGTTTTTTGTCCGATATTTTTGAGTCGAAAGGTTTGACATGAAAAACTACTTATTCTGTCCAAAATCTAGAAAACTTTTTTCTATTTCTGATGGCACTTTCAGGGCCATTTGAAATCCGACCAATTAGCATCAAAAAAAAAGCTGAATTCTTGCTTTTGGTCCTTGCCTTAGGAGGCAACTTTCTGCAAGCCGAAAAGCAAACAAAAAACGTAGCCACGAGAATCTGCCGCATTGGCAGATATTTCTGGAATTCCGGTCACATCTCGTAGCTGCAACTTTTTGTGTGTCCTCCGCTGGGGGGTCATTCTAATTAGAAGGATTTCTACGAGGAGCTGTGGTCGCCACTTGAATTTATTTAAAGAGCATTTTGTTGGCAATAATAAGCCTTGACAGCCTTGACTTGTCCCTGGGTGTAAATCATTTCTGGCTGACTGGGACTACCTCTGACCCCAGAGGACTTTCCTTTTTGCTAAATGCTGACAGCTTTTACTGCCACACGATAATGGAGTGGAATGAGGTGCGTAAAAATGTACAAGGAATAGCTGTAAATGTTAGGAATATTGTTTACTTTACACTAAAAAGCCCCACGAAAAATGGGACAAAATGTAAATGAAAATGTCATACATAATAATTTAATTGTTTGTGTATCTCACTTTTTGAATTATGGCAAATGTACAACAGAAAATTCAATTATTATTGGTTGATATTTGCTAGTATTTTTATGGTATTCGATTTTTTATAGTAATTTTTAAATTAAAATTTACTTTTTTTAATTGTATTATAATGTAATTTTTAAAAGAATTTTTTTAAAATGTTTTTGTAATTGTTTTTTTACAAATTTTTAATATTATTTTGTTAAAACTGTTCGTCCAAAAACTTCACGTCAACTTAAAATTTTAAAATTTTTGCCTCAGTAGCTATGGCTCTAGCCCATGTTAATACTTAGTTTTAACTATTTATAAGCTTTAAATAATAATAATATTTTTCATCTCTAGATCGCATAAAAATCGCTCTCGTAAAGCCCTCCAAATAAAATCCATGCTAAAACGGATTCTGAATAAACTGAAATGACAAACAATTTATATTTACTCAATTGACAATAAAATGTTTCACTTTTGATCAAACAAAGTCGCACAGAAGTCGCACAATATCCACAGAAAATCTGTGCCATCATCATCAATGGCATCATCATCATATTTTTGCAATTTTATGTTGCTTTTCCCGCTCCCGTTTCCCACTTCGCACAATTTGTAAATTTGTTAGAGCAAACGACAAACCCGAATCCAAATAAAAAAAGGAAACAACAAAAATGAAGAGAAAACCCAGTGAAAAGCGTAAAACAAATAGAGATATAAAGGATAAATAAAGGAGCAATAAGCTCTGCATTGCACTGACGACAAAAAGTTTTCGCCAACAGCTGACGGGTTTTTGGGGGGGGGGGAGGGATTTCTCTTCCTACACCTCTTTCTCTGACTCTATGACTCTATATCCCTCTGTGTTTGCTTCTATTTTCCCCCTTTCACTGGATGTACGGCGTGCATTGCCATTGATCTGCATCGATGCTAGTAGGGAGGCAAAACAACCAAAGTTTTGGTACAGTGGAGGTTGCCAGGAGATGAATATTTGAAGGGTTTCTTAAAGTGTTTTTTTTTATAGCTTAAAAACATTTTTTATAACGGGAAAGTAATTATTTTTAAGAGAAAGAACATTTATGCATTAAAAAAAAGTCGAATTATGGAATCAATTTTAGATCTAAAAAAAAAGCAGCATTAAAACCCATAAGAAATTTTGTAAGAATAAAACGACTTTCAGATAATTACCAGATGCAGATGGCATGAAAAAAATGACCAGTGGACTGGTTAAAATAGTTAAAAAAGTAGGAGTAATCACTTTTAATACCTTTAGTCTCTTCGTTATTCAAAGAGTACAAATTCGTAAAGGTTCTTTCGCATTGACGCTCCACTGTACCTCCTGCGTGCACACTCCCATTACGTATGCAGTTTTCAAGCAGTCGGCTGCAGTGCAATGCCACATGCCCCTTCCATACGTCCCTTGTCTGTGCTCCCTTCAGCCAGTAGTGGGTTAATGTATTTTTAAGCTAAATTCTTTGTTTATATTTGCTTTGCTGTTTTCGACTGTGTTTGCCTGTTGTGCGTTGCCTTTCGCAGTGCTGCAGCCAGTGCTGGCAGTTGCCACTGTGCAACTGCCACTGCAGCCCTTTACCAATCGCTACTAAAAATTCCCCTTTCCATCCTCTAGCTTTCCTTTTACCAAATTTTTTTTTAGTTTTTTCTGCACTAACAAGTGAACTCTGGTTTTTCATTCATTTATTCGTTTATAAGTTTGTTTGAGATTTTTCCAGTGGCAAGAGTAGCCTGTCTGCCCCTAGCCTGTCTGCCCCTGCCACTGTCTGATTGAAGTGCGTTTGTTGCATGTGTCGTTCGAGTGGTGGTGTTTTTCGAGTGAGGACTCGTCTCTGAGATTGTTTACTCTTTTGCCTGGCATGAAATGTGCATTAGCAGAGTTAACTATTAATTGTTTGTACATTTTAAGAGCTCCTTTTGCACAGGAGTTAAGAGGGTTTTTTGTGGTTTAAGTTGCCATGAGAGTACATTTTTGAGGAAAATCCTGTGATTTAAAAATGATCTGATGGCTATAGGTTTGCTAATACTAAAATTATGTGATTTTCGATTATCTTTTGTATATTTTAAACTAGTTTTGTACTCGACCAATTTAAAGTATACATTTATGTAAGTATGCAAAATTAAATTGTGTGGTTTGAATGCCCACATTCAGATAATTATTTATTAATTTTTTTGTCATTTTTGTACTTTGTAAAACCCCATTTTTGGATTTTCCCAAATTGCGGGAAACATTTATAAACTTCATATACAAAAATCTCATTTTTATCTACCATTTCTACACAGTTTCTTGTCAAAAATGGTCACAAAGGAATTATTTTTAAGATCTTTCACATCCTCAAAACCAAACTCAAAATTTCTCTATTTGCATTTATTTTAAACTTTCACAAAATCCTTAAAAATATTTTATAGAAATCATGCCACAAGATCTCTAGTTCTATGATCCAATGATCGTTAAGTTCTGAAAACTCGTACAATAGATCTATCTCAATTTTATCTCCCTTTGAGATACCCATTTCCTATGATCACCTTTCTTGCCGTTGTTACACTTCACTCCCGAATTTACCGGCAATGAATAATCATTTTTTAAATATAGTACCGCTACTTTTCAATACGACATTACGTGATTTTACGTTATTATTTTGGGTTTTGGTCAAATCTATGGCGCCACAGCCGCAACACGCGTCCGTTTCGTGTGAAAAGCGTAACGAAACTGATTTTCCGAGACAGAGCCCGGCTCTGGCGCTGCCTGTGCTGCGCCGGAAATGCTTCAGCAAAAGAAAAGAAAATCCAACGAATGGAAAAATGCTGTTACGTATACGACGAATGATAACAGGCCGGAAAATTACGGAAAATGCCGACAGTGGGAGCCGAAGTTCGAGCTTCGTTCGCTCGGAGCCAACCAATGCTCGATGTGTGTGGCTCGATGTGTTTGTTGTTGCTGTTTGCACTTCGTTTGTTATTGTTGTTTTTTAGTGCTCGCTCGGTGTGTTGTGGGTCTTGTAGTTTTGCGTGCAACCGCAACCACAACAACAGACCGCAAAACACGCGACGAAAATGTTAACAGTGTCCGAGTACCCACACCCCTCATACCATTCCGTTGGAGTTCGAGTTCGAGCCTCGTTAAATGTTGGGTCTGTAACAGGAGCGAGCAGCAGCAGACGGGCGAATCCTTGTTTGAGGCACTGTTTTAATGAAAAATTGAATTAAAATGAATTAAAACACGAAAATCACAACCAATTTTCAACTCAAAATCTTTCCCTTTGTGTGCAGCGGAAGAGTGAATGTTGCATGTTGCACATTAGAAGGCGAGCATTTAATTAGAGCTAGTTAATTAAATTTATTTTGAATTTTACGACTATTTGGATGCTTGCTTCCTGTGTGGATCTGTGTGTGGGAGATACTGTTGATGTATGGAAGCTGAAAATAAGGATGCATTAATTTGATATAGTATTCGATTTAATTTCAAGGGATTTTTGATGATGAAAGTACAGCTAATTGTGGGTGATAATTGCGTAAAAGTTTTTTATTTTTATACAAATTTGATTTTAACTAGGAAATAGGCTGCCGCTCTATGGATATTTACATATGTGTGTTTGCTACAGGTTGTTTCAAGATTAAAGGAGACTTAAAGATAATTAAACAAAAGATTTGTGGACAGCAAAAAAGGGAACATTTTGGACTATTATTTTTGTGGGCTGCTGAGGACCTTCATATTTGACTTCGATCATTCGGCTTTTCTTCGTTTTTGAGGCTCTAATACCCATTCAATCTTTTACAGCAGTCACATTTCATCACTTACTTTTCCTGAGCCTCTTAATTTGCATCCAAATTTAAGCTGGAATCCCATTACCCTTTCAAATTTTGAACCATGGGCTAATTAGGTCTCCACCTTTCAAAAACAACAGCCAGAAGGAAGGAGAGCACCCCACTTATTCGTTACAGCAACAAGCAAGTAACAGAACTTGGTCAGAGGAAAGGGACAGCATGGCAGAGAAAGACAGCAAATGAGAGAGAGAGAGAGAAAGGAGTAGGTCTTCTTCCACTTCTCCCTGTTGTCCAAACGAGCTTAATGAACTCTTTCAAATCACAGGCAAAAGCATCGCAGGCATCGCTCAATGCCAAAACCATTAAAACTGACAGACAGTCGGACAGTCAGACAGTCAGACAGACAGAAGGCTAGACGGTAGACGAAGAAGATGACTGCTGCCACACCCCCGTCCCTGAGGAAATACGTGCAACGCCCCCGTGGCAAGTTCATTGTGTGTGAGAGGGGCATTCCCCAGTGGTCTTCCGGGAGCTGTTGCGCCAACATGTGACCAAAAAAACAGGAGGCAGGAGAGGCAGCAGCAGCAACAGCAGAGCAGAGGCGGCAGCAGGAGGCCACAAAGGTCGTTGCAACACATTCGCCTCGTTGTTGGGTCAAAAGTCAAGTGCTGCTTGTGGTGGGCGGGTTTGCCTTCGTGTTGATGGGGAGTGGGAAATGCCTCTCTGTCCAGCCATTACAACACTTTGTTGGCTGCTTTCTAAAGTTTTCTCTCACCATGGAGAAAGTTCTTCTGTTTTTTTTCTCTCTCTCGCTTCTTTTGTATTTTTCACGCCTTGTCGAAAGTTTTCACGATTGTTGTTGTTTTTCCTATTTTCCAGTGTATTTGTTGGGGTTTTGTTGTTGTTTTTGTTATTTTTCCGCCTGCTGCTGCCTTAACAATGAAATTTTTGACTGCTGATTGTTTGCTGTTCTGTTCAATGCTGTTCAATGTTATTCTTCCAGCTGAATGCGACTTTAAGTAGACCAAACAGGGGATAAAACATGGAAGTATCAGAATGGAAGCAGAGGATACCCTACCCTACTGGAAGGCTTCTTTTTACTCTGGTACTTTCGGGGCAAAGTCTGCAGCAAATTGAAAATTGAAAGTTTGCTTCCACTCTTTTTTTCTGTTTACCAGTTTTTCCTTTATACATAGATACATTTTGTTTTGCAGTTTGTCTGCGACTTTTCCTTGGGGTTAACTATGCCAGTATGCAGTTGGAGGAAGATGCTGACCGCCTGCCTGCCTGCCCCGAAATGAGGCAGAAATAGTAGACTCGGGGGTTTATTTCTTTCTTTCTTTGTTTCTGTAGAGATTTATATGGCAGATATTAAAGCAGAGAAAAGTTTAAGCAAAGAAAGCTACAAATTGGAAGAGAAAAGGAAACATCTTACGACCTTAATAACATCACGTAATATTTGAGGTTCCCCAAACCGCACATTTCTCTGTCCTGCTCCCCAACCAACCTAAAATCGAAAATCCTGCGTGAAAAAATCAAAGCTTCTGTCTTGCCCCCTTCCCCCCGTGTGTGGCATTCATTTTTCCAGCAATTTTCACACTCAAGCTGGCATGCACTTGGCCTTCTGCATTTCCTCACTGGCTTTTCCCTCACTCTCCCTCTCTCTCCCTCTCTCTCCCTCTCTCTCTCTCTCTCTCTCGCTCTTGCTACCATTTCCATTTTCTTCGTGTTATCTGACAGCTGCACTTACGCAATGTTACGCATAAGTGCCCCGGCACCTGCCCCTACTTGTGGCACCTGAAATGTATGCAACTTGGGTGCATTGGATGCCCTTTTGCAATGAGGGTATCAGACATTTGCAAAGAAGTTCATTAAAATTTATGGAAATTTATTGTAAAGCGATTGATAACTTAACTAGAAGATTATCGTCTATCGATTGTATTATTTCTATGGAAATTCCATTGCTCTCTATGGTGCCAAAAAGGGTATTCAAACCTCTCTGCTGCTCTCCCTCTCTCCATATTTATTTATGAATAAAATTTAAAAATATTTCATGGTTGAAAACTATGTGAAAATTCATTGAAAAGCCCCTGCGGGAAATGCTTTCCGAATTGCACGACAAAAAGCGCCCTCCCACATGCCATTAGGCGCCAAAGGCGCGGAAATTGTGTGGCGGGAAACTGTGTGGAAAAGTGTTCTGTCATTGCCAGCAAATACCGCAGATATTTGCATTTCCATGGGCTGTCAATAGGAGCGAAGGTTTTCATTTCTCCACGACTCAAAAATCATTGCTCGACTTTATTAGCAATCATGACTAAGCGCAGCACCGCCTCTGCCTCTGCCTCTGTCCCTACCCCGTCCCGCCCTTGATGAACACTTTTCTCGCCTGCTTTTCTTATTCTTTTTTTTACGCTGACAAATTGACTTGCCACATGGCCTAAAAGTGTGTGGCTGGCAGCTGCCACGAGACGTTGCGGCTAATAACTCAATAAAGGAAGTCATGCCTCATGCCGCACCTCCTCTTGCGGCTTACCTTTTGTTTGGGGGGAGACGAAGTTTAAGCCGATTTCCGCTTGTTTGTCGCACAATTACAATTTGTCAGCATTCGGGGCTTACAGAGTGTCCTTGGACTGTCTTTGGGCGCTAGGGATATATATATATCCGATGCCTAATTAGGGATTAGTCATTGCGGCAACGAACAGTGTGATGTACAGTACAAAAGTGACCCAAGGGGGAGAAGCACGAAGAAAAGACTTTGATGCGAGCTTGAAAAGTGTGAAAAATCATAAATATTTCAGGGTTTTTTCTTAAGATTTTATGTTTTAATGGAAGTAGAAGAAAGTACCCTTTATTATATCCTACTCTTGGTACCTTTTTCCCTTAGGGAGAGGCATATCCGAATGAAGAATAAAAAGCACGGACCACTACCCACTAAACGAAGTAAACGACAAAGAGAATTTATGATTTTTCGATTATTTTATGGACAAAAGAATTAAAAATCCCTAAAAAAATCTCAGTCATAGAGTAAACTCAAAAGCTATTAGATCATTAAATACGTTAATAGGACCTATTTGTATAGTCAGAATTGTTGTAAAAATTGCCCTCTCTCTCTGGTCAGGGCCACGCCCATTTAGGCCTTAAGGCTCGCCTAATGACCGCACGTAGAACATCTTGGTCCTGCGGTTGCCATAAATAACAGTAAAGCGCATTTGTCATAGGACCTTTGGGTCACAAAAGGTGACCGCTCACACCCAGGACTCGCCGAATCACCTTTTGGCCAAGTGCAGTCCTTGGCCTTTGTATCGCTGCTGGACGTGTTCTTGTGCCTGTAAATCAGCTCATTAGTTAAGTTGGCAGCAGCAGCAGCTCCAGCTCAATGCCTGCCCACACGTATTTGCTGCTGCTGCTGTTGCCCCGCGTTGTAGTCCTTCGTTAAGCTTCATTTAATCAAAAACAAAAGTTGGTCTAGAAACCACGTGAAAAATCACCCCATGCTTAAGGCCTACGCCTCGTACTCCCTGCACTCTTTGAATGCTAATAAATCTCTCCGTTTCGGATGGGCTATCAACGCTTTTCTTTCATTGGGTTGGGTATGGGGGTTAATATACGATTTAGGGCAGTAAAATATCTGCCCAGAAAGTTCGAAAGGGATTGAACGCTGCTTAAGCCATTGAAGTGAAAGGCGGGTGTGGCGATGGATGTGGATGTGGATGGATGATACGTGTGTGAATCAAAAAGTTAATGAAGAGTTTTCTGCTGCTAAAGTAAGGGAAGGGTTCAGAGTTCAGCAAGTAAGAAATGCTCCTTTGGGGCTTCCTATTCCTATTCATATTGTTATTGTTTAAAACTAACGTTTAAAGATCATTAGAGCAGAGAGAGAGATGAGAGCGAGAGAGAGAGAGAAAAACTCTTTGGCAGCAATAATAATAATTTGCTGGCAAATGCCCCAAAGGGAAAAGCAAGAGGGAAAAACCTTAACGAGGGGTCGAAAAGTGCGCCCTAAGCAGTGCGGGGAAGAGACTGCTCTTAAGAGAGGATGAGAGGAGGTTGAGTGCGGGGGTTGCAGAGCTACCTTCCATAATGATGGCTATAATGACGTCAAAGTTGTCAGGTAGAGACGCTTTTTCATATTGTTTTGGCTTCCATTTAAACCTTACCTTTTGTTCGCTACTGTGTTACGCTTTCACCCGCCGCCCCCCTGCAGCTTTCACATTTCACCTTGCCTTGCCTTGCCTCTGCTTGCCACTATGATAACGATAATGATGATAATGGCGCGAGCATTGCGCCACGTTGCTGCTGCTGCTGGATGCCTCGAAGGCTACTCTTGACTCTCTCGCTCGTCCGCTAATCTTAATTACTTTTTGTTTAATTACTTTGACGTTTTGGAGGCGCCTCCAACGCTGCTGTCTCCTTCCTTGCTACTTCCATTGTTTCCACTTTCCAACGCCCGAGGGTTGCATGCAGCGCACCACAGCGGCTGCTTTTCTTTTAAAATAAATAATGTTTACTTATAATTTTTGTTTTGGTTTTTTTCTCTCTTTCTGTGCTTTCTGTGCTCACCGGAAAAACTTTCCACAGTTAGAAACAAAAGGAAAAGGCGAACCTTTTTTTTTTGTTCCCACCGTAAGACAAATAAAGGCCCAGCATATGCTTTTAGGCGTTTCTTTCACTGCTTGCCCTCTGAATTAGGCACATTTTCCTGGAAAATACACGCCCATACATATTTTGTAAACTAATTTAGTGATTAAAATCTGTAGAAAGAAGAAGTCCGCCTCGAGTGGCATGTCCACGCGGGAAAGAAGGGGGGAAACCTAACCAATTAACATAATAATGTTGATTTTTTATGGGCGAAAGTTTTGTCATTGACTTTTTGGGATCAAAATGTTTGGCCCAAGGACCTGCCAGGACACCTGCCACTCTCCCCCTGGCAGTGAGTGTGGGCCAGGAATATTTTGTCACAGGTCGAAAAGGAGAAGGCCATGGTGTGTTGTGTAGGCCATGAAATTGTTTGATTGCACATTAAATGGTGCCTCTCTGTTGCCTGTTTTCTATGTGCCACAAAGTACGCTACGCACCGCACCACAAAAGATAGAGGGAGAGGGAAAGAGAGCTAGCTGCTCCTGCAGCAGGAATAATTTATGGGGAAAATCACAAAACCGAAACCAGAGAAAGACACACCGGAAAAGTGGAAAAGTGGCCAATATAAATTCCACAAAGAGAAAGACCAAAGGGGGAGGAGGAAATACTACAAAGTGGTGAGAGCGGGGACAAGAAGAAATAATGTGGGAATGCGAGAAATCTGTGTGTGTGTGTGTGATTAGACTTTAGTGGTACCCTGGAAAGTCCTCTGGCATATTTTTAGGAAAATATGCTTAAGATTAAAGGTAGGAAAAACTATGAGAAATAATGAAATTACGGCTATGGAAATTATGATAGAAAGAATCAAGGGAACAATGAATAATGGAATGGAATAATGAATGGAGAAATCCACTTCAAACTTTCACTAGAAATCCTTAAACTAATTTTAACAATACCTTAATCATGCCTCATATTACCTCAAATTATCTGTCCAAACGTGTTACCAAATGGCTGCCACATCCTGGCATACCCTGTAGAGGTAGCACTCGCACACCTACGCCACTATGCGGAATGGAATGTGTGTTTTATAAGCCATGGATGGCCCTCAAAAGTATGCTATATAAATGTTAAGGCCAAGCAGACAGCCAGAGAGAGCCACAACATGGCTTATGACGTGTTTAAAAGCCACAAAAGAGGGAGGGTTAGAGGAGGAAAAGCATTAAAAGTAGAGCAGAAAATTGGAGTAAGAAGTCAGCCAAAGAGAACACAAATATAAGAGGGAGAATGAAAGCAAAGGAAAATAGTTGTGGGAGCATTAAATATCCTTTGAATATTCCCCCGTCCCTTTCATTTTGATCTCTGCGTAAAGATAATGTCCCGCCCAAACAGACTCGACTTTTCGACAGCCACTGAAAAAGATAAATGTATCTAATAGATACACACAGGGCAGTTGAAAGTAAATCTCAGTTTGCCTTTCGTTTCGCTCGATGTTCGATTTATTCAATAAAGAGAAAAGAAAAGAAAATTCCCAAACGTAACAAACGAAGCGGGAAAAACTTTTTAACCAAAATTCAAGCTAAATTCCAAGTGGAAATGGTATCCAAAACGTCTTGCATGACCGCTGGAGTCATCCATCTGATTGGCGGCGCTTTCTTTGTGCCTCAGCCGCAGGACCAATGCTCGTCGGCCCCAAAATTGGGCAGCCTTTTGTTCCTTTTGGCCACGCTGCTGTTTCTGGGCCACTCGCAGGTGATTCCCAGGCGTTACATGCTAATGGCACCGGGAATCATTGGCTTTGTGGAGCTGTTGTTCACCGTCTTCGTCCAGGAGTGGCTGATGCACGTCCTGTGGTGCGGCATGGAGCGCTTCATCCATCGGGTGGCGCGAATCTTTTGCCAGAACTGTTTGTGGTGTGAATATGGTGTGGAGACTGTCTCCACCCTCCTCATGGGCCTCTCAGCGCTGTATGTTGTCATCGAGGTCGTGTGTCCTGCAAAGGTAAAGGCTGCTGTGGAAAAGACCTTTGGCAGGGCCTTGGATCAGCTGCACATTAACCGTGGCAGTGGCTCATTGGTGGAGAGTATCAAGGATTTTAGGTGCTATGTCAGGGGTGCCATATTCTTCTTCCGCCTCACGAGGGAGCAAAGGATGCTCAGCATTCGCGTGTTTGAGGTGCAAGTGGAGCGCAAGAAGCGAGGATTTGTGGAGGCAACAAAGGGGCAGCAGGATAACTACCAGGATATAGCTGAGGAGAGTGAGAGCGAGGAGGAACCTGTAGAGATACATCCCCTGGATAGCCAGAAACAGGGAGAAGGTGCAGAGGCTCAAGAATCATCTTCAAAGATACAGGAACCCTCTTCTAAGGCACAGAACCTGCAAAAACCTTTAGATATCCAGAGTCTAAAGCCTCCCCTACCGTTCCTGAGCGAAGAAGAACCTTCAGAGATCTCCAACAACGAAGCAACTCTGGAAATTGAGAGCCTGGACGAGCCACCTTTTGAGTTTTGAGAGCAAACGAACTTGCTCCAGAAGGATCCTTCCTTCAGAGAACCTTCCCAGAAAAGGAGCCACAATTGTAAACCACAAAATTGTTTATTATATATACAAATTTATGCCACAACATCTGCTGTTGTTGCCCCAAAAACTTTCCCCTGCCCGTTTCCTTCTCTCTCTTTTTCTGTTTTTTTTGTTGTTTTGTGTGTTCTTTGTGGGTTTTCATTTTTCGATTTCCTTGTGGACTTTTGGGCTCTGCCTTTTATTTGCTTTTCATTTTTTGCTTCAGCGGGTTTTTCCCTTCCTCTTTCCTACCGTTTTAATTCTCGCCTGTCGTCGGTTTCTCTCTCTGTTTCTCTCCTGTTGCCATGTTAGCCGCAATTGATTTGCCGTAAATTGTATTTTTAATCTGTCCAACAAATGCCATTCCGTCGACAGGCGACGGACGACAGACGATTCCACGTTTCGACAGTCAATGCCAGCCTCGACATTCGATTTCGTTGCATTTCGTTTGGTTTTCTTTTTTTTTTTTGATGGGAATATCGTTGGTTGAAAGCGATTCTGTTTGTGTTTTCTTTAGAGAGGGGCAGTTGGTAGGGGGAGGGTGTTAATGAGCGTGTCAGTTGCTTTATTTATTTATTAGGTAATGGATATCGTCTCCGCTGTAAAAAGAGTGTTTCGGTAAACCATTTCATTTGAATTTCTCTGAAAATATAATTCGTGAAATAAACCATAATCGTTGGGATAGGAATTTCAACTTTGAACCCTTTAGATTTGATATTTATATCTTATAGAAGATATATCTTATATCTATGAAGCTTCATCCAAAGATACAATGGAAAGGGTATCCAAATCTCCTATCACTGAATTCTACCATTTGTTTTAAGGCCAGACTCGTCTTTAGAATTTCTTTTCAATTCCAATCTCAATTCCTTTGCACAGAACATCCATCTGTAGCAGTATAAATATCCATGGTATATTTATTTTTTAGATTTTTTTAGATGCAGCAATCGATTAAATTGCAAATTGAGCAGCAGCAGCACCCGCCCCTCCCTCCCATCAACACATCAAAGGAAGAGGCATACCAAATAAAATAGAGAAAAAAAACAACAGAGTTCCGGAGAAAAAGAGAAATAAGAAAACAAAAGTCGAACATTATTTTTGGCAATTGCCTTGAAAATACATACAGAAAAAAAAACAAAATAAATATGATCGACAGATGAGAGAATTGCATTAATGTCACTCATACGAGAATCGTTGTACATTCTATCTTTCCACCCCCTTTATACCACTCAACATCCCCCACCTCTATTCATGTTTTTCCAGTGTTGAGTAATTGAATTTGTGCCAGTGTTGATTTGATGAGAGATGTGGGAGATGCTGCTGTTTCTAGAGCACGAATAAAGGTGGATAGATGGATGGATGGATGGATGCATGACTGCTTCTGCTGGAATCAACGAGGATATGGGTGAAAGTATATTGAATATTTCACAGAGAAGCTTCCTCCCATGAGGCTGGAGCATGTGGGGCAAAAAGGGGAAATGAGCTTTGACATTCCTTTCCAATGCATTTGGTGTGTGTTTTTTACTGTGTCTTGGGAGATATTTATAGGAGTAGGTACGCAATTGTTAAAGCAATTTAATTAAAAATAGCTAGATGTGAGTTATTTATAGAATGGATGGTTTTATGCGTTTGTTTGTTGAACTTTTCGCAGATAAAACCAAAGATAAAACGTGTATGTCTATATTTATTCATTCTTTGTACCATATTTATCCAAAAGATTTATTTTATGGGGAATACGAAGCTAATATTTGTACCTTTCCCCATTAAAAATCTCCACTTGCTTTTAATCTGTTTCCTAACTCCCAAATCTGAGTTCTTAGCTGGTTATCGGGACACGCACACTGCACTCTTTGCTCTCAGCTGCTCCTTGAATACCCCATTCCTCACTCTCTCTCCCGTATATGAACTCTAAACTCTCAACTGTCGTTACATGCTCACGCGTGTGCATAGGAGATGGAGGGATATATGTATATGTGTATGGGTGGTATATTGGGGGGATATGCTCTGCTGTCAACGCAACAGCAGTTCTCGAGAAGAGAAATATGTGAACTTCTGTCAGAGGCAACGTACATACATATGTTGGCATCACATTTTTAAATGTATTTTTGTGTCATGGCAGCAGCAGAGGCTGCAGAGATGCAGAGGCAGGAGTCAGAGTCATGTTCGTGACTGCAGTAAATTCCTGACTATCCCCAAACAAAAAAATAAAAAATACACAAAAACTTAAGAAAAAGAACGTAGGACGAAGGACGGCCGCAATGCATGTCTGCAATTTTTTAAGCAAACATTTTATTTGCTCAAATGCTAAGAAAACGAAGTAGAAGGCAGCTTCTGAAAGAACTTGAGACACAGTCGCAGCCGAGAGAAACACACCCACATCCCACATCAAAATAGCAAAAGAGAGAAACTTCTTGCATTTCTCTACCATTTTTCCTGTTGTTGTTTTTCCTTCCTCCTGTTGACACTTTGATACAAATCTTCAATAAAGTAAAAAAGGAAATCAAGTGGCCAGAGCATAAACACAATTACGGCAACCAGAAATGAGTGGGAAATCTGGTGAAAAGTTAGAAGAATGCATGGCATAAGTGGCATTGTCGTGCAAGTATGAAAGTTTGCTGGACATAAAGCTGGAATTTCGAAGGGAATTTTACTTGATAAAAGATTGTTGATAGGTGCTATAGAGGAAGATTCTTCAAGTGGTAAAATTAAAAGAGGTTATTGAGCTTGTCATAGGAAGAATATGATATGGGAGTATTCTCAATGAGCTAAATAAGTCTATAAATGGAAAGGGATCCCAAAAAATGTTTCTCAATCGCTGTAAGCTCTTGTTTCGGCCAGATCATGTTCAATAGGCCCTAAACTTGTATCTACACTTTTCCTTTTCCACCACAGACACCCCTTAACACCTTCTTTCATACGGAAAATCCTTGTTGAAACCTTTTTTTCGTTGTCTATTAGGACTGCCTTTTCTGTCCTCGTGTTGTGTTTTGTGGTCAAGCATATGGCAGAACAGGACACCGAAGGACAGGACATGCTGGAGGACATGCTACACCTCTTTCTCCTGAAGGCAGCAATCACGTAAAAACCCACAAAAGCCCCGAACACACACACAGAAAAAGTTGTTAGCCAATTTACTAAAATGTCCAATGGAAGTAAGTCTCTCTTTCTCGTTCGCCACTCGTTCCGTTGTGCTCTGTTCTGTGTGTGTACTTTTATCCGTGTTTCGTATTGAATAACAAATTATTTGTGGCATCTGTTTACGGGGAAAAGCTGTAGAAAAGCAGGAGAAAATGGACAATGAGCGGGCGTTAAACGTCGCTTGTTAGATGTCCGTCAGAGTCATTGATCCTATCCTCTTCTTGTTTGCTCATTCGAATGGAAGCTTGAAACACCACGAATTAAGATAGTTTAATGTTCTCTCTCTCTCCCTCTCTCGAATGAAGTTCAGAGTTCAAACTATCTTTTTGTGGCGGTTGCTGCTGCTGCTGTCATGCCCCAAAGGAGATGGATTTCCCATCCCCAGCTCAATCTCAATCTCCCCTACTGCTGGGTACGTGAGTAATTTTCCAATGAATAGAAAACATTTTTGAGTAGAAGCATATAACTTTTAATACAATTTGTAGGCTCTGCTGACCTCCGACCTCTCTGGCTGTGGCTCTCTCCCTGTGGCTCTGTGGTTGGTTTCCTCTTCATTAGGATTTTCCCATTTTTTATTTCATTTTTTTAATGTTTTTTATGGCTTTTGCCAAAAGCCAAGGAATTTATTGCCGTAAGTTCAAAGCATTTTCGATGGTCTCTCTATCGGTCTCTGCTGGCGTCGACACGCTTACTGCATTTTCAATTGCATTTCCAATAAATTTCCAATTTTTCCCAGCCTCAAGTTCCTCTTCTTTTCCTTCCTTTACGCCCCGCCAAATTGTAGAGAGAAGAAAATTCGCGTAGCATTTAATTTTCACATGACTTCCGCGTGAACTGCAAGCGAGAGAGAAATGCATTTTGAGGCCAGAGGTCGAAGATTGAGGCTAGCAGGTTCCTCTGGGAGTTCCATTGCTGCTGCTTCTGCTGCCTGGAGGGGGGCGGTTTGCAGGATGTGTAATTAGTGGGCGTGGCGGGTGTTAATTATCCTCCTAATTGGAGTTTGCGGTGGGAAGGAGGCGAATGGAATGTGGTTAAAAATTGCCCCAAAAACCATTGAAGCAGCGGAATGAAATTATTGTTAAAAGTGGTGTCCTGCTTCTTAGGGACTTATGGGGGAAGGCTTATGGTGTCACAAAGGACGATGACACTTGAGCTACTTTATTGGGAAACTAGGGATGTGGCTTGGGTTACATTTTGTCCTTCCACATACCCTCCTAATGCCAACATTCTACGGGAATAAGGCTCTTTGAATATATCAGTAGCAATTCTTGTATTTATGAAGAGTTATGAAGTTTGGCTTGAAAATAAATGGGAAATGTCTTATGAGATTTCCTTTTTTGGTAGTTTCCCGTTGTAGTCACAATGATAAATATCATTAAAAATAGATTACTCAATTTATTAATAAATATTATCCCTTAATATTATCCCTTAATATCAAACCTTCAATTTTCAAAATTTTCGGAATTTTCAGTGTTTCCTTATTGGCAGGTCCGGATAAAAGTTGTTTGAGACCTTGTAGGGACACACTGTAAAACGGTTACACTATTCATACATAAAATAAGTGTGCTAACACTGTCAATTTTCGAGATCTTTGCAGATGTTTTTTAATCGGTTATTGTTTGGCGAAATTGTTTAAATAACAAATTTTTGTTTCTTATTTCTTCTAATTATTATATTATCATTTGTATCCCTGATGCACGGTCTGCCCAGACTCAGACTTTCTATATTTGCATACGAACAACCAAAAATGACTCTCCAAGGTTAAAAGATTTTTTCTTCTTCCCAAAAAGTTTCCTATTTAAAAAAACACTTTCAAACAACTTTAAGAAATTTTATTGCCCAGTACTTTCATTATATAAAAATCCATAATATATTCTGTTATCCTTTGCCAATCTCCAAGCTCCAATAACTCCTTCTTCAGTCCGTTCTATCCTCAAAATCAACAGTGTTCAAGCATCTTCGGCTGCATCCTCTCCGCAGTGTCCTCAAAAGACAGGCAGCATCCTCTGAGCAGGCCCAAAACCCAACTAAACTTTTATTGGGCGCCGCTGTGTCTTTTATAGCCTGCTGCCAGCCAATGGGAGTTGGTTTCTAAATTCCAAATAATAAGCGGGTGGAAATTTGTTGGGGTTGCTATTCGGAAGAGCTTTTGGGTTCGCCAGAAAAATGAAAGCTACAGAATAGAGCTTTAAAAAAGCTTTTTGAAGGGGGAAATATACCACTATTTTGTTTACAGGATAAATTATTTGATGTTGATTAACATTGGGTTGGTTTATCCGAGCGATGGAGTAACGGGGTAATGTTTAAGTTTAACATTGAAAAAGTAATACAGCTAAGAGTTAACAACTGTAACATATTTAAGAGAAACAGCATTTAGATAGCAGTATAGTTAACAGCGGCATGGACATAGCAGATGTGGGGACTTAACAGCGATTCAAAGAAAACCTTTGAAACGATTTTTAACAGGAAAAACAGATAAAGTAATTTAACAGAGTATTAACATAAGAGTTGAGGTCTGTATGAACGTATTCTAACAGCAAATGAAAATAAGATTAACATTAGAAACCATTTCTATTCGAATTAGCCACACTATTTCATACCTTAATAATTCAATCAAGCTCTGAGCCATTTATATCCCTTTCTAAACCACAATTTAAATCTCAGTTTATGTATTTATTTAACCAATCAAATGATTTAAATATCCTGCAATTCCTGCATATTTCCCCACTCGTATGAGGATGGAAGCATTTGTTGGATTGACATCCATTTGGCATTCGATACTCTTTGGCTTTTGCGGTTAAAACAAATTAAGTGGAATTAATTTGACTTTCTCTGACTTTTCACCTGTGCAACCGCACACTCACTAGCAGCAGTACACGCACGCCACACACTCATCCCTTCCCCCCTCCCCTTCATGCATCTGTAGCTGTGTGCATTTATGATTTCAGAATCAGAAAAAGGCCTCTTCTTCCACATTGGAACAGTAGAGAGGCCTTTGTTTGGATTGCTGTGCGTTTTGCTGTTTTCGCTGTTTCTGACATTTTTGAGTTGCTTTTTCCACACGGTGCCCCCCCTGTGTGCCCCTCTCTGTGCTTTTACTGCATTAAATATTCATCATGGAAAAAGCCCTGGTACAAAAAATCATGCTAGCGATATCCACATATGCAGGACGAGACGAGGGGAGAGACGCAAAGAGAGATGTTTATGGTAATTTATACCCCGAATGTGGAGATTGAAATTCATGTAAATAAATTGCACCTGTAAAAATAATTAAAGCCAGTCGCTCCGCTCGCTGGCTAAAATATATGAAAACTCCGAACTTCGAACGTTTCACTTGGCAGTGCATAAATTTACTCTCTTTACACTCCCTCCATATCCATATATCCATATATATCTTTACTACATAGTGGCTAGATGTTGTAGGTGAGTGTGTGTGTGCAGCAGGGCTACTTGTTATTTGTTATATGAGTAAAAAAGAAAATATGTACAAAAAAACTTTCGTGCCAGACGACGGAGCACTTGAGGTGCTCCTGGGGACCTTCCTTTGCCTTCGTTCCCAAAGTGCGGGAACGTCAAGTGGACTTCAGACAGGAGGGCAAGTCAGCAATAACAAAAAAAAAGGACCCAGAGTAGTGGTGAAAGTAGAATATAAAGATACCCTATCCCTTAGATGCCTTCCGCTCTGAGACAAACCTCTTCCCATAGCCATAATTCCTCTCTCTGCTATACCCTTCTAAAAGGACGTTCAACGTGCAAAAAATTCTTTTGCTACTTTTCCCTGGCGAAGAAAAAAAAAAGAGAGTAAGAAGAGTGAGAGAAAGAGGGGAAAAGGTGCTCTTCAGGCCAACAAATATTTTTATAATTTCCTTTTCCACAGAAAATTTGCATTTTTCTGTTGCGTTTGCTGCTGTTGTTGTGTCTGTGTGTGTGTGTGTGTGTGTGTGTGTGTGTGTGTGTGTGTGTGTGTCCGTTGTGCCTGCCATTTCCGCTTTGCGCTTTGCCACTTTGCCATTTCCGGTTTTGACGGCTCGACGGGTATTTTCTATTTCTTTGCCATAATTGCAAAAAAAAAAAACTTCTTCCATACCCAGAAGCATTGTGCATACAATTCCGAATGATTTTCAATGTGAATGTCAATGAAATTAAGGAAATTTTTTAATTTAAGGAAAGCATTTTTCTGCTCGAAGGAGTACGCGATAATTCTGTCGATTGTTTGGTGCGAAAAATTATGGATGGGAAGAGGGAATGAATGGGGGGAGTAATGATGATTCGATTGATTGTTGAAATATTTATTTTGTGTGGCCAAAAATGTCGGGCATTCATTCAAGGGGAAATGATTCATATCAGTGGGAGCAGATTTATTTTTACAATCTTTTTTTCGCAATACATACTGATTTAATTTAGAGTTTGCCATCACTTTTTTGCGTGTTGTTCGAGCTGTTTGCAATATTAAGTTGCGGAATCTACAGCTTTCAAGGAATGTTTCCTCTGTGTTTGCTGCACGCTTTTTAGGCTTAAGGACATTTACAGGCACTCATCATTTCACTAGTTCCATTCCACACTCATATTTTTCTTTTTCAACATTTTTTCAACCCCTTTCTCTGCTCATTAAAGCACTGCTATCATTAATAAAACGCTGACAAATGATTAACTATTAAATTACACATTAATTTAAGTTTTTCAATTCAATTATTAATATTAATTTATTAATTTTCCATTTAACTGTCCACTTTCATTGCCCTCTTTTCCGGCGGTTGTTGACATTCATTTATTGTAAAATAAATAACGCAGAAAACAGCCTTTAAATATTGATTGCCTACAAAGGGCAGACACAGAGTCCTGGCCCCAAAAGGAGTCTCTAATTAACATTTAAAATTATCAAGCTGCCATAAATAATTTCGCTTCGGAGACACTGTTGAAACTTTGCAGACATCGGAGGGATGGGAAGAGGAAGGGGAAGGTCGTCTGTTCCGATTGCTGTTTCCTCCCTTTGTGTCTGTGGATTGTTTGTGGGTCAGATACAGATGCAGACGCAGAGATGCATGCAGAAATATATCAAAGCGTAGAGGAAAAGGCACATAAACGTTGCATAATTTACATAAAATTGCATTAATATGTTCTTTCCACACACAAGAGACCCCACAAGGGGATCCACAGAAATACTCGTAAATGCAAGCTGTGTCCAGAGCCAAAGAGAGCTCCTCCACTTCCACTCAACTCCACTTGGACCATAACTCATCCGTTTTCCGAGAAAAAATACATACACACACAGTCACACAGTCCTCTTCCCTCTTTGCCCTCTGTGTTGCTCTTCAACAGAAAATTCACACCAAAAAATCAAAAAGCAATAATGATGCTCGTGGAAAAGTGGGAAATGTAGAAGGAAAAGTCTGGCCAATGTCTGCGTGTGTGTGTGTGTGTGTGTGTGGGTCTGTCTGTCGGAGGAAAGCCAGCAAGTGCCGTGTTTTGGGCTACGTGGAAAACTTTTCGAGTATTTGTCGTTATAAATTTGACATCAATTGCCACCACGCGGCATGTGGCCAAACGAACGAACGAAGTAAGGTCCTGCATGCCTAAAGAATGCCGCCTGATGGTGGATAGAGCCCAAAGGGATAGTCGGAGGAAATCGAGGGATTGAATGTCTAGAAGTGCAAGAAACTTGTGGGGAAAATGGGAAAGGATTAACGGCATGCTTTAGATAAAAGGAATGAGAAATAAAAAATAAAATTAAAATGTATAGAAAAAGATGTGGTAAAATATAGGAAGAAAGGGAAGAAAATACGGAAAAAATAATATATTTTCTTTTAAAACTTAAAATAATTATATGTAATTTTTTTAATTTAAATTTTCAAGACGTTTTTATATGAATCCTTGTTATATTTTCACACACGAGGAAGCATAGGATTTTTCTTAAAATTCATTTGAATTTTTACCAACTTAAAAGTTGCCTGACAAATTCTCAAACCTCTAATACTTCATTCTATAACCATCCCTGGATGAACTCAATGATTCAATAGGGCACCCTGGTCGCTCCAGGACTCTGTAGGCAGCCCTGAACTAGTGGCTGTGCAGCCCTGAATTAAACTAGTTCCATTTCTAGTGCGCATGCCCCATGAAATAACAAAGTTGGCGGAAAAATTCAACTTTTGCGATTGAAAACTTTGAAAATAGCATCAGAATTTATTTTATAGTTGATTTTTCGTTATTAATGGTTGTATATTTATATTTAATAATAATTCTAGTGAGCAATTTGGTACCCTTTTTCATGGATTCACGTAAATACTCGTAAACATGAAAATTAATATTAGAAAAACGCTTCAAAGAGTTTGATCTTTTTTACATACAAATCTCTTAAGTTACTTTGGTGTAAATAAATTGTACATCATCTTCTAAACTTTTAAACTTGCTGATGAAAATCTTGAGCTTAATTAATTTAAGCTTAAGCTTTGAGCTAATTCTCAAACCTATGAAACTTAAAGCTCATTCGCCATAAAAAAGAATCCAGTTAAAGCGAATAAAAACATCAGCTATCCATAAATATTTCAAACTTCTTATAAGTCAAATAAAATATTTATTGAAATTATCATGAAGAGTGTTAGAAGATTTCCTTACTTTTTTTCCTTTTCTATCACTTCAAATGTGCTTTGATTTCCATAAAATGTATTTCAATTATCAAATATCTTGTAACAGTCTCTGCTTCAATGTTTAAGGACCCATAAATCAGGTGAAATTCGTTTAACTTATGCCATTTATTCCACACAACTTGTGTGATTTTTTTTACGCAACCATTTTCCCACCTTCCGTGGGAGAACCTTTGTGGAAGAGGGAAGCTAATGACGTGTGAAATTCTCTCTGATGTGTTACCCGGCGGGATAGGAATGGTAATGCTATCTTGTGGATAGGCAAACGCTGAGAGTCGACGAGCAGCCACTTAACATGGTATTCCGGGTAGATCCTTCAATCCTCCCAACGCCAGACACTCTTTTTCCTCGGAGTTTTTCAATTTCACGCGCCCTGCCATGAGGGCATAAAGAAAAGTGCAAGCGTTTCATGTTCATTGGGGAGTGCACCCGCACCCGCAGGTGCATGCACTCGAAGGAGGGGTAGGGGAAAGGGAAACCGATGTAGGAGGGATGCAGCGACGCCCTCAATTTGAAATGCACATCACGTTTTTAGCCACTTTTTTGGCGACAGGCGGCAGACGAATGAACGAACGAACGAATGCAGCCAGGCAGGCAGGCAGGAATCGGGGGATATAGAAGGGGTCGCGTGGCAGACTAAACCATGGCACGTGTGCCCCTCCACAGAGGGAGGAGGAGGACATTGCCTATATCCGTCTTCTCCTCTGCCTCTAAAGTGCATTTTTATAATATTTTTCCCACCACACTCCTCAAAGCCAGAGGACATGTTTCATTGAATAATCGAATTCAATCAGCGAATCAATATCAACCAACAAAAATACAAAATAATTCTATTAACTTTCCACAGTAATCCCTGGCAGTAAAGGAACTCTGAATATAATTGGAATGTTTGTACCTAAGAGACGGATAAATTATGGATAATTCCTGGCATAATTTCTGCATTTTATGGCCCCACAGAAAAGAAAAGAGGGCTGAAAAATCACGTAAGTAAACATTTTCTTAATTATACGACGAGTACGAGTATATTCTCTTGGCACACGGAAAAATAATTATAATTGGCACACATTTTATCGTTTACTTTATTTCTAAAGTTTTCTCTCAGATGAGAAGTTTTTTTTATTTGGCTTTGTTTTGCGGAGCCAACTTTTCGCATTTGGCTATGAATTTTATGCGAAATTTGTTCCATTTGTTTATGAAATTTATGCTGACAGTTGTTAAAATTATGCAAAATATTTGGAGGTTTTTTTCTCGGAAATTATTTTAGTTTCAATAGTTTATGGTGTTAAAAGTGGGTCAAAATGCGGAGAGAGATTATATTTTGGAATGAAATTATTGCTGACAATTCGGCTAGGCATTACAAATCTTTAAACAATTTATGTAAATTTCTAAACCCTATTTTTTTTACCCCGAACTTCTTTAAGCATCAAAATTAGGTCCTTGCTTTCCGCCTCATTCTTCCACCTTTTACCCCTTCTTGAAGGGAAAAGCCCCCTTGGGAGCAACCTCCAGCAATAGATCATCATTTACATCCTAAACATTTTTTATAAAATAAATTTTCAAGAAAATACACAGTAAAAGGGGAAATGCAAAATACTTTAATACTTTTTTCGTTAGACGGGAAAAAAAGAAGAACATTATTCGATTGAAATATAAAAACCACAAGAACACAAAGAAGAAACACAAACAGCGGAGAAAGCAGGACAGAAAGAGTGTAAGAGAGAGTGGGAAAAGGGAAATGAGAAATGGAAATAGGGGGTCATAGGACAACACTAAAAAAAGAAGGCAAATTTTATTTGCATTGCGGCTTTTCAATTCGTCTAAGAACATAAAACGCAAGCAGAGGGAAAGGGAGGAGAGGAAACCCTTTCGAATGATGGAAAAGTAAAGTAAAGTTGTAAAAAAAAGAAAAGAAAAGGAAAGAGAGAGAGAAAGAGAGAGAGAGAGAGAAAGAGAAAGAGAGGGAGAGCTGCAGGCTGAATGGCAGACGGAGGCGCGGCGTCTTAACAATTTCCTGCCCAACTTCTGCTTCATTGCATATTTCCGTTTCCTTCTGTCGGGGCGACGGCACTCCCGACTATAGTCTATGGAGTACTCGTCCCCCCCGTACCACACACCATTTGTCTGCCTCTTTGGCGGGGCACATATGGAAAAGCGACAGCCGACGAAATACTTTTCCCTCTTCACTATTTTTCCCCCCGTTTTACGATTTGCAATTATTTTTGCTCATTTCAGCAGAAGCAAACATGCCCGCAATTCCTTGAGGGACAACTAACAACAGATACGAGTCCTGCTACAGTCCTGCCCACATACAAAAATAGTGGAAGCTCCCCCCCTTGCCGCTTTGGCAGCAGAGAGCCTTCCCCCCTTGCGCTTCTCTGACAATTTACATAAGTTGATATTTTTCGAGTTGTTTTACTTCGACAGGGTCCTTTCCTTTGCCTTCGATTCCGACGATGTTTTGTGAGCAAAAGTTGTGCAGTTCTCGTATTGTCAGAAGATGAAGATACAGATACACAGAGAGAGAGAAAGAGAGACAGTGTGTGGGGCTGCTTGCAGATAGATTTACAACATGAAAATCGTTTTAACTGCAGCCGAACGAAGCGAACCTTCTGTTGCATGCCGCCACTCTCTCTGTCGCTGTCTCTGTGTGTCTCCTTCGTTTTGTGTCTCTCGTTCTTTTTTTTTTTGTGAGTGTGTGTCGAAGGATATCATCGCCTTGGGGAGGTAATTGTCTTTGAAATCGCATGCTGAGTGGTTTGTTTAATGCTTGTAAGACGTAGATATAGCAGGGAAACATGACATTGAGAGGGATAGGTAGTCAAAAAAGTCAGATGAAGTTAGAAGTGGATATGGGAAGACAGCTGGAAGAGTTCTATGACCAGAAATGGTCATATTGCTATGAGCAAATACATTCCAAAGTGGCAGCACAAGTCCTAAAGGTAGGATCCACCTCTCATCTTCAATCAATCATCAGTTATTGTTGCGGAAATCTTTACTCCAATCAGATCTCCATCGAAATTCCCTTCCGTTTTAAGTTGATTAAATTTTAAAGTATTAAAGACAGCCACCCCCGCCGTAATGACGACATGCGGCTGTCAACATGTGGCGTTAACCCTCATCCGTATCCTGGCCGAAAATTACCAACGTAAAAAGCGAATGAAAAAAAAGAGCTCCACTTGTCTATCTCTCTTTCTCTCTCCACAGCAATCGGACATAAAATGAAAACTGAGCCAACACACACACAGGAGGAAAAGTGCCAAAACATTTGCCTTTCAAGTGGCATCCGCCCCAATCCCATTCCCCACTCGTACTACCAATAATTTTCTAGCCGGTCGGCAGCGTGTGCGGAAAATCAAAATAAAACGTTTTTCGTTTCATTTGCAATGAAATTTTTGCAAGTGCCACACAGGACCGGGCCGGGGCATGCCTCTCTCTATCTTTGTTTTGCCTGCTGGCCTGCTGCCTGCTGCCGTGATGTCAGTCTGTTGGTTGTTGTTTTCCCCTGAAAATCGTTTTCCAATACAGTATAGAGTTTTCTCTTCCTGAATGTGGTGGCATGTGTGGCATGGGAGAAACGGCGGGGGTAGGGAATTTTCTATGCACGACATGTGGGCAATCAGCGCTCATGTCCATGGGATACTTCTTTTGGCTCGTTCCCTTTTTTTTTCTGCTGGTTCTCTATGCCCATTCCACCATTGCCAGGTTAATGCGGTCTATGGGTGAGTGTTTTGATACCCATTAGAGGTAGTAGGGTGTATAGTTATTTGAGTTAATTTGGATATGGAAACGCAAAACATTGAGCTTGATCATGAAGATTTTTTTAAAGCTCAATTTCCATCTCTTTGTTATCCTTCGAACCCTCTGTTTTCTACTGAGAACCAAGGGTATGCCTTAGTCGAAACTGCCAACATAAATTCGTCCACTTTTTTCCCTATTTTCCTCTCCCTCTCCACACACTTTTTTTTTTGCTGGGGATATCTATTTTCAGTTTTATATCTCACTCGCCTCATGAATATTTAACTGCCGATGCAATTGACGATGATTGTTATGTTGTTTGCCGGTGGAACGAAGGCACACCTCGTGTTTTACAATTAGAACATCAGGAATACCGGTATTGGGGGATTGATTTTCATACCCTTCTTTTTTACTGATGTATTTTTCATTTATCAATTTGCTTAACATTTTTCCTGGATTTTGCTTCCAAAAGAAATTGCAATTTTAACGCATGACAGGGCATTCTCAATGCGCTCCAAGCCATAAAGAAGAAGGAAAAACCTGCTCAAGCACTTGAGCCGTTCTGCTTTTGCTGATTTTTTTTCTCTACTTAGACATCGTCGCGTAATCGAATATAAATTGAATTTTTTTTCAACAACAAATGGATTTTCCACTGAAGAGTTTTCCATCGACTCGTCTTTGACTTTCATTCAAAAGGAAGAAGAAAATATAAGCATTAAGATTAATATTATGCATTAAAAATGAATACAAAAAATAAAGAAAAATTCGTAGACTGCCAAACATTTTTATGGGATTTTATTTTGGCAAAATTTCTCTTTGGTAAATAAAATTCTATACTTCTTTATAATTTCTTATTTTTCTAATTAAATTTTCTTGGCAAAGTTTTCCTTGATTGAAAAATTGGAGGCCATAAATTATGTAGCAATGCTTTGAGGAGGCTGAGCGGATATAATTTATGATGTCGTTTGGAGGGGTCATTCACATTCATTTATTATCATTAAAACTATCATGAGAAAAGGGATGTATGGCACCCGCCAATGTATGTGGGAGGAGAGATGGAAAAGGATTTAAATTTTACTTTAATTTCGCTGCTTAAACTCTTTCCATCTTTGGGGTGTCTTTGGCATAAGCAGACTTTTCATTTCCTTTAAAATATTCTTCTGCTCCCTGGAGATTTCATGTCTATTTTTGGTACTCTTAATATTTTTCTTTCTATATTTCGTACGCTTTTCTCTCTCTAGTTCTCTGTAGATCCCTCTCTCTCTCTCCTTTTGCGAGTGCCTGTCTGATTGAATATTTTGTTTTGGGCTTTCGCCTCGCTCTCGCACTTGTTCTGCATTTTATTTTCATGCTATGGCATGTTTTTTTGCATTTATTGCGTGGCCAGAGAGAGTCCCACTCCTCCAGCTCCTGGCTATAATGTATGCTCGTCACGTCTAGCCACTTGTGTCCTGAGAACAGAGCTACCCTCCTGCCTGCTGCCATTCCTCCTGTGGCTATTTTCTACGGCGCCGTGTGGCTCGTGTCTACACATTCACTTAGTGTGGAGCGGACGCCCCTCTTTTGCATATTGATATGCGGCGAAATGTACTGACATTTTTCATTTACTGTTTCCTCAAATTAAGATGTTTTCTTCCTGTTCACACCTTTTGCTGTGGCTGTACGTTTTCTCTTATTCTTTCATTAATTGTTGCCTACTTTTCAGCGCCACTTTTAGTTCTCAAAGGCGCGTGTCTAAGGACCCCGTCTAGACGGAAGTTTTAAGCCGAAAAACAAATGAAAACAAATTCCCAACAAACGCCTCTGAAATGGTCGAATTTTCCTAGGCAAAACCCTGACCAACCTCAAGGCTGGAAAATTCGTGTAAAATAAATAAAACCCTAAAAAAGGCAAAGACCTCTAAAATTTTGTTGTGTGTCCCATTAAAAGTGCACATAAAAAACGAGGGGCACATGGCACGCAGAAGCAATTAAAGCGGATAGAGAGAGAGACGCTGCCGCTGCCACTGCCACTCCATGTTGCATGTGGCACAAACTTCTGGCGCCCAAATGGCGGACGCAAGCGGCGCCTCAATGTCAGGCCATTAAAGTTTAGTGGGTGATTTTTGCATAGCCTCAAAGACGGAAACGAAGCGAGGAAAACAGCTCCCGTCCTACAAGGGGAAATCCTCGGAAAGTGCAGCAGCAGCAGACGTTTCCCCCTCCACGGCTCTGGCCCCGAAACTTTTTCCAGAAAGCTCATCAAGCCGGAAAAGTTTTCCCAGCGATAAATCATATGGTTTTTTTTTTGTCGGGTTTTTTGGTTCTTCTGGTTGCTTGTTAACTCGTTCGTTTAAATTAAGTCGAAGGAACATTAAGGCGCCTACGAGGAACTCAAATTTTATGTAATTTCCATGGAATTTTTGCCACCCGCTAATGGGGGGTGTGGCTGCGCTGACAGCTAATGAAAATATTCGTAGGAAATGAAGGACTGAAAAGGACAGAGCTCTTCTAAAGTGTTGGCTAATTAGCTTTTGGGCAGATTCTTCCTTGCTAAAAACAGGAAGGGAAATGATGATAAATCAAGTAAATTATGGGGAAAACTTTAAGTAAAGGAAAAGTTTAAGCAAATGAAGGCAGTTTAGAGAATGAAACTTGAGTCTTTTTATAAATATCAACGAAAAGATATTCTATGACTTTTCAACACAGACTTTTCGGGGTTTCCTGGATTTCCTGGACTTAATACTTAACTCCTTCCATTGACAGTAAATCTGTGCATTGATCGACATCACACTTTTGACATCCATCAAGCTGTGGCGCCCCTTTGGGGGCTTTCGTTGCGACACCTCTGGAACCACTAAACAGCAGGCAGGTCAACAGCAGGACATTTCATGTGATTACTCAACACAACAACACAGAGGAGCACCCCCTTACCGCTCCAAAAACCACTCCCTAGAGCAGGAGCTCGTGTTATTGTCATTGTTATCAACGCTGTCACAGGATGAGCAGAGCAGAGCAGCAACTATAGCAGGTCCTGTTCTAGTCCTGTGTCCTGTGTGTTGTTGTTGTTGCTGGGGTCTCTCATGTGGGAATATGTTAAACATTTTGACACTTTTGCGCACGGTTTAACCTACGAACGGAGGCTTTCGGCCTCCTGCGACATTTGAACTTTCGACAATCTAATGGATGTTGATGTGGGTTCCCACCCCCACTCTCTCTTACCCTGTCTCTCTTCCTACATTTTCCTGGAATTTACGATACATTTCCGAATGTCAAAACAGTGTTTGCAGTGAAATTTGTAACAATTTGGAATAGTTTTTCGAAAGAATGCCATAAAAAAGGGAAATATTCAGAGGAATTAAATTTATTTTTAAAACAGATTCGATTTAAATCGATATTGGTTCATGGTTCCCATCGTATTTGTGGGGGAATATCTTCACTATTCTGTATGCTACAATTTCCAAGGAAATATTCTTAAAAAAAAAAGCTTCTGAATCCGAATTAGATGATGTTCTTCTCTCCATAATGTCACCATTGGATCTGTGAGAGCATTAAAAGCTTCGATAATCCAAACATTATTTTGTTGCCTGCTTTTCCCCATATCCTGTGTAATTTTTTGGTATCCGCAAATCAAAAACCGTAGAGAAATGTACAAATACGACAAATACTATGCCCAAAACATTGGCAAGGGGCATGTGGGGGGGCACGTGGAAAACCACTTTTAGTGGTTGTCCAACTGAGTTTGTGCTTTGCTGTGGTGGTGGTCGCCATTCGATGATATTTGAGGATGCCATTCGAGTTATATTGAAACTTAATTAAGTGCCAGGACCGTACCCCAATGCCCCAATGCAATGCACAGGTGTGTGGCGTACCCTCGGGGGCTGCTGCTGCCACACGAAAATACAGAAATGGTTGTTGTTGTTGCTGCAGCATTGGTCGCTGGACAAATGTTAACATGTTTTGGTTGTTGGATTTTAGAGTGGATTTTGGGCTTCAATTTTAAAGTCTAACAAAAGGAAACCATGCCATTAATCCCCAATGGCTTTATCCACCATCTTTTACCATTAAATGCAGCTTCTTTCACACGAAATATTCCACCTTCAACACGTAATAAAAAATTATGCAGAGAGACAGTTAAAATACCCGCGAGATACAAAAGGCAGGCCGCTGGCAGGCAGGCAGGCAGCAGGAGGCTTATCTTTTCTCTTGATTTCCCCTTCCATTTTCATGTAGAACAATTTTCCAATCGTTTCACTGGCTTATCCTCTACCCCAGGACTGCCATGGAGTAGCATTTCCCCCTGCCCCCCATTTTCTGGCTGCCAATTTACGTTATCGTTTTCAAATTGAAAATTTGCGTAATCACATTTGCTTGTAAGTGAAAATCGCTTTGCAAATGAAATTAAATCGATTTCTTTAAAGCGATAAGAGGGTGAGAGAGTGGGAGGGCACCCCGGAAAAACCATTGCCAAAGCTTGTAAATATTCGCTTACATTATGGTTTTTCATTTCCGTTTCCTGGAACAGCTTTAGGAATAGGGAGGAAAACTCTGTTATGTCTGCAATGTCTGCAGTTGGAATTGCAGTTGCTGCTCTGTCGCCGTCGTCGCGACACTGCATTTCAAAGAGCCATCAACGTCATCAAATCGTTAGTCAAATACGGCAAAAAAAAGGATAAAAAGTACCAGTCCGGACCGTGTCTCTCGCTCTCTGCCGCTCTCTCATGGCAATAAAAATGATGAAGTACTTTGGAAGAGTTCTGTAAGTGCGACTTGGAAGGAACTGCTGTACTTAGAGGGTAGATTTCTTCTAGACTTAAAGATAGATAGATGGATAGACGTGGAGGGGCAAAAATATGGATAGATGGAAGGCGGAGGAACAAAGAAAGGGACTGGTTTTTCCACCAGTCCTGGCATAGATTTTCCTTTGCCCAATCCTTTTAACTGCTTTATGTGCATCGAAAGGGTATATTAACTTTGCTTTGCAGTTTGTTTTTGACTATAAAATATAAAATAACTAAAGAGCATTTAACGTTCGACTTTTCTTATGCCGCTAAGCTGTTCTCTCCATTCTCCTTTGATTCCTAGAGCAAACGCATAATTTCAGTTTTGAAAGAAAGACCATTTTAGGAGTAGTTTTTCCATCCATCTCTTGGCTGCTCTGCTGACACATGGAGGGGCATGGCACACACTTGGATATATGTGTCTCCCTCGACGTCTGTTTGCTGCCAATCTGAGCGTTGCGCCATTAAGTCAAACAGTTTGAAGTAATTTGAAAGCTACACAGTGCCAGGATTCCCTCTTCAGCAGCTGCAGCTGCATTTCCAACTGTCTTTTGCTTCCATCTTCCTCCCAAAAGGTTTTCCATACGATACACACAATTTATGTTGATAAAACTTCACATTTCTGACTATTTTTTGACATGCAATTTGCAATTTTCGCAACAATATTTTTCAGCTGCAACGAATTTTCGGGCGGCTTTTGTGGCATTTGCCTTCTGGCGGCAATAACTTTTTCGCTAGATTTTTGGCAGCCAATGCAGATGAGGCTGAGGCTCATGGATGATGATGATGATGCTGCCTGCCATTGTTGATGCGGCGGCAGCCAAATCCATGGGGAAAATTCGCAGCTGTCTGGCGGCAGAAGCAGCTTCCTGTTGGTCCTCGCCGTTTATTTGTGGATTTTAGTTCATTTTGTGACTAGAAGATACACTCTTTAAGGGAAATGTATCTATCGAATGTGCAGTTTTATTCTGTATTCCATTTGTTGCCTAGTTTTTCCTTGTATCATCACTCGTTAAGCGTTAATTAGCAAACGTAAACGTAGACGTAAAAGAAAGTTATTCGAATGTATTCCACTTTGTGTCATGTGATACTTTTGTGTCCTGTGGAGTGTCCTGTGGTGTGTGTGCCCATTGGTGTCTATGCCTCCTTTTTGACATGCCTCTCACGTTGCCGTTGCTCTCCCCCAAGACCGAGCTCCCTTTTATGACTGATTATGCTGTGTATTTCGGCCATTTAATTGCCACTTGGCTCTGGGATGTGACTATTTTTATGGTTAATGAGCAACTTCTGTGTGGCAATTTGTGGTGGAAGGAGACGACGAGAAGGATCAGGTGTACGCAGCAGAATGGGAGAATGGAATGGGGCTGGGGCTGGGGAAGTAAAAGTGAGCCAATTAAATGGGTAATATTATGAAGAGGGGACCGTTGCTGGTCGAAAATATATAAATTAAAATTAATAGGGGGCTTGGCTGAAAGTGGCTAAATGGGGAAGGGATTTTGCTAATGGTTTGGGAAAAAATGCTCGTAGGGAGTTACTGAAAAAATATCTTTTAAAGTTATCTCACAGCGGCACAATGCTTACATACTAGAAAATATAAAAGTTAAACTCTTCTCCAGCTTAGTTTTCCTCCATAAAAAGTGTAATTTCCGATCTATCATTCATAATATTACCCACACTCTATGTAAAGTATCTCTTTAGCACTCAAATATCTTCATTTGCCTCTCCATTTCCCTTGTCCCATCCTCATGGTCTGACATCATCTGTTGCCCCAAGTGCTGGTGTGTGCCTGGCCCATTAAATGATTTGAAAAATCTTTTACAATAAATTAGATTCCATTCGCCAGTCCTTCCAGTCTCGTTTGCGTCTCGACTTTTTCGGCTTGTCGGCTTCTCGTCTGCCTCAAAAATTTAAATATAGGTCAAATATGCATTTAATTTCCGCACGAAATGAAATGAAATTTGTCTGAAGAGAGAACGCTGTCTGTCCTGTCCGCTCGCCTACACAGCTGTCAAATACAGACGCCCCATTGCCCCCCTAGAGAACACGTGTTTGAGCTGCCACCTTTTGCTTTTGTGGGGGCAAGGCGAGTGTTTTGTACACTTAACTTATTTGAGGCGGCTCCATTAAAATCTTGCTAAATAAATATTTAATGCGTGAACAACTGCTGGGGAATTCAGGGCAGAGGGGTGAGCGGTAAGGGAGACTCTCTGAAGGAAGCAACAGCCTGGCGGCCACCAGATGATTTATGACCTTCACTCTTGGCCCTCCTCCTGGCTGTTGCTGTTCCTCTTGGTCCTCCTGGCTGTTGCTGCTGCTCTTTGGCTTTCGTTCTGGCTGGCTGCTGTTCTTGTTCTTTTGGCCCTTTGTTACGCTCTCTTGCTGCTGCGCTGCTTTGCTTCTCTTTTTGCCTGGCCTAATGGCTCATAATTGATTTTTATGCCTATTGTTGGCCCTCTGACTCCTCTGGACCCCGAACATTAAATGGGCCGCACTTAATGCGACGCACTGCAGCAGGTCTCCTCATTATAGTTAGGGGAGACCACTCTCTCCTCTCTCGTTACTGCTGCCTGCCTGCTTGCCTTCTGTATATTAAAAACTTATAATTTCTGGTATTGGCGGTGTGCATAAATCCATTTAATGGCCATAAAAAGTTCAAAGGTTAATGAAGCAATGATTTCTCTTGTGTACGCGACTGTTTTTTACGGTGAATAAATGCAGTAAAATTTATGAAATGAAAGAGGAATCTAAAGCAATTATTTGCTGAAACTTTGACTTAAATTTGCCAAAGGATTTCCTGAGACTTAAGTCGCTTTTGGGGGGTCCTCTAATTCCATTCCTAATTCAAGCTACAATCCCAATGTTGCCTTTAACTAAAATCTAAATAAATAAATGTACATTTTGGACACCTAACGTGGCCCAGACAGCAGCGGAGGAGTAAGGAAGCCTCTCTAGTGGATGGAAGCTATTTTTGGTATGGCAGGAGGGTTGGGGAA
This sequence comes from Drosophila subsilvestris, assembly GCA_035043285.1. Classification (NCBI taxonomy): domain Eukaryota; kingdom Metazoa; phylum Arthropoda; class Insecta; order Diptera; family Drosophilidae; genus Drosophila; species Drosophila subsilvestris. The sequence goes on along the minus strand of JAWNNB010001719.1, from coordinate 6,486,739 downwards.
AAGGTATCCTTCCGGTGGAAAAATACAGCAGGCTACCTTCTGGCGGACTGGCATGGAATTTCATGCGTTTACTTTAATAATGCGCATAAATTGGAGCCTCATGTTTGGTGGGGCCACACCGACCTTTTGACTGCTTCATTCCTCAGGAAGCACATCCTGGAGGGCAGGCGAATGGTTGGGGTAGGGGGGCATGGGCAAGGATAAAGCGTGCCTTCATTTCATTTAGCTTTTGTTTGACTTGGATTCCCCACCATCCTTTGGCATCTGTCTGCCCTGTCTAGTCAGACAGACATTGTTTTTTTTGTTTCTGTGTGGGTAGGGAGAGACGGACACTGGACTACCCAGAATATTTTTGCTTGCGTTTAATCTTTAATTTGCCATCCACTAGCCCCGTGTATGGCGTTTGGATACCAACCAACCAACCCCCTAGATGATCCTGTCTGTCTGTCTGTCTATCCAACTGTTGGGTAACTCCTCCCCCTCCTCCTCTCACCCTGGCTCTCAATTTATTTGTTTTCAGCTTAGCTTCTGGTCGAAGGGCGCAATGAAATTGGGGAGTCATGGAAGGTACGATGGAAGGGAATGCCTGGCCCCCACATTAAATTAAATACTTAGCCAGCGCCGCTGCCGCTCTTGGAGTAAAAATTATGCCAACATTTAAGTGTTTAATATCCGTTGGGGACTGGTCCTTTGCTCTTCTTGGCTTTTGGGCCTTTTGTGGATATTTATTAGTTGATTTCAATGGGGGGAAAACCCCAGCAAACACTTGGCATACATAATTCTGGTGGGCCAGCGCATTAAACAAAAGATTTTGTTGGCCTTTTAGGGGTAGAGAAATTATGTCATTGTTTTTTCAGTTGAAGGAAAAGAGACTTTAAAGGTGATTCTTTACTCTACTCTTTAAAGAGGGGTTTGCTCTCCACCTTTCATCGTTTGCTCTTCTGCCCTTCTGTATGTTACACCTCATTGCCTATGCAATTTCCACACGAAAAACCCCCTCCAGGCCGGTTATAACCATACCTTAAACGAATCCATGCCTCACTCACTCTGTGGATGCCTGCAACAGCAGTTTTCCTAACCAGCAAAAACCCTCAAAGGAGAACAGGCAACAAAACTGCACTCAACACAAATGCAACTACCCCTTGGAGTTCGTGGAGTTGCCTCTGAATAAAGGCAAACCTAGACCTATGCCGCACACACAAAGTGGAAGCCACTCTGCCGAGTGTTCTGCTGCTTCTGTGGCCTGCTACTGGCAGCAATTGTTAATAAGATTTGCACATCATTTCACGTGTCTCGGCCAACTGTCTGGCTGGCTGGCTGGATGCATGGTGCATGCCCCATTCGTTTGTATATTTGCATGCAATAAAGCCGCAAGGAGTCTAGAGTCCGGAGTCAGTATCCCCATTGTCTGTTTGGCATTTCATGGCGTCGTTTGGCACTACATTTGAGTCGAGGAAAATACCGGAAAATGGAAGTGGCAAATGGCAATGGGAGTGGAAAACCTAACCCTTAATTCGATCCCCTGGCTGCAGCTCCTGACCGACCATTATTGCATATTTGATGGCATTTTTTGACACATTTCTAATGGAATTTTTCAGGTTCCCAGAACCCACTCTAGAACCCCAACGGCAATGTCTTTAAATATTGATATGGTTTTTCCATTTCTTACGTTTTTCCTGCTTTTTTCCTTGAGGAAAATCAGCAACGTAATCGGGCAATTTGTTGTGAATAAATAACGCCAAGCTTTTCACTTGATTTCGGATTTCTATTTGCCCTTTTTCCATTTTCCTGTGTGTTTCCTTTTTATTTATTTATTGCTGGGAGAAAAACAAAATTAAATTGCAATAAAACAATGATTTGCTTATTCTTCCAAAAAGGAGGGTGGCATTCCCTATCCTCACCCAAAGAAAACAAAAAAAAGATAATAAAAAGGCCAAGGTCTAGGGTGTAGTCGGAAGATGGAATGCGACAAATTAATTGGAATTTATGGCTCGGGTGCGTGTGAGGAGGAACCTGGGGTGCGTATCCTCTCCGCAGAAGATGAATGTGTGTGTGTGTGTGTGCCCAATGGGGTGTCCAAAAAGGGGGATTTAATGAACAATTAGGCGAGGGATTAGTGGAGGGGAAACCTAATACTTGATGGGCGGCTAAAGTTTATTTGATTTGTTTTCTATGAAATGTTCGTGCTCTCCTTTCAGAGATGTGAGCGCTGATACTTTAAAATTTATTTCATATTTAGCTTACCTTTCAATCCTTTTTTTGTTGCTGCTGCTATGCTGATAAGAGCCTTCACCTGCGGTTAGCTTGGCACTCAATTCAAAAGGCAAATGCATGCAAATTCAATGTGACAGCCTTCGGGGCACAGAATATTTCCTCAATGGCAAATCCATTAAAATATCAACAAAACTCCAACGATGTAGGACATCAAAATGTAATTTTCAGCCTCAGGAACAGCTTGTGCATAATAATGAGATGAGGGACCAGGTCGGGTTTGAGGCTGATGTTTGGGTCTATCCTTTTCTTTTTTTTTTTTTTGTGTGGGAGGAGTGGCAGGTGTGTGAAAAGGTTGAAAGGATGCGTGAGTTTATTTTCAATATAATTATCAATAGATTAGCGGCTGTCTAGGGTTAATAAAACGCAGATTTTGTGGGCTTAAGCTTTCAAGAGATTCTTAAATTTATATCTTTATATTTCTTTAAGATTTTTTCGTGCACGTTTTGTCTATAAATTTTACTCAATTTTCTACCACAGAGAAAACAGTAAACAATTTTCATTGATTTTTCATTAGAAAAACTGAATTTCCTTTGCCGTTTTTTGTTCAATTTAATTTCAGCAATGTCAGGGATTTCAAGCTCAAGTTCAAGTATCTTTTCCGGCCAGAGAAAGAGAGAAAGTGGAAAGTGGAAAACCCTCTACACGTATTAGACGTGATTTCGTATTTATAGAATGTGTGTGTGTGTGTGTGTGTGTGTGGTGGGGTTTTGCCTGTGTGGAATATTTTCCAGGAGCATGCCACAGACAGCCACTGACATCCAACTAATTGCAAGTTATTTTCTACTGCTGCTGCTGCCTCCGTTGTGCCACCCTTTGTGGCAGGAACTGTTTACATTTATTCCCTGCTGTAGGTACAAACTTGCTGGCGTGGCGTGTAGTTTTCCTTTGCTTTATACTCCATGTAGTGCGAATAATTTGCTGTCTTCACGGCTGTCGGCGAAGAAAAGGTACAAAAAAGGAATTAAAAATCAGTTGTAGATGTCCTGGCTCCTGCCATAAGGTACACTCCCACTTGATAAATGTATCTGTGGGATGCAAAGCATTTGTATCTGGCAGACGCCAGACAAAGACTGATTCCACTTGAAATTTGAATAACGAAGCAGCGAAAGTCAAGTGACACAGAGAAAGGGGAGATTTTCCGTTGCTTTAAGCCACAGCTTTAACATTAAGTATACGCATCGCCAATCGTGTTGCTCCACATCCTTGCTCCCCTGTCTCTGGCTCTTCCCTGCGAGAGCTGTCATTATTAATGCGTATAATTAGCGCACTTTATAAAGATTGATTGGTGGAGGCAAAAAAGGAAACCAAACCCCCACGCCACCAGACAGTGAAGGAAGGAAACTTTTCTCTGCTGTGTGGCAGGAAGCCACAGTGTAAGCAAATACTGCCACAGACACACAAACACATAGACAGACAGATTCTGTGTGCCACACAACAGTGGCACTTGTTTATGTGCCACACGCATGACTGAAGCGTAATTTTCCTTCATTTTAATAAAAGCAGGGCAAAGAAAAACAGCAGAAGCAGCAGCAGCTTTTCTTCCCCGCTGTAAGGAAGGAAGTGGGATTTATTGTTTTATTAAGAGTCCAGAAAGCGATTTCCGTTTGTTATTCCGATAGAAGAAGAAAGTATCTTTTAGTGGAGTCACTAAAAAAGAGATACATAAACCAATCATTGATATAAACTAGAGAGGTATCATAGATATGCTAGAGGTATTCTCTCTCTTTCGTGGCATTCTATTTTATTCCCAGTTTATCTTTTAGTGTATCCCCCCACAAGAAGAAGCGTTTACGTTGCATATTTACGATTATTGTGGCTCACACATTTCGTTTGTTTGTATGTACAAGTGGATACGAGTGTATCTTGTATCTTGATTCAGTTACAGAAAAAAGAGCTACCTACCACACATCCCTACCGCATCTATGAGTTCATTATTCAGCCACAGATTTGTGTTTAAGTTGGTGTTTTCTGATACCCTACAAAGAAGAGAAAGAGGGATTGAAGGGCAGGAAAGGTTTAAATTTAAAAATGAGAATTCAAAGGATTTAACGACCAATATTATCAGAATTTCTCTCTACTTATAGTAAATGGTTCTCCTGCCGAGAGCTCCATCTTTTGGGTACATAAATTGCTGGCAGCTCATTCTTGCATATACTACCTTTCAGGTCTCCCAATATTCATCATTCTTATGACTTCTCCTCTTAGCAGAATCTTCTCTACCGTAGGTCATTCTCATTTCCACCTAAACCCAAAGTTATTCTCGCATTCCTACACTTTTGCTGTCTTAAGCGATTTTCTTTGTGTTTTTTTTGCTGCTTGTTGGTGTCTCTTATCCACAGATTACATTTGAAGCCTACTTCAACAAAAGCCTTCAAAGCATTCGTTTATTTTGGGGCCTAAAGACGGTCGCGCCTAAGCTCCTCTTTCTGACCATGTGAGTGGTTTTTGTTGTGCGCTGTTTTATGGCCAAGAGCAGCATTTACTACACTAATCATGCAATTCTTGTTACAATTTTATTGGCCCAAATACAGAGACAGAGAGAGAGACCTTAAGCCTGAGCGAAGCTCATTAGCACGTTGAGTGCATGGCTAATGAATGGGAGGAGGCAACGACTAGAGCGGGGACTTTACTTTGCTGGGGAATTTCCTTTGAGGGGCGACTGTTTTTCCCTTGAAATTATCCACAGGAATTCGGGAAATTCACTGATTAAACAAAATCCAAACAATGCACTCGTTAGACAATCCCAAAAAACAAAGAAAATTCAAAGCCCCTAAACAATGGCTAAAACTCCCGGGAAAATTGAGACAATTGCCTCCTCAATTGTCTGCCACACGACAATTGTCTGCCGTGCTGTTGTCTGTTGTGTCTGTTGTTGGTTGGACCGCCTCGGGGCATGTAATTTGCAGATTTTGTCAACTTTTTCGGCTGTCGGAGGAAGTGTGTTTGAAGTTCTTTCAAGGGAGAAAGTTCAAGCACTGAGAGAAAGTTGTGCCTTCTGCTGGTGCTTTTGAGTGCTGCGTTCATTAGTCAATGCAAATTATTTAGCAATCAAATTGAAGACCAGTGGCATTGCCACACCTTCCATTAACTCAAACCCAAACACAGAAGCTTCCTCCCTACAAATCTCTGTGCCACAGCAAATCTCTGTCTTTTGTGGCATTCAAATGCAAAAAGTAAGCAAACCTTTCTCCTCCTCTCTGATTCCTCTCACTGGTTTCTCTCCTCTTTCTCTGCTTTCTTTAGTTTTTGTGTGGCATTTCATCTAAATGTTAATAAGTCTCTGGATTTTCCCTGTCGCTGCTGCCCCTCTGTTTGGTTGTCTATTGCCCCGTAACAAGGTGTCAGAGGTGTCCGGGGGCGCGGCGCTATGCCAAGGCATTTTCCACTTGGCCGCGCTGATTGAAGGGAAGAACGGAGTCCTTGTCCTTGTCCTGCGGGTGATGCTGCTGCCACAGCTTCTGGCGTGGCGCCTTCAAGCATACATCCTGTTTATTGGACTGGCTTATTGATGAGTCTCTGCCACTGGTTTTTCTTTCGCTTTTCCTTCTTCATTTCTTTGTGGATTTAGGTTGACTAAATAGTTGTCTCTCTGTCCCACGGAATATTATATAAAAGTGGGACACAGGAGACTGTTTGAGGCTGAAAGAAAGTACTTGACACATTGGCTGGCTGGCTACTGCCACTTTCTTTGGGTATTTGTATTGATTGATTGACTTCTTTTGTGGGGTTTGGGATGGGTCGCAATGGGGCGATTATATCAAGGTTGTGAGGTGTGAGCCGTACTTTAGTTAAGCGAGAGTTTGGCAAACAATTTGTTTTTAAAAGATTGAAGAGTGCCAAAAATCTATGAATTTATATTCCATGCTGCACATGTTGGAATCGGCACGACTGAAGCAGTATGCAGTATATGTAACTGCGTTAAAAGTAACGGAGAGCCTTGCTAGAACATCTCTGTATCTCAATGTCCCTCCCCTCTCCCATTGTGGCTTCTCTCTCTACCTCTCTCCTCTTTCATCGAATATTCCAATTAGTCTGTGACGAAACCGAAAAAAATTTTGATTTAATATTTTTATTTGTTGCCTGTCGCATGCTAATGAAAAATTCATGTAACTAATTTAAATGCATGAGAGAACTCTCGTTGCACAACCATACTACTCCTCTTCTCTTCCACCCGCAAGGTTCCACCCGTGTCTGGTGCATATTTTAAACAGAAATAAATGAACGCATTTTATAATTTATAAAATGTTTTATAATTAAATTATACGCATAAAATATTCATCAGTCAGTGGATTTTTTCCCGTGTGCTCTGCAGAAATGCAAATGTTCCAACAATTAATTTATTGCAGCATCCAATGCAGTCGCAAAGTAAACAATTAACTGCCAGAAATTCGATTAAAAATCAGTTTAAATCAAAACGAAACATGTGAAAATCTAAAGAAACGCTGGAGGGTCCTTCATTTTATGCTTGAGGGACCTTTGGGCAAAGTTCTTCATTGGGATTTGTGGGTGAGGAGGTATAACCCTCATCAATCCTCAACCGAAAGGTTTTTCGCCTGTGACATGCGTAGAAAAGTGACGCGCAAAACCATACCAAAATCGTAGGCGTTGTGGCAAAAGTTTTCCTCCATCTCTTCTACTTTTTAGGCAAATATTCCCTTGAACGAAGTCCCCCGTAAATGTATGTCAAGGCAAAGACTGATCCGAAAATAAACATGATTTCAGTAGCCCCACATCAAGGATAACCACCAACTATCGATTGATTACCACCTTAAGGGCATTTTCCTGCGGTTATCTAAAAGAAGAAGTGGGGCCAGGTTCTAAATTGTGGGCAAAATAAAAGAAAAAGGCGAGATATCTCGATTTAAATAACGTTTTCTAGCTCTTTAATATCTCTTTTACGATTTCAAACACTTTTCGTTTATTTATTCTCACTGAATATCCAAATGCAGTTTTCTCTGCTATTAAACCAGGTCACCACATGTATCTTAGCGCACTTTTTGGCGTTGTTTTTGGAGGAAAAAAAAGAAAGAAAGAACTGAAAAAAATGTCCCCCGTTTTGGCATTCAAGTGGTAAATATTTGCCTAGTGGCAGAGGGCAGAGAAACCATTCCACATCGCTTGTTGACAGTTTTATGGCAAAGCCAGAAGCCAGAAAAAAAGAACGGAAAACACGAAAAAATAAAAGGATTGATTTTAGGGCACTGAAAGATGCATCGACCCTAAAAATTGCATTCTGAGAGAGATATAAATAGATAGATCACAAATACTTGAATGGTGGAATATTCTTTATAAACATTTTCCTATAATCGTAATACTTTCCTTAGAATTTAAAAACGTAAAAATTGGAGTCTCCAAATTGGTTTGATCCCTTTTAAATTATGTAAATTTGTGTGGTATAAAATCCCGACCTGGGTCAATTACGCGACAAAAAGGTCATAAATTGCACATCCGATTTCCCGACTTTTCCCGCCTTTAAGGGTATAAAAAACAAACACTTTTCAGACTCTGCCACTTGACCTCTTTGATTGTGGTTTGGCCTCTGTGGTCGGTTGTCTGTGGGTCTCGACATTTGCAATAAACGTCTGGGGGAGCAGACGAAACATGGCAGAACTTTTAATTGCACTGGCAGACAGTAGAGTACAGACAGTACAGTAAACTCTCGCACAGGCGATGCGCCTCTACACCGCCCCCCATCCAGACAGAACGATAAATTGAAATATTCCAAAGCCCTGGGCTGCAGCAAAAGTTTTGCGTGTTATTTGCATGCGAGTAGACACACACACACATACAAATACACACACACACATGTAGCATGTGGCATGTGTGGCAAGTGGAGTGGCTGCTGATTTGATGGCCAGCCCATCAGCAGCATTAAAGAGTCGACACAGGAGAAGAGTCCTTACCCTATCCCAATCCACTCAGCGATCCTTGGCTGATGCTGTGCCAAATTAAATGCATAATTACTTGATAATTGGATTTGTGGTCGCTGGGCTCTACTCTACTCTACTCTGCTGTGCAAAATTTCTAATTAAAATGTTTAGTGGCAGCCAGGTCGGTCGAGGTAGAGCCTGGGCTCTAGATGGCTCTCTCCATCGCTACTTTCGGGGCACTCGATAGCCACTTGATGGGCGCCAAAGCCTCAGACACGTTCGCTCGCTCTCTCTCGACGGGGTTTCTGGCCAAGTAGCTGCAAGTGGAGCCACGCCACGCCGTCTCACGCTGTGAGGGGAACGAATCTGAACGCAACTGCTTACCTGTGCGGCAGAACAGGGTATAGCGGCTATGGGATAAGGTTTGATGGGATACAAAAAAGACAGCTAAAGTGCTTGTTATTTTTATGATCTTAACATTTGGGAAATCCCTTCTTTCTACGCTGATATATCAATGAGTTTTCTATACAAATTTACAATAATTTATCTTCAAATATTTTTCAGATTAAAATATTTCTCAGAATTACAAAGAAATATTCAATAGAAATATCCCTCAAGTGCTCTTTAAAATCTCTGTTTTCTAAGGGTATATGTTGTATCCCATTACACCCCATTTTTTCATAAAACACCTTAGAGCTGGTCGCCTGCTCTCTCCTAACTCCTTGGTCTTCTTTGCTGTAGAATGTAGAAGGCGTTTGCCGTTCTAAATAAGTAATAAACACCTTCATTGGGCCTCTCCTTCTGCCCCCTCTACCCTTGCTATCCTCGTCTCCTCCCCCTCCTGCTGCTTCTGCTGCACGTTTCGTTGTAATAAATTTATATTTTCCTGTTGTTCCGGATTGTAATACACCCGAGTAGTAGTATCTGCAGGGTGGTGTTCCGTACCTGGAGCTGCTTTTGTTCCCGCAGTGGGTGGTTGGTGCTACAATCACAGTCACAGTCGGGTGTACCATAGTTTCGGTGGCATTTAAAATTTTCATAAGGAGCCTGCGTCGCACTCTCCTCTCGCATTCGTAATACAAGAGAATTTATTGCTCGTATACATCGTACACTCTCGGGGGCGGCATTTGCTGCCTGCTTATTTATTCATATGAAATTGCCTGATTACCGAAGGTTCTCTCTTTGCTCTCTCTCCTCTGCCACACTCTCTGCTCCCCGCCATTCTGCCACTTCAGAGGTGCAGTGTTAGTATTAGTACGTGTTTGAATTATATGCCCCCTCATGCTGTGAATCGGGATTTGGATTCGAAATCGCAGGACTTACTGCCCTTACTCTTCTCCTCCTCTGCTGATATTCTTGTAATGTGCCTGTTTGTATGGCAATTGCTGCTTTGGGGCCCACACCCCCCTCGCATTTTTTATGAACTTACTGCCCGGACGGGTCATGACTTTTATGATTTGTATGACCATCCATAGAGACTCCTCCTCCAGCCACTCCATTTTCTTGCTCACATCTGTGTCTTGTAGTTTCCAGATACTTGAGAAACTCCATTGAATTAAGCAAAACGATGATAAAATGGCAATGCGGCAAAGTGGGAGAAGGGATTAGAGATGGGAATTCCTAGAAGATGAGCTTTGAAATGATGAAACTATTGGCTGAAGTATCTAACAAAAGAAGGATAATTTTTCGATGTGTAAAATGGCATAAATTTCAGGTTAGAATTTCCACAAAACAGAGCCTAAATTCTCACAGAAATTGCAGTTAAAAATTTCCTAGAAATTCCCATTTTTCAGCCTTTATTTTTCAATATTTTTTAACCAAAAGATTATGTTGAACTTAAAAGCGTTAAAGCATTTCCAGAGCAGTTTTAATAATCACAATTTTTTTTTCCATTTTTCCCATTGAAAAAAACCCCAAAGGAAAATCTCTTTTATCTCTTATTTTTCATTTATAATTCACCCATGTCCTACCTCATTTTCCACTCAACAACAATCTCCCTCTTCCGCATGCAGTAGTATTTTCTCTTTGCCTTTTTTGTGCAAACACTTGAGGCTCTATCAATATTTTGGCAGAACGAAGCTCAACTCGACAGGCTTTTCCCTGCTCGAAAGCACACACAGTGTGAAAGTGTGTGGAAAGGAAAGCCTTGAGGAGTGACTACAGCACGTGCTCAAAATCTCAGCAGGTAACACACATGAAAATGAGGAAAAGCACACACCTACAGCAGCAGCAGCAGTGGCAAGTGTCAGTGGCAGTGGCAGCAGCAGCAGCAGCAGCAGAACTTGCCACAAAACACCTTTTGGCCATAAAGCACTAAAATATAACTTAATCCCAAACGAAATTGATATGAAAATTTTACAGCCGGGGGTGGTGAAAGGGGAAATACGGGAGGAAACCCCAGGAAAAAAAACTCAGAGAGCTGCGGCAGGATGAAGGTGGAAGGAAAATTTTGAATTCCACTCATGAGGTGTGAAAATGTGAAAATGTTTGTTGTGTGAAAACTTTTCCGTGTGTTTGTGTGTGGTGGGGCGGGGTGGGGTAGGGCCCTGTTATGTTGACAGTTTTTTACCCTGCTTTCCTTTGGTTGGGTTTTTTCCCTTTGCTAATTTGTTGACACTCTTTGGATGCTGCTGCTGCTGTGCCGCTGCCTGATGTATCCCTAACTTTGATGTTTGCTTTGATAATTTTTGATTGAAAAAGTTTTGCCCACATTTCGGAGCACGTTTTTTCCCGCAAAACAAAAAATATAAAGAGATACAAATGATTATTTGTGACTCTTTAAGGCACATCATCCTTGAAGAGGCATCAGAACTTTGGCTAATTGAGAGAAAAGCAGCAGCAGTGGCAGTAGCGAAAAGCGAAACCTTGTTCTAGATTTTCCGCTTACTTCTTACTGCTGCTGCTGTTTTTCTTTTGTCTTCTAAGGCATCTCTTGAGGCACTGTCAGAGCCACGCCTCTTAGCATACTTTACAATTACTTTTAGCCACCGCCTTTTCCGACTTTTCCCTCTTTACCAAGTAATTTTATCTCACTTATTGCCTGCTTTTCACCCACGCCTGTACATCTTTCCCTGTCTTTCTGTCTCTCTCTCTGCTGCTTAATTTTTACACTTTTGCGCCTCCAAATGACATCCCCCGAGGTGTACCCCGCCATGTATCCGAGTATTCTTATGAACGTCTGTGGCGCGGGGGGAAAACATAATACAAAGAAAAAGAAAAAGTGGAACAAAGTTTCCTTCTCTCTGGCCCGCAGCTCTTGGCGGCTGGAGGGCGATTCAAAAGTTTTTCACGTGAAAGGCATAACAAAAATTGTTGCAGCGAATTTTAATAAAATTTAATTCTGTTTTTTTTTTTAGATATTTTGTAGCTTTTTTAAACATATTTTGTTTAGTTTTTACCTATTTCTGCATAAAATTTCCACAAAAATATTTTCACGCATATTTTGATGCTTTAATCATCTCCATTTTGACTATAAAAGAGGTCTTCATTTTCTTCAACCTTTATTTGTTGAATACAGTAGTTGTTTCAATGATTATAACAAGCAGAAGTCGAATTATAAGATCATTCCTACGTCAAATTTAATTAAAAAAGAAATAATCGAGAGCCATAAAGCAGACACTTAAGATAATTATCCATGAAAGGATATCTTTAAGTCGATATATTCTACAGCTGCTTCGTTCTTCCGAAAGTTCTGACCAAAACAGCACTCATGGCAAATGTTTATCTTGCATTTTGCCTGGCATATCCGAGGGCTCATAAAGCAAACCTCAAGAAATGCAAATAGCTGTAGAGCTGGAAACGAGAGAAGAGATGACACGACACGACGGACACGTAGGGAAGGAAGTTCTGAGGCGTTGTCTTCACCGCAACTAAACAAGTAATTTTGCGCACATTTCACTTGTCATATGACACGTTGCATGCAACACCCCCTGCTGCTGCCCCTCTGCAACTCTGAAACTACTGTCTGGCGCACCCGATGCAGTGTCTTGGAGCGATTTTCCTACTTAGCAGGCAGCGGGGTTTTGGGGTAAAAAGTTAGTTGCAAGACTCCACCGACTGCTGCTGCTGCTTCTCCCTTTCCTGTGTGTTAAGTGCTTCCTTAACGCCAGATACAGGCCAAAAGATACAAGATACTTGCACTTGTACTGGCAGTTGAACTGTTTCGCTAGTTTCCGTTCTACGCAACAAGAAAAAAGGTGCGCCCTGGAGCATATTACAAAATGGCATTTTCCAAAAAGCGGAAAAACACTTCAAATATGAAGCCAGAAAAGCAAATTTTCCACACCCAAAAAGTCATTGTCTTTATGGTTTTTCGTAGTTTTTGGCTCGCTCTCTTTCTCTCTCTCTCTCTCAGGCGTTTAATGGCCCCACGTTTTGCCAATTAAAATTCTAATTGGTTCGAATAAAAAATAACTGCGAATATCCTTACAATTTTAAGCTCTCTCTTAAGTTGTTTTTTTCACAGTGCAGTTTTCCCCCCCATGAAAAGTTTCATATTAAGACAGCAGCCAGACAGCAGTGGGGAAACATGCACATACATCATACGAGTAGTAGTCCTTGTAGTTCTCGTCGTAAAAGCAAATCAAGCGTAAGAGCACAGGTAACACCTTGGATATAAAACCCTAAGTGACAGGTAAACACAAGCACACAGGGCGTATACGCAATGTATCTTGCACTCTTCAAAGGAGGGAAGGAAAGGAAGTGCCCACTCAGAATGTAATTAAAGGCAAAAGTTATTGTATGATTGATGATTCGCCTTTTGGGGCCAGCACCCCACTTTTCCAATTGCAACTCAATTAAAAGATTGTCGATCTTTCGTTTTGTGAATGAAAGAAAATACCTTAAGGTTCTCGGACGCTGATAAATGATGTGGCCTGGCCAGTGGTTGCTGCCATTCCTTTGCTCCCAAATAATGTCTGAGGTTCTTTCAGTTCAAAGTTCAAAGAATTCCCACACAGATTCCAAGGGGGCAGGGCAGGGCAAGGAGAATGGTCGAACGAGAGAACATGTGTTTGGGGGCTTTTCTAATGAAAAAGGTCGAATTTTGTTTGCTTTTGAGGTTTTTTTTGGGGTATTGTTCGGGGTGCGAGATGTTCTTTTGCAGACAAATTGCCAACGATTAAGATTTTTTTATCGGTCTACGGAGAGGCTGAGGCTGACGCTGGGCTTGGGCTCCATGAAAAATTAAGTTGTTTTCTGTGTGTGTGTGGGTTGGATTGGGGTCTGTGGTTCAATTGAGTGAAGTCTTGGAGAGTGGATTAAGTAAGATGACTTTAAGCTTGAAATTCTCTACACTTAAAGAGGTCGGACTGTAGTAGTTTGAGTATCTGTTACACGTATAATTATCCAACCCTTTGGCTGTGTAATTAACACATTTTCCCCACACTCTCAAGCAGCCACATGGAAAGCCCATTAATTAGCATCACGAAGGGTCTCTGTCTGGGTGTTGGGGGGGTATATATTTGGGGGTTATAAGCCCGCATCGATAGGAATCACACCTTCATTGACAACAGCTGCGCAGGCAACACAACACCTTTCTTGCTTCCTCTGCATTATGGATCTAAAATCAATGGATACCGTGGATATGCCCATCTTTGGCAGCACCTTGAAGCTAATGAAGTTCTGGTCGTATCTTTTCGTGCACAATTGGCGACGCTATGTGGCCATGACTCCATACATTGTGATCAACTGTACGCAGTATGTGGATATATATCTGAGCACTGAATCGTTGGATTTCATCATTCGGAATGTGTATCTGGCGGTGCTCTTTACGAACACTGTGGTGCGGGGCGTGCTGCTGTGCGTGCAACGTGGCAGCTATGAGAGATTCATTGAAACGGTCAAAGTCTACTACATACAGTTGCTAGTGAGTGTCCAGTAGCAGAAAAATATACTGCATCTTGTGGATTGAATGTAACTTTCCGCTAGGAATCAAGGGATGCGCATATCCTGCGCTTGGTGGAGGAAACCACACGGATGTCGATAACCATTGGAAGGATTAATCTGCTAATGGGAACCTGCACATGCATTGGTTTCGTGACCTATCCCATTTTTGGTTCCGAAAGGGGTAAGATTCCAGCTCACAGATGCAGAATCTAGTGGATAATGTAACTTTTCGCTCTCTTAGTGCTGCCCTATGGCATGTATCTGCCATCGATTGATGAGTACAAGTATGCCACGCCCTACTACGAAGTGTTCTTTGTGATTCAGGCCATCATGGCACCCATGGGCTGTTGCATGTATATTCCCTACACGAATCTGGTGGTTACCTTTACACTCTTTGGCATCCTCATGTGCAAAGTGTTGCAGCATAAGCTGCGCAGTCTGGAAAAGCTTAAAAAGAGTCTCGTACGTCGTGAGATTATCTGGTGCATAAAATATCATCTAAAACTAGCGGGGTGAGGCCACTCTTTGGTGGTTTGCTGATTGTTTTTAAGCTACTTTCTTCGCAGTTTGGTGGATGCCATGAATGCCCTGAATACACATCTCCATCTTGTGGAATTTCTGTGCTTTGGTGCCATGTCTTGTGTGCTTTTGTTTTCTTTGATTATTGTGAGTGGCAGAGGGAGGTTCTTCAGGGAAGTATATTGATTGATTGTATCCTTTCTTTAGGCACAAACCATTGCCCAATCTGTGATCGTCATTGCCTATATGATAATGATATTTGCCAATAGTTTTGTCATCTATTCCGTGGCCAATGAACTTTACTTTCAAGTGAGATGCATTTTGTCTATTTCTCAATTGTATTTATAGTTATTTTCTTGTCTTTTCTGCAGAGCTTTGACATTGCCATTGCCGCATATGAAAGCAATTGGATGGACTTTGATATTGATACACAGAAAACGTTGAAATTTTTGATAATGCGCTCACAAAAACCGTTGGCTGTGAGTCTTTTCCATCTCTTTATTCACTTATATCTGACGATTAAGCTGTGCTTCTCCTGTAGATACTTGTGGGTGGCACTTATCCCATGAATTTGAAACTCTTGCAGTCGCTGCTGAATGCCATTTACTCATTTTTTACGCTCCTGAGACGCGTCTATGGCTGAGCCAGCGATGAGGTTAGTAAATGTTTTTTTCTTTTATTTTTGGCTACTTTTTGGAGCCCAACAATTGCCAGAATTTATTGCATTTGAGTTAAAGTAAACGCTTTTTCCCCCTGGAAAAGGAGTGAGGAAAAGTAGCTGCTTATTGGATTGTGTTGCAAATGCATTTGCCACAGAGGAGACGGAGATGGAGACGTAGACGGAGTCTGCTGCTGCAACACGTTTTCTGCCCCCCAAAAAAGAAAGAGGAGAGAAATAAACTATAATAATAAAAATTGCTTCTTCTGTGGCAGGGACTGGGGTTTCCTTTTGTTGGCCTTTGCCGCAACATCCTTGACCACACAACCCCCCAAACTTCCGTTTCTGGTTCTTCTTTGGTGTCCTTTTGTTATGCCCGTCACGTGGCATTCGTATAACTTCTATTTAAGCAAATATAAATCTAAAGTGTGTGCTAAATTAGATTAAAATGTTCTTTCTCGTAAAACGTAAACGTTGTCCGAGCAGGAGAAACGAAAGAGAAAAGAGAGAGAGAGAGTGGGAGAAGAAAGTACTCTTAGAAAGGGATTCACGTGCTGCCAAGTGCCGCATGTGGCAAAACAAATTGTTAATTAATGTTGCGACATTGTGGGAAAATCAATTGTTTTAACCTTTAAAAGTGTTGGGTTTTAAGGGAAGAAATTAAGTGCTTAAGAAAGCTATCGATTGTATACATATGTTCTGGTGCATTTTTAGCTATCGATTTGCTCATCGAAATTAATGTGAATTATACTCCGAAAATGTCGAATGCGAAAGAGGTTTTTCCTTGGCTTAACTTTCGAGGAAAGAAACAGTATTTGAGGCTTATATACGCCATCGATTGGTTCTGTTTTGATGCTTGTAACTATCGATTTATTGGTCGTAATAAGTGCTGTAGTTCTACTAAGTTGGCAGCATAATTCATGGCACATGTAAGCCCTTGCGATCCTAGTTTGTTCTTCTTTATTTCTGATTTTTAGAGGTAACCGCAGCCTTTTTAAAAATCTATCTCCTAGATTGATATTCATTACCTTCTTAACTCTTTGTCGCTGTAGTTTATCCACCCTTTCCTCCTCTATAATTTCTCACTTGTCATTTCCTTCTCCATTTCGTGTTCCTTTCTATTGTTTTCATTTATTTTCCGTATTAATTTCCTTTGCTTTCCCACATACATTCCTTGTGCCTTAACTTCAAATACTCATCCGCACATTATCGCTTCTTATTTGCCCAATCAGCCTTAACTTTCACTTCAGAACTTGAGCTTTCAGCTGCTTCCCAGGACCTCACTTGCCCCCCTTCTGTAGCAGTGGCTTCATCATCATCATCATCATCATCGTCTCCGTGTCTCTCTGACTCTCTGTGTCTGCGTCTTCAAATTGACTTTAATTTAAGAATTTTTGATATGCCGAATGGCAGGCAGCGCAGACCTACAAATGGAACGAACGAAACGCTTGACGAGCCTTCCGCCTTGCTTCAGGGCTTTGTGTCTGCTACTGTCTGTGGCTGTGTCTGGCTGAGTCTTCTGCTTAATGGAATTTACCTCCTTCCGCCAAAGAATTTCTCTCACTCTCTCACGATTTTCTGACTTCATGGCTTGTTTTATGGGGAGCAGGAGATGAGGCTTAAGGCTCCTTTCGTGGCCATGGCTGTGGCTGTGGCTGGTAGTCTTCTTTCAGCCGAAAAGAAATGCTGATGCGACAATTATAGTTATTGTCTGGCGGATCCAACAGAGATTCTCCCACTCCTCTCGCGTACGTGAGGCATGCAACGCACCTCTCACCCACACAGATCTTCCTTCTCCTGCTGCCACACGACAGCTGCTGCTGCTGTTGCTGCCACATCCTTGAATTTCAGCTGGTTCTACTACGCCTGTTTTATTGCTAATGTAAACATGTTGTTGCCTCCCCCCGTCAAATGTCTTTGACGCCAAATTGACACATTTTCAGCCCAGTCTGTGGCTCAGAGGGGGGTGGGGATGGGGATATTCGCCATCGCCCAAATAGTGTGCTAAAATGTGGTACGTGAGTGAATGGAGCTTATCAAACACTAAACAGGAACCAGGAGGAGGCATTTTCCACGGGGATAATCTTTAATTTTCCAGGCAGGTGGCGGCAGGAGCCGCCTCGAGGCATTCGAAGGATGAAATCAATTTACGCCGATTCACGCCTTCGGCCGTTCGTTCGTGTGATGTGATTCGATTGCTTGAGTGCAAATCATGGACTCACTCTGCTTCCTACTCAGTGTCTAATGAGGCGACTTTCTCCACAGATATACGAGTATAACCCTTTTTCTTCTAGTCATAGTTCTCGCCCACTCCTACCCCCTTGATTTGTCCTCAATTTTCATGCTTATTTTATGCGCATCATCCCAAAAAATTGCCGACGTGTTGGAATTTTTAAAACATTTTTCCTCGGTTTTCCTTCATTTTTTGTGTTGTGTTGACATTTGACTTTTGTCCTCGAGAGTCGTTGATCCCAGGATCCTTGACTACTGGCTCTGGTTTCTGTGTGAAATTTAGGTCAAGCGGTCAAGTGTTTTATGTCCTAGAGGACCTTTTCGAGGGTTTTATGATGTTTGCCTGCAGTGCGGACAGGCAGGGGGAAATGGGAAAATAGAGGAAAAGCCAGCTGCTGGCGGGGATAGAAGGTTTTGCTGCTTAAAATTGAAATTTGGTGGAAAATTTGGCAGAAGAAATGACAGGAAAATGTATGTTAAAGAAGGGTTATGACTTAGAGAGATGTTTTTCAAAGGAAAACTTGGATCTTAGGGGAAGAAATAAAAGGAAACTTTAGCTTAAAGGCATGTCCTGAATTTGGAAGAGGATTTTTAGGGTAAACCTAAATTGAATCACTTAAATGTCTCTCTATTCAAAGAGCTTTTCCTATCTATGTCACACATTTAGCTTTGCCCTGCCTTTGAGCCATGACCTAAGTGCAACAGACACACACGTATCTATGCCACAGATGCGTCTGTCAATGGTCTAAAGTCTTTTCCTGTAATGGAAAACTGAATAATTTAATCACATTTTCAGTTGTAATGGAAACTAAAAGCGCAGTCCTCGGCAATGGGAAAACCTTTTGCATAATTTAGCACCAAGATGGCTTTTGGCCAAATCAAATTTAATTAACTTGACTAAACAGATGACTAAACAGAAGCCTAAACAGAGGACTAAACAGTGGAGTACATGGCCAAGGCTAATGTTGTGTATTTATTGGGCTAATCAAATTAGTTTGCTCGTTTGAATTGCATTTCCAGGAGGCATACAGAATCAAAGTAGCAGGCAGGCAGGCAGGCAGAGGGGAGGCACTTATGTCGATACGACCATCGAAGTTTCAGGACACACACAAATTGCCAATCAAAATCAGAGTTTTCTGCCCCCCTCATAAAACGCACTTAATGTCGGAGGCAGACACTTTTGTGCATTTCTGCAGCACGTCAGCTGGCAAATTGCTATTTACGGTGCCGGACAGGTTGGCAGTACATGCTGCCTCCTGCTGCTAAAATGCCATCAAAATTGTTGCACCAAATCTGATTAAGATTTCAGATTTCGTAAGCGATTTATGAATGCCACAAACGAGTCGAGTGCGTGACCATGGCCAGAACTAGGAGCAGTTCGTCCTCTCTTCTTTTTTGGTTCACGAATTAGCCATGCAGACAGTAGGAAGAGGTCTCCTTACTGCTTTTTGGCTAGTGTCAAATGATGGCTGCAGGCCAATTGCCAGTCGAAATAAGGGCCAAAGAGACAAAGAAAATAGCAGTGTAGGTTCTGGGGATTGTGACACATGAGAACTGTAGATAGATGTGCATGCTCCTAAAGAGTATGGCAAGCCTTTGCCTGGACTGTTACTTAACTCTTTTGATGCAGAAAATTCTACTTTGTACGAAGATTTTTAATCGGATTAGAAGCGCTTCCCTTTGAAATTGGAGTTGAAATAAGCGACAAATTTTGGAAATTAAAGCAAAGTAAAGTGCCTAGTGTCGCATTTTCCATTGCCTGGGAAGTATTCCCTGAGATGTTCAACCAGAGCTAGTCCAAACCCCACAAATCCTTTTGTTCTCTTTACTTTTTCTTTTACCTTTACCTTTCTTTCCCTTTTAAGTGCCCTATCATTATTAGCCTTAAATAACGTAGTTGCAAGGCAATTTCTTGGGCACTTTCTTGGCCACAAAACAAATCTCATTATCAATCAATTGCTGCTGAAATCATTTCCATTCTCTGGCCAACAATTGGCTTTGGCTTTCTCTTTGTAATGCCATTCCCTTGTTGCTGCCACACTGTGGATGTATTCCCGATTTGATTATCCTGCGGTTTACTTCATCTGCCTAGACTTTTCTTTCGCTACTTTTCTTTCCGTGGAATATATTCCGGTATTTATTATGCATTTTCTTTTCACTGTCAGTTGTCTAACAAAATGTTGTCTGACGGTTTGTCGTTGTCTGGCGGCACTTTGACACTTTTTTTTCAAATTGTAGAACGAGCCTTCCTGCTGTCTGCTTGTGCAGGACACTTCTGCCTTCTACTGGCTGCCTCTCTCTGGCTCTCTGTTTAGTCTCCTGAGTAGAAGATTATCACCACCACCCGTCATGGCCAATGAGCCGCCTCTGGTGTCTGTTTGCCTCTTTGGCTTTTTAACATTTCAATTCTAATTTAAATATTATATTGAGAGGCAGGCGGCAGACAAGTAGCTAAAAGCGAAACTTCACTTTAAAGATACTTGCCGGGTTTTTAAGTTGAAGAATTTTAATGGAATTTCTCACTAATGGAAATTCTCATGGAAATTCTCTTGTCAACAGCTCTTTTGCATGTGGACAGTTTTCTCCTGATTTAGTGGCACGCAATTCAACCAATTAGCTAATGAATATAACCTTGAATGAAGGTAGAACGACACATACACACACACACAGGTACAGTGCCACCCCTTTGGCATGTTAGTTGAATGTTGATTAACATACGTGTATGTTAGCTGCCTGTTAATTAGGAGTTGCTCTGTTCTGTCGCTGTTAACTAACTTTTTTGCTTTCTGGGGATTGGGCAGAACTCCTTTTTCATGTCTGATTGGTAAAAGTTTCACTCTTTTGGACAAATTATGATTCTGTCAACTGCTTATTGTTTCTTACTTTTTGTTGCTTTTGTTTCTTACTTTTTGGCTGCTTTTGTTTCTTACTTTTTGCTGCTTTTGTTTTCTCCTTTTTGCTGCTTTTGTTTCTTCCATTTTTGATGCTTTTGTTTCTCCATTTTCGCTGTTGTTTTGGTGTTCATTTTCATAGCTTATTGTCTGGCTGTCACATGTCAAATGTCAAGTTCACTTTTTGTTGGGTTCGCAGCAGCAGCAGCAGCTGTTGGGAAAACTATTTTGCATTGCGATTATTTTGCAGTCGTTTTTCACACTGCAGCAGCCGCAGCAACAGCAGTTGCCAGCCAAAAACACTTGATGTCCGTGACTGCTTATGATAATTCAGTTGTTATAGTATATACACCATATATAGATGTTTAGCTATAGATGTAGTATATACACAAAGAGCACTTGATTTGGTGGCAAAAGAGAGAAGGAATCCATGGAGTAAATGTGACAGATGTAGAGGCAAATGACCGTACGGTCAATAGCTTTATTTTCACAGAGAAATTCATGCTTCAAGAGTGTCGGAAAGTATCCCAAAGACAGTCTGAAGTTTAAGTAATAATCTTTATATACTCTAGAGATATTCCCATAAACAGCTTCTTCACTTCACAATGCCTCTAAATGAACTATAAACTCTAGCAATCTAGATTTTTGCATTCATAAAATATCACTCATACGCACTGAATGCTGCAGAGACAGGAGCAGCAGCAGCAGCAGCAGTTTCACCGCCAAATGAGGCATAAAATAAAGAATGGGAAGCATAAAAAATAAAGCTAAAAAACAGGAGAAAGAACAGGGGGAAGGGCAACAGCAGAAAGTACAATGTAAACAGGTGGAAACAAGAGAGTTTTCCCACCACCAAAAGACAAACTAAAAACCAAGAAAATGTTGCCATAAAAATGATTTAATACACATTTTATATGAGAAAAGTTTTGCAATTTTTGCACATTTAATGTCCCGCCACTCACTTGACATTTGACGTGGCGGGGCCAACACTCCTGTTAAACTTTAAGTTAACCTTAACTTTAAGACCTGTCTGCCTGCATGCCTCCCTGCTGCCTGCCTGCCTGCCTGACTGCCAGTGCGTATTCCTTAGTTAATTATGCTGCAAAGTTTTGCTTGGAGTTTCCTTGCTGCTGTTCGTGTGGGGAAAAGTTGCGTAAATTAAATCTAATTGAATCTACAACTTCCATTCGAGAGTTTTCCTTCGTTTTGTCCCGTGGAAATGTGATTACAATAAGGGTTTCCATTCCATTCCGTTTGGATATGGATATGTTTGCTCAGGCAACTGGGGAATTATTCATGTCACTTCCTTTACTTTGACACGCCCCCCAAGTGCGCTCATTCTGCCACCTCCTTGCTAGGAGGAGGGGATAATCAGCGGCTTTGTTGCTGCAAAAAGTTTCTTTTCCTTTTCCTTTCTTTACTTTATTTTATTGAATTTAGAGCAAAGTGTCGCTTGTTTATTAGAGAGTTGGCCAACCAGAGAGGGAGAGAGCGGGTGGAGTGGCAGAGTGTGAGTGCATTGAAATTCCATTGGGTAACTGCCTCTAGGATGTCCTGCGGATCTACAATGTCCTCGTGGGTGGAGGCTATAGATGTTCTCTCGATGGGAATGAGCCGTGGGTGGGGAGGAATACTTAAGGCGACAATAATGTGACATACATAAACAATGCTCTCTCTCTCTCTCTCTTGCTGGCATTGCCGCTGACATGACGATAAAATTGGGAAATGGACGCGTATTAAAAAGTTTTCAGTTTGTCAATCGTTAAATAAAAGAAAGAATATTAAATTTGGAAAAAGAAAAGATGGGTAAGCTTTGGAGGAATGAAAAGAGAAGATGGGAAAAAAATAATCTAGGAGGAGAGTTAGAGAAGAATTAGGAATCTCTCCCCCCCCCCCCCCCCCCCTGTATCTATCCATGACTTAAATCTCTTCTTGAACACCATCCTATGGCTTAAACTAAGCATGAATGACCTAATATAATACCTTGATAATAATTGAAAGTGTCGCACGGAAATATGGCAAACGATTTCCTTCCTTGGCGTACATTTCTTTCAATATTTCCATAAATTTCCCAATTAATTAAACTACAATTTCCCTTTTAAATTCCACTTAAACTCCTCCCTAATTAACTCCAACTATTGTTAGTTTTTCTTTTGGAAAATTCTCAATACAAACTTCATTTTCATGCTCATTAAATGCGTCGTCTCTCGCTCAAAAAACTCATCAAATAAATCAAATTTTCCTTGTTAACCCTTTTGCCTTTCCCTTCATTGAGATTCTTTTCAGCAGAAGGAAAACTTTTTCCTACACTTTTTGTGTGGCCTAAAGGGTTTAACGAAGGAAAAGTCAGGGAAAAGAGAATAAGTTACGCCAAAAATGGCGTTAAAATGTGTAATCAGAGAGAAACGACACGCAAAAAGGGAGGTGGGCAGAGGGATCATCTAGGACCGGGCTGGGGCTGGGGCTGCCACCAATTGAGGGATTGAGGGTGCAACTGTCGATGACGACGACGTCCACGGACTGTTAATGAAAATTGTTTTTGGTGAAAAAAAGAAGAAAGAAAGAAAGCGGAGAGAGTGAAAAGCCCTGCTGCTGCTGTTGTTGTAAATGATTGGTAGAAAGAAAGTCTCATGCCCGCAGGACGGGCTGGAGCAGCTGCCGAAACTAATTAACGCCAAATGTGGCCGAGGCCTTTGAATGATGGACAAATCTGAGGGGAGGCTACTCCTTCCAAGAAAAGGGAGAGCAGAGTAAAAGGGTTTCCCACTCAAGGTCTTTTTTTCTTTTTTTTCTTTTTTTCTTGTTGACTTTCCCAGTGATTTGCTTCGTTAAATCCCCAATGCAGTCAGAAGAAGAAGTCTGGCGACTGCAGGACTTTCTTTGCTGCTTTTCCAACAGTTTCCTACCACAACAAACAACAATGACTGGCATTTAGCAGTAAGCATTTTCAGCGCCTTCTCCTCCTACTCCTTCTCCTCGAAAAGCCTTTTCCAATTACTCACCAATATTTACCTTGGGAGTGAATTTTATTTCATTTGAAATTTTGCTCTGGCCAGAAGGAACACAGCTGTCTAGACGACAAGCAGGCGGCACTTAGGCACGCTTTTGGCCTCTCCGCTGAAAACTATATATAACTATAAATATATATGAGATGATATATCCATCTGCCAACACGTTTTCCTCTACTCTGTTCTCTGTGGGTTTTCGGAGCATCGCCCAAAAGTTCACTGCATCGTTTGGGGGCACCATCAATGCGAATATTGATGGCCACTTAAAAGTATGCAATGAAATTTCGTTGAATTTATAGCGAAAGACACTAAAAGATAGTCGCCAATTGAATATGGTTTTTAGTGAGCGATTAATACGAGCATAAAATTGCCCATCTGCCAATGCTTTTGTTGTCCTTCTCTTTGAAGATCTCATCTCGTTGTTTCGATGGAATCGCTCAGATACACAGATACAATGAGTCATACTCTCTACCTCACTGTGCCATGGAGCCAAGTCATTGGCCACTTGGCATGTTTCTCGTTTTTCGCATAAATAAAAACCAAATGATTATTGGCAACAGCCGCCTGCCCTTCCTCACCGAGACTGAGGCTATAGACAGACGGGCGTCAATATCCGAAAGAGTGATTCGAAGGGAAAGGCCGGGGAGAGGGCCGAGACCAAAGGGAGAGCCCGCTGTCGGCAGCAGCGGTACATTGAAATCATTTTAATGAAATGGGAAACCTTTTTATTCTCTTGAACCACAAATGAATTCTAATACGATTATGGCAAGAGTCTTTTTTTTCAATGAAAGGAAGAGGCAGCAAGCAGGTCAGGTAGTCGCGTCGCTCGAGGAATGTGCTTGAATCTCTGGGCGAGGGAGAAAATAAGTCAAGGCTGGGAATCCGGTTTATTTTTGAGGGATTTTGTTAGCCTCAAAAATGTTTAGCGATGCAGAAGAAAAGGGTTTGGATATAGATACAGATATGATATGATGGATAATGATATAAGAACACCGTTTTTAAAGGGCTTAAGAGCTAATTGGAGATCATTTCTAAAGGAATTAAATGATGTCATGCCGGAATGTTTTGACCAACAATCAACACTATTAAAGAAACTTCTTGGGACTCAATGAATGAGCTTCGAATTTTATATTCTCTTTGGCTTGAAATCTATAATATTATGGATATCAAATGAAAAGATTTTTAGGGTATATCTAATATAATTTGGAATACTTATTGGAGTACAATGAAAGATAATTGTAGTTCCATTTTCTCTTTATCATTTCCACTCTCTTCTTCTTTATTTTGATGCCCTTATCCATATGTTTTTCCCCATAAGAAATCACATTCCCTCTCTCCATAAGACATTCAATCAAAGTCATGGGTCTGCTTCAATCAAAGTCCATGGCTCTATTTGATGACCAATAAAGTTGTCAGGCAGGGCGATAATGTTATTAACAATGCTTACAATAATTAATTTAATTTTTGTAGACCAATTTACTCACGTAATTAAAAGACACTTCCACCCCAGCCCCAACCCCTATATCTCCGCTATGACGGCCTCTCTTCAAGTCTCCTGCTGGAGGGAGTAGAGTGCGTGTTTCGGGGAATGTCTTCCATTGAAAAGGAAGGGGCATGAGGCATGGGGCATGGCTATTAGTTTCTATTTCCATTGCCACAAACACTGACTAATTGCCCATGGTCAGTGCCTCGAATGTCAAACGCCTCGCGGAAACAGCGGGAAATCAGTAGAAAAAAACGTCATATATAAATGAATATAAATGAAATGGAATTCTATGGGGAGATGCATACATTTGAGTTTTTATCAGTGATTTATGGGATGAAAAGCCCGAAGCAGCCTCTAGGGGCAGCTGAATTTTTGCAATCGGCAAATACATATGGGTTTACATACATATACATATGTGTGCAAAAGCGCCCATAAAATAACAATCTACAGAAATATGTATGTATCGTGGCATGTGCATGGGAGACAAGAAAATGCTCTTACCCAAGTGGGGAATATGGGGAATCTTATACGAGGAATATTAATTGATTTTAGAACAAAGATTATCTGTGAAGAATATTATGAGGCATCTTATATTAAAATCTATTCCAGCGGAAGACCATTATTTCCCCATTTTATTGCCAAATCCATGACTTTATTGAGATACCCTTTCGTAGGCCATATCCTAGCACCATAGGAAGTGTACACACTAGAGCCCTGCACGAATCCACATGATTCAAAAAATCACAGTATACTCATGCCCCTTCAATGCGTTCGATCATTACGAATCACTCCTTCAGTCCGATTCGAATCACCCGAATCACAAAAAAACCGGATCAGAGTACTGCGAATCAATATCAGCAAGATTCGTCGCATGATTCAAAAACTGATGATTCAAAACATACTACGAAGAATCTTCCTTTGTATGCGTGCACATGTACAGTATTACGAAAAAAGCGGACGCACAGAACCAAATACTTGTGCATTTTTTGACTGTATTTGTAACCGAAATTGTTGTTTTCTTACTCAAAGGAACAGGCGCTGCCACGTCGCTGCCGGCACACGTACCGAAAGGCAGCGACCCTTCGTGTGGTGTGGCTTCGGCAATGCGACTTCGGCTCTTGCGGTCGCAGTGTAAAAGCAACAAACCGGTTTCTTCCGCAGGCCTCACTAAAAAAACATGTCAGAGTGTGTGTGCGAGCCCTGCTCAAAGGCAAGATCTTATACGTAAGTATGCGTAGCACGCACTGTTGACGTACACACACAGGCACAGAAAGGCACACACACAACTACAGATTTCCACCCCGAAAGCAAGGCAAAAAAACCGACAAATTTGTGTATTGCTTTCTCGTTCTCTCTACCTGAAAATCAAATGGAGAGTAAAAGAGAGAAAAAACTGAACTGCTCGGATCTCACAGTTACAAAATTATGAATCGTGATCCGTTCGGTTCATTTTGGGCAAATGATTCGAATCACTGAGAAAGCCGAATCGCTGATTCAATTTGATCGGACGAAGTGAATCCCGAATCACTGCGAATCGATTCATTTGCACGTTCATGCAGGGCTCTAGTACACACTCTACCTGCCTTTCTGTCTTTCATCGCAGCAATTCCAGATGCAAATCAGTTGGCAATCAGAGCACAATTTGCTCTTTTGACTCGTCTTCAAGCTGATTCTTTCTTTTCCTTTTTTTCCACTGTATTATCAATGCGGTAGTAGGAGGCTTATCATGGCAGACAGGCAGACTCTCGTTGCAGTAATCATCGACTGACAACAGCGACGAAACGAAGGAATGAGAGTGAAACCCGCATGTTGCATGCAGCAGCAGTTGCGGCACCAGCTGATGATGATAAGAGTTAAAATTCGCCCCGTTGAGGAAATGTCACTTTTGCATACAAAACATATGACAAATACTAAAATATCTGAACAGAATTAAAAGAGAAAAGAACTAAACGACAAAGTCCGAACGCGCGCGCCTTTTCCTGTTCTGCCAAAGTTTTGCGATAAAAAAAAGAGAAAAGAAAAGAACTTCACTCGAATGCAATGCGTTGCAATGTGCATACAAAAACGAAGATATGGCCGTAGCCCAAGCCGAAGCGCCGTATCAGGCGATATGCATAGAAAATGAAGAATAAAAAAAAAAGAAAAAGTAAAGAGAGGGAACTACAAAAGGGAACTACACAGGGAGCGAGGAGTGAAGAGGGAGGACTGACTGCAAACAAAGCGCTAGAGAAATAGTAGAAAGAAAAACTTTAGTTCTTAAAATGGCAGCCAGACGAAGCGGCGTCGTCGTCAGCATTTTGATAAACCATTGAATAAATGTTAGAACAAAAAACAATTATTAAAAAAAAACAGAACCAAACAGAAAACCACAAAGATGGAAGCTTTTTCCAATACGGAACGGAAATGCGGCACAGAAAAAGGGGAGAACAAGCAGCAGCAGCAACAACAACATCCGAAGAACAAACTAAGGAAGAGCTTTATATGGCATAGAGGGGAAGACTGTGACTATGAAAGAGCCCCACAAATGGCATACTTGATGGGGGGCATAGCGAGGGCTTTCATTAACAAATGTTTAGACGAGTATTTCTAGCGATTAGATAAGACTTTTGGATTTGTAAATATTAATAGAGAGAGAGGGAGACAGAGCAAGAGAGAGAGAATCGCCATAAACGAAGGAAATCTTGTGATTCTCTAGAGAATTTTAAATGGATAAGACTTTGCAGCGTACATATGAATATTTTCATAGAAATAAACTCTGATTTGTGTTTAATTATAGAACAATGAGATGGGCTTTTGCTCAGGGAGAGCTTCAGGGTCTCAACAGCAGGTTTAAAGAACTCTTAAACGGATAAGGGAATGATGTATTTGTGGATGTATGTATTTAGCTATAGCTATAAGGTTACCATCCCACTTTGATCCACTATTAGCCAAAAAAAACATTTCCATAACCTCATAAAAAGCCCCCCCTTTATATTCTCTCTCATAATCCAACATACAGATAAGATACGGCACCTCAATCATAATTTGTTATAGTCAATGTTCAATAGGAGACTCCATAGAAAATGCTCTTTCCCAACGATCACAATTCCAGCGACCCCTTCCACGGAGATTCCCCAATCAAGATCCGATAATCTGGCACCAAATTACAGTGGAGGGGCAACAAGACATTGAGAACACACCAGCAATAAAGTTATCAAGCCACTTGTGACGGGTCGCCACAGGCACACGAAATCAAAGAATCAAATAAAATAAAATACATTCAAAATGTGTTCCGAGAATCGCCCCCCAAAAAAAACACACACAAAAACATAAAACGAAAAACGCGACAACGAATTTTCATTCGAAATTAACAAAAAAAATTATGTTTGGCGCCAGGTCTGAGACCCAGTGAAGAGATCCCCATGAATGGTGGTGCTGCCAGTAATTGGAAACTAAAACCAAACATGAATAAAAAAAAACGTCTATACTATAGATCGTACAGAAATGGCACGTTCCGTCTTAAAGACACAGATAGAGAGAGAGAGAGGCAGATAGAGAGATACGCGATTTGCCGATTTGTCCGATGATTTGCATAATTGCGTGATTCGCATACCGCAAAAATTTGTTGTATCTCTGAATCATCGTTTTCTCGTTCGTATAGAGGGGGCGCAGGGAGGAACCCAATTTCAATCCATTCTCTTAGATGTGTGGGGGACACTCATCTTGTGGTATAATTTCTCGTATTCAAAGTTGCCCATGACTCAAGTGCTTACATTTTCTGTCAAGTGTTTGATTATCTCATTCGGAAAGTGAAAGAAATAGAATTCATACTCGTATAAATTTCAAGCGACTTTTGGGGCATTGATGTGGGTGATTGAAATCCAAGTATTTTGGTGTCTTTAAAGAAAGATATAGATTCAGCTAAACTCCCAAAGAATGAACAAGGAAAGACTTTCCCATACATAATGGAAATCTTTTATACTCCTCTAATTTCATATTATTCATTAAAAATCTCTATAATATTTCATATATCTTTAATTATGGCCTTTGTATCAACACTTTTATCTGTCAAATTCGCATTCATCGCATTGAAAAGTATCTTTGTATCTTTTATGTGATGGAATTCCAGAGTACGCGTCAAAACTGTGCGGGAATTTCTTGATTGCATGTTCGAGTTCGATGCTCGATGTGCGTGAGGTTGCATTAGGTTGGATCTCAGTTTGTTTTGGGTAATTTTATAACTCAAATGAGGGAATTATTACTAATCGTATTAGAAGCAGAAAATAAGTAAAATTTTAGAAAATTAGGAGAGATTTTTCAGCACCTAAAGAAGTTCTCCCAACAAAAATTTCTTTGAAATTAAACCTATTTTTTATCGTTTTATCCGTCTTATAAAATCAAAAGTTTATTCTGAATTTGCTATACAAAGGTTCTATTTCCTATTCAAGTGTTCAAGTGTTTCCTCAGTTTTATCTCCAAATTCCACCCACAAGTTCCACCAAATACTATGACTGCTCTAATCTAAACTTTCATCTATAATTTCCAAGAAGTTTTTGTTTTTGCGATTGCAGCGCTGACTAAACCAAACAAAATAAAAATAAGGAAATTATTAGCGACTCGCGCAACCAACCTCAAACCCCTGCAACGTGTTCGCATGCCGATGCATGCCAAAGACGGTTTGATTCGAACACGACAAACAAACTGCCAGAGGCAGACCAGGTTAACAGCAACTGTTAAGCGGTTCGATTGATGTTGCGGCAACAAAATCTTCACAGTATGTTAAGCATTTGGGTGGATTTTACGTAGCTTGGATTGCATTTTTTCGCCCACTTTGCCTCTCGTCCATACCTCTTTTCTTTGCCTTGCCGGCAACATGTTTTTCTCGCAACATCAGCCAGCAACATGAAAGTAAAAATTGGTTCCGAACACTCAAGAGAATTTTATTTTCTCAATAAAATTTGACGGTTGTTCGCATCGGTCGGCACGGAGTATCTAGATACTCGAGAGTATCTCGTCCCGCTCGCTTGCTTTGCGCGCCATAAGTTAAATTTGAAAATAAAATTTTGAACCGTTTACAAAATTGGTTTTTTCAATTGCCAAAACGCAAAGAAATGCGACAACGCGACGTGCTGCCAATCTAAAACAAAATAAAAATAAATAAATCTAAGAAAAAGTATGTGCAATCGTTCCCCCATGAAAAATCCAATCTCCATCAAAATCAAATTAAGGAATGAATTAATTTGTCAGCAGCGGAAATATCAAAACAAATCGAAACGTGTTTGGCATCCCGTAGATGCAAAAATACTCGCAAATTATAAACCCAACGTCAGCTCGGCTCAGTTTAGCGCTCAGGCCAATAAACAGCTTCGCAAAGTGCCCCAAGAATTGCCAGTGCGATTGCCAGATACTTTTGTATCTTGCACTTTGCAGCGTGTGTTTTGTGTGTTGTTGTTTGGGTATTGTGCGAAAGTAAAACTACCTGCAAAACAGACCTCAAACCCAAAACCAAAAAAAAAAAAAAACAAGAAAACCAGTTTTGTGAAAATTATTGGGACTGTGTTTGGGTTCGGTTTTTGTTGCTGTTGCAGTTCCCAGTGTATTGGCCATTTCTTGGTTTTGTTGTTTTGGGGGCATTCGTTTGGCTCTCTGTTGAAAGGAAAACTGAATTTGTGGCTGCCATTTGGCGTCTGGCTGCAAGAGATAGTGGAAGAGATCATAAATTTAGGTAGAGAATGGACCAAGGAAAAAAGAAATAAACGAAAGGTGTCAAAGGTGTCGTAGAAAAGCGAATAAAAAACGTTTGAAATTGGGGGGGTTCTTGGTGTGGATTTACACTGGTGGATAAAGCGGATAGAAATTTATGGAATCTAATAATTTATTATTCACAACGAAATTTAAAATTAAATTATTAATTTAGATTTTTGAAACATTTTAAGCCTTCGGGAAATTATAATTATTCTTCTTTCGAATATTTTTGAGAAACTAAATAGCAGGATTTTCTATGGAAACTTGGGGAAAACTTGAGAGTAGCCAGAACCAAAATAATTTGCAGGATTCTGAATTTATGTCTCCCCTTTTAAATGCAAAACGGACCATAAATGTGGGACATTCTCCATTAAATCTCAGAAAAATAACTAAATATTTTTTTAATCCAATTTAAACTAAACACAAACACCCTATTTTCGTATCTCAATCCACAGTTTAAATAAAATACAACAAAAAAGTGCAACATTTAATCACAAAAAATATAAAAAAAAAAGATTAGCAAAAGAAGATTAAAAAGAGTTCCAAGAACTTTTTTCAACCCAAAACAAAAAACAAAACAAAATAACAAAAACCTTCAAAAGCAAAAAGCATCATTGCCACAAAACGAGATTCTGATGCACCACACAACATCCACAACGTCCACGGCGACGATGACCAACTCCTCGTCATCGGCCACGCCCACACCAGGGTCGACCTCCTCCAACAACAGTGCCACACTCGAAACGCTGCACCATCAGCAGCAGCAACAGCAGCAGCTGCAGCATCAACTGCAGCAGTTGCACACGAATGCGGCAAACAATTCGCGTCCCCCTTCGCGTGCCCCCTCGATACTCGATAGCCCCACGCTGGCGCGTGTAGAGCGGGCACGTCTCCGACTGGAGCAGCAGGAGCGTGAGCGAGAGCGAGAGAGGAGCAGCCAGAGGGTTGGCGACATCAATGGAGGGGGAGGTGGTGGTGGCAGCAGCACTGGAACAGGGAGTACGGCAACGACAATGAATCGTGAGGATAGCCTGGAGCGGAGCATATTGGATCCCAAGGTGAGGCAACGATCCGTTCTTCTTTTTCTTTGTAGATAAATTACAATTAAGATTGCAACTAGCTGCACGTATCTGCGCAGAGATCTCTCTGGGATGGTATCTCTGAGAATCTACAGTATCTCAGGTTATATATTTATCACCTTATTTATGGAATATTTCGATATCTAAATTGAATTCAGTGGAAAGGGCCTTGAAGCTGACAGACGAAAGCTAAAATTCTCGTTGAATTTCTGTGGAAACAAATTCAAGTGCTCTTTTGGTGTATTTCGAATATATTTCGTAGGGTATTCCCGCCACAGAAGCCTAAACAAATTATTAGTTATTAAATTACCTTCTGCTCTCCACCCCTCCCCTTCCCTATTTCCTTCATTTTTGGCTATAATCAGAACAAATGTCTTGCAAATAAGTGGAAGCCTTGGCCTACGACTAAAGAGCGTAGGGAGAGCATATTTCCTAACCAAATAAGCCCTAGACACACACACACACAGAAGCCCCTCTTGACGGGGAAACATTTCACTAATGGTTCAGCCGGGTCCTTGGGCCACCTCAGCTACAGGCACAGGCCTTTCCTCAGGCAATAGGTGGACTGTCCGTCCGATTGGAGGGCTACTTCCATCTTTACGTCTGCCCTTTGAGTATCTTTTCCCTACGACTCCTCCGCAGGCTACTTCTACGAGTGTGCCCTGTCCGTGTCTTTGTCCGTGTCGTCTACGACCTTCTTTTAGCATTATATGTAAATGCTTTTTATTTCTGTTATTTTTTGTTAACGCTCTTATCTTTCTTTTTTTTTGACTGTGAATTGTGTGGCCATCAGCTGGCCAGAAGCCCAAAGCCTCTTTATTTCTTTAAAGCTTACTGAAAAGAGTAGACCCTGTGTACCCAATGGAGTGTGGATCTGTGTGTGTGTGTTGGGGTTTTACATACATGAAAAGGGACTACTGAATGGTCAGGTAGCACAAGAAGCAGCAACAGAACCAAAACCAGAAGTTGCTCAGGTAACAAGCCTCGGCCTCGCCCTCAGAACCTCAACCCTCCTCATGCCACCACCACCAGCTCATGGCTCAATGAGAACATAAACTCAGATAATGAATTGCGAAATCTATTAGGCAGACGAGACAACAACAAAGAAAGAACATGGAATTTAGAACATGAAATTCGGATGGGATTTTGTGTTTTGTTTTTGTGAATTCCTCTTATCTTTGAAGGGTAAAACCCTGTAAAACAAGTAAACGAATGATTGAAATTATTATATCGTAAAGGGTTTATCTATGAAGGTTTTGTGCCTGCTTAAAGTGGCTAAAAAAAGTTGCTAAACTTACTCAATTTCTTACACAGATTTTCATTGAATAACTTGCCATCTTAGCTGCTCCCCAAAACAGTTTCTTTAGTTCTTTCTATCACATCATCAATTCTGTTTTTGGCCAAAAGCCAGCAGAGAGCAAGAGACTGATTACCTGATAGATGCAGTGCTTTTGGAGGCATCCTGCGCCTCCTTATAGACGTAACAAATCGTACGTAAGAGTTCTGGGGCCAAATTGACTGCATAATTTCCACACAGCCTCCTCTTTTGCCCAACCCCTTTCTGAGCCTCGCCTCGCTCCTGTCGCTGGTGGCCTGCTTTTTTTTGCTGTCGCCCAAAGGGAAACTGCAGCCAAAATATTTGCGCAGGATGTTTTTTGCCATCAATAAACTTGGAGTTTGGGGAGAGCTCCTAAATCTTGCAGGAGATTTCTTGCTAGAAAAAAATCAATAGAAAATGGAAAATGGAAAAATGGCAACACTTTTGAGTTTTTCCTTTTGGCGGAACGAAGTGACTCCCGCAGTGCATTGAACCCCACGAACCACATCAAGTGGGGGCTCAAAAGAGTGTTCCAGCGCCAGAGCGTCATAATTAGTCACACTTAAAAAGGCAATGGCCCAAAGAGTCTTGCTGTGGCCCGTTAGTTGGCCAAATGCGAAATATGAGGCAAGGCAAAAAGAAGTCTAAAGCCGAAAGAAAAAACCAAAGAGCTAAAAGAGACACGGCGGTAACCAGAGACACGACACAAGAGAGCTGCGATGAGTAGGAAGCGCCATGGCTCCACAAATGGGGAAAGCAAACAGAGGGGTGTGGAAAACCGAGAGGGTGGGGAGGGGGAGGGAGGTAGGTAAAGAAATTTTTGCTGAGGTACGTGCCCCGCAAGCAGCCAGCCGGACTATGAGATACAATGTTTGACCCAAAGCAAAGCAAAAAGGGAGGAGAAAGACCATCTCCATCTCCATGTCCATGTCCATCCTCTGGCGTTGCTTCGTTGCACTTGGATGCGGGTTGCACGTTGCACTGTTGCAGTTGCTACAGAAAGGGCCAGCCATCCGCTGTAGCATTTGGAGCAGAAAGATCGGGTTCCACTTGGCCTGAAAGAAAAACCCAAGAGGGGGTAGCGAAATCTGACATATCTTTTATCATTTTTCTCGGACATGGCGCATAAACAATTTCCATAAATTGTAAGAGTACGTCGCACATTTCAATGTCAATTTATTTGCGGCTCTCGCAATTCAATTTAACGGCTCGCTCGCATTCCACGAATGCGAAATATTCTACAAGTAAAGCACACAAATTAAATGAAAAATACAAACATGTTTTTTCTGTATGATTTTTTGTTTGTTTTGTTTTTGTTTTGCATGGATGAATGACCAGCAGCAGCGTAGGGCAGAGGGGCCTTAGAAAATGGTCAGCAAATGCGAGTGTTTTCAGAGTTCGAATAATGTTTTCAGTTGGGGTTTTGGATGAGTTGTGGTGCAGTGCGGTTGATGGATGAGTCAGTGGTGGGACTTGAAGAGAAGACAAGGAATAGAGAGAGGCAGGGAGAGAGTGGAGTGCTGTTGGCTTTCTTTAAAATAATCTAAAGGGGGCTTCGTGGGTGCAACTAATAGGGAAAGTCCCTGCAGATATTACTCATGCGATTAATTGATAACAAAAAATTGCATTTATGGATTGATTCCCCACAAGGGCAGACATTTTAATAAAGAAAATTTGCGTTAACTAACCGCAAAGACTAAAAAACTCCAAAGGTGCATTCTTCAGTTGTTCAAAAATATAGAAAAACAGACTGACAGTAATACAACATAGGGATAGACTATAGTCTATGGATGATGGATTATTTTGGATAATTTAAACACCATTAAATCTGTCAGTATACCAATCAAAGTTCCACAAAAACAAATATGCCAAAAAGCGCGTAATTGATCCCTTCTGGTTGCTTCGCCCCCTTTCTCAACCACGCTACTCAATTAGCCTCATAAATTAGCCCATAAATAGAATAAATAGCCAACACCACTATCCATCCAAAAATAAACACCACGAAAACCTGGTAACCGATAAAGAAGGAATTGAATTTCCATGGCAGGGGGGAGGGCATGGGGAGCTTACGCCAGCCCAGTAATTTGAGTCTCGTTTTGTTGGGGAATTGCCTACTCGCACGCAAAAGACCAGCGACCCCCGAAAAAAAGCAGAGAAAATCGTGGAATAAATCGAGAGACAAGTGAGCGACGCGACGGGCACACACACGTTTCGGGGGAAAATAGAGCAAACCCCCGCTACCCCCGCTCCGGCAGAAAAAACTAAAAGTAAACTAAACACAGACGGGAAGACACAAAATGAAGGGGGAAAATGTTGGAGCAGAAATAAAAGAGAAAGAAACAAAAGACAGAAGCAGAAGGAAAAGCAAACGGAAAAGATGCAAAGACGACACGCAAGAAATGCGTAAAAATACAAAAAATGAGCCAAAAACAAAAACAAAGAGAATACAGAGAAAATCATTTCATTCGACGCCCATCCAACCACCCGCCCAACCACCACACACGCCTACATCCACACTCCTCCACCCACCCACCTCCACCTCCCTCCCTAACAATCCCTCCCTAACAACCCCCTCCACGAACGTTTTCATTCATAAAAGAGAGCGGGGAAAACTTTAGCGGAAAATATGCTCCACAATAAAATATACAAATAAATGGCTGGGCTTAATGCAAATAAAAGGGGGGATGTGGCAATAGGCACTCTTTGAGAGGACAGTCTTTCTGCTCCTGCTGCTCCTCCTTCGCATCCTCTTCAAAGGAGGTAGAAGGTCGATGGGGCAGGGGAGTGGGAGAGGTGACGCTAGGGAATTTTCACAGCAACAGCAAATGGCACACAGAAGTGCAATTTTTGTTTCGAGGGATCTGTAAATGGAAGGGAAAAGGGAATCAAATCACAAATGCAAAAAGGAAATGCCAATGGAAAAATGTGTACGTTTTCCAGCAAAAAGAACAGGGAGGGGTGTTCAAGTGGAATGGGAAGTGTTGGTGTGGCGGGTGAGGAAATGGGAGAGGCGCCTGCCTTAAAGCTAATTTGTGGGTTTTATCTTTTCTCAGTCTGAAAATTGCATTCAATATTTTGTTTTGTGGTATCTTTTTGGGGCTAATTTTGCATACGTTTTTCTGAAGAAAGAATGATCTAGAGATCTATCGCGAATGACTACTCTAGAGGAGAATCAACAACTACAAGGCTTCTGCCCTTACTTTATTGTGTCCCTTGTTTTCATTTGACTTTAAAGAGTATCTTTAACTTCGACTTTCAAGGCGAGTCTTTTTGCCTTCGTCATGCTCTTCGATTGGCCTTTGTCGGTTGTTCTTTTTGATGTTCTTGCGGCTGCTGTATGCATCTCAATTTGGTTCTATAGTGTAAAGTGATATCTCATTTATGTTGGACTGTGTAAAGTGATATTTATCACAATTAAGCGCCTGCACAGTGACCCACTAAAGTCAACAGAAAACGCCACACCCCACCAGCGAACAGCCGCCATCCAGCAGCCACCCGCCACAGCTGCAGTGGCTCTTCTCTCATTGCATTAAGTGCTGCATGGAAAGGGGACCGAACGTAGAGCATGGGGCTGCGCAGTTCTGCGGAAAGTGGGAAAATATGGAAAGTGTTAAAGGTCACAAAAGATTACAGCAGAAAACGAGCGAGATGATCTCCAGAAATGTGTTAGCCAGCGAAATGTTTCAATTTGTTTTGGGGCTGTTCCAGAAAATGAAATATCTATCACATACTGTACTGCAGCAGAATCTATAAAGAAAACATATGGTGCATATTTATCCATTAAAAGTGCCCCTAAAATTGAGTATTTTTTTCATAAATTTCCACAGCAAACAAATCTGTGAAACAATATAGAGAAAATTCATCATAAAATATTGAAGAAAATGTATCAGAAATATAAGAGAAAATGTATCAGAAAAATAGGGAAATGTGGCATGAAAGATAGCTCAAGCTTTCGCTCTAATGAAATATAAACAGATGAAAACGATTTTGGTTTAGTGACAGTTTCCTCTATAATTTTGTCTGAAAAAAAACTATTTTCTTTGCTCTTCTTGTACCACTTTTCAAGTCAACAAATTTGAATGCAATTTTTCCACTAGAATTTCTCAGAATTCGACAGTTGGTTTCAGCCCCAGTCCCAGGCAGTTACTTCTTTAACTATTTGTAGCCCATGAAGGTAGCTTTCCCAGCTTTTCCGCAGCTTCCTCATTTTCCTCGACAGCAATCTCTGGGCAATGTTTTTGCTGTTGTTGTTTTTCTGTGGAATTTAGCGAAGGGACGGGAAAAGGAGAAGGGGGTGAGGGGGGCGGAAAGAAATGTTTCTTAAGAAAAATCTCTGAAAAACAATGCAAACAATTTGCATATTACATCAACATGTTGCATGCCACATAGTCAAGATT
Source organism: Drosophila subsilvestris (assembly GCA_035043285.1). Classification (NCBI taxonomy): domain Eukaryota; kingdom Metazoa; phylum Arthropoda; class Insecta; order Diptera; family Drosophilidae; genus Drosophila; species Drosophila subsilvestris. The sequence goes on along the minus strand of JAWNNB010001719.1, from coordinate 6,449,397 downwards.
GCAGTTTGTTGCTGCAGTTGCAGTTGCTGTTGCATATGCAATTGAGTTAAGCGCACACTCCCCCACTCCGATCCACTCCACTCCGCCCTCCACTTGGAGTTAAACGAGGCATGCCACCAAACGAGTCAGATGCAGTCGAATGATGCACAGTGCGGCTGTAGCTGCTGCTGTTGCTGCTGTGGCAAGTTGCATGCGTGAGTAAGGCAGGCATTTGTTTCCCAAACAGCAACGTGGGGGGGTTTGTCGGTTGCATGCACCTCCTCTTGCCTCATTTAAGGCTTTGGCTGTGCAGAAATCATCTTTAATATTGGACCCATCTGTGGCTCTGTCCTTTGGTTTGCCAAATGCCACGCCCCTCTTTCAAGCCTCTCTCTGTAGTTTATTCATATTTATTCATACTTATTCATACGCTCTTGCCCCTTGCTGCTTGCTCTTTTTTGTGTGTGTGTGTTTATAATTTCTTTATAATTGCCATTTCCCGTTGTAATGAATTGTTTATACGTTGAAAAGAGAGTCACAGAGGCAAAGAGTGAATGGGGGGTGAGGTAGAGGGAAGGCCATGCAGGGGCCATGGGGGTCATGGCAACAGCGGAACAACAATACAAACACAAACACACACACACATACTATGTATGCCCCATGGCCCACAAACTAAAACTCAAAACCCAAACACAGATACAGATACGGATACAGCACACGAGCAGATACAGATACATGGATACCATTCTACATGGTTTTGGAGGGACTACAATTGCTGGCTGCCTGCTCTGCCTGCCTTGCCGGCTTGACCATTTTCATTGCTTCCGTTCCTCCAACTGTTGTGCTCTTATTTTCTAGAGGGGCTTACAGCTATAAAAAGAGGTTTGTGCTGCAGGGGAATGGATATTATATTTACAAATGATAAGCCATTGCATGTCTGTTTCTATGACTCAATTTCAACTAATTTCTGACTGAAACTAATTCCAAATTTTAGCTGTAGCTTATGGCCACCGTATGAAAACTATATCTGAAAACTCTGCAAAATTATCTACATATTTCTGTCTATATCTTATGGGCTAACCTTCGCGTAGAGTATCTTTTCCTTCGGCTTTCATAACCCCCTTCTTTTTCTACTTGTTTCTGCCTGCACTCTACTCTTTTTTTTGGGAGGGTTGTTGCTGCCTCGTTGCTGCAACTGTGGCATGACAAACGGAAATTGTTTTCATTTGATTAGGGGGCACCACACTGCGCGTGCGTGGTGTGCCACAAACGAGGAGGAGGAGGGGTGGAGACAGCGAGGGTTGTGTTGTATCCATATGATGGAGGATATGCCCCATAGTAGTGGCAGCCCCTACCAACCACAAGGGCACGAACCTCTTAATGATTTTGAGCGACCGCATTGGGGATTGCCCCCATCCGCACTCCAAGCCCATACCACATAAATTGAGTTGATAAAAAGATAATAATGATGATGATGATGGGGATAGGGATAGGGAATGGGGTTGGTAATGATTAAGGGGAAGGTGCTGGGGAAGGTGGAAGGTGTGTGTGTGTGTGCTTGTCCACAGCCTTGTGGTTTAATGCTTTTTATGAGGTTTTAATGGGACAAAGGAGTGGCTACAACCTAACACTGCCAGAGATGAGTAATGGGCGGAGAGAGTAATGCATTCCTGCAATCTCTAACGCTGTTCCTGGCGATTCTCAGCACATTTATCTACCCAGGCAACTCTTCTGCCTTTCTCATGACTCACCTGCATAGATGAATCGATTGACTCTCTCAAAGCCTATAAATAGTACGCCTACCTCAACAGACAGTAGCCCTCGAATAAATTTTCCTTGGAATATGATTTCTTTCATTCGTTCTTTTGCCTTTGCTGGCGAATCAAATTAGTCAACACTCCCGCCTATCGCTACAAATTGCTATAATTATTACGAAATCTTATCAAAAACGCCAATGCAGCCGTCTGCTAGTAGTGGGTACAACGTTTCTTTCGTTTTATATTCTTATCTAGGAATTTCTGTAAAACACAGCGCCGAGGCGGCGTCAGTGGCCAGAACGGTTGACATCATACCCTGTAATAATCGGAGGGGGCAGCGGTTAGGGCAGAAAATGAAGCATAGCCGCCCCAGCTACAGCCACAAGGCACAAGGCAAATAAAATTAAAATGGTTAACGCGTGTGGCTTCCATAGTATGACATCATAGTTTTTGGGAAGGGAGAGTAGAGTGTGTGGAGTGAAGTGGAGGAGGGGACCACCGACCCCAAGTGCTGAGTGGGTGCTAAGTGCGTGCGGCGTTTTGTATGGATTTCTAGAGGCATAGACACCCCCTGAAAGCAGAGGAAATTATGAAGGGGAAACGGCATGAAAGCCATATAGAGAATTCATTTTTTTGTCACGGTGAAAAAATCTGTTGTGGTAGAAAAAATATGAGAAAAAAAATATAAAATTCTGAAAGTGCAAATTTAAATTATATTTAAGAACTTCTGGGGTAAAAATATTTAAATAAAAGAAATGTATCAGAAATTTTGTGGAGAACATTTAGGTTTTGTATTGTTTTAAATACCCCTGATAAATATATGATAATTATTACAACAATTATACAACATAAACCCTATATATTTCTATAATGATTTAAATTCTTAAAAATTACAAAAACAAATCTAAAAATATTTTTTTGACCTAAATCAACAATTTTCCAAAGAACTATGTAAATACTATATTTTAGTTTTCCCTTACAAAAAAATTGGCAGAAACAAAAAATCTAATTGACAATAAAATTCCATTTATTTCTGTTTTTTTCGTACCTCCCCAACCCACCCCACGACACAAACTCCAAATACAAAAATATACTTAAATATACTCAATTCCTGCCCCTTGTTTCTACCTTTTCCCGCCACAACAAAAACCACAACTACAAAAACTACAAACATGCCCCTCCGAATGACAAAAAAAAATGAAAAACTCCCATGAACAAACTTTGGAAAAACAAACAAACAAACAAACGAAAAACGAAAAACAATTTAGAAAGAGACGGCGCCCTGGCATCAGATGTGGACGCATATGAAACGCCTATCGCACGCCTCCAAAGTCAATTCGACGAGCAGCCTGACGGCGCAGAAAACCGATGTGGGTGGAGGATCCCCACATCCACATCCACGTCCCAATATGACGCCCACAGGCACCACAACGACGGGTGGTGCCACAATGCCTGGCAAATGCATTTTATTCCCGGATAGGACGTCCTCCCTGAAAAGCTCAATGTATACGCAACAGGTGTACTTCAGGCCCGATATGGTAGGAACACAAAAAAATCCACTTCTATATAGCTATAGCTCATAGATACTTAGTGCAGTATTTTTACATCTATTGGCATGGTTTTGGACTTTTCAATTTGAATTTGAATATGGTTTTGTGGCTCTCAAACTGTAGAAATAGCTGAACCTCATTCGCTTTCGATTTTTGTTGATTTTTCTTGCGTTTCTTTTTTTATGGCACCTTCCACTTAAATTCCCCACAAATCTATTTTAAGACTCATTTATGTTAATTATTGGTATTATATTTTTTGGCTAATGGTTTTATGGATTTTATGGTTTTTTTATTATATAATATTTTAAGCGTTAAAAGTTTTTTTTTTACATTTTTTGCCTGACTTTTCTGCACCCCAAGAAGCTCCTCTACAAAGTTCAGCGTTGCATTAAATGCACAAGAAATATCGTATCGTATGAATGCAATAATCATAATCATCATAATAATATTCATATTCATAATAATAATCTTCATAAGCCAACGACATGGCAAATGCCAGGCAATTGACTTTTTTGTTTACCAAGGCAACCCCCCCAACCCTCGGCGCCACAAAACTCTTGTTCCAGGGGCAAGTGCAGCCAACAAAAATCATAGAACCATAACTTGCAGCAGAGTGAAGCATGCAAAAGTTGGAGCTTTATGGTGGGGTTTAGCCATGCACTACGGAGGGTACATGGCAGTAAATGTATAGTACAAGCGAATTACAGTGGAGACTGACTAACAGAGACAAGAGGGTCTAGAATTGGATAGCATTTTTTTCGGAAAATTAAATAATTATAGATAAAAGAAAGGAAAGTTTTCAAAGATCAATTTAATTAGTAGAAAAATATTCTTATATCGAAAATCGTCTCACTGGGAGTTAGCTAGTGATAGGCAGAGAGCGAAACAAGCTTCCAAAAAATCGTTGGCCTCTCCTTAGAGTCTCTACTGTTTTTGTCATACACTTATTACATTCAACCACCCATAGCATGGCTCCCCTAGCAACAACAACAACAGCAGTTTTTGCTCTATAGTTTAACCCCCACCCCCCACTTTAAACATCAATTTTCTATAGTTTAACCCTCCGCACTTTAAATGCATATAAAAAATATGACGATACACCCCACAAAAGGGTGACCAACCCAGAGCCAAAGCCACAATAAAACAAATTTTTGTTTGACATTTTGCATGGCATTTGATGGATAAAAAACCTTAGCACAATATTTACCAGGCGATTACTTACCAGTCCCCGGTATGGGGAGCTAAATATTTAATGCCAGCTACGTGAGGCTGTCATAAATTTCAAGATAAATCAGCATCAGGGTCAGGAGTATCTTTGGACAGTAGATGGAATGTAAGTAAGCCAAGAATCTTAGCCAGAAGTAGGGGGAGGGGAAAGAGTGTAAAGTGAAGGTGTGTTTGTTGCTGGCAAAGGTCGCTATATGCAAATTGTGCATTTTAGGATCGTTTATGTTTCATTGTTTCACCAGCTGACATTTCGGTTGAATCTGTATCTAAATCCAGATACAGAGGAGCAGGCAGCGGGACAAAGCAGTGCCGGCAAACAATGGTAAAACCGGCTAAAAGTTGAACCAAAGCCGGCCGCTTGCCAGAAACACACAGAAACCTGTACAACCTCTGTATGTTTTTCTGTATTTTCTGTGCTTTCTGTGTTGTTGTTGTTTTTTTTTCAATATCAAGACACATTCGAGGCTTCATTAACATAATTGATGCGCCATTGAATGGACTATGGGCCTCTGCTCTGCCGCTCTACGGTGAGTCTTCCAGCGAGCGCCCCATTATATTGTCTTCATGGCTCGTCGGGGCAGCGGCAGCGGCAGAGGCAGAGCGAATCGTTGGACAGGTTTTCCTCCTCCGATCCATGCGCAACGATCTTGAACCGGTTTACAGTTTTTCAGTCTGTTACAAGCACCACCAGCACAGCTCCAACTCCAACTCCATCTTCGACTCTCTTTGTCCAATTCTGTCTGTGGCGATCAGCTCTGTAATTTTCAATTTCATTTTGAAAGAACAGCCTCTCCGCTCCTTTCCTCTGCTCCACCCACTGATAGATGGAGTGAGTGCCGCTGCCTAATGGGGCTGTCCGAAAAGCTAAAACTGCAAATGGGAAAATGCAGGAAAAGTGTGCGGAAAATGCACAAAAAGTTATCAAGCCGTTTGAGAGAGCTGTTTTGTTGCTGTGTTTATCTAAGTGGAAAATTATTGTATGATTGATAATGTGGGGCGCGGCAATGGGCAATTGATATGAGAAATAGGCGATGCAAGTGGGTCATTTCAATAGGAAATAAATGTACATATGAGACATAGCCACAGGTGATGACATCTAGAAATAAAAACTGTAATTAGATGCTGCTTTAGTAGAAGTATTAGCAAGTACTGAGAGGGGTATATACCGGAGGTTTCTCATGCAATGCGATAAAAAACGTTGAATAGATTTTTATTGAATATATCGGAATTAAATAGGGCCAATTAAAGGTATTTTTTAGATCATTTATTCATAGCTTTCATAGAAAAAATCGATAGACTTCAAGAATTCACATTTTAATGTTGAATATTTCCCATTAAATTTTCTCTGATGAAACTGGAAATTATTTGAAACACCCACAAATTACAACCTTTCTGAAAGATTCTTCAAGCTTCCGGCTTTATTTCCATCAGAATCTCAATAACAAAGGTTCCAGCTCAGCCTTTGAATAACCCTTAATGGGGATGGTAGGTTGCTTTCTTTCATCCAAGAACAAACCAAAAAAAATATAAAAACCTGTATAAAGAATTCTTCTTTGGGTGGATAGATAAAACGGCACCTCTCGTCCGCCCTGGCACGCATGTGCTGTAAATTGCTTATGTAATTATACAACAATTTACCCCAAAGGCAGCCCTAGACCCCCAGCCCACCATACCCCCTACGTCATCAAATATGCGAAAAAATGTATGGAAACTCCATGTGGAGAGGACTATTAATTATGGCATCTGCTGTAGCTGCTGGCATCAGCTGCTAAATGTTAATGAAATTTTTGCGGTTCGCGGCATTTGGCTTACAGAAAGCGATGGCTGAAGCGATATCAATCAAAAGTCCCTTCTTTTTATGTTATTACATGATTCGATTTATAGAGCAAAAGAGAGCAAGAGATAGATGGAGAGTCTGACAAAGAGTGAGAGAGAGAGAGAAAAGGCCCCCTAAAGGCAAACAGGTTTCAGGCGCAGACAGAGGCAAAGGCAAAGGCTCTGCCGCAGGAAGATAAATGGCAGACAAAGGAGTGGAGTGGAGTGAAGTACAAAAAGGAGTGGAAAGGGAGAATAATCTTCCCATAATGCAGTCAAGTCACCGCATCAGCACAAAAAAAAAAATCTATATAAAGGCAATATATAATGGGCGTAGGAACAGGCAAGACTGCGAACTGGGAAAAGTGCAGTAAAAGAATGTAGGAAAAATCACAATTCAATGGCATTTTTCTCGACTTCAATTTAATATTTGATATTCCCTCTAGCGATGAGTTCAGTTCATTTTTACTCGTAGGATATACTCTCGTATCTCTTGCATAAATCAGCACTAAAAATCGGTCATAGAAACAGCGGAAGTACTTTTTCTGATGCCTGAAGAATTGCCCACAAAAAGGCGGGCGGATAGAACTCTGTCGCTCTCTGGAATCTGCAATGTGGACAGCAATCCTGGACAGCAGCAGCTGCCATTTGGGATCGCCAGAGAGAACAATGAATTGGCTATGGCTATGGCTATTGATATTGGTTATTGGATATTTGTTACTGGGTTTTTTTTTGTTCTTTTTGTCCACTTGTGCTGCCTGACATTTCCCTTCTACTTCCACCATTTCCTCTCTGTGTGAGCCTCGTTTCCCTCTGTTTGACCAGGGGGTCACCCTGTTGCAATTGTCCGAGTGGAAAACCATGTGCCTCCCGACAGCGCCTCGCTTTGTTGCATTTTGGCAATGTTTTATTCCTTTTATTTTCTGCGACATCTGACAGTTGAATTGGTCGAAGCCGGGTCCCACCATAGCTGGAGATATTAATTCTGTTTACCTTTTGACGACTCTTCAGTTGAAGCAGCAGCATTGCATTGTGCACTGTGGCATGCCACATGTTACTGTGCCTTGTAAATATTTAATTGAAAACGATATGGCGAAACGAAACGGTAGGGAAAAGGCACCATTGGCAAGCCATTGTTCTGCCGATGGGGAAAAGCAATCTTTCAATGAATTTCTAACAGAGTTTCGAGACCTTTTTGTTTGTTCATTTTACGAATTAACTTTGGATTTCCCTCAACTCAACTCAACTCTCAACTGCTGCTGCAATTGCACTTCAAAGTGCTGCCGCCTTAGGTGGCACTCCTCCTACTCCTACTCCCCTTCAATGAGTTTTCGTTCACCCACATTCACTTATTGGTCTTCTTTTCTCCTCTCTAATTAGCGGCGTGACCTTAATCACTTAAGAGTTTACATAAAGCCTCCTAGACGAGACCCAGGCCCCCCTCCGCATTGCTCCACTTGCAACTCCCACCAGAGGCTTCTCAGTGACGTAATCTGTTGTATCTTTTGGAAATGTATCTTCTAGATAAGATAAAACACTAAAGATAATGCAATTCCAAATGCCAGATGCCAAAGCAAGTGACACGAAAATAAAACCAAAATCTTATACAAATTTCTGTGTCCGACTTTTGTATTTAATTTCATTTTATTTTTTGGCCACGCGCTGAACACACCAAAAAAATAGTTTAACCTTTTTTGGTGTGGGGGGCAACCACCATATAAGGAAAAATTACTCGAAACAAAAACGTCAAGTTTGGTTTGGTTTTTTTTATATTTATTTATTGAATTTTTCTGTTTTCTGTTTTCGGTTGTGGGCTGATTTTTAGAGGCGACATTTAAGTTGTTCGCCTGTCAATGGGAATTACGCGTAGAGTTATTTATGGGGCGTTGACACTGATGAAGGAAGACCTTCGATGAAAGAAGAACCGAAGGTAGAACGTGGATGTGGATGTATATTCTACTTGTTAGCACTCGGCACTTCCGCCTTTCAAGCCAGCTAAAGGGCGAGAGAGAAAGAGAGATGTTCCCTCTCTATTAATTATGAAAGCACCCAATTAACAGACGCCACTCTCTCATGGTGTGACGGCGCTGCAGAGGGAGACAATGCATTCGCTTTGTTTTCCATCAATCCCAGGGTCACATCTTCTGTGTTGTTGCATGCCATCGTCAGATACAGCCATGAGAAAAGATCTCTCGAAGATCGAAGAAGAAGAAGTCTCCTATCCGTCCATCCTTTCCTTTCCCTTTTCCACACAGATCGAAACGCAGACCCAAATCATTTTGTTTGAATGCTAATTACCTCTCACTTATGCCCAGACTCTGCAAGTGCAATGATCTGAAAGAGGTGGGGGCAGGGCGAGTGGCGCAGCTTCTATAGGAAGTGCCATCAGTAGAAATATCTCATCGTCTGCTGGGTAATTAAGGCACCCCCATCCCCTCACTCTCTGTCGCTCTCTGGGAAGAGTTCTTTAACCCCTCTATATAAAAATATGGCATAAATAATTTCGCACTCAATTAAATGTCCCACACTTTCACATCCCATAGACATCTACATCTATATATGTATATCTATATACTCGTACTCTGACATATCTGTATCTATATTTTCTGGTTGCGCTTGGTGATCTGCTCTACACATACATACGTATATGTATATTTTCCCATTAAATTCTTTAATAAATTACTCACATTCTTCTCTCATTCTTTTTTACCATCTCTTTGTAGGTAAGTTCTCTTCGATGTACTCTCTATGTCTCTCTCTGTCTCGTGACGTCAGTAAGTAGCCTAACATTCGATTACCTTCTTCGATTACCGCGTGAGTAATCGGCTGAGGTAAGAAGCACTTCAGCTGCAATCAGTCGCTGGGGGTAGCAGGAGGGGGGCATGCAGCTCACGTGAATGTGCATGTTTTTTTCTCATCTTCTTTTTAGGTTTAATTTTTGATTAATTAATGGGTGTGGCAACGCGATAAGTACGATGCAGGAAGTACATTTTGTTGCAGCGAAAGAGACTCCAAAAGGTGCTTCACATTAGGAGGGGACAGATACCCAGCCAAAAGGTGCTTGACATTAAGAGAGGTGCTTCCCAAGTGTCGACTGATGAAGGGTAACCATGGGAATTGGGAGGAAATTAATCAAGCAGCTGGAGTGCTTTTTATGGATTTATCTTATAAGGAAGGAGATCTAGAATGCGGAAATGTTTCATCCTTTTATGAACAGAAAGCTACTAGCTACTGGCAAACTAGTTCCCTGAGATAATCTCTGTTAGTAATTCGATCATTTGTCAGCCAGGGATCAGCGAACTGCAACCATAATTGCAACCATAAGCCAATTTCCAATTTGATTTCATTTCGATTCGGACACACTTTCATTGAGTGAGTGAGTGACTTTCACATGTGTATCTTCCTCTCTTACTCTGTCTCAGTCTCTGTGTTGCAGTAGATTTATCTCTTCCCCATTGACAGAAACACACACACGATCTTTGTGTATGTGTTTTGATTAAAGAAGAAGATTCGTGTTGCTTTTTGCAAATTACTTTCATTTTCTGTGTGTAAGAGAAACTGTGGCTAAACAACTGCGATGACAAACTGCCAGAGGAAAAAGCTGCCAAAGTTGCGGACAACTGAGGATAGGATTTAAGAGACATGGCGACATGACACTCCTCTTTGGCCTGGACTTGGACTCTCTGCCCCCCCAAAAGTGTGTCATGCAAATTTTTCCTTCTGCTTGTTCACTTTACTCGTACTGTCTGTAATTTGATATTGTCATTAGTTTGCTTGGGTGTACTTTGTACAGTGCGCACTCGACTGTGGACAAGGAAGTACATATCTTTGTATCTTTTTGCACCCTTTCGAAGCGTTGCACTTGACAGCAGCGATTATGTTACTCGTCTGTCGTCTCGTAGTTTTCGTACTTGTAGTGGGCGGTTGGGTGGCTCTGCCTCTTTGCCTCTGCATTATGCATGCCATGACGCTCATTAGTGGGGCGCTTGTTAGAAGTAGACTAAAGAGGTTGCCCAGAGGGAGGACACGGCCTGCCAGAGGGGAGGATGAACCCAAAAGAACAATGCCTCCAAATTGCCCTCAAGGCAACCACCGAGCGGTTGAGCTGTTGAGCGGTTCAGTGGTTGCCTTTAAATTAGCCACAAAAATCTCCAAGTGAAACTTTCAGAATTCCATTACACTGACAAAACTTTTAAATGGCTCGAGTTTTGAGGGATTGCAACACACCAAAGAGAGCCAAAGATCCACAGAGCACTTAACGTGAATGTCAAATGTCAGATGATTTCGCTAAAAAACCGAAAAATATCCATAGAAATTAGCTCTTTAAATGAAGAATGACACTCGACTTTGAGTACATCCAAAAATAAATGACACTTGACTGAAAGGGGAGGAAAAAGTGTGTTTACAGTCGCTTGATGTGGCGTTGAAATATAAAAGTGGGGGAAAAAAAGATACTTCCCCTAGATAATTTCAGAGGGAAAAAACTATTAGGCAAGGGTTCAAGTGATGATTGGTTGATGATTAGAGGGAAGGAGTTTCCCCCGCCTTAACTGTTGCTAGTTATTGGTGGAATGCATTGCCAACACTTTGTTCCATTTAAGTGTTGGTTAAATGTGCGGGAATGTTGTAATAAACTGCCCGTAGAGTGACACTTTGTTCTAGCTCGCAGTGCCACTTCTAGCTTGCGTCTATAGAAACTTGTTTCATTGTTGAATAAAACTCGTTGCTTTGGCAATGTATCCGGTCTATCAGCTGACAATTACCAAAAGGAAACATTGGGAAATGTCTAAAATTAATTGAAAGTAGTTCCTGTATGCTGTTGGAGGTGCTTACAGGAGGTAAGCGACTGAAAAATAACAAAGGAAATAATAAAGATTTGGCTGAATCTGATTGCAACTCCTGTTAGCGATGATTTTTAAAGCCGATATGCGCTGCTGCATGATGCGTGCGCAAATATCTCAATGCCACACCCTTTCCCGCACATCCAATGCATTTTGTAACTCATTTAAAACCATTTACTGGCTCTTTGGACATCTTCTTCCCCTACTACCCGAACATATATAAATCATAATAAATTTCTATCAAAATTGCATAACTCTTCGGCTGTAAAGCCAACAAAAACCAAAACCCTAACCGTTAAAGCAGTCAAATAAAAACAATGCAAATGTTTTATAAAATATGCATTTCACGATGTTGAGTGGGGGAAGTCTATATCCATCTATTGGTGAAGCGTTGTCCATTTTACGATTGGCCACATTAATGAAATTTATTCACTCGCAAAGACCACAAATGAATGGACGGATACGGAAAACGAAGAAATGGAGAGCGCGGGAATGGTGTTCCATAAATACAAACCGCAGGCATTTTTCAATGTTTAACGCTTTGCAATGTCACAGCATCAGTGCCGCTGCTGCGGCCACAACACACAGTAATTTGCATCCATCAGATACAGTTTTATTTCTGCTTATTAAAAAAAGCAACAACAACTGAAAATATCATTAAAAAAATGCTGCAATTTGCATACAAATCACGTATCTGCAGCAGAGTTTTTGTTTTTGGCAGAAAAAACAGAATTCGTAATAAGCAGAAATATTTCTTGAATGAACTTGCGTCAGCGTGAACTTTAGCAGGTACTTAGATACATTTGTATCTATCTATAGTATATATATATATTTATATAGCCACGAGATCAGGGTGATTCACTTTTGTGTCTCTCTGTCTCTCTCGCTGTCTCTCTCGATTTCTGTGAATGAGTAACACGTTATGGAAATTGATGGCAAAAAAACGAGATACTTTCGCTGCTCAGACGAGATCTAATTGCCGGCTCCAATTAGTCAGAGACACAAACGCGTGTGGGATGTGTACCGTCCACCCGTCGCCGCCCCCCCTCCTCGGGCTAATTGTTTCAGATACATTTCTGCCACGATTAGATAAGGGGCATGCCAGACCAAAATGTATCTGCACTCCGCGGAATGCACAGGCATTTGTAGTTTGAACAATTAAATTCATTAAAATTCACGCTTATGGCACATATTAATTGAACGAAAACCACGACAAAAACTAAACGAAACAGCTTTAGAGACAAACTGAGAGAGAGAGAGAAAGAGAGAGCGATTTTTAGTTGGAAAACGCATCTTAAAGATACAACAAAACCAGAGCCAGAGCTTCGACCTCTTCGACTCACTGGAGTGGGGGTGTAGGCCTTCCCACCCCCCTCCCATGCTTACTTTCTTCCTGTACTTCAACTACTTGAAAGTACGGGAAAAACTGTGATAAAGATACAAATGCATAGATACGAATTGTTGCCCCCCTTTTTGGCATTGTTTTATTCCGGCAATTGTTATGATTATTTCCCATTCTCATTCATAATTCTCTGACACATTTCCACACACAGATACAGATACAGCACAAGAAACGCCGAAAACTTTCTCAACTTTTATTTCATAATTTTTGGCCAAAATGTCTTTGAACCCCATTTTGGGGGAAACGTGTTAATGAGTGCGCTTCGAGCTGCTCTTTTTGATGAAACCAAAAAAAAAGGCATTACGAAATCTGAATCCGACTTTAATTTCAAGCCCCGAAAACTTTTGGCTTTTCACTGCGCAGCTTTCGCAAGTGAAACGAAAAGAAAACCAAACCAAACCAAACCGAGTAGAGCACACTCAACTCAACTCAACTCTACTCTCTACTCACTGCTCTCTGTTTAGTTTTATATATTTGTTGTTTTTTTTCGGGTTGGAGGGGGCTTAATTATATTTTTTATTTATTTAGTTTTGCGTCTGTCCATTGGGGGTTTCTGTGTTAATTAGATGGCGGCGCTGTACACTGCCAAGAAAAAGACAAAGAGGGTCAAGAAGGAAGCTAAGCCAAAAGGTAATTACTAGAAATTGTAGAAGAGGGTTTTAGGCTTTAGGTTTAAGCTGTGAAAAGAGATGATTCATAATGATTAAATCCCAAACGACAAAACACTTCCTCTTACATTGATAGAATTACAATAGAATTTTCCAATTGAATTCATTTCCTCTCCTCTAACCATTCTGCTGACTAATGGAAATTCTTTGGGGAAAACTTCTCAAGTGTCAAACAGCATTTTGCTGTGTGTCCGTGTGTGTGTGTGTGTGTGAACCAATTTCTTTTCACTCCTTGACATTGACACAGACACAAACTTTTACCAAGACCTCAATTACAATCAATCACACATGGCGTTTGTCTCTCTGTCTGTCTGTCTGTCTATCTTTTTGGCCGAAAACCAAAACCAAAGCATTCCCTGGCCAATGGCCAAACTGTAACCAAAGACTTGTGTGCGTGTTTTGTATGAAAATTACAATAATAATAGAGGAAAATCCCCATACCATAGAAAAGCTGTTGTTCGTGGGCTGCTTAGTGCAAAAATTTCATTTATCATAAACTTCTTCCTGCCTGCCTGCCTGCCTTTTGTTGCCTCCTTTTGTGTGATAAAAATGACAAAAGGCTGTGTCCCTGCCCCTGTTCCATGGTTAATGATGATGACAATCAGTAGGGGGAGGGGTGCCAGAGCAGGACAGGCGTCACTTGTTTTCCTAGTTTTTCCTTTAGATTTCACTCTCGACAAAAGATTGAGGACAAAAGTGGTTAAAGCGGTTTCCCGCTGCAAATGTCACTTTTCCACGTTTTAAGCAGCTTTTCATTTTCATTTTCGTTTGGCGGAAAGTGCAACAAGTTTTTCCATTGAGAAAAAAAAAACAAAATATATTTCGTATTAATTATTAATTTGTGGCTAAATTAAGAGCAGGTTTTTTTAGTTGGCCAAGTTATGATTCCGGAAGTGCTTTGAAAAACGAAGGAAAGTTATACAGCCAAAGATACAAGATACAACATCCATCAGATAAAGCCCCACACAGCACAAGAATCTGCTTCACACTCGTATATCAAACACTTGACTTCCCAGTCGCAGACACAAACCATTCATCATTCATTCTCATTCGGTGTGAGTGTGAGTGCGAGTGCTGCCTTTTGCTTCTTTTAGTCGTGAGTACATGACCCACTTGAAATATGCATGGAAAATCAATGGAGCTTACAAAATATTTACCGCCCATTAGCACATCATAAAGAGAGAGGGAGAGGGGAGAACCTAGAGAAGAACATGGCCACTCGTACTCGTAGATATATTCTCACGTCTCTCTGTGTCGTCGTGGAGAGTCCTTCAGGGGCTGCCTCTATGCTAATCAGACGAATGTCGTTGGTAATATGAGACTTCTTTTTAAGCAAAAAGACTTCTTTCTTATGACATGTGTGTGACAAAAGCGGAACGAAGAACACATGTAAGACTTCTGTTTCGACAGGGGGAAAGACTCGTACATATTTATCCCACTGAAGTGCACAGTGGCATGTCTTTGATTGGACTTGCAGGAAGCGCCGGCTGCTTGGTTATTCTTTAGGTCAGAGACCACCCATCCTGCAGTCCTCAAAGAATCAATAACCACCCACAAACGAGCGCAACTTTTTCTGCAATTTAATTATTTATAAACAGAGCAAAGAGCGCACTGCTCTGCGCTGTGGAAATCACTGCCCTACCTGTGCAGCAGGCTACAAATGAGTTGGACATTTTCTTAAGAACTGCAGCAGGTGCCAGGACGACAGGGTACATCATTACAGGAACAACATATCCCGACGGCGCTCAGTCACTCGGAAGGGACAGCACATTGTATCCCATAGATACGCCTTGCCTTTCCTTTGAATATTTTCCTTTTCTTTCTCTTTTTTTTTGGCATGCATTAACCTTAATGAACTCTGCTACTGGTACGGGGTCTGGCACTAAAGGTTCTACCTGTAGCCTGGTTGCTATTATAAATAATTGCACAAGAAAAATGGTTCAAATGGTAGTGCAAAAGTTTTACCCCCCTATACACACACACACACACACACACACTCGTACACCCTCTCTTTTAAATGACAATGGCACTCCACCTGTCATAGTTCTCACGGCCCAAAGGGGGCAGGTCTTGTGGGCAGGCAAACAAAGTGAACAGAGTTGCGTTTGTCCATTGTTTATGGCTGAGAAGATGCGAGATCGTAGATGGGCAGGTGAAAATGTGCGAATGAGCGGTAGAAACCCATGGGGACTCAGTGATCAATAATCATGAGACGATTATCTGGTATAGAAAGCGAAATCTTGGCGGGAAATCTAAAGTACACCGTGAAGGAAAAGGAAATAGAGGCTACAAGCCTTTCCCATTTCTTTATCAGCCTTCACACACTTTTTAGTCATTCCTTTTGCACCACCGTAACCAGCCATCATTCAAGTGTCAAAATATCCCCCATTTAGCTCTCTCAGCTTTAGCTTTAGCCTCACCTTTCGGCTAATCATAACAAGCCACACGAATTTCTGTTCAGCCACACAAAAAAAGTGTGAAAATCGTACGAAAAAAATGATTGACAGCAAATTTAATTGAAGCATTGACTAAAGGAGTGGTGGAGGAGGGGGAAGCATGGAATGGATGGAATGGAAGCTCTTGTCATCTGGTAGTTAGTTAACGCAGCGTTCAATCAAATGAAAGTCTAGACAAAAGAGAGACGAACCTGCAAAAACACAGCAAAAGTTGGCCAAGAGCCCGAGGAGGCATGTGTCCGATGATGAATGACTGTAACCGAACGAACTTTGGCCATAGGCCATTGGATGATGATCCAAACAGTAGATTGACAACCCCAAAAGATACACGTAATTGGAAGGGGGTGGCTATTGGAGGGAAGCGGAGTCAAGTGGCTGGGTTCAGGCTTTTAGTTTGCGGCTTTTCGAGCAGCCAAGCCAAGCCTCTTGCCGCTAACAAAAATCTTGTTAATATTCACTGGCTAATGTACTTCACACCTTTGTTTGTGCCTCCTCCGACCGACGTGAATTCGTGAATCCGTGAATCAGTGTGCGCTAAAAGTAGCTGAGTAGCAGATACACTGCGCCCGCCATTCACTTCCTCGTCGTCGTCGTCGTCGCAACTCGCGAGGTGTATTTAAATTGCTCATCAGCCGAACAACAGGGTGGAAAATAAATAAAACAATATTCTAATTTACATAAACAATTAAAGGCAGCCAAGCGAGCCACAAATAAACCCCCAAAACCACACCGAGAGACAGAGAGAGACATAGAGAGAAACAATTTCACACAAAAGATTATTGCACTTGAAAAAGCGCCAGGAAAATGAGAGGAAAACTATGCACAGTACTCGTATTCGTATATAGTAGAGTGTGGCATTTGTTAATTGTTTAATGTTTAATGTGACAATTAAGAAATTATTACTCATGCCACGGTGCGGTGCGTACGGTACACAGACAAACGGACGGACACTGGTGAACGCCTGACCTTATAGAAATCGCGAGTGTCATTCGCGCTCTGTCTGTCTGTGTGTCACTCGTTCGCCCACACTTTGAGATACAAATTTAAAACAAGAAAGAATGCTGGGAGTAATATATCTCGACTAGAAGATACCTTACTTTTAAAGAGGGAAATTATATAAAGGAGATAATTACTAGGGAAAGAACATGGGTAAGGGAAGACTTAAGTGGCCAAAAGATATTTCTATATTTTTTCTATATTTCTTTGGTGTGTTTGTAACAATCATCCAATTTAAATGAATTTTTTGCTATTTAGGCAAAACAGATATATATATATATATATATATATATATATGGAGAGAGATAAGAACAATTCGACATCTAAAGCAGACCACCCACTCCTTGGGGCTACGCCTGCTAAATAGATTCGCTCATAGTCAATATACCCTTTGTTCTCTATAAATACAGGGCATCTAACAGCACTAGAGACAAATAAGTCGGTTGCCACACACTTGACTTGAATCCAACTCGATTTTCAGTTATTATAGAACTTGTTTTTGGTCTCTCTCGCTCTCTCACGCCTCAGTTGGGATTGGATCGGTCAACAAAGATATTTTTGTCTCGGAAAGATTTATAACATAATCATAAAATGCATTTAGTGGCCTTGCAGGTGTTTCAGTCTCGAAATTTACTTGAGAAAATGTTTATAAAATAAAAGATACTCGAATATTTTCGATACAAATTTCAATTGTACAAAAAGGTGTTTTCTTTTCCTGTAATTAGCTGCTTAAGCTGCTTGGCACGACTTATAGCCTACTTATACGACAATAATCCCCTGGTATTATGATCTATAAAAATGTTTTCTCAAGCTCTCAATTCTCTTTGTTAGCTTTTTAAGCTTTAAATTAGTTTTTTTCGAGGTGTTCGTTGTGAGATTTTTTATTTATATTTAGCTCTAAATGAATTTTGATGAATTTTCCAATTAATTAATTGAAAATTTCTCTATTATTTTGGGTATATTTTCAGGTGAGTTTCAAACGAAGAATCTAACACAATATTTTACAGCTTGATTCTGCTGCCATGATTTGTATCTAGGCTGTCATAATAACTTGTATCTAGATACATTTTAGCCAGCCAATTTAAGCTATGAATAGAGACAGGCATCTCCCAGGGAGAGGGAGAGTACATCAAATCTTTTTCAACAACAATGTAGCAGTCTGTAGAAAGAAAGAAAAGTCAGGGGAAAATTCGCTGTCTTGCAGTTTTTCCGCTGCTGCTGTCAAATGCGAATACAGAAATACCAAAAAAAGAATAGAAATACAGAAATACAGAGAAAATACCAGAGAGTAGCGCCTGTCGTTCGCATGTGTTGCACTCTCGCTACGTGTTCATGTTGAATGTCATAATCAGGCAGGCAGCCAGCACTGGCAACGGCAACTGCCACACACACACACACACACATTCCGAATGTTGTGCGCGTATCTAGATACAAAGTTGAACTGCAAACAGCATGTGAGAATGGTGTTTTTGGTTTTAGGGGCGGTCTCATGCTAGGCGTGACCTTACATAGTTGCGGCTAATAGATACGACTACATCATACGACTATTCCTAAGATACACATTCATGAGGGTAGAGAGATAGAGAGTGGGGGGGACCAGAGAGAGACTGCCACATCAATTGCAACACCTTACAGCTCTCGAGGAGAACCGCATGATTTCTTTTAATTTTTTTCATCGGCAGACCCCATGACGCCATCAGCATTGACACAGGGGTAGGAAGGAAGGAAAAAGGCTATGACGGCAGAAGAGTCTGAGAGAGTGCTGTGCAAAAATATGCATAGAATTTTTAAAACTAAAAGAGGGAATATTTTTGTAAACAAGAGAAGGTTGGTGAGGGAATACTCTATGTGTTTGAAGAGTGGGGAATGAAAACATTGAACGCTGGATGAAAAAACTTTAAAACTATAAAAAAGGATTCTTAGAATTGCTGAAAATTATTATTCATTGAAGATTCTATACTCAGATTCGATCACAGATTCAAACATCTGCAGCGCTATTTTATGGTATTTTTTAATGAAATTCTATTGGTAGCATTAATGTTTATTTCTTAGTAAATGGAAATATATTTAAAATGCAGTCATACTCGTATTTGCATTAAGCAACTCTCCAAGTCGTATTACCCTCTAGCATACCCTATACAAAAACTGCGGCCAAAGCCAGCGGAAAAACATTTAGGCCCTGGGCAGGCAATGGACCAACACTTCCTGCTGTCGGTCCAAGTTCAAGGGCTGCTTCTTGCTCTCTCTTTCTGCATCTGTGGTTCCTGTTCTCGTTTCCCTTTTCGTTGCACACATGGCACACAGAAATGTTCAAAAACTCTTCTGTTCTTTTTTTTCTTTCGATTTGTTTTTGGCAGACGCAACGGCGCGTCCAGGGCCACCTCTATCGCGTAACGCCATGAGGATGGTGATGAAGATGAATATATTCTGGGAAGCCACGAGAGAAACAGCATAAATTCTTGTTTTCTGACGCTGCAGGATCTCTTTTTCTCTCTGTTTGAGATTTTTGATTTGCTTCAAATGTTGCTCAGTGGCGTTTCCCGTTTTCACAAATGCATTTGAAAGGAGAACGAACGCAGCTTGACAGACAACAACAACGAGAAAATACTAGTATTGTTAAGGTCAATGGGTTAGGGAATTGCCTGAGAAAATTCTGTGATTTATAGATGCCGAAAAACTAAACCGAATTCTCCTGAATTTCTACCAAAAGTAACGTTTGAATTCCTGCACAAATTCCCATGAAACTTGACCACAAATTGATGCTGCTTTGATGTTTTGCTCCTCATGCTCCTCATTCTTTATTCATTTAGTTACCACACGCCCATCCATATCCATTGGCACACATTGAAAGCCAGTAGAGGCAGAGATTTCAGCAGCTCGTTGGTCTGCCTTGAAGGTCGCCTTATTAACACATAAACCATAAAAGCCAAAAACCGTAGGCACATGTTTGGCCAACAGCAAAGGCAACGGCAACGGCAAAACGGCAACGGCTACGGCAGAAAATCTGCTTAGAATGGCCCACATGTGTGTCACGTCACGCGGCAGACGACAGACGACAATATGTGCCTGTGCCACAGCCACACAGACGCTCAGATACTTTTTGCATGTGCTCATAGAGAACACGGATACACCGATACACAGATACAAAAACACTCGAACAGAGACTTGGGCTTGTTTTTGCCATATGTGATGTAGAAAAAACAACAAAAAATACAAAACAGAAATGTTTGGGCGTCAGTTTTTACTCTGTCATGAAAATCTTTGGCTCAACAGCAGAACTTTAATGAAATAGTCGCCAATGAATGCTGAAGCGGTTCGGTTCGATCGTGAAAGATACAAAAGATATTTATCCGTTTTTTTCCGTGTGTGTGTGTGTGTGAAAAAAAGATACAATATCGAATTGTTTTTGAGAGGGAGAGCGAGAGAGATCCTTTAATCTGCTGCAAATATGATTTTCTCCACGGATTGGCATAGGGTAAGCAATTATTTGCACACCTTTCCAACTCTTTTTTTTTTAGTTGACTTTCAATAAAGAGAAAAAGCAAACATTTGAGTGGAGTTTTTTCTCGTGTGTTTTTCCAATTGTTTCAACATGTCTTGTTGGCAAATTCAATTTTCATTTTCATTTTGCGGATTATATTTGACTTTTGCTCAAACAAAAGTCTGTTTCTCTTTTTACTCTTTTGATGTTGAAACTTCTCCTGCTCCTCCCCCTTTTTGCTACCAGCATAAGTCATAAATACTTGCTGTGCTCTCAACTGGCAACAGAAACAGCAACAACAACAAAAAGAGGGTATAAAATATATATTTATTAAATAAAAAGCAGGCAGGCTCTCGCTCACTGGTAGGTCTACCTTTTCACATTTGCCCGAACTCCCCACCAAGCGAACTTTTTCTTAGTTTTTCCCTTTACTTTTCCAGCTGTTGCACAGAGATTTTCACTTTGTTCTTTTCACTGCACTCCACCGCTGAAATGCGTACCCGTACCATTGAGTAGTTTCATTTCATAATTAAATTAAAAAAGTTATAAAAGTCATTGACTTTAGATGGCTGCCTGCCTTTTAGATATACTTTTTATTAAGATACTTTTTGCACAATTCAATTGTTTCGAAAAGAGCCGAGTTTTTTTATTATTAATCATTTAACCTGATGATTAATAAAGTTTTTATGGATTGTTGCTAAGTGAAATATTTTCTCGATTTTCACATTTTTAAAAGTTTGTTTTCGCAAGATTTCTTCTCTAAAAAGTATTTTTTTTATTAAATTATTTCTCCACTTATTGTGCAAACTCTTTTCTGACTCTTCCCCACATGAATACTCTCAGTAAATCCCCGAAAGAAAATTATAAAAAATATAAGCATAACTTAGTACACAAAAAAACATAAAATTATAATTTTTCAATTATAATTTTCATCACGTTCTGGCCATGTAAATGACTTGCCCAAAATGTGGCTTTCCAGGGCTCACCATTTTGGGATCGGGGCTCTATCTTTGAGGCCAACGGAAATAAAACATAATTGTTGATAAATGTAGGAGTACTCGTAAAAGAACGAACCCCAGATACCCATAATTTTTGGATGAATTTACATATTTTTTGGTATATGACAAATGTATGAGATTTTGCATTGGCATTGGCTGATTACACGAAGGGAAACCGCCATAAATCACTCAACTTTGATGACTATTAATAGAGGGAATAACAGATGATGGGAGGATGACGAGAGGTTGGGCTCCCGCCAGTGATTGAAGATTGGGAATGGGTGTTGGCGGAGATCTGAAGAGGCAGCAGCAGAAGCAGCAGCATGAACAGTTCTCTGTGTGGGCACCATCGAAACACCAAAAAAACAGGGTGTGAATCCATCAGGAGATGGTATTGTATCTGGCAGTGCAACCTCAATTAAAAGCCACCATAAAAGGGGTCTGGCCTGGCTGGATGGCTGGCTGGCTTGTTGGCTGAAGCTGACTGGCCAGGTAATTATATAAGGCTCCAACAACTGAATGCACAATCAAAAAGAAATACCAGAAATATATTATACTCGTAAGAGTAAAACCCGCAGCATAAATAATCAACCAACTCTGTGTGCAGCAGCTAAAGAGGAGGAATTTCCAGCAAATTGCTGAAATTTTCACACACACACACACTGGCACACAAACAGACCGAAAACTCCACAAAAAAAAATGACACGAAATGCAATGAAAATGAGGGCATTATGACATTGAAGTTATATAATCATTTTGGAAAGTTGCAACAGGAGGGGTAAAAAAATACCTAGAGAAAAAAACTGCAACAGAAATTTGCTTTTGGTTCGCGCGCAACAAAAAAACAATCTCGAAATTAATCAAATAAAGATACAAAAATTATACCAAAATTATTCTGACTTTTCAACTTTGTTTCACAGTTTGCATTTGTATCTGAGTATCTGTGTGCTGTGTGCTCTGCTAATTAAAAATACATTTATTATTCATTTAAATTCTACGTAAACAATGATAAAGAATACATAATATATGTATGTTGGAGGAGTATCTTTAAATAGCAGACTGAATAAATAGGTAGCGGAATGAAGAGACACACAAAGATAATGCCCGAATGGAAGGCAAATAGAGGTAGGTCTTAGGAGCCACAGCAAAACGTTGCAAGATAAGATAGATGTATGGACTTTATGGCACTAAAACTTGTGCCACATGACAGGAAATTTGCTTTTGAAAGGTTTTCAAAGTTTTTAAATTAATTATGTCTGAATTTAGAGAGCGCTTTGAAGTGCAGGAATAAGTGAAGATTTTTGCAAGGAAAATAAACACTTGAACCTCACTACTAAATCACTGCCTAATTATTCCCCAAAGGATTATCTTAAACCCTTAAAAGGAAGTACATTTTTATTTTCTAAGACCATTTGCCATTGTTTTGACACAGTATATATGTATCTTCCAGCTTGAAACCGAAATGTAATTTCCACCCACAAAATAGTTGGCCCCAATTTTCATAGGAAGGGGAAGGAAAAGCAAACTCATTTTCCTCATTAACTGCAATGGCTGCAGCACGTTTTTCTCTGCCTCTGTCTCTCTCTCTCTCTGGCTCTCTCTCTGGCTCTATGTGTCTTTCTCTAACAATAGATTTTAATGCGCCAAATTAAGTTTGAAGCTAAGTTTTTTATACCTCATTCGCAATGGTCGGACTTCCCTTTTCCCGTTTACTGGAGAATTATCCCCACAGATTCTTTGCGCTCTACTCCTCTTTTCCACTCTTCTGCTACCTCTCTCTCGCACTTCTCACAGTTTTGACCATATTGAGCTTGAAGTTGGCTTTTTGTCTGGCCTTTTGTCTGTGCTCGTGACTAACATTAATTTCGGACCAGAACCAGAGAAAACTGGCCAAGAGCTTCACTCCATTTATAGGATAGGGTAGGCTAGGATACTCGTAGATGCCACAGTGCCGATAAAACACGAAAAGTATCTTCAATTTCAGCAGCCCAAAAGATTTATTGGCTCGTTTCGGGCATTTGGCAAAGAGATTTTTTTGCCAGAAATTGTTTTCAGCTACCAGATTTGGGGTGTCTCTCTATCTCTCAATTATAATTCGATTTTCGATTCACGCTTTTGTCAAATCGCAAATAAAACTACCCGTTAGCATTTTGATGGATTTTTTGTTATGTTTGGCTGTGGCTCTGTGGCTTTTAGCCATTGGGGGGCATCTCATTAAGTTTTTTGGGGAAGCTAAATCAATCCGTTCGATTTCATTTCATTCGACTCAATTCGATTCGTTTCGGTTTGTTTTTGCTATTTTTATGACTTTGAAATGTTTGAAATATTCGTAGGCTTCAGCCGATCAGCCTTTGGGCTTTCGTCTGCGTTTAAAAGTTCCAAAATTGAGTTATTAAATCGAAACGAATGAAGCAAATCACAAGCAAAGCTCTTGTTTGTTTTTATTTGTTTGTTTTATTGTTTAATGTTTGATTGTTTTGTAAGGGAAATACAGTTAAATAGGCAAAGAAAAATCAAAGAAGTTTGGTGTCTCATTCAACAGATGGTTCGATCATTTATCTATAAAAATATATCTATGAGATACTCAGTTCTAACTGGAAAAATATCTAATAGATATTCCTTATAAGAATTATCTCATTTAATCGTTTCATTTGTCTCATCAATCCTGTAACAGAAATCTTGCTTCAATCTCTGTTCATTACCTGTCCATGCAAACCCACCTACAGATACAGCTACAGCTACAGATATGTATATCGCACAGATACATGATAATTACGCAGGATAAGCCCAGAAGCAGGATCTGGTACAAAGCCTGCCTGCCTGCCTGCCTGCCATGCCACATTTGTTAATGTAAAATATTATAACACTATGGTTGGATAATAAATTGCCTTAATGCTCATAATGCCAAAACAACAAACCGCAGAACAACAACCAACAGAATTTATGGCAGAAGAGAAATTCGAAGGAGGGGGAGGCAGGGTAATACTTTTAGAGAGTGGAAAAGGAGAGCGAGAAAGGGGCTGCTGTGGGGGGGTCGTTGTGGGGTTGAAAAGTGGCGCAAGTGGCAGCGTTTTTAAAGCAACATTAATCATGGAGCTCCTCCACTGCAAGAGTGGTGCCTCTTCAGCTTTCTCTCTCTCTCTCTCTCTTGCTGTGGGAAATTGGCTTTTTTTTTTATAAAAGAATTTACAAGTAAAAAACAGCTGAGGCATAGACATATAATACATACATATACATATACTATATAGTATTTTATTTCCATAATTAAATCAACAAGAATGCACAATCAGCAACAATTTTATGCCCCATTCTCATTCTCTATCTATCTCTTGCTTTTGCAGCAATCCTTGCTGGCAGGACGCATTCCGGTGGCCTCCATGACGGGACCCATTAAGCGAGGACTCCTCTGGCAGCAAAGGGATCGCCTGTTCTCTCGCTGGAAGGAAAGGTGAGTACGGGTAGAAGGGCTCACATAAATTTTAAGCGCTTTAAATTTACCTCCACCGCAATCTGCATTCGCGGTGCAGGAGCAGCACCAGCAGCAGCAGCCAGACAGGCAGACACCAGTCAGGACTCGCAGGCAGCCCTCAGAAATATATGCAAAAATATTTCCACAACCTCTGAGAGGATTGTTAATTGCAAAAATGGTCATAATTGACAGTGGCGCTGAATGCTGGAACGTCCTTCTGTCCTGTGTCCTGTGCCCTCTGCCCTGCCAGATAATGCCAATTGGAGCCCACTACAAAGAGAGTGGGAGTGGGAGTCCTGCTCTCTCTCCTAAATGGACGGCTCTTTTATGTGTCCTGTGTCCGCACCGCCCCCTTGTGCTTCATTTAATTGAATTTTAATTATGTTTCAATGCAATTTCAGCATTTTCGCTTGGCTTTTCAGCCTTTGCTCTTTGAACTCTTTAAAATATATCGTACATCGTACATATATCCGTGTATCCGCTTATCCATTGCATTTTAATTGACATTTAATGACACCAACTAAACCGGGGCTTTATACTTTGATTTTTATGTTTGCGGATATAACGAAATGAGATTTTTTGTTTATGTTTTGCTAATGGGTAAATGTTAGAGAACTCGTTAAACGTTTCAAAATTAATTAGTTTTGATAGGCAAAAATTTTGAAAAAATGTAAATCAATTAAGAGATGAATAAAAGTTTGTCCCATTGGATATATTTTTATAGCTCTTTATTTCCCATTAAAGCAGAATCATGCCATATGCTGGCTGTTTCATCACTTCATTTTCTTCTGAAATAATTACTCAACTCATCCGCTGAATCTTCTCAGAATTAGATATCCCCTAGGAACAGTTTCCAGTGATTAAGTTCTCGCTCATCTCTGGGTTTGGATCTCCGCACCCATTATGGCATAACATAAATATCCCCTCCAATGATCATTAACTTTTGTGGTTTGAAATGTTTGCCAAAAGGGAATGGCTAACCCACCCACCGAAGCAAAACAACAACAACAACAAACCGTTTACCTCTTGGATAGTAATTTTCTAGCCGCAATTTGCTTTTGACCACGTTAATAAGCAGCGAAATCTACCATCAGGGGAAGTGAGCCATTAGCTGCAAACCGAAACACACAAACAGAAACCGAAAATTTAAAGCCCAAACCAATTTAAAGATATAAATAGAAATACAAAATGTATGGATGATATTCTCGAATGCAGAATCACATTAATAAAACCGATTTTCATTGCTGCAAAACGGAAAGCGATAAAATCATAATCAAATATTATTATTATCGTCTTTGGAAAGTCATAAAATCAAAGGCAAAGGCACTGCCATCAGAGGATTCCTTTTTGCATTCATTTTGTGATTCATTTTTCGCTTACGCTGTGGCGCATGATTTATGATTTATTAATATCAAATGCCACAAAGATACATACTACATATACAGAGATAAATGTTATATATAGAAAGTACTTTAAAATGCTGTTGAATGTTGACCTTTAACTGGAGATTTGCTGGTCAGATTTGCTAAGTCGTACATTTAAAGGTCAACCGAGTCGTCGTGAATGGTTTTATGATCATCTTTTTTTTTCTTTTCTTGTATTTGTATCTTGCAGATACTTTGTGCTCACTCGTGACTACTTGCATTGCTTCAAGAGGGCCTCGGGATCGGCCAATGAACGTGCCTCCGATATGGGACAATTTATATTTAAGGTAAGCTATGAAAATAATGCATATTATTTTTTTTAGAAATATAATAAACCAACTTTAACTTTATTCCATGTTCAAATTCTCTGTGTGACGGCGGGTGGGGGTAAAACTTTTTTATTTACTGCGCATTGTGCAAAATTCTATTGCCAGGCAGCGAGAGAGATTTATGCCCCATGAATACTCCTATAACCTGCTCTCTCAGTGGTCTCCACTGGGGAGATATACTTACGAGTATGTGAGACTGGGGGGACACACCTTTATTGCTTATAAATGAAGTCTTTTTGCGGTTGACAATGCCCAGACATTGTCACGTTTTGCCATTGAGATATAGATGAAATATCTATCCGTTTGATGGGGGCCTCCATCGTATTGATGGGCAATCATTTCCATGAAAAACTAGCGGAGAAACCGGACAAACGGAAAGAAAAACAGCAACTTTGCTTTGGAGATCCAACTAATTGGCTAAAACTTGCATCTGCTGCATGTTAATTTGACCAACTATGCGCTCCAGACCCACACGACACGCCCTTAGGGGCGCTGCTTCTCCCCCCATATTAACCCATTAAGCGCCCCTCCCCCGTACAACTTTTCCATGAAAAGAGAGCAAATACGAGAAAAAGACTACGGGCAAAACACAAACAGGAACAACAAATGCAAGAAAAACAACAAAAGCAGTAAGGGAAAAATGTGAGCTAAAAGGTGGAATATTTTATACTCTCTCTAGATGATACTTAGAGTAGATTCGTGAACATTTTTTACATTTTCTAGAAATTTAATGAAAATTAAATTCATCTGCCACAACTCCCTTTAGTAGATATGCCCTCTGTTAGAGTATTTGAAACACGATTTGCAATGAAATTGTTCATTGCCTCAGCAGCTGAAGCTGCCTGCTTTTGTCGTTGTCTTTTTTTGTTGTTGTTTCTGCTGCTTAAACAAATAAGGAAAATGCACATAAAAATGCAACAAAAGCAAACGCCACGCCATTCGCAAAGAGATCATGGGAAAATTACTTTTCCCCCTCTCTCTCTCTCTCTCTCTCTCTCATCTCTTTTGTTTTTTGCTACTTTTCGCTGAATTTAATTGTATTTTTGTTTAAAAATTGTGTTGCTTTTTTTCGTTTTTGTTGGCACTTTTCCGCTAAAATCTCTCTTAAAAGCATTGTCAATACATCCCCGCCAGCAGGTTGTTTAATTTTAAATTAAAATACACTTTATTTGTTTGTTGTTTTCCCAAAAAAAATCGAGAGAAAAAGGTTCCCTGTGTGGGCTGTGCGGGCAATTTTCCAAAGTAAATAAAAGTCGAGGGGGCTGGGAAAAAGTAATGACAGGTGGAACGACGCCCCATGCGGGAGATTAACTTGTTTAATGCGCGCAGGAAATATTTATAAAGAAATTAGGCAGAATTTAAAGGCGGAATGAATTTTATTTGGCAAAGAATAATGTAAGGAAAATGGGATTTAAGACTCACTTTTTGGTCAGCGTGTTTTAAAAATGATCAGTATGCAAAAATGTTGCTTTGAGATGCAAATTTCTAGGTTTAACCATTTGTGGCATTTTTCGGATCATTCGATTTACATATATTATTAATCCGAAATCTTTAAAGACCCATAAACTACACCTAAATAACCTTCAAATTGAAGACCGAAAACTTAATGCTACCATAAATGGTCAACAAGACATCAAAGACACCCACCCACGCACACGCACAGAGCGAAAGGAACGAACCACACGCCTTAGCAAAGACAGCAACCATGAACAAACGAAAGAGACAGAGTATGAGCGGCTAAAAAGAGATGGCAACAAAGAAATGCTTGTTGCTTCATTAGGAACTCAACAGCGAAGGCGGCATCTCATTTTATCTCTTATTTTCGATTGTTTTTTGTTGTTTTTTGCATGTTCATTGATGTTTTATTGACACTACAATGATTCCGTGATTCAATATCTCAATATTGTCAATATAATCAAGTTAATCAATTAGGCGGAACAGAGACAGAGATAGAGAGAGAGTGTGGGAGAAAGGCGACAGACTGACTGCTCTGTCTAATTATTTAATTTGATTTTTGCATAAATTTTCAAACCATTTTCATCGTCTGTCTGTCTGTCTGTCTGTCTGGGAGATGAAACAGAATTTTGTGTGTGGTGCGACTGCTGCTGCTGCTGCTGGTGGTCTGATTGTCGAGGGAAATCAATCGAGAATAATTACAGGTGATGATGGAGAAAGAGAGAGAGGAATGAAAAGGGAAATAGAGAGGATGAGAGATGTGTCTGCCCCTCTCTGCCTGCGGGTTCGGTTTGAGTTTTCTTCTTTTGGTGAGAATTTTGCAGCTCTTTGCACTTTGACAGTGATTGAAATCAATATTGATTTTCATCAGCATAGTGCTGGATAGAAAGGGGACCTGAAGGATGCCTTGGGGGAAATGCACTTTTGCACCTGTTTCCAACATTAATGAGCATTATTAATTGGGTTGCACTGAAGGACCTTCGCTGGCCTGAATGCCCTGCCCTGCCCTGCGAAGGCTGAAGTGTTTAATCATGTACAAAATGACTGGATCACATAATTAAAAGATAATCAATAGGGAGACAGGGCTAAAGCTACATGGAATGATATGATAACTAGGAGGATAATTAATTAAAATTGATTAGTACGAAATGCATCCATAAAAATCAACTCCATTGATGCTGGGAGATGTCTGAAGTATTTCTACAATAAATACCCGAATCCATAACTCTCATTTCCCCCCCTCTCTGCAGCGTATACTTTCATAAAGCACTGTATTCATACAAATACAAAATGTTGCTTTCCAATTATGTTGCTGCAATGTCAAAATCCAGTACGAACATTGAGCTTTTGTGTTCGTTTTGACAGCTCATGCCATTAAATGTGTCAAAATATACAAGGGGCCCATGCCAGGCCAGGCCGGCGAGCAACAACAACGGAATTTGTTCATAAAATCTCATAAATATCAATAATTTATAATAACAGCGGCAGGCAGATCAATGACGACCTTGAACGTTGTTGGGTTGGTGATTTGTTAACCGAAAGTAAAGCGGAAAATATTCAAACCAACGATTGTGGGCTTGCGATCTATGGATTTGTGTGTGTGCGGAGTCTGAGGTCAGAGTTTTAGGGAAAGGAAAAACAAAGGTCAAGTGAGACGAGAGAAAGAAATAGAAGCTTCAAAAACGGTTGAAGAAACTTGTCAAAGTCTTATCTAAAACGATGCATAATCTTTCTCTGTATAGAGGGGATTTTCCACTAATTTTCAGTCTTTAATTTTCCTGTCTTCGCGTTTATTTTTAACTTTCGCTCCCTCCATCAAATGTTGCTGTAATTTTTAGAATATCATAAATATTATAGCTTGATGTATCTGTTGGATGTTTACGCCCACACGAGAATTCTTTGGCATATTACTCCCCAAAGTGAGCTTCCACTTCGATCCCTTTTGATCGTGACATGATGAACAAATCCCCCGAAACACTCGAAAGAGCCAACGTTTTGGCCCCAAACTTGATGCCATATTCCATCATAAAAAGTGACCAGGCCCCGGGCAGAACCCCCCGTCCCCGTTGCCTATAGTGCTTAAAGAACTTAATTATGTTGGCCATTAGAAGCGGAGAGAGAAAAAGAGAAGCAAGCGCAAAGAAATATTAAAAGAAAGAGAAGAGGGGGAAAACTTACAGAGGCCGCATAACTTGGCTAATTGCCACACGCTGCCTCAGATGCTGCTGCTTGCTGCTGCTTGCTTCTGGTGCTGCTGACATATTTGCCTAATGGCCTCCGCATAGTTCTTGGCCATAATACTTGGGAGAACATCAAGAGGGAGAGAATCAGTGGAAAACTTTAAGTTTAACTCATAAAAAACATAAAAATAAGTTCAATAAAAAGTTTGCTCTACATGCTAAAAAAGTTGCGCCCAAAGGTAGGGAGAGACAGCCATGGAAGAGCACAGCAGGCCTCATGGCCTAATGACTTTTAACCGAGTTGCAAAATGGAAAAAGCAAAAAGAAAAGAGAGCGACACTTAATTGTTGCATTGTTGGGCATCCAAAGTTGTTAAGGGATAAAGTTCTAGTTCGTATAAATAATTGAACTGCAATTTATGCCAGAGATTTTACTGTGAAAATATGGGAGAAATGAGAAAGTGTTTGGTTTGGACAGAGGAAAAGTTTTGTGGCAGATTTTACAGAAGTTTACCTAATTCTGTAGATGCCATAAAGTCTTATCAATTTTTGATGATTCTTTACTGCTAAGCCACGCTGGAAGAGAGCGACTGGGAGGCTGGAAGTCCTATACATACTTTCATTGTATCACTAAGCAAAGAACAGGCAGGCATAGCTATAATGAGTGGGTATACGAAGGATTGTATGCATTAAAATATGCAAGAACTTTCATAAAATTTATGCAGGCAGTTTTTCTAGATCGATTTGCTTGCCTAGTGATTCTATTCCATAGCCAAAGGGTTTACTCAAATCTAAAAGTTATACGAGCATGTGTGTTTCTCTCAGTCATTATTTTCCATACTCAAATAATTTTAGCTTGATGAATTCCCTGGCAGTTCCTTTAACTTCTTTTAACCTCCGAACCCATTCACACCCGCACGAGTAATTTCATTGTAAATTCATTCTCTCAGACCTCCACAGAGGGGAGTAGTGGGTAAAACCGAAACAACTCTTTTAGTTTTAACCTTTAACTTGTTTATCTAACGATTTTCCATTGTTCTTTCATTTTGCGGTTTTTGCTCAGGTCAAGCTGGTGGATGTCGAGAAGGTGGAGTGGCTGAATCGGCGCTCGTACAGCGCCATTGGACTGCTGCTGGGACGCGAGGGTCGTGTGCTCTTGCGCTGCGACGATGGCCTCGAGGACTGGTTCGAGCTTTTGGAGGTATGTAAACCATGAATAAAACACAAGTCCGATTAAAAAACTATCTAAAAACCCGCCATAGGAATGCACTATGACCTCCAAGGAGCGACGACGAGCTTTGAAAATTGCCCAGGGACCCCGTTCGAGAGCCTCTCTGGCTGCCCCCGTGTCGCATGCCTCGCTGCAGTTCCAGCACTTTGGCTTGGGCGGCACCTATTCGAGTGCTCTGGATGATTGGCTGATGACGAACGGAACGGGTGGCGGCCTGGCACGCCACAAGATCGGAGCCGGCAGCCTGAACGGCTATGGCGGCGCCAATCCCTTCCTCTTCTCCGATTCGGTGCCGGATCTGAGCGCCCTGAACAACGAGAACCACAACCACCACTTGAGCGGCATCAGTACGAACCATTCGACGCCCCAGAAGATACCCCACCACAGCAATGCGAATCTCAGCCGGTACTCCAACGGCTATGCCTCCGCCCAGAACAGCTTCACACAGGGTGGAGCGCTGTATGGCTCGCCCAGACGGATCTTCATTAACAGCAGCTTCGGCAGTAATCAGGTGGTCGACGAGGAGACCGAGGAGGCGGAGGTCCAACTCCGACGTCCCAGGCTCTTCCGCGGCGTCAGCGCCACTCCGGACAATGGCAACGAGCTGGACAGGGACTGGCTGTACCGCAAGCCCCGAGCGCCCACCGATATGCGCCACTCAGGTGAGTCTTTCACTTCGTTTGCGGAAGTTTTCGACTAATCTTTGGTCTGTTTGCAGTTCAACCCATGCTACCCACGGGTGGAGGCGGAGGCGGCTGTGCACCCAGCAAAATCGAACTGGACTGCTCAGCCCATGACAGCGGCTTGGATACGCCACCGTCCACGCATCGTCCGTCCAGCTACCGCGAGGCGTCGCGCGACAGCACCGAGACGAACGGCAGCTCCTCGCGCGGCACTCTGCTGAACAATGCCTCGCCCGCAGGCAGCTTTCGGGGCAAGAAGCTGGGCAGCCCTTTCAGCAATCTCAACCAGGGGAATGCGCTGAACGGATCGCGGTACTCGGTGCAGGATCAGCGCATCCTCAAGATGCGCAACAACGAGGAGGAGCGCTGTGCTTCCATTAAGATGGCCAATCGCTTGAATCAGAATCACGAACAGCAGCTGCAGCCACAGCAGCACCAGCAGGCCTCCTACGATCCCAACCAAAATCGTTACTATAAGAACGGCAATGCCACGCCACCCACATCACTAACGCCCCAGCATACGCCGCAGCACAAACTTCTGATGATGCAACAGCAACAGCAGCAGCAACAGCAACAGCAACACCACCATGGCAATGGCAATGGAAATGGAGCTGCGTTGAATGGAAACACCAATGGTTCGGCCATATTCCGGGAACGCTACCAGCATCCGGCATTGGCGGCCATCATCAACGAGGCCCAGGGCCTGAAGTTTCGAGGTAGGTGCATCGGTTTTCCCATCGCCACATGGCTCTGATTGCACTCCTCTCATAACTCCCTCTCATCTGGCATGCTTTTCACTTTGGTTTTGATTTCCACTTTTAATTATGATTTACCATTACCATAAGCATCACAAAACACGGAACACACATCATTCCATTATGCATATCGTTAGGATTCTGGGTATATTAGTTGCAATATCAATCAGGTGGCATTTATTCTCTCCTTCATATGTTTCTTTGTGTTCCTGGTAGCTGGATCAATTGAAAAGGGCATGGCTAACATGGAATTCTATTCAAAATCGTTGTTTCTTTTTATCTAAATTTGGGTTGGACGGCTCGCGCGTCATGCAGCAGTGGGACATTTTTTTACAAAATTTCGGCTTTACTTTTTTTTCTTAAGTGGCAAAAAAAAAGGCTACAGTCTACCCAAATTAAATTATACCCCCAAAGTCTAGCAACCTGCGTGTCTAGAGAATTCTTTCAAAATTTCGGTTATACATGTCACGCGTGATGCAGCAATGCCCCTCGGCGCAAAGTTACATTTTTTTAAGTGGCTTTGAGTAGCAAAAAATTTTCTACAGTCAACCAAATTTAAATTCGACTAGCAATCTGCGAGTCTTCAAGAGAATTTGTACAAAATTTCGATTAAAAGTGTCGCGCGACATGCAGCAATGCCCCACGGTCGCCACTGCCATATTCACTTCAAGAATACTACGGGGGACATTCCATCAGCTCTAAATTAAATCATTGCACATAATCATTCAATGCAGATAATCCCCAGCACCCATATTCAAATCCAGACTTATCGAATAAATAAATTAACTTTTTTTTTGTTTGTAATTTTCCTTTTTGCATGTTAACAATTTAAAGAAGAATCGGAAAATATGTGGTAAAGTAAAGCAAGAGAGAGAGAGAACAAAAAATGTAAGAAAAAGTGCATGCCTCACACACACAGAGAGAACACGAGCAGAAAGACAGACTCCCTCCCATCCTCCATAGTGCATGAGACAAGATCGAGAGATATACATATCGGTATATGGTATATGTATCTGTATATTGAGATCCTCCAACAATTGTAGAACGCGCCTACTCGGACAGTCAGCAGCGTCGCCTGCTGAACAACAACAACGGACCGGCGGCCATCCAGCCAGCCTCACCGCTCGCCCAAAGGCGTAGCAATGCCGGCAGCGGACTCGGAGCTGGATCCATCTATGGGACGCCCACGCGTGTATAGCGTTTGCAGGTCTAAGGGATGGATTAGACGGATGGATGCAGATGAAGACCATTCCGAATAGATGATTAAGTGCAGCAGCTTGTGCAGTAGATGTAGACGAACCGAGTCATGAGTAAAAATGAAATTAGAAATTTGCATAGAGAATACGTCAACGAAGAAAGTAGAAACTAGAAATTAAATAAGTAGACTCTTAGTGTATGTGTGCTCCAATGTCCAGCTTTACGTAAATGTTTAAATAAAATAAATAAATAAATTCTAAAGGCAAATAAGAAACAAAAATCGCTTGTTTTTCTTTCACCTTCGTTGGGAAATGAAAAATATAATTTTCAAAAATAAAAAGACTCCTTTTAAAGGAGTAAAATTGATTGTAAATGTTAACGGTAGTAAAAATGTCCAGCGACTGCTGCCACGAAGCCCTACTGCTCGCTTTTTATAGGCATGTGCGTCAAATACAACCCTGTGGCCTCACGAAATACAACCCTGTGAGCGCGGGAAAAAAGCACACGGCTTGAGAGAGATAGACAGAAATAGAAAGAGACTGAAAAAGCTTAAATTCAAAAGCACCCCCAAAGGATACACCAAGGAATCTAAGGAGAGAGCCTTGCGACTTCGTGTGGGCGAGAGCGCCCCCTCAAAGAGTGTTTGTGTGTGTGGAAATTAGCTTTTTTCGGAGTCAACAATAAAATTTTCATTCAGCTTTGGGACGCATTCAGCAGCAGAAGTGGCAGTGGCAGCAGCAACAGCAACAAAAGCAGCAGGAGCGCAGGACCTAAGCTCAAAACCTCAAAAAACCTCGACCTCGGCAACAGGAGCAACAGCAACAGAGCATCAGAGGATAGAGAAAATCTGCAGTGGACAGTGGGCGCAAAAGAATGCGAAGTCGCACCGAGCTGGTGACCACCACATTTGTGGAGAGCGACGAGGAGGAGGACTACAGTCCGGACGACGACTCAGATTCGGAGGAGGACTGGCGCCCTACCAAGAAGCGGCCACCAAAGCAGCCGCGTATCGGTCTTGCCGTTGCTGGCGGTTCGGGTGGAGCAGCAGGTGCTGGCGCTAGCGGTGCAGGCGGCAGTGAGGGCAGCCGCAAGAGAAAGGCTGCTGGAACGGCCTCGAAGGCCAAGCGTCGCCACTCGAAGTTGGACAGCGATGACGACTCCGACGAAAACGACGATGACGATGACCTAGAAACGGATCCCAGCGACGAGGACTTTGAGTATCCGCTGGCCAGCACCTCGAAGCGGCCACAGAGTCTGCCCCCCAAGAAGCAGTTTGTGAAGCTCCACCAGGTGGATTTGCTGATGAAGAAGGCGGATCTGCTCGACAAGGACTGGATGAAGAACACTCGGCTGTGCCTGTGGCGCAAGGATGTGCAGGCGAGCCTGTTGCAGAAGTTTCTCAGAGTCAAGTCGGAGCCCGGCGAGGAGCAGCTGCTATTCACCTCCAGCTCGGTGGTAAGTCTCTGCCATGCAGCTGATGCTGATGTAATCTCTTGCATTTCCTCTTTGCGTCCGTCTATGCAGTATTCCAGCTGGGATGAGCAGCAGATTGGCGACTACTTGGAGGTGAAGGCCAACTGCTTGGATCCCAACAATCGACGGTTCAAGCTGCACGATCTGGAGGGCATTATAAAGGTATCCCAGCAGCTGCTGGCGGAGCAGGATAAGGATGATCCAGATGATGAGGGTGAGGCCGAGGACGACCCCGAGCTAGAGCCAGAGCCAGGGTCAGAGCCAGTGCCAGATCTCGACGAAGACGATGATGAGGATGAAGAAGAAGCCGTGGACGAGGACGAAGGCCAAGAACATACCGATGAAACGGATCCATAAATAACACAAAATAATCCTACTACACTACACACACAGTATATAGAATAGCTCGAGAGATTCTTAGCCGAGATTAATCGTAAACAGTTGGCCAAGTTAGTTCCCAGGCATCTAATCTGGAGGCTGCAACTTTAAGACAAGTTTAAATTTAATTTAGTAAATTAATGGGAAGAAAAACCAGGAAAGAGGAAAAGAAATTTTAAAAATATCCATTCAAAACTTTGGCGTTTCAATTGTGCAACATACAAAGTCAATGTCGGTTAGTGTGTATATATATAATGTACAGATATATCAGATATATGTATAGTATCTAGCGGGGACTCCCCCCTCTCTCTATCTCTTCCCTGCTGCTGATTTCGAGGCTTGGTTTGCGGGCGGGCTACCGACGACGCTCTCCCTTGACGGTCTTGCGCTTCTCCTTCTTCTCCTCGCGCAGCTGCTTCTGCTTCTCGCGATCCTCCTTGTCCTTAAGCTTTTTGGCCGCACTGTCCTGACGCGCCTGCTCCCGCTTCTCCTTGGCCAAGGCCTGAACATCGGACTTGTTTGTGTTGCGGGCCACAGCGCCGCTGTCATCCTCGCTCTCCGGCTCCGAGTGCTCATCGTCATCCCCAGGAACGGCAGTCTGAAAGGCAAGGCATTAGCATGTGTCATGAATTCGATTCGATTAGGGGTAAAACCTCTGAATACTGCGCCAGAATCTGCTGCTTGATGCGACGCTCCTCTTCGGTGTATTCACGCTCTTTGGCGGCGGGTTGCTGCAGCTTCTGTTGGGCCAGCAGCTTGGCCAGCTGGCCGTTCACATCAATGTCTAGGCCCTTCTTGGGCGGCTCGTCGGTACCGGGATGGCTGTGGAGCCATTTCTGCATTATGGTGGCCACCAGATCATCAATGTTGGCAGACTGTTGGCAGTGCGGCAATTAGCAGACTTGGATTCATGGCCAATGCGAAAGTACTCACTCCGGTTTCACTGAGAATTCCCTCGAGGGCCTCCGCCTTCTCCTCTTCGGACTCCTCGCCCTCGAGTATGCCCACAATGTAGGAGCCAAAAACCCCCTCATCTGTGTTGAGCTGGCGCAGCTGCTCGTTGAGCCAGCCCTGAAACTCCTCGCTAGCGCTCATAGTAGGTCTCCAGCCGGGCGGATGGGTGATTCAGTCTAAATCCAGTGGGTGCGTACGCAAATCTCCAGACAGCAAAAAATGCAGCCGCAAAAGGCAGTAAAATTCAGAAATTCGTCGTGGAACGTGCAAGGGCAGGGCAGTGTTGTTAAATGTCGCGAGCAAACAGCTGTTTGCTCATGCTTGTAGTAGCACTTTTGTGCGCTGTTCCTAGTTAGTTTTCGAATATATGGGCCAATCCAATAAACAGGAATTCTAAAAACTAGCCAATCTTGTACAAAAATGATTGATCAATTAGATAAAATTATTTGTCTAGGGCTCAGAGATCTAACTAGCTAGTTATATTAAACCGAATATCAAAATCGAGGAATATCAACGCATCAGTATATTTACGGTATATTTTGATAGTATATTAAAGTACTTTTCAAAATGACCGCCAACTCCAATTTAGCGCACAAAACATACGGTATATTTCTGGTGTATTTTGGTGCTCATATTTAAACGCAAAAGCGAGTCGGTAGAGAGTTTTGAGTGCTCTCTTTCGTGCTTCTTTCTCTTGACATGCAAGGTATGGCCCCAGTATTAAAACAGCCAACTTTTTTAAGGGCCTCGTAAGAACCTCACCTGGCTAAATATACCGTGGGAGCGCGAAATCTCCCATGGTGAGTTATGACAAGGGGGTGGTTTTTCTGGATTTTGTGACGTTTTCCGTTCGGCCCGAACAACCTTTAATTTTCTCAACATGTTCAAGTAAAGAAAAAAATTGTTTTTGTTTATTAAAATATCCCCGTTCGGTTTGGTGCTAGTTTCGCGACATTTTATGCTTGAATCGAACAGCGTAAAAGTGTGTTCCATCGTTTAATTGTTTCGTTAAACAATTGCAAATGTTTACTACGTTAAACTGTTTCTTACGGTTCGTACGTTATTGTGCGTGAGTGTGTGTGTCTCTCCGTCGTCGCCGCCCCCCTGCCCGTTTCTTGTGTTTCACGTCATGTTTGTCGCGCTGTAATAATTCGCAGCCCCCGCCGCTTCCCTTCTACACGTCTGCGACACCTGCGTTGACGTCTTTTGCTGTCGTCGCCTTCGTCTTTTGTTTATTTGTTGCACTGGCAGACGCCGTTATAAACAAAAAAGAAAAACCACTTCACAACGCACGCACACACACACACACACGCTCGCATGGACACTCGAGATTCCAGCAACAAAAACGCGCAGTTGGCAACAAGTGGAATAGACATACAAACATGCACTTGTATGGTGGTGTGTGTGTGTAATCACAAGACGACGTTCCGGCAAAAGACCCTAAAAACAGCTCCCAAAAAATTTAGTAGCTGAGAGAGGTTCGATTTTGAATGAATTAAAAGGTATGTTAGTTTAATTGTGATTTATATTCGATGAGAAAGGGTTTTGGAAGGATAGTGTATGAGGGGAAGTGCCAATTGGCAGAGCATTTAGAATTCTGATTAGTTTCGTGAAAACAAAAATGTCGAAAATTACATTAAATACTCTCTCTCTCTTTCGTAAAGTAAGAAGCTTGACTCAAGGTGTAATGTGGTGGGAGAAGGAAGCAACAGTAATTTCGTTGAGTAGTCTATTAGGTCGTACCTTCTACGATTCTGCATTGCTCACAATTTGCCTGTTTACTTTGAGAGAGAGAGAGAGAAAACAAAATAGACCACGATCGTAAGAGCGCCGCCTGGCCATGCCTTACCTTGACTTGATAGAGGAGAGCGACCGACAGAGGAGAGTGTTCACTGTACATAAATGGGAAAAGATGAAGTTCATGTGGAAATCCTTTAATCTGCTCTGCTAAACATTACATGGATTGTGGCATAGGGCAAATCTGAGATTAATGAAATAAATCAATTGAATTGCGTTCTTCTTCGGGAATTCTCACTCTCACATCTCACTAGATCTCTGCCTGAATGTTTTCTTAGCACATTCTTGGCTCTTACCCTTACTCTGCATACAATACTCCCCCCGTCTTGGGCGTGGAACTTGAGTTTGTTGACTGTTTTTTAATGGCCCACAACGTTGCAGCAGCGACTCTGTTTATGAGCTTGTAAATGGAAGCGTTTTACACTTTCCAATCTCGGTGTGGCACATTCATATGTGGCAGAGTGTGTGCTATTCGCGTATTTGTGCATGTGGCATAATAAAAGGCCATTAAAATTAAGTAATTGACGCAAGCAGCCGGCAGACGACACTCCTGGAATGGATGGAACCGGGGATGCAGTGCATAAGGGATCCGGAAAAGTATGAATATTCCTGGCTTTATTTACACGTTTGTGTAACGGTGAATACATACTTATCCTTATCCCTTATCCCTGAGGGTTCCTATTCCTCTCTGACGTGTTGCATTCGCCATTAAATTTGGGAACCATTTAACTTTCAGGAGAGCTCGTAAAATTAACACTTTTCATTGCTCATTCTCTTCACGAGTGGGAGAGCGAGAGAGATACAGTGGGGCAGGAGCTGTGGAGTAGGGTATGAAATTTAGGCTAAACAATTATTTGAAAGAATTAAGAAGGACACTTCTTTCCACTCCATTCCATGGGTTTTCAGTTCGCCAAAACCACTGTGCAGAGGGCTCCTCTGGGCTCTGACTTCTTTCGGCTTTTATGACTCTCCTTTCAACTACCAGCTTGTGCGGCACGCCCTCGCCCATAAACTTTGTGTATTTTCCTGACCGCTCTTTAGGCGGAGGATTCCGCTGATGGCCTGCTTGCCCCATCAACCTGATTTCTTGGCTTTAATTGTGTGAAATTTCGAGTGGAAGAAGTTGCAAATTGATTTGGCTGTTGTTGCCTGCAGACAACGTGCAACAAGTCAAAAACAGAGAAAACAATACGCATACGATAAGAATTCGTATGTGGGAGGAGGATTGGGGACTGCTAAAAAGGGGGGGGGGGGTGTATTGGGGTGGTGCATTACGCACAATATATGTATGTACGTATGTATCCCACAAATATAGCATTCAACAACAACGGGTGGTGGGATTGGTACAGAGCGGGGGTGGGCGGCTTGTCAAGGATGCCACGGGGCGCTCATCCTGTAAAGTACTTTCTATTCTTGTAGCTGATGGAATTTTCCGCCCGAGACCTCCCACGGAGAGGAGTAGAGCGTGTGCCATACAGAACGAAATAATGCTGCTGGATTACACGCGGTACGAATCTCTATAAGGACATGCGTGTGGGCGGGCTGTGAGCTGTCAGTGCCGTTGATTCGCCTTGCGGTGACGGTGACTGAAAAACACATGTTAGTTTTCCATTCCACATGAAGGCAGTTTTTGGGGAATCTTACAGACGACAAGAGTGTTTTTATTCTGGGGAGAAATTTAAGATTCAAGTTGAGATCGAAATCAAAGAATTTCAGTGCAGTGAAAGCAGAATATGGGATAGAAAAGAGTTCACCTTTGTGACTTCGGAATTGTGTGCTGACGTACTGATGAACCTTTATTCCTATTTTTCTATGGATCTACTCCCCATTTCCAACAAGTTTCTCCTACCGAAATAGAGTTCTGTTTAATTTAAAACGAGCTGCTAAGTAGGGAGTTACTTAGCAACCCCCTAGATGGTAGTTAGAGGCCATATACCATATACCATATACCATACCATAATAAGTATACAGCAGCACTCTTGGGGTCGCATTCCATCGGATAATGTGATTGAAAAGGTTTCGTTGGTTTCGCCTGCTGCCAGTTGGATGCCAATGCGATGACTCCATGGGCGGTTGATGGATTCCATTCCATTCCTTCCATCGAGGAGACTCTCTCTCTCTCTCTCTCTGGTATCCACTTAACTATTGCGATGTTGTTGCTGTTGCTGTTGGGGCCTGATGCTGCTGACATTTTCATTTTCCCTCGGAACAGTGGCTACAGTTTTCCTTGCTATTTTCCTGCTATATCATTGCCTCATGTCGTTGACAAATTGTTTTTGGGGTAAAAAACGGTGGGAGAAGACTGTGAACGGGGCGAACAAAGTACAGTCAGACCCTAAAATGTGTGTCAATAGATGTTTGTTAGGAATACCGTTAGTCGGGACGGAGACCCAAGATGGGTTCACGGTGATATATGAGACCCTGCAGAACGGAAGCCAGGAGTCGTCTCGTTGCCTCCTGTTGCGCTCTTTCCCCCACCACATCACATGTGCCCTTTCTCCCTCTTACCCACTGTTGAGTCGCAAACAATTTTCAATTAAGCGCACAATCACGATAAATAAATCTCATTGTGTGGAAAAAGCCAGTTTTCATCTACACGATGGCTTATGCTTTAACTCTGGCTTTTCCTTTGCAGATGTATAGCAATTTTCTGCGGTTTTTCCTACCCATTACCATTACCAGTGCCTGTGGGCTTCGAATGGAACTCCACCCAGGTAGCAACTTGGCAATGGCACTGCCACTGCCATGTTGCAACAACCATCTTTTGTCGCCACAGCTTCCTCCGAGAGCGCTGTTAACACCTAACACGCTTTTCTTGTGCTTCTCTTCCTGAAATGTAAGCTTAATCGGAATAACACTTGAAGCAAGAATTTTGTGGATAGAAAATATTATTAGATGAATCTTTCCATATTCAAAGATTTTATTCGATTTTAAAAACCTTTAAATTTGTTTGTCTGCTGGCTTCCTATTTTGTGTTCGTGTTTAAAGCTAAAACTTGAGTTTCCTCTCTCTCAAAGCCAGAGATCCGGAGTTAGGGAATCTCTAATTCGATTTATTTCAAGCGACTTCCCTTTCTTGTTTGTGTTTCATTTCCTTGCCATAAATTCTGTGGTTAAAGAGGTAAAGAAATAGATAGAAAGAGGGACATATACAGAAAGAAGGAGGGAGGGACACATACATACAGAAGGAAGGAAAAGGGCAGATAAATTATTATATAGAAATATTGATAAACAAACTAATTTCCAAGTCAATTTCCATGTTACATGAGAAAC
The DNA here is from genome assembly GCA_035043285.1 of Drosophila subsilvestris. Lineage (NCBI taxonomy): Eukaryota > Metazoa > Arthropoda > Insecta > Diptera > Drosophilidae > Drosophila > Drosophila subsilvestris. Next base: position 6,407,631 of record JAWNNB010001719.1, on the reverse strand, counting down.
ATCAAAATTTATTTTGGATATTTTTGTATGAGCATTTCATTCTGCGTGTGGTCGAAAAATGACAAAATACAAAGTAAAAAATATATACAACTAAAATGAGGGAACTAAAAAGTAAAAGAAGGAAGATTTCAAGAAAGAAACGCCGCTCGGCCGCAAAATGCAAACAAATTCAATCAAGCGAAATTTAACAAGATTTCCGTGAAGCGGTTCCAAGCGGCTCTGAGGCTCTCCTTCCTCCTGCCCTCACGTCTAATGGATAGAAGCTGTGGTGCTACCCTCTGTCCTTCCTCCACCCGCCGTTCCTTGGGGCAGACACAAATTAAGCAAAATTTTGATACCCTGCTTCTTCTCCTCCTGCGCTCATCCCTAGATCCTCCCTCCACAAACTTGATTTGGAGGAGAACATTTTTTATAAAGTAAATAATAAATCAGCGACCAAGAGACGATATATGAAAAAAGATATACATAACACAGGCACACACAGATACACAGATACAAGCACGCAGATACAGATATCTACCATCCATGAGATGCTGCCCGAAAAAGAATCTCCTAAAACTTGTGCCTATAGAAGATTTAGTGGCTCTCTCTGTCTTCTGTCTGTTGTTCTGTTGCGGCGTTGCTTAGGTAGCTTTTGAGCTCAAAAAGGAAGTAAACAGGATTTGAGCTTTACCAGGAATACCCTTTATACTCTAACAGATAGAGAGGGTATTGTGACTTGGATGAAAGGTTTGTAAACAAAGAGACAAAGAAAGGTACTTTGGAATACGTAATACAAGATATTTGGCTGTAAATAAATCGTAAAATCCTTTCACTTATGGAAAATTTATACAGCTTATTAACGTTCCAATCACAAAAGTTCCTTTTGCGGAACAGTGGCACTAGATCGATGGTTCTTTAAGGGTATCCAAATCTTTGTACCCACCGGAAAAGGTTGCCTTCCTTTTTTTGTCTTTGTCCGTTGTTATGGTTTTTGTTTTTTGTGTATTTTTTGTGGCATGGCTTTAACCTCTCGGCACGACGGCATTAGGTACAAAATAGTTTGTTATATGGCAGTCCCTATACCCCCTCCTTCTCGTCCCTTGCTGCTGTTTAGCTTTTGCTTTCGTTTGTATATTTACTCAAGGAAATTCGATATATTTAAATATGTACATTATATTATGGGGACTTTTGTCCCATCGCCCCATCGGTAGGCCCACTCTCACTCGCCCGCTCTCTCACTCGCTCTCTCTCACTCACTTAATAAATTCCCCTGAATTTTAATAAATGATAAGACTCGTGTAATTTGAAGACATTGTACATAATTTTTGGACGGTTTATTTTTGTGTGTGAGAACATTTAGAAAAATTGGTATAAAAAGTATCTACTTGTACGAGTAAATGGATGGGATAATGTGCTCGTGTGTGTGTGTGCTTGGGAGAAGTCATTCCCGTCAGTCAGTCACCTGATGCCTTCGGTTCGCAGAATTTTCATGGTTTTGCATTTGACAGTTTTTTGTAGAATTGAAGGTTCTTCACATTTTGTGGATAACATTTTTGGTGAATTTTTTATATAACTACAATGTAAGTCAGGCGCCTTTTGTGCGGAAGTTATGATATATTTTAGCTTGGAAAAAGCTGAATAAAATCTCAAGAGATCCCAAAAAATACGATCTATGATTTATTTAACAAATAAAGGCTTAAAGGCTTTCTCCGACTCTAAGCACTGTAAGGAAACAGAAAACCTCTTAATTAAATTCCATAAATATGTATAAAAAACAAAACATAATAAAAAAGGAGATGCCAATTATCCATGCGGGTAACAAATTCCATTCCATTTCCACTCTACACATTTCGTATCAATTATTCATGAAAATGCACTTTGTGGACCTGGTTTTATGGGCATTTCCTATTTACCGTTATCGTTTTGTTTTCCATATTCCATTTTTCCCATTTGTTTTTCTTATTATTTGCCTGCTCTCCATCCTGCTCTACCCCCCATCTCCCATCCATCCACCCATATGCTTTTCTGCACAAGTGAGCAATTATTTGTGCAACATAATTAAAATTTTATTAATTCATAAACAAATGTGCGAAGAGGGAAAGAGAAAGAGTGAGAGAGAGTGCTGTGTGAAGGTGAGGTCCGTCCAACATGGGCGTAGGGGCGGAGTAGAAAGGTATATTCAATAGGAAGGTGTTGCAGATCGGGGGGAATACCAAAATGGGCTTCATTTCAGAGTGCCTGCTGCCTCGCCTTATTTTGAATACACCTTGTGCAGAAGGACTTGACTACGCAACAACAACAACAACTGCAGTTCTGCCTTTCAGCACTTCATCAACGCCAAATTGTTGTTGCTGCTCTGCCGGTGTTGCCGCTGCTGCTCTGCGCTGCTGCATCATTCATAAAAAATGCCATAAATGCAGACACAACAAGTATGAAGGCAAATTGATCCATTACGACAACAGAGGATACCCTTTTATTTGGTTTCTTATGTTTTGGGTGTAATGAGAAATTAAAAACACACGAAAATAACATCCTAAAAATACGATTTTAATGATGTAAAATGAATTTTTTCTTCTATAATTTTTTTAACTCCTTTTCGTCTTCCTGTTTCATATTACACCTTGCAAACAATATACCCTCACACTTCACGATAGCGAGGTATCAGCACCGAGAGTAGCTTTAGCTCTCTCTCTCTCACTCTGTTGCTTTGACTTTCGTTTGTCCATCTCCCTTTGGCACCTTTGGCTGTGGCTCTTCATATTGCATTTTCACACATCGCCATCGCGTTCGCCTCTCTCTCGCACTCTCTCTCTGAGCCTCCTCTTGCCCTACCGCTCCACCCCCTTCTTCCACCGCGTCACCTTGTCAATTTTACATGTAAAGCACGTGTCGCCGCTTGTGTGTACCTGTAAAGGTGTTGTTGTAGCTTTGTAGCCTGTTGGCAGTGGAAATTTCTTCCTTAACTCTTCTAATTAAAGAACTCTTCAGAAAATCTCCTTGAACTTCCAGCTACCGAAAGAACCTTACATTTTGAGATGAGTTTTTCTAGAGAAAATAACTAGCAAAAAGAAATGTTGTATAATCTAATCAGAATGAAAAGAGTAGTAGAAGTCGAGTGTATTTTTTTCTTTCTATATAGTAGATATGTATTTCACGGTTGCAACACCTGTCGAAAGTGTGGACATCAGCATTAAATAGAATCCAAATAAGACAAAAGAATACGAAATACTATATCAGAAAATTTGTTAAATATAAAGCTCGAACCCCGAGAGAGCAGACACAGAGAAAACCCAGAAAAAGCGAACACGGCAAATACGAATACGAGAAGAAATGCATACACCATACGATATATGAACAATAATAAATACATATATATACAACCTACATACAAATATTGTATTGTAGAGCAAACAGCACGAACAATATATTAACAGAAAAAGGTATAGAAAAAAAAAAACAATAGAAGAAACAAAGCCAGGTGTGAGGGAGGTGTCGGTGTGTGTTGTGTGTTGAAAATCAAGCAAATAGAAAGAGAGTCAATATTTATGAAATGCCAAATGGAAAGTTCTGTTGGTAGAAATTTCAAACGCTTGTCACAAACAATTCATGAAATATCCGAGAAAAAACTTTAAAACTAAAGATTATGGTGTTCAAAGAAAATACTAAAAAAAAATTGTTTAAAAAAAGTCAAACCAAAATTTTAAAAAATATCAAAGATACATTTTTTTAAATATTTAATTAAAATTTAAATATTTATTTAAAGGCGGGCACTAAAATATAATTCAAGAAAATTGCATATACTGCAAATCACAGTCGTTTCGCTATCTAAATTATACACTTGAATTTATTTATTTTTAAACTCCATTCAATGTTTTCCGCAAACACTTTCAAGGCAAAGGCCCTGGTAGAACAGCAAACAATCCAAAAAATATAGAAAAACAATCATTTTGGCTCAAAGTTTGGCCAAATGCTTTTGCTCTTTTTGGGTTCCCCAACTTTGATTTTGAGGGTCTTTCGGAGAGGGGGCTTAGGCTGTTGGAAAGAGGGGATCGTCTCTGCACAGACAAGACACAGAAATTGATGGCGTCACGTTTCCAACTACTGGTTTTTGATTTTATTTTTAGAGTTTGCTGTATGGCCGCCTGGGCATGGGCTCTAATACTCTCGTATATCATGGGCTTCGTTGCGGTCTTTTTTTTTTGCTTATAATTGTCTATGTTTCTTGGCCATTTATTGGTGGATTTAGACACAGGTAAAACCTAGACATGGTGCTAGATTTGCGGAAAACTATCAGCTGAGAGGGGAGGAGGACCAAGTATCATCAAGTATCTGTCATTTTTCTGTATATTTAATTGTTTGCAACATTAACAAAAAAAAAACACCGAAAAAATGATGGTGGAAAAACAGAAAATGGCAAAAAAAATAAAATTTTCAAACTGTCAGCAATTAAAGTGGCACGATGGCTCTTGCCTCTTGCCGTCACTGCCACTTGGTGGTTTGGTTGCCTCTTTGCCACTTGATGTGGCGGCTGCTTGTAGTTTGGCAAGTATGGTTTTTTTTTTGTTTCAGTGGATGGGCAATTATGTGCATAAAATTATCAACCACATTAGGAGGGCCCCCCACAACAGCCAAAGAGCCAACAAAATGTACAATTGTCATGCACAATTAAGGCCTGGAAAAGCTCGAAGCAAAAAAAGAATAGAAAATCCCAAGTGCTGACAAAGAGTTAACGGCAAAAGATTAGAGGGTTTTCCGGAAAAGAATCTTTGGCTTTTGCCTTGCCAAATTGCTCGAAAGGGAATATAAAGACATATTTATAAGGAATGAAATAGAAGAAAGACGGTAGAATAATGGAGCTTGAAGAAGGGCTAATTGAGAACCCAAGAATGATGTCATTCGGAGGAGAATTTTTAGAATTTCGAGCTCTATTTTGTGTTGTTCTAGTGGGTTTTTATATTTCGAAGATTGAAAGGGATTTTAAACGTAAGAAAAATAACCCTAGAGAAACGATTAAAGAATTCCAATCATATTTCATAATTTCTTAATTTAATTGTTGTTTTTCTTCTTCTCTTGCAGATATCTTAAGTTAAGTTTTAAAGGTAAGTGGAGGCTCTTTCTTTGGATTTCTAACTAAAAAGAATACCTACAATAAGATATTATTTTACTTACTGCTTATTTATACTCCTTCCGATTTGTTATCCCAAGACCATCTTTCATGCCAAAATTATGTTGCAAAATCCCATATTTAATGGCCTGCACTGTGCCTCTCATGACAGGCGATAACTTTGATTTATCTTTTGAATATCACTACTTTTGAGAGGAGAATCTTTGACGAGCAACCACTTGAAATCCCATTTCGACAAGTTTTTCGGCTATAAAATGCATTTTATTCTAAAAACAAAACCAAAGCACAAATTGCCATAAAAAGTAGCTAAATAGCTGCAAATACAAATACAAAATATATATATTATAAGGTAGATATATATATAATCTGTAGCGTCAGAGGTGGCTATATGTATGCAAGTGTGTGTGTGTGTGTGTGCGTGTGGTGTTCTCTAGTGCTGGCTATGGCTATGGTGCTGTGCTATTGAAATTGAAGGCGACGTAGACGACGTTCGTTCCGAGAGAGCTTTTCCATCGTATTTTTTGCTATTTATTTTTTGTGTTTAATTTTGTTTTTGCGTGTAGTTCGACGGCTACAAGGCAACAAAAGAGAGAGTGCTTTGTACGCTCTCTTCGTATCTGTTAATCTCTCTCTTTGTGATTATCTCTCTCTCTCTCTCTCTTAGGTTTTGGGTTGAAAACACAACATGTGTTTCGTCATCACAATTTTGTTTTTGTTGTGTGTTCGTTGTGTTTTGATGTTGTTTTTATATTTTTAAAAGGCAAAATTTATAAAATATTTGAAGCGATTTGCGAGATTTGATTAATTTTTCATGTATCATAAATTAAAAAACAATTTTCTAGTATCTTTGCAATGTTTTCCAACATTCTGAATGTTTTTCTTCATTTTTTTGTAGTATTTCTAACCTTTATCGGTTCTCCCAATGCAGGTTTTTCCTATATGCAAATATCTAACCACTTTCTGAAAAGTTTTTTATCAATCATAATGCAATTTCCGAAGTTTTTCCCATTTCCTGATTGGGGTTTTCAACATTTCTCGGTTGTTTCTCCCTCCCCCCTGGTCCCATGGACTTTGTGTGTTTTTGTTTTTCAAGAAGCCGCCATTAAATTTCTGCAAAGACACAACAAAAACACTGTTGTTTTCTCATTTGTGTTGGAGCCCAAGCGAAAATGCCGGCAGTCTCTCTCTTCGAAAGCGACAACCAACTAGTCATCCCGCTCTGATTGGAGCCCATCAAGGCGCTGGAGTAAAGATATAGAATATATACAACAACAGCAGTAGTATCAAAGAGAGAGTCAAAAGTCGCGAAGAGAGAGCCCCACTGTAATACGTCACACAGCTGGTCTTAACATGCCTTTTAATTCAAACCTAACAGAGTTTCATTCTCTAGTTAACAGTGAGAGCGTTGCTCAGGTCATGTAAGGGGAAACGAAGAGAAACGAAACAAAGCCAAAGAGAGCGCGCGCTGCTCATTCTTGCGTCGGGTGCTGGGTCGTGCGGCTGGCTACTGTGGCCCCAAACTTTTTTCAACTTTTGAATCGAGCGGTTGTTGCGTTGCGTTGCCTCGTCCGTCGTCGTCGAACAAAACCCCCAAGTACAATCTTTGAATAACGTATATTTCTTTGGATCTCGATTTCGGTTCGGCGGCAATGCGGGTATTGTTGATTCTGAGAAATAAATAAATCCACGGTACAAGCTAAAAGTGCAACACAATCGGAAAATGCAATATATCTGAAATGTGTTTATAAATCGCTGGGCCGCGGAGAGGTGTGCTCTCTCCCGTCCGTCCCCCCATTGTCGACGTGTCTTGTGCCGTGCGGTGTGGCCCCCGCGTAGCGCTCTCCTTCTTACTGGCTCCAACATTATTTATCTTTTCTGAATAATAACTAAAAATCCACTAGAGGATACAAAAAGTATCTTGAAAGTGCGTTTCATAGCAAAGGAAAAAAAAGTTGGCGCAGCCCACAAAAAAGAAAAGAAAAGCAAAGCAAAGTGCGCGTGTGTGTTTGTGTGCGTGTGTGAGTGCGTGTTGTTTGCTTTGAAGAGCAGCAGATACTTTTCAAAAGTATCTTTGAAATCTTTGAACTAAAATTTTTGAATAATAAAACAAACTTCATAAAAACTCATATGAATATATTTTAGTTTATTCCACAATATTTAGAGCACAATTTTCTTCGTTTTTGTTGCGGAATTTCTTGTGTGGCGAACGTTCCACCGCCCCAACGTTCCAGTGGCGCTCCACTCTCTCTTTTTCTGCCTCTGTTTTGGAGACGGCTCTCTTTGTCGCGTTCGGGTTTCGTAATCGCCAGTTTCTCTGTCGTCTGTTTCCTCCGTTCGTTCGTTCGTTGTTCGTTCGTTATTTATATTTTGTTTCTTTTCCATGCCGTTCCGCTCAAATGTGAATTTTAATCTATGGAAATATTCGAAATAAATTCAAAAAAATATTAATAGTTTTTTACACCCACAGTTTCTCTGATAAAATACTATATAGTTTCCCCCTCAAGATCTTGATCTATATACCATATATGTACCCGATATTTTGTGCAAATAAAAAATAAATACAAATACAAAAAAAAACATAAATAAAATATATAGCCTTGCAAAAATCATTGAAAAATATATTTAAAAAATCGAGAAATAATATATTTACATATACACACAACGGTTTCACTTTTTGCGAGTTGTATACAAAAAATATATAAATATAAAAATTACAGTTGTTAAAAGGCCACCAGTTGCCTGATAGAAAGTGTTGGAAAACGCCTGATAAATAATCCACAACAAAAATAGTGCAAATAAATGTGCAAAAATCAATTCAATCTTGTATAAAATGCCGCCTAAAACTAATTAAAATTTAAAGGATTAACGCATTTATTCATAGATTTAAAGATCTATGGGATTATTAATCGTTTTTGGATCTAAATAATTACTCTAAAAAGGTAAAAAACAATTATGATTTATTTTAAAAAAATACATAAAAAGAAACCTGCTTAGAGCAGTTCAACTATTAATCAAAGTAGTGTAATCACTATATAATATGATAAAAAATTATCTTCTGCTCAGACAACAATTACACACTCTTTTATAGTCCCGATTCCAATCTTGAAGTTATTAGAAATTACTCGTGCAAATGATATACAGAGATCTTGTGTAATTTCTTGATAGATTCAGCAACTGCAATTCTCCCCTCACTGTCTGTGCTGTGGCAACATTTTCCCTTAGAATCTAACCATTTCCCAACATTTTGTCATAATCAATTTGCTTTGGCAAGAGGCTTATCATCAGACGACGACGAATATACTATTCGTATTCGTATTCAATAGAAGTGCAGGCCATCGTCAGAGACGGTGGGGGGCGGCCTCTATTACATAAGAAAACGTGAGCAGAAGTCGAGAGTCGAGTCGTTCCGTTCGAAGACTCCACTCCGTCGCCGTTGTGTTCGAGTTTCAGTTAGAATTATTTTGCTAATACAAAAACAAACACGAGAATACGAGAGCATTGTAAACTGTCTCGGGGTCTGAGGTTCTACGACTGCGTCTACGTCTGCGTCTCCGTTTCAGTTCTTTGGGCGATCCAACGAAAGGTTTCTTTGCGCGTATCTCGCAGATACATTTGTCACACGAGCGTGTCCAGTTTGATTGTCGAGTTTTGCTGCTTGATTTTGCTATTGTTTCGTTTCGTTTCGTTTAGTTTGCTGCTTGTGAGTTTTGCATATGATTCTGAAATGTATTTATTTTGAGAACACTTTTTTTTATTTCGATTCTCAATGAAATCTCCGGTCAAGTATCAGCTATTTTTACAAGAAAAAGAGCACCAACAAATAGAGGTGGAGGTGTTCTCTTGATGATTTTGTGACGTATTTCAGCGTTTGATTTAATTAGTTTATTGTTTGCTAGATTTTTTTTGTTTTGTTTTTTGGCCAGCTATTAACTTGGCCGTCAGAAATTTTTTGTGTGTGTGTGTGTGTGTGTTTTTTTTCGGACAGGTTAAACCAGTTTTTTACGGTTTAACAAAAAAAATAAATTACGAGAAAAATAAAGAACACGTCAAACATTGTCACTTTTTTATAGTTTCTGTATTTGTATTTCTTTTCTTTTGCGGCGCCCCTTAATTTCATAATTTCATAAGAATTGAAATAGAGAAATGATAGATCCCAGAGTTTTTTGTGGAATTTTCTACAATTTTCCTCTAAAGATATGTTTTCTAATGGTTATTGAAAATCATGTTCGTAATACCCCCTCTTCATAGGGTATAGTAAATAGGAGAAGAAACTAAGAAAATGCTACGCTAAGGCTTATCGCCAAGGCGGCAGCAGCAGCAGCAGAATGAATGCCCCCACCTAATACGCACAAACACACCCAACACACACACCCAACACACACACACCCAACACACACACACAGCACACACACACACACACACACACACACACACAGATACACTCTCAGAGGGCCATAAAGCAACGATTAGATAATGGCATTTTAAATGATGTCTCTACTGTACAGTAGAGTCGCGAAACACACGACACAAAGTGACCAACAATGGGAATCGGAATGGAAATGGACTTTGTTTTGAAAAAAACACTGACAAGCAACTGATAAGAGACCAGAGAGAGCGACAAGCAAACACTAACAGAGAAGAAGAACTAGAGAGAAAGGGAGAGAGGGGAGAGGAAGAGGCCACTAAGTAAACTGTAGATTTTTGGGTGGGATAGACGATGGTTTGCTTGCTTGTTTTCGGGTTCTCTCCATTTATGCAAAATGTCTACGAAAAACGATTGAAAGGAGAAACTGAAGATATTCCGAATGATTTATTCATCTTGTGTGGATCTGGGTAGCATAAAAATAATTTCGAAATGCACTAGGAGTGGATTTAGGTAGGTTTTAAGGGATTTATCAACTTACTCGGATTTTTTGTAGGAATGATAGTCGGAGTAAATTTAAATCTCATTAAGTTTAAAACTCTTGTTTAAAGTAAAACTTCCATTTATTCTGCTAAAAGTATTCCAAATTATGTTTACAGTCATTGAATCATGTGTGAAAATGTCCAAACTGTGTTCATAAATTTATCTTTTATTTCCCGCGAATATCAGTTTGTCTGCCTGAACAGCAGGGGGGTGCCCAAACAGCACTACACCGCATGCCCCATGCACTATCTTTTAGTACCTTCACTATGACTATTTAATGTTTTGTTCTTACACGAGAATATCTATAAAATATAAATAAAATACACAGATACGAGGGACGATTGCATATGGCCATAAAAAGAGAACATTTCGTAGTCGCTGGCTGTTTGCTGTGGCTGTTGTTTCTGTTGCTCTTGCTGGGTATGATGATATCGTTTGTGGCAGCTTTCGAGTTTCTCGCTTGACCTTAAGCGCGTCAATGTCCTCAGGAGGAACCTTGAACGATGATGATGTCTCCACTTGGACTCGCATTCACACTCGGACACGGGAAAACTCCCTCTCGATGGGGACACGTTTTCGGACTTATGTTTTTGAAGCGTAAATGAATTTTGTTGTGTCCTCCCTTTGAAGTTTTTCCATGTTAATTGGGAAATTAGGCGCGTATCCATCCATTCTTTTGCTTCCACGGAAATCGCACGCTCGCTCGGACTCGGACTCATATTATAAGACATTTTTTTGTATTTTCGTGTTCGCGTTCGTTTTTTATGTGGCAGCCACCGCTGCTGCTGCTGCTGCTCTGCAATACGTTTATAATTACGTTAACTTCAATTACTGGCTTACGTACGTAAAAATATCAGACCAATTTCCAGGTGAAAACTGGTTTCAGGTTTTCAGTTGCTCTCTGCCTTATTTTGTATCGTTTTTTTTCTTCTTTCTTATTTTTTGTGTGTCTTTTGTCTGTCTGTGGAGCTCCAGCTCCAAGTTTTGCTATAATTTTAATTTCTTTTTGAAGTCCAGCGGTAACTGTGTCTCTCTGTCTCTGTCTCTTTTTTAGCTGGCATTTTAACTAGTAGTTAAAAAATTGTTTGTAAGCATCTCTAAATTCTTGGGCATCATTACAGTAGGTTTAAGGGGAACCTTCGATTGATGGCAGTCCCATTATTATTTGGGTATATTTTATATATTTTCTTGAGTCAGTTTTGGGGTATGAAAAAGGAGTAAAAGGAAGTGGTTTGGAATAGGATAGTTCTATAGATCTCTTTAGCTTATCTTTCAGGTAAAGCAAATATCTCGTATATCTTTACTGGGAATCTTCTACACTATCTGACACCTACTCTCTGCCACCCCTCGTTGCCACTCTGCTGTGGCTCTTTTCACACCCTTTTGCTTCCTACTTCTGCATTGTGTATTTGTTTTAATTTAATTTAATTGTCCCTCTCCTCTTTGCAGGAGATAGTGGAAGTTCACATGAAAGTGTGATTGTGATAGGCAGCTGGGTTGGGGTTTTGGGTTCTCTGTAAAGAAGGAAACCCACACAGCACATCTCCAATATATTTCTGTGTTTTGTTTTGCTTTTGGGTTTTTGCATTTGTTTTTATTTTGTGTGTGCTTTGATTCGTTTCGTGTTTTGTGTTTGCTGCTGCTGCCGCCGCCGCCGCTGCTGCTCTTTGAATTTCATTTTTAGATTTCAATTTATTTTCGGCGTAGTTTATGCCAATTTGGTTTTTTGGGTGCGATTTCTTTTGAATATTATGTATGCCCCCATACCATACCATACCATACCATACCATACCATATAATTAGTGTTTGTGTGTTTTCTCTCTGATTTGTGATTTGTGTGTGGGTTCCCCGGTTCCCCCACCGCCCCCCTCTAGCAATTGTGTGTTTGTGAATGTTTCTTCCAATGAATTTGATTTGATTTGATTTGATACTCATTTTAATATACCCTCCAAAAAGGTCGAGGGTACTGTGCAATCAAGCCGGCACCAGAGACAAGATAAATCGAATCAGAACCCATACGAAGAGTATCTCTAGCTGCGGCTTTAGAAGCCATAAATTATCAACTTGTTTTTTTTGTCTTTTATTGCAGCCAGCAGCCACCTATGCTTCCTCGTGTCTCATTTCTAACGTATTTGTTGTATAATAGCTAATAAAAAAAAAGCAACAAAAATAGCAGACTGGCGAATGCAAGCTCTTTTTGAGCCGTACTGTACTCCCGAAACGACATTCCCCCTGCACCCTCTTCCGCGTATCTCCCTCTTGCGTCAGTCATGTGTCATTGACAAAATACTATATAGAATATATGTAGCTGAGATCTGCTTGCGGTGCAGAGCATGGTGTTGCTCTTTTTTAAAAGCATATTAACTAATTGACGTCTGTATTTATCTATAAGCAAACAAACTGTGTGTTTCCCTTGCTCGAGGATACCCATCCATCCATCCATCCGCTGGCGACCCACAAATATTTGAATGACTGACATTTTGGACACAAAAAACCAAAAGAAACAAATGTTTTGCCTCATTCGGAACCAACAACAAAAAGTATCTCTGGGAACAGAGAGAGAACGAGAGAGAGAGCGATCTTGTGGTACTTCAGGCCTCAAACTATAATTATCTTAATTAAAAATCTTCAAGTCAAAGTTGTGGCAAGTCCGAAAGTCTCTGGCTCTTGCTCTGACTGTGGCTCTGACTCTCTGTGGATGGCGGTGGGGGGCTAAGGCTAAGCCAAATGATTAGCTCATCTGGTTTTCTGGCGAATTAAGTAATCAAAGTCGTTTAAACCAAGCGACAGAGCTGCTGCTGCTGTTGCCTTCTGTAGGGAAAAACTCGAGACAAACTCGGCTCTTAGTCGCACTCGTGGGAGAGGTATGTACCTCCCCATAAACCCCCCAAAAGTCCATTTCTCCTTTGCACACCGCACTTGCACATTGCTCTCCCCCTTCCTCTCTCTCTCCCTCTCTCGGCCTCTCTGTTGAAATTTAAATATACGAAATAAATAATTTTCAGCTGGCTTTTTGGCCGAAATAATGTTGATGTCATAGGTTCGTTCTCGTAAAAAAACAGCAACAACAACAACACCAACGATTTCTGGTAGGCATTCACATTCACTCCGAAAACGCTTTGAGCGTGAGCTAATGCAGGCATCCCATTCCCAACACCAACCCCTACCCCCCCTTTCGAAGAAACAACACAGCGAAAAAGCGGCAGAGGAATGCCCATTATATTTGCCAAATATTTGCTTTGTCAAAGTATTTTTCTGGTTTGTTTTTTATGAGTATTAGTTGATTTCGGAGTGATTGAAATGGTTAGAAGGCTCGTGCGGCAGGCGGGGGTGGAAATGGAGAGGCGTGACTATATCTATAAAAACTAAAGGGAAGGGTCTGTCTGATTAGGGCGCCATGAGTCAGACGCCTCGGAACGGAATTCAAATGGATTGTCTAATGTAAATACACTTTAAGATTACGCCCGTTTTCCTGTTAATCTGATGAACAACTGGAAATCTAACCGGTTTTAGCCAATTACTGGAACTATTAAACATTCGGAGTAAACTTCGGAAATTTATTAAAACACATCTTATATTCTCTGATGACTTATTAGTTCTGTAAACATACTTTTTAATTTCGGAATCAACTCCGAAACTGTCAGACTTTTCGGAGTCCACTCCGAAAATTTTCCAGACATTTTTTTATCATTTGTATTTGGTTGATAAGTCATTTGGCAACCATAAAGATAAATTTTAATTTTAGGAATCAACTCCGAAAATTTTCCAGAACTTTTTTAATTGATTTTCATTATACACGATCACTAATTAAATGTTTAGCAAATGCATTTCTTTGACTCTTGCGAAGTCCAGTCCGATATTTCCAGCAATTATTTCGCAACATATTAGCTTTTTAGCACATTTTGCCTGTTTCATATCAATAGCCCAGCAAGCAAATCAATTTCTAGTTCTAACTGCATTTGATATCTTGCGAAATCATTTTGGAATTCCCGCTCTCTCTCTTCTATCCCACTTACCTGTTGCTGAACCCACCAACAACCGATAAAAAGGCCCCAACTAAACTCTATTATTACCAGAATGCCAGAAAGAAACCGAAATCGAAACCGAAAGATGCCCATAAAGCAGCAGAAGAACAGCAATAGCAACAAGAGCGGTGTGGGGAATGACCAACAGTCGAACGTCAGAGCGAGCGACCACCTTTCCAGCACAAACACACGCACACACACACACACACTGACTCTCATACTCGTATCATTTTTGGTTGAGAATTTGTGAATCTAGAATAATTATTATGTGTGTGCGAAGCTAACCAATACAACAAACATCAAACAGCAAAGCAGCAGAAACCTCTCCAGCGCCAGCAGCGCCAACCCAGAGCCAGAGCAGAGCCCAACAGAGAAGAGAGAGCCCAGAGTCCAAAGCGATTGGAGGAGGGGAGCAGCTCCAAGACTTTACCTAACGCTCGTCGTACGCTTGCGGCTCGATTTGGAATCCCATTGCACGAGTGTGTGTGTGGCAGCTCTGCGTATCTGTGTGTGTATGTGTGTTTTATAAAGTTGATTGCACTCGATTTTTAGATAAAGCTTTTTCAAGGTCATCAACGAAAAAACAACCGACGAAACGTACCCCCAAAAAAAACGCGCGCGCCCGTTGCCACCACTCACATGTGGTTGTTGTTGTTGCTTCTAAGAGAAAACAAACATTAGATGTACTTGGTGAAACTCCTCTACATCTCCTCTAAGACCCTTCCATCTGCCAGAAGGAGATTCCTTCATATTTCATCTTCCAAAAGGAGTTTGTACTCCTCCTCCTTCCTCTTCCTGGACACACTTCACCCATTTTAATTGAAAACTATGCCAGCAAGAGCTTTTTGGACTGCAGCAGCAGCAGCAATTCTTTCGCTTTTGTTTTGGATCGCACTGGGGGAATAAAATTAAATAAATCAAAACAAGATTTATGTCTGCCGCTGCTGCGACGATGTCTGTGGCCCGTTGTGTATTCAAATCTGACAGTCGAAAATAATAATGCCCCTCGGAAGAAGCATCACTGCCGCCGCCGCCACACACCGAATTCTCAATCCCCGAGACAATGAGAGACGCGGCGGCGGACGCAGCTCCTCCTTCTCTTCCTCCAGAAACAGCAGCGGGAGAACAAACCTCTTTAGAAATTATATTAGACGGCGACTCGTTTTTGCAGCAGCAGCAGCAGCGGCAGCCTCCTCTCTCTCTTTTTCTCTTGTTTTTTTGTTTTTTGTAGATTTTTTTGGCATTTTTTTTTAGAGGAATACGATTTTTGCAGCTGTTGGACGATGAGGGCCGGTTTATGCGGAGTATTTGTTCCCTGTTTTTAGTGGGTTCTGTGTGAGAAGAGAAGTTCTCAAATGCAGAAAAGGAGTGCGGAGGATCAAGTTTTGTGGCACCGAAAAAATGGTTTAGTGTGAAAGGATAAGGTGGGGTGGTGGCGAAGCATAAAAGGCTAAACAAATAGCGAATTAAGTATTGGTATTTTTTGATGAAAATATACAAATTTTGCTTTAAGTTTTAATTGTTTTATTTTGGATATATTTCCATAAAAATTCTGATAAATACTCAAAATTCCCTGAAATATGTTTTATCCCCAACTGTCACAAGATTTGTTGTTGCAAAAACGAGTGTAAAATTATATTTATTATTTCTTTAGTCGAATCAGCTTTCCACATG
Source organism: Drosophila subsilvestris (assembly GCA_035043285.1). NCBI lineage: Eukaryota > Metazoa > Arthropoda > Insecta > Diptera > Drosophilidae > Drosophila > Drosophila subsilvestris. The sequence continues at coordinate 6,391,919 of JAWNNB010001719.1, read as the reverse complement.
ACTTGCAGGCAATCCCATGGGGTAATGCCAAATATATTGATTTTCACGAGAGTTCCCATGGGACAGGGAAGTGCAGGGCAGGGCGCCTCCGAGTATGCAATTAATGGAGTGGATTTTATTTCGAAATGCGCTTTGAAAGCCGAGTCTTGAACATCGCATGGAATTACGCACAGAAATTCCAGAAATAGATCGAAGAGGAGAGGGTTCGGGTTTGTGTTTTTTTCCTGATTGAGGAATGTCGGTACTGTAACTCAACACCTGCTTTTTCGCCTCCACTCCCACTGCTCTTCTCCTCTTTCGCTCTTTTAATTCTCCATCTCTCTTGCTCCCTCTCTTTGTCTTTTTCACCCTCTTGCTCCCTCCCTTTGTCTTTTTCTTCGATTTTCTAGCCCTCGATTTCAATTAAGTTTTGGTTTGAAATTCCACAAACCCAAATGTGATTCAATTAAACATTTATAACGCGCAATAAATGGTGACTGGAATTGATGATTAATCGAATAAGAGATACCCTGTAGGTATAAGAAGGCAGAATAGTTTCGCAGACATTTAAAGGAGGTTTTACAGATCTTACAACTCTGTCAGACTTTCAGTTTCTGACATTTCTTTTGCTCTAACCTATATACCCTTTACAGAAACCTTCTCCCCTATCCAATTTGCATACAACTATGCCCCACAGAGCACACATCACACTACACAGCACAGCACTCATCTTGGATGTATCGTTAGAATATAGAGCATTTATTCGTATTCGTATTCGTAGAGGAAATATTCACTCATAAATTTACGAGTATTTCTGCGTCATCGTCGCAGCATTCGAATGTTCTGGCGAAGAAAATTCCTGCGACGATTGTGATTTTAATTTGATTTTAAGTCGAGTGCTCCATAAAATAAATCCACACTTATGCATCGCATCCACCCCTCCTCCACCCGCAATGCAAATGTATCTGCATACGAGTATGTGTATGTATCTTTTGGATGTATTTTCTGTATTTGTGAATTGGAATGGAATCTACGCCATTTCTGTGGCACAAAACTAATTTGCATTCGAAGTGTAAACAATGGCCAAATAGAATACAGAAAGAGAAATACATATGTACATACACACATGCATGTACATACATGGAATATCTATAGGAATCTTATCTACTATGTATATATACCCCATCGATGGATTTAATTGAGAAAATTTCTTGGAAAATATTGAAAAATGCAACAAAAAATTTCATAGATTTTATATTTCATAATTATGCCTTATAGTTTCTGTCTCTTGCTGTACTATCTCTGTATTTTTTGCTGATGATGGAGTCATCTGCAGCATATAAAAAAATATATAAATAAATATTCCCTCCACTTATCTCCCACCTTTTTTTTTTGTGGTAGGCTCTGCTTTTTATCTGTTATTTATTTCGATTTTATGTAAATTTCATCAACAATTGCTGAGTTTTTCTTTTTTTTTCCATAAATTTCATGTATCTGGTGCCTAAATTTGACATCTAGCGGATGGAGATGGCTATTTTATAGGGTTTAAACGAGATCTATAGCGGGCTCTAGGCTTGATTATTGTAAAATGAGTTATTTATGAAAGAGAAGGGATTGAGCAGATTGAGTTTTGAGTGGGGAAAATCATAGAAAATGATGTCAGAATTTATTTGGCAATGGGGTTTTATGGTTCATAGAGAGTGCAGACAATTTTTTAAGAGGAAAACTGTTAATTTTTCATCTTTAATGCATTAAAATGCCATTTCCGACTCTCAAATTTCGTTAACAATTTCCGAATAATGTTGTTTCTTCATCTATGAGATATTTTCTTCCCCCTGCACCATGCTCTGCCACTCCAGAGGGTCTTCCTACTTGTGGAATTTCCTGTAAAATGTTATCCCCCAAATTACCTCCTAAATGTTTTTCCAAAACTAATTAAGTTTTTACGACTACATGGCATTTCCCCTTGATCCTTGACAATAATGTTTATGGAGTGCCCCTCCCAATCTCCATAAAATTAATGCATAAAAATACATCATAAAAATGTTGGAAACCCATGAAAATTAGGGAAAAGGAAGGAAAATGCTTGACATATGAGAGATAATACAAAAGTTGATGAAGTGAAAAGACAAAATAAAGTTAAAGGGAACAAATTATAAGAGGAAAATTATGAATTTGAACAGATTTTTATGTCACAACGTCAGTTTTTCACACCAGCAGCGAATATCAAGGCTGTCTCATTGACAGCTTGACTGGCTAAGGGAAGAGGAAAATCAACCAAAAGAAGGGGAGACAATTCAATTGGCAAAACAGGAAGCAAAATGTCAGGAATGCCCAAACCCCAAACCGTAAAGGAAAATGAATAATGGAAAATTAGCAAACATCTCCCTCCATTCTCCTTTTTTTCGCTCACGGCTCTTTTCTGCGTCCAAAGGTAATGCTGTCTCGTTGTTCTTTTTCTCTTTCACTCTCATTTCATTTGATTAATTACCCGAAAATTTGACATAAACACGTTTTCGGGGGCACAAATGAAGCAGAAGTCTGAGATACGAGATACAAAACAGCAGCAGCAGCATCAGCATCAGCCCCAGCGATAGATAGAACAAAACTCTTGTCCAGATATTCGTCGATTCTTTTGGGATTCGGTTTCGAATGATTAATGAATTGATTGACAACAGCAGCGGCAGAGGCAGCAGCAGCGGCAATATCTTTCAGGCCTTCGGGCCAACACTTGCCTCTTGCCTTCATGGTGGCTAAAACGCTTCCGGGCATTTGGTTTTTAAGGGAATTGTTACGGGTTTTTCGGGTTTAAGGTTGGGGCAGAAGGTTCTTGCTAAATACGAGTATGTGGTTTTAATTGTGATTTTTTTTTGGCTTCTAATTGGTTGAGGGTAAAAAGCAGCTGAAGCTGGAGAGTGAACATTTCTAATAGCATTGCCTTAATTATAGATTTCGGTAAAAAATAGTGACAGAATTCTAATGAATATTACATGGAAATTGTATCGACAGGTATTCTAATGATGTTTCATGATAATGGCCATCATTTGGTATTGGGTTTGCATGCCAATCGGCAGTTAGACGTCGCATAAAATTGAATGAAAATTAATCGTAGACTCGGAATCTGCAAACTACCTTGATTTATGCTGCCAAAAGTGTGTGTGTTGGTGGTGTTGGCATGTGGCATCCATACACATTCCATTGAGTGGCGATAGCTTAACCCAAATATCGAATGTTTGCGCAGCTTGAGCGAACATTTGGGCAAGTTTTAAAGGAGGATTATCTCTATGTCGATCGGTGGGTTATATTTCTGTAGTTTAAACAGCTGCGGGGAGCCAACCCCTTTGGGGTTTCTAATGACGAAAAAATTGCATTCCACTCACGTAAACCCGAGCGAACCTGTTGATATCTCTACAGGAAAGAAGACGACTCCCCACCCGCCAGTAGCAATCGTACGATATGCAAAACATGTCGAGCTTCGAGCGTGTAGTTTCATGTGGTATTAGCCCCTATGTGGGCCCTCTTTCCTTTGCTTCTTTCATGGCTCATAGCACAGACTTTTGATAGCGCACTCCATGCGGAAGCACTTTCTGTACTCAAAGTTAAAGTTGAAGTTTGATAAACCGCCGCCCAACAATGGTTTGAAGTTGGAAATTATGCATGCATCCAATGTTCGAAAACCGTTAAAAGAATTCGTAAACGTAGACTTTAGGCATGTCTTTAGGTTCCTCTAATGACAGTTCAAAGAGAGTCCAAGTATCCCACATTTCCTGTTGAATTTTTGTTCCTCAGTGATTTTCCACCTCTTTATCAGACTTTTCCTCTACAAATATTTGCATTCCCTACTTTCAACGCAATCTCCAGCGAGAAATACATACCTTCTTAAAGACCTTCTTTTTAGCCCTAAAGATAGCCCCATTTATTTGTCAACTTTATTTTTTTTCTGTAAATTTCTCTGTATTTGCTTAACATTATTAATGTCTCTTTGTGTTTGTGTGTGTTTGTTTTTTTTTTTGCACTCGTATTCCATATTTGGGCCACACACATTTTTGTACGTATTCTTGCGTACGCGACAATAAAACCATTTTTTAACGCACGAATAATGAATGTTTTTTTTGCATACTCTTTTTTTTTGATTGTTTGTGTACACAACAGCACACGCTGAACACGAACAGACACGAAAAAATGAGTTTATGTATTTTAAACCGACCTAAATTATGGAAGAGAAATGAAATGCTTTTTTGCGAAATTTCAAACAAGGTTTTTTCTTTCGGAGCCAAGGCGGATCTACTTAGATATGGAAGAAGTACAGTAATGCGATAACCTGGCCAAAAAAAGACCATCGACGGAATCGTATCAGCGATAAGAAAGAGAGGTACTCATTTGGGTTTGGAAGGAATATACAAATGGGAGTGGAAATTCGTAACAGCAGGGAGAGGTAGCTGTGGCTTATCTCCATGCACCACAACACACCACCAATTGGGGGGCTATTATTTTAATGAGTTTTGATTGCGATCGAATGTAGAAACAAGATCGTCAATTAGCGTTTGAATTGCCATTGGATTCTTTGCATAGTTTTCAAGAGAAACGATCCCTATGTAGTATGGTTCCATTAACTAGATTATTATTTTGATAGTTCCTAAATTGTTTTTTGCGTTGATATTTATGGAAAGCTTCTCTTTCCTTATACATGCATAATTTAAGAATTTTTTAAAAATATTTCCACCTGTCTCTTAAGACTTCTGTCTCGTATCTCAACCTGAGGAGAACCATCAATCACAGTGCTTTTTGAAATTTGTGTTTAAACATAATTTACACATAATTTACGGTACAACTCTTTTCCGTTGCTACTTGTATAAATAATACTCCTTATTTTTGGGTTATTTATTTGAACATTTGTATGAGTAAATTGTTGATAAAATTGTCACGTAATATATTTGTTTTGGAAGGAAGGAACTTTTGAGAGTTCTTGGAATTATGCATGGGGTGTGGAAATGATTAACAAATATTGTAATAAATTATGTTTATTAATGAGCGATCATTTTTTGTATAATTTGATAATTGAAACTATAAAAGAAAAAGCTTGTAAAACAATGGTTAATGGAAACTTTTGTTCTTTTTTTTGTAGATTTTTTTTACGTACGAAACGTACTGATCCCCTTCCGAAATGATTATGTAAAAAATAATAACCTTTAGAAACTTGGGAATATTTTTCATGAAATTCAACAAAATGTCCCAACGGATTTACCCTCTCACATGCATGATGCATCGTAATCGAATAATCCCCAAAATTACTCCCTCTCTCTGTGGAAAATTATACGTTTCGTGTATTATCTCACCTCTCTTTTTTTCTCCACTTCTCTCTCGCTGCTAACTTTTGCCACTCACTGTGTAATTTTAATTTAATTAAATTCTAAGCACGTCTTGGCGGAAAAAAACTGTAATTACCAGTACGAACAAAAAAATAATATAATACTTTGCGAAAAAGAAGAAGAAAAATTGCCAAAGAACTGAATAAGAAGAAAAAAAAACGATATGAAACGAAGACGAAGCCGAGAAGAATTCTTTGGAAATCTTCTGCTCCTCTCTCTCTGTCTCTCTCTGCCCCGTTCTTGGGGATTGGGTTGGCGGTTTTCTAAACGGTGATTTAGCCATTACGTTAACGGTAAAATGTGCAGAAGAATCCCTGGGAGAGGGAGAGACGCAGAGAGAGAGAGAGAGTGGGGTAAACCGGTTCTTCCCCAGGTAAGAGCTGCCGAATGGAGATGCCGCTTCGTCTTCGTTTGCTTTGTGCAACCGATTCGCTTCTTAAGAGTGTTGCATAACCACCCCCTGCCCCGCCGTCCATACATTATGTTGCGTCGTTGTCAGCGTCTTGTCTCGTCTCTTTGCTTCGAGTCTGTGGCGTTTTGTGTCTCGTTCCATTGTTGAGCAGAGGAGGACTGTGTTTAGCATGATTCTAAGCGGGGGTTTTTTTTTTGTAATGCGGCTAATTTTAGTAAGTTTCGTCTGCTGCAAACTGTTGTGCAAGAAGAGAGAACAAAGAGAAGACTAGAAGAGGGAATTTTGGTAGTAAAAGTTGTTAAAATTTAATGTAGCAGCCAAGGGGTAACAGTTTGACCATTACATCTCGCTGTTAAGTGAAAGATAATGCAACAAACAAGCTACGAATTAAATATCATCAAAATCCACTGACTTTTCACTGAGTTATATATAGTTGAAGTTCATTTAACACTTTTCTACATAATGATAAGGAATGCGGTAGGTAGAGGAATGCACCAGAGATTGTGTTCTCCTTGAAAAAATATCTCCTCAATCGGTTCTTCAGTTGTGTACGGAGTATTTTCTTCTGTTTACTTAATAAATTTACAACCAATAAATAAATAAATAAATACTGACACCCAAAGAAGAAGCAGGAGATAAAAAGGAGAAGAGAACGAAGGAAAAAAGAGGAACAGAGCAACAACAATCATTATCAAAAAAAAACTGCATTTCTGTTATTGTTTACATTTCGTCTCAGATTCTCTTGCTTGCTTGCTTCTCTCTCTTTCTCTCTTTAGAGCATTAATTCCTTGTCTGTGGTCGCTGATAAAAATAAAATCCGATCCACAAACACAAATTCAAGACGCGACCAATAATAAAATAAACAAAAATGAAATTTTGTTTTCCCCGAGAGTCGAGTTTGAGTCTTGTCTGCGACTTGTTGAAACCATTTCGTGCGAACAGCAAAAGATACAGATACACTCGTATAACAGATACAGATACAGCTACAGCTACTCCTCAATCCCATAGATAGGTGTCGTATCCTCTCTTTCGCTCAATTAACATGCTTTTGTGAAAATTTAGTAAATCTTCTTTTAATGCAGTGGCAGAAGTGTTGGCAGGCAGTTCTATGTACGTGTGGAATACCCTTTTGGCTCTACAGGTAAAGAAATATGTAGATCTAGAAAATAATGGTTTATGAGTGGCTTGGTTGGGGGAGTGTTTAAGAGAGCTTCGATGGCAGGATGGATGAAAATCACATGTTTCAGACGTGAATTGAAGCGTTCTTCTATTAATATAATTAATAAATATTTCTTTGGTGTATTTATACTTTATTGTATCGATTCGGATGTTAGATACATATTATGTAACTCCTCTTCGATAACACCCTCTGCCTTGCGTGGGCGTTTACTTCGCTGTTTTAATCAACAAAAGACGAATGTTATGAAAATTCATTCGCTTGGTGTATCTGCCAGATACATGTGTCTGCCAATGTATCTGTGCATCTTTTAAGCTCTCCCTTCTCTCGCCCATACAAAGCAACAATTATAAACAATGACAAGAGCAACAACAGCAACAACAACCACAATGAAATGCATTATTATTATCAGCAAAAATACATGACAAAAGAATGGACAGAGAGAGAGAGAGAGAGAGAAAAAGCGAAAGAGACGGCATGCGATTATGCTTCTGCTGCTGCTGCTGCCGCTGCTGCTGCTTTTGTGCCACGCGTACAGGAAATTATATAAAACAAGTTTCTGGAGGGGCGAGAGGAGCGTGCAGTGGACAAGAGGGACATGCCCCAAGGGTTGGGGGGTAGGGTGCGGGCAAAAACAATGAAGAAAAACGCAATGCAGTCGCAGTGGCAGCTGTATCTCTCTCGCTCTCTCTCGCTCTCTCTCTCTCTGTCTGTCTTTCTGTGTTTGTATCTTGTATCTGTGTGGTGCAACACATCGTATGGCAACAGAAGAAAATGTTGTTGATGTTTAAAAAGCAAATACAATAAAGCATTCTCCTCTTGTCACACACAACTCACACACACACACAGAGTTACAGATACAAGATACATTTGTATCTGTGTGTGGAAAGAATGCTCCATGCGTGTGTGTAGAAAAACTCTTTTGGGTGGTGGCTGCTGTCATCGTCGTCTCCTCGTTGAGTATACGACATGTTGGCCAAGTCCAAGAAAATTGAAACGAAAAAATCCCAGCAATAAATATACTTTAATTTTCGCAGAATCTAGATATTATGCGAGTATATTATATCGTTCAGATTTAACCAGAAATTAATAGTAGGAACATTACATCTCAAAGTCTATGGAAATAAAAGTAGATGTCTGAAATTGGATCACAAGTGGATACAACAGCATTTTTCTATCCATAGCTGTTCCTTTTGACTATTCTAAAGATTTTCAAAGACAAATAAAAAAACAATAACCTTTCATCTTTGATAAATAATAATGCTTGCCATGATAAATGATGATCTATCATCTGAATTTTCATGGTCTCTAGGGAAAACCTTTTTGCTTTTAGGGGGCATTTCTCCATACAATTCCAATCCCCTTTCCCTTCCAGCTGACACGTCTCCTTATTGTCTGCAACAAATTCTACTCGTAGAACCGCCTCCCCTCCTTGTCCATCGTTTGAATCATTTTCCGAGATACATTTAAACCTTAAACCTTAACCCTTGCTTGCCGAAAACAGTGAATGGTATGGGCGAAATGAGTAGGGGGCTAAAAGAACACTACACTGCGCCTTTGGCAACACAAAAGAGGCCTCTCTTCCTTACACCCTTCCACTTGCCGCTTTCTTTCCCCTTTCACACACACACACACACACACACACAGAATCTTCTTCTTCTGGCGCCTTTTACTCATTTCATTTTGCCGTCTTTGGGGCTAGGTACGAGATAGGCATAGGCATAGGGTTTTTCTTTTTTCGGTTTTCCATGGGGCTGCTGCTGCTGGTGCCACTGATGATGATGATGCTGCTGCTGCCTCTGCCGAGGGTATGGGATCTCTGGGTTTCTGTGCTCTGGGGCCCCAAGTCTTGGCCCTAAGTGTTTCTTGTAACTTGAGTCTTCAAGTGGCCATCTGGCATTTGCTTTTGCCAGCTTTTCTTCTGTGTGTCCCCCTACCACCTACCACCTGCCCCCTTCCGAGATGCCCTGCCTTTGCCCCTTCCCCTGTTTTTGCCCCTCGAGTGTGGCAACTTATGTCAAGTCGGGCGTTTTGTTAAAAAATAATACTATAAAACAGTAGGAACAAAAGCCGTAGAGTGTAGCAAATGTTAATACAATTTTCCCTTCTCTTTTCTTTCATTTTTCCAGTGTTTCATTTACGTTTGTTTCGTACGCGTTTTTCCATGTGTGCATCATCCCCCCTCAATCCTTAACCCTCCAGTTAGACATCTAAAAATCAACGACGAAAATTACAGCCGAAGCAGCACCAGCCAGCACATCATCGGGAGCCTCATCTAACGCTGCAGCTAACAGATGAGCCCCAACAACAGATGTCAATTGCTGCAGCCGAAAATGCAGGGTAAGTAGCGGGAATATGATGTTGAAGGGGTCAGGGAACGCATGGCTAATTAGATAAATTGGATGCTGAAAAATAAGCAAATGGTGGGGGAGTGGAAACTAAAGGGTGGGAGAGGCTTGGGGCTTTCAAATTACCTTTAATTTGATCACTAGAAAACTTTAAACCTGAATTAAGCCTGAATTTGTATCGAAATAATCATATAGGGGTGGTTTCTAATGGCTAATTAGATAAATTCAATCTAAAAAATGATATTTGTGGTAGAGGGAAATGTAGGTAGGTGTTTGGGCTTAAAAACCCACGAAAATACTATCCCTAACAGACTGTAAACCATCGTAACTCAGCCATAAAGCACACCATTCGAATCAAACTACTTTCTATGCTTTGATTTTGGAACTTAATTGGAATAAACATGGACATGTTATGAGCCAACTCTTAACTCATGGCTGCCAAGATCCCTTTTATTAGTCTGGGAAATACCCAAATGGCACTTGCCTTGGCGGATGAGGGAGCCGAAAAACGAGTTCCAAATCATAAAAATCGCAGAGGGCGAAGATAGAATCATAAAAATCGCCACATAATTTGAGTTCAACAAATAAAAAGAGTAATAAAATCAATTTCAATCAAAATACCAAACGACAAATAAAACAAATACCAACGAAACGAAATGAAAGACGGCAAAGACAAGAGAAAGAGATAGAGGGAGAAATTATGAGAAGAGCAGAGAGAAACGAAGAAGCAGGAGGCACAAAAAAAAGAAACCCAAAGAAGAAGGAGGCCATAAATCAAATGCCGAAATATGCGCAAAATGTGTGCAAACAGAAAGAGATGGAGAGCCACAGAAAGTGATGGGCTGTGCTGTTCCTGAAGGTGTAGTATAGTTCCAGATATATTTCCATCTGTATCTCTCTCAGATACAGGGCAATGCAATTAATAAACGAACGCACAAATGAACGTCGGGCGTGATGTCGCAATATTCAATGAGCTTCTAATGACTGGCACATGAGTGTTTGAGTGTTGTTGTTGTTGCTGTGGTGTTTCGCTTCGTGTGGCTATAACATTCACAGATTAAATGTCTAGCCAGCATCTAGACCCCCCCACACCCCAAACGGAGGCTACCCCCAGACGTGGAAGCAGCTGCAGATGGGTCTTTGGAAGTGTGGCTCTGTGATAAATTGTGGGTTTTTCCATTCCCCAAACACGACAGACATTGATAAAGAGTTTAAAATATTTATCAGAAGAAACGAAATTTAAGATATCATTTTGCACATTTATGATGAATATTTAGCACATTTTTTCATAGAAATCGCCTAAAAAGTACCCAAAATATTAGCTTTTTTTTATTTATACATTTGAAAGAACCTTCATTATTTTTATAGATTTTTTGGTTACAAATTTTAATTTTAAAAGATTTTGGTCATAAAATATTCAAATTTTTGTGGCTCTTTTAGAATGTCACAATAATATTTCTCCCAGTGTACGATGTGCAGTCATCTATTGGTCAATGATTTAGCCCAAAATGCTGCCAGTTTTTCCAAGCCAACACTTTTCCACAATGTTTTCCCCCAATTTAACACGGCACCGTGGCAAAAGCAGCACTCATGCAAATCCAATCCACAACAAAAATATTAAGTACAGTTGCTACTTAGTTTCCAAGCACTAAACACAGAGAGCAATAACAATTAAAAATTATAGTTGTAGTTGTAGAGGTTTTTTTGTTGTTGTTTTGTTTGTTGCAATTAAAATGAGAAACTTTTTGGATCGTATATTGTGTTGTGTATTGCCACTAATTGTCATTGGAAGACACAACAAAAAACAGCAAACACAAGGAAAAAAAAGTGAAAGTGAAGAGCAATATACAAGTACAGTGTAGCAGAGTGTAGTGCTGTGTAGTGTAGTGTTTTGCATGGGAAATCCATCAGAGACGTCCCCCAGAGAGAGAGACGACTCAACCACCGATGAGTAATTTCCAAACATTTTTGTATGCTTTTTTTTTTGGTTTGTTTGTAGGCCTCTGAAAATAGTTTTTCCTCCAGCAGCCCATGAAATATGAAACAACTTTATTTCATTGTCAGTGGGTCTCTCTCTCTCGCTTCGCTCTCTCTCTCTCTGCTCACTTTGCTCTCTGGGAAAACCGGCTCAGAAAAAAAAATGATTACGCTTTTGTGAGCCAAAAACTAGAAAATGAAAGTGAAAGTAGGCCAAACTCATCAGCATTCGACTCGAAGCTACGAAGCTACGTCTACGAAGCTGACTCTGGCACTGGCACTGACTTTGACTGCTCATCGACTGGCTACCCAGACACCAGAGACTGGGTCTTGGTTTTTTTTTTGTTTTGTAGGCCTCGTATCCTCGTATCTAATATCTCTTCTCTGTAAAGACAAAACAATCTCAAGCTCGAACACCGAACGGGGCTTCATCGAGGGTTTCCATTCGACTCGACTTTGCTTCACTTTCGTTTTCAGTCTGTGAAGAAAAGTGAAAATAATTCAGTGAAAATCTCCGCTTTCTGACACGCCGCAATGCCAGCAGCGGGAAAGTGAGTTTTTTTTGTTGTTGTGATTTTTTTTGGGGTTTTGGGGGCTTAAGAGTTTTATTATGAAATTCGGTTTTTTTGGAGGTTGGGCTTGTGATTGTATAAGAGGGAAATGCTTTTCGGCAGTGGGAGAGCTGAGAGCTTTGGAGATCGTTTTGGGGTAATGCATATTTAGGTATTGGGGAACTTTATGTAGAGTTTTGATTAGGAGAATGAACTTCTTTGAGGAAATTAATGATGGAAAAGTTGGGATAGGTTATGGAAAAGGATTCTACCCTTAAATAAAAATATTTTTAGTGTATTCAAAGCAAAGGAACTGTAAGACCTCGCTTGGATATCAATTACACATCGTTTATGTAGAATTGTATGGGTCAATCTTGCCAAAAAGCAACTCTAAATGATAATATATAAATGATGCATAATATTATGTATAATTTTCTTTGTGAATACATTTCTGCTACAATTTCCATTAACATAACTTCTTCAATTGCTCTTTAAGCAGCTTTCACATATCCTTAAGCATTGACTTGGCTAATTGGCATCCTCATTCCTCTCGCTATCTACGAGTATGCCCATTTGTTCCCAGCCTAAATCCACTCCAAGTGATTTCCTACACGACTCAATGATGCCGCAAGTGAATTTTCTCGCTTAAGATTGGCGTTGGGATTGGGATGGGGATGGGGAGAGAATGGTAGCCTCAAGGAAATAAAAGAGAGAAGTCCTGCAAGAGGACCATCTATAATTTACTTTTTAAACGCCCGAAAACATACATTTTCCATTTCGGCAAACAGCAATTTCCACAGCAACCAGAAAATGGGGAAAAAAGTGGAAAAAAAGCAAAAAAGAAAGAATAAAAAAAAGAAAAACAAGTAGGAAAAACAGCAACAGCAGTGACGATAACGATACCGATAGCCACTGCTGCCGCCCACACAACACAGAAACAACAACGACAACAACAATCAACACTTGGGGCAACGCCCAACAACAACAACAACAGCAGCAGCAGCAACAAAATTATCATTCTCCTTATTTCGGTAGAGAGCCTCCCCCTCTCCATCTGCCTCTATGAGTGTCTACCCCTCTCTTTCTGCAGCTCGTTCTTCCTATCTCTCTCGTGCTCTTTTTTGGGGGAGAAGAAATTATAAGCCGCTTACATAACAATCAATGGGGGCCTAGGACTTGAGTCCTGTTTTACCAAAGTATCTGCTGCTGTTGCTACTGCTGTAGCCAATGCTGCTGGAGTGGCAGTGGCGCCTCCAAAAGGGGAATATGCATTTCAATTGTCTCAGTCAGGCATTTAGGGCTACGGCTTATAGGTTAAAAAAGAGAAGAATTGTAGAATAAATGAGAATGGGAGGCTGTCCCACGAGTAGAGTTCTATGAATCTCTAAGGAATCTCTATAAAGATTCTTCAATTAATATCTAATATAAATAGTAACCCCTTTGAAAGCCACTTCCCAATCTCTCTCAGCCTCTGTTTCAGTAGGCTTTCCTTGCTCGAATCGAGTGTAAGTGACTCTTACGATGGTTTTCGGCGCCCTAATTGCACTGGGCGTGGCAGGCAAATCAAATTGGTAAACAGATTTTGTTGTTTTCCGAGGACGCAGAGGGACTCGCGTTTGAAGGATGCAACGTGGAAGAAATTTCATGCAAAAAAAACAAAAATTAGCAAGGGGAAAAGAGATATAGAATATATATTAGATATAAGAGGAGTGAGAAATGAGAGAAAGAGATACATATGAGAAGAGTTATAGATTTAGCTAGATACAAAGAGAAGAGAGTGAGAGACTGCGAGAAGTCTCGTCGTCTCGTTGACGCCCCAATGGGAAACTTTTTTTTTCTTTTTATGACTTACGCTTTTGTTGTTCGTCCAGATACTTTGTCATTCCACTGCTATGACCCTCCTTCCTCCCCCACTTTTTCCTGCTCCATTCTGTGGAAAATTATCGCATTTTATTTTCCTCCTTATCAGAGACGCATTTCCCTCTCCCTCAGCCAACACCACCAATGCGGGACTCCCTCGACTCTCCCTTTGTGTGTTTCGGTACCCAAAAATTTATATGCAGACAGCGCGCGATATTGCACTTTGCGTTTGTACGCCCCTCCCCACCCCACCCCTGCCACACTTTTCTGCTCAGTTTTCCACCCTGTGTTCGCCATCGTTATTCCCCTTCATTTTTTCGCCTTTTCGCTGCCAGTTGGAAAAATAATTTTCGCTTGTGTTATTACATAGTTTTTTTCTATACTTTTTTCTGTGTGCGTTTTTCCTTTCTTCTTTGCTGGCAAATTGCTTTCAATTTTTTATAGTTTTTCGACAGCATAAAGAGAATAGATGTAAATGTATCTATTGCTTAGACAGAATGTGGATGTATCTATAGCTAAGAACAGATAGATGTTGCTTATAGAAAGGAAGAATGAATTAATTCGAAAGTTTGAATTGCTTTCCACGGAGAGAGGGCATGAGAATGAAAGTATTTTTCAGAGTCCAACAGTTGAATGATCTTTTCTGCTCATTTCCCACACTTGTGGTGACTAGGAGAATCCTTCAATATGTCAATGCCTCGAGTGGAATCGAATCGATTGAGAGCACAAAATAACAACTGGAGGCAAAACAAAATTTGATATACCATCCGTCTATGTCTATGGCATCTCTGTGCTATGCCCTGCCTGCCCTGCATCATTATGCTTATTATTCGAATTACTTGCGAGTATTTTTGGAGGTATTTTTTGTTTGCTGATGGGAAAAAAACATTCATACAGAGAGGAATCGAAGCACTCTTGAGGGATGTCAAAATATTAATTACAGGCTGCTTACCTCAACAGTTTTTTCGTCGGTGGGTAGGCAATTGGTTGTCATGGAGAATGAAGAGAAGCAGCAGCAGCAGCAAGCAGCAGAATGATGGAAATGCGAGCCATTGAAGTCGGCTTATTTGTCCCACAGACACAGACACAGACATAGGCAGAGGGGCAGACGGGGCTCGCCCAGACATGATACTTGGAGGGGGGAAATCACCTCAAGGTGGGACATTGGTAAGGGTTTCAATGTCTAATTACCCTGCGGAGAGTTCCTCCATGGAGCAAAGTAGACCTCTGGCCATATTGTGTTTCGCTTAAATGATTCCCCCCAAGTGAATTTTTGTGGCTTATGCAAAACCATTTGTCTCAGTTCACACATTCATCGGGCGGGGCAACTGAAACCACAAATTTGGCCATTAAATATTAGCAAATGGCCCAATTTTTTCAATTCATCAAAAAACTACCGCCTGACGCCCTTTTAATGCCCCCAATTTTCTTTGACTTTTTGCTTGTATTTTGTTCCTTTCTTGTTGCATTATTAAACATTTCGTTTTAGACAGGGAGAGCTGTTGACTGACGGTTTGGTTCCAGTGGTTGTTTGTTCAGCATGTTGCCAATTCGAATTTATCAAATATTTACAATGGAATCACATATGCAGAGGAGACTAAGGGAGTACCCAGGGTTACCCAGGGGGATTTTGGGTCCAAAGTATTGCGTTAAATGGATTGCATACAGGGGACCTATGAATATTTTAGTGCGGGGTATAACTGCATTTAAGATTGGTTTATTAGACGAGGGTGGGGAGATCTATAGAAAATAGCCTATAGTTGAACGTATCTGAATTTGGTTAGCTTTAAGGGCATAGTGTCATTCGCTTATGGGAAGTTTAATGGAACAGTGGCATAATTTCTATAATAATCGTCTTATCTCAATGCACCTTTCTGCACTATCCCCCACAGCACCATGAAAGACAGACCTAAAAGCAGAAAAGTCTCTGTGCCTCAACCTCAGTCCAAGGTTTTTGCTTAATTACCCATCCAAAACGTCAGCTTTACCTCACTTTTGTCTATCTGTATATGTGTATCTCTGAGTACCTACCTCAATGGGAGTCTCTTTTGCAGATACTTCACCTTCAAATAAACAAAAAAAAGCGAAATATATTTTTTTAGTTTTTATTTTTTCTGCAAATCAAGTTTAAGCCCGAAAAACCGAAACTGAACAATTTTTAGCTGTCTGACGTTTGCGCCTCAAATGTTTTGCGATGTCTATAAATGTTGGTTAAGGTTGGTTTAACTTTGAAATCAAGTTTAGAGAAGCACACACACACAAACTCAGCACACAGCACACACAGAGTGTGGCAGAGAGGCAGTAGCTATTAAATTATGAGGTTTCGAATGAGGGATTGGGAGGGAGGAGGAGTGAGGCTTTTGGGGCTGAAAGGGTGGCCTACCTGCCTTCCGCTGGGTGGCAGGCAGCAAAACATTAGCTACACTTCTCTGTGTGTGTTTGTTGCTGCTTCGCCAGTCGTACGATACTCGTAATTTAATGCCTTTGTCTTTATGGTTATTTTTTCTTCTTTTTTTTCGTATCCGTGAGTACGATCTTGCCCGCTTGTGTGCTGCTCGAGCCAGAGATACTCTTGCGTTTCGTTCGTTTTCCAGTTTTCCAGTTTCCAGCTGGGAGTATCATTGCTGGGCATTAGACACGGTCTGATTATCTGATAAATTCACAGATATGTAAGCGATGGCATTAAAGTAATGGCAAATTATGTTTACCAACTACCAACTGCCTTGCAACTGCCAACCCATCGCCCTGCTGCGCGCACTTGAGGGTGGTCTACAGTATTGCCTTTTTAGTGGATTTTACTTTGTTTCAGTTTCAGTTGAAGTGGCGGGAAGCCGTGCTACGTTAGCTTAGTCTTGGCAGTGATGTTCTTTCTCGGGATCTGTGGTAATAAGATCACCATAAATGGTTGAAAATGTGACTGGAGATGATTCCAATGTAGTTTCTTTTTGTTTTGGGATATGTGCGATGCTCCTTTTCCGGATCTGTTTCATTTAGAAGTATGCAAATGTCTCAAAAGATCGCCAAACAGTTTACCTTTGCTGAAGATTGTGGAATCTCTAAAAGCACAGTTCTTGTAGGTTTTCCGATGATAAAAATGTTCTCTCTCAGGATCTATTTCATATAAAGGTATGGAAACAGCTTAAGTCTGCAGATTTTAGTTCTATAACTACAGTTAGCGGTTCCTTTTGGTAGTACAACGATCCATTTCAGGAGCAAATCCACAGATAAACCCATTTACCATGCCAGCTGTATCACAATTATTGGCTCGAGACCAAAGGCTGCCCTCCTACTCCTACTACTACTAATCCTCCTCCACCGCCTTCGCCGTTCAGGTCGCGGTGGAAACTTTGTTTTTATTACCGTATTACTCATTTATTGCTTGCTGCAGTTTGAAACAATGAAACGAGGGATCCAGGGAATGCCATGCCATGGAATGGTATTTCTGTGGAATGGGGAATGAGGGAGAATGGAGAATGGGGTTTGGCATGCGTACATATATAATTTTACGGCTTCATTTTGGCAAACCCCAACACCAGAGAGCCACAGAGACCGAGAGCCACAGAGCTCTGGCTCTGGCCAGCCACACAGAGAGACAGAGAAATAATAAAGGAAAATCATATGAATGGCAAACAGAATGAAAAGAAAAGAAAAGAATGGAATCGGGGAAGAAGAAGATGAAGAAAATAATAATAATTTTTGCCTTGGGGTAGGTCATATCCCGTCCCCGTTCCCGTCCACTCCCTTTCCGTCTCTCTCAGTCTCCATGCAGCTCCATGCCACATATGTAATAAAAGCTAAAAGGCATCTCTGAATATTTTCCATACATCCACTGCATTCAGTTTTGTATCTGTATCTGTATCTCGTGCCTCTGTCTGTGTATCTGTGAATGCGTCTGTCTGTCGCTTCGTTTCATGTCTCATCAACGCTCCAAAGACGAAGACGAAACATTTCGGTATGCATCAGCATCTTGGGGCCATTGAAAGCCCCACACAGCCCTGCCAGCTGCCCCTATTGCCCTGCTGCACATTTCGTTTTCGTTTATAATAAAAATCCCCACATTCCCATAAACCGACAAAAACATTTACGATCCCCAGCAGCATCAGCAGCAGCAGAATCAATGTGCAAACCATTTAGTTTTTATTATGATGCAAACTTTCACCATTTAAATATTCAACTTCAATATTACCCGATATTGGGGATATACTCGATATATTTCGATGGTTACATAGTACCATTCGATACAATCGTGGCTACAATTAGCCATCCAATATTAATCGCCTTTGAAATGTTCGCCTCAATTATGCAAATATTTTCCTCTCGGCTTTTCTCTCTGGTCCATCAATTAATTTAATGGCTGCAACAATGAGTGTTTTTATGGCTGCATAAATTATTATTAAATAAATATTTGCTATCGTTAAAAAGTGTGTCTCGTGTCTCCAATTTGTTTCCCCCCTACCCCATTCTCAAAGCGAAAACCGTTAAATTTGTATTAAAATTCTGGCTACAATGTGGCCTGAAACGTTTTTTTATGCAATTTTTTATGATGTTTAGGTTCTTTTTTTCTGGTATTTTCGCTGTAAAAACTACCAAATGCATCCTTTTAATTATAGAAAATTTGTACATAAATTTTTACCATGAAAATAAAAAATATTTAAAGCATCTTGTTTGTTAAAAATTATATACAAAATTTTGAAGAAAAAAATCAGCTAAAAACTTAATAATAATTTAAATATGCCGTTAGATTATTCAGAGAATTTTATAATGTTTTTTTCAAGCATTAAAAACTACAAAATTAAGCTTACAAAAACTTAATCTATAACAAAAAATGAAATCATAATTGAAGGCCGTAACAAACCGTTAAACCCCAGGAAACTCTCAATATTAGAATCCAATTTCTAGATATTAATTATAATATTTCTTTGCCACCGGCATGAATAACCTTTACAATTGTTAATTAATGGTTTTTAATCGTTTGCTTTTGTTTTAATCGAACATTTATTAATAATTGGCTGGCCGCTGGCCTGGCCGTTGTTTTCGTTTCACAGAACTTTCAAGTTCGACTCTTTAGCTGGGCATTGGACTGGATTGTATTGGGTGCTCGGATTCCTTTGTTCCACAAAGTTTTTCCAACAGCATAAAAAGAGCAGCAGCGGAAAAAATTAATGAAAATTGCTGTTGAAAACGAGTTTTAATTATTAATTGGTTTTTTGCATGTAAGAGAGAATATCTCCAAAGGGGTGGCAGAGGGCAGAAGAGGAGTTCAGTTCCTTTCTTTTCGTTCTGAGAATCTTTTTTGTTTTTTATTTTCTTTTTGCAGGGTGCGGCATTACAATTTTTCCTGCTCCACGTAAAACAGCAGGCGGTCCTTCTTCGTTCTGTCTGTCTTTGCCAGAGAGTGCGTGAAAATGTTTTCCCCCATTTTTGGTCTGGCTTCGGGGCATGCTGCACTTTGCTGGTGCTTCTGCTGCTGCTTCTGTTGCTGCAGCTGTTTTCTGTCTTTCAGCTGTGCGCGAAATTTTCCCTGAAAATTGCTGCTGTATCTTCTGCTTCTGCTCCGCTGCTCCACTGCTTCACTGCTCTGTCGATTGTTTGTTTGTGGGCGGGCGGTTGGTTGGTTGGTTGGTTTATTTTTTGTATCTTTATTGCAATTAAACATGCAATTTGGGGCCAGACCATAAAGCATACAACCATTCGTATTCGCATTCGTATTCTTAGGTGCAGCGTCTGTCTATCTAAAAGATACTTATGTACAAAAATGTATCTGAAATGACTCACATACAGTTTTTACTTTCATTTCATTGTATGGTGAAATGGGTGAGAAATCTATATATTTCTTGCACCTTCCTTTGAGGGATGGATTAGCTCCATTCGAATGCTTGAGTTTCTGTGGAAAATACATGAATAATTTCCAAAGTTCACTGGGATGGGAAAGTGGGAGTCAACTTGAAGTAATTAACTTGATTTCGTGGCAGTAGCTCCTTTGTTGCTTTGTTAGATTTATTTTTACATAATTCCACCATTTGAAATTCGTCGAAATTCACTACCTAAACACGAACCCTGTGCATATTCTTTTTTCTTTTAGAAGTTCCCTTTCTAGTTCCTTGCCAAAAATCCCCTTTTCTGTAGCAACTTTCGGGCCATTTTCCCCCCGTCTTGGAAGTCTATGATTTGTCTATAAATGAAATAAAACTCTGACTGACAGCTCTCCTTCAAGCGTCGTCTGCTGGGGCACACCACGCCTCATTTCCTGCCCCACAAAGACACACACACACGGCGTATACGCAATGGAGGAGCCTGCCACTCGTGGCTGTTGGATTATTTTTTGATGAAATGAAAGAGACATCTCGTGTGTGTGTGTGTGTTTCTATGGATTGTATGATTTATGAACGATGCTATCCAATAGATTATTATGGACAAGTGAAGAGCAGAGCAGAAAGGCCGTGGACAAATGTTTGGCTGAGCGACGACAGCTGCAATTTAGAAATTAAATTTCCCATGCAACATTAAAAAGAATAAGAGGCGGGAAAGAGAACAGACTGTGATTTCCACTTCCAGAGAACTCGCAGAGAACGCCTTCGCCTTGGCCAATGCCTTCTGGCTGCTGCCTGCCTGTCTTCTGCCTGCTGCTGCTGCTGTTGCATGTTGGGAAGAGGCGACACATGTTGTCGCATTCGCTAATATCCGGGCAAAAAAAAGCAGAGAACACAGATACAGATAGAGATTCGTTATGGCGATACTACGAGTATTTGTATATTTTGCTTCTTTTTTTCTGCTTTGCTGCTGCTGCTAATAATTCATTATCGCTGGCGCTTTTGTATTTGTATCTGTATCGCTTCCCCGCATGTATCTCTCTGTGGTGTATCTGTGTATCTGGTAGGTGTTGCCAGCCAGAATGAGAGCCTCCCTTCCCTACCTTCTGCCTGCCTGCGCTTTTCTCTGCTTTTCGGTTCTCTGTTTTTGTTAATTAAGTGCAATAAACTGTAAAGCGAAGACAATGAACTTTTTGGCCGTCAGGGGTTGATGCGTTTTTTTTTTTTTTTTCGGTAAGCGTCATAGTCATACTATGACGTCATGAGCTATACTCATTTTGGTGACTGTTTATTTGTGGGTAGGAAGGGTCGCTATGAGTAGCTCCTCCTGCCAGGTGTAATGTCCTCTCGTGAGGCCAAGCAAAAGGTGATGTTTCCTAAGAAAAATTTTACAGCATAGTTATGACAAATCCTTCTGTTGCGGCAGGCTCTGAGTGGGAATTTTCCATTAACTTTTTATCAATTTAAACCTTAAGTCTTGTAGCTATAGAGAACACTCCGCTGCAGCGCAATCCTTTCTATTAGTTTTGAGCTTAAGTGCCAAATGAAAGTGGAAAATGGAAAATGGCAAATGAAATGTGTGTGTGTGTGTGGGTGGCTGGAAAAATTCCATATATTTTTTCTAGAAAATTCCTTTGTTGTGTTGTGCGCGCAAATCGAAATGCCGGGTGCAAATCTTTTGAATTAGCAAAACATCATGTTCCACTCAAAATGGCACGCACTGTATAATATTCTAGGCATTCCATCGATGGTTGGGTGGGGCAGTACTGGGAGGCGGGCGAAGGATAACTAGGGACAAGGGCATACTCAAATTTACACAGTTGTTCCTGTGATTGGGGACACTTGTGGATCTGGCTCGTGTTGCTGTACTTGGAGGAGGATGGAACGGAACCATGTTTCAGTGAGCCCCTAATTTATGCCATTGACAAGCGACAAGCCAGCTAGCAGCAGCCTGTGGCAGGCAGGCAGGCGTGTCCTTGTCTCTGTTTGGCAAAGGATTTTCCGAAGGCCCACCTTCGACCCCATAACAATTGACACCTAATCCTGCTACTCCTCCTACGCCTGCTCCTCCTTTCCCTCTTTCTGTTTCGATGCCAGAGAATCTCTGACGTTTGGGGTGGGATTCTGTTTTGGTGCGGGGGCACAGGACACCATTGCCAGTCTCATTGTCAAGTTTTATTTTTTATTATGGCAACATTTTTGCTGCTTCTCTTATCCTCCATTCAACGTCTCTCTCTCTATCACCTGTTTTTTATGATAATTTTTTATGGCTTATTGTATTTGATTACACGTGTAGGAGAGGTGTCAAGAGCCCAACAACATCAAACATCAAACAAAAATCTTTCATTCAGTCTGTTGCTATTTGTGGGCTTCCCTTTGTTCGATGGCGCGGGGTCTCTGTTATTGGGTTGGGGTGTTTTCAATTCTCTGAAATTGTTTATATTTTTCACTGAATTAATTTTCGTTTTTTTCTTTCTCTCTTTTGCAGGTATGTAATCGAAAAGGTTCTTGAGACGCTTACCATAAGCTTACCACAGTGAGGTTTTTAATTTGAGGTATGTTTAAGAATGCAAATTAATGAGGGAAAGCTACCTACTATCCACAAAAAATATGTTAGTTCTAGGGCTAAACTTCTGTCAAGTTTTGGAAGTTTTTTTACATATCTAGTTTCCATAGTAGATGCTATCACATCTATCCTTAATCCATTTGGATATTAAATTCCTCCGAAAACGAATAAAACATGTCAAATAGTCCGGAAAATACTCCTCTTGATCCTGTGGAAAGAGATGATAGCACAAGACTAGGCATATTTTTCCTACAAGGCGTCTCGGCTAGTTGCTTCTCTGAGTGCTCGGAAGGCCTAGAGACATATCACGAGGCGGAAAAGAACTGGACAAGTGTCGAGATATGCGCCTTAGAGTGCTTTGCAAAGAACATGGAAAATTTAAACGAGAAAATAAATGAATTGAAGGCAAAGGGATGGCCCATAGATCTAGAAAAGACAAAAGAAAATGACACAAAAACCACGCGAAACAATTGCAATTAATTTATTTGTGCAAACATAATGAGATAGCAATAAACTTGTAAGAATCAAATAGCTAAAATTATTTAATATTTATGATTTTGCCTTCAGGGTCTTCCAGTTTCTTTAAAATTATGGGTGCCACGAAATTACGCGATTTGAGGGGACAGTTTCATAGATTGGGTTTCAGTTTTATAGATAAAGATTTGACAAATTCTATGTTAATGGTTTACTCATAGATAGATTATATTTGGGGGAGTTTACCTGACTGATAACCCTAAATGACGCATAGCTATCAGAAATTGTGCCCCAACTGCTTTTAGCCAACTTTTTCAATGGCAAATCGAATGTTGAACCATTGTTAGAGCTCCGTGGAAAAGCTCTTAAATCTCTTTGGAAGTTTTATGCAACAAAGAACAAGTTCCGCCAACATCTGTTGACCGGGAGGCCGGCAGGCAGCTATGTACCAACTTCCCAAAGGGGTGGCCAATACTTGGTCTTAGCTGTTTTTATCAGGGCCATAAATCTAAAGCGGCATTTCCGTTTTTCATTAAGTATTGGCAACAAGAGAGAGAACTCATTTTTTGTTTCGCCCCCGTATGTGGCTCTCTCTCTCTCTATTAGTGGCGCTTATTAAAAAACTTGCTCCAAGCATTGGCATTAAAAGAGTTAAAACTTTATCATCAGAGGGGAGATCGGAATCAGAAGGGAGGAATGACACTATTTGTATTTGCTTTGGATTTATGGCGCGCGCGAAAGAAACTTTAAAAAGGGAGGCAGAGAGAGAGAGACCATAGAGAAAGATAGTACGTAGCCCCCTGTTGTAGCGTACCCCCTGCTGTAGCGTACACCCCTCTAACCTACACCCATGGTCATTCCACATTACTTCATTCTACACTCCACACACTCCAGCAGAGCAGTCAGAGAGTCCCCACGTTACGCTTACGTTTAGCCCCCCTCCTACAGCCCCACACCCCGCTACTACCTTCCATCACTCTGTGTTGCTGCAATGTGTTCCACTTTGCCATCGTTCCGCGAGAACATTTCTGTGGGCAAAAACACAAAAACTGCGACGCAATTCTGACGCCTGAACTGTACAGTGGAGGACATTGACATTTTGCATTTTCGTTTCGTTAGCATTTTTCGTTCGTTTCGTTCTGACCGCGAGAGAGAGAGAGAGAAAGAGCGCAACAGAGAGAGCCAGAACCAACGGAAGAGAGAACCGAACGTAAGCTGAGAACAGTTGGAATGATGGCCAGAACAGAACGAACACGTTGGTTGATTGGTTGGTTGGTTGGGGGGGTTTCTGCCCCAGAAGAGGTTTTACTTCCACTTCTACTCATAAGAACCAAACCGAACCGAACCCCATAGGTGGAGCAACACACACTCATTAAAGTTGTGATAATGCGCGGGTTTCATGTTCTCACTTTTTGCAAATTCTTGACAGTTTTATGGAGCATTTTGTTGGGGATCGTTACTAGAGGGCTGCATGTGTGCGTGTGTGTGTGTGCATGTGTTTGGCTGTTAAAAATAATCTAACTGGGATCGTTAGAAAACTTGACTAGAAACAAAATAGGAATCTATCCCATCCCATCCCCAAGGAATTCCCTCTATATCTCAATACCGAAAAAAAATTTAAAATTGATTGCCTGCCTCGTTTCTTTAATGGCAAACAAAACACAGCAATGTGTGGCCCCCTAATGGGGCAAGTGTGAATAAAATTTCGCAAACTATATATTTCATTTGTTGAAAGCTTCTCTCTCTCCTCCTCTCCATTCCACTCATCCGCCTTTTGTGTGTTAATTAAAAATTGTGGATTTTTGCTCTACATAAATCTTATGGGTGTGGGTGTTCGTGGGAGGGGGGGGGGGGGGGGGGGATGGCATTGCCCTGTTTTCATTAAAAAGTCTTTTACTTGATTTGATTGGAGCATTGAGATATTTATGAATGACTCGAATGAGTGCGAAATTGTATGTTGGACAACATTTAATTCGATCCCCTTTGGTCTCTTTGGATGCCACACACATTACGAATCTCTAAATTTGACTATTTGACTGCATCAGCTGTAAGTTATGATAATTTCCAATGCCCTCCCATTGCCAGAACTTTCCCCAACGTCATCATAATCCACGTAACATTATGACAAATCTTCGTTTTAATCGGAATTCCCCCTGAATGACCTTCAGCGTCTCAGCTTAAACGGAACTTTCCCTAATATCTTCATTTGCATAGTGAAAGTTAAACATCTCCCCCCTGCCATTAGGTGGGCCATATAATTTTCACCATAAACACAATCTACAATCCTTTACCGTAGCATGTTATTTTGCCCACCACCCCACCCCACCCTGCAAGCCTTTTTCATTTCCTGCTTTTCCTGAAGGGTAATTTCAACGTTTTGCATGGAGTTGGGGAAGCCCAAGGAAATTTCCAACATTTCGTGTGAAATATGTTTTCTAGGACAATTCCTTTGAAGGGGGACTTCTATTAAGACTCTAAGCCACACCCACGTGGAATATTTATTTCAGGAAAAATACGTAAATATACCTTCATGTGAGTATTTATTCCATAATTAAAATATTTGGCGGTAGGATTTGAGAGTTGGAGGTATAGGAAAGCTTTTACAGAACAAGTTTCCATTCAAAGCAAGCGACAAGGTGCGATAATTAGAAGAAATTAAAAGACAGAGAGAAAGGTGGAGAGAATAAGAACGCGATAGTGAAAGAGAGAGAGAGAGAGACACAGATGGGGGAGATAACGAGAGAGAGCGCATCCCACATGGGATTGTGAGACGAGACCCTATCCCAACCGGCATTTGGTTTTTTTTTTCGTGTGCTGCTGCTGCTGCTTTTGGCGTCATCATGAATGGGGGCCTGAGATGACAATGAAACACACACACACACAGAGACATAGTGAGAGAGAGACACACGCGAAGACACCAACACACAGAGAGAGAGAGATAGCGACAAAGATACAAAGCTACAAAGCGACAGCAGCTGTTTGGATTCCCAAAGAAAAGCTTTCACCCAGGGCAAAGAAAAATATTGTCGTTTTGCCTTTGCAAAGACAAAATGACGCAAGCTACAGAGCCACAATAAGAGAGCGCGCGAGAGAGAGCGAGCGAGAGAGCGGTCTTCTGCTGCTGCTAATTGGAGCAAAACAAACACAAACAAAATGGCAATGGGTCGTTTCATTCCCAGAGTGTTCCCTCCCCACTCTCTTTCTTTCTGGCATTTGTTGACGTAGTTGGAGCACGTTCTCTTCTCTTCTCTTCTGCCAGCCAGCTTGCCTTGGTTTTGCCCTTTGCCTGAGGGCATGATGATTTTAAGAATATTTGGGCAGAGGTTTGACACCCTGAAATGGAATCAGGTTATCGTTAATTATAATATATCATCAGAGGATATCATATCAAATATATGTATATATTATAGGGTATCAAAAGCTTCTATCCCCTCTTAGGGCTACCCTTTTTTTCATGTGTTTGTTTCCTTTTGCTGTTGCTGTTTCGTTGCTGCTGCCCATTGCTGTTCTTGTTGTTGTTGTTGTGTAGGTCGTTGCGGACGGACTCGCCACTGAGCCACTGGACTGTGGAAGAGCGGGAGGCAGATGCGGTTGATTGTCTCCTCCTGGTCCTTACACAACTGTAAATGTAATGTGTCAGGATTTTATGCTATGCTTTCGAGCTTTACACGGTTGCTCTTCTCCGGTTTCCTTCTCCCCCTGCTGTCACTACCCTGTCATTTCCTGCCTGCCTGCATTGCTGCTCTCCGTCTCTCTCTCTCTGCTACTTTCTTATCTCTTTGCATTGATCTCTTGCTACAATTGGAAAATAATTTGTTTGTCTGCCTCTGGTCGCGACATTTTCTTCTTTCCTCACTCTGCTTTCCTCTCTCTCTCTGCCTCGTTCTCTGTGCTGCTGCTCCTCTTTTTGCTGGGGTCTTGTTTTGCTGCCTATTACGTCACGTGGTGGCTGTTGTCATTCTCATTTTTTTAAAGGGGAGGGAGACTGTTGCTCTGCTGCTGCTGCAGTTTGTGGAATTTTTAGAACATAAATGATGCGTGAGAATCTTTAAGAGAGAGAATCGGTTTGCCTAATTAATGATTAAAGCCTCAAATTACTTTTTTATTGGGCCTTCATTAAAGCCACCTTCAACTTTTTGCAACATGCAACATGCAGGAAAAAGAGGCAGGGGCAGCAAGGCCTCCAAAAAGCTTCTGAAGTTTAGCTTTTATCGACAGGAAACTTCATTATAAACGACATTGGCGCACTCACACACAGACACACACATAGAGAGAGCGAGCAGACTAACGGCAAATTGCAACTCCGCCGCCTCCTCCAGCACAGTGGGGCAAAACAAGCTTCCCCAACTGGTTGTGTGGTAATAGGCCGCCGCGTCTGCATTGCTGCCAGGGGCAGGTCTGCACCTACAAAAAAAAATGAAAGAAAAACAAAGTCAAGCAGGAGAGTCAGCTATAAAGTGAGAAAGGGGGTAGAGGGAGAGAAAATATCTGTGTGAAACAAATTACAAGAGGTGGAACGAGAGTTGTGAGAGGGCGGCCTCTCGGGGTGGGGGAAGTCGTCGTCGGTTGTGTCGTGTCTAACATTGCAACGTGACCATCGCGCGCGCGTTGCCTTTGCACTTGCAACATGTTGTTGGAGTTGCATTTTTTTAGCTTTGCTGCGAGGGGGACTTTGCGCCCGAGTTTCGTGTAGCTGTAAACTTGTTTGCGTTTGTGCGCAATGGCAATGAGGATGGGGGGGACTTGGGGTGTCAGCACCAAAACTGGATTAGAAGAGAGGCCTGCCTGCTGCCACCAGCCTTCATGCGTCTCCGGCAAAAATCAACAACAAAAAAAAAAACCTGAGAAAAGCTGCCAAACCAGACACGGAAACAGTGGAATGAAATTAGCTCAATTTTTGAATTACCGAAAATATCAGAATAAAGCTAATAAAATTCCTAATGTATTCCTTAAGTTTTGGAATGCTAAAGATCACTCAAAGACTTACTTTTGCTATATTTCTCATGAAAGTCGTTAATATTTTGATTTTCCCACAATTTAAAAAGGTGATTTCCACAATAATACATTTATTATGCAAATTATTCATATTTTCAAAGACTCTTTCAATTTCATTTATTTATGATTACAAATTTCCCCTCATTTACATATATGTATTTATGATCTATCTGTTATGTAATTTCTCTCCCATACATTTCACATGCAAATCCCCCGACAACCACTGTGCGCACGTCATCGGTTTGCAATGTGCCTTGTGCTTTGTTTCGTTTCGTTATTTCTGTATTGCCTTTGGGTGGCGTTGCATGCCTTGATGTGGCATCTACGTCTCCGGTCGTCTCCATCTCTCAATTGGGGGTTTTCGTTGTTGTTGTTGTTGTTATTGTTATTGCTATTGCTGTTTGTGCTGTAAAATAGGCAAAAGTAGTGAAAACTCGTTTTCATGCCATGCATTTTTTCCCACTCCACTCCACTTCTCTCCTCTTCACTCCTTCATCGGCTGCTTCTTCTACGTTTGTCGGCTTTTGAAGTTTAACTACTTTTGGAGGTAAAAAATACAACTTTTTTATGGCCAACCAGGTTGTTGTTGTTGTTGCTGTTGCTGCTGTACCTTGCTTGTTGGCCATATCCTTTAACCCCCAACTCGTTTGGAGTCTCCACCCATTTCTATGCTGAATATCGTCTGCGAGGCATGCAACATAGAGGAGTGGGTCGGGCGGGGCTACAGGCCGTTTGGAGTCAATGTAAAGTTGCAGAGTAGGTCAGGAATGCAAACGGTTTGTTGTTGCTTGTGTGTACCCTGTACGGAGAGAGAAAGAGAGAGAGTGGGTATTTATGGTTTTGAGTCAGATGAAAGAATAGGAAGGAAGTATTTCCGATTCCATTGTCTTTTTAGTTAGTTTTTTTAGTTTTTAGTTTTTAGTTTTCTATGTAATTGAAACATTTCGTAGACCTTTATCATTGCCTTAGTCATTGCTTATCATTATGTTTTAGTCTGTGGCGTTCAGTTTGGTTACCCTTTATATATCCTATAGCCACCATAGGAACAAAAGGTCGAAATGCTAGACTTTTGTGGAAAGAACTTTATTTTCTTCTGAAGATATTCCACTAAAACTTTGGATACAGCCGTTCTGTAGCTACATAAATAAATATATATGACTCTACCAAAAATAGTCCTCCTCGTTTGACTATATCCCATAGAAAAGTCGTATAGAAAGCTACGATTTTCAAGGGTATCAAAACCTTCGATTCCCCAAAAGAGACAAATCTTTTTCTCTCTTATTGAAGTTGCTGTTAAAGCTTTTGTTGTAGTATTCGTTGTTGTTAACTGGTGGTTGTTGTTGCTGTAGCTGCTGTTGAACAAGGCTAAAAACAAGAGAGAGACGCGCCTACTTTGCGACTGCACTTGCCACAATACATACACTCGTATGAGTGTATTGCCATTGTGTGTGTGTGTGTGCTGTGTGTGCGGGCTCTTACGTGCACGTTCATGCATGTTTGCATTTCTGTTGCCCTCTCCTTCTGTCTCTCACTCTTTGCTCTTCACCTCTCCTCTCCTCTCTCATATTCATATTTACCGTTAGAAGCCGCTAAAGTTTCTCGCGTCTGACGTTGCCAGATGACTTGGTCTTGGGGCCTCTGGGCCGGGTCGCCTCTGGGGCTCTTTTGGCTCTTTAGTTGCTGTTGCTTTTCTGTTAGTTAGTTTGTTAGGGCCGCTGCCGCCTTATCGACCAGTTTTGTTATGTTGCTTTTTGTTGTTGTTGTTGTTGTAATATGACAGACTATACATCTTTCGTTTGTTGTTGTTGCTGTTGTTGTTGTTGCAGCTGTCATGTCATAAAATTAAATTAACAACAATACATTTATGTTATTTTTAGGGCTCTTGTTTATCATCCTTTTTTTCCAGCTTTGTGTCGGAAATTTGCATGGTTATGGGAAATGTTTGTTGTTTCTCTGATGACATTGACAGTTTTGACATTTATTTTGGGCGGTAAAGTGGAGAAGTTTTCACGAAGGCAATGAAAAGAGTTGAAAAATATCAAAAGAGATTTAAAAGCCAGGAAAGTGAATGATTTGGATGTGAAATATAGAAACAATAAAAGAGTTTCCCAACTGTTGATATCGATATTAATTCGATTATCGATTAGGCAAATGTTAACCTCAATCTTCTCCACAATCAACTTTGCCTTCAGGCTTAAGCCAACTCATTCAGTTATTTTTTTTTGCAACTTGATTCAGAGATTATGAGGAGTACGAGGAGTATTTCCCCAGACAAAACGAACTCTGAGCCATGACGACGCCTCTTGTCTGCCATACAGTTTGACAGGCCATTAGCGAACGAGTTTTTGCACCCATCGGATATCTATCGGATATGTACAGTACAGTACAGTGTGGGACTTAACAGTAAGCCACAATCATGCAACACAGCCAGCCAGCAGCAGCCCCCTTCCACTTCTCTTCGACTTGTTCTTTGGCGACAAATGGCATTAAGACATAACTGCAATGCAATGCAATGCACTCTCTGGCCGTATATCTTTGTATCTGCTGGATCGTAGCTGTAGCTGTATATTCTGATGATGATGCTGCCGCTGCCACTGCCACTGCCACCGCTCGCTCGTTGGCTGTAATTAGACAAAACTAATTAATGTTGTATGCATGTGGAATGTGTGCCATGTTCATGGCACAGCGAATAATGCGGTGTACAACTATGTTATTAGCATCCTCTGAGAGAGCCCCCACCACCACCCCCCACCTCTTCCACTTGCTCCACAGTGGGCCGCACCGTTAGCTTGAACCTAAAACTTATTAATTTTGCAAAGAAACGTCCAGGGGGGAAAACAGACTCCCCAAGATGAGGAGGTTACAATGCAGACAGAAAACTAATGCCAAGTTATGCTTCGTGGAACGGCTTGGAGCAAGTGAATCGAGTCTTTTGAGTGTTTAAATGGAAAAAGATGTACATATCTACAATACTGAATTTTGTGAAAAAAAAAGACTCCAAACAAATTGAAAGTACTTCACGAGCCACATTTCAACTAGAATTTACGCATTTTCTTGGGTACAGCCATTCAAAAGTTTATCCCAGATCTTTGCCAGTTACCTTTTTAATTTCTGGGAATACCTTTCTATGAATACCACATCCTCTATTTACATAACCAAGTCATAAACCCTTCCAAACCCATTTTTTTCTTCATCTTGATGTTTCCACATGCCCCACAAGTACAGTTGTGTTTTTGGCCATCAATTTTGGTGCTGCTCAGCTGTTGCTCCCATTCTCATTCTCATTCTCATTTTGCTTGCAATGTTATATTCCATTATCAAATAAACTAAACGATTCAAGTACGTGTGTAATTTCCCTTAAAAAACGTTGTGGGTGGTGGGGGGGGTCGATCCGACCCTTTAAGCCTTTTTCCTTCCCAGACAAGAAATTAGCATAAAGGGAAAAAAAATCACTTTGTTGCAAGCCCAAGACGAAAGCCCAAAAGCCTTGTGTACATTTTCTTTTTACATATTTTTCTGGTGCGGTGTCTTTCCCTTCTTTTTTCCTCTAGTGCTGCTGCTGCTGCTACTGCTGCTGGTTGGTTCCTCTTGTGTTATGTTTTCGGTGGAGCCTTTCGCAGCCGCGTCGTCAAGTTCAAGGTTATTTGAGGCCTGCTGCGTGCCGCCTGCCACCGCCTCTCTCTCTCTCTCGCTTTCTCTCTCTCTCTCTCTCTCTCTTGACGTTTTCTCTCGCACACGTTTCGCTTTTCCTTTTTGCTTGGGCAGATTTTTGGGCGTGAATTTTTACGCTTCGGATTCGTCGAGGATGTCATGTGCCGGGGACTTGGCTCTGGCTTTGCCTTTGGTTCTGGGTTCGTTTCTGCTCTGCTCTGCTTTTTTGGGGTGTTGTCGCCCGACAGCAGACGACGATGACGACGACGACGACGACAACTTGCTTGCCCGCCCCGACTGTGAGGTTATTTACCCAAACGTAGAATTCGTTGAACTTGAATTTGTGTCTCCACCCCCACCCCGTAATTTTTAGAGGGCGTGTGGGTGACACAGAGCCTAGCAAAAGGCAGCTGCTCGAAATTTCCAAATGTTGGCAACCTTTTTAGTTGATCAAAAGTGTGTGCCCACAGCCAGAGGAATGCTCAAGTTGTTTCTAGGAGTATTTACCAAAAAAATAAGGGTCCTTGGAACAGTAGTGTGAGGAATATGCATGGATGGGATTCTGTGTATGGAAAGACTTAAATTCGATTGAAATCGGAATGGAATTTATTTTTGGGGATCAATTCGAAATTATTTTTGGGAATTAAATTTATAATTCTATTTATTTGGGTCCTCTGATTAGATTTGGAAATATATCTGGGGCACTGAGGCTCTGCCTTTTGATCTTGTTTTCTTAATTTTTCCCTCAAAGGCAACTCTTTTTTGTATAGAATCCTTTTGTTTGGCATACAATATTCGCTCGCAGAAATTTCCATAGTCAATTAACTTTCCATCAAGTTTTCACCAGCCCGCCAAGACGCCCGAAAGTCGACCACAAATTTTCATTTAATTTGACGCACAAACAATGCACAAAATATCAAATTATTATTTGACAGCCGCAGCCCAGCCAGCCACAAGGTCTAAAAGCTGGCAAAAAGCTACCAAAATTTTTAACCAATAAAAAGAACAGTTAAGAAGGGTAGGATGTGGGTATTACGACGACTATGCGGTTACCCTTTAGTGGGATTTTTATGATTAAAAGATGACAAGAAACTTGTGAAACGGTTGAGTTAAATTTATATGCAATTATTAGCTGCTGAGACAGCACAAAAATTGTATTTCCCAGAGCCTCTGATCTTCAGTTACCTCTTGCGCATGTACCCACACATCCGACGATTACAGGGTATAAAAAATTGGTGTAAAGAAATACAAACAGCTACAACAAAATGTGTTACGCAGCATTAAGAACAGCAACAAAATCGAAACGCTTTTTGGGACGCAGTTGAATGTCCGCAGGTCCTGAGTTCATTCACCGTTGAAACCAAAATCAAGATACAAAACAGCAGCAGCAGCGTGGCAGCAGCAGCAGCAGCAGAGGCAGCGACGCCAGCGCCTGCATACGTAAGACGCAGAGCAAAAAGGCAAAAGAAGGAGAAGGAGAAGAGTGGGAGAAGCAGCCGCAGCAGAAACGGAGAAAAAGAGCACAGAAAAACAAAAGTAATACAACAAAATAAATAAGAACAAATGGCACAACAACTGAAACCCCGAACAAAAGCTTTTAACGCACTACCCAAGGAGTGTGAAAGAGAGAGAAAGATGTGTGTGTGTGGGAGAAGAGAGTAAGAGATGCAGGGAGAGAGCAAGCGAGCGAGCGAGGAGCAAATGTATGCAAATAAAATGCGTGTGCGAGACTTTTTTGAAGTGGGTTAATATTAAAACAACAAAACCATTAAGAGAGCAACAACGAAAATAAGCAGAAGAAAAGACGGTAAAGAAAACAAAAACAATAACCAAAAACCAATTGAAAAAGGAAGATATCGTAGGATGGGGAGAGAGAGAGATAGAGCATTGACCACTGGAAATAACATTTTATTAAAGCCTGTTTTTAGGCGTTATTATCTAACGTCCTGTTCAAATCCTGTTTCCTTAAAATAATAATAGATATTTAATTTCTTACTTTATATAAACTTCAAATATGCCAAAAATTCTTTAAGCTGAGTAATCTACTGCTGTCCTTAACATCTCTTTGTGTAGTTCTCTACCAAAATGCCCTAAAGCCAGTCGCAACGCCTAAAATCAGGCAATAAACTAGGCTCAGGGATTAGTGTGGCCAAAGAGTACACTCTTCTAATATATAATGGAGAATAGTCATTGAAGTAAACGTCAAATATGCTGTCTGGCTGATAAGAAAACATATGGGACTAGCAGATGCTAGCGAATCGGTTGAAATATCCAACGAATTAATTGCTATGCATGCCTTAGAGCTGCACGCATAATTTTATTTAAAAATCTGGTCAAATTAATAGTACTTGTTATTGCCCAGCTAATTCCTTTCGCCTTCGTGTCCGTTTGCCAATGGAAATCTTTCTTGCAGGAAATTTTTTGCCTCAGCTCCTTCAATTAAATCCAAACCTTAATCGTGTTCAGTGCTCGACTCAATTGACCGCCACATGAAAGGACATCGGTGTGCGTCCTGCTGTGATGGCCTGGACACGCGCAATCATAATTACACAATTACCAAAGCGACACAAACGCAATCAAAAGCAAACAAAATATCAAATTTAACGCCAGAGAAGCGCAAGAAAAACATACAAAGAGGGGAAAAGGAAAAGCGGAATGGAGAAGAGGGTAAGGGGAGCAGAGTGTTGTGTGATGAAACGCTTGCTCACATGTCACTGTGATAAATGAACAATTTATTAAATCACCACGTAGCCAAATAGAAATCAAAGCAAATGGGACACATAGCCACAGAGCCAGGAAGAATTAGATGGATGGATGGATGGATGGTGACACAAACGATGGGGCACGGAGATGGATAAGTGTGGCATAGCCTTGATTTATGGTAGCCAGCAAGTGCTTTTTAGAGAACAAACAGGAGTCGAATCTGAGATGGGGTCAGGACTATGGGCTATAGCCTGAAGGATTATGTTATGCCTTAGGCAGCGAAAGATCTATCAAATTCATTGAGCAGCTTAACGATAATTAATCAAATTAGTAGAGTTATCAGTCCGAATCATCTATCGATTAATGGCAGTTGTGTATGATAATAATCTTTGATTCTTATTCGGCAAAAGGGTGAAAAAAGGAAACCCAATAAGCCATCGATTTTCCATCCATTCGCGGAGCACTTTGTCGAAGCGAAATTGAGAGAAAAGCGACAACACGCACAACACGATGATAATTAAAGCGAATCGGGCACCGCACCGCACCAAGAGAAGTTGGCCAACCAAAAACCAGTCCGAAAGAACAAGGTAATGGCTCCCTCCGCATCTCCTTCCCACCCGTTCTCTCTTGGAGGCACTTCCTCGTAGAGCTACCCGAATGACGTCAGCCCATAAGTTGAACTATTTTTATAACACAGCCTTAACGTAGGAGCTGCTCCTCCTCTCCACTCCACTCGTCTCCTCTCCTCTGCTGTATGACTGTACGCCTCTACGCATTTCGAATAAAATGTGGGCATGTTTTGGACATTTACGCGTATACGTGGCTTGTGACGGAAACGCTGTATTATTCGCCGCTTGCTGCTGCTGTTGCTGCTATTTTCTTTTCCTTTTCATTAGCTTTTTTTTCACTGAGCAAAAGTTCAGTGAACCTCGAGCCTCGTTCGTTAGCAGGACATTAACCGAAAATCCTTTTATGACTTTTATTCTAATTGATTTGAACTCCCGTGGATTGGATGTGTGTGTGTGTGGCGAGAGCAGCGTTTTGTTCCATGCGGCCGTTGCCGCGTATCTAATCAATTGATTAGAACTACTCCCCACCATTCAACACGTGCCCCTGGAGTTCCGCTGCCGTTTAACTCGATTGAACTCTGGCAAGAGAGACAGAGAGAGATATCTTCATTCTGCTGCGGTTCATTGGCATTGACACCTTTCTTCCGCTTTTCGCTTTTCCCTCTACTCTCTTTTTTCCGCCTGTGACAGAAACCAGAACCCAAAAAGAACTGTCATTCGCGGTGCTCTGTCGCGCGGCTTTTTCAATCTTTCAATTTGATTGCATGACGCGACAGCTTTTCAGATTATCAGAAAGGCAAAGCAAAGCAAAGCAAATCCCCCGCCAATCGAACCAGTTGTCCCATACATATGTCTCCCGTTAAAGAACGTTCCATTGGCTGGCCAATTTATTGGTGGGGATTAATTTGTGGAAATTGGCTATCGAAAAGAAAACATCTGTGGCGCACGGCAGGCAGCCGCAGGCCTTATGAATGTTTAGACATTTCTGCAAATGAAAAAGAGGCCATATAAGGCAGGGATTTGTTTGAGAGAGAACACAACTCATAGGGGAATATCATTTAGGTATGAATAATGACAGCAGACTGCAGATGTAAAGAGAAATCTTTGCAAAAGTTTAAGTTGAGGAAGTACAAGTAATTTTCTCATTCATTATTTTTCATATCTATGTAAATGTTTGTCAAACATATTTAAACAACATTCACGCTCGATTAAGTAGCTTACTTAACCCTGAAAAATGCCGAGAGCGTAGCAGAACAGATCCACGATGAAATCTATTTTCATCGAGTTGACACACACCACACGCTGAAAAAAAAAGAGCAGCAAAAAGGCCGAGGGATTCGTCACGAGAGAGAAAAGTATTTACGAGTATTTATTTATTTATTTATTTTTCGGCTTGAAAGTTGGGTATTTTGTTGGTTCATCATGTGGTGGCCATCGAATGGGTCGAATGGGGGGAAGGCCCCGAAGTTTGTCCCAACAACTGAAAAAAAGCAATAAAAAAAACATCAGCCAGAAGCAAACTTGCTGATGGCCAAAATATAAATCATTTGAACAGCGGGGTCTGCCCACAGCCACCCACTTTACAGCCCACGACAGGCAGATAGACGGACGGACAGGCTCCCTTGAGTCGAATGGCCTTTGAGTCATCTCTAGTCAAATTAGTTAATTATAGTATGTCTGTTTTGATTGATTAGCCAGAGATTTTTGAGTGCTTGTTAATGTTTAAAAATTAAACTAATTAAATTCATTTATTTCTCTCTTTGCAGGTAAGCACATTTAATGGTTTTCGAGGGCTAATTCTGGGAGTGAGTATTAAGAGTTTCAACTAAAGGGTTTATAGTAATTGGAACTAAGGGATATACACCCATAGCCAAATGTTTCCAAAGAGAAAACTGTAAGTTCCAAACAGTTAAAAGACAATTAATAAAGAAGCAAACAAGCAAGGACATACTTTACCTCTAAATCCTCTCAGTAATCCCCCAAAACTCTTGAATTCTTAAGAACTTAATGAAAGATAAATATCTCAGGAAATTTATGGGAATTTCAAAGACTTGTAGAAAGATTTGCTATGTTAAAAGGAGGCCGCACATATAACTCCTTTTCCTGCTCATTAAACTAACTTCTGAAATGCAGCCCCAAATAAATCAAAATTCGCATAAATTGTTGATGTCAACACGTTGTCTGACCCACCCAAAAAAATAGAAGAAAAACCCCTCTCTGGAGAAGGTTCAACGTGTAAGTTCCTAATTTCTGGTCGATTTTGTGGCCGTTGTCTACTTGATTCGTGTTTAATTTAGCTTATTGCCTTGTAATGAAAATTAATTGCGGTCATAGAAGACATTCTCCCACTTTTTCTTCCCTCTTTTTCGTCTCTCTCTCGGGTCTGCTGCGTCTTTGGGTTTGATTTTGATTTTGCTGTGGCATTAAGAAAATTGTTTGTCCCCAAAGTAATGTTTGGGCTGTGGCAGTGGCTGTGGGTTTCGTCTTTCATTATGGGTGTTTTTTCTCTTTTGTGTGTGTGTGTGGGCCAAGTACGTGCAGCATATTTACACAACAGATTAATTCTTTTGCCTTTATTCTGCTGTAATGGACGATGTAAATGTTGTTTTGTGGATTATATGAGTGGGCGACGGCACTTTGCTGAAAGAAGAGAGATCGATGGGTGTCCATGATGTGTGGATTTTTGCGTGGGAGTAGTAGTAGGATATTAATCAGCAGGTTTTCAGCACTTCTAGTACTTATTTGTAGACAGACCCTAAAATCTTTCAATATTTCTTGCGCCATCGTAAACCCTATTTGTATCCCATTTGTGGGCTACTATTATTGGTAGAATTTCCCATTCTAAAACCACTTTCGCTGGCTGCCTCTCTACGTTTTATTTTCATCCACTTTTATTGGGCTATTTTCTCACACACCTCTCCGTCTCTCGCTCTCTTTCCCTTTTTTTATGGGCAATTTCCCTGCAATGTATTTCGGATTCTAGCTAAAAAGATATAACCATCCTGTGTGGACGGACGACTCTTTTACTCTTTTCCTGGTAACGCAACCACACAACAGATATCCATTTTACGACCCATTTAATTACAGCAACGACTTGACCAAGGGAATATTCTCGCATACATATATGTAGTAGTATGTCTGCATTTGATACACAAACAGTTAAATTGGTTGCAATATGAAAGGGAATATACGGGGATACACATGTATCTGTATCTGTTCTTGTATTTGTATGTGGTTTTTGTTATTTGGCACAAAGTTATAACGCAGCAATGCAGAAGGAGGAGGAGGAGGAGTAGGAAGCCCAAACCCAAAACCCAAACCGAACCACATAAACATTTGGCCAAGATTCGCTCGTTTGTTCATTTTGTTTGGTGCGTGACTTGGCCAGGGAATGGGATTGCAATTGGGGTTAGCCCCCAAAAGCGACGACGACGCATTTCCTTGTGCATATTGCATATTTGTTGAAAGATATTTCAGTTAATACCCTAACACAGGAGAGTGCATAATGGCAAAGAGAGAAGGTTGTAAGCCAGAAAGCACTGCAAACATCCAGCAATAATCCTTTAATCATTTTACCAAATATATCCCCACTGTTGTTTCTGTTGCGTGTCATGTAGTTGCGCTCCTCGGTTGGTTTGTCTGCGTTTCTGTCTGGGGGAACTGGCTACAAGTGTATCTCTGTCTTCGGCCTTTGATTCTAGCCTTTCTTTATGGTTCAAATATTACGTTTTTGTAGGAGGCGTGCGACTCAAATGCAAATATTTGCCAATGAGGCAGTTTTCAACAGCTCGGTCTCTCACTCTCTCTCATTTATTAGTCATAGAACCACCGACCGAAAGTTCATTGCACCACACTGCAAGAGAGGAATTATATATACATACATATATTTTATTATATGACATTTAAAAGTTGTAAAGTCCGTTAGTCAAATATTTGTTTGCTCCACACATAAATGGCAACACTCGAAATGGCTTTTTTCTCGATTATTTGTTCTTTTTGTTTTCCTGCGCTTTTTTTCCAACCACAAATTAACGAGAGGAACGGAACATTTCGTTTATAAATAGCAGAGACCTTTGCCTGACTTCGACTTTTGTGCTTGGCCTCTGCGATAAGCCCACAAAGTCCCTCTGTCGCCCCTCTGTAGTCGCCCCTTCTGTAGAGCAGAGTGGTTCCATCCAACAACAGTTCTCGTACTATATAGCGAGAGCCGATTTCGTATATATAATCGAGAGTAGAGTCCATTGGGTGCGTTTGTTCTGGGTATAGAGAAACAGAGTGAATGCGAAAGCAAATGGAAAATAATTTGAGAAGCGTGTTTGTAATTAGTGAAATGTTTGTGCAGGTTGTTTGTGGAGGCAGTGTGGCGTCTATAAGTAATGCAATTGCCAGGAACGATCTGGAATTCCATAGTTAAATTATTTGTTAAAGAAATTCATGTAGAAATTAGCTAAAATTCCTGATTTTACTCCCCGTTTTCTATTATTTTCTTCAAGTAATATTTCAAATAAATTATATCTTGAATCTTTTTGCCAACTTCAATGAGTTTTCCCTCTTTATTTACGAGTATGTCGTATTTTTCCACTTGCGATTCGTGTCGTTTCTCTTTGGCTTTTCACAACAATTGCCATGGCAATCAGCTTTTTATTTGATGCTTAATTTTCCACTTGGTTTTACTGCTGTATCGCCGCCATACAATTTGCAGTATAATTCACCGTTCACTGCCGTTAAATTTTCATCTTTCATTTTACGTTTTTTATGCATGTATTTTCCCCATCATTATGATAACTGTACGCGAGTAATTGTAAAAGGCAGTGGGACAGGAAGGCAGGCAAGGCAGGCAGGCAGGCGAGTGACAAATTTGCAACATGCAACTTGTGGTGTGTGCGATTTCACATTGTTTGTTGTTTTGAGAGGTAAAGTAAAGCCCAAATCCGACTGCCTACTGCCTGCTGCTGCATTACGAGTACTGCGAGTATTGTTTGGCGATTAGTTCCCACCTCTGTTAATGCGCTTCCCACGCTTCATCTTACCCCCCCAATCTGCCGCTGCCTCTGCCTCTGGTGGGCGATTGTGCCCCTAAGGGCACTCCAGTTTATTATTTGGCTAAATGCTCTGTGTGGCCCGATGTCAGCGATAAGTTTTAACATGTAGTTTACGTCGTTTCGTGGCCAATTTGCATAATGGTTGGGTGGCTTAGAGGTGGTTCGTGGCTGAGAGGCAGTTGCTACAATGGAGAACATTGTAGAATCACATGGCAAATGGATTTGTGGATTCATCTTTTTTTATGGGAAGTGATTTCTTTCTCTACTTCTTCTTCTTTTTTGTGGTCGGTCTTGCGGTGAGCATTCAGTAGCTGATGATTCGCTTTGAAATTTACGATTATTATCTGGTTTGTTGGACGACGACAACGACGACGGTGAATCTTTGCGTGTGCGTCTAATGGATTTTATTAGAGCCTTCGTTAAGCTTCGTTAGGTGTTTTGATTTATCGTCTTGATGAGATTATGCTTTTTGTTTATACTCCGTGATGGATCTGTGCTGCCATCAAATATTTTGATGGCCTTCGTTGAGTTTTCACAATTGAATTTTGTTTTTCTTTTACTTTCGTTAAGTGGATTTTGGTGTAATAAAATTCGAGTAGAAAGTTATGGTTCAACCTATTGTAGCGGTAGATATATTCCATAAGTTTCGTTAAGTTTCGTGAAGTTCTTAACTGAAATGTTGATGGGTAAAATTACACCAACAATCGACTCACGTCAAATTGCAATTTTACGCTCTTATGGATTTTTCACGCTATTTAACGACTCTGAATATGTTTTTCCAGTTTCAAAGATTTATTTGAATTGCTTTATTGAGCATTTAACACATTTTCAATAGCCCGCAAAATGCTGTCAAATCCAAATCCAAACGAATTCGATTTCCATGAAGCTGCAACAGAACTTGACAGTTCCTTGACATTTCTATGATGAAGTTTTGCTCGAGCAACCCCTTTGGGCTCTTCAGGCTCTCGATACCACATCATCAGGGTCCGTCCTCGCACAACATACACACACACACAGGCACGCACACACACTGTCCATCAATCTGTCCAGGATGTCATTCCAATGCACACAATCGCACAATTTTTTTTCCCCACTCTCACACTCTCTACCCGATACCTCCCCCTCCACTTCCGACCGCATTTTCATCTTGGAAAAGTTTTA
Source organism: Drosophila subsilvestris (assembly GCA_035043285.1). Taxonomy (NCBI): domain Eukaryota; kingdom Metazoa; phylum Arthropoda; class Insecta; order Diptera; family Drosophilidae; genus Drosophila; species Drosophila subsilvestris. Next base: position 6,351,275 of record JAWNNB010001719.1, on the reverse strand, counting down.
ACATATTTTTGCATTTACGTCACATGAAATTACACTATGCGTGACAAGCTTTTATATGTGTTTGCTGGAGAGTGTGAGTGAAGTGTTGGAGAGTGTATGTGGTGTGTGTGTGTGTGTGTGTGTGTGTGTGTGTGTGTGAACATAACCTCGGCTAACCCAAAGGCAGTACGAAGATGCAAACTTCAACTTCAAAACAGCAGCAATGCTCCACTAACTAGAAAGGAAGGGTAGAGAGAAGACAAAAGGATACCCAATAGGTGGATAAAATGATGGAATTAAATTTGAATTAGAGCACAGAATGGGAACACTGCTTCAGAGAATTTTGATTGCTTGTATTCCCTTTTCTGATAATAAATTAATCAAGAGGATCAGATAAACTATTAATGCCACAGCTCTGGCAAGGTCAAGCAGTGATTCCTCTGCCTCTGCGATTCATCCCATCTTTTATTATATACCCTTACACACCCCATTGTACAGGGTATTCCACTACCACAGATGCAGCAGCAGCAGCAGCAGCAGCGTAGCGGTGACATATTTCCGCAATATTGCTGCAGGCCAAAGCACAAAGCAGCAAACGGACAACTTTTCATTAAAGGAATAACGAATGACAGAGAGGGAGTAAGAGTAAGTGAAAGAGAGATGCAGAAGGAAGAGAGAGAGAGTCTGTTGCACAATTGAGAATTTGTTATGCAAGTCTCTGCAGCTGCCTGAACCTCAGTGCTGCTTCTCCTACTCCTCCTCTTGCACCTCCTGCTTCTGTGGAGTGCATTATGCTGCATTGCATTGGGGTAGGACTGCAGCCGACAGAACATTCAAGTTTCAGAGCTACCCCTAAAGAAATAATTATGCATGAAAGGAAGAAGCAGAACACACACGGCTGACAGGATCTGTCCAAACTTGTTGCTGTACCTTTTACTCCCACTCTTTCGGTCTTTCTTTCTGATGGTTCTCGAATTTCTCTGATACTTTCTTCTCCATTCTCGCGCTCTCTCCCATTGCCATGGCGAATCTAAAAGCCAGCGTTTGGGACAGCCAGCAGCAGCGGCACACTGAGAACTTAACGAAGCATAAAATTGCGTAATTTACTGCGCATTTAATTTCGTGTTGCGCTCTGCAAAAGAATGAAACGATACGAAAAAGAGCCGAGAACCGAGAACTGAGAACAGAGCGGAACAGAGAATCAAAGAGAAACAGAGGTAAAAATGGTCGAAGCTGAAGCTAAGCTTTCGATACGGTTAAAGCTTGAGCCATAAGCAAAAATTATGATGGCGTCGTACCGTCAGACATTTGTAATTGGAAATTACGGTTGATGATGATAGCTGTGGGGGGAAACGAGTTGATGATAGGGGGAGCGAAGCATCAGCAGCAGCAACAGCAGCAGCCACACCAGAGTGCCCTTGCCACAGAGAGCGTGGGTGCCACTCCGCTCCCAAAAGAATTACAGAAAATTACGAACCCAAAAACCAAAGTTAAGCTTATTTCAGTGCGATGACGATTGTCGATGGAAATGAAGATAAAGAGACACTAAAATCGATGAACTTGTAGAGAAATAGTGAGAATATGAATTATCATTTTAAAATCTATCTTAAATCCACGATGACACACTTAACGAAAGCTGCTTCCACCAGGAACTATTTCCCTCCTCTGCTCCCACTCCTCCCTTTCCTTCCTCTGTGGCATTGTAAACGTTCATCCTCTGATCGACGACGCTGGCCTTTAGAACCGGTAGACAAAAGGTCTCTCAGTGGGAACAAAGGACGTCGGGCCAAAAGCGGCGGCAGCTCAGCTCCGAGCAACAACTAAAACAGCAAAGGGAGCGAGGAGGGATAGGGCAGCACCGTAATAGACCTACAAACCTACAGCTAAAGAGCAGGGCAAAAACCGAGCACAGACAACTTATCCATCCAACATCCATTCGCCCAGGTAAATCCAGTTTTGAAACAAAGGTTTGCGGGGCAGGGAGAGCCCCAGAGTCGAGAGCGGGAGCTGGAGACAGAGTCGGAGTCGGAGCCAGTTTAAAGCAGCCCTTTTTTGGCTGGTGGGGAAAAGAGGGAGGGAGGTACTCGAAAGGAGGGGCGTTGGTTGCTCTCTGCATACAACAAAAACATAACCAAAAACTCGTGAAAACCAGAAAGGGAAGGCTTTATGGAGAGTCGGAGCTTTAGATACCCTAGAAGGGGAATTTTGCAGTCAGAATGTTTCCAAAACTTAGGCAAACAGAAAGCTGGACAATTGTTGATGCAGATCAAAAATATATTCAATAATCCCTAATTAATTTCTTTCTCCATTGCAAACATCTGATCAGAAGAGTGATACCCTGTTTCCAAGAGTATTAAAAATAAAAAAAGAATCTCTGTTAGCGCGCTGTTTGTTTGCCTGCCGCCCATACTCCCACCTTCCCCAGAGATTTTCTGTGTATCTCCCTCACTCGCTCCCCCTCTCTTTGGCTCTCACACTCTGTCGCTCTTTGCTCAGTGCGTTGGTGCAGCGCTCTGTAATTAATTTGGCAGCTACACACACGCACACACACAGAGGCAGAGAGAAAGAGAATATTTAAAAGGCGGCGCAATATCGAATTACCATCGACGAACGAACGACCCAACAGACCTGCCAACCCATGCACATAATATACAGGGTGTCTGTCAGTCTGCTTTGTCTGTCTGTCTATCAGAAAAGGTGGGCAGTGCCACACGTGTGGAGCAGGGGGAGGGGTAAGCGTGGGCAGATACGATTGCTGCCGTCATGGTCTCAAAAAAGTCTGGTAAGCAGATCATAATTAAATTTATAAAGAAAGAAATTAAATAAAAACTTTCGAAAAGATTGAAAAAAAGTTTTATTTAAATGGGATGTTGAGTAGAAAATACTAAGAGGAGGTTGAGAGCGAAAGTAAAGATTGGGAAGGATGATGATGGTACACTCTGTGAGTAACTTCAGAAGAGGCTTGAGATGAGGAAGTTAAAACGGCTTAAAAGATTGCAGAGATTAAAGAGACTCAGGCAAAGATTAATAGAGAAAAAAAGGATTGATAAAGGGGATGCATATGATGCGGATTAAGGATACAATAAAGAATGTTTAGAACGAGTATTTAGATAGAAGAAAGATGCAGAGTAGGTTTCAAGTCGTGAGTGTAGAAACGGCAGGACTTGGTGGTACTCCCTCGAATCAAGTTTTGCATTTTGCCGCCTTCTCTGTTCAACTTAATTACTCCAACTACAAACTACCTCCCCCACATTCATTCCCTACCCTCTGCCTCTCATCTTTAGCTCAGCTTACAAACAAAACAGAAATGGAATGAATTAAAGAGAAGTAAAGAGAGCGGCGGGCAAGAGAGAAAAAATCCATTTAATTAAATTTGCATGAAGACAACAACAAAAACAACTACCGAAGCAGCAGCAGCAGATGAAGTGGGAGGGGTGGTGGGGGGAGTGTAGAGGAAAGGCAGCCGCAGTCGACTGCAATCTGAGCGACAGCGTCAATACCAGTGCTTGTCAAACTGTGAGAGGGCGAAGCTGAGATGGAAGTTTTAAAAGGATAGAGGAAGGAGAGCACAGATGAGAGGAGTAGAGTGGAGTGTAGAGGAGTGCTTAAGAGGGGAACGGAGTGAATGGATTTGAAATGAGAAAGGGAATACCGCAATGAATGAAAGGAGAACCCGCTGTAGTACAGTAAAAACTAAAGAGATGTTGGATAGAGCGAAAGAACAATCATTATTGAAGATTAAATTCATAACCCCTTCGAGATTTAGTCTTAGATTGTGTCTGGATTCCTCAAATGATTCCCAAAGAAAATTGATAGCTCCCTTGGATGAAACTCCATTCGTTGCACATGTCCATGTCCGTGTCCAGCTCCCTGTTAAAGCTATTCTTATCCTAAAGCCAAAAAGAACCTGCCACAATGTGAAGGCTCTTTCAATAACTGGACTTATTGCACCTGCCACATGCCACTTGCCACAGCACTGCAATCAAGTCAAACAAATGTCAGAAACTGTGAAACCAATACGAAAATCTATATGTGCATACCATATCCATGGATCAGGTCCCCTTCGATAATGGGGAGCAAGGAGTGAGGTATGGGAGGCATGGCAGGAAGGAAAGGCTCCCTACCTCCCTACCTCTGGCTCTCCTGCTGCCTCATGCCCCACCATTATCGGTCAACAAGACAAACAGACACAGCAGGAAGCCGCATGAGCGGAAAATTGGAAAAACTCTGGAAAAATACTCGTACTCGTACGCTGTACGCTCTGTTCTGTGCTCTGTGCTCTGTGTGCACGGGGGGAAAATAGAATAAAATGCTTGCTGACTGTAAAGTGAAAAGCATACAAAATGCTGGGCAATTGCGGTACAAGGCGGGGAGGGAGGGAGGGAGAGGGGACTCTGACTCTGCCTGATGGGTGGCATATAAAGTGAAATGTTAGACAAAGTGGCAGCACACATAGATACATTCTTACACACACAGACACACAGACAGATAAAGATACACACGTGTGCAAAGCGGGGGACATATGCAAAGCGGTTTTGTGCCGTTGTAAACTTATACTTTGCGCAAACAACAAATGGAGGCATAGCCCCCACCCCTACCCCCCTTACCACCTTACCCCTACCACGTTGCCAGAGTTGCCAGTGCTCCTGTCACATGAAGACGCACAATTACACGAATGTGTGTGTGTGTGTGGGGCTTAAAAGGATATGCCATGGTTACAGGATAACCAGGGATTGGTATGGGACTACTACGAGGACTACGAACAATTGCAACCAACGACACACAGACAGAGAGAGAGAGGAGAGAAAGAGAGGGGAGAGAGAATGCCGTTGCCATCGTGGAAACTGTGACAATGTTCAGTCGTGTGTGTAAACAATTGTAATCCGGTAGAAAAATCACAAGCACCCCCTCCGGCCCCGGGCCTCAGGGCCAGCACCGCAAAGCCAAAGGACAAAACCATACAGCAGACCCACGGCCTACAGGACTAGGCCTACGACCAGAACGGAATCACACAGAGAACTGAAGAGAAGCAAAGTAGCTCAAGCGATGAAGGAAGGGTGCGGGCAAGGGTATGGGTATGGGTATGGGTGGGCGGGGTCTATGGTATGGTCGTGTATCCAAGAATCGAGTGAAATACAATATTGGACACGTAATTGAAAAATAAAATGTGTCCTTTCGAATGAAAAGAGGGAGAGCGAGAGTGGTGGTAGGAACAATGGGTGTATTATCAAATTAACGAGAAAATGATTGAAGGAATTATATTTAAATGAATTTTGTGTTGGCAGGGAATATATTTCCACAGATTATGATGATGATGATATATTCAGTAGAATTCCATTGCAAGTCTTTGGGAATCCTTTAAATTTAAAAGTTGTTTCCGCAAATGAAACTTAGTAGGAAGTCAAATTGCTCTTCCTTAATCCCCTTTACAATGTGAAGCTTATAAATGTTAATCAATTATAGTCTTAAATCCCCGCTTATCACGAAACTCAAATAACACTAATCGTATTTACTTCTCTCCCTCTTTTCATTCTGATTACAGGTGAGTAATGCGACAACTTTCCGTGAGTTAAAAGAGCACGCAATAAGGAAAATATTATATACACAATACTTATGTATATAATATCACGTGCATATGTATGTATGTGAGTAGGTAGTGTGGAGTATCGAGAGAACTTCACGGCTCACCTTTGCCGCACAGTCAGCGACATGTAAACAAAATGCAAAGTGCGCAAACAGCACAACAAAAACAGCGACAGTCACAGCCACAGCCACAGCATTTTGAAGGTTAGCTTTTATATAAAAATTTTATTTACTCATAAATTAAATTTTTGCATTGAAACGCAGCCAAGACGCGACGACTACGACTACGACGAGCCCCGTATCCGAACAAGGTAGAGGAAATCAACGCGTGAGATTTCTTAAAGATTAAACAAATGAAAAAAAAACATATCGTACATATAGTAAATCTCGCATTCGAGTGCGTGCGTTTCTCACAGCTGGAAGACAGCCGAAGGTTTACCCCTGAAGTACATTTGACGGATACGCTGGATATCCTAAGTCAAGCTCAAATCGGTTAAGGCTGTCAGTTATCCCCCGTGTCAGGGTAGTGTGTGATTTTTTGGGTATTAAATCATGGAAAAATGTTTGCCGGTTTTAGCTGGGCAAGAAGAGACAAGTGAGCGCCAAGTCTAGCAAGGTTTATAGCTCCTTTTGGGGCAACATATTTTGTTTAAATATTCCCAAAATGAAATCCCCCTCCCCTGCACTTCTACTGTTATAAATCTTGGGGACATTCCTTCCACACAGCACACACACAAAAATGAATATTTTATGATGCAAAGTTGTGCATACAAATGCATGGATTATCCCAATGGCAGCCCATCTATATGCCGCAAGTACGAGTCATGCAACACGTGCAGCAATGCAGCCCGAAAAACCACAATTAGAATTCTTGGAGTGGAGTGGATTGGAGTCTTGTGTCTGGTCTCGAATTAGTGTTAGCCTTAGCCCAGTTATTACAGATTTTAAAGAGAGAGAGAGCCAGAGAGAGAGGTTGTTTCAGTTCTGTGGAGCAGCTGTTTTGACTGCTAACCGAGAATATGAGCTAACCTTAAGCTATATATCGTAGTCGTACACACACACACACGCACACACACACACACACAGCAATAACAGAAACAGCAAAATGCTAAATCGACTCTGACCCACTGACATTATTTCTCATCGGCCACATCGGAAAGCGCCAACAACTTAGACAGAAAAACAAAAAAACACAACAACTGTGCAAAGTGCATTCAGACGGACTCGTCATTCAGCCATTCAGTCAGTCATTCAGCAGGTGCAACAGTCAGACAAACAGATAGACTGTAGCTGAAAGAGAGAACGATATGTGCCGGAAGAGAGAGAGAGATGTCTGGCTGTGGGCTGTGGGGGGATAGAGAATTGCATAGTCACTTGGCCGCTCATTAGATGTTATCATTCCCATGGATTGCTGCAGTTACTGTCTATTGAATCATTTAGTTACAGTTCTGATATAATAGTAGACGTAGACCCCCAGCAGCAGAGTCATACTCGTCTCGTATTACATGCAGTCGTAACCTATGGTTGGATTGTGGCGTCTCCCGCTCGTGGAAATTGCTATGGGAATTGCAGTGCTGTGCTGGCTGAACCCAATCAAATCATGATTATAGATATCGTTAAATGGCTATCAAATGGTTGCAATTTCCAGAGTTCTAAAGTGAATATTAAATTACCATTTATGATTGGTGATGGTATTTTAAGTGAGGGAATTATACATACAAAAAAAACTATAATTATTTTACGGGAAATGGTCACTCTTTAAGCTCCCTTAAACTTTCAAGATACATATATTCTATAAAAGTACGAATATAAATGGTAATATTCCTTGAAAGATTCGACTCTCCCCTGCCCTTGCCAAAAATCATGCTTAATTTGTTAATAAATTGCGCATTTTAATTGCCACAAATTAGTTTGCCTTTCTTTTGTAGTAAATACTCGTGCCCGTAGTTGTTGTTTGTTATTTCGATGGCGGCGTTGAATGGAAAGTGAAAACTGTCGCCGCGTTGCCTCCTGAGTTGGCAATTAGTCAGTGAAAGTGTAGCAGATGGCACGAGTTTGTCTGTCTGCGTCTCTGTGCCTGCTTCATGGCTCTTTGGTGACTCTTTCTTTGCGGCAATTAAAGTGCAAAAGATATAATAATAAAAAATAAATTAACTATGTGCCACACATAAATCAATGTCAATTAGGTGATTGAAAAATTGATTTAAAGAGTGCGAAAAATAATTATAAATTTAAACTATAACTAAAATCCGGCAAGAAAAATCACTATAAAAAATAAGTACTGCCAAAAACATTTTCACATCTTAATTGGTTAACAAATTTATGATCTTCGATGCGGAATTCAAAGTCAAAAATATCAAAAGAGACAGAGAGAGAGAGAAACACCTACCAATTTCCACTTCCCCAAAATAGACAGCGAAACAAAACCTGAATCATACATGAATTTTATCAAATACCCAATTGGCGGCTATGCTTTTTTTTCAATAAAAAACACACACACACGGACAAGACAACAAAAAATATATATAGAAAAAAATATAAAAATAAAATAAAAAATAAAAAAAGTATCAGCAAACAGCAGAAAAAAAACAGCAACAAAAGCAAAAGCAACATCAGACAGACGAACGGCAATCGAAATACACTTGAACGTGAGTGAAACAAAATTCATGACCCACTTTATAAAACGCTTTTTCTTTCATCCATGACCCACTTTATTATTTGTAGCAGCAATGACTGTAGTAGAGCCACCGCCAGAGAGCAAGCAGCGAGCGACCCACTCTCCAACGATGAGAGAAACAACAGAGGGAGAGAGAGAGAGAGAGAGAGAGAGACCCCCGAACATATGTTTTATTCACACAATTAGTTTGCTAAAACTGCAGGCTTACCCACCATACGAGTACTCATACTCATACTCGTATTCACACTACGATTCACATTCACAGTCACAGTCACATTCACAGCTGAGTAAATGAGGTTGTGCGGCGCATGTGGGGTGTCTGAGATGAAGACTAGACTTGCGACTAGTTTTAGACACTGATTAAACAGGTGCAAATCCACACATAAGGCGAGACTTGCTGTGAATGTCAGCCTCAAGCGACAAAGCGACAAGACAAGACAAGCCAAAAAATATAATAAATGAAATCTTAAATTAGTGGAGAGGCAGAGTTAGTCAGGGGTATATTTAGAAATGTCTAAGTGGTAGTACGCGATCGTAGAACCCTTCAGAATTTATAATTGGTCTCTAGGTACCATTCAATCAATCCTCTGTTTTTTTTTTTGGGCAGAGTTTCCAACCTCCTACTGCTGGGAGGGAATCCCCCGCAAATAAACGCGTAACCTTACATACAGACCGCATTTGTTGGCCTTTTTTATTGACTGATATTTAGTCACCATGAATCAGCATTTCGGTATAATTCGTCATTCAAATTCCAATGGAAATGCCACGATAGCAAACAAAAGTACGAATTTTTATTTGAGCTTAGGGAGAGCCAATCGGAAATTGATGTCAAGGATGTGTTTAATGCTGACAGAAGCGGAAGTTAATCAAAAAATGTCAATCTATGGAAAGTAGAAGTTGTCTAAAGGGAGGCTTAAACTAAATGAAGTTGGGGTAGGTCTGTGGAGAAGGGAGAAACTTCTCCTTATAAGAGAGTCTCCTATAAGACCCAGGGGCTTGTCACACCTGCAAAAATAACTTAAGTAAGAGCTGTGGATTTTGAAATGGCAAATCTTCTACTCAATGCCATTTATCATAAAATATTAAATAGAAACCAAGAACGTTGATGACGTAAACAGATTCATTTGATGGCTTTTTATTTGCGCAGAATTTCCTATTAATTGCTAAGAAGAAAACCTTGACAGCAGCAATAAAGCAGCAAAAGATACAAATTGTTTTGAAATTGCTTCTTAACTTTTAGTTCTGCCACTGACATTGATGGGGGCTTCTCCTTTGCTCTCATTTCCTCTCCTTTCCTGTTTGAGCACACAATTTTCCACTCCATCCACAGCCAAATCCACATCCTCCATTCATTCTCTATTCTATCTCTATCCCATTTTTCCTGCAGTTTTCTGCTTGTCTTTCAGACATTTTTCCTGACATTTTCATTGCACATTTGTCTGCTGGTTGTTTTTGTTTCTCTCGGTTGGCGGTTGCTAAAATGTTGCCTGTTGTCGCTGTCATTGTCGATGTTGTTGGCTATTAATTGAGACTGGCGTATTGGCAACATGTTTATTTTGGCCAACAAGCAGCTGAAAGCAGTGGAGGATGCAGTTCAGTTACAGCCAATAGCATGGATACTGGACACTCGATATTGGATACTCGATACTGGATACAGTTGCTGTTAAAGTGGGAAACGGTGTTCAAGTTTAAATATTCTTTCAGGGGTTCTGCTTCTGCTTTTAAATTCCTTAGTGCGGTTCACTTTTCTCTGCCAATTGCTTACATTGTGGGCACAACTTGAATACATTTTACATTTAAAGTACAATCAAAGTTCACTCCAAATTTCGTTCCGTGAGGCGTCGAGCCAAACATCACGTAGACCTTCCAAAAATAAAAACCCAAAACAAAAATCAGCAAAATTTTTGTAAGCTTTGCCCCCAAGCGTCTCCTCCTTCTCTCACTGTTCTCTATGGAATACAGTGCGTATGAGTAATTTAATGCTGTGTCGTCTATTGCATTAAGCTGATCATCAGCTTCAGCATCATCAGCTACAGCATCACCATAATAATCGCCTTCAACATGAGACTCGTGACTCAATTTGCCTAAGGGCCCCATGTCTCTCTGGCTTTACTTATGTATGTTGCTCTCTCTCGTATACTCTCGTATATGGGAAGTCAAAGCTCAAAAATGTCTCGGAAAAAAACAAACGTCAAAGCAAATACCAAAACTCTGCATGACATTACTCGTATAATCAACATTAAATATAATGAGTAATTTACGAGTATTTTCTCCACACTTGGATTCTCTACACCCCCAGCCCCCTCCCCTCTCTGTTGCCAGAAAGTGATGTGATTCATGGAACGACCTTCTCTGGTTTTGGAATTTCGCCAGGGTAGGGGTTTGATGATGGAAGGAAGTAGGAATTTTGAGATCTAGAAGGTGGAAAGATCAGATTATCACGAAATAAGCTTGCTGATGGAATACTGAAATATTTCCAAAAATCATTTCTATAGAAAGACAAAAGTTATTCCACATTTCTACGTGATCCAAAGAATGTTTCGCACTCTTCCTATAGAATCATTTTCGTATATTATGCATCAGGAAAATAACCAGAAATATTTACCCAAACAAAAACCACGACATTGAAAAACCTTGTGTCTGTGAGAATGAAAGAGAGAGAGAGAGAGAGAGAAAATGCCAGAGAGAAGAAAGTGAAATTAATTATTTGGCCCCGACAACAAAATTGGCGCTGATTCAGTTTTATGCCCCATTAAGATCAATGGGGGACACCTCTCTACCAACACCCCAGCCTCCCCCTCCCCCGGGTCTCTTTCTCGCTGATGATCAAACAAATGCGTTTCATTGTCCATTTAAGAGACAAAATGTTTGTTTGGCCACAAAACAAGAGGCAAGTAGGCAGATAGGCAGGGCGAAAGTGGAATCTCTCATTGGGTCTCTCTCCCTCCCTCTCTCTCTCTGAATATACTTTGCTGTTTGTCTATAAATACCTTGTGTCACTCTCCATCTCACTCTCTCTCTCTCTTTGCTTTATGACGATAAATTGCGAAAATAGCGAAACGAAATGAGGCAGAGAGACAGACGGAGATTGAAAGCCCAAGCGGCAAAGTGCAAATTGATAAGCCCCACAGACAAACAGAAAATACAGCAAAATACAGCGAAAAATACTAAACAACAGTCTCAACAAAAAGTCAACTGACTTGCTGCATTAATTGTAATTTAATTAATTTACGCTCTTTTTCTTCTGCTGCTGCTGCTGCTGCCTTAATTAAGCGCGTCAATCATACGCCCTGTGTGGCACTAACCAAAAGAAAAACCCAAAAGAAAATTCGAGTTTAGGTCTGCAGCAGGAGGAGGAGGAGAAGGAGATGATCATCAGAACAGGCTGCCACATTTAAGTGTCACCCTGTCAAAATAATAAACAACCAAAAAGGAAGGGTGGCTAGAACCGAATATACAGATGCCCTTTATCTGTCTGGACGTTGATATGCAATGACTGCACCATCAAGTGGCCCATGCGACACCAAGCCGAAGCCTGTTACGCGCGGAACCCAGGCTAGAATCGCAGCCCGTCCTCCTGCCCAACCGACCGGGGGCGCTGCCGCATGACGCGTGTTACCGAACCGATCGCGAACATGCAGGAAAGATAGAGGTTAGACTTATATTCGAGGAAAATTAGAGCTAAACACAACTAAAGAGCTAAACATGCAAAGATAGCCAAGAAATAGTTAGTTATTTAAGAAGAGGAAGGGAATTAGTGGTGGATATTATAAGGTAGAGAGAATTATAGTCCGAGCATAAGACCCTAAACGGTTCATGCAAGGAATAATTTGATCTACAAAGTGGAAGGAACAAAGGAATAAAGTTTCTAGTAGATCTAACAGGAATCGTAAAGTTTATGCGGCTCAACATAGCTTTAGGTATAACATAAAAAAAATAAATACGAAGAAAATCTCCACTCAAAGAGTTACCCTCCAGGCACTGCCAACATCTCCCCAAAATCATAAAACCCTTCTTTAAAGGGTACACAGCCCTAAAAACAACAGAAGCAAAAAGAATCGCCGCAATTATGGCGCTTGTCAGGGTGGAGGAGAGAAGCACTCGTAAGGCGCCAAACAGGGGGGGGGCTTGTACGTCACTCATTTTGGCGCCCATTGCATTCACGTTCTGTCCCACTGCCCGTCATCTAGCCCCATTGCCCCTCTCCTGCCTCTCTGCCCCCGTGGCACTTGGACTTGTGCCTCCGCCTCCTTCTCCTCTTTAGCGTCGACGCTGATTACATCTCCTGACCATGTCCAGAGTTCTGTCTGTAATTATTTTTTTTTCTTGCCATTCTCAGAGCCCCAGAGAGAAGGGTGAAGGGTAAAAGGGAGAATTCTACAGGGTAAAGGGGAGTCTTCATTATGCATATAATGTAATTAAAAAAGAAGAGGAATAAGCAGAAGTTGTAACACCGGGTGGTCTGCAGCTCCTCAGAGCTGCAACAGAACTTTGGGACTCGAGATCTGGGACTCTGTTTCACGCTCAACTGGTTGAGTGAGTCGCGGGGTCTTCTCAGTCATTCGGTTATTCAGATGCAATACTCGGGCAAATGTTTACCTCAAAGTTTCTCAAGTGGCGCTCGAAAAACCTAAAAATACAATTTATTCCACACTTTAAGCAAATAAAGCAAACAATTAATCAAGCAACCAAATAAAATGTGACATAAAAGGAGCCCCACAAAAAAAAGAAAAGAGAGAGAGGGAGAAAGCATGCAAGAATAATGACCTGATGGCCACTTGAAGTGCTGCCTGGACCTGTTCCGGTCTCTTCTGTGACGAGGCTGCGTGTGGCCCCAAAAACTGACAACATTAATTTGACTAACGTTGCGGTGGCAACCCACTGGCACGACTCCCGGGTTCAGGTCACCATCACCAAACCCAGCAGAGTGTTTGCCAAAATCCCAGCTAACAAATGATTAATGTTGAGTGGGAAAAGCAGGCAAGGAGACATAGACGCAGACGCAGACATATGCGTAGCCCAGGCACATAAGCATCCTTTGAAGTGGCGGCCAGAAAATGAAGATGTCACATTCCAAAGAGCGAAAGCTCTCCCGAACATAGAGCAAGGAATGCTGCTGCCTAGTGGAAATAGTTGAGATTGCACCCCAGACTATGATTGGCTCTGAAATTGGTAGCTGGGAGAAACGTACTGTAAAAATACTTAGCGAACTTACAAAATACCAAACAAATACTACACAAGAATACCCTGTGATATTCGGTACTATCACACTCGAGCGATTTCTTTCCTAATGCGCAATTAATTCGAATCTCCCCGGGTATATTCTATCGCTCCACCCCAAAGACACAACCCACAAAAAGCAGAGACCCCAAAAACAGCTGATTGCTGCTGCTGCTGTCGCTGTCTCTCACGCTCCTCAAATGCAAATTAATTAGGCAATAAACTTTAATTGAGGCAGCACATTAGCCCAAAAGAGCGTGCAGACTAGGAGGGGCGGGCACGGGCATGGGAATTTTGCATTTTGATAAGCGAACGAGGCCAAGCCACAAAAGCCACAAAGCCCCCCAAAGCCAAGGCCATCCATCCAACAGCGCGTGCAGGGGGGGTACCCGGCCACCTCTTTCCGCTCTTTGCGCTCTTTCCGTTCTATTCGCGAATTTTTGAGAACTTTCGACTAATTTGCAATTCGATTTCCCTTCTTTCAGGCTTAGCCCAAGTGACTTACCAGATCATTGGGCCTCAGGTACAGCGAACCCCACGACATCAACCTCAAGCAGCAACAGCAGCAGCAGCAGCAGCAGTAGCCTCCACCACAGCAGCGGAGGCAGCAGCAACAAGTACAACAGCAGCAACATCTCCGTGTGCAACCTGCCACGTTCCTCGCCGGCCGCCGCCACAGCAGCCGTCACACTATCTGCGGCCGCGGGCGGCAGCAGCCTGCTGAGCGGCCTGCACCACGGCCTGGCGCTCGGCCCCCACCCACTGCAGCGCGCGACGGCGGCGAGCGGAGGCGGCGGCGCTGGTGCCGGGGCGTTGCAGGCGCCTCCACAGCGTCCTCACTCTCGCTCCAGCAGCAGCATCAGCAGCAGTTGCAACAGCAACAGCAGCAGCAGGCACTGCTCTACCAGCAGCAGCACCAACAGCAACAGCAGCAGCAGCAGCACCTCCACAACTCTCATCATTCTCTCCCCAACAAGTCAGCGGCAGTCGCCGCCGCAGCCACGGCCAACATCGCAGCTGCGCTGCAACGCTCGGCTGCCATTATGAATGCGGTGGCGTCGCCGATCTCAGCCAACAGCGCAGCCAACGCCGCGACGTCAGGCCGGAAGATACGCCGCAAAACGGATTCGAAGGTTAATTTGGTAAGTTTTTGGCCCAAGGGAAAAGGTTCCTACCTAGAATAGCTTAAAGATAAATTGCAGAAGTGCCGAATAGTTGCCGAATGATCAATCACGGTACCGTTTGTGTATTATTTATTACTTTTAGTAATTTCACAAAGCCTAACCAATCATAATCAAAGAATCAAACAGTCAGTGTGACTATCAAAATGAATATGGAAAATATATTTATGTAGCTTGATTGCTAAAGATAATCAGGCAGGCAGCTGTACGATTAGATTTTAGAATACGATTAAGAGTAAGGAAGCAGCAAAGAAGATCGAAAATAGTTAGCAAAATCACATAATAAATACTCTGTCTATAAGCATTTAAATACTATTATTAATTTTGTTGCATTTCTTCCTTCTTGCAGCCGCAATCACAAATCAACAAATGCAACAATGAGAAGCGGCGTCGCGAGGCGGAAAATGGTTATATCGAGCAGTTGTCGGAGATACTAACGCTGAACAAGCGTGGGGATATGACCTCAACGAAACCGGACAAGGCGGCTATACTGAATCAAGTGGTTCGAACGGTAAGTCGAGACAACCCCCACCCACCCAATAAATCCCCTGCCAGAGGGTGGCGGAGAAGGGGCACTCAATTACAGACGAGAGACCTCATCAAACGAAACTAATAAGGCCAAAATTGCCGAACTACACAGAAAGCAAAACAAGTTGTTATAACACCCTGCAGCAGGGGGGACCAACGGACAGTGCGCCTGGCCTGTGCGGAATACCAAATGATCCATTACAACACAAACAGAGGCAACAGAGAGGCTCTGGGTCTGGTCTGTCTCCGAATTCCCCCATGTAATTTCCATTCAGTCTTCTCCGTAGTCGGACTACGTCTTTCTCTGCTTTTGCGTTTGGACACAGCCGAAAACGAGTTCCAATTAAAAAGCAATTAAAAGCTCAGCCCGAAAAGAGCTTAAAAGAATTCGCGAAATGGATGGGGGGAGCCACTGCCACTGCTCATACGGAGAGAGTATGGTGGTGACTCGGACGGGGACCCTAGACTGAACTGACTACTGACGTAATTTAACCCGCCGCAGCACAATTTAATTAATATTTTTATTGAATTTACATAAATTTATTTATGTTTGAAAGCCCTGACGACCCGGCTAAACCAGCGGGCTTTATGTTGTTTTAGGCAAAGTTATTGTATTGTTGGTGTATTTCTTTTATTGGTTTCAGGTAGCCTAAGCACTTTATTATGTAAATTATTTGTGAGCCAAGCGCCACGCTTAGCCGCACAGCCAACATCTACATCCACATCCACATCCACATCCAACCAACAAAAAGCCAAAAAAGCCAAAGCCAATGCCAACAAATGGGCTTTTAAATGAAACACGGCGGCGGCGGCAAAAATACCATATACAAAATATACATAATTTTATTTTGTAATCCATACGGGCGAAAACTAAACACAAGAGTCGTGCTATAGTTGGTGGGTCCATAAAATGCAATTAAAGCACACACCACACCACACCGCACATGGCACATGTGCACATGTGCACATGAGCACATGAGGTCCGCGTGTGGGGGACATGAGTTCCATAAGTAATAAATAAATTGAATTAAATGGGTTCCGTGTGTGGCATTAGCTAGTGGTTTTGTCGCTAATAAGGGGAAATCATCCGGGACGCTAATCAAATTGATGGAACCATAATACAGAAAATTAATACAAATTGAACTAAAATTAGAAAAAGAAAAAAAGAAAACTTTCAACGTGTTTTTTTATAGGCCCCGACGAGATTCGAACTCATGATCTCCTGTTTACTAGACAGGCGCTTTAACCAACTAAGCCACGGCGCCCGTTGTGAGCAACGCGACGGGTCGCTTACTTCTACGGAATTTGCTCCGTCTTCTGCGAATGATTTCGCACGTTCTTCGCGAGGTGTGAGTGGAGGGATCTATTTTTGGCAATTATATATAGATAGCGAAAGAAAGAGATGGATGCATGGAATATCGGAAGAAATTCGGATGGGAATGTGGCATAAAAAAGGGGTAATTATAAGAAACTAAATAGTCAAAAACTGTCTACGGATAGTCCATTAAGATATCTCCATCTCCCTCTTGACATCTCAATCGCTTTAATACGAATATAAATTCCCCTAAATAGCCATCGCAAGCAAGATATTCTTTATTAATTTAAAGCTGTTTATACCCTTTTCCACGTACAAACCCTGTGGACGAACCCCCTTTTTTCTGTCTCTGCTCCTCGTTTTGTGCCCAAAATTCACAGCTGCTGCTTCGCTTTATCTCACCTTTTACCTGATGCGATCAATTTTGGAAGAATCTATGAGCCAAAGCCCGCCAAAAAAAAAAAACCAAACCAGAAACAATACCGAGAGATAGAGGCGGAGAGAGGCAAAATCCAGACACGTTTCAGACATTTTCGCCATTGCACGCGCCGTATACTCGTACTCTCTTTCGGTGTTCTGTTCCTTTTGTTGTTTACTTTATCATTTGACTGATATTTTTCGGAGTGCCTTCACCCCGGCATGAAATTTGTGCTCGGGAGCAACTTTTCCTGGTCACACACAAGCCACACGCAGCACACAGTTGTTGCACAGAGAAGCTTCCTTCCAAAGAAATTAAAAGCTCCCTCGCTCTCTCCCTCTTTCTCTCTCTCAGCTGATTCGCTCTCGTTCTGCCATTGTTGCTGTCTCTCTTCCACTCGGCTGAAAGATCAACGAACTGCTTTTTAAATGCTTTTTGGACGATGACGTCGCACCTCGATGGCAATTTCACATAGTTGTGATTCTACGTCGTTCCACTGTTCTTGTTCTCTCGATTCCCTCCCTCCCGCTCGGTCTTCTCCTGCCCCGCCGTGGCCACTGGCCACCTCCCCCACCCCACACACACGCTGCACAAGGTGCAAACTGCAAAGGCAATGTGATAACACACATACGAACACATACACTCGCAAACCAACACTCACCTTCTCGCACGGCACAAGCCGGTAAACAAAAGCTGGAGAAGAGAGAGAGTCGCTATATGCAAGACATATCAAATAGGAGGTAAGACAGTCTCATGGGCAACGGCTATCAAAATTGTTTGCTATTTCTTTTCCGACCAAAAACAATCGAGAGTGAAAATAGAAACAACAACAAAGGTTGATTGATTTATAATTGCTACCTGAACTGGCGTACCTTTTGGCTTGACATAGCTTGGCCAAGAAGCTTTATTGCTCCCAGAGAGAGGGAGGTGAGTGAGAGCGAGCGAGCGAGCGAGCGAGCCAGTTGTTGTGTATTTTTTTAATACAATTGCATCAAAAAATGTGCGCTTATTATTTCGGCAACTTTGTGCCTGAACGAACGTTCCACGCTGCTTTTCTGTGTTCTGTGTGTGCTCTGTGTTTTGTGTTCTGTTCTGTGATTTTATTTGTGGCACTCTAAAAAGTGAGTAATTTTTGGCCCAAAATTGAGTCATAGACCGCCTCCAGACCTGGCTCTGACTGATAAGACACCTCCCCCGGGCCACGGCCCCAGTCGCTACAAAAACAACGACAAACCAAAACAATGTGAAATGCCATTGACATTTGTCCCAGAACACACGCTACGCAAAGTGCAAGTTGATTGACCTTGAATAATGTGCCAGGGAATTTCACATTCTGCTCCACTGTCGATCGGTGGGTGGGTGCCGTGGAAAGGTGTGTGCTTTGGAAATTCATCAAAGTCGGCGAAAAGGAAAGCCCAATAATAATAATAATAACAATAATATTTGAATAAGGCAATGCGAGTGTCTAAAATGTGTTTTGGTTTCGGTTTTTCGATTTTCGGTATTTTCTGTGATAAAGTCAATGGACTCTCAAACGCGCGCGCAAAATGTTTGCGTGTCCGAATAAAAAATACGCATAGAGAACGCATACAAATGGCAGTAACTGTGTGTGTGAGAGAGAGAGAGAAAGGCAAGAGAGGAGGTTTTTTGCACTTCCATTGTGTCAATAATACAATGGACCAGATCGGATCAGAGCAGCCAGAATTATGATGATGTTGTTGTTGTTGGTGTACTACGCGACAAAGTGTGCCATAATATTCGTAAAGAGAACGGAATGGAATGGCTTCCGCATTGCAAAAATACTGCAGTTTTAGTGTCTCTGATGATAAAGTGGTTCCCCGGGATCCGCGAGGGGGGGGGGGGGTCTCGGATCTGATATGAATGAAGTTTTTATTGCGCTAAAGATGATGCTGTTGATGACAAAGATGCGGAATTTGTAATGAATACGTATAATCCATATAATCATAAATTAATTTAAATTGGAACAAGAAATGTGCCCAAAAAAGTATTTACAGGGAAATTTCCAGTGCCTCTATGACGAGCCTTTCTTTAAGTAATGGGGCATTAATCTATCGATTAATATTCGATTTTTAACTCTATATTAACTTCTCCCTTTTCATCTATATCTTTTCAGTATCGTGAAATTTGTGACAAAGGCCAAAATCGTGATATATCCTCAACTTCAACAAATAACAACAACAATTCGACAGCGACAACCAACAACAACAACACAAACAATAATAACAACAATAGCAACAACAACAACAATAGCAAACAACAAACAACCTCAACGCCCCGCTGCAGTCGCTGTGCAACGGACAACTGCTCGATCCATCCGGTGCAACAGGGCGAGGTCTCCTCGACAGAGCCACCGCTGCCACTGCCGCTGCCGGAGCCATCGCTGCTGCTTGGCCAGGTGCCAGAGTTCTCGGCGTACTTCGAGGCCCTCGAGCACTACATCAGCAGTGTGGGCTGGGTCCTGCTGCAGGTGAACGCCAACGGCATCATTGAGTCCTGCACGCAGAACATCCGCGAACTGATCGGCTATGAGAAGCAGGAGCTCTACCACCAGCCCCTCTACATGTACCTCTACGCGGGGGATCACGCCAAGCTAGAGCCGATCATCAACAAAATGTACAGTAGTGGAGGAGCAGCTGCAGCTGCAGCTGGCAGCAGTGGAGCAGCAGCAGCAGCCAGTGGAGGCGGAGGCGGTGTCGGTGGAGGTGGGGGCTGGGGCGATCTGGATGAGCTGAACAACGGCAACGCGTCGCAGCAGTCGGCGGGATCGAACTCCAGCTCGGGGAACGCTGGCAACGCGGGCAAGTCCAAGCGGAGTATCTCCACCAAGGTGCGCATGCTAGTCAAGGACACGCGAACGGCCACCCAGACGTCGTCCAACAGCGAGGCGGGCATGGAGCAGAAGCCACTGAGGCAGTCCGGCCAGCAGGACAAGTACGAGGAGGTGGTCCTGATAGCGGCCCCCGTGAAGGGTAAGTGGACAAACAATTTTCAATTCAACTGAATCAATCTTTAATCAGCACCTTCCTTCCCACACCCACAGATGATGCGGATGCTAGCAGCTCGGTGCTGTGTCTGATCACGCGGCCGGAGGACGAGTCGCCGCTGGAGATCAACATGCAGCAGCACGTGCAGCAGCAGCCCATCGAGCAGATGACCTTCAAGTTGGACATCCACGGCAAAATACTCAGCCTCGATCCCACTGCCTTGCGGGAGCCCTTCAAGCAGCACCTGCAAACGTGGGTGGGTCGCCTGTGGCAGGACCTGTGCCACCCGCACGACCTCTCCATGCTGAAGTCGCACCTGCGCGACATCCAGGACTCGGCCAGCCCCCACTCGCCCGCCAGCGGTGGTCCCGGCTCCGGCTCCGTGCACATATCCAACAGGGTGTCGCGTCCGTTCCGCCTGCGCCTGGGAGCCCCCGACGTCTACGTGCATGTGAAGGCCAACTCGAGATTGTTCCTCAACCAGACGCCCGGCGAGGGCGACTTCATCATGTCGGTACAGACGCTCCTCAACTCGGAGAACGACATGAACAGCAACAACACGGTGGCGGGATCGGGATCGGGATCTGTATCCGGTGCGAGCACTGGATCGGCACCTGGAGCGAGTGGCGGAGGCGGCGGAGGCATGGGCGGCAGGAGCCAACTGTGCGCCATGTCGCCGGGCCCCTCGCTGGCCAACTCCCTGCTCAACAGCCTCTCGATGGACGGGCTGCACAGCAGCTCCACCTCCTCGCCTGCGACCTCCGCCATGCTGCCCACACACCTGCTGGGCGGCCTGGTGGGCGGCGGACAGCACAACAACGGGAACGGGAACAGCACGCAGACGACCAATGTGGGCGGGCCGCTCATGAGCAGCGCCATCCTCAATGGCAGCGGGATGCAGCAGCAACAGCAGCAGCAGCGGTCCTCCTCCGCGTCCAGCTCCTCGGCGGCGAATCTGGTGAACGCGTTCACTGCCTCGCCGGCGCCCGGGGAGCACAGCTTCTACGGCAGCGACACCTTCGAATTCGACATTGCACATTCCTCCTTCGACATCGATCCCAGCGGCGGCGTCGGCGGCTGGACGGACTCGCGTCCCAATTCGCGAGCCTCCGTTGCCACGCCCGTTAGCACGCCGCGCCCGCCCTCCGGCCATGGTTTCAGTCCCGCCGTTTGCGCCTCCCCGGCCACGCCCTACCAGCTTTCCTCGCACTCTGCCGCCAGCCTTCCATCGCCGCAGTCGAACGCCAGTGCGGGCGGAGGCAACTATGGTTTCAACTTCCACACCTTCGAGCCGGGCGACACCAAACCGGAGAAGGATCCCCAGCAGCAGCAGCAGCCGAGCAACAACAGCAGTAGTGGCGGTCCCAGTAGCAACAGCAACGCGATGCTGGGCGGCCTCCCCAACGGTGTGGGCGGATTATTGCTCTCCCAACAGCAGCAGCAGCAGCAGCAACAAGCGCAGCAACAACAGCAGACGGCGCCACAGCAGCAGCAACAGGAATCCTCGGAACGATTGCGGCACCTGTTGACAAAGACAATGGCCAGCGGTCTGGGAGGACTGGGCGATGAGGAGAAGGTGAGCAGCCCAGAAGTGACCCAAAGAACCCCAAAGAATCTGTTAGTAATCTTCGATTATTTTCAGTACTTTAAGCAGGAGAGCAGCGAAGATGAGAAGCTCAGCGGTGGAGCCGCTGGCAGCTTCAAGATGGGCGGCCAGCCGGGAGGAGGAGCACTGGGAATGTTTGGACCCATGGGGCCGATGGGACGCAGTGCAACCGCCACGGCCACGCTGCTGCACAAGGCCGGCAACTCACAGAACCCCATGCTGCTCAAGGTGAGTGGAGTCCAGGAGTCCAAGATTCCCCCTCTAATGATTCCCTTTTGTTGGCAGCTTCTCAACGAGAAGACAGAGGATGACGATGGCAGTGGATCGGGCGGCGTGCCGGGAGCCATGAACAATGCCCGACAGAGCGAACTGATGCGGCAGCTGAAGAACAACGACGGTGGCCATGGGTCCGGCCATGGCTCCATGCACCGAGTGGGCGCCGGCGGGAACATGAGCAACGAGGATCTCAAGGCCATGCTGAAGATCCAGAGCGATCCCTCGCTGAGCCGCAAGCGCTCGCTCAACGAGCCCGACGACGACCTGTCCTCCGCAAAGCGATCCGAGGACAAGCCCAGCAAGCTCTGCACCCAGAACAAGATGCTCGCAAAGCTGCTGCAGAATCCGCCAAAGATACCCAAAGCCCCCAATTCCGAGCAGCCGCTGGTGAAGACGCTGCCCGACATCACCAGCTCCTCGATGTCCTCGGGCAGCTCCCTTTCCGCACCCGGCAACCTCATCAGCGCCGGCAGTACAGGACCCAAGGCGGCAGCTAATCGAAACCGCAAGCAACAGCAGCTGCAACAACAGCAGCAGCAGCTACAACAACAACAGCAGCAACAACAACAGCAGCAGCAACAGCAACAGCAGCAACAACAGCAGCAGGCAGCCAGCAATCCTTCCCAGCAGCAGTCGCAGCCAAACGATGTCTACCTCAGCCAGCAGCCTCACCAGCAGCAGCAGCCGCACCAGCTCCCGCAGCTAGCCTTCCAGCAGCAGCAGCTGCAACTGCAACAACTGGCGACCTCAGCATCTACCTCAATTACCACAGCGGCCTCGACCTCGGCAGCTGCGGCGGCTGCTGCGGCAGCGGCGGCCATTCTGGGCGACGGCGACCAGGAATTGTCCAAGCTGCTGGACAGCGTCATGGAATACTACCCGGACGACACGCCCATTGTGACCAACGCCCCATCGGCGGCCTCCGCCATCAGCGATATCCAAAAGTCGCTGATGCTTGACGTGGAGTCCGTATCCTTTGGCAACGACCTGGGCCAGCACATCCTCATGAGCCAACAGGCGGTGCAACAGCAGCAACAACAGCAGCATCTCTTGGCCCTCCAAGTGGCGGCCCAGCAGCAGCAGCAACACCGTCAGCAGCACCTTCAGCAGCCGCCTGCCTATCCGGGAATGCTCACTCTCCAGCAGCAGCAGCAGAATCAGCAGCAGCAGCAGCAGCACATCATGCAGCGACTGGACTCCATGCGCAACCCGGTCTTCCAGCGACCGCCACCCATGTATCCTGCCCGTGGTCGCGGCCCCATGAATGCCGTGGCCACGCCCGGCGGCGCTGTGCTGCCCGCCCAGCAGCAGCTCCGAAAAATGCAACAGCAGCAACAGCTGAAGGAGCGTCTCCTGCAACAGCAACAGAAGCAGCAGCTTCTGGTCCCAGAGAATGCCAGTGAGTACTCAGAGTCTGATAATTTTTCCTGTACAGATTCACTGAATTAATTTTGTTTCTTTCTTGTTCCAGCTGGCATCAATGCGGGCCTCAACAACATTGGCTCGCTGCTCAACACCACGGTGGCACCCAATGTCTCCCTCTCGCGCACCAATCTGCCGGCGGACGCTCAGCTCAGTCCGGGCTATGCCCAGGCACTGATGCAGCAGCAATTGAGTCCCGGCCGGAGTACACCCTACAGTCCGCAGCCGAATCAAGGTACGGCGGATGGACAGCTAATCTCTGAATTGGTTGCTTAAATTTCTGTGTGTGTTTCCTCTCCCCTCAGGCTATGCGCCGCAGTTCCCACAGCCGGGCCAACGTTTGTCGCCGCAACAGCAGCAACAGCTCAACCAGCAGCAGCAGCAGCAACAGAACAACGCCCAAGTGCAACAGTTGGCCTACCAGCAGCAGCAGCAACAACAGCAACAACAACAGCAGCAACAACAACAGCAGCAGCAGCAGGTGGGCGATGGGGGACGCTCCAACACGCCGTTTGGCTCCAATTCGGGACTGCAATCGCCGGGCATGCAGAACAGTCCACAGCAGTGGCCCACTGGTGGAGGAGGGGGAGGACCGGGAGGTCCGCTGCCCTCTGGCAATGCGGGGCGAACGTTGCAGCAGCACAATCCCATGCTCATAGCGCAGTTGCAGGTAAGTCCTGAGACCCGATTACCGCCCAAAGGTCAACAACTAATGCCATTCCATGACGCTGATGCAGGGCGTCAGTCCGTATAATGCGCGTCAATACCAACAGAACCAGAGACGAGGCCTCAACTCTCCCGGCGCCCAGGTCGGGCCCGTGGGCAATGCCGCGGCGGTGGCCCTGCAGCGCCAGAACTCGTTCCAGGGACAGGGTGGCGGAGCTGCGACGACACCCGATGGCAGCGGCGGACCTGGTGTCGGCGGATTCGGTGGCCCCCAGTCGCCGTATGGCAACAATGTGAATGTGTTCCAGCAGCAGCAGCAGTTGCAGCGACTCCAGCGCCAGGGAAGCGTCCCGCAGGCCACGCAGCATCTGCCAGGTAAGTGATCTTCAGATGGAAGATGAGCCCCACCAGAGGCTGCAGATCAGATGATGCATAAAACCAGAGATTAGCGATTAGTGTATTAGAAATTGAAGAGAAACTCAGTCGGAAAACAATTTCCAATTCCGATGTTCAATCAAATGTAGAAGAAAATAACTCTTTGTGGACTAGCTCGGGAGTTGTTCCATTTATCGTTCAGTTAGGCGTCCCCTTAATCCATATACTAAACACATACTTAGACAGCGTACACACACACACAACACACACACACACACACAACACACACACACTTTAATCTCGATTAGTTTTAATCAAAGCCAAAACAAACCAACGCTTAACCAAAACAGGCTCGCCACGCTTCGGCTCCTCACCGGGCACGGCCGCAAACAGCAGCAGCCACAGTCACAGCCACCACACTGATAATGCGGCTGCAGGCAATCCTTCCCAGCAACAGCAGCAACAGCAGCAGCAACACCAGCAGCAGCATCAACAACAGCAGCAGCAGCAGCAGCAACAGCTCCTGAACGGCCTGAGCATGTCGCCGCATCCACATCCGCATCCGGCCATGATGGGCGTGGGCGGAATGGGCAGTGGCGGAGGCAATGGCATCATTGGCCTTGGCGGAGGTGGCGGCAATGTCAACTATGCCGCAATGGCCGGCTATGGGCAGGCCCAGCAGCCGCAGCCGCAGCAGGCGAATGATTTCTATGGTCGAGCGCAGACCGGTAAGCCCGTGTGCTCTCTTTCTCTCTCTCTCTCTCACACACTCAATCGAAACTCCATTTCGCTGTACAATCACCATGCCTATATATGTATATGTGTGTATATATCAGAGTATATATCGTATAGCTGTATGATCCATTGCCACGCATCGTAAAGCAAATTAAAATTAAAATTCAAACTCTGGGAACATGAACATCCAAACGCCAAACCGTCCGACACATTCTTGTACATACAAAAAAGACAACAACAAAATTAAACACATATGTAATCCAGTGCAATCCAATCAAATCAAATCAAATCCACCCAATAACCCAGACATTTGCGTGTACTATTGTCCTATCTATCTCGTGTATAACTACCGCTGTATGATCGATCGCCACCATTGTGTATATAACCAACCCAACCTACCCTCCGCAAGCCAAGTCGCTTGATCTATGTATATCTGTATGTAAATAATAACTAGAGAATAGTCCTAGGCGATGCTGCTCCCTACCTACCCATCGATAAGCATTTGGTGTACTATTTTAATTAACCCCGTAAACCTAAATAAGCGACACGAAAGTGAGAGGAGTAATCTGAGAGGATTCCCCCACCTGTAAATTGAATATCCAAGAAGAATTTCCATTGGTTGATGCTGTAGGAACTTATTTACGTATACCCCTTCCCCCAACCAACCGCCTTGTATCCCCTACCCCTACCCACCCCAGTCTTATGTGTGCCCTCCCACTTTTATGTTCCATGTTGTATTCTGTTGTCTGTTTGTGTATTTTATTTATGTTTCATTTATGTTTTATGTCTAGAAATGATCAAGAAAAAAGTGTGACTAAACTTAGCTTTACATCGAATCGATCCCAGATGCCAGATTCCATGATCACTCATTTCTTCCCCTTTGATTCTTTCAGCTGGCGGTGGTGCAGGAGCTGGTGGAGGCAATGCCAATTCCGATTTCGTTAAGCAGGAGCTTCGGGCGGTGGTCAGTGTGAGGCAGCAGGCGGCTGCGGCGGCCACCGGAGGCTCCGGCGGGCCTGGAGTTGTGGCCCAGCGCGGCCAGACGCCACAGAGTCCGCTGCAGCAGGGACCAGTGATCGGCGGCGGAGGCGGCATTGTCGGTGGCCCTAATAGTACAAATGCCATGGGCAATGTCACGCCCACGGGCAGTAATGTCAGCAACTCTATGCTCAACACGCCGCCAGATCAAACGCTGGGCTTCAGCTTCGAGACGCGTAAGTGAATCGATGCACTGGAACATTTTGGATATATTTTAGAAATTTGTATTCCTCCACAGCGGACTTCTTTACCAGCAGTGCCACGAGGTGACCCTAAAGTGCCCAAGGCACGACCCAAGGATCAAAAGCAAAACCAACAACTTCTCTGGCGCACGCATTTATGGCTCTAAATGAACGACAAGTTAGCGAACAGCAAAAGAATGAAAGAGGAAGGCGCCGTATGTAAATCTAATTTAAAATTATTAGCAGCACTATTTAAAAAATATATACATAAATATATTTATTTTATAATACTAGCAAATATTAATTGTAAAGCAAATTGCAAAATGGGAACCTCGTCTAAAAGAAATTGCAAAACCATTAATACCAGACACGCTATAGTTAAATATTTTCAAAACGGAAGCTGTAACAGAAACGGAAAATGCTGCAAAAATGGAACACACAAAAAAAGATGATACGAGATATTTATTACGTTTAAAGATAAAGCTAAGGTCTATGCTAAAGCTATCATATATATACAAAGGAGGGATTCACAAGCAGAAGCATAAATATTGAGGGAGTGGAGAGCGTTCCGAGATGTTGTTAAATTGATATATGTATATTTAAAAAATATTATATGATATGGTGTAACATGTATGGAGAGGCATTGGCTAGGCTCTAGACTCTAACGACAAGCGATAACAGAATGTATACAATTTGATTGGAGAACCATATACCATATACCCCACATACCACATACATATAGCACACAAACACACACACGGATACGCATACGTATACGTACGTATGGAAATTGTATATTTTAAATTAGTGTTGAATTTTTTCAGTGTGATAATTTGTTAAATTTTATATACGAAATGTTGCTAATTTGTTGCATGCCCCATGCTTTGCTTTATGTTTAACTCTTTCGAAAATCTTCAAACAGAACTCCTTTTGATTTACTCTCGTTAATCGATTTCTATGAGACTAGGAAAACAAACGAAAATCCCTATATCTGTATATATTTCACTATATTTGTATCATTTTGCTAAGTTGCGCCGTCTTAAATTCTAAATCGTAGTTAAGTTAATGCTCGTTTAAAATTGTAATTGTAATTATTCTTAAATACTTTTATATCAAAGCGAGAAAGCAAAGCGCGCAAAGCAAGTCGGCGTTGCAATTTCATGTGAAGGCTATTTTACAGGTTTTGTTTAAACTAATTTGTAATTTTAAACATTTTTATATTAGCTTGTACGAGTATGCATACACTATATACTATATACTATATATATATATATATAAATGTAATATATAATATATAATACAGAGCTGTATGGATATGAGACACAATTTCAAGAAACACTTTTGCGCGCGAAGGCGATTCAAAAGGCAAAAGCTTCACGTTTTCTATTTGTAATTTTTTATTGATTTTGATTTTGTTTAAATCTATTAAGTCTATTAAGTTGGGTTCAATCGTTATAAATATTATTTAAAAGAAGTAGAAACGAAACAAATGCTATACAAATATTATTGATATAAATTTAGTTTATATTTTTATTAAATTACTGTTTAAACTGCAAAGCCCTAAATAAAAATTCACATATTGTAAACATATATTTACAGCAGGTATGTACCTTATCCGTTATTGTTATTTTCTTCTTCTCTGTTTCTAGTTTCTATCCTTGATTTGGCAAATTATAATACTGAAAAGAAGTGCACCAAAACAACAACGACAAACAACACGAATATAACACACATACGATACGATATATACATATGTTTAGGGACAAAAGGCGATATTAACACTTGGGAAAATAGAAATACCTCTCGTTAAGTTCAAAAAACGTATAATAATTACAAATTTATAAGAGCATTGAGCCATAACCGAATAAATCCGCGAATTATATAACTAACATGAATTGTAAATAGATTGCAACTGGTTCAGATTAAAGTATTCCCTAGTTAAGAGATTAGTTTTATAGACGATGCTAGCTAAATTTCAATTGTCACGCGTAAATAGATGACTTAACAACATACATAGGATTCGGTTCGTCTTTAAGAGGCTACATTTAATGAAATTAAAAATCGAAACCGATATGCAAAAACGGTAATCCATTTAGGGCCAATTTTTGGCCTTCCCTTCAGCTCTCCCTTAGTTTTTGATACTGACAAAACCTCAAACCAGGAAAGAAAAAAATAAAAAAGTAAAACAACAAAATATACAAAAGTATACTGCATTTAGCATTATATATATTATATATATATACACCTAAATATGTATAGTTTTAATGCAAGTTATTCACATATACCAGCATATACATAAATATATATTTATATGGGATAAGAGTATAGCAAATTTCACACAGCAACACGAAAAGTACATATAAAGTGCATTAATGAATTTAAGCATTTAATGAAATTAATTAATTTATAAGCCTAACAAAGTATAATGAAATAATTCGTAACAAACAAACAAATACAGCATATTTACAAACGGTATAAACTTCGTGGAGGAAGGAAGATGGAACAGAAATACCCCTTTAAACCCTCTAAACGCTATCTTACTCTATGACAAAACATATTTACGTAAATGAAAAACGAAATTCATTTTTTAAAGATACGTATACCTACTTACATAAGTGCATGTAAAGTTCTATAAAATACATACGCGAATAAGTTGCCCCTAATTAGGTGTACAAAGCGAACATTCAACACGAATAGTTCGAAAGATATTTTTTCAACAGTCTCGTACCCGCTATTTGCAGCCTCTGAATTGTTAAACAGGCAGGTTCTCTTTTTAAAGAGCTTTTGTGGATTTATTTATTCAAGAAATCATGGCTTACTGTCAGGCGAAGTCAAGGTAAGGTATCCTGCAAGGATATTCTCGCGATCACGAGAAGGCGTGACACGCGCAGATCGGCCCTTCATATCCTTCGTCCTTGATAAGGACATCATCGAATAGGGCGTACTCTCCCGGTAACAGAAAGCTATAGTATGCGGACTTCAAATAGCGAAGAAAACAAGATTTTGATGACTGAAGAAAACATCCTTTATAAGGACTCCATAAAATTGAGGATTTTCTTCCGGTCACGGGGACACATTAAACGTCCTGATCGGACGAGAAATAACAGAGCTATTGCGATTTCAATATTTCAAAAAGTTAGTTCCAGCAATGGCCGTCAATGATAATGGGGCGCCACTGTGCAAAACCAAAATTTTAATTTGCACAGTGGCGCCCCCAAATTAAACGGCGATTTTTGAACTAACATACTTTAGTTCCAATAGTGGCCGTCGTTGATCGAGAGGGCGCTACTGTGCAAATGACGTTTTTTGGTTGCGCCACTGTGCAACCAAAAAACGTCATTTGCAGTAGCGCCCCCATGAGCATCAACGGGCACTGCTGGAACTAACTTTTTGAAAATTGCTTCGCTCAAATCGACTTTTTTCAGACCGAGTACCAGGCGAACAGAAGTCAGCAGCAGGTAGCTGGTTTTTCTTTTTTACATCAGGTCAAAAGCTGGCAGATACGAAACTCGCCGAAATTTTTAGCGATATTTAAAATGCTTATAACTCCGCCATTTCCAGTCCGATCGTGGCGTGCGACGCATCCTCGTGATCGGGTGAAAGTCCTCTATCGGTTGACATCAAGGACATCAAGGATATTCGCTTGGAATCGCTATAAATCATGTATTCCTTTGCTGTTTTTCGCAGGATAATGGGATGGGGAAAAAACTATAGCCGATGGACAGTTTGGATCCTTACGATCCTGTAGAGGTATGTCCTGCGCAAATCGGAGCTCATTTGGCCGAGATATAGCGTTCCAAAGAAAAATACTGTTTTTTTTAATCAAGCTATATCTCCGCCAAATAGGGGCAGATCTGGGCGTGGCATGTCTTGTTGTAATCAGAAGAGCCCATTCTATCGATCCCCATCAAAAAAAAGGACATTCGGCAAATACTGGTTTTCGCAATTAGGATGATGTAACCATCATGATTTTTGCGAAAACCAGTATTCGCCGAATCTCGTTTTTTTGGATGCCGATCGACAGTCTGGATCCTCACGATCCTGAAAAAGTAGGTCCTTTAAGGATCTGCCCCTATTTGGCCGAGATATAGCTTAATTAACAAAAACCAGTATTTTTAGTTCGGACGCTATATCTTGGCTATTAGGCAACCGATTTGGGCGTATCACACCTTTCCGCGATCAGGAGAATCTCCCCGATCGTTTGCAACCAATTTCGTTTCAAGGACATCAAGGATTAAGGATTAAATTTCTAGAACTTCGCCATTTGTCATCCAATTCAGACGTGATACATGTCCACATGAGCGGAAGGGTGTCCTGTATCCTTTGAAACCATCAAGGACCTCACCGCTGCAAGGGTTCGCCTGTTAGACGCAATTTTGTAATATAACGGCCGAATAGACCAGCCTAAAAGTATGCCACACTTTTTAATAAAGCAAACCCCAAAAGTATGCAGTGGCCTTTATATATATCTGGCTTTTAAAATTCGCGGTCTTGCAGCCAGATTGGCATCAAGGACAATAAGGATATTGCCTTTTGTGACGCTAAAACTTGGCTATTTCTTGTCCGATATCGACATTTCGGGGTTCCGTTCCCCTGATCTTTTGCAACAACAGATTTAAATCTGCGTAGCGGCTATTTTAAAATCGAGACTGTTGCGTACATACTTACTCCTTTTTATTGTACAGTCATACTTACTTATGAATTTATTTCCTTTTTATGCAACCTAGTACCATAAAATTTGTACCAAAATCACACACACTGATGAAAGAGGATTATAACCGAAATAAGAGATACAAAACAAATAATGCAACGCCCTGTACCCGTGCATAATGCCTACAAAGATTTGTTAAAAACTTAATATTACAAATAAAATACTATTTACGAAAAACAAAATACAAAGATGCCCTGAACCGCAATGAGTAGTGCCCAAACATAAGGATAACGAAATACAAAACAAATATATTAACTAGCATTTAACCAGTTATAACAAATTCTAAAGCAACAGCCTACAAAATTAGTTGTAAACGAAATAGCAAAAATAGCACAATTTTGTATAAAAAGATTAGAAATTTGTACGAACGCAACATGAACCATAAAATAACAGAACCGAGAGCAATACAACATAGAAAACATAACAAAAAAAGTTACATTATCTCAAACGTATGATTACAGAAATTCATTGTTTTTTTTAATCTAATTTATTCATTATTCTGTACAGGACAAAATGGAACGAAAAACGTTAGTTGAGAAGGGAGGAGCAGAAGGCATTGTTGATTGGCTGTGTTAAAACAAAAACAAAAAGGAAACAAGAGTTGAAAGACCGAAAAACGTACGACGAAATAGGCATACGATGAACCCGATAAAAAAGTGAGAAAATAATTTTTCAAGTAGTGGTCAAGTTTAGTAAGGTTGGTGAAGGCTGGCGTAGCGTAGTTAGATGTGTTCACGGAACGCGTGTAGGATCGAAACTGATAATTGATTAGGTTAGAAGCCGGTTGAGGGTTCGAGTTCGTGGAGCAAACAAACTTAAGTTCAAATGGTCACATATGAATTCTCTATTCTTTAACTATTGAAGATTATTTAATACTTAGGAGTTGTATTATCCACTCATTCTTCACATACGTCTTTGTTGGGTATTGTTTATTCGTTATAGGGGTGGTGTCCGAAGTTGAGATCCAGGGCGTAGACTGTAAAGAAAAAGAATTGAAAATGGATTATTATGAAACATTTTTACATTTAGTTCTACGCGTTCAACAGATTGGCGCGACTGTGGATCGCCCTACCTTGAATGATTTATATTCTTGAAACATTTATAAAATGAAAGCCCATCCATACAGAATATTTACTCCGCATACGATAAACCATAATGAATGTTACAAAATGAGAAAAACTAAGTGTTATGTTGTTGTCACCCGTCACCTGTTCGTTCACTGTCCCTGTCACTGTTTATATGATGATTGTCTTTGTCTCTACAAATTGTATGATATAATTCAGTAATGTAAAGAGAAAAAGAAAGCATATTTTAAGTCTCTATATATGTACCTTTTTGCTATGTATTGTATTTTTATGTAACTTATGACTAAGTATGTATGTATGTATGTATGTATATGACACGCCCTTCACTCACTAAAACTTGGATATGATATGAATTTTCACCTTATGTACGATGTACGAGTAGGAACCGAAGGGAAAAGAAGATAGTAAATGCTAAATTCTACACCAAACCACACACTAATTAAAGAATTAATGATAATTTTAAATTTAACATTGTATATGTGTAAATGTAATTTTCGTATAAGCGCAGGCATCTTTTGAATCCAAACCATTCATGGAAAAGGAAGAGAAAAGGAAACCCAAGGGAAGTTTCAATTGAACTTACATTTAAAAGAATACAAATAAATTAATTTAATTCAACAAAATACATACACAAGTACGAGTGAATATTCGCACTCACGGACACACAGATACACACATGCAACACAATAGCAAAATGTTTAAATAATTAAATTTAAAAATTAGTCGAGACGAAACGGAACTTCTGTACGCTATGTTTGTACTTACAAATCGATATATATATATATATATATATATATACATATATCTATATATATCTATTATATAAAGATAATTAAATTTATTAATTAATTATACAACCAACGCAAGCAAACAGAAACAAACAAACAAACGGCAACAAGAACAACAGACACACGTTCACTTAATGTTTAACAACTGAACAAAACCATTGAAAATGAGAAAATGAAAAAGACTAAATAAAATATTAACGAAATAAGCGTAAAATGTAGCTACCTGTCATTGTTAATTCCGATCTCCATCCATCCATTCTACATCTTGCCCATTTTGGTGGCCATATCCACAATTAATCCCAGATTAGCCTTCAAAGTCTTCACTTGGTTGAGTGTATTCGGGTCCAGTTGCATGAGCACATCCCGAGTCACCTTCTCGATTTTAAGGGGCTTCACTGTAATCACACCCTTCTTGGTGGGTATATGCACGTCGGCACAGTTCTCCTGCTGTGGAGCCTGGATAGCCAGAGGACTGCCGCCGCAGGACAACACCAACTCACCGGCGCGAGGCCAACGTACGAAGGTCATGGGTGGAACTTTTAGGGGGGTTGCTCCGCTCTTCAAATGTCCTCTGTCCAAGGAATGTACGATTGGGCGCGGCAGCTGAGAGAGCTGGGGAGTGCGGCAACGTCCGCGATCGGTGCTGATCGAATTGCTGCGTACTCGGCTGTCTGGTGGCTCGGGAACTGCAGAGGATAAGTGTAAGGCTAAGGTATTACCAGCTTTTATTTGCAGTCACTCACCCTTCCACTTGTAGTCGGTGAAATATTTCAGCTTCTGATTCACAAACTCAGACCATTTCATCTCCAGCAAATGCTTGTCGGTCCGGGCGTGAATTAGCTTTATTTGGGTGTCCACCTGATGCTTGAAGCGCTTCTCGAACTCATCTATCTGCTCCAATGTGGCTTCGGCCTTGATTTTAGCCAGACGCACCTTCTCCTCCTGGTCAGCTTTCTTGCGCTGCGCCTGACGACGTGCCACAATTCGGGTGCGAGGCATCTTTCTCTACTGTCGATTGACTTATGAATTATGTTACTTCTTACAAGAGGTCTAGTCTAACGAATACAACAATTCCCGGCCTACTTGGACGAACATAAATTTGAACTTGTATTGATTTCAATATGGAATACAGAATTTGATGGATATTAAACGGGGTAAAATAAGCAATAGCTAGTACATAATTTTCGAACTGAACTTAAACGAAACATATTAAAATAGGTGATATTTGATTACATCTAGATGCGACTTTGAATGGGCCACTACTTGAGGCCCGTTTCGCTGGCCTTGTTCACAATCATCTGCAAGTTGGCGTGCAGCGTTCTGATCTGATTCAGGGTGTCCTCGTCTAGGTTATCCAGCAGGTTCGATCCGACTTCGCCTGCCTCTAGCTTCTTGGGGCGCAAACTGAGGACGCCATTCCGAATGGGTATGTTCACATTGGCAAACTTTTCCGGAATCCTATGCAAAAGGAAAATATGTTCTCAATTGCGATTCTGTTTTTGGAACGTTTCGAATGTCAATACTCACACTTGGGCCACCATGGGACTGCCGAATTTGGACAGAGCCACCTCGCCGGGCTTGGGGTAGCGCAGGAAGGCCATTGGTGGTGAAGAGGGGGACAAGATGCGACTCTTCTGCAGCAAAAGGGGATTGCGATCGGCACTGAATGCCTTGGGCCGCGAGGCCATCGGAGTGCGCATCTTGCTGCGAGACACCCGGTTCGCATTGCTGCTGCTGCTGCTGCTAGAGACAGGGGCGGCCTTGGCCGAGTGGATGATACTCAGCTCCCCGCAGGCCGAGCGACTGCGGCGGGCGCGACGGGCTCTGGCCGAGTGTAGGGGGCCAGGCGTACGCATGGCCTTGGCGGATCGCAGCATGGAAGCTGTGGTGACGGCCATAATGATGCCGCCGCTTGCTCCCAGGCTGCTGTCCTCTGTAAGGTAGCCTAGATACAGTGACCGGCATAGGATGGTGGTGGTGCAATATGCGTGCAATGGCATGAGTGTGTGATGAAATGTTAGAAAGCAAATTAAAGTTAGAGAGGACCGCGCACCAGATAGAATAAAAAGCAACAAAAAATGGGGATTATTATCTTTAAGAACTGACCTTCGTCGTTGCGGCTGCCGCCGCTGGACAGGGCAAATCCGTGGCCTCCCGTGGTGTTTCGGCTTGCCGACAAGGACGCTATCATCTGTGTCTGATCGCTGGCCTTGAACTCGCCAAAGCGATTCAGCTCCCCGAACAAATGCAGGATTTCAGACATTTTCATGTCGCGCAGCTCCGTCTGAATCAAGGACAGCACCGACTTAATTTTGTTGTCCACTTCGCTTATGAACTGGGTCTCCAGAGTGTCGATGCTCATCAGGCGAGAGTCCATCTTTAATTCGAACAAGCGGACCTTCTCCTCGCGATTGGCCACCTCGCGGTTGCGCTTCGAGTTCTTTGGTACCTTAGTGCGTGGCATCTTTGTGGCTTAATAGATTAAAATAATAATTTTCTTGAGTCTGTTAGTTTTCTGAATGATTTTCACTTTTTTGTCCAAGCGTGCGTCGTTTTCCTTGTTTTTCGAGTTTTTCCGCCTATTTTAGCGTCATCATGTGGTAGTGTGACCGCACGCTGTAAATAGAAAATTCCAGAAAATATCGATAAGCATTTGACACATCGATTGAGTGTATTTTTGTACAGGTGTGGCAGCGCTAGCAGACCATTTTTCAACGATCTGGCTACTCTACTGCAGCGATCGCAACAAAACAAAGAATTCATTGATATTTTTAATTGTTTTGGTGGTTTTAGTAGTAGTAGTAAAGAAAAATCAAGTATATCTTAACTGTTTATAGCCTCATAGGTACGTATTGCATGCACCAGCGTATCAATTTATCCACTCTTGTCCCTTTCAGGCTGAAATATTAGCATCGTGCAGCCAAATGTGGTTCATATTTCAAGATTGAAATGCGAAGCGGGCTCCAAAAATTACAGCCACAATCCTATTAGACTGCTGCACCCCGCGCTCAGACCGGCGCCACCTCAGCACACGCATAAATTGCATTCTGTGGCAGTTCGTTCTGTTTGCCTATCTATCTTGCCACTTGCACTTCGCCACCAGTACGGACGGACGGACGGACGCCACCCCACTCGCACACAATTCTAATAAGCCTCGGAGCCGTGTGGGCCCCCATGTGCGTCTGTATGAATAGGACACAAATCAAAAGCATTTTTGTCATGCTCGTCCAGCATTTGGGGGGCTTCTGCACGGAACGTGGACAGCAGCACATCCTGTGTGGGGCATGTGAATATAATACGCACCGCAGGCGCTGCAGTTGATAGTTTTCCATTCTTTCTCTTTCCAGTTCTCTATCTATATGGTCGTTTCTGGTTGCCTTGCCCCCGAGTACTTATGACAATTGCATAATTTCGAGAATTTTCCTAATTAAGTTTCCCGGTCAAAAGTTTTAATTGGCTCGTTTCTCTTGTTCGCTTAAAGCCACCGAAATGGATGTGGAAGCGACAGAGACAGATGAAATTGGATGAGTGATAAAGGATGATGTCAAACGGCAAACGGCATTCTCAATCAATGATGCAACTGGAATATTTCATCCATTCAGACAGCAGCAGCAGCGGCAGCAGGACCTGCAACACTGAAACTCAATTTGTGTGCGGACCAAGCGATGCGTTAAGCATATCAAATGCAAAGCGGAAGCGACTTTTACGGATAGATTACAGCACTGCTTACAAATGTGCGTCCCATCGCAGCCTGCGTGTCTGCAACTGTTGCATATTGCAGTGCGTGCGAAGCCTTTATTGTCCCGGCTGCTATTTATACTGAATGTAAATGGATCCAACCTACATGTGGGCGAGAGGAGCGAGTGCCAGACAATGTCAGGGGATTCCGCTTCGGATGGGACAATGCCGGATAGTGGATGGAGGGAGTTTCCAGCGCTAACGTGTACTTGGTCCTCCCTTAAGCGGCGTAACTGTGTCGCCCGTCAGGTGGAGTAGACAGCGACATCTTTGCGATGCGTTATCATTGTACAAAGTGCAGAAAGTCAGGGAAAGAGAGTTGAGGGATAGACGGACTGCAGATGACCTGCCATGGAAACAACACCTTTGTAAAGCGCCTCTCTCATGTTTATGTTCATAAAATGTGTTTATATACACCAGCACTAAGCAAAGATAACAGATAAAGGCCACAGTGGCCGTTCTGCCAGATGGTTAACCACCACAAGTGTGGCCGGGAGTTGGGACAGCTTGCGGCTCTTAAAAAGACATGGGAGGGACAGGACATGCAACCAGCGACTGAAAATGTTTCACATTCCTCATACATAGATGGATATATGGGTGGGAACTACCCCGAAAGTTGGACAAGTGTGAGGTGGGGTGGGGGTGTGGTGGTCTGCCTGCAGCAATCATTAGAACTTTATGCCTTTTTAATATAATTCCCAACCCCCCTACCGCGACCTGTCTAAGCGTGAGGGTAGGAACTGCCCTACTACCCTACGATTTAATGAGCCCCATTGGGCGAAGCAATTGAATTGTGTGCCGCAAGTTGGACAAACCCAATTAAAATTTCGGCTGGCCCTCGCCGATGCCGATAAAGAAGGAACAGCGCCCGCCACACTCTGCCCTTTCGCACAGGTGTGGCGCAAGGAGTACGTGCCGCCGGATTCCAATCCGTTCGGGGACACTCAAACTGCAGGCTGCACTCATTCGTCGTTCGCTCGGAAAGTCACTCCGTGCGGGGTTCCATTCCGTTTCGTTCGTGTGCCCTGGCATGTGCAACACGAGGCACTCACTCCGTGCCATTCCGTTTCGTTCCGCTGTGGGCCCCGAAGTATGCAACACAAGGCAGTCGCTTGTCGCAGGCAGCGGCAGCAGTTGCATTTTTCAGCCGGCCAGCCATCCAGCAGGACCAGAGTGGAGCCGGAGTCTTGGAGTCTAGGAGCCAGAGCCAGGCAGAGGGAAAGCCACATCGTTCGCATTCCACATTCGCATTCGTATTCGCATTCATTCGACGCATTCGTGAGGGGGCGTTCCTAGCCATCATCCGCTTGGAGCACCATCATCCGTCGGTTAGTTGCTTTCTTTGTTTAGTGGTGCGTGTCTTCAGTGGCTGCCTCTCGCTTCCGCTGCGAGCCGCTTTTCGTAATTGAAACGCGAACGCCGAGAGGCAGCGGCGACATAATTAAATTAAAATTTACCCGCACACACTCGCCCTCACACACAGAACCACCTTCCGAGAACCATCGATAGACGAGCCAACTAATCACATTACCAGCCATCAGCCATCGCCGTCAGCAGACAGCAGAAAGCAGCAGGCAGCGACACTGGAGGGCAGCCGAAGCCGCAGTCGACCGTCGAATCGCAGACCCGCAAGACATCCGAGTTCCCAGTTTGTGCATTGCATACTTTTTGGCGCGCTCGCCAATTCAAATACCAAACTACACCAATACACCACACACATCCCATCCGCTGGTGAGTGTGCGGTCGTCGGCTAGCATTGAAGTCTTCGTCCATTTTGCGCCCAGCGAAGCGACAGCAATCATCAACTTTGTGTCTGGTGAGTGGATAGTGGATATCAAAGACAAAAGAATGGTCTATATAGAAATAGAAGTGAACACAAGTCGAGTTGGGCCAGCTGTGGTGTGGAAAGTGCTTAAAGGGAAGACCTTTAAGTCTGTGTTATCGCAAATATTTACACAAACTTATTGAAGAAAGCACAAGGGCGTCAAGTGGAATATTAGTCAATGAAATTCGCTTAAAATCCAATGATTCCGTTTCATAGAAATACCGAGAATGAATTCAGTGCCTAGACCCAAACCTGACTAACTGTCCAAAAACAAACAGCAGAAGACATACTCGCACGTATCTCTGCTTGATTATCTTGATTCATATATAAATTGGTTTCCCACAGATAAGATAGCAAACGCTAGAGGAACATTTCTGTTGTTGGTTTGAAGAAAACGATAAGACACAGGGAGCTTTCGTGAGAGAAAGAGAGGGGTCCGTCGCTATAGATACCTCTGCAAATACACACAAATATACTTACTTATGTATATGTGTTTGAAGAACGTTGTATGCAGAGGTGTGATGGCTCCCAGCTATTTTTAACAGTCTCTCATTCATGTTTTCCCCACTTAAATTCATATTCCCATCCTCTTTTGAGTATTCCCCATCAAAATAGCTACGCCCGTCATAAACATTTCAATTTCCACTATAAAATGACAATTTCTGGTGCCTTTTGGCTGCTCCACTTGAGTGGTTTTCGGTGTTCGAAATTTAATTCTCTGCGGCCATCACATTTATTGCAGCGAACTCCACACTTCGATTGTACATCAGCATCCGCATTCGTTTTCGCATTGCCCATCCTCATAGCATAATTCTGTTTAACAATATCTTCGTTCGGCATGTAAAACCGCATTTAATGCCATTTTCAATTTGCATTCTCATTTCCTGCCTTTGTTGGCGATAAATTTCACAAATTGAAAACGATAATGTTGTTGGGCGGACAGGACTACAGGACACCACAGGACTATGCA
This sequence comes from Drosophila subsilvestris, assembly GCA_035043285.1. Taxonomy (NCBI): domain Eukaryota; kingdom Metazoa; phylum Arthropoda; class Insecta; order Diptera; family Drosophilidae; genus Drosophila; species Drosophila subsilvestris. Next base: position 6,311,952 of record JAWNNB010001719.1, on the reverse strand, counting down.
GGAATAAAGGAGGAAGTATTATCCCTGCGGGTGCCTTTGTCTTGTCCCATGTTCAATGTTCAATGTTTACTGTTCGGGGCAAGTGAACTGAAATTGTCATTCAGAGAAGTGGCGGCCCTGACACGACCCCAAACGTTATCCCATTATCCCTGCCCATATACTCGTACATCCCCATTTCACATCTCAATCCCCATCTCAATCCCGTTCCAGAATGAGCGCATCTGCGGTTAATGTGCGACAATTGTTCGATTCCGTTGCCTCTGTCTGCCACTGCAATTTACTGCTATAATTATTATCCTATATTCTTTTTTTACTCCTGTTTTTTTTTGTAACCACGTCCAGCGGCAATTATGATCACGCCATTCATTTTGTTTTACATTCAGTGCACCCCTTCCAGCGGGCATGATGATTTTCAGCAAATGTTGCCAGCGCAGAGAAAGTGACATCTGCTATTATATAGCCTATCCATAGATTCCTAGTCTATCTCTGCTGTGTGTATAGCAATTATAGCAATTTGAAAGGGTATCACAAGCTTCGAACCCCCAAGGGATAGGGCCTCCATTTCCTGTTTTTTCATCCATTTAAAAAACAATTTTGTTAAATGTGTTTCCATTTCCCTTTCTCTGTAATTATTCGCTTGAATTTAACAAATCCTTTTTGTTGTTTGTCTTGGAAATTGAATAATTGAACTCTGCGTGTGCATTAAATACGTGGTACATATTTTCGCTATTTGCATTCCACACTTCCCCTTCCCCATTCCCTATGCCCTAGCCCTCCCACAATCCGAATCAGATTCTCCCACCCTGAATTACAATACCAATCACATCGCTCACAATTCGCATTTGTTGCGCTTCAATTATAGTGGAAAATATTTGCATTCCAACGCACTGAACACATTCAGGCAGGAGAAGGGAGGGAAAGTGGGGGAGTGTTGAGTGAAAGGGTTGGGGTTGGTGCTGTTTGTCTACGTGCCATTCGAAGGATATTCCTTTAGGTACGCGGGGGGCTCAACACGGGCAACATTCCGCACTGGCGTCCATTGTCCGACCATGTTTAAGCACGACTACGGGACTACGGAATTGTAAATGTTTCATTTAATATTTAATTAAATGCGCTGGCTATTTTTTTCTGTATTTGTGTCAATTTTTTATTGTACAACAAATAATAATTAACGGGATTTTAGATGTGGATTCGCAGAGGGATTCTGATATCGAAATAAACCATAAACAATTCTCATTGTTGTATGTACGATACCCCCCATTCTATATCATATGTTCATTCTACTTTAAATTCAGCTAATTATGTTTTTTATTCGCTTAAGCCTTAAAGCTTTTTCCGCACACACACACACACACACAATTCCCATGGACAAGTAATCCCATCTTATCCCCATTTGAATATTGTACGAGCACCCACACCCATCTCTGCATTTATCGTCTGGCAGCTGCAATTTGCATCCATCTCTGGGACACGACTTTGCTATACAGCAGAATCTCTTCTCCAAAAGAAGTTTAACAAAAACGTATACATAATTTAATAGAATATTATTTTGTGCTGAGACGGCAGTCGCCAGTCTCCAGTCGGCAGATGGCCAATGGCCAGGCAGGCAGGCAACAATAATGCATAGATAATGCAGCCCCAACATTGTCCACGCCCCCTCCTCCTCGCACCCTCTGAAGAGATAAAAAAATGAATTTCCTTGGGTTCCTGCATCAACAAATTATAATTGTAGTGGCTCCAGCAAGGAGGAGAGCACCGACAGAATGGAGGTACGCCTGGCCAGCGGGTGGGTGGGTCATTTTTAGCGTGCGTTGGCGAAAGTCATAAAAGAGAGCACCACTTGCAGCTGGCCACTCCCCCTCCCCCCACGGTGACTGGTGGACAAGTTGACGTTTTCTGGACCTGGTTCCTGCTCCCATTTCTGAATTCGCTCCTCCTTCTGCCCAACCGCTTCCCTCTCTTTCACTGCAGAGAAAGTATGTTAATAAAAATTTTAATTTATTGCCGAGCATAAAAAGTGGTAGAGTGCTGGACAGGCACAGACCGAGGCCCTCTCCTGCCACCCTGCAACGATATTTTCATATTTTCACATTTTTGTATTTCTTGCGTGCTTCAACACGCACAAAACGCGTTCGTTGCCATCGTTGGAGAGCTGAATGGGCTACCTCCCCGCCTCCATTCCATCCCTTCTTCTCCTCCTCTGGCGGCTCTGTTCTCGATGTCGACGGTGTCAGTGACGCCCTCGTCCACTTTGGAATAACCTCTCAGAGCCCCCACCCTCTCTCACCATACCCATCGCCTCCTCGATAATAGTTTCAAGAGTTTTCGGCCAAGCAAAATACTCGTAGAAATGCACGCCATGTGCCGGCTATAGATTCCCCAGATCCCTGTCCCTGTCCCTGTCCCTGCCCCAGCCCCATCAACCAACGCGAGACGAGGCGTCCACTTCAAAGTTCGATTTTTTGTATTGAAAATTGGCGTGCATTAGTTTCAGACTTTCCAAAGAGATGGCCCAGAGGAGGCAGGGAATCACCAGAGGAGAGTGCTTTGGTTCCATGATGAAGAGCAGAGCGTGCGGCTGTTGCGACTTTGTGTTTTTTTTATACCTTTTGGCCTGGCTTTAATTAGTGGCAGCGGCAGTAGCAGTGGCTTAATGCTTGAATAGCTCTCTGCTGTCGGCAAGAGAAAAGCAATGAAAATATCTTTAAGGTTTCCTTTGGAATGAAGGAAATGCAGGCCAAAGAGAATAAACATCCAAGGGATAGATGTCTTTAATGTTTCCCTAGCTGGGTTCTCTTGGTAGGTACATCCTAATGAGAGTATCTCCCAATTAAATCCCTCAAAATGTTGTTGGATCACAAAATGGTCTCTTCCATCTGGCTAAATCCGCACATAAAAATAGAACTCCACTCACAACAGAGTCGCAGCCAGCGCAGGAGGGGCCTAAGCGTGTGATGTGCTCTCGTTAAACTCTAAAATTGTAATCCTGTAATACTCGTACATGCGAGGAGTATCATGATGCGCAGGCCATAAATTACGGCGGGCTAATAAACTTGTACATGAGAGTACTCGTATAATAGTTTGTCTGGTTGGTCTGTTGCATTATAAATAACTAAAACACACACAATCCACCCACACACACAACACAACACCCGCGGAGCACCCGCCGCAACCACTCACTGACTACCTCCCTGCCGCCCTCCCATACAATGGTATGGTGCCCCATCACGATCCACAAATGCGATTCTAAGCGGAAGTGCAGGCACAAAATTTGCTCCCTTCTTCCGGTTTCCGTGCAGTGTCGGTTGGGCTCTTTCTAGCTATTCTGTCGTTCCTCCTTTGTCCCCTTATGTGCCCCCTCTCTCACTCTCTCATTGTCTGCTTCCATGTGCATCGTAGCAGAAGTTTGATAAATTAAATTTTACTACCCTGAACTCGTATTGCGACATTTTATGGTTTACTTTCTTTTCTATATTTTTCTTTTTACCAACTATTAGAAAATGTAATAATAAAATATTTAATGGCCACCTCTTTGACCAGACCAGCAACGAGGAGCCGGTGACCAGGCACCAGGGACCAGAAACCGGGGGCCAAAAGCAAACAGAAGTGTCTGCCCGTCTGTCTGTCTGTCTGCTGGTCTGCCCTCGTCTGGCTCTCTGTCGTTGGATTCTCTCAATAAATGTTGAATGAACGGGAGAAGGGTTTTATTTTTCTTTCGCTTTGGGGGGCGTTCAGTTATCCGAGAATTTCTCTTGAAGGTGAAATAATTTTGCGACTCTTTTCAAGCAGTTTATTTGGTAAGAAAACTCTGGCAATAAAGACGTTGCTTCGGGTCTTGTTAGCAATGAAAATATTTGTCTTTTGTCAGTTGATATCCTAAGGGGTGGGGAGTGGGTTGGGTGATTTTATGACAATTTTGACAGCAATAGTTTTTTTTATGATATTTCCCACCTATTCGAATTTCGAACCCTAGAGGTTCTAACTTTCATTTTACCCACTAAAACCTGGCTGCAGCTAAGAGATCCTTTCATATCTTTAAAATTTAAATGTGTTTACCCCTGCAAAAGATCCACAAGTAAATAAAAGAAATCGCTTAGTTGTTTTTCAGTTTTCAGCTCTAATTAAAACCATAATTTACGTCCGGCTGAAAGTCCGTTTCCATTTGCTCGGCTTTCCTCTTAACTGCATTTTTAATTGCTATTTGTGCAACATATTAAAAGGCTACACTAACAACAACATCCAACCACCAACAACAACAAAATGATTGCCCACCCCTCCCAACACCAACCCAGGCAAAAGGTGCAAAATGGTAAAAAATAACGCCATAATTTAGCATCAACGCCTTTCGAAGTAGGCCAAAATATATAATCAGGGGGCGTGCCCGAACATGGCAAGCGGAAAAACCCAGAAAATTGCAACGAATAAAAAATTGCAGTAAAAAAAAATGACGAAGTAGAAATGATTGTAAATAGGAAAAAAAATAGAAAAAAGAGCGCAAAAAGAAAATTCGCTTGCAAAATTATACGGAGGCGACGCTCTCGCACACACACACATTCGATGTATCTATGTGTGTGTGTGTGTGTGTGTGTGTGTGTGGGCAGGTGTCATGGCGGATGCATGAGGATGGTGGAGAGGGAAGGCGTGGGCATGCCATTTTCTGGTCTACAGATAATTTCTTTGCCTTTTCCCACATTGCAACGAGCATTTTTCCCAATGTATTTTTCGCAAAGTTTCCGGTACGCTCGGCAGCAAATTTATTGAACCATGAAATGTTTGTGTACGTGTCCCGGGCCCAGGGATAGAAAACCTGACAAGTAGGATGGGGCTTGTGGGGGGGGTAGGGGCGAGGGTAGAGACAGGGATATGGAGGCTGCTGCGATGGAACACCTATCCAAAGGGAAAGGAAGGAAGGAGGGAGGTAGGACAACTATGTCTGCGGAGGCAGGGCAACGTTTTTTAAGTAGTCTTGTTGCATCGCCTATTTTATACCCTGTAAAATGATTGCGTTAAATTACGGGGACTTGGATGGAAGGTAGAGATAAGTAAAAGAGTCTTGGACTATTGCCATATTTCCATGTATTTCTCTTACCTTAATTTAAGCACTGAAGTCATCTGAAAGTAGAGAACAATTTTAAATAATTTAAATAAAATATTATTTAATGAAAATAGAAAGAAAAGTAAAGATGCGATCAAAGAATCTCAAATAAACCTTTAATAAACACATATTAAAATATCATGGAAGTATATGGGATATCCCATATCCCCTGTGTACACTCCCCTAACGCACACACACACCAACACACAGACAGTTTTCACTTGTTAGTTGTTGTCTTATTGCTTATTTGCTCAACTTCTGATCCCCCTCCTCTGGATCGTGTGCAAACTTTGCATTACTTTTGCTCTGCCACACTTTTGCACACAATCCCACCCCGCCCCTCCAATCCGACTGCCCCACCGTGTTCCCCCTGCCCCATCTGTGGCACGTAACTGCTTTGTTTTTGCTTTTGAAAATATTTAGTTGAACTTTTTATTTAACGCATCAATGGATGCCACTTGGCTTCGGTTTGGCTTCAGCTTTAGCTGCGACTTCTGCTTCCACCTTCCACACCTCCCTGTTTGGGATCCCTTTTGGCTCCTTCCTTTGTTCATTTCGATTGGAAAAACCAAAAGGGGTTCGCTCTGCTGCCATTACTATTTCGGTTTCTGTTGCTGTTTCTGTTGCTTATTTCCCCCAGTTACTGTTACTGCCACATGGCTCATAATTTTTCATTGCTATCAGAGTTGCTGCTCCTCCTGCTGCTGGATGGCCATGAAAAATTGATGCCGGTTTCGATTTGATTGGATTTCAAATGCTTTCGAAGTATATTGAATTGCTCTGCTCCGCCCTGCTCTGCCCTACCGGTGGGTGGTGTTGCATGCCGGGTGGGTGGCTTGCTGCTGCATCCATGGATCTGGGAGACTGACATTGAATCTGTTCTGATTTTCTTGCCTGTTTAGGTAATTGCTCTTCAAGCTATTCAGGCGGCTCTCAAGGGGTTCTTTGCTCGTTTCCGAGGTGTTGCTCAGCAGCCTGCATTTAATTAATCTTTTTCCTTAACCCTTCTGAGTGCTTCAAAGTTGGTGTTAATTAATGGGTCGGTACTGTGGCTGTTTTCCCCCCACTTTAAATTGGATAATAAATTGCGGTGCAAGTGGGGAGGGTAGCGGGTTGCATATCACACCTTTCGATTGGATTATTGATGGATGATGTGTGTGCCTGTCGAATAAAACACTTTGTGACAAGGTGTCGCTGCATGACAAGGTGAAATATGTTCAAGTTGGTTGCCCTGCCACTGACAGTCATTCGAATTGGAGTGCTTTTCGCATCGTTGAGTTCTTAAATCAGAACTTAATTGCAGCTCTCTCGAAGCTCCGCTTAATACCCTCTGCCATCCCACAAAAGGCAACTCTTAAACTACATCCCACAACAAAATCACAAAAGTTAGCTCCAAACTCCATTCATTAGCGAATCTCTGCTGAAATGAAATTTAAAAGCCAAGTGGAACAACCCCCCCAATGCGCTTTTTTGCTCGTCTCGAAACAGGAGCGCCACTAATTCAATTAAACTGTGGGGCTACCTCATCCCCCCATTCACTCGCTTTTTAGAGTCGCGTTTTTTGGCGGCTGGCTCTCCGCACAGACTTGTTCACCTATTGATCGCTTATTCAATTATTTGCGTCGTCATTCATCCGCAGTTTGGGGGCTCTATTCGATGTTGGCTCGTTGTAGTAGGTACGTAGGTAGGTAGGTAGGCTCTTGTGTTAACGAAAATGCCAGACAAAGGCGCCGCCGCTAGCTGCCAGCTACCAGCTGCCACCCACAATCAAACCCAAAAGCCCCCGAACCATCTGTATAATGCAAGTCGGCATTTCTATGGCTGCCATCCCGCCTCGACATCGTTTCCGTGGCATTGCTTGGCACTATATCAAACGTACACCTCCCCCTCTTGGGGGGCACCCAGTTCAGTGCGTTGCGCTTTTGGGTTGTTCCAATTTTCAGCTTTTCTCGCATTTAGCAGCGTAGGAGGAGGAGGAGGCGATGGCAGAGGGATGAAAGTGGATGCTTGGCCAGGGGCCGACAAAACTGCCGTAAACTAAATTCAATTAGATTTCTTTTTGCCTTTTTTCTCTGTCTCTCTCGTCTCTCTCCCTCTCCCTGTATATTTCTTTCTCTTTTCATCTTTTGGGTCATGTCACAATGGATTTGCATGGCCAGAATGTGTTGGCTTCGCTTTGAATTTTTGGTGAATTTTTCCTGCTACATTTGCAACATGTGTAAAACGGAAAAACTGAAAATTGATTTGATTAAATGTTGCAGGAGGGCAACAAGTGGACACCGCCTGTCCTGTCCTGTTCCGTCCTGTCCCACCCTATTGAAATGAATGTGATATGTGGTATTGGGGGCATGCCACCCATATCCCGGATGCTTATGCAATCGTTTCCATTGGATTGTGCGTGACTGAATGACTGAGAGAGAGTGAGAGAGAGTGCCTGCAGCCTAAAAGGGGCGGGCAAGGGCTGGTGGTGGAGTGGGAGCTACGGTCAAGGATTTCGACAGAAATTGTGAATAGCTTCGAGAGTGAATCGATGGCAAATCAAAGCAAAACTCTTGTACAGTTGTGTACATGAGAGCTACAGTTCAGAGAGTGCTGCCGGAGCGTTCTCCAGCTGGAGAGTTGCCATATGAATGCGAAAGATTAAAGATTAAAAATATAAGTTAGCCGAAACGGAGAAAATGCCACCACACACTTGAAAAATTCTACAGAAATTCCCAGAAATAGTTGTGACAATTTAAAATCCGAAAGGATCTCAGCAGACTCTTTAAATGAAGTGCCAAAATGCTAGAATGTTGATTGCACGACAACTTTTGCTCTGGAAATCCTCTTTTGCAAACACATTCTGTGGCTGTGGCTGTGGCACGGCAAATTCTCTTTTTGTTTGTTTTCTTTGTGCAAAACATTTGAAATTTAATTAAAAATATATTTGGCAGCTTAAGAGGAGGCGGCAGTGGCATTGCACATGGAAATAAGCTGCACACATGCACACACACAGATTTAAGCCAAAAGACTTGGCTACACTCAATTAAAAGTCCACAAAAATGTTTGGCAAGTATCCTTTTATCCCCTGTCTGTACCTTGCATCTGTGTATCCGTGTACCTGTGTTTGTGTGTCTGTTTTCCAATCAGAGAACAGTTTCCCCGCACTCTGTGGGTGGTGTTTGGTGAATTTATGGTTGAAGCTTTAAGTAAATTGTATCCGATTTAAGACTAAGCACTTCTGAGAGCAGCAGCCAACAGCCAGCAGACAGACCACTAACTAAATGGCTCTCTGGCTGCGTGTGTGTGTGTGTGTGTGGTGCATAGAGATATTCTCTCTCGCTTTTGTGCTCGTTTTGTGGATGGTGTAGTCATGTACGTGTTGGTTGGAAAAACACATCCAAATCCGAAAAGTAACCAGAAGCAGCAGCAGTAGCAGCAGCAACCGCCACGCAGCTGTTTGTTGTACTTTGCTGCATACTTTGCGGCGCACTTAACTATGCAGCCACACACACACAGACACACATGCCCACGCATAGACGCACACACACGCAGATACTCGTAGAGAAAGCAAGCGGCAGACTGCAATGTAATTCATTTTGACATACGCAGGGAGCAGGCAGCAGGGAGCGGGGAACGGGGTGCAGGCAGCACGCGGAAGCAGAGAGCAAAGAATGAGGAACTCTCGGCAGCTGTGAACACTTTTACATATTTATATACCCTGTAAAAGTAGGGGCACAAGGGTATACAGTACTCGTGGAGAGGCAGGTCAGCAGGTGGAACTGATCTCGAAGCATAAAATAAACAATTTCCCATTAGGAAAATTGCCAACAAATTTAAGGAGGAGAGGAATTCGAGAGCAATACAAGGAGGAGAGGAATGTGATGGTTAATGGGTATTCTCATAGTCGTTTCATCGTTTTAAAGCCTTCTTTCTTTCTTTCTTGTTACAACTTAATACCTTGCCCAATGTTTGCCAGCGTGTGGGTGCGGGTGGCTGTGCGTGTCTGTGTGTGGGTGTGTGGGTGCGGGCTTAACTTTGCATCCAGCAAATAATTAAAGCATAAAAGAAGGCGCCACAGAGAGGTAGAGTAGGAGGCAGCGAGAGAGTGGGTTGGGGCTGAGAGGCAAAGGCAGGTCCACCAGCAGCTAGCTGAGCAGCAGACGAACAGCCAAGCAGTGGAGCATTGGAGCATCGGAGCAGCATGTGTCATCTCATAAAAGCTGCCTTCTGCCGTTCCATTCCTTGTGCGCCTTGTGTTCGTTCCCTTTGATGCTCTCAAGGAGCAGAGGAAGCAGTGGGGGGAGGGGCAGCCACAGCCACAGAAGCAACTCCTTGTTGAATGTGCAAATGAGCTCTCGTCCTGGTTTTGGTGCTGCTTCTGCTCGTGCTGGCCCTGTTCTTGGTTCTTGGGTTCCTGGGTTCCTGGGTCCCTGTGTTCTTCACTCTAAATTGAATATTTTAATGCAAATTTAATGGAGGTTTTTGTTCTCTGCTGTCTCTCTTTCTCTCTCTCTCTGCCTGTCTGTCTCCCTTCATTTCGACACGTGGCACGTGGCATGGGGCAGTCTACATTCCATTTAATTCTGTCTGAAGCTTCATTCCGAGCTTCAGCTCCATTCTCAGTTCCTGTGGATGTGCCATGTGATGGCTCCCCTGTGGCCCTTTCTGGCTCCCGTATCTTCTCGGGGGATAGTTTGTTGCACATCTTAAGCGGAAAAGATAATTGTCTCACCAGCAAATGTTGATGTTTACTCTGGGAATTCTTCCACTCATCTGTTATGATGGCGAAACTTAATTTGGGAACTTTTATTGCTTGCAATTTCCCAGAGACAGTTCCAGGTGGAGAGTTGTCTTCGTTGTTTCCACTCTATAAGCCAGTTAAAAGGTTAGATTAAGTGCCGTTACTGCCACTGACCATCCCCGTCATTCAAGGCTGCTGCTGCTGCTGCTGTGTGGCCTCTGGGCTACTGAGAGTCTCATTAGTCTCAGAATCGTGCCAATTCCTCTTTTCTGTGTTGCAGTTTGTTTGTTTTTCTTTGCACTCAGTGAAGCAGTTAACAGCTATCGCTTTTCCATCTTCCGTCTTGCAACGATTCATCATTGTCTCTCCGCTGTGCTCTGCTCTGTCGATGCTCGGGGATACTTGTATACAACGAGCAGGATTCACCTGCAAGTTGCAGGCCATCCTCTGCCATTACCAGGCCATTTAGAACGATACCATAGGCCAATGCCACAGCCACAGCCACAGCCAAAGCCAAACAAACACTGTTCAATCAGTGCGGAAGAGGAGGCTGCTCCCCCACAGAGAGATATACAGAGATACAGAGAGAGAGAGAGAGGGAAGGGAGAGAGGTGCTAGTATATATATCTGGATAGATATAGTAGTAACTGGAACTGGAACTGAAACTGAAACTGGATTGTCACATGAAACGATTTTAATTGCATTTTTGTAGCCTTGTTTTGTTTGTCCTTCCCCACCCTTTCGAGTGTCCTGCACTTGGCATCAAAAGCAAACAAATAGCCAGGACAAACGACAGGGAGAGAGTGAGAGAGGAAGAGAGAGATGTACAAACAGAAGGACCAATGATACGGCTAAAAAACGCCTGCCCACTCTCCCCCACTATACCCGATGTTTTCCCTGCGCTTGGGTCGTAAATTTAATAGCCTCTGGCTCTCGGTCTGACTCTCAGATCGTTTGATTTATGTGATTTCCACAAAGAAATCTTTGGCCAAAAGTTTCCCTCACTTTAAAGATTCAAATAAGTTCCGAAAAGTTCTGCTCCGTCCAGCTGTTGCCCCTCTGCTGGCTACCTGGCGCTATAAAATTGTCATTAGACCCCACACACACACACGAACACATGGCCTTAAAGTGGGGTGAGGCACAGGAGTACGAGAACCAGGCATAAATCACGCATACGCCGTGTTGTGCGTGCCACAAAAACTGTGGTTCGTTCCACTTGTAATTGTGTGGCAGGCTGCGTGTGTGTGCGTGGGCTGGGGCAGTGTGTGGTTACACATAGAATGTGCGAGCATGGGGCATATGTAAATTCTGAAATTGTTGGCCATAATTTAACGCATTCTAAGCCAATGCTAATAAGCCATAAGGCTAACCCCTGGTTCGGGCCAGGAATGGAATGGCATCCCATTTACACAACCGAAAACTGATTGAAAAGTCGCCCAAATACCCCCGCGTCATGCTGTGTTTTAATTATTTAACTCTGCAAATTGATTTAGCGGATGTGCGGGTTGGGCTGGTCCACCAACGAACGCACTTCATCGCCAAATGGCTACGACTGGCTCCGACTGGCAGCTTGTTTGCGGTTCTTGTTAGTCGCGTGAAAAGTTTCAACCCCCGCCCAGCCCCCTGTGGGAGGGAGGGAGGTAGACGGTATCTGCCTCGTATCTTGTTGTGGCTTCAGTTTTAGTTTTGGTTTTAGTTTCCGCTAAAGTGTCTGCCCGCCAAAAAGGTAACCGAATGAAACGTCGCTAATGACTGGATAAATATTTGTCCTTCTCTCTGGATGTTTGCAACAGGAACAGGACCAGAAGGAGTATGAGTACTCTGAGCGCTGCTCACTTCTTTGGCACGTGACGAGCACGGCATTTGGAAAGTTTTGCACAACTTTTGGTTTATAATTAAATGTGAATGGTTTGCAGATGATTGTGATTTGATTACTCCAGCGAGAACTTAACGTGGGATGGCAGTGGGGCATAAAGCGATTAGCAAATGAGAATCTTCATTAATTTGACTTGAATTTTGATTAATTTTCCCTTATTTAACTTTTAATCAGTCCCCCCTGAGGGCAGGCATCAGCAGAATCCCAATCCACTGATGACCTCTGCAAAATGGTGACCCTTGTCCACACAAATTCCCTTCTTTGTCGTCCAATTAGAGGACTTTCTCTCGCTCTCTGCTCTGTGCCTTTCCTCCGCTTTTCATATGCTAATTTCTTGTTACACTTTTTACTTAGCGAATTTCGTGAATTTTTCGGCAAATTCTGAAGAATTTTCCTCACCTTACAACTTTTTTCGTTCGGCTAACAATGAAAATATGCCCCAAAGTATTTCGTGTCGTGCGCAAAGTTTCCGCATTTAAAATTAAGCTAACAAGCCGAAATCGTTTCTGGCACCCGCCCCAAGGGCAGGCAGCGGCAGCCAGCCCTCGAAAAGGAGGAGGGAGGAGTAGGACATTCCTCCGCAGGACATTCCGGCTAATGCCAATTATTGTAACAATATCAAGAGGGCGGATGGGGGGACAAGCAGAACCTCAAAAGTGGACAGGGGACAGAGTGGATGGCAAAGGAAATGCCCAAAATTGCTGTAAAAATTGCGAGCAACAATTTGCTGCTGCGGATATCTATTAACGAGTACATAAATGGCTGCCAGGATAACTACATATATAGAAGTACTTATGGGATGTCCTGTCCCCTGCTGCTGCTGCCTGCATCTATATCCTAAATTGAGTAACTGACTTGGCAGGCAGGCAGCAGACCTCGACAGCAGCTCCACAATTTGTTTTCCCTTTTACTTTTTTGGTGCCTCGACAACAATCAGTGGCAGTGGCAGCATAGCACAAAAAGGGAATCACTTTGGATTGTCGTACACTCGGAAAAATAAAGATAAATTCACAAGAGGAAATCAATTTATGGAGAAAAATCCAATGAAGGGATTTCAAATAAATATTTGGAAATATAAAAAAATATCTATTTAAATGTCCAATGCCTAAGCTGAATTAATAATCACCAAAACATTAATTTTTCCCATGGTGTAGTTGTCCTTGTCGCTTCCAGGGCAAGGCCTGTGCTTTATGAGTCTTTATCCTGGCTGCAGGATGGGTGTGTGGGTGGCAGGCAGGGGGTTTTCTCTGGGTCTGGGGAGAGTGTCAAAAAACTTGAACGCCTGTTGACACACACGCGAAACACTTGAGCGAAGGACATGCGGAGGAGCAGGAGCAGCAGCAGCAGGAGCGGATTCTTCGGTTTGTGGCTGCCGCTTGTAACCGCCAAAAACATTTTGCTAACGATTTATGTCCGTTGCATGCTGGCTTCTCTCTCTGTCCTCCTCCTTCGTGTCCTCCATGTCCCGGCAGATAAATTCCTGCTACTTTTTCAGTCGAACAGAGTCTCGGATGCGCTTCTGTTTCTGCTGCATCGTGTGCTTAATGGCGCATCGCCATCATGCCACCATCATATTGGGTTTCACGACAGCAGCAGCAGCAGCAACAGCAGGGGGCGTGGTAGCGGCTAGTCGATGGCTCCTGCTTTAACCAGACAGACAGCGCCACTCGGCGGCAATGGCTCCAAGCAATTAGTTTAGTTTTACGTTGAAGATTTGCCATCGAGGTTAAACGTGGGTCCCCGTCCCTGTCGCTGCCCCTGGTGCTGCTGCTGCTGCCCGGCTATGCAGTCTAAGTGGAAACGATGATGTCGGGGGATTAGTGGATGTTGCTCCAAGTGGCCTGGGGTTAAAGCGGGTGCGGGGGTGGGGGAGGGAATGTGGGCATCCTTTGGCATTTGTTGAGAGGACTCCGAACCACGTTAAGTGGATATTGGAACTAATGATGAAAGGGGAATGCTGTCTATCAATATCTTTGGCTCTCTGCCCCCTCTGTGGTTGAATGCTGCAGAGAATGAAGAGTGTTCTACCACCTCAAAAGTGGAGATATCGCAACTAATATCGAAACGGGGAAATTCCATTCAGATCCATTGCTTGGGAGTGTCCTCTCCTTTCATCTTTGTAGCACACTTTGTCTCCTGCTGCTCTGCTACGAGGATATTTGCTGGCTAAACCTTTTTTTCTGCTAGGACAACTTCTAAAAGTTTTAATTAAACCGACTGTAAAGCTTTTACTGCTGCTGGTCAGCGCTGTCAACATATGCAAGGACATGCCGGCCAGCACAGGACACAGTGGACACAGCTCTACATATGCTCCACACAAGTTCCTGCTTTCTTTCTCTCTCTCTCTCTGGCCAAACACTCTCCACTTTCCACTCTCATATTAAATCTGAGCTGTTTTACAACTATCTTTGCCATTAACACATTTGGCCAAAAGTGTCACCTCCTTCCCTGCCCTCGAGTTGAGCTTAAAGCTCCTCTAAAAACACACACAAGCACAGACAGAGGGCCCGCAGGCCATGGAGGAGCAACTTTTCGTTGAGGCAGCAGATTGGGTTAAAGCCTAAAATCCTTTAGCATCCTGGCAGCTGTGAAAAAAGGGGGACAGATTGGTGCAGGAGGCAGGGGAGATGCAAACAAGCTACCGGACAGGAGGGACAACGGAAAACGGACATTGGACAATGGACACAGGACCTGTGTCAAAGTTATCCAGCGAAGCGACAAAAAATGATGTATCAAACTGGACAGGACTCTGTGCTCCATGGATCAGAGTCAGAGAAGGGGGCCGGAGGGGCCTTAGGGTCTGGGGGTCCTTTTTTCGTATTTAAAGTTACACCTACAAAAGCGTCAGCTGTGCATCAGTGTCCAGCTCTCAGCTTTCAGCTGCCTGGCTTTTGGGGTGGTGGCGGTGCCGTGTCGTGTTTCGTCCCGATTCGCTTCACTGACTTTCAGGCTTCCAGTCCGCCCATTTGTGGATGCCCCATGTCAAGACCCTCCTTTGAATGTCCTGCCCCTTCCCCTCCTCCTCCTGCTGCTGCTAATGTTTTCCTTTGCTGTAAGCCACTTTGTTTCTTTTTGCGGCTTTTTATTTGAGTTTTGTATTAGTTTTTGATTGTCTCTCGATGAGTTTTGGGGCTCGCTTTGCTTTTTATGAGAATGTCCCATCGCATTGTATTTAGGGAACCACAAAGAAATTCCGAATGTCAGAAATTCAAGTCATTCTATCCATAACAGAATGTTAACCTATCGCTTGTGATGTTATTTTATAGCATGCGATAAGTGCCCTTGCTTTAGCAGAGCTAACATTATGTCAGGTTGGTTGGTGTCCTGGCTGTGTCATGTTATGGAAATGTTAGCTAACTTGCGACATGTTCTGTTGTTTAGTTTACAGAGCTCGGTACCTTACAGTATGATGTTACATGTTAACAGTGGAATTCATGGCATGATTATTTCAAAGAGTTTTTGAGAACTATGCTAAATTTTCTTTTAATTTGGCCCACAATTTCATAGAAAAAACTCTATGCCAATTGTTTTAATAATTTTGTGTAATATGCATAGATAAAAAGTTACCCCAAGGTCGTTTTATTGTAAATATTTGGCACCTCTCTCTGGTATTAATTTATGTCTCGTAGTCCCCCAAATGTTCCCCTTTATATCCATCTTTTCATTAAAGTTAACCACCGAAAAGGTGCCTTAATGTTGGACCAAAGTGTAAACAGCGAAAAACTAATTGTCGGAGGACACGCAAAATGCTCCTTTGTCTGCTTCCTGACGCGCCTTTATTTTGGGCGAATATTTGTTATGGGTTACGCACAAAAGAAACAAATTTGGCCTGGAAAATGTGAGGGAAAATGAAGGAAATTTAATAAATTACAGCACATAAGCCGGTTGAAACGGGGATGGAAAAAGATGGATAGCCTTAGAAAGAGAAGGAGAGAGAGAGAGAGAGAGTTGAAGGGGAGTAAAAGAGAGCGGGATACATTTATCAGCTGTTTTAGTTTTCCGGTTCGTGCCATTTGCATTTTGGGATTCGCATTTTTTGGCCATGCGGACGCGCCCTTTTTGAGCCTTATTTTTCTTTATTTTTGGCAGCCAGAGCCAGACACCGTTGTAAACAAATGGTTTTTCCACCCTTCTGTGGGTGGATTGTGGGGTGGGTTGGGTTGGGGCAGTGTCAACAGAGTTTATGGCAGCCTTTCAGGCGGCACTGTTAACTCTCTTTCGCGCTCTCCCGCTCTCGCTCTCTCTCTTACTTTCTATTGATTTGTTATGCATGCTCTGCGCAGTCGCCTCTCTTGCTATCTGTCGCTCCGCAGCAGGCTGCAAAGTGCGGAAAAGCATGGACCGGGACGTACAGGGTGCAGTATCTGACAGTTGCAGGCACCCTGCTGCACAACTCAACAAATTAGCACACAACAAACGGAGAGCGGGAGAGAGAGAGAGCGTGCAGCTTTCACCAACACACACGCAACCTTACTCTCCCGCCCGCACACGCACGTGTGCACCGCTCTCTGACGCTCTCTAACAGCCGCTTTGTTTCTTGCAGGGGTGGCATGTGGATAAATTTCAGCCGCCATGGATCCCAGTGCTCTACAAAACATGGATCGGGACGCATTAAAGAAGCAAATCGAGAATATGAAATATCAGGCCTCCATGGAGCGCTGGCCGTTGTCTAAATCCATTGCAGAGTGAGTAAAATAATTATTTACTAAATAAATATATTTTTAATGCAAAGTGAAATGAAAGTGAAA
This sequence comes from Drosophila subsilvestris, assembly GCA_035043285.1. Taxonomy (NCBI): domain Eukaryota; kingdom Metazoa; phylum Arthropoda; class Insecta; order Diptera; family Drosophilidae; genus Drosophila; species Drosophila subsilvestris. Next base: position 6,295,510 of record JAWNNB010001719.1, on the reverse strand, counting down.
AAGAAACAAAGAAAAATGCGCAAAGAAACTCGAGAAATACTCTGCCCAGAAAACAATTCAGTGATGTGCTTTGTGATGTGATGTGTCCTGTCCCTATTTTCATTAACAATTCCCCAGAAATGTCCGAGTGCCTTAAATATTCACACAGCCCACACCTCAGGTGAAAGGAGAGTGTCACTCTGCCTCTCCAGCAACATTTTTTGCTTGTTTGCTAAATATTTACATTAATATGAAGTTGCTGTCGGTTGTGTTGCTGCTGCATGGTGGTTGTTCTTTGTTTTCCTTCTTCGAAAAAGAGTCTCCAGGAGTCACTTCCTCTTTATACACACACACACACACACAAATATACCCCCACAGTATCTGTGTGTGTGTGTGCCTGCTTCCTGGCTCTGTCTGTGTGTGTGCCTGTGTGTGAATGTTTGTGTAGACAGCGGCTAGACATGCGGCTCCGTTCGTTCGGTTTTCCCCCTCATTCTCTGTGCTTCTTCCCCAGCAAAAAAAAGGAAAAGCGTCAAGTAAAATTCTCATTTTGCTACAAGAAATTACTCAGGAAGCAAATTGTGAATGTTTTATACTCAGCAACACAGAGAGAAATAGAGAGAAGAGAGAGAGCAGCTGCTGCAGCAGAGAGAAAGAGTCAGAGCCGTCGGTAAATTGGGTTTTTGCCGAATTCCCATTCTGGCAATTAATTCTGAAGGTTTTCCTTTCATTCAGGAGCAAAGCTCCACTTTCATTAGCAATTCAATGAAACGGGAAAGCGGAAAAATGAACAGAGAGCTAGTTCTTAGGGGAAGTTTGGAGAAGAAATAAACATTAATGCATGCCGAGTATTATTTTACAACTTCTATTGAGAACTTTCCATAAAGGTTTCCTTGCAGTTTAAAAGGATTGAAGTGGAGGTGCAAGTTTCAATTTCCTGTTAAAACTTTCAGTATTCATTTCCGCAAATACCTTTTCTAGTCTTTTTGGTAGTCCCGAAAAGTTACAAATTGTACGCCAATGATGAGGGTCTTCTTTATGAAACATAGATGCATCCAAAGAACTTTTCATAATTAACCGACTTTTACTTTTACTGGAAATAAGTTTAGTTTCACCAAAATTGGTTTTCATTTCATGCAGTCAGAGATTCTTTTGAATAAAGAACAAATCCAAAGGCTATAATTCCATTTTAATCTCTGTCCCTCATCTCCTTCAGGTAGTCTCTCATTTAGTCTTTCTCGGACCCTTTTAAAATACCTAGAAAATGCATTTACAAAATCTCTTGGAATTATCTTTTCCAAGATCTTCAAAGATTCTTTTTAATTAAGTTTCCAAATAAACTTTAATGCTTATCATCCAACTAAATGCTTGCCATTGCCTGCCACTCCCACTTTTACATAACACTTTATGTGAGGGGAAGATTCACTCAACATCCATCATTCAGGTAGTTCTCCTACTCCACTAGGAGGAGTCCTGCCTGCAGTCCTACTTGTGCAATGTTTTATTCAGAATGAGAGCATAAAACCTTTCACATAAATCACAATTAATGCAGTGCCCCCGTCCTCTGCCTCTGCTTGTGGCTCTGCTTCTGGTTCGCTCTCTAATGGCCAACTTTTAATTTAGCTTTCGACCCAAAGGCAAACATTTATCCGTCGCTCACTCGCTCCTCCCTCGGATTCCGCTTCTAATGTAATTTTTTAAATAAATACTCCACAGCGAAGACGAGAAGAGAAAGAGTCACCAGAGCAAGAGACAGAGAGATAGAGAGAGAGAGAGATAGAAATGGAGACGAAGGCGAGACCATCGCAGCGACATCCTCTGATTTAGTTAAACATTTAGTCAGCAGCTAATTATGAATAATTAATTGGCATGGCACTCTTTGTATCTGCTTTCACTCTCTCCCTCACTCTCTTCCTCTCCCCTTCTCTCTCTTTCTCTCTCTGTGGTGTTGGCTCTCATCTGTGACTTAATGTGGCTCGAAATTGGCTACAAATTGTGTGCGATACTGGCCGCCGGCAACGGCATTCATAAATAATTTAACACCCGACTTTAGAGTCGGTTACCGCTTCCTCTTTGCCCTCTAGGCGGCCATCTCCTCCCCCGTTCCACAATTCACACAAATTTTCACCTCCTCCCTTGGCCACTCTCTGTAAGCCACTGAGCCACTGATTTGCCTGATATTCAGCCGACGCTCTGTTTATCAATTTGCAACACGTTGAAATGAGTCTCGATTTGGCTTTCATCTCTGCTCTTAGCTCTATCTCTCTCTGGGAATCTCTTTGTATATTTCTTTTTACTCATATAAATCTGCTCAATCTCTTACTCCCTTTCAAAGTCTCTGCAAGTCTTCCGTCGCTAATGAGTCACGTCAACTTTGCATCTTTTTTGAAGGTGTTAATTACAAATGTGCTGGAGAACGTTAGAGATGCTGCAAAAACAGCTAGGGATGCAGACAGCAAATTGTTTAGCATACGAAAGTGCATGAATATTTAGCTTAAAATATCTTAAAGTTGCATAGTAAAAAGAAGAAGCAGAAAGAATCGAAAACAGACTCTATTAATCTAGAATTAAATGAGTATATATTTAAAACAAAGCGAGCTCATAAATATCCAAATCAGTTGCACCTTTTGCAATGTTGATTCCAATTAAATAATAATCTCGTTTCTCGTTTGCCTGAAACAGAATTCGATACTCGGCCGATCACAAAACCCAAATCTAATCAAATTTCCAATTATGAAACAGAAAACCTCAAAATCCGTTGAAAAATCCAATTAGAATCCCCTGGGCCGAACCAAACCGACCCGCCCTCCCCTGCTGGCTGCAATAAATTAAACTTTTGATTATTGCACACAAAAAAATGTCGCGTTAAATTGGCATCAGCAACGTGTGGCATGTGTGGCTCAAATGGGGCTTTTGGGGATAAATGTCCCAGAATAATGAAATACCGAATCCGAAAGCTAAATTAAACCAATTTGATGTCATGGGTTTTATTTTATTTTTTGGCAGAAGGCTATCAACTCAATTTCACGAAACATCAAACATTTGTCACTTAATCAGGACAAAAAACGAGGCAAATTAGACAGAAATCAGTCAGGGACACACACAGGACATACGATAGAGAGAGCGAGGAGTAAATGCAGAAAAGAGATAGCCAGCCAGCCAATGCCTTGGACAGTCGTCAAAGCTTTCGAAAAATCAAAGTCAATTAAATTTTGAGAGGCATATCGGAGAGCGATCCATGATTGATGGGCCCCCAATTGCACCCATCCGACCGCAAAGTGGGGCGCCAAAAACGGACCCAAAGGACAGGGACACATACAGGGACAGCGACAGCCATAGTGGCAGGAGGGGCAGGGGCAGGGGCAGAATGTACTCGTTAAGTGCAGCAAACACCGCACATTACGACGATTTGTTGCAGGCGACGTAACGACGAAATGGAGCCCAAAACCAACACAAAGATACCACTCTTAGCTCGTTCTGTCTCGCTTCCACCAACCCATGATTGATTGACGTCCTTCCACGATGTCCTCCATGTGTGAGGGTGTGTGGGTGGTCTATATGTGGGTATACCTATCCTATCTGTGCCTGCGTGTGTGGCAGACCACAGAAACCGTCGTGCGTGACAAGCTCTCCCTTTTTCGGTCCGTTCCGTTCTGTTTGGTCCACGTCCACGTCCTGGACTGCTGCCCCGCCTCGCTGGCCAATCGGTTCGGTTGTCGTATACAAAATGCTGCATGCCTCGTGGCGCATACATCCCACCTTAATGTTGTGGCAAGGGGCTTAAAACTTGCCACACAACTCCGGGCACGGGCACGCTCAGGTGGAGCAAACTTTGCCCGTCTACAACGTTGCAGAGAATGAATTTCTCTCCACTTTCCACTCTTAACTCGAAACTCCTTTCGTTGCACACTTTGGGGCCGGGCCGTCGCCCGAATGTTGCATATAAATCTCGCCTGCCTCTTGCCTTTTAATTTATTTTGTTGCCTCTTATTCGCTCTCTCTCTCTGTGTATGTGTGCCACAAAATATGGGAATCGCTTTGGCATTTCAAGCAGAAAATTATGTTACTTTTGTGGCTGCTGCTGGTGCTGTCTGGATTCCTTTCTTGTTTCGTATAGTAGTATTTTCTTTATGGCATTTCATATTTTACTGCCTCTAGCTGCCTCCCTCCCTCCCTTAGGTGCCTGGCCTGCGGTTTATTATGCGCTGCATCCTGCGGAAGGGGTAACAGCATCCTGCGGGACGGCGCTCTCTCTCCTCTCTCTTTGTTGCATTTGGTTTTGGTTATGGTTGTTGGGTTTTTGGTTACAGGGTCGTGTGTTTATCCGGGCTCCATCCATCAAACATCCACTCTCTCGGTTTATTCCCAATTAAATCAACAGATTTATCTCCATACATTTATGCACAATATTTATTCGGCATCTATGGCCAATCAATTTTCGGATTGCACATAAATCAACTGAAATTTTCATGCGCTTTTTAGAGTTTTCCCCCGTTGTAAGCTTTTTCGATTGTTCTCTTTTTTTATGGTCTGTGATGTTCGTCTCGATAAGAAATGATGGTCTGCTGTGCTTTCAATGGTTTAAGAATTGTTCTCCATGGAAAAGTATCTCTTTAAGTTGCCCATTCAGGATATTGCTGGCTCATTCTACTGCTGTCCCGCTGTCCTGCTCAATGGCGAAAAGTTTGCCAAGTCACTGGCTGGAGCAGCAGCAGCAGCAAAGTGATCTGTTTTCCTCCAGTTTCCATTCTGGCTTTTCAGCTTTTTGGCCAGTTGCCCGGCCAACGGGAACGTGAACGTAGTTCAAGTGCCAAGTGCTCGACAACAGCAACTTTGATTAACTTACCAGAAACGGAAATCCAGCGAGAAACAGAGAGAGAGGGAAAAGCAAGAGCTGGAAAATCCTCCATGGCATCGGTCCCCCATTTCGTTGTTGCGCCCCATTAAACCCACACGCATTCGAGACTTCCATGAAGCTTCCATGAGGATGAGGGGGAAAAACGAGTCGCAGGGATCTGCTTTGTTTCAGTGTAAATTGTGAAATTACTACGCATGCAAATTAATTGGCAGGACATGCCACAGACGCGGATGCAAAGCAGCAGGAGGCAGGAGGTGGCCTAAGCTTTGTGTCTGTGTCTGTGCCTGTGCCTGACCCCCCGTCGCGACAGAAAAGTGGATTAGCGGTTTATTCAATTTCATTTAAATGCAAAACATTGCGAACAAAAGCCCCACAGCCAAGGGTCAGCGTTAGGAACTTTTTCTCCCAAAAAAAAAAAAGTTGAATACATTTTCATGAATGAGATTCCAGCGATGGAAAAGAAGGTCCTTCCTGCCTTTAAAAACTTTGCGATATTACAGTGCCTCATAAAGAGGCACGAACTTTGATTGATTTTCATAAAGTTCTGATAAATTGAAGGCCTTTGGTCGTGCAAAGTATTCCCAAAGGAGAGCCACAGGCCACGCATCCGCTGCCCTGCCCGAAAAACAATTTTCCCTTTCCATACGGGTGCCTCCAACCTGAACAGACAAGTGGAAGTAGTAGAAGGGAAAGTCTGGCATGGTAAATAAATTACGTGGAGCCCTCCGAGGGCTTTCTCTCTGTTATGGAATATGACAAACACCTGCTGATTGCTTTATGACTACAGTACAGTACCCCTCCCATGGAACCCGAACAGGCTGTGCCATCTCTCCTATTCAGCGTCTTGGCAGCTATTTATGAGTGCTTTTCGCTTTTCGCATACAGCAAAGGAGTTTCCTGCGCTCCTGTTGGCCCTTGGCTGTTGTGTGGCTGTTGACACATTTAATGCTGATTAATGAATGTGCCATAAAGCATGCCACATATATAAATGAATTGTAATGTGGCAGGGCAGACGAGAGGAGAGGTATTCAAAGCGAATCAGAAAGAAACATAAATGGTAGGAGTACGAATACGACTACGAGTGCCATTTGTAGTGTGTAGTGGACAGACACACATTAATCTGCCATGAATTATGGTGATGGGTGGCCTAAATTTATGATTAGAGGGCCGCTGACATATGTAGCAGTGGGTAATAATCATATGAAGAGCTCTTCTTATTATTATATTAAATAAATAATAGGGTTTTCGGTCATCAAATCAACTCTACACTGGCATTTATTTGTTGGGAAATCCTAACATACTTGTGGGCTGCCAAATGCAGCTGCAACATTCCATTCCATGCCGCAAAAAGCCAATTTCAAATCGAATGCCATCGAGTGCAGCCAAGCCGCAACGTACAACAATCCACCCACAAAATGATCAGCCAGAAACATTCAATTAGCGCCCAAAGCTATGCTATAACTTCCCTCCTTCCCTCTCTCCTCCACTGACTGCAGTGGCAGTGGCAATTGCTGTGGCAGTGGAAAGCCAATTAAGCAGTTGTCTATTAGGAAGAAAACCCTCCAAATGCCAGACCACGCCCCTCAAACTCTGTAGCTGCAATTACCAGAATGCCACAGCACACTCCTCGCACCACCGTTGATTAGCCTCAATGATTGAACAATTGGTTGGCTCGCGGGAGGGACAGCTTCGTGACGTTAAATACCAAGATGGCAATGGCAATGGCAATAAAGCGGAAACTGCGATGATGATAAGGCTAATGATAATGGAAAATAACTTGGGCAGCATGCATTCCCTTTTCATATTTACACTCTCCATTTACATAAAATAATTATGTTCGCTGGCTAATTAAATCTCTTTATGTTGCAAAACATTTGACAAAACAAATGCAGAAAAACCACATGATATTAATGATGCAATTAGCGAGGCAATTGAAGAGTCCTTAAAAGCAAATGTCCAGTGAAAATAACAGTTAATTAGTTAATGGATATCACAGCTGTGAAAGCAGAGAGAAACCTTTAGGATAGGGATTACTGGAGGGATTAGGTGCGAGCCATAAGGACACCTTTCACGGCAAAGCAATTCCTCCATCAACCCACTGCCCGAGTTGCTCGTTCGATATTTCAAATATTTATGGCATTATTTGTACATTATTATTGCATGCTTCTCGTGTTTTATTCTCCTCCTGTTCTGTTTCTCTTTGCTCTTCTCGGGACCGACCTCTGTCAGAGGTACTCTCCTCGTACCTTTCTTTTTCTGTTAATAAAAACAGAAATTATGAACACGTGTAAAGGGGAAAGAGACGCAAACGTAGACGCAAACGGGGGCACATGAGCACATGAATTGCCCTGGAAAATTGCGATGCTTTGGCGTTTCAATGCTGTATTCGATTCGATTCTTTTTTTTTTTCATTGCGCGTATATTTTTTGCACTGACACATGGCACGAAGGAGAGAAAAAATGTCGACGGCTGCCTCTGCCGTGTGTTCCAACAGAATTCACAGTGACGGCTGCAAAGCAGCGGTAGAAAGAGTGAGGGGCGAGTCGCCGCCGCATTGGATGGGACAGGAGTGGCAGCATCGGTAAAACGAGGAATGGCAGCATTGGCAGCATCGGCAGGGACACACATTATTGACATAACTACAAACAATTTATGGGCAAACAACGGTTACGTTACGTCTCGTTACCCCCAGAACTCTCGTGCAGTGCCCTGTCGTGCCCTGCCCCCAGATCTCTCACATCCAATGAACGTTGACTGGTGGGCTGCTGCCTGATGCCATCACAGTCGTAATTGAATTTTGTTGCATGCAGCAAGCGCTCCCATTTTTTTGCCCGCTTATGTTCGGGCGGGCGTCTTCTCCCCACCCCTCGACGATTGCATTTTTGACAGCCAGCCCACACATTTCGTGGCTTAAATAATAAATGAAATGACTTAATACCGTATTAAAGCATCAGTGGGCGCCGTGTCCCCCAATCGGCTGAATCATGCACGACCCGTCTCCACTCTGCACAAATCCCTTGGCATCTATGCGCCCAACTATAGAATGTACATACAGTAGTGTGCACTGTACAGTAGTATGCGGGTATAGCCGTAAAGGTCGAAAGTCCTTTTGGTTCATTGAACGCTCTAGGGAATATCTTTGGGTCGCTTCCGACGGATTTTTGGGCGTAAAAATGCTAGAATAAATTATGAGCGGTCGGTATTCAGTTGGAGGAGCTAATGGCTGCACAGTTTTGAGGATTGGTTTAGTGTTGCCCAACACTGTTACTATAGTATTAGCTTTTATATAATTTTAGCAATATATTCCACACTATTCTAATGATTTTTTTCTTCTTTTCCAGGTGAGTATTTCATTACCTTTTGGATCAAACCACACACTCCTTAATTATTACCAATTACTGAGTAAGTTGTAGTCGGATTAAAAAAGAAAATCAGTGATGAAAAATGCGGAAATTTCCATCGTTTTTTTGCAGCACAAATATGTGCTAACTTTTAAAGAGAAAACCACTCCCAAGCCCTCACAATTCATTATGTTTAATCCCATAGAACCATTCGCTATTCTTTCATGGAACTAAGTACTGTATGGAATATTCCCTAAGACCCTTTTTGCATATTTCTCGCCTCGACTGGCAGATCTCTGGGTCTTTGTCCCTTCCGGTTCGCTCGCAGTTTCCCTTCCTTCCTTCCTTCCTTACTTTCTGTATTTCACAGGCCTTCAATCCTTTTGGTTTTTCAGTGTTTCAGTTTTTCGTTTTTTAATTTGTTAAATTGTGTCTGGTGGCAGAACGAAAAAAGAAAAAAGAAAAGGAACGGAAGGAAAGGATGGAAAAGTGGACCAAAGTTGCAGGCAGACAATGCCAGCGGCAACAAAGTGCCACATGAGTGGAGAAAAGGGTGAGGCACTGTGGCACTGGGACTGGCACTGGGGCCGAATGGGTGATTTTAATTTTAAGTGCAAGTGCCATGACTTTTGCCAGTCACTGTGTGAGACTTTCGACTGCGATGCAGCCTCCTCCACATGCCGCTGATGCCGTTGCCGTTCCTATTGCCGTTGCCGTTGCCGTTGCCATTGCCTCGACTGCCTTTTCGTTGTCGTTTTCATTTGTGAAATTAAATTTTGCATACGTAATGGTCGACGGTCGGGACCGGGGCCTTTTGTCGGCGACTGTTACCCATCATGCCATCCCATCATACTCGTGCCGTCCGGCCGCTGTCGTCGACGTCGTCGTCATGCATATGTGAGTGTCAGTCGGGCAGTTATTAGGAGCTGAAATGGCAAGACGTTCGTCCTGTTTCGTTCTGCGTTCTGAGCTCTGCTCTGAGTGCCATGTGCCTGTAATTAAAACAACTTTTCTGTGTCTCTGGCATCGTCTTGCTCCTCCTTTTTTGCTCATAAAAATCGTTGCCATAAAATCCCTGGCTGCTGCTGCTGGTTGTGCTGGCTGTGCTGGCTGGCTGTCTTCCTCCATCATTGTCCATAACAATGAGGCACTGTCGACGACACGCTGGCTCATAAAGCTTTACGACCAGGCCAAAACCACACACACCCACCCACACATATACTCTCCCATGTGCCTGTGCCATTGCCTGTCTGTTGTTGCCATTCATAGCCCGACGGATGGGATCGAATGGAATGAGGGTGGGGGGGGAATCGCTTTGTTTGCACCGCTCGCAGGTGGCGGCCGGCAACACTACGTGGGCTTTAAATTAAATTATTGGTTTATTTATGGAACGAAATGGTCATCAAATTGAGATTGCGATTGCAGATAACGTGCCAGGACCAACAGGATATGCTGGCGAGGCTATATAGCGATTTGTAGGAGTCATAAAATCGCTGGGATACGAGCATAAGAGCCCCCCTACAAATGGGGGCAGCAGCTTTAAGTGGAATAACAATTCAGGAAATGGGGCAAAACTTTTGGGGCAGAAGCTTCCCTTTAAAGCGGTGCATTCTGCGTGTGTTTTTCATTGCATTTTCCAACCAAAAGTTAGTTCATTTCTCTCAAGTTCATTTCGACAATTGAAAAAGCAATTTAGGGGGAATTCTCAGTCTCCATTTCCTACCCTTTTCTCTACCTTACGGACTCTAAACACTTTTTTGGTGCTTTGCCGTGTTTCTTCAGTCGGACGACAGTTGTTGGCCTCCGGCATTCATTAATTTACCGCAACATTCCCGGTATTTACCAACACTCAACCACAGGAAGAGAGGAGACGACACGAAAAGTCTTCGTCTCCCCTAAGCCCCTAAAAAGTATCGACAACAGCAGCACAACACAACGGAGAGGGTGCAGGAGAAGCAATAGAAAATAGTAACAGAGGGAAGGGAAAAAAAAACCCGGAAAGGGGAAAAGTTTTGCAACAAATGTCCAAAAGCCACTTAACGGCGAATTAGGGCGCAACAACAGCAACAACAACTGCAGAATAGCGAAAAGAAGAACTGAGAGGAAGAGAGAGAGGGAGAGAGAGAGAGAGAGAGCATTGAGAGCAGCGACAACTAACTAACAAAAAAGTACAGTTAACGCTAAAAGGATACGCAAAACTTTTCAAGCGTGCAAGAGCAACAACTTTCCCCGCCTTCCGCAACAAACACAAACCGCAGGATGCCCCAATGAGATGGGAAGTGTTCTCTCTCCCCGTACAGACCCAGACCCCCTCACTAGCACTGCTCCCTGTCTTCCATCCATTGGCTTCAAGTACAGTTGTGTACGCAGTTAATTGATGATGTCCCATCAAATTGTAACAACTTTCGGCTTTGGCCAAACAAATTGTATCCTACTTTCGGCTCCACCACACACACACACACACACACACAGACTCCACAGAGACACAGAGACAGACAGACAGAATTAATTGTCACTGGGGTAAATTTGCATTGCAAACAATGAATATACTCTGACAGAGCAGCGTTTTCTCGCTGCTAAAAATTGCATAACAAAGTGTGGAGCGGAGCATACAACCAACCAGCCACAGCCATCATTTAGCTTGCAAATTGCTTTTTCGGGGCTGGACAATCCACGCAATCCTTTAGGTCCCATCCCCCCAGCTGGCAATTTGTCAGCTGAATCATGCAACAAACGCCATGCCATGCCATACCACGCCACGTCCTCCCGTCTCGCCTCCTCCTGCTGATTGAGCATGTTTTTTGGTGGGAAAGTTTAATTAAGTTTTGTGGCCTGATTAAATATGTAAATATTAATAACCCACAGAGACAGAAAGAGAAAACGAGCGGAGGGGGAGAGAGCGTGAATCGCGAGAACAACAGTCTGCTCTCTGCTCTTGGTTCAGACCTCATTAAGCACAACTTAAACTATCAATCATCGGGCTGTTGGACATATTTTTTTCCGCCTCAATTAATCAGTCAGCGACAGCGGCTGTCGCAAGAAGAAGCCAAAGTACAGTCTATGCCCTAAATCTTAGTTACTCTTTGAATAACTATTTTCCTATGCACCAATTAAACCTTAATTTAGTTGAAGTACACATGTGTGCATCCCCAGGCGATTCTTAATTTAAGCAAAGCCTCCCCGTTCCGTTCCATTAATTAAGGCAACTTCCGATGGCCGATAATGAGGATTAAATATGCATTGCATTTGGTATCCAATTAGGGGAAAACCACTTCTGTATTGATTTCCAGTTACAGATACCTTTGCAGATACCTCTGCAGAAGATGCCACATGCTTAGCGTACTTTTCCCCATTTGAAAATTGCATGCAAGTTGAGGTTGTTTAATGAGCACAAGCACAACTGTACTTGGGTGCAGTCACGTGTGCGTGCGGCAAGCCAGAAGTCAGGCAATCCTGTCTGTAACCAACGACAGACAGACAGGGAGAGAGGGAGAGACAATCCTGTAGCAACAGCATAACTCCAGCCATTCCTGCAAATACGAGGCAGGGGTAGGCATTCGGTAAACCATTTTACAACGTGTGCACGCGGCAGGTGGCATGGCGGCATACATGCAGCTCGACAAGTTTTTGATATCAGGAAATTTGCAATTTCTGGCATTAAATTTCCGTCTTAACATTCATTTCATCATCAGCAGCAGCAGCAGGGAAGGGTAGGTGGGGCAGCAGTTGGACCCTTAGGACCATAAGCATTATGCATTTGCATTATCCTGTTTCCCATAGTCAAGCAGCAGACATACGTGTATCTGTAATTATCGAAGTGAGCTTCAGCGTATTAAGTGCTCAAAGTCGAAGAGCCCAGTCAGCCAGCTGCTTGCTTGCTGCTTTCCTCACCTTTTTCCTCCTTCGAGGCCTGGGCGTGGGACTCGTGCGTGCCTAGAATACTCAAGGAATTGCAAATCGGAAGACTTCTCTCAAATGTATGCTAAGCTTTCTGTTTATGTATTTTATTTCTCCTTGGCAGAGAGGCTGGCCACATTCAAGTGTGGAGACTGAAGGCTGCTGCTTTCCAGGGGGTTTTCCTAGCTCAAATGACTTAAGCGTTAGGTGAAAAATATTACTTTTTCCCTTTCCACTCTCCCCCTGCGAATGAGAACTTTGGCATTTCGCTTCAGTTCGATTATCGTGCATGAGGCATTGGCATTTTCATTCTATCTGCCACATGCGTGTGCAGGAGGCAGCTGCCTCCTCCTCGTCTCCTCTGCAAGCAAATGCCAACATTTTGCATTGATTTTCTAATAACAATTTTGTTGGATTTTGATTTGGAATTGAATTTCACCTGACGATGACGATGTGCTTAAGGGATTTCATTTTAAAGGAGCAAATAAATATTAAATTCTGAAGGTAGATGTGGTAGGTAGATGTGTGCAATCGGTGTCTATAGAAATTGGATATGAAATATTCTGCCATTAAAAATACTGACTCTATCCACAGCTGCAAGAGTCAATCTATTCAGACTATAAATTCCACTTTATATATTCTCCCCCCCATGGCCCTCGGGGCAATTGTCCAGCCTTGAGAACTCTTTATTCTCACATTTTCCCCCCATTTCTGCCCCAGTGGATGACCTCCTTCACATGAATTTCCATGTCTCACCTCAACAAAAAAAAGGAATAAAAAAAATAAATAAAGAAAAAAGAAAAAGAGTCTTCAACTTTTGCTCTTTCTGTTGCTGCTGTTGACTTATTATCGTTTTATTTATATATGGATGTATGTGTATTCCCTCCCTCACTGGCCTTGCAACCACCCACTGTCCGCCACATTCCACGTTATATGTCAGGTTTCTTTTCAGCTTTCAGTGCTGACTTTTTTGCATAAATATCCTTGCAGACCTATGAAGAGAGCAGACCAGACTGCACTTGTCACACGTCATTTGATTTGCTACTTTTTCAAATGAACAAAACAGCAACAACAGCAGCAACAACAACAACCCGGTCCCAGTTCCAGTCTCAGTCCCGTCCCAGTCTCGCGGCCCAGGCAAAACCTGAGGCAAAACTTTGACAGACACTTGACGACGCCAACGACGACGACGCCGACGATGTCGAGAACTCTGATTCGAGAGGAACTACTGAGAAGAACTCGGTCTCAGTCTCGGTCTCGGTCTCAGGCTCAGGCTCGGCTCAAGTGTTTTTTGCACAATTTCTTTTCAATGCAACAAAAGTGGACCGACGACCAGAGTGGAGGCCTTTCCTTTCGTTTCGTTTCCGTACCAAACCCCAACCCCAATCCAACCCTACCCAACCCTCTCTTTTGCCATGCTAAACATCTCTTTTTGTGTTGCTTTTTGTTTTTAAGGTTTACCATCCTTCCATCCTCGTCCTGGGGCTCCAAGGGGGCTCTATGTAGTTTTGTATGCATAGAACTTGCGGCTTTTGGACGTCCATAGACCCCCGACCTCCTAGAAGTCTAGAGAATAAGTGGGTTGCGAGGGGAGGGGGGCATGGCATGGCATGGGTGTGGGTGTGGGAAAGATTTTGTCTTTTAGCCTGATTTGTTATTCATGAAAAGGCTATAGGAAAAGAGTAGGGAGAGGGCAGGCTGGCGGGTGTTGGGCTTTGGGGCCAAAAGAATGCGAATAGAGCCAAGGAAATGGTTAAGAAAATGCCGAGCACACTTCTGCGGTGTGCCAAAGAGGAGTGCAAAGAGGGCTAAGGATAGTGCATAATAAAGATGTTTGTTGGAGAGCGCAAGCAGAAATGTTTCATTGAGTTGAGAGAACAGGTTGAGAGACCAGACCAGGGGCATTCCTTTGGGCCATTTCTGTAGCAACGATTAGCGTCTTTTTGCATTTTTGGGTGGTCATTGGCAGAATGAATCTCTCGATTTAGATAGACAGATTCTGTGGGAGTGGCAGTGGCAGTGGCAGACTTTTCCCACACAATACTGTTTTCTATTCCACTCAACAATTGTTCAGGCAAACAATCAGTCCAGGCATCAGACATCTGCAAACAGTGGCTGCTTGTTCTCTCCCACCGCCCCCACCCCGTCTCTTTGCTCTCTCTCCTGACTTGGCTTTTAGCAATTCAATGCACAATTCAGTGCTCGGTGTTCTGTGATTCGGTTGGTCTCTGATTTCAGCTAAAGGAGCTGCTCCCCAAACGTGAGCTGCTCCCGTCGTTTGGCAGATTGCATTCGATCCAAGTGAAAGTTAAATAGTTCCAAATATTTATAAAGGTTTCTCCAGATAGTTGAGCACAGATTTCCAACAGAGTCCACTGGGAAATTTCGAGTACTGTTTCAGTACTTTTGTGGTGGTTTCCCGCATCCATTAGTATGCAAATCTATGTGCAGTTCTTTCTGTCTCTCTCTGCTTAACCTAATGAAATGCATCCACATATTTAATGTAACACAGCATAGACAGCCCAGAGGCACAGAGGGGACAAATGAGGGAACATTTGCATATCCCACATGCAATTTATTTATGCTAAATAGAAAAACAAGCAACGACAAAGGAATTTTATGCATATTTTGCAGCAAGCACCTGAAACTATGCAATGGACGGCTAAATAATGCGCATTAAAATGCAATTAGCTGGAACACAGCGCTCACAACAACACCAACAACAACAGTTACACCAACAGCCTCATTCAACAACGAAACACACACATATGCAAATGGCTGAGTAGGAAGACCCTCAATGTTCTGTGTGTGTGTCTGTGTCTGTTCTGGTGGCTTCTTTCGCAAGCAGCCAGCAGCAGCAGCAGTGGCGGTGCTTCAAGTGCCATTTGGGGTTTTGTTCTGCTTTGGTTTCTGTATGTTTTTCTTGCAGTGCCGCTAAAAGTGTGCTAAATTTAGCAGAAGGCCGCGCCCCACACCAGCACCTACAGAAGAGCGAGAGAGAGCTGTGTAATGAGCTAGAAATTAGTTTATGACGAAGGTCGTCCACAGACCAGTGTGCCAGTCAGTCTCTCTACAGAGAGAAAAGTAGGCCGAAACAGAGCAGGCAACAGTTTTTCGGATGTTTTGGCTTTCATATGCAAACAATTATAATAGGCTTGAAATGAAATTTTAAGCTTTTCATTTCTGTCACATGCGCGACAAAGATAAATAACGGGGGTGGCGAAATGTGCGAGGTCAACCAAAGGCGAAGCTTCAGATACTCTCAAATAATCATTCGATTTCTATCAAATAAAAATTGGACTCAAGTCGGCAAACATCTGCTCAAAATCGTAATACCCGCTCTCCCAGGGTACCCCCCACACACAGACACAGAAAAACCCTGACATGTGGTGGAAGTATTTTGTTTACCCAAGCTGAATATGAAATTTATGTGGCATGGGATGAGATGGGATGGGTTGGGATGGGCGGAGTGTTTCTGTTAAGCTCTCGGCTTTTGGCAGAGCAGAGAATTCTAATTTTGCAGCAGCTTCTGGCTCTGAGGGATCTATAAGTATACTTTTAACTGCCACCGCTTCTCGCTTGCACCCCTGCTCTGGCAGCCATCGATAAATCAGGTTTTTTTTTTTTTTGCTGTGTGGCATGACTAAGAGTGCGTGTGATTGTGAGTATCTGTGTGAGTGCATGTGCGTATGTGCGTATGTGAACGTGTGTGTGTGTGTGTGTGCGGTTGTCATAAATCAACATTTACATCGTGTTTATGTTTTTTGTGTGCCCGACAGACCGGAAAAGGTAACAGACTTCGAAAGGTGAAATGATTGCTTGAATGGAAATGGATTTTGGGTAAGGGGCTTCAGTCAGGGGGGCGGTTTGGCATTTAATTATAGATTGCGTGCGTGTGTCTCCACCTCCTCACGATTCTTTTGTCCTTAGATTGATGAAGCACTGAATGGGAAATATTCAGGGAAATACAAACAAAAAAATTACTTCATTAAAGAAAATTATGGAAAATTTGCGTGAAACGAATGGGGATTTGATTAACCATAATGAAAGAAACATAGGAATGATAGCTGGCTATGCCTCATGCTTTCATTTAATATACATACAATTTATCTGTGTTAAGCTCAATCTTCATCTTGTTTGTCAGCCCTGAGTAAACATCCCACAAAACATTAATTTCAGCTAACCCTAAAAGCAAAATGTTGTCAGACTTGATGATGATGATGATGTGAAGGAGGAAGTGCGTCCAAATGACTTTTCATTTCATCTGAGGCAAGCTTCTACAATTATTGAGTGCAGAGGCGGAGCGGAGCGGAGTTAATGTGAATGTGGAACCCTGTTTAGGAACCACTCTGGGACTGACATCTGGCCCTGACTCTGACTCTCACTGCATGGAAAGCTATTCAATTAGCCCATAAAAGCACAGCGGTGGCCACATGGCCATGCGGAACTGCCTGTGGTTGGAATGGCAGTCAGTCTCTGGTTCTCTCTCTCTCTTTCCACATATGAAATTAATGATTTCTGAATTAGTTTTCAATGTGTTTTTGTCGTTGAATGGCAAGTGGAGAGGAGCACTCTACCTTTACTCTTTGCCTTTCACGGTTTCAGGGTTTGCCTTGCCTTGATGTCGGAATTGAGTGCTCAAATTAAATGCAGATGTTGAATAAAAGTTTTTTCATGTCTCTCTGGCATTTCATATACCTACTTAAGCTCTCGTACACTCGTTATCCATTTCCATTACCCTCTTCAGCTATGAGAAAAGTTGTAGAAAATGAGGAAAACTCTTCACAGATGCTAATGATATCATGCGAATTTATGGGAGTCTGCGGTGGAGTCAACATCTGTTGGGGTACATCTATTTTTATGAATAGCACAATTTTAAATTCATTTTTTTAATAGATTTAGGTTATGGAAATGTCTCCGTAAATCCATTGAATTTTACGAGTAGCTTAAATTAAAGACTCTTAGTCTGGACATGTATTAAAGAACAGCCTCACCGCATCCCTCTTCTCTCTATGATATTTAATACTCTTTGGCTCATGAACCATCCTTGTTCTATCTCTTCCTATTTTTGGATAAACTTTCCTCTAATGCTCTCATTAAAAATACATACACGTGGAGCAACACTTTCCCAGAGGTTTTTCGGTGAGAGCTGGACGCTCTCTCACCTTGGAGGGTCAGCGACAGGCAGACATGCAGAGGGCAGAGGGAAAGAGGGCGGAAACTCTGGGTAAATAAAGATCCAACGTCATCATAACAACTTTGTTTACGACGCCTCGAACTGGCCTTGACTGCCGAGCCGAACACGGAACACCGAATACCGAACTCTGGAACCCACCCAAAAGGAAACCCTTGGCCTTTTGTTTGCCCCGAAAAAAAAAATAGAGAAGAGAAACCGAAAGCAGAGAATACGAGCATTCCTAAGCTTTGTGGATTTTCATTTTTTATGTTTGTGTGTGGGCACAGAGAGAGGCACAGAAACCGCAAAGTCATAAGCCCATTAGCCCATGGGATGGGATGGGCCCCCGCCCCATAGGCGGGATGGTGCCTCCCCACCCATGGCTGAGGCATTGTTTTAGGCAGTCCTTGTGCCTGGTTCTGGTTCTCCATTGCCTCTTGCTCTGTTGATGCGGAAAATGAGCAAGGAAATAGAGAAAATCCACCACACACACCAACACACACATAGAGAGAGAGTGCGGGGATAACGACACCGAAGCCACAAGGACGTCGGTGGCGGAGACGACAAGGTCTTGTTAAGTTAAATTATGCATAGATGCCACGCCCACCTCCCAGTACAGGCAGCAGCATATGCATACACCTTGGCATTTGATAATTGAGGGAGCACAGCGAAACAGACCAGAAACCAGAAAAAAGAATCAGCATCAGGCAGCAACAATCATGCCGCCCCCAAGAGGGGGCTGTGCCCTCAGTAATTCAAAACAAACAAGAAGAATATTGTATGGATCTATAAACTAGAAGATACTCTGTACTGGAGTACTTCGTTGCATGGGAATGTCGATAGATAATATATACCCCTAACGAAGTGGGAAACGCTTCCTCCCTTACACTAATCCCATAAACCCTCGTAGAAGTACTCTCAAGTACTCCTCCTGCCAACACCTTTTTAAAGACCCACAAATAAGAGTCTTACGCCTAATGGAAATCATTTGAATATTCAACACAGCCACAGCCACGCACACACAGACATGGAAAACATCAAAGAAACCGCACAAAATTTGTTAAGCAATTTTTGTGGTCAAATAAAAGCCCCCCACAGAATGGTCCAAATAAAATAATATTTCAGCCAAGAAAAGCTTTTAGGGAAAGCTGCAACATTTGGCCAACGAAGAGCCAATATTTGCCCAATAAATAATAAGCAAAGCCACGAAATGTGGCCTCATCTGGAATGTTGCTTCTTGGGGTAGAGCAAGTGCAGAAATCGAGCAATTGAAGCATGAAAGTATTTACAGGGAAATAAGAAGAGTAGGAAAAGCCACACACACACACACTCCTATGGTCTGGTGCTGGGGGTTTTCCTTGCTGCACTTATCATTCAATCGGTATGGAAATTGCTAGTTCAATAGCCACGAGAAATGGTTGCATCTATGCATGTATCAATGGAACTTGTTCGCTTATTGAATTCACAGATAAATAAAACATTGATAAAGATTCCAATTCCGTCTTTGATTTATTTCGCTGGCAACTGTTTCCGTGAAAAGTTTCTCCCCCAAAAACAGCAGTTCATATAATTTGTTCACTTTTCATTTAGAAACTTTTCGGGATTTATATTAACGATAAAGTGAGGGAAAGTCACTGCCAGCGAACAACTTCCCCCAAAGTAACCTCCAACGAGGAAATTGAAATGCAAAACTCGTGCTCCACCAACTGTCTTTTCGTCTGTCTATCGCAGAAGAGCTACAGTACAGTACAGAGTCCTCCAGAAAACCCTCTTAAATAAATAAATTCTTGCAAAATTTGCACAAAAATAAAAAAAATAAAAAAGGAAGAGGAAAATGTAAAAAATGAAGGAGGAAACGTACGAAATGTTTTGTCTTGGGCAGAAGTAACGAAAGCAGCAAGAACCAGCAAGAGAGATACAAAGATACAGAACGACAGACAGACAGTCGGACGAGAGCAACGAATAAAGCGAAAGACAAATGCAAACGACAGGACAACCATTTTTATGGCCCCAAAGGATAAGTGTATTACAACAACAGCAACAGCTACCAAAACAGCTACGCTGGAAAATTTATATGCAAACGAAAGAATAGGGCGTGGCGTCCAGATTGGGGTTATCCGAGGGGCGGGGTTGGGGTTTTAAAACGTTAGTTTTTTTCCTCGTGGCGCGTGTAAAGCGCTCAAACATTTTTAATGTCCATCTGCGTGAGGATTAGCATAAAATCCGCTGTCCTTTGCCCGACCCTAGCCCTGATTCGAGACCCCCGGAACCCCGAAACCTCTCTGTCTGCTGGCTGCTAGCTGCCGAGACGTGAGGTATAACTTTATGTCCGCTTAGGTTTAAGTGCGGGTCTGGAAGGATGAATGGCTGGATACCCTTCTGTGCATTTATACCTTTCGAATGTCTTGATTTCTCTGCAAGCTTACACGCTTTATGGTCTTTAAAGTAGGAGATTACCAAATGAAAATGTTGGCCATTCAAAGGGAATAAGTTGAAAGGAAACCAATAAAATATGTAAGCAGGGGGGAATGAGATATATTGCTGGGATATCAGACACCAGCCTGGTAAATCTTTACTCATTGTGAGTCTTTCGCGATTTATTTGCTCATAAATTAAGTATTCGAATTCTGTTTGCAGATTTGGGGCACTTTGCATACCCTTTTCCACATATATTTAACACAATTTTGTAATCTATTCTAATATATGATCTTTCCACTTACCTATTCTTTCGTTCTCTTTCCAATAGAATGCGATCGTTTATCGAGGAGAATGAGAAGAACGATCCGTTGATTAATGCTCCGGATAAGAAGAACAATCCGTGGGCTGAAAAAGGCAAATGCGTTATCATGTAATATTATCGTAAACCACAGAAATACCGTAATACCTATGATAACCAGCCAAATAACATCAGTAATAATAATAATAATGCAACAACAAATTCAACACAACATGCAACTGCAACTGCAGCAACAACAGCAGCAGCAGCAGCAGCAGCAACAGATCAAGAATACCAATTATTAAATCCCACAACAGAAAGCAATCGATGTAGCAGCCATAGAGATGATTCCTCCGCCTCCCCCCTTCGTAACGATGATGATGATGATGATGATGATAATTCCCCAGATCTAATACCCGTAGAGCTGCAACAGCAGCAGCATTACAACAACAACTATTACTACTACTACAACTACAATCTGAGCTATGCACCCGAGGACTGTGCCTGGGGCGGCAGCAGGCGCCCGAGTCGCCTCCAACAGCTGAAGCGTCGCACGCAGCACGAGCTGCAGCAGTGGCCGATGCTCATGCAGCTGCTACTGCTGGTCCTCTGGCTGAATGCCCGCTTCTGGCGCATCGTCGACGAGCAGGTGACGTACCGAAGGAGGCGATGGCATTGATTTTGGGGGACAGAGGAGAGATCAAAGAAGCGGAGCAGAGCAGAGCAGGAGACGGATGCACCCACACAAACGGGTGCTGAGAGGAGAATGGTGTTGCTTGGTATGAGATCCGATCTAAGCTTAAGTTGAATCACAAATTATGCCCAAACTCTCTTTCAAATCTCATCTCAATAAAATTAATCAAAACTTAGGCTGCAAAGTATAGTCAAAGAAAAAGCAAAAGCATCTACAAAAATATAACACAGAGATCCCCACATCACGAGAGACAGCAGAAACTCTAACGAAAAACAACAAAAGCCACAAGAACAACAACCTACAACAACAATAGCGAGAGCACTCGCTGCTCGTTACATTTTGCTCACGCACTACTCGTTACATCACATCGTGATCGCTCTCGTCCCATTGTGATCGCTCTGTCGTCTCGACTCGTTTCTGTCTCTCGTCGTCTTATGCTCGTCTTTCTATTTTTTCCCTCTCTCTCTCTCTCTCTATCTCTCAATCGTTCATCTCTGTCTCGTTTTCTAGCTATCGTTCCTTAGTACTAACCGTTATTGCTATTTCAGTTCCAATTGCATGCCATATACATTCTTAGAAGTTTTCGTTTGATATCGCTATATACTTTCCTCTGTTCTTCCACACCACCAATGCAATCCACATCAATCATCATCGCATCATCCCAAAAAACCCACCCAAAAACCAAAAAAATAATCCACACCACACTAGTCGACAAAAAATACGCTAACTCAATCATATCAATCATGAGACAAGAAATTAATGTCAAAGCCTCGATAAATGTAACCCACCCATCATTCTGTAGAAGAGAAGCCTTAGAAGCGCCAAACCAACACCCGCCCCCAAAAAGTAATCCCATTTTATGTTAACCAGCGAAACCGAAGAAGAAGAAGATCTACTATGAACTTTAATCCAAAGGTTTCCCCCGCCCTAAGCTTGCCTAAGAAACAAACTGAAAACTAAACTAAAAAAAAAACTATCCCAACAGCAAAAGAAATGCAAAAAGAAAATAATCAGAAGAGAAGACGAAGAAGAAGTAGAATCGTATTTTGAGTAGCGCTTCTTGATTTACAATTTGGTAGCCAGGCAAACGCTAACCGAATACAGCAATTTCAATTGTGTTTCACAACATAAAATATAAACTATGGATAATATAATTTTATATACAACATACATACTATAGAGTTATAAATTTAAAGGCAGACGCTGTAGTTGATCGATGATTAAGCTTTAGTTCTAACAGAGATATGTTACTTATGATTATCTAGCGACAATTATTATATACGCAAAACAGACAACAAAACAAACAACACACAACAATTACACACGAAAGAAAGATACACTTGAAACAATATGAAGAACAACTAAAACTAATTGAAGTAGTAGAAGAACCCATGATATTTATACGAGTATATGGAACATAGTTGAAAACAAAAAACAAAACAATTAGCGAGAAATATTTTAGTGGAGTATCCAAAAAGTCAGCTGAAACTTTATATGTTTAAATGCGAAACTGCAAAATGGACTTGAAAAAAGAGCAAACAAGAGGAAAAAAACAACTATATTATATTATATTATATTATATTATTAACTATTATTACGAGTATATACGATATTGAGAGGGCGTGCCCCAGGGGCCGACCAACAACAAGAAACAAATATAAGGCGCTGTTCAGCTAATCGACAAAAAAATATATAGTGAAAATCGTTTACGTTTAATAAAATACTAAGTTCAGCTTATCGCTACGCGAATATGATTTCCATTTACAACTTAGGGATGATATATGATTTCAGCATTAGGAAGAAGAAGAGAAGAATGAAAAAACAAAAGACAACAATCAGAACACACCAACAAAACATACGCAGACATTCCACAGACACACACATAATCCACACTACGAGGCTACCACTGAGGTTGCCCCATGATGAAACAAAATTCTGCGAAGTCAAAGTATAGTTAAGGAAACACTCGACGGGAGGGAATACCCCTTGAGAGAAAAACCTATGAAATAATCCAAAAATATATAGCACATTTAATGTTAATCTTAAGTTGAGGAACAAACAAACGTAGCGAAAATTCAACAGAGAGCGTAACATTAATTATACGAGTAAGTAAGTCGCGCAAAAGACCCCAAAAAGACACCAGAAAACAGAGAAGCCGAAAGGTAATCAACATACAAAATAAGCAGCAAACGAAATGAAATGAAACGAGGAAGCAGAAGCAGAAGGGAAGCGAATTCACCAAATAATTAAGGAAACACTTCAACGAGAAGCGAGAAGGAGATGAACGATGAACGATGATGAGGATGGAATGGAGCGGAGATACAGAATTAGCAAAATACACAATAGAAAACACACATATTTAGTTGTAAATTTTAAGAATGAAAAACAATCCGCAATCAAACGTTAGAGATCTAGGGAAACCGAACCCGAAAGCGAAGCGAAGCTACATCGAAACACACACCTTTGGTGGAAGCACAAAGTGGCATCCTGCTACCAGGATGAACGATGCAAGAACCCAACAAAAGTGTTTCCATTTCGAAGCAGAAGCCGAAGCAAAAACAGATACACAAAAAACTAAATTAAGGTATTGGTGGTTACAAAAATATTATATATGTATAACTAATTGATGTTAGGAAAATACGATGCTGGAATAACGATATAATCAAAATGGCCCGAGGGCTGACAATGACACGTTGCGATCCAGCGGCATTGCCAGACCTCACAGACACAGGAGATGGACAGAGTTGGCATAGGGTACATGTCTGCATAGGGAACATTCTCACTGCTGCATGTTCCGTATCCATCTTGAGGGTATGCGTCTGTTTATTGGAAGTTGAAATCAAATCAAATTATATGAATATACGAATATATATATATGTGTGTACAGTGTTGTACTTGAGAGTGCCATCGAGTGTCGTGCCACAGGCTCAGGCTCGCGCAGGCTGAGCAGCGTTTTAAACAGTTCCAGATAGTTGTTTTCCGAGGTCTGACTGTACACGTCGCTCAAGAGCGCATTAAGCACGCCGAGTACCCGGGCACGGAGTTCCGGGGAAACGGGTGTGAGGGTGCCACCAAAATTGAACGACTAAACAGTCGGCCAAAGGATTGATCTTTTTTGAGAAGAGAAGTGTCCTTCGATGATGTCGATGTCATACGATTTCCACGAGGCCTGGACTGAGTCTGTGGCCACGAATACCGCTCGATGAATCTCGTTAAAAAAATGTACTCGCACTTTCGTCAGTATTTAATCGACTAAATCGTTAATTAACATTCAAAATAAATACAATTAAATATGGGAAAGTCATATGAAGAGTGAAAAGAAGTGACGTGAAGTGGAGTGAAACGCAATGAATGGAAAGAGAAATGGTAAATTTTAGTAATTTTTCCAACAAGTTATAAACTATATATAAATGTTAACGTAAATAATCAGAAAGACAATTCTTAATTGATCGGAAGTAGTACTATAGATCGACTCGGGAATCCAATTACAATCCCGATAGATCGATAGGTCGATAGGAGAGACGCGCAAACAAAAGGTGCCAAAACGGTTCGATAGACAGAAAAGGTTCTGCCACGAGCAGATCCTTTGGGGCGTATGCCGGGAAAATAGTAAAAAAAAAATACAAAACTTAATTAATTATAATAAACACACGATAATCTAGACCGTAAGTTGATGTTACAACAGTTCATTGAAAAGCGTTTAAATATTATATGGCATACCAGAATATTATGGATTAAACCAGCATTAACTATATATACCCACATATACAATATATGATATGATATGATATCAAATACAACAATATATTGCAAGTATTCAAATATTCATTGGACAAACAAAAAAAAAAACATAAAAGAAACTTTTATTGTTACAATTTTAGGTGTAAGTCATGTAACAGATAAGATATTTGGACATAGGTTAACATTCTTACGATATATAAACGATACACGATAAAATGATTGATTCTTAAACTTGTCGAATTGCGAACTCAGACAAACAAACAAAAGCACGGTGCCGCACAACATCCACAGGCTAAACCAGAAACAAAAAAAAACAAAACAAAGAAAAACAACCCAACAAAACAATTATAATTTAGTCAAAGGAAAATCTAAATAAAAATCTAGCTAGTAAGTGAATTTTAACGCAGCAAAGCAAACAACAACAACAAAAACAAAACAACAAGAAACGAAAGACAAAACTACACGAAAAGAAATGTCAAAAGACATAGAAAGAAGGAAGAGGAAATAAGGAGGAGAATTCACCAGAATAAAGGCAAAAAAAACAACAAAAAAACACGAAAACTCAAAATAGTATGATATAAACGAAAATGTATTTAGCTGTTAACAAAAACCAAACAAAAACTACTAAACAAAACGAAAAACCAAAATACCGAAAACAGAAAACCGAAAACAAAAGAAAAACCAAAGCATAAGTATGATTATCATTAAAGGAACTTCTCTAAATAAAAAGTAAACTTTGAAAATCCTTAGCGGAGAAAAACTACCCTCTCTCTCTATAAAAAAAAAAAACAAAAAACCAAAAACCAACAAAAATATTGTCGATTGTGTTTTATTTCCCCCTCTCCCCGACTGAAAGACCTTCCGACGACCGAAAGATAGCTTTTCCCCACCAGAAAATCCCACCAGAAATTTTTGATGTTGATGATGATGCCTTGCCTTGTGTGCTTTACCCCCCCAAACCCCTCTTTATCCTTTGCCTTGCTTTTGCTTGAGTTATTGGTTATTTATTTGGTTTTATTTTAATATATTTGCGGTATATTTGCTTCTTTGGGCTGTACATATAATTATTGTGCCTGCGCTTGAGCTACGTTTTTGAGCAAAATCTAAATGTATTTCTCCACATTACAACGATTTGCACACCTTGGTGACCCCCTCTGACCCTCTGAAATTCGTAACCCATGACTTCTGAGTCTGAGGTGTGCGTGCGTACTCTTCTTTCAGCTGCCGCTTCAGGGATCAACGTAAGTATATATGGAAATGAGCGCCAGAGAACAAAGTACTGAGAACTGTGACAGTTCTTGAGATTCTGGCATCTGCTGTTCGCAGGCAACTTCTATCCTTTCTTGGCAGGCGATAAGAAAACTTTTTGCAACGCAAGTTTTCCTTACGAATTTTCAGCAAGTTGTCGAAGAAGTTTACCCGCCAGAGTGGAACATGTTTCGTGTAATTAGCAAACGGTGCGTATGCGTAATGGCATTACGCTTCAAGTAAGTGCATTACGGAGAGCTAACAGGAAAAACGGTTTTGCACAATTGCAACAGCAAGCGACAGAAAACAGAGACAGAGAACATATCTTTCTCTTACTGTCTCTTCCTTTGTCCAGCGACAATTCAATTAAATATGAGACTACGACTAGGACTTGGAGTCCTGTCCGTTTTGCATGGCAATTGAAATGCAATGATGTTTAAATATTGCAGCTACAGCTCATGGATGGGAAGGATAGTGCGGCATGGAAACTCTCGTTTAAATACAACTCGAGCTTAACAAATCAATTGGCAGTCGGTGAACTGTGCCAATAACTGACACTCTGGCTTGAATTCGATTAGAAAATGAATTGGAAATTGCTGTTCGCCTTTTGTCTCGATAGAACAATGAGTCATTCGAGAGAAACTCTTTTCATTTCTTTGAATCATAGATTTTTGTGGAATAAAGAAACATTTTCAATGAATCGCAGAGCAGTTTTTGTGTGTTTATATTTCATGGGGGCGGTGGGGAGTACATACAATTATTGCTTTTCAGGAAGCAGATTTTCATTTTATTCGCCATTTAAAATTCGTTGTAAGTGGCTCGCATGGTCGTATCTCCCGCTCAAGTGGCTGCCTCTGAGTAAAAAATCTACATATTTAGACACATTTCATATGCAAATTGGGGCTCCGAAATGGCAGCCCTTCCGAATTTATATGCCAATTGCCAAAGTGTGAAATTAATGCGGCCCTGGTGAACGATCCCGGGGATCCGACGAGCAAAAGGAACAAAAATAAACACACAACAAGCAGTCCGGAAGTGTTTAAATTACCATGAAGCTATAAAAAAAAACGAGAAGAGACAGCCCCAAGGTGGGGTTGGTCTCCTCTGTTGGTATTTATGACCGACCGTTGCTGTTGTCCCCCCCACATCAAGTATTCATTCCCCACTCACTCACTCACTCAGTCAGTCACTGACAAAAAAGGTCTCCCTCGGCATGTGGTCGTCTCTTCCAATCAGAGATTCAAAAGCAGAAATCAGCGGGAGATGATATGGGAATGAATCTGTTTGAAGGTTGAGTGATGGGTAGGTAGGCGAGAGGAAAGTAAGCTGCCATTGGTTCAGTTCCATTCTGCTCTTTAAGCCAAACGAGCTATCTAGTTAGCCGCACAATCACAATTTGCATATCGATTGACAAAAGTGCATTGAAAACTGTCAAAAACCGCACAAATGCTAGTGCGAATGCTCGTACGAATGCTCGTGCGAATGAATTGCAAATGAGATTGCTGATTGGACTGCAGCAATCGAATGTACAATGGAGTACTCCGTATGTATATGCAAATCAGTGACAGACACGACTGTACTTTCCATTCAAGAGTTAAATGTGATTAATAATCGAGTGAATGGCAGACAGCACACAAAACAGCTGGTAATTACAATTGACAAGTGTTCGAGGGACCCTTTATGCACTCACTCACTCATTCACTCAATCAACTCACCCAACACCCATTCATTCATTCACTTGCAATTTGTTTTGCTCTGTTTGCCATTTTGGCGCCTCAGTGTCGACATTTTCTACGCCATTTGCCTGTCTGTCCGCATTTCCTTCCTTCCGCTTCCTTTCGCCGCGCCGCCATGCCACCATGCCCCCATGCCACCATTCAGCATTCAGTTTTTCTCTTTCCCGTGGCTCTCATTAAATGCAATCTCTAATGCAATTGACATGGCTTGTCTCTTATCCTCCCGCTGCATCTTGCTTCCTTTAGAGTCCTTCGGCCTTGGGGTTTTTGTGATTTCTGCAGTTCACTTCTCTCTCTCTCTCTTTTTTCCTCTTCTGTTTGATTATGAAAATTACTTTGAGTGTTGGCTGATTTTTAATGAGTCGCCACACAGAATATGCACCAGAGACAGAGATCCTCCCTCCTTCCCTCCCTTCCGGCTCATCTCTAATTAACATGTCATATCCTCCCGGGGCATTTCTTATCGAGCATATGCAGCGTTGGCCATAGCCACCGCCTGGCTTACAACTTTCTCTAATTCTCCTGGGGTATCTCCACCTCTCTCTCAGGTGGGAAAGAGGCAAAGCAGTCAACGAACTGTCAGCACAGGGATTTATCCACCAAAAAAAAAAAAAAAACCAAAAACGAAGAGGGAAATTCAACTGTTTGACAGTCAGCCTTAGTTACCATCTGACTGACAGGCTGTAACCAGAACCAGAAGTTCTCTCTCCTCCCCTCCCCTCTCCTCTCCTCCCCTCCTGCCTCCTGCATCTTTCGACCCCAAAACGTGGTTTGATTTATATTTTATTTAAAAAGTAAAAAGGAAATTATCAGGTTTTACTCTTGGTTTCTTTTGCTGTTCCTTTTTTTTTTTTGGTTTTGTGGGGTCTTTTTTTGCATAAAGTTTGTTTAACGTTTATCTTGCGGTCGCTTTACGCTTTTTGCATGACCGGCAAAAGTTTCTTTGAGGCCGCGGCCTCCTGCCTGGTGATAAAAACAGCTAACAAGAAAAGCCAGTGCCCATTGGCGGCAGTAGGTACAAATAAGCAAATTTAAGTCAAATTAAAACATGAATAATGAAAAGGGGAATGGAACTGAATGGAGTGCCCGAAATAGTGAAAGGTCACAAAATTAATCAGGAATGTAAAGTCTCGACTTTTTGTGGAAAGTTTTGGCAAAAGTTTCCCACTGTTTGTAGTTTTCTAGTTAATTTAAATGGCTGCAAAGCATGCAAGAGTTTCCAAATAAAATATGTCTGTTTTATGCAAAGGAAACTTCTGGGAAGCCATTTAGTTATTGATGGAAATATTACTTAAATTTATATTGGTACAAAGTGGAGCAGAATGGCGCGTTGTTTAAAGTTTAAAGTTCTGCTTTATTTTACTCCCAGAAATATGCCTCCAGTCACTGCTGAGTTTCAATCACGTTACTTCCCTTTTGCTTTCATGTTTTCCATCCCATTTCCCACTGGCCTGCCCTTTTAATATTTTTCCATAATTTTTGCAAGAATCACCCGAGGGTCCTGTGGCTCCACCACGTCCACGCTGTGGATGCCCGACCAGGTGTAAAGAATTGTGGCCCCAAGTCAAATCTTATAAGCATTAATTCTCATTAAATTTAATTGCAACCGACTTGGGTTGCGGCCAGGTGGAAGCCATATCCCTCCTATATATATCCCGTGTGTCCTGTGTTCTGTGACCTGTTGGCTCTGCTCTCCCATGTTCGTAGCACAATTATGCAAATGACTTTTGGGTTGTCCCGCATTCGCGAGAACGGAGCCGATTAACCCTTTTGTGTGGCGAGGCGTTGAAAGGTTCTGCACTCAATTATGGTGGGGCAAAAGCGTGGCAAAAAGTATTATCACCTGCTACCCAAAAAAGCGGAATCAGAACGAGGCTCCTTCTCCTGCTTCTCCTGCTGCAGATCCACAATGAAAGCTGAAACACTTAGCACTCAATTGTTGCTGGATTGCCGGGAAAAGCGCCAAAAAGTTTTCCATGCCGGCAGCGAGAAGCAGAAACTAACTAAACTGCCAATCCCACTGCCATTCACCGGCACGGAGATGGAGAACAAGAGCGAGACCCCGACACCGACACTGAACCGACACCGACGAGAGGGAATAAAGAAAATTTGTTTAGTAACATTTTCAAACGGTTTTCATTGGCGTGAGTCAAATTAATTTCGAGTGCCAAGTGGTGCTCTCCCTGGCACTACCTCCTCCTCCCATACCCATACCCACACCCACACCCATCCTCATCTCAATTAATTTGCCAGCTGCCAGGAGATACATATAGAGGGAGGAGAACTGAATATAGAGAGAGGATATACATGGAGAGGAAGACTGGCACTGGAATAGTTGAAGGAACAACTTTAATATGTGGTGTGGGGCTGGGGCTGGAGCTGGGTACGAGTACATATACTATTTGCTTTCTGCGGTTCCGCTTTCCTTGCAATTTTGGTGAGTGTTTTGCCAATAGTTTTTCTGCTCCCCTCATTCGGAGAAGTGGCTGTGGCTGCGGCAAGGGATGGGAATAATTAAGTAAATGAGTTTGTTTCTAGGGGATTGGTTAAGGATAATACCCGAATAACTCCTGGGATTACAAGCAAACTTTTAAATGTCAAAGAACGTGACTCTAAAGGGCTTTGCGGATGTTATTTCATAAACCACACCTACACTTTTAAACTCTCTTCCCTTTCCGTGTTTTCGTCCCTTTTCAAAGCCTAAAACAATATAATATCCCAATCACGAGAAAAGCCATTCAAGTGTAAAGATCCCCCCAATGCAAAATCCGATTTACACGCTCAAAAAAATACACTGGCGGAATAAACAGAGAAAAAATAAATCCAAATTGACGTGTAAGCAAAAACTATTCACGCATAAAACACAGAAATTTTCCACAAATAGCAGAGAGAGGAGGAGAGGAGGATTACAGAAATCAGGCAGGGAAATCAGAAAAAGTGTGAGAGAGCGAGCAGAGCACAGGCGATGAATACGTAACGAGCGAGCGCCAGAGAGTATGAAATGCGAAATGCGAACGAAATTCAAATGGAATACAAAAATAAATGCTACCGAAGATTCAGATACACTTGAAGATACATCGGGACTAGGGATCGGTTTGAGTATATGTTACAGAATCAAAATACAACGAGAAGGAACGTGTGAGTCGCTTCTGGACGCGACTCTACTTTTATACCCGTACTCAGTCAGTATATAAATTTATGAGCTTATGATTGAAATTTAAAAAAAATTTTAAATTTTACATTTTAAATTTTTTTGCTACATTTGTTAACTACATCTACATGTAAAATGTAGATAATACATCTAGAACAAATATTCTACATCTACCATTTAGATTCTACATCTCCTCCGCTAGGGGTTGCTCGCGCATTGCACAGGGCAGAGTGTGTGCGAGCGAGACAGAGAATGAATAGCGTAAGCAGCGCCAGAGGAGGTGGGGGAAGCAACTGAAAATTAATTTCTTTATTCTGGCTATAATAATGATCCGATCTGGTTCAGATTCGGCAATCTGATAGATATGGTCATTCTCTACGATACTGCGTTTTTAGTTTTTTCGTATCTTCAAAATTGTGGATGCCACAGATTTTCGTCCTTTGTGAAGGCGGAAGGGGGCGGGGCGAAATTTTGAAATACACTTGTAACAGTGTGATATCACATGAGTCTGGAAAAAAAATTTCGTTGCTCTAGCTTCTATAGTCTCTGAGAACGAGGCGCTCATCAAGACGGACAGACGGACAGACGGACAGACGGACAGACAGACAGACAGACAGAGACTCGGCTATTGATGCTGATCAAGAATATATATACTTTATGGGGTCGGAAAATTTTCCTTCTCTGTGTTACACACATCGACTTTTACCACAAATACAGTATACCCCTTAACTCTTTTTGAGTACGGGTATAAAAATCCTTCACGACATTACCTCAGTCAAAGTTCGCAATACCCTTCCATTAAGGGTACCAAAAGTCGTGGAGGCAACAAACTACATGACATTTTTAATTATCTAGAACAAGTGCATTTAGCACACACATATACAGACACACGCACGCAAACTCACACAGATGCAGTGCAATGTGCGAGAACAAAAATCGTTGCATACTTTGCGGGTTGTTGGGCATTTAAATGAAATTTTTGTCTGCTAACTGCAAGGCCAGAAGCAAGAGGAGGAGCAGCAGCAGCACGAGAAAGAAATGTGTGAAAAAGAGGAGTGTCTGCGGGGGTGTGGCAGTGCAGTGGCAGTAGTAGTAGTAAAAGTAAGCAAGTCAAAGAACGCTCGAAAGCATAATGAGGAGAGGTACACTGGGGAGTGGAAGAGGAAGCGGGGCGGAGTGTGAATTTGAGTGTGAGGCAGAACCAAAGTTAAATGGAAATATTTGCCCGACACGCAAGCATTTTTCACTTTTTTGTTCGCCTTTAATTAAAGCCCCAGAAGTTTACAGAAACTGCTATAATTTCAGCAAAGTGCCCGAAGAATATCGAGAATAATCAGACATGAACCTCCGCCCCCCCTCCCTCCCTCCCCTCACACTCTTAAGCCACAACCCCTTTCGGCCCCCTTTTTGGTCATGTTTGCATTGGCAGACAGAGAGCATCCGCAAAGCATCCGCAGGAGCAGCAGCAGCAGCAAAGGAGGCCTATAAAAATATGTTTTTCTTTTACGACCAACTTTTGTGGGGTTCGTCGTTCTGCCTCCTGCGTATGGGCGATGTACACAGATTTATTAAAATATTTCACAGAGCACGGAAAATATGCAATGAGGCAGCAACAGCAGTGGCAGTGGCAATGGCAGCAGGCGGTAAAAGTCACTGGTATTAAGGCGAAGTGGAAAATACTCTCCGACACGAGAAAAGAGAGAGAGTGAGTGGGATTAAGGACACGCTCAGCGAAGTAATCTGTAAAATCTGTACACGGGAAAACTTTTAATCAGCTTGGAAAGTAGCCCTCGGCGGCTCTCCATGGGCAAATAATTATCTGAAAATCTCTGAATCTCAAAATCCCTGAAAAAAGTGTGATAACCAGCGGATCGTATAGGATATCTCTCCATCCAGCCATCCATCCATGCATATCCATCCAATATAAACGTATGTTGAAGTTAATACATCCCCAAAAGGGTGCCATTAAATGGCACGCAGTCGTTTCAGTCGCAGTCTTTTAATTAATAAAACCAAACAGTTTTCACTTGTCCTCCGCCTCCAACGCTGGCCAGGCATGGCATGAATTGTTGTTGAGTCTGTCAATGTGGCTGCACGGAAGGACCTACTCATCAGAATGCTGGTCCGCCTCCTGCTGTGCCAACACGCCTCGTTAATTTGCACTTTTCATATGCATATCAAACGAGAGAGACACAGACAGACAGAGAGAGAGGGAGGAGGGAGAAATCAGCAAATAATTTAATAATATTTTTCCAGTTTCAGTTGCTGGAAGCTTGAAGCCATTGAAATTTCTGGGTTCTGGTGGTTCTTTATTTGATTTATTTGCCCAACACTTTATCCGCTGCCTACTTTTTTGTTAGGCGGTCTTCTCGAGTGAAAAAAGTGAAAATAATTTGCGTATTTATTTGCACGGATAATAGCCAAAGCCAGAGCTTAAAAAGGTAGGACTTTCCATGGACGACAGCAGTATTTGTGCAGCACTTAAATTTCGGTAGAAACTTTCATTCAAGAGCCACCAGAGCCATAGTGGTTTAGAGGCAGCGGCAGAGGAGATTCTCCAAAGGAAGGAAGGAAGGATGGACTGCCTGTCCATAGCCTGCCTGTTAGTGGGCTGATAACTTTATCAGCATCAACATTTTGCATACATCATTGCGCACAAGGTGTCCACCCCCTTCCACCCACCGGATTGACCGAATGACCAAAATGGGAATATGTTAATACGCCCACAAAAGGGCAACAAAAGTGCACAAATAATGGGGGACCTGCTCTCGAAGGAAGGAAGCTTCCTTCCATCCCCATTCCATTGCCATTCCCATTATGTATCCTGTGAATTGTTTGGCCTTGGCCTCTATCTTATACCCCTCACTGCAGCAGGGTATGATGATTATTTCTTCGCCAGTACAGTTGCATCTTCAAGGGTATTTGCCACTTCGTTACCCTTCCCTACTCATTCACATATTTGCTCGTGCTTTCTGTTGTTCTGTGTTTATGTTTGTTGACATGGAAAAGCCCAAAAGTTATTGTTCGCCATCAGCTTTAGTCACGCCCCTGCCCCCCCCATGGAAACCAGCACTATGAAAGAGCGGAGAGTGTGGCGGGGAAAGTGTGGCACAGACATGACCATCATTTGCCTGCTGGCCTAATAAGCGGCTCAAGTGTTGGCCCGGAATTAATGCGATCCTCTCCACTGTGTCCCCACTATACTTCTAGTCTCACACTCTTGTCCATCTGTCTTTGTTTGCCTGTTCCAAAAGGTTACACTAACCGGACATCATCATACCATATACGAGTAGGAGTAGCAGTATAGGTTGCCCTTCCCTTCTACGTTGGATGTGGCTTGGGGTTTTTCCTGTCATCTGCTATTGGGGTATGGGTCTTTGTCTGATATGGCCCAAGGCCATGCTAGTTATGGGCCTAAAGTGTGTTAGTTAAGTCACCCATGGTTACGATTTGCTAATGAGAAACGATACTCGTAGATGGGATACACTTCAGCAGAGCCAGCAAGACACAGCCAGGCACTGGCACTATGCTACAGGGTTCAGAACAGCTTCGTTTGTGGATAAAGAATGGCACTGGCAAAGGATTAGCCCACTGGTAGAAGGTTGTCTCCTCTCTCATGCCTGCTCTCCTCTTCATAGGTGTATAATCTCCACTCTACACTCCTTTTTGCCGCACTCTTTCATCCCTAATCTCTTCCCACTCTTGTTGTCCAGTGAACTCTTCCTCTGACCATTCACAGTCCATTGCAGAAAGAGAGAGAGTGGAGGAGCCAAGCGAGTGGCAGGCAGTGGGCAACACTTCTTTGTGTACTAATCTCCCTTCTGTCTTTTGGCTTTTAACGACCTCTTACTGGCACTCCCTGAATGGTCTGCTGATGTCCTTCGCCCTTAGTCCTCTTAGTCCTCTGCCGCTGACGCACATTCCACTTGAATAACAACAGCTTTTGATTGATAAGCAGCCATAATAAATTTGTTATTAGCGCTAGGAAGAAAAACAGGGAGAGAAGAGGCAAAGTGCCGACCAAATGATGCGTGAATCAAGAGACAAGGGAGGAGGAGTGCGGACCGTGGGTGTGGGGTGAATGCCCCTCAGGGGAGTGGTGCAAAAACAGAAATAGATATCAGTTCTCGTACTCGTAATGGATATTAGACAAATAGATTTCCATCTTTTCTTTTTCTTTCTTGCTTATTTGTTTATAAATAGCCCAACATTTCCATTGAATGATTCGCGCTCCGTTTCAGTTGAAGCTGATTTGATTAGACAGGAGAGGGCATCACAGGACATTGCAGGACAAAAAAAAGGGAACGGGAAAATGAATTCGATCTATGGAAATGCACAGGAAAAGAAAATTCGACAGCAGTCAAGGGAAATAGTTTCGTAGGAAAAATGTTTCACAAATTGCCAACCCTCCACCCTCGGGGCACCATCGCCCACTGATTAGGCCTCCGCATTGGCACTCGTCCAGACCTGCCTGTCATCGCCCTGCCACCACCGCAGCTTTTGGGGCACGCCCCATTCATTTGTAATTATGAGTGCCACGCCACAGCCCCACGGAAATTGGCAGTAAAGAAAAAGGGGGGAAAGGATGTCGCAGGGCCGGGCAGAGCCTGTAGCCACAGCAATTTTGCGGCGGTGGCTATGCTGGTGAAATGTTCGAATGCTAATTTCAATTAAAAATTTCATGCCGCATACTTTGAGGCGTGGCAGCAGCTCCCACTCTCACCGCAGCTTCCTTCCTGATGGCAGAGTTCAAAGAGGTGCCAAATGCTTGATGCTCTCTAAATATTTAAATTGGAATCGAAGGCTCTGGCCAAAGCGATGGCACACAGAAGAGACTCTCGAGAGTCAGCGGCAAGGCGCAAAACAAACAATGGGACAACAATACAATACACAATGCTGCTTCAACAGCTTGTTCCCACTTTCCCCCCGCATGATGGCGGATGGGGCCTCATTTTCCTCGCTTTCCCACCCGATTTTATATTGTATTTGCGTTGTGTCGCGCGCACAATTGATAAACATTTTGCTCGCTTATTTGTGTGGCTCTGAGAGCTGGAAAAATAAATAAAATAAAGTAAGATAAAATACAATACAGACTGCAAAATAGAGATGGAAGTGTGACACGAAGCCAGGGCCTTAAAGATGCTAAGGGAATGTGCAGGCGGATTTTCATTGAGAAGGAGGAAGAACCTTCAGCACCTTCTTGTTATTCAAGTTCTACATTCCACGTCGAATCCTAACAAGTTAGTTAGGATAAAGGGCATACACATCTGCAAACAACTCCCTAGGCGATTCGCCCCCCAAACATGCTCCACGTATCGTACAACAGCACAATGGATCACCATTCGCCTACACATCCATTGTTTGCGTGGGCTGCCTGCCTCTGTCGTGGCAGAGCAGAGGCTACCTACTTTTTCTCTTTTTCTCTATTTGGTATTTAAGAATTGGTCAGACATTGAAATTGCTTTCTTTTCATCTTTCACTGTGCGATTTGTGTGTCACAGTTGTCCTGACAACGGGACACCCTCCTCGTCCTTCCTTCCTGCGCCTGTCTTTCGTTGGGTGATTGTTTTATTGAAATTGATTTCGTAATTGGTCCAATTTGTTTGTGTTGTATTTGGTGTATTTAGCCAGGGAACAATCAAAGTGATTTTTGGTTCCTCGTGCCCCACAATTAGGCGGCAATTCCAATGAACTCTGCTGTCGCTTCCATGCGAGTTCCCTTGCTAATTGAATTGTCCTTTGACTCCTGAATAGGACCACAAAACTTTCTCGACTTTAGTTAAATGCATTAATTTATTATCTCCCATTAAGCGCATCGTCAGCATAATCGACTTTCATCATCGTTACCATCATCATCATCCTTCGATCCAATCTGCCACGCCCAGCATCATCTGAACGAAACGAAACGCTAAAACCCACAAAAAGCCGCATAAATAATGAAAAATTCTTTTATGTTGACACCAACAGAAAAGGCAGCAAGAGAAGAGAAAGAAAAAACTTAAAATAAAAATTAATGGCCAACGTACATGGCCAGAGGCGCTGCGTTTAAAAATAATTGTAATCAAATGTTGAGGGATGCTCAGGGGATTGGCAGTATATAAAAAAAAACCAAAAACAAAACAACATAATGTATATATAAAGAAAAACGGAATGGAACGAATTTTTGCACAAGTTACAGTGAATTATTTGTACCCTAAGAATAAAATTAAACTTGGATAAGTTTCTTTTTTCACTTATTTCAAGGGAAATCCATCTCTTGACGTCTACGGACTCTACATTCAATGTTTGGGAATAGTTCTTTATATATATTTATTAAAGTAGAAAACTTTAGTCGAAATATCTAGGGTAATTGCAGGCTATATGGCAGGACACCATTCCAATTTGTGTAGAATAATAGATAGGACAGAGGATGGTCATTAGAATAATTTATGGCCCGTACCATTAATTGTGTGAAATTTAGGCGCAGTATAAATGTCCCACAAAATATAGGGGAATAAATTTTGTAGATATTAAAACAGATCTAAATCGTATGGAGAATGAAAGGAAGCTCCTCTGCAGAGATCTTTCTCCATTACATTCTCTTCCACGTAGCTTAAGCTCTCTCTCTCTCTCTCTCTGTCTTGTGCCACTTTATTTTTCATGAAATATTTAAATAAGTCGCCTTGGCTTGGCAGCTGCCTCCCTCTCTGCTCCTTCCACTTTCCATCGCCTCTCGCTTTCATTTGATTTATGCGCCTTAATGTAGGCTTCTTAATATATTTTCCTCGCTTTTTCTGCGTTAATTTGCTGAAATGACGTATGAAAGTTGGGTAACTTCATTCGACATGCACAAAGCGTGTGCGCAAGAGAGAGAAAGAAAGAGTGAAAAGCCAGTGAGAGTTTTCTTTTTTTACGCTCACTTATTACACTTTTTTTCGATAGAGTCCAAAACTTTCCTCTATATTTTGCCTCTGTGCACCAAATGGCGTCCATTTTGTGTGCATTCGGGTGTTTTTCTTTTTCTTTTTTTAGTTTCCGTTTTCCCATTTTATTTTTTGTTGTTGTAGATTTTCTGTGTTTTTCCTGCGGATAGTTTTAACCGTTGGTGTATTTTGTGTTTTTTAATATATTTTGCGAAAAAGTTTTGGCGTGTAATGAAAAGCTTTGGACTCTGGGACTATTTCATTTTGGCATTGCTGGGGCAGGGGCTGAGACTGCTCCTGCTGCTGCTGTTGGGGGATTTTCAGAGGTTTGATTGAAAGTTTGGCGTCGGACGCGAGAGATGGACACGCTGGATAAATTGATAAATGGCCTTAAAGCTGGGCTAAATGTCGTTCGACGTCAGTGTTGGGGATTAGCAATTGGATTGGAGAGTGAAAGGGAAAGTCAATTTGTGTGTTCTGTTCCGTCGATTGTGTGACAGTTTGCAGAAGTTTACTGATTGCATGCGAAGGATTTGCTTATTCCCTTTGAATCACAACTGATCTTAGAATATTCGATAACTATTTATTTTCTGAATAAAACTCATCTTTCAATCCCCTCAAGTCTGCAGCTCTTTCTTAAGTGTAAAGTACACCTTTAACCCATAAAGAATCTTTCACCTTTTGACATGCAAAATCCCTCT
This sequence comes from Drosophila subsilvestris, assembly GCA_035043285.1. Classification (NCBI taxonomy): domain Eukaryota; kingdom Metazoa; phylum Arthropoda; class Insecta; order Diptera; family Drosophilidae; genus Drosophila; species Drosophila subsilvestris. The sequence continues at coordinate 6,257,370 of JAWNNB010001719.1, read as the reverse complement.
TAAGCCATAGGCCTCTTCTTGCTGTCTTCCTGTGGATCGAAAGTCTCTTCTGGCACTGACTGGTCTGCTGGCTGTCCAAACTGTAGGCTCACCCCGAAAAACAACGAAACCGAGCAGCAGTTCATTAGCATAGTATACAAAAACGGGCCTGGCCGAGTCTTTTCTTCTCTCAGAGTGCTGCTCCTCCTCCTCCTTCGCCCGCTCCTGCCTGGCACCATTCTATGTGCATAAGTCTCATCGCTTTAAGTCTCAAGTCTACTTACATTTCACTTTGCGTTGCATTTTGTCTGCCTGCCTTCTTTCGAGTTTTTTGTCTCTCGGCTGCTGGGTGCTAGCTGCTGCTGCCTGCCGCTGCCTTTTACGCTTGGCCAGAGCTTAACTTGTGGGTCACTAGCCCGCCTTTTATTTCTCTTTTCGTTGGTGCAGAGAGAGGAGAGGGGAGGAGCGGGAATGCCCAGATAATTATGTGGGCTTTGTCTTTTTTTTTTATATCTATCATTATGGAGAGCACACACACTCTGCCACTCTCGAAGCGGCACTCTTTCTCTTCTCCTTCCACATCTCTTCTGATAAATGCGTAATGCGATAAAAAGCGCCTAAAAGTCTAAGTCTAAGCTTTTGACATGCTGCACACATACACAAGAAAGGGTCTTCTGTCTCTATCGCTGAAGTGAGACATCATCATATTCATCATCATCGCCTATCAGTGGGCGTGTGTGTGTGGGGGGGGGGGGGGGGGCTTCTGATTAATTGAAGTGAAAAATGAAAATGTCTCTTGATTGATGGCACTTGCTTTTAATTAGAATTTATTGTGTCATACTTAGGGACGACCAACAATCCACTTGAAATTAAATTTGCAAATTCTTTGGAATTCCGGCAAAAGGCTTTTTCGAAAATCTCCGCCCCAAGGCACAAAACATATTGAGCGTAACAAGAGTTTCCTTTTTCCAGCTTCTCCTTTGGCGCCCCTTGCTCTCCCTTTTACTCTCTTTTCTCCCTTTACCTCGGTTGATTTTTTGCATTATTCTAAAAGCTTTCCTTCGTCCTGTCCAGGGATTTTCCCATTTGCATATGGACGGCGCACGGGGCTTAGCATTCATTCGCCCATTCATTCATTCACTCATGCATTTATTCGTGCATTCAGTCAGTCATTCAGTGACTCATTCAATTGCAATGACAATGAGAGGCCGCCGCTCTGGCTCTGGCTTTGGCTCTTCTGGCAAATGTTACGCTGTCAAACGCCTGTCGGCATGCAATGGGCGGCATGCTGGGCTTTCCTTTTATTTTCCACCTGCCACATGTCTCGGTGGAGCCTTCGACTCGACAAAACTCGTAGGGGCAGGCTGATTCAGGCCCATTATACACACATTCTCGGAGGATGGAATGGAATGGAATGGAGGAGACAGTGCTGTAGCTTGATTGTCAGTAGTTCTCCCTTTTGCACTTTTCTTTCTATTCCTACAACCATTCACTCCACGCTTGACAATCACATTAAGATTCAGCCACACACACACACACACACACACACACACACACACACAACAAGGATGCCGTGCCGTGAGAGGCAGAACGAGTACTTGGACATGGACATGGTGGAGGACTCAACTAACGATGATTGCAACGACTCTGTGTCTCTTGGCTGTGTGGCAATATCCACCGCAGTCAAACTGTGGCACTAACCGTAATTGTTGACTATGTCTCTGCAATGTCTCTCTTTCTCTCTTTCTCCCTTTCTCTGCACTGATTCTTCTGCTCCTCCTCCTGCCGCTTTATTCTCGCTGTCATTTGTACAATTGACAATTGTGATTGCATATGTTGCACATAATGCAATGGCAATGGCAGCAAACGGTGGGGGGTACCTTGAATGAATGAATGAATGGAAGTTTGACATTGAGCCAGTGCGTAGTCGCAGTCGCAGCATTTATGCTGATTACGGATTACTATCAGACGATCGAATGATGAACTGCAAAATGAATGGAAATGTCAAAGCGGATGTCAACATGCAGACAGCTTTAAAGATATTGACACATGAACTGAACACATCCACGGGCAGGGGAGGGCAGCTCTGATGGATGGATATGAATTATAAATATAGAGAGGAAACATACGCTGAGGGAATGCAAGGGGATTCTCGTACTCAGGGATATCTTTGATCGGACATCCCTTAGGGCTTCATTTTGCTAGCATATCTCTCTTAATTCTGACATTAATCCATCTTTAGGCTTTCCATAATCAAATTTTCAGGTGAAGATTTCCCTTATCCAATTACAATCCAAATGCAAATTCCACTCGCACTTGCACTTTGATGGCTGTCTCTCCCCTGAAGGCTGCCCTGTGCTGCCTTTCTCCCAAATTTGTTGTCTGCTGCCTGGCGGCAACTCCTGCACGTATTTCAGCTGTCTGTCTGCCTGTCTGCTTGTCCTTTTGCCTGTTGTCCTGTCCGTATCTTAGAATGTGACAATGGCAATCCCTTTTTGGCCATTGTGTCCCGCTGCAAATGCGTTTGGCGTTCAGCGTCCAGGGAGCTTCGAGTTTCGTGTGCGTGCCGCGCCCTGGAAAATGATTTTCCGAAATGCCAGCAAAGCCCAGCCCCGAAATCCTGCCACACACACACACACACACACACACACACAACAGAACAGAATGGAACGAACGTGCAAGGATACAGTGGAGGCAGAGAACAACAACTGCATTGTTTGCATGCTTTTTGGCTGTGTTGGCCATTCCCTCGAGGGGTCAGTGGCAGTGGCAGTGCCGGGAGTGGAGCCAAAGTTCAATTTTCAGCTCTTGAAAGTTTCCATCTGCCATCGTCTCTATTTATTGTCCCCTAAGTAGCCTCTGTTCTCCTCTTGTCCTCTAAGTAGCCTCTCTTCCTCTCTAGTCCCCCAAGTAGCTCCTCTCTTCCATTTCTTCACCTTTCTCCACGTTCAGTGATACAATTATGCGGCAAACTTTGGACTGAGAATCCACACTCCACTCCCATCCCGGACTTTCAGGCACTGGCAGGCGCTAACTAGGCGTCCATTCACATGGTTCGAGAGTCGGTCAATTGATTTCCATTGTTTTAGTTTTCCATCGATCGAAAATGAATTTCATTTGTGCTGCAACAAAGTTACGACACAGATTGTTCGCCGAATTATGGAATTGCTTTAAAGGAGCGTGGCATTTCGAGGTTCTTTCATCCCCAAACCACATCCGAGGTATCATTCATTGCAGAACTCATTTTTGTGGCCTCAACTTGCCTTTTGAGCACACTTATTTCTAATGCCAGCCACGGCCCACGGCCCACAAGCTACTTTAGCTGATTTTTCCTTGAGCTCCTACGAGTTGTTTCCCCCAATTTCCAGCCAGCAATTGTGAAGCAGTACGAGCATATAGTATATAGTTTTCCTGACACATTTTTCTTATGGTCATGTAAAAGTCAACAGCAATGGCCAAATAAAGGGCGACAGTCGCACGCTCCCTTCTTATGGCTGGTGTCTGTAACAAGTTGGCAGCACCGTGCCACCAATGCGATTACGTATACGCCTCGTGTGATGCTGTCGCCGGACATTTGCTGCTGGCTTCTAACGAAGGAAGAAAAGAAAGGACAGCAGAGCAAGGACTAAGCTAAACGCCGGAGAAAGAAGAGAATACGAAATGATGTGTGAGTGGAAATAAAATTATTCTGCACCTCCTACCGCCCCCGCCATGACGACAAGTTTATTTGTGTGGCACGCAACGCATGGGTCCTGTCTGGCTGCCTCAATGTCGAGGGATTGGGCGAGGAGGGGAAGGCGGAGGGGCAACCGACACGTGTACGCCTTAAATATTTATTTGCGGCAGCTTCGCTTCAAGCAATAGTTGGGCAAAGATTTTCGTTCAAAACTTTTCGGCTGCATATTTCTCTGAAAAATGTGTCTCGAATTTTTCTAAGCAAAATCGCATTAGCGTCCCTGGGTGAAACTTCAAGACGAAGTGTGTTTCCCTGTAAACAAATGTTGCCACAAAGAGAGGCGGAGGGGCAAGCAGTAGAGTAGTGGGAGAGTGAGAAGATTGTAACAGGCGACGGGCATTTAAATCTCCTCTAAGCAAGCTAAAATCTCTCCAGCCCTCTTTTCTACTGTAGTCGGAACTGACTTTAGTTCTTAAACAAAGTAGATATTATAACCAGAGGATGTTAACAGAAGTGTGAATCAGTTTATGGGCACCGACAGGGAGAGAATTATGGCAGCACTGGAAGAGGATAAAAAAGTGAACGAAAAAAGCTTTAAATTATCACCAGAATTCAATCTTTTAATCAATCCAATTGTCGAGCACTGCTTTAACCTGCAATAAAACCCTCCTTAAACCCCACACGTGAGTAATCTCTGTGGATTCTCCTCTCTTATTCAGAGAGGTCTTCTCACCTTGGCATTTACTTTAAAGCGCTGCCCATCAGCCCATACTGCCGATACGTTATCGATGGATACAATCCACATTCACATCCTTGGGGATTCATTCATTCAAAGGGGGGAAGGAAGCCCAACGCATATGGCAAATTCAGGATATAAAATAAAGAGAGCAAAAGAAGCAAAAACGGAGCATAAATCGCCCTGAAATCTGTGTCAGCAGCAGCAAGCGGCGGGAGCGTCGAACGCAAAACGATTCCAAATATTTTCTACCTCCCCACGTACCTCCCATCCCTTCCTCCCTTAGCGATTTCAAATTCCAACCGCACAATGAGAGCCACGCCCATGTAGTAGCTGCCCCTATTCAACCCACTCTCCTCCTTTGATGCTGCCATCCTATCTTCCACCTTTCCTATCTTCCCATCGTCTGCCTGTCCGCTTGAAGCCCTGCAGCTGCTTTTGGCATATTCAAATGTGTCGTCGGAGGGACATAAAAAAGCATTGCATGCTTTACAGCGCCCTCTCTCTCTCTCTCTCAGAGAGAGACAGAAAGAGCCACAGGTGCAAGAAGAAGGTGACACCAAAAATGGAGAATAATGGACTGTACTTGAGCTCTCTGGAGACTCGAAGATGGGAGTACCCTTCGAGGAATCCTCGGTTGCGATTCCAATTAAAAGTTTTGCTTCGAGGCAACGGAATGGAAGCTTCAACTGATAAATAAGGAACCAATCTAATAGCTGTGTCTAAAATAGGGTGACTGTGAACTGTTTGGCATACCCCTTTCGACACCCTCTATGGAAATGCAGTTCTCATGCTGGTGGATGATGACAAAGCTCTGTAAAGCAGCCGAAGCGAAAGAAACCTATCCATATCGCAGGTGCATCCCATGTGACGATGCAAGGGACACATACACCTACCTCTCTGTCTCTCTCTCTGTGTCTGACTCTCTCCCACTCTGTGTGTGTGTGTTATGTTAAGTGAAATGGAAAGCTATGAAAGTGGAGTGGAGCCTGGGGGAGCACACAGCAGAAGCAGCAGCATCAAGAGATGAGGAAACGATAAAGCAGCACAGCTGCAGGACATCTAATAATGCCTCGTAGGAGTGGAGCTATGGGGATATGGTTCTTGCTACGATTTGCTGCTGACTCTGACACTTTATTGGCAGACATCGAATGCAGAGACACACCACTCCCCTTCGGATCTGCGAGGCATGCCAACTCATTTCACAGCTGAATGACGCAAGGCGTTCCATGGCATCATTAGAGTTTAATGCCACACAAAACCCGTGGCAGTATCGCGGTATCTGTGCCACATATTTGTTGCGCTTGAGTGGCGGTAATGCTGTTGAAAGTTTAGTGGTTAATTAATGGCAAAGATACTAGATGCCAAATGTAGACAAATGTATCAATTAGCAGACAGTTTGCAAATAAATTTCCATTTAACAAATTAATCGCAGCTGCGCAACATTTAAATTAATTTCCAGGCATACTTTGTGGTTATTTTCTGATTGAAAATATATATCACAGAATAAGACACAAGAATCAGCGAAATGTCTTTCCCTGAACAAAGTAGAGCCAATAAAAATCAGTTGCCTCAATCCCTTGCCTTCCCTTTCCAACGTCTCACCAAAAGGAAAATTTGTCGAGAGTTCAAGCTTAAATTATTGAGTTAAATTTGCATGGCATAGCTCCGTGCCGTGGGGGCATGGCGCAGGCACATTTAACGGACACCAAACGCCCATCAATTTGCTCGTTGAAAGTGAAGCCATTAATTGCCACGCTCTATTCATCGCCAAACCCCATACCTCCGGCAATCAAGGCTACGCTTTGCAGTGGGGTGCGTCTCTCTAACCTGGGAGGACCCTGCCAATCGACGGCGACATTGAAGCTTGACCAGAACAGCAAAAACAACAGCAACTGGGAGGCGAGTCGAGAACAGAGAACCGGATCTAGGCGGTGGGGAGGGGCCTCGACGATCCATTTAATTGTTTTGCAGGTCGCACGTGTTTTGCATACCAAAGAGATTCTGTGTGGGACGAAGGTACTAATTTCTGTTTCTGGTTAAAGTTTTTGGCATTGCATACACGTAGACGCGACCGCCTTTTAATTAGCCAACTCAGAGCCCCAAACCAATGAACTAGCCATCGACACCGTAGCCGTCGCCATCGCCATCGTCGTTGCCACTCGCTGGCGTCACACCTCACTTAATTAGGTCCCGCTCTGGCTCTGGCTCTGGCGCTGACGCTGGCCTGGTGTCGAGCTTCAGTCGAAAATTGTGGCATCTACTCCGGGAGTTGTATGGGGCGTGGCAGCAATTCAATTTCGCTTTGGACCGTAGAACACGCCAAAAGGCTATGCTGAAAACTAAAGGCCTTTGGCCTGGGTACGGCTGAGTGCAGTGGGGCAGTGCCACGCGGGGAAGCGAGTGGTACGAGTACATTTGTTGTAGCCACAACCAGCGAAGTGCGAACGGGGTACAGTCACAGCAAAAAGCAAGGAAAGTTTTTCAGAATACTCTGCAGTGGTTTTACACCTGTATATTTCTCTGTGAACTGAGAGTTGGGAATATATTTGTGGATTGTGGAACATTCTTCAATGAAAATCAGAAAACAACATGCCAGAAAAGTACAGTCCCATCAAAAACCCACGAAAAGGTACTACGATTAGCCATTTATACATTTTTAATACGATTTCCATCTCCGTATTCCCTTCTTAAGCATAGAACCCTTACCAACTGGTGAATGCCCCTTTCTTTAGGGTATGGCCAGGCACAAAACAATGATGAAAAAAGTACAGTTCAAGCAAAAACTGTAAGCTGCGTAGAAGAAAAACGAAAAGTCGAGGTTTTTTGGGGTTGGAGTGGTGGCAAATTGCATGCGCTTGACCTCGTCGCCACTCTAGATGTTGTGTGGGTGCAGAAGAGGTCCTGGTCTCTGGGTTAAGTCCCATTTTGGGGGCAGGGCAGCTTGGAAACGGCCGCTTGGAGGCATCTTTTGTGGCATGTGTACTCAAAACTGCGTGAAAAATTAGCTTCATTGCCAGTTTTGCCGCAGCAACGACGACGGCTACTGCTGCTGCTGCTGCTGCTACATGTGTGTTTTAGTGGGCCGACTGTGGGCAGGCTGTTGCTGCACCCCAAAGTTTTTCTACATTTTCTTCTCTTGCTTTTCTATTTTTTTTTTTTTGACTGCGCTTTTGTCATGGCTGCATGTGGCATGGGGCATGAGTGAGAAGAGGAAGAAGCCGTTTTGCGGCTTTGGCATAGCTCGACAATGTGCTGCCACCAAAAAGTGGCAGGGGCAGGGGCGGTGGAACGCGGGAGGCAAGGACCGGGTCTGGAGTGGCTAATAAAATGGCCCAAATTGTGTGTGCGTGCTGTTTTATAAGTTTTCCTTCCACTGACGCTGGCAAGGGTTTTCCCCTATTTTTTTCTTTCTTTTCTATTATTTTTTCTGCCAAATCAGGAAGTTTTCTTGTGGGAGAAAGGAGCAGCTGCAGCTGCTGCGATGGTTATTAGAGGTATCCATGAATATGATTCTTAATATTCTTAAATTGAAAACGGAATAACAGTCATAATTTATTCGTAACCAAGAAATAAATTACTTAAGATAATTGCTGTTAGTTTTCAAATGTTTACCGAGGGAAATATGTTCCTCCGCATGGTCAGAATTAACACAGATTTCACTCCATTTCCACTCAAGTTCTAGTCAGTAAATAAAAATGTCCCTGGAATATTTCAAACATTTTCAAATCATAAATTTACCTCCTCATTTTGCTGCTCTGCAAATATTTCCATATTGTCTCTGCCATTTTGGAAATCAACCAACTAAGCCAAAAGTTTTTCCCATCTCTTTGCTGGATTTTCATAAATGCCACACACACGCACGCAACGGGGAGCTGCAAAGAGCGACACAAAACCCACAGCAGACACAAGAGGAGAAACCCCAAAAAAATCAGCGAGATTTTTGGGCCATCTGTAACCTCTACCCTCTCTCCATTCAGAGTAGTTTTCGTACTTTGGGGGCAAGTGCATATGGGTCTGGGGTCCTTCTGCCGTGTCCCGAGAATTCCAAGAATTTCCCCGTGAAATCTGTTGTCTCTGTTTTATCACACACTCTCTCACACGCTCACTCTCCATTCCTTTTTTTCTGCCTGTGTGCACATACATTTTCTCTCCTTGTCTGTCTGTCCGTGTGTGTGTTGTTTTTGCATTTGTCATCGCAAAATGTTTTACTGCTTACCCCAGCAGCCAATTTGGTAGCACCACCTCCTACTGCGGCACTTCAGCACACCCAACTCTATTCCTCGCCTCCCAGGTCATAGTTTTCCTGATGAAACAAAAACCCCACCCATGAGCACCCAAAAAAAAAAGGACTGAATGGAAGAAAAACAAGGAATCGTAACTGAAAATTTATTGTAAGCCACGTGCGATTTGGAAACGGCAAACAAAGTGCATCAGAAACTAGCGAGCAGAGCGTGGAGGATAGGTGAAGGAGAGAGTTACGGTGCATCCCTGGGGCAAATCCAATTAAATTGCTCTCAAACGAACATTTTGGACACAAGAATGGGGGGTTCTGGATATGCTGGATCCTGGACACAAAGCTCATTATTCTTTGGGGTAACAATTGAAAACCACAGGGAGACTGTTGATGCACGAATAGATTGCGAAACAATAAATTCAAATAATATTTGAAAATTTTTTTTTATAATTTTTTCGAGCTGTTATTAAAGTATCTCGTCTTCCATTTTCAACTTAAATATTATCAAAATCAATAATTTTTCTGTTATTTTATCCCTTTACAGCTTCATTTATTATTTTTTGCTTCATATTCAAACATGTCTGCATTCTTTTCGCCGTAAACAGCTCCAAAACCCTCTTTAATCTATGAACTGCCAGCTGCAAGCATTCATAAGAGGATCAATGGTGTTTGCATTTCTTACGCAACTTTAATTCCAACGTTTTCTGCGTTTTTCCCACAAACAATTATATAAATGTTGAAGCTCTCCCATAAATTAATTTCCACAGAACACTCCTTCCCCTGAAAATCTTCCACCTGAACTCTTTCCCAGTTTCGCATTTATTCTCAGATATTATTACACGTGTGTCAATCCATCTCTGACCCTCGTTTCGCATCTCCTCTACTTTCTCCTACTACTCGTTCTCCTAGGAGTATAATTTCGATATTTTCTCGTAAAATCTCTGGATTTTGTAGCGAGGAGACACATACATAGAATCTACTGCTTTATTTGAAACAAAAACCTACACAATGTTGCTGCTGATGCTGCTGCTTCTGTCTGATGTTCCTGGGATGCGCTTTTGATTTTGATTTCAATTTCAATGTCTTTTTGTCCTTCAGTTTCGATTTGATGCTCAAATTGGAAACGGTGTTATGTGAGCTAGATGAAGCATAAACTGGATAGAGTAGGAGACGGAACAAAAAGCGAGGGAAGGTAGAAAGTGGAATCCAAACACATGGCCAAGTGAGACAGAAAGCCGCCTTGGGCACACACCTACACAGATACTCCCAGAGATAAAGAGCGAGAGAGAGAGAGAGAGAGGGAGACGGGAAAAGGGACACCATCCATACACTGATGTCTAAGGACTAAGGACACAGCAGTCAGTCAAGTGTAAGAACAAAGTACTCGAGGGCATAATGCCAGGCCTGGCTTCAAAGTGGGCCAAAATGATTCTGGCACCTGGGCACCAGTTTTGGGCTCCCAAATATGGAATGGGATGGAATGGGGTCTTGGGTTTTGGGCCATCCACTCCCCTGTACTACCAGTATATTGACACACATAAAGTAGCTTAGTGATTGACAAATAACAAATAGACACGAAACTAAGCTAAGCCCTGGCTGGGGATGCTGCGCCTAGCCAGAAGGAGGGGGCGGCAGGGTCGCTGGCTGACAGAGCAGCAAACATTGATTTGATTAACTTTTGACAATGGGCCCAGATCCCAGTGGGTGGAATGCAGCAGGGCAGGGGCACGAATCAAGGGGGGTGGGGAAGGAGTGTATGTTTGCTAACCAAAAACGGTTTTCAGTCTCAGATCAAACATTCATGTGATGGATAATGGGTTAAGACGACGACAACCACGACTCTGGCGATGGAACGGAAGATTTATGGCAATTTTACCGAAGCTTTGCAGATAATTCTTGATGAATTTTCGGAAAACATTTTGTGGATGTACTGAAACTTGATCTCTGGTGCGATTTTCCTATTTATTTTTAGCATTTCATTTGGTGTACTTTAATTTTATCTGTTGAAAAGTTTCCTTTGTGGAGATTTTAATTCATTTTTGGGAGAATAAAGGAGTTCCGAGACTCTTATTTTTTCATTGTTGACATGTGGCGTTAAATGTATGATTTATAATAATAGGGAAGGGTTTTATACTTCAGAAAGAGATTCCAGTCATTATGTTAATAGATCCTTTGGGGAGTTCCTGTTGGGAAGATGTATCTTTTTAGAAAAATTTTTAGAAGAAATTTATAGGCTACATCTTTTCCTAAAGGACTACTCAGGTTGATCCAAAATAGCTTAAAGAATTTCCTTACTCCCAAAAAGTTCTCTAATTACAAACAATAAATTCAAATAATAATCCCCAAATTATGTATAGGGTATAGGGTAAACGATGGATAAGGTGGGTTTTTCATCTTTTACAATTTTCCATCCAGCATATGGGAAAAATTTGTTGTTGCTTGTAAAAATTTGGAACTTTTGTTATTGTTTTGGTTTCTTGTGTGTGTGTTTCTGTTTGCATTTTTATTTGTGTTTGTCTTTCTTTCGAGGCATCCGAGAGCATCCGAATCCGAGAATCCCTGCGGTATAGTCGAGGATGTGTCTGGATATTTGTGTTCTGTTCTGTGTGGGTCTCAATCAGATTGTGGAGTTCATGTGTCTCAGTGTGTGTGCGTGCGTGTGTGATTGTGTGGGTGTGTGTGTGTTTACATTGGTATTGGCCACTTGGGGTATAAATATAATTAAAAGCGGGATTTCAGTTTGGATTTTCTTTTGCACAGAGACTTCGTTTCGTTCGTTTCTCGGAAGGGTTAAAGCTGATTGCCACGAGACGTGGCACCAGGCACGATGCTAGAGCAAATACTTGAGGTCGTCTGTGTGCGTGTGTGTGTGTGTGTGAGGCATGCGATAGAGCCAAGGATAAGGATAAGCATCTTACGTGTGTGTGTGTGAGGCATGTCTGCTTTTTCGCAGGGATCTGCTTTGGATGCTTGCCGCAGTAATAAAGTGGCAGCAACAGAGTTCGGCACGAGAGCTGTTCTGCTGCTGCAAAAGTTTCTGCCCCGAAAAAGGGCTTCAACATATGAAGGAGTTGAAGGGGCATTAGATATGCCACAAGGAAAATAAAAGCCAGAACTAAGACATCATCAACACACAAAAACACACTCCACTAATGAATGAAGGAAAAACTTTAAGGAAAAGCCAAACCCCTGAGGTTCTCAAATCAAAATTCATGATTGCCATGCCACGAAAATCCTTGACAGAGCGAAAGAAAAGTCTCCCAGTACCAGTCGCAGTTTTCTTATCCGCCGTTCAGGGTTTTCGCTCATCAACGCTTTCACTTAACCAAAAGACAGGCAAAGTGAGAGAGCGATGCAGAGCGGTGCAGAGCAAGGCAGGAGGAAGGACCTGCATTGTCCGCAAGTAGAACAGAGGAGCGGACAACCAGCGGACAGACTGTTTGTGTGTGTGCTAATCTGGAGCAACGCTGCTTCCGTAGAAATGTCAGACATAAATCATTGAAACGAACATTGAACATTTCTCTGTGGGTCTCTCGGCCACTGCTCCTTTCTTTCACCGAAAATCACAGAGAGAGAGAGAGACCGAAAAACAGAGACCGAAGAACGTAGACCGAAACGAAAATAGAAATTGAAATTCAAAGAGCATTCCACATTCCACATATTTAAAGCCTGGCACACGCCACTCAAATGTGGCATAGAACACGGACCTGCTAGGCCTTTAGGCCACATCCCCGTCCCGAAAACGAGGAACTAACAATTTATGCGCTCAATGTGCGTTATTTATGATGCCAACAATTTTGAGGACGAGAAGCGAGACAGAGACGGAGAGTCGGTGTGAGAGAGAGCGAACGAAAACGAGAGGCGAAAATGGCACAAACTTGCTATAAAATAAATTAATCTGCCACACAACACTTGTCAAATGGGCGTGGCTCAGCCCCTGGTGTCCCTATATTTGGTGTCTCGTTGGAGGAGCAGGAGCAGCGGCAGAATCAGGAGCAGGAGCCCCCAGTCATCATCAGCGGCATCATCATCAGGAGCATCTGGCAAAGCATTGTCGTCGTCCCCTGCTCCTTGCTTCCTTCCTTCCATCTTTTGTTCAGTTTGCTGCTGCTGCTGCTGTTCCTTTCTGCTGCGATTCTTCTCCTGGTGCTCCTGCTGCTTATACCCGGTACACGCGTGAAGAACAAGGATATTTTGGGTTCTTTCTTTTGTATGTAACAGCAGGATTTTCAAGGATAAAGCGTCAGATATATGCTACCTAAATATCAACAATTATTGCAATCGGATAATTTTGTATGCAAAGAAAAATAAAAATAAATTTAAATGTGGCATTTTCTTTGGCTCTTCCCCGTATTGCAGGGTATCTTTACAGTCTATTTGTCTCCCTTCTGTTTCTGCTTTTTTTCGTAGGTTTTTGCTTCAGTGTCAATGCGACTATTGTTTCCCTTGTTTCGAAACTGCTTGTGATTTTCCTTGGGCTTTCCTTTGGCGCTTTCCTTCGCTGCTGCTGCTGCTGCCGCTTTCCCTCAACTCTTCACACCAAATGTGTTTACTTCTGCGCCATTTATCTTGCTTTGGCGCCTTCTTGCGCCTTAAACTGAAAGGGAGAGAGCGAGAAAGATAGAGGGCTATGGCTATCCTCTTCCCTTGCCCCTCGTTTCCGTTTCCGTTTTCTATTCTGTTTCTTCTATTCTCCTCCAATGATGGTTTGACTTTTGGTTTTTTGTTTTTGTTTTTTTTGCATTGCGAAAAGTCAGCGGCGAAATTCTAAAAATGCCTCCCCTTTTTATCTATCTCTCTCTGTAGTATATCCCTCTCTTTCCTAGGTAACAATTTAATTTTCTCTGCTCCCGAGTGTTGCATAGTTGGCTTTGGGGCTGCGTCTAATGGCAGGCAAGTGCTGCTCTTTGGGGCGAGGAGGGATTATAATTTTGGGGGCCATGCGAACGAATTTAATATGCAAACGAGCTGAGATTTCTCGTGATTACTGGAGCGGATGCAGCAGTACAGCAGCACAGCAGAAAGGACAGGGTGGTGGCTGGTTTGTGTACCCAATTGCGTGGCCTACTTTTTGGTTAGAAAAATGCTTATGCAATGCTAGAAGCTCTCGTTCTCTCTCTCTCGCTCCCTCGTTCTTTACAATCTCACAGCTTCTGGCCAGTCAGCAACTTTCCAACTCATCCAAAGGGGATCCCCTCCGCTGTGTTATCTCTCAGTTAATTCCTTCAACACGCAGTTTGATGAGCACTTAAAGCCTCTTGGCCAGTGGTTTATGGCCGCACACTAAACCACTAGTTAGACATACAAGCAATAAAATGGCCCACCCCACCCACACATCACAACACATCACAGCAGCGAACAAAGCGAACCTGCGGGTGGCATGGGCTTGGGCAAGTGGAAGCCACAACATTGACATTGTGTTGCACATAAAACGCTTTATACGAGTGCTACTGAATCTATGCTACAGATTGAAATGCATTTTGTGGCATGGCAGACCAGACCCCTAAGCAGGCAATCGCTTTTTCGATTCTCATTTCTCATTCTGTCATTAATCAGAACAGAATCGAGAGAACAATTTGTCCACCAATCAACACAGAGACACACGCACACACACACACACGCGTAAACACATCCATTCCGCAGCACTTTGCTGCACTCGGCTGGACCTCCCGCAATTCTGATGCCATTTTGGCTGCAGTCAGGCGGCTCCTCTTCCTGGCTTTCGGGCTACTGCCACTGACAGTGATGCACTGTCCTCCCATCCTATATGGGGAGAGTCCGTAATGACAGGCAGGCAGGCAACATTCATATTTATTAAGTCCCTGACCTGCAGCGCTTTTGGGCAGCGTTCGCCAGCCATGTGGAGGCTGGAGCTGGAGCGTATGAAACCAAGTCGACAACTCGGAAGGAAGGCCTTGCTGACAAATCTCACTTCAATCAAGTGGGCGGAGCGTGGTGGCAGTGGCCATAGGGTAGAGGCTGGGTAGGGTATCAATCAATAGCCATTGATTCGAACCAGTAGGCGGGGCGTGGTCTCGTTGGCGCCAATTAAGTGCCCATAAAAAACGAGCTCAAGCACTGCCGCCGCTGCCTATGCCACTGCCTCTGCCTCTGCCTCTGCCAGTTTGCTGCTGCTGCTTCTTCTGCTTGCTCCTTGTTTCCCCCGATTGTCTCAAACACCAGGAGGCACCTCCATTTCCCCTCCAGTAGTTACTGTACTGTGTCTGTGTGTTTGGGCCTGGGAGGCGGTTTCCAAGTGGCCGTTAAGGGAATACAAGTTACACAGATTAAAAGGGAGACCATTCCAAGGCCCCGAAACTCTCTGGGGAGACTTCATTTCCAAATTAATTTGATAGCATTTAAACAGAAAGACAAATGAAAATGGAACGAAAGCAAAGAGGAAACAGACTTGAAAGTATCTTTAGTCCTTAGTCTTTGTTTACACTCCTAGCTGTATCATTTCTCCAGCAATATCCGTTTCCGGAACACCCAGTTCACATCGACTCTGCCACACACACACACACACACATGTAACCCCACTGGTCGCAGTCTCTGGCGCAAAATGCTTGCCCCAAGGAGCTAGCCAGCCAGCCAGCCAGCCAGCCATCCATCCACTCTCTCAAGTACTTCACGAGGCCCCCCCCCAGTCATAAGGAGGATGGATGTACAGCAGCAAACAGGCCAAGGGGTGCAAAGGGAAGTGCGAAACAAGTGTGTCAACCGACAGTCAACATCAGGCTCATGTTGTCTAGTGTTGCATACTTTTCGGCGCCTCAAATGTTTACTTGGTTTCGGGTATGGGGCGTGCCACATCCACAGCAGCAGTAGCAGCAGCATAACTGTTGCACACACTCTCTCTTTCTCTCTCCCCTACTCTCCCTCTTTTTCTGCGTGGTGCTGGGTAAAAACGCAAATGTAATTAGCAAATGGAAGCGAAATACAACGCCGAAATATACTGCCCCACGAAAGTAAAAAAGTTGCCTCGTTAGCCATGCGCATATGCAATGAAGCCGCAGCCGTACAAAAGTGCTCGCCATGCAATGAAAAATATTCAGCTCTTAATGTAGGCTAATAAAACTCACAGAAGAAGCAGCAACAGCAGCAGCATCAGCAGCTGGGAGGGCAATTTACCAACACACCAACACGTTAACCAACACTGCCACAGTAATCAGTGTAAAACAATCCCCCACCGCGCTGGGATTTCCTCAATTATATCCATGATTATAATGAAAATAGGCGACTGAGTTGCAAACTCCCAGCGTAAATGTAAATGCAGATTAAAGCCAAGTGAATAATGCGAATGAGATTCCTGTTATTTGCGCCCTTGGGCAATTTGCAATTTTAGCCTTCCCTTCCACATTTTCTATTTATTTTTAGATTTTCTTAAGCCTGCCCTTAGGGTCCAGCCTCCCATTGATTTTTGTGTATATCGCCCACCCATGGCACATTGACCTTTTCCTGGGTTGGTACAGAGAGCGAGCTCTCTACCATTTTATTCTGGGCGAAACAGCTGCCCTTTGGGCCGGACGGCCAGGTAAAGACGTAATTCGCAAATTGACTGACAATCATTGGACGTTACGAACCGTATAACACCTACTCTCTTCAGGCAGTTTGCATTGTGATTGGGATAGAAAGGACCAAAACCGAGACCGAGACAGATACGGAGATGCAGAGCTCTAAGGAGCTTGCTTCCTAAGCAGATTTGACAGTCTGTTCGAGTTGTGCTCCCCCTTTAGTGAAGGGTAATTCAAGATCCGACTTTTTATGTCTGTTTTTATCATATTTCCTACCGCCCTCGCTTGCAATTGTCTCTCTCGCGTTGCGTTCTCATCTGCTCCTCATTTGGCATTGCACAGTTTATGACTGACTCTAAAAAAAACGGGAGGACGAACCCGCTTATTACTTTAAGTAGCTTCTAAGCAGACAAAGGACACAGGACGCGGGCGGAACGGAAGACAAGCAGCTGCCGCTGCTGCTGAGGCAAGAACTGGCAGCCTTTAAAGTCGCCACAAAGGCGGGCAGCGAAATATTAAGGGAAACTCATTCGAGGGTGCGGAAGGATGGCTGGAAAAAACATGCACAACATTTTTTATAGCAGAGAGTACAGTCCTTGCCACCAACAGAGAGTCAGTCTCTGTGCAGTGTGTGTCTCTCTCACTCTCTCTCTTTTGCTAACTTCTCTCTGGCTCTGTTACCCGGTAATTTTGCTGCAGCCACCTTTGGGTGGCATCATCGCCTCTGTTCTGTTTATTATTGCATGGGGGAAACCAGGTCGACTCCCCCACCTGGTGTGTGGCTTGGCGGCTTCTGTGCTCCATGTGCCTGGGATTCAGGTGCAGCCTTTGATAGCATCGAACCTTCAGCGAGCTCAAAACTCTCCCCCATTTGGGTTCTTCTCTTTGCCAGAAATGCAATTGAATTTAACAGTATTTTTTTGTAACATTTCCACTTTCGCTGTTAGCTAACATTAACATTAGTGGAGACAGGAACCCAATGAGTGGTTGCAGAAATCGCATGGGAGATGGGAGATTCTTGATTTAACAGAAAGGGAAATGAAAATAATAAAAATAAAGTAAGAGGAATTTCGCTTTGGAAATCTATAATCCATATTTCGAGAACACTTTTCATTATAATAAATGATTATTGCTATATTAAATCTGCTGCTGTTCGAAATTACTACCTAAAAATCTCTTCCTTTTAAGTAAAACTTCCCCATGGATTCATCTAATAAATTGCCTCCTTAGACTTTAGGTCAACTGCCTCACAGTTTAGCAGAAACCTACCCCGTCATGGCCATTGGTAAGGGGAGGACCCTCATCAGAGTGTAACCTCATTTTCCACATGACTAAAGCAGGCAACAATTTGAGCAGCCATCACACATTCAGAGGGGGCAGTCAGGGGGATCGGGCTGGGGATGCAGGGTAGAAGTTGCAAAATATTCTAAAAAGTCAGCACCAAAAATGTAATTTCCTTCCACATAATAATTATAAATATTATTCCAATTTCTCATCGCCTCCTCCTCCGCCTCCTCCTCCTGGTGCTCCGTCTGCTGTTGACTCCTACTCTTTGGGGAAAAGTTATCCACTCATCTCGCATGTCTAACGAGCATAAACGAGCCACCAACTCACGCAGACAAGGCCAAGAAAAATGGCTAATGCGTGTGTGCTCAGAGCGGGTGGAAGGGAGGGAGGGAGGGTTATGGGTTCAACTCATCATCAGACCAGCTGTTGCTCTCTGCTCGAAATCTGGGGAGTCATCCGTGGGATGCGTTGCCATCTTGTGGTTTATATTTTTAAGGTATTTTAATTTAATGCCTGTTGACATTTGGTTACACGCTTTTATGGCTGCTGCTTCTTGCCTCCACTGACAACAATGTCCTGCTGCTGCTGCTGCTGCTCCTCCTACAGGTTTCCCCTTGCCAAATTACGCAACTTTCAGGCAGTTGTTGCGCCAAATTTACTTGAAGATAAATTGTTTGCCACACAGCGAGAGAAACCAGAATTCATGACTAGCTAAGGGGACACTTGTGGTTGAGTGGGTTCCACGGTGTTTCCCCTTGATGATGATTTTCGTATGCATGACGACGACAACTGTAAATTGAGTTGCTCCACAGAGAGAGGAGCAGGCTCTTGCTCATTAGAGAAACTTCCTGGACAGAGAGACAGATAGAGAGACAGAGAGAGAGAGAGAGATATGCAGGCCAAACAAATGACAAAATGTTTGACAAGACCAATTAGCGTGGGGAAACCTGGAAAAATTATTCGTTTGTCTATGCAATGAATAAACAGAGAAAGAGAGAGAGAGCTATGAGCAAACACATTTCTTGAATGGTTCCCTAAGATAATGAATCCAAAGATGAATGAGGTTTCTCCTTTCTTTCTCACTTAGTCAGCAATTTCCTTCCAATCAATGTGTCCAAATATTTGATAAATTCATGAATACCCATCGACAAGAAAGAAAGAACAGTTTATATTTAACCCACCACAAAAAACCCAATCAGACGCAATTTCCTCGCACATTTTCCCACCTTTCATCTCTCGATAACCAGGCAATGTTATCTTTTATTTTTGTACAAAATAAATCCAATTCCACGCCCCCAAAAAACTGTGCAACAAGACGCATCGATGTGAAGCAAACTCAATTTGCATTTTGTGTACTGCACAGAGAAATAAATATAAGTTTTATCTATCGAAAATGGCACATGTCATGCAGAGGAAAAGCCAAAAGACGATCCAGGGATGCGGCTGATGATTGGATGGGGAAAATTGCATTTTCTGGCACAGCTTTTTGGGGGAAAGGATAGCAAAAAGCAAAAGGCAAAAGCCAAAAGGCGATAGGGCCAAAATGGTTGTAATTAATCACTTTAGGGGCACAGCTTCGCTTTGGGGCAGCTTCTTGGGACTGCTGGCCATAAAAATCATAAACCAAGCTAAGGCGAAGCTCTGTTGCACATGAAAGTTAACGTTTATAGGCCATTTAATTGATTTATATGCGTTTTAATGAAGCTGTAAACAGGATGAAGATGCCACGCGGCATGTGGTATGTGGCAAGCAAGCAGCATAGTCACGTTCAACCTCTGCGCTTAGCTCTCTCTCTCTGTTCTCTCTGTGTGTGGTGTGTGTGCATTAATTGAGCGTAATTAATATGAAAATGATTGCCCAAGGGACACAATTCTCACCTCATGAAACTGACGAAACAATTTTCCACTGGATAATTGCATTACAGTGCATTTTAATTAATATTTCCCCCTCTCACCCAGCCAAAGAGCGCAAACTATAACGCAACAAATTAGCCACCGACAACCAACGGAAAACCAACACAAAATTATGTTGATTAGTTTGCCATTTTCCGGGAATATTTCATGCATTTTCCACTGGGTGGAAGGGGAGCAAAAGCAGGGGGTAAATCAAATGCAATGCCATGATTATGTTTTCTCTTTACCTCATTAGCATTTGGATCACAGGCAGCGAAAGAGAGAGACAGAGACAGAGGATGGATGGATGGGAAAATGCGAACAATAACGGATGAGTAAGTAGGATTAAATTGATTCTGATGGCAGAAACGGGGGCGTGGGGATTACGGGGATACACAAGTCAAAACATGTTGGAAAAGGTGGATTACAGGTATACATATGTACGTAAATATTGGCTTGGCATAAGTCGCATTTTAATTGAATTTGTGGCATCATTCGATCCTACATATATGTATGTATTTCCGCTCATATTTCCTCGTAAGTTGTTGCAAGACAAACGACAACATCATCGGAAATTCCAAATTGATTTCCACAGAATATATCTAGGAAATATTCCATCATCAAGGAAATGTTGTTATATCATTTTAGCGCCGCCCTACTCCTATCCTCCATCCTGTAGAAAAAACCCACAGAATGACAACATTTAAGCCCACAGAATTTACATATCAATATGGTAAGACCCCCCGGCCCCACCTTACTCCTCCACTCCTACACAATCTATCCCATTGCATCTACACGAAAACAAGATAAGCCAAAAAGCGCCAAAAAGTATGCAACTAACAAGCATCAACACACACAGCCACACACAGCCACACACACACACACACATCAGAGACAGAGTCAGACTTACACACAGCGGGAGAGCGAGGGAGACAGACACAATAACCCAGACATTTCTGGCAAAAAAGACAAAAACAAAATAATAGAAAATAACTAAGAAATTTTATTTATATAGTTGCCAGGTTTTTGGGTGTAAAAAGAGCAAACAACAGAAGAAAACAGCAGGGAAAACAAGAAGGAAAAGGGTAGCCCTGGCAGAGCCAACGATAAAGATACCCTATGAGATTGATGCAGGGTAAAGAGAGATAAAGAATGCATTTAATTACAACTGCAGATTGCAGAGTCGAAGTGTATGTCGCCAGCAGCAACCGCAGCGACTTAATCAGGTATACCTCCAGCATTCACACTTTATTTAGTCGAAAGACCCTCCCTCCTTGTCTCTGCTACAAACTTCTCATCAAATTAGTGATACTCTCTACTAGAGTATATAAATATATCTAGTGCAAGGGCCGCAAGCAAGGACGATGATGCCAAAGAAATGCAAACAACAAACAAAACTAAAAGCGCATTCCGAAAATCGAAAAGACCCAAAAGAGCCACAAAATATGCAACCGCAACACAAACCCCAAACTCAAAAGCCACGCCCCTTCCTCCTACACACACATACGCGTATGTATGTGTGTGTGTGTGTGCAAGTGTGTATCTATGTGGCAGGGCACGCAGTGGCAGTGGCACACACGAGATAAATGCATGGAACGCGCACAATTAAATATTCAGAGCGAATATTTTTTTTTCTTGTTCTTTTTTTTTTGTTTTACTGTTGATGCCACTGCCACAGCCGTTTTCCATGGCTGTTGCCACTGCCACACGGCCATTGCCGTTGAGTACCAACGAAAAACCAACGAACCAAAAATGAAAAAAAAACTGCTGAAATGTAAAATACCAAAGTAAAAAGTTTCATTCCCGGGGAAAATTTTGGTTAAACACGTAGCCCCAGCAGGAGGAAATACGCTCTAAGAGCAGATGGAGCTATAGTTCCAGTTGCAGTTGCAAACTCATTTTATTGAGATAACAAACAGACGGACAGGACAGGACAGGACATGGCCATGGCCGGAGAAATATGCATTTGAGGAGAAGCTTTCAGAAAAAGTTCCACCGAGCTGGGCGGATCCCATCCGAATGAATTCGTAAATAAGAAAAACCATTTTTAAATATAAAGATAAAGAGATATATTCACATTAAGAGGATTATCAACTCAATAACTGTTTCATAATATTCCCCAGTTTTCTTTAAAAAATACAACAGCTGCCGGTGCTTTCATCAGGATATCCTCAGGTACCCGTCAAGCATTGCAATAAACTGAAAATACACTCTCTTTGGATGGGCGACTCAAAGGCGGCGGCCATGGCGTTTGCGGTGGCTTGCGGTGAATGTGAAAAGAGTTGGAAAAGCGGAAAAGCGCAGAGGCATAGCTAACGGCTGTCAGCGTTCTCAACAGTTTCCCCCATAGGTATTTCCATATGTCTGTGTGTGTGTGTGTGTGTTTGTGTGTGTGTGGGTGCAGGGGCTTACCTCTCGAGGCTACTGTCAGAGGAAAAGCCTCTCAAATGTCGATGATTCCGATGCCGATGTCGATGCCAATGATGATGGCAATGACAACGTTGGCGTTGTGGATGCGGTTTCCGTTTCCCGTCTGCGGTCCAAGGACTGGTCATTGACTACTCTTTATATCCCCAACACTTCCTCCTCTCCTCTCCCCTCCCCTCTACCACACTGCACTGCTAAGCTCTGCTGGCAGCATTTTCTGCTGCTCTTATCAGCTGTTAACACATACCATTTGCAGTGTGTTGCCATTTCCAAACGGATTGTGTATCCCATTTTCTATGTTAAAGTTTTCCCATTTAAATGCGACAACTTCCGGGCCCTTGCATTGACACTGAGATACAGATACACAAATACAGATGCAAAGATACAGATAGAAAGCGGAGAGCAGAGAGAACGATCAGGGTTAAAGCAAAGAGACGGCAAAAGTTACTCGAGTGCATTTCCTGCTGCAAAATGTTGCATTTCCTTTCCTTCACTGCCAAAAGGACATCGCTTCGGCCCCGGACACAGCACACAGCAAAGTTTTCGGTTGGGGTGAGATAAACTTATTTTGGGTGATTAAGTGGACCAATTTGTGTGCAGCTTTTGATGCAGAGAGAGAGAGAGCTAAAAGCCAATAAGCAGAAAGGGAAACGCTGTGTAGTGTGTAGAAGGAGTGTGGGAGGGAGAAGCAGAAGCACACATGCAAATGCAATTATTTTCCACGCTGCTTAATGCTTTAATTGCATTTTCCTAACAATCCTCTTGAATGTGGGGAGAGTTTTCAACACCCCCCTCATATTTTCATTATTATTACTTTTTTCCCTCGAGCACTGACAATGAAAAAGGGTCCAAATATGCGCCACACACACACAACACAACACAACACACATGGCCATAAACAAGAATAACAGGAGCCAAAAGCCAGTAGCTGGAACGGGCGGCTGGTATGAGGATTTGTTGGTCTCGGATCTGAGTCCAGTTTTGCAGCTGCACCATGGCGTATACGTAATTTGCATTACAATGAACTCTGACTGCAGCCAGGCAGGCAGCCACCCCATCCCATCCCACTCGCAGTAGAGCCTCCACCATTCATTGCTGCTGCTTCTGGTGCTTCTGCTGCTGCTACTGCTGCAAGGTGTATAATTTTGATAGCAGTTCCACAAAGGCCAGGGAACTGTTAAGAGGGTGTGTGTATGGGGTGGGATGTGGGGGCCAGACACTGATGGTTTGGTGAACGTTGCATTTCAATTGAAATAACAATAATTGTTTGCAGCAGCCACTGCCACAGCCACCACGTTCCGTCCCGTCCCTCCTGTTTTGCTTTTGTTTTGTTTTGGCATGGCAATTCTTGCTCTTCTGGCTTTCCTCTTCCTCCTCAGCTGACTTCCTCTGTGCCTCTCTGCATCAGGGAAATAGTAAAAGCGGATGTTGGGTGTCAGTGACAACCACACCTCCTATTCCCCCCAATGGAAAACTATCTAACCTCTTGTGGGGGGAAACACTTGGATAAACAGCAATGTTTATAAGCAATTAAACAGAAATAATATTAAAGTTGTAGCATCGATAAAGGCCCTATCTTTAATGCAACTAAAATTGCCTTTAAGTATCAAAGTAATATGAAAAATATTTATTGTATATTTATATTATTTTGAAATAAACTTTTTCGGGTGAGAATCTTTTTCTTCAGCAGTTTTCCCGCCTGATAATCACTTCTAAATAGTTTAGTCAAACTTTGTTCCTCCTCTCTGGTGGCTTTTTTTTCTATGGCTGGGGAAAACTGTTTTCCTCACTTCACGCTCTAAGTGATTTTCAATTATGAAGCGCGACAACTAGAGAGGGAGGATGGGGCAAAGATGATTTTCCACCTACAACTTGGATCCCCACCACTTTTTCAATGCCATTCACCTTGGAAAATCGCGGCTGAGTGTAAAAGTAAAAAATGTCTTGCATCAAAAGTTTTTAATTGCCATATGCTCTTAGCCGAAAAGTACGAGCCGAGGTGGAGACTGTTGTAATTAGTTGGGCATACTTCAGGCTGCAAATTAAGCCATAATTATGCACAGCGGGCAACACTCTAAAGAACTCCCGGCCGCGTACGGGTAGGTTTGAAGGGACTCCCAAGAGGTCCCCAAAAAAAAAGAAAGGAAAAAAGTACCAACTAAATGGTTGACTGAGCCATCAAGTGGCCCTACACTTCCCTTGCCTTCCCCTTGGGCACTCCCCTAAGCCACAACCATCTCAAAGTCTAACCACAACAATTGGCCAACAAGTTGTCGTTGGCCAACAACTCTTGCAACAAAAAAAAGGGGGGAAAAGGGTGAAGAACATACGAAAATATTTGCTTTCAACGGAAATGTTGCAGTACACGGAACGTGTGGCAGTGCAACACAGCGCTTTTGAGTGAAATGGAACAGTGGGAAAAAGTGGAACACACTCAAAGCAAAAACCCAACCAGACCCTCTTTTAACATCGCTTTAAGGATGGGGGACGAACAGCGTCACCGGCAATTGCAGATGCTTTGTATTCTGGTCATAGACCATTTTCCACCATTGTTCTGCCAGATTGTCAGAGTGTCAAGGAAAGGAAGGGGTGGGGAGGGAATTGAATGGAATGCAGACGGGGGAGGGCTATGACTGATAAGCGGGGCAGCGACGCTGTCAAAGGTTGTGATTGATGCACACAGGTTGTAGCTTGTCAGTACAGTGGGCTTGTTTTATAGAAATAATGATACAAAAATTTAGGTCACTTACCAGCAAATAATTTTTGGTTGCAGTTTCTTTCAAATTATTCACTTTAAGAAAGCTCTCGATGGATTTCCAATTGGCACGAATTCTTCTTGGATTCTCGAAGATTTAAATACACTATCTGAAAAAAATAGTAAAGTAATTAATAATGTGTGTCCAAATTCTTCAACAACTTATGTACATATCTTAATTTTCTATCTCGCTCTTTGGTTATTTTCAATAAATTCCCACTGTCATTACACTATTTTGCACGCATTCCACTGTATATAACTGTTCATTCTAATTGTTGATGCTGCTCACCTTTTTCTGTTTGTTTCTCTCTATCTCTCCTATACGATTGTCAGCAAACTAACTGTAAATGATGTTCGCACAATGAATGCGGCCACATACTCGCACTCCCTCACTCTCACACACTTACATACATATGTATGTAGATGGCGGCGCCGGTTGGATGTTTGCTTCTGTAAATGTCTTTTCTTGCTCGTTTATTTGTTGCACTCGCACTCCCTCCTTTGTATTCACCAACCAGCTTCGACAGATGATCGGACAGATGGCGATGTGTAATTGTAATAAATGGGGATTCTGGGTCAATCGCCTGTAAAGAAATGTCCACATGAGACAGTTCACGGCATCCAGCTTTTTCTTAATCATATCGCGCGCGACGTCGGCCCTGCAGCTGCACAGCGCCCGAATCAAGAAGTTGGCCAAACGTTGATCCGATGATGCGCATGCGACGGACCGGCCACCGAGTAATATTCCTAAATTAAGTTATAGATGAGTCAGCTACGCCCTGCAGAATTGTCTTTTAAATATATTTTGAGATCCTTGCGTGTCTGATCGTGTCCCGGCGCTCAGCAAAAAACAGTAATATACCGAAAATAGTATATATATCGAACTTAACCCACTTAACCCCCTTCTATTTGAACAGTTCACCTGTTGAGCTAAGCCAAGTAAAATAAAAGTGTTAGTAATTGTTCCTTGTAGCTCCATGCCTTCTTATTTACATACAAATAAATATTACTATGATATCTTTCACCTGACAGGCGTAAAAAATGTTTCAAGTTTTATAATATTCCTGTATTATTCGAAATACCCGCTGGTTGACAATGGGTTAATGGGTTGTCTGTACATGATCGGAAATCATATTTCTCGATTTTGAAATTCTGTGTAATATTACTAGCTAACTAAAACCTTTACCACTGAAAACATAATTATATCGAATTAATGAATTAATTCTCTACAAGATGGGCTGATTCTAGGACTCTCTTTTATTCCATTGTTTAGAAAATAAGGTTTACAAAAAAAGGTCAATTCAATATAGACGCACATGTGCATGAAATGAGCATATATCGGCATAAAGTATCGATATTTACGATCGATGTGTTGCGATGGTATGGTGTGATTTGTTGCCGCGCTTCCAGCAAAAGCTGTTTATTTCACAAAAACTTTAATTTTTTGGATAAAAAATGCATCAAAAGTGCACCACAGAAGCGCAGGGTACCGCCATTCATGAATATAAATGTTCCACGCACTGCCCAAGGCGAATAAATGGCTCCCGAATGGCATTTTGTGGCCAGGTCAATGTTGCCTGGAGACAAACGTACGAGATTGTGTATTCATTTGATCGCAGGCTAAAAAGCGTGTTTATATTTTGTAGTGAAACAACAGCTGGGAGATGTCGAAGCCGCCATGCACGGGCGTTATCAAACCCGTGCCCATCTACCAGAAGCTGATGGTCGAGAATCTGACCATTGTTCGTCCCCCGATCCTGAAGATTTACTACTGGGAAAGCTTTGACATATTCGGGTAAGTAGAACCACTGCCCGCTGAAGCGATACTCATTCTTTGTTTTCCCCTCAGTTGGAACAAGAAACTAAAGTCCAATCGCCAGGAACATGAGCACACAATTGTCCTGCCCATACGCCACATCAAGAGTGCGCCCCAGAAGATTGTCTTCTGGCTGCGCAATCTCTCCGCGAAGCCGGTGACACTGACGCTGAAGCGCCTACAGAACTGCTCCTGCAAGCCCGTGCTGACGCGCGTGGGCTTCAATCAGTTTCGGCATCTCTTCCACTGCAAACATCGCAAATTGTTGCACATGCACCAGGAGGTGCTGACCATCAAACCAGACGAAGTGGTGGCCCTCTCAGTGACGGCTTACTTTCACATATACGGCATGCATTTGCTCACCTACGAAGTGCAGTGAGTCTTTAAGTTGGAAGTGGAAAGCAACTTCCTCCTAACCATAACCTACCCTCTCCCTCCTCTAGCACCGATGACAATCGCAAATTTATGTGGCATTTTAAGCTGGAAATCTCCGAATTGGACCCCGAAAGGTGTTTGCTGACCAAGGAGCTGCTGCCGGTGAATATCAAGAACTACTATCACGTCACACAGCCCATTTGGGTGCAGAACTTCACCAATCAGCACCTCAATTTCTCGTTCTCCACGCGAGACCGCGGCCTGAAGCTGCTCAACACAAACCTGACGGTGCCCCGCCAGAGCGTGTGGCCCCTGCTGGTCGACTATCGTCCCATGGACTATGAGAATGAGGTGGAAGTGATGCTGGGTTTTGAGAATGCCAAGGCCTGGTACAAGATCAAGGGACGCGGTGTGCTGGCCGAAGAGGTGGAGGAGACGGATATGCCGCTTAAGGATCGCGAATGCGCCGACTTTCTCTACGTCATCTATCCCAATCGGGTGACCTTTAATCTCTGCCCGAAGGAGGATCGCACTCAGCTGGTGAATGTCCACAATCACGGGCAGAAGTGCGTCGAATTCCGATGGCAAAAGTAAGCATAAAGCCAGCCTAGATGATCATCTAATCAATGTGCCAATCCTCTGCCGTAGCTACATCATCAGCGACTTCTTTGCGGTGGCCTTCTCGCCGTCCGTGTTCCGCCTCAAGGGTCACCACTCGAAGCTCGTGGAGGTAAAGGTCACGGCCTACGAACGTCTGGTCAACTTTCGCCGCATTCCCATCGTTCTGGAGGTGCACCGCATCCTCGATCAGGCCACGCTGATAGCCAAGCGCGAGCTGGAGGAGATTGAGTCCATAGACGATCCCAAATGGAAGGAGGATAGCTACATAATGCATTCCTATCTGCATCTCAACATTCGCTGCACCGTCAAGACGCCCCAGGAGGCGGAGGTCGATCCCGCAGAGGCGGGTGACACCGCAGCCGAACGCTCGCCCTGCGGCGGTACGGGAATTGACACCACGGACGGGGCAGGCGGCGACAACCCTGCCACCGCGGAGCAGCGCAAGGAGACGGAGCGACGGGAGCTGGTCAAGCGGCTGGCCGCCAAGCAGAAGCTCACGGCCAACGAGATCATTGAGCTGACAATGGCCATCGATCATCGCAACACCATCTTCGAGAAGCTCTTCTGGAAGTATCTCTGCAAGTCGAACTTTATGCGCATCTTCCCCGACCGCAAGCGCCACAAGCATACCAAGACCTACGAGGAGGTGGTGTCCATCAAAGTGGATTTTCCGCCAGAGACAAGCGTTCAGGGTGATCGCAAGTAGGACCGCACTACCCTCTCCCCTCACATGGATCCACTAAATCTTCTCTCTGTATTCCCTTCCAGCACCATTATGGAGATTCTATCGCGTCTCATGCAGGAATCCATCAATGATTTGGCCAAGAACTGGGTCTTCATTCCCTCGCAGTACTACGAGCGCAATATTTAAGTGTTTTCATTTGTTCTATAAATGTTTTGCATTGCATAAGCAATTCCTGCACTCCTCCTGTTCCTGTTTGCATTCCGGCGGGCGTTCCAACCATTTCATTTCGGTTTTCCACACCCCGAAATTTATGTAAGATATTGCACGCGCGCGGAAAGTCTCGAGTTCTTGTGGCCTTTGCCTCCTCCTCACTGTCTTGGGGAATTTATGTGTCTGCCGGGCGATGGAGGCAGGCTTTTAAGACTTCCCCATGCAGATGGGGCGTGGCTGGGGCGATGGTCAGACATTCAGACAGGAATATTTATGTTTTTGTGCTCTCTGCTTGCTTTTAGCTCTGTGGGAATCACACAGAGTGGTCAAATTGTGTTTTAATTTGTGCTCTTTCGGCTTTTACCAAGTGTCCAAGGTGGTTTCTAAGGAGAATGAGTTATGGAAGCTATAAGGAATCCCAGAGTAGTAGCTTGCACCCTTTTTCAGTCATTAAAATTTGCATAAATATTTTCATTTTGGTTGTTGCCAAACAAATTCAAATAGCGCGCCAATGTGCGACACTATTGAACAAAACAGAAAGTACTGTATAGTACAGACGCCCTCTAGCGCATTCAAACTAAACTACTATTCGGAAGAGGGAAAATTCGATACACAGTATAATGTACATTTGTTGTGTATTTAAATGTATGATAATGATAAATATTGGTATTGTTTTATCACTCAAAAATATCACTTCTATAATAATTCAGTTTTAAATTTAAATTTTAAACTCACGAAGCCACCGCCTAGCGCTTGTCAAGTGAACTTCTTGCATTGTAGTGCTGTTAAACACCACACAAAAGTTATCGCACCAAAGTATTGATATGCTATTTTTTGCAGTAAATTAATATCGATAGAGTGCATATCAATTGTTCATCCCTAATGCCGAGCGCGTCTCTTTTTTCTGATTTAAAATAATTGAAAAACGTAAATTTCGCGTTGCCAGCCAAATAAAATTGTGATAAAACGATTCGAATACATTCCAAATAAGCGAAAAAACGCAGAAAACATACTGCGAAATAGTTACATTGAAGCGAAAGAGAAACGATCGAGCGGCCGCTTTCACCCCGGGACTCGGAAGAAGACGCCGAAAAATTCGCACATCGCATCCCTTGCTTGCTGCAGCATTCCCGCATTCCAGCACACACATCCAACATCAAGGTCAAGTGCGCGTCTCAGGAGGAATAGACGACACAATAGAAAAATGAGCAAAGATATTTATTATTCGGATAAATATTACGATGAGAAATTCGAGTATAGGTGAGTGCGAAATACCCCCCCTCACCCGAAATCAACTGTAAATGTATACATATATGTACTCATATCCGCGCTCAGACATGTGGTCTTGCCCAAGGAGCTCGTTAAACTGGTGCCCAAGACGCATCTGATGACGGAGACCGAATGGCGATCGATTGGTGTGCAGCAGTCGCGCGGATGGATCCACTATATGATCCACAAGCCAGAGCCCCATATTCTGCTCTTTCGACGGCCCAAAATGGAGGATTAAACACAGGAGGAGAACAACCACACACACACACACACATACCAGCACATGCAGTTGGCAGCGTTTTGACAGGGGAAGGAGGCAGCTCACACACACATGCACGACGTCCGGCAGCTGCTGCTTGGTGGTGGATGTGTGGAACCAACTGTTGCCGATCGTCTCCTGCCAGCACTACTACCCTACACTACACACTACACTTCTCCGGTATAATTCTTTTAACAAATATTTATACTCCTCTGTAGCCCCTACCTGCACGTACTCCTACCCCATAGACACGTACACCTAAGTGGCCATATTTTCATCACTTTTATACCTTTTATAGCACATAGAGGACAGGGATAGTGGAGCACTAGCTATACCTCTATTTATACTTCATTTTTCAATGCGTTCTGTAGTCCAGAAAGTTATTTAAACCCAGTATGATATGTATGTAGGTTCTATCACCTCTTTGCCATTGGGCAAGTCTGTTGCCTTTAATTTTCAATCACGTTATAGGAGAGAGAGAGAGGAATAGTGAAACATTGGATATATGTAGGTTCCCACATTCATCTCTCTCCATGCACATTTGAATGCAGATTATTTTGCCATTACTTTTGTTGCCATTTTGCAGTACCGTAGGATACAAAAAAAACCACTTCGCTCGCTCACATTTAATCTTAAAAGAAAATCTGATTTGTGATCTTGAAATTTGTTTATCAATAATAATATAATAATACATATATATGTTTACACATAATACTTATATAAAACTTGTAATAAATATGTTTAATGTATGGAGAAACTTAAGGCGTTGATTGCTTAAAGTTTTTCGAAATCGATCAAATCTAAATTGTTGTTCTTCAAAGTGTGTGTGGGGAATTACTAAGTAAAAAGGAAGGAAGTCTTACAAATTGGAGATTTAGATGGCAGACTATAGGAAACGGAAGACGTTCTACTGAGCTTTGGGCTGAGAGTAAGTATTTCCTTTTATTTGCTTCATGTGTGAACTATAATCATTAACTACAATCTTACTTGCAGTGAAGAGACCCCCAGAATGATGGATTTTGTAAGAACTGAAATCATTTTTCCCTTTGATTAAATGCAACTAAAACTTTCTTCTTATTTTCAGAGTGGACCTGTACTCTTCTATCAGCTATTTATAAACATCCCCCAATGTATTGAAGCTTTAAACACCTCCATTTTATGGTAAATTCATCAGAGTTCATCCCAAAAATAAGGTAAAGAAGCCAGTAGGCATGGCAGATAATAGATTTAAGATAATCTTAGACAATTAGATAGTCAATCATTCTTATGCTGACTGAAAAACATTCAAATTCTCCAACCTTAAGCCTTTTAAGCACATATCTGAACCTAAATTGTCTGTACTCTTACCCACTAACTCCAAATTGATTCCAATTTGCTATCCAAAATCAAAAGCTTCATCTATTAAGTGCCACCATTCTCAAACTATTCTTAAGCCCCCCTCCAAAGCTTCATCCTCATTATGGCGAAGCATTTGCTGAATTAACTTTGTCCACCAATACACTCAGGCACATAATTATATGCTTATTTATATACCACAACCGCAACTGTGTGAATACTACATGTACATAGTTGTACATAGTATTTATTTATGTATAAACATGTGCAATTTTCAAACCTCAACAGAGACACACTCACTCACGATCGTGCATTTGTTTTCCAGTGTCAAAAATGAAGATCGACAGTTCCGGTCCCAATGTGTGTTGTGCCACAGTCACAGGCCAGATTCCACATTCCACCTCTCCACATGAGAAAGATCGGACACCCATTCGAAATGGGTCGTGCTACGGCAAGGGTGGAGTGTAGTGGAGGGACCAACGACTAATGGTTACGTTTTGTATCGCTTTCCGAGCCACTTACCCGCTTAGTTGGGCTCATCCTCATCCTCTGGCATCGACACCCAGGCGGCATAACACACCACATTATACACATTATACATCCAGCAGCATTTCCCAGCAGCATGGAACTACCGACGCAGAACTGGCCCCCAAGGCAAATCGAATTGAAGCAGATCAAAGGCAGCTGCAGCTGTGTGTTTCTGCCGCTGTTGCTGCTGATTTGGATTATTATTACCATCATTGTGGCTTGGGCTGTACACTGTACAGCGAATATGAATATGAAACCGGAAATGCTCAACTAACATTATTTGCCTGCCCCCCAGTCCATGCCCACTTTCTTGTTTGCCTTTCGTTTCTTTTGTATTTCTATAGCGGAGCAGCAGAGTCTCAATAAAGTTCAAGTAGTCCGTGGTAATGGCCATTGTTCGGGTGGATTTTTGGGGTGGTTGCTGCTGCCTCACTTCGGTAACGATGATGGTGATCTTTGACATCACAATTTGGTAATCATCATTCCGGTCAGGGGGGCATTCAGTAATGGACAAACTTGACCTACTCATTGGGTGAGTTCTACTTCAGTTCTCGACGTATGTAAACCAGATTTTAAAAGCAACTTGCATTCATTTCAGGGATTCACCAGCCCAGCCCTCTTTTTGTGGAATTAGCAACAATGCGACGCTGATCAATGCAATCCCAGACAAAGCAGCTTCTAATGAGCACCCCAAAGAGGAGGAGCTGCTGCAGCCTGCAAGAAACTGAACTACATTCGAAGGAGGTGGCCGCTGATAATGAATTCCTTTGATTGCACTCGCATGGGAGGGCAAAGGAAAGCGAAACCAAACCCAGGATTCGGATACTGAGAACAAGGCGTGACAAATTACGCGAGACAACGCTGCGTATGCGTTACGTGGAGATGCGATGGGAAGCGCTGCCTCTGCCGCAGCTTTTGATGAATGAAAGTCAACCCTCTGCCCCCACCCACACACACACACTCGCTCACACACATACATACTCTATACAGATTTATATTTGTATATATTGCTGATGAGAGTGGCGACTCGCGACGCTGACGGCGCTGCTGCTGCTGCACAATTTGCGCGGTCGTTGGCTATATTTCGAATTTGATTTCGATTTAGTTTTTAGTACTGTTTTATAATCTGACGAGTCAAGTCGTGTGCTGCCTCTCCACGCTCTCTCTGCCGCTACGCAACGTGTCCGCCAGCCACAGCCAGAGCAGATCGGTGTTTGTGTCCGGTGCGAGACGAGACGAGACCCCTGTGTGTGGGCTCCATCCGTTGTATGATCATATCAGATCAGTCGCTAAAACGCCGCGTGCTCGACAACGCGTCCTCTAGAGAGCCCCCAGCCAGCCCCCAGATCGCTGTGTGGTCTGCCCCCTCCACGAAAAAGGGTTTATAAAAATAATCACTGTGTATGCTTTTGATTGTAAGTGCATCAAACGAAAACTATTCCAAAACTGAGACAAGAAACAATCAAAAATGACAAATGACAATGGTGGAACAATGTTATCCTTAGACTCGAGGATGCTGCTGTGGTGCTGTGGTTCCCGCTCCCTCCCTTAAGACATTTACCACATTAAGTTAAAGTTAATTTGTGTGTTTAATCCTTTTGCAGGACTTTAATTTCTGTTCGAATATTTGCTGTAGTTCAATTTGTTTCCTCAGTGAGTGTTTCATGGCAAGTGGTAAGTTTTTTTTCTTCTTCTCATTTGCCGGCTCAATGTCACAGCTGTTTTGCTACCCTGTACACAAAACAAGAGCGTATAAATTGGGCTAATAAGAACTGGAAATCTGTTCTTGATTAAGTATTAAAATAATTTTAAAATATTTCAAATGAATCTCCCAATTCTGATGCTTCCCATCAGTAGGAATATTTCCATTTAGTGGTTGATTCCCAACTATTGGGTATGCTTCTAGTCTATGCCCAAACCCACTGCCATCTTCCACATCTTCTTCAGACACAAGAAGCGTGAATAATTTCCGATTACCGATGCCTGATAACGTGTCGAGCGGCGGACTAACCTTGGTAGGGCCACCACCATCACCCTCCCAACATAGACGTGTGGGGGTGTCAACCACTGCAGTCTATATATGTATATAAATATTTTTAGTTTTTTCTTATTTTATTGCCATTATTTTTAGCACACAATGCAGTTTTCTTTTTGGCTTTTAGTGCATAAAAATAGTTTCGCTTTCGCTCTTCCAAGATTTTCTACTCACTAACTGAGAGGTGCATAAAAATATATAGATATATAAGATATTAACTATATATACTATTCGCTTTGATAGCAAGTCAATTTGTTAAACCAAAAT
Organism: Drosophila subsilvestris; assembly: GCA_035043285.1. Classification (NCBI taxonomy): domain Eukaryota; kingdom Metazoa; phylum Arthropoda; class Insecta; order Diptera; family Drosophilidae; genus Drosophila; species Drosophila subsilvestris. The sequence goes on along the minus strand of JAWNNB010001719.1, from coordinate 6,223,467 downwards.
ATTATGTTTTTCGCGCGCGCATCAAATCTATGAACGTTCCTCGCGTTTGTTTCAAACATTTTCGTCATTTTCTCATCCAAATAAAATTAAATTATATGACAAGTGCGTGAAAATTCAATTAGGCCAGAATAATCCATTCAAATTGAGCTCAGAACGGATCAGAGCAGACCAGATTTAGAACTTATTTCTATGATTATTTTTGGTTGAATTTTGTGCCGCGTGCTTGTCGCGTTTTTAATTCTTTTCGCCTTTTTTTTGCGCAAATCTAGATTAGGTTTTAAAGTTTAGGATGGGCCAAATAGAATTGCCGGTCTGCTTTCTGTCTATCCGGCGTTAATCGTAGATTGCGGTGACAAAGGCCGTCGGACCGAAAACCGAGATTATAGCGTCATATAGCTACATAGAATATACATATATACTTGTCTCGTCGTATATTGTATGTGCCTATGTGCTGCCTAATCGTCTGAACCTCCCAACTCTGAAATCCTACGAAATGAAAACTCATTGAAATTGATTTGTGCATTTTTCCATTGATTTTTTTTGCCTAATTAATTATAATTTAGAAATATATTTAAGGTTATTTATTTACTGTGTATTTGTGTACGTATTTGGTTGCTAATTAAATTTTTAGTTGAACAATTTGTAAAGTCCCAGGGGAAAAATACTAAAATTTGACAGCTAAGATGGAAATCTATCAAGATCATAAACAAAGGATTGTAAATTATGACAACAGTTTGAAAAGATCTCTCGATTCAGATAACAAAATTCATGGAAAAAGTTTAGGAACAGAACAGAACCAGATATACCTGGAAAAATCTATGCAAAAACTTTATTGCACTCCCTCAGCCAGCAACTATGTATTTAAGTTTGATTTTTTGTTCAGTTTATACTGGTTCTATGTACGCCTTACACATATAATATATTTCACTCAAAGACAAATGGGTGGGTCACAGCCTTCCTCTCCATACTCTAAAAGGCACACACACCCCCCGCAAGTGCAACTAAAAATTTGCATTGACAATGAATACTACGCGACTCGAACATGGTTACCCCCAGAGCTTTGCTTTGCATTGCATTAATTAGTTGGCGCTGTAAAAGTATTTTATATAAGTCTGAAATTAATTAGTATTCATCTCTGGATATTTTTGTATTTGTGTTTAACTATCGACAACAATAATAAATTTGTTCATGTAAACTGCTGGCCGAACTGTCCGGTCTGCCAATCAAAAAGAATGAAATATTCCTCCCAATCAACGCCCCCACACATAGGAAATGTTTTTGAATGGAAATCTAGAATCTAGCTGATTGATTCTGGGTATTTCGGGTATAGGTCAGGCAGCCTAGCTTCATTCAATTAGTGAGTTTTAGTAGGTTTTAGGGCCTTGCTAACGAAGCCAACAAGTTCAAGTTGAAACCTCCCAGCGATCACGTTGGCTGCGAGTGTCAATGGGTATTACATTTCATGATTCCCATTCCCATCTCCATACCATTAATAATTGTTCAACTTCCGTTGAGTGTAAACCATCCTTTTTGTCAATGAACTTCAATTATATTCACTTGCAATGGCCAGTCATAATTTCCGCCACTGTAAATGCAATTTAATTTCAAAGACAACTGCGACATATTCTAGGCAAACATTAACGCCGAATGCAAATTCTGTCTACGAATGCAGTATAGGAATTCAGTTGCCTGACTCACGGTCAAGTTCGAAATAGAAAGACAACAAAATATGAATAAATATGAACAAAAATCTACACGGAACGGCGAACGAAAGCAAGTCGAAGCAGTCGAGCAGTCGGTCATTCAATCTGAGCAGGCAGTCGGTCAGTCAGTCAGTTGGTCAAAGGCAACTTTTACAAATAAATAAACTTCATTGTGCAACGGGGAACTGCATTCCAAGTACACTTCCCTCTCCGTTCTCTTCATTAATCAAATTCAGTTCTTATCTCTCATTAAACTTGGCCCATGAATTGCCGCCCTCGAGTGTTCAACTTAAACGTTTAGTTAATTAAACTCACGAGAGATAAAAACTCTTTAGTTTCAGTAGCCCAGACATGCCTCAGTGAACACACACCCCACTCTAAACACTTTGAATGTAATTCAGATCGCCCAAAAGATATCCATATCAATGAAACTTTGCCTCTGGGCACATGCCAATCGGTCACTCAGAATTCTGACGCAGTCCACTGACTCTTGTACTGTTGTGTTTCAATCTATTCTGTAGTTACATCAATTAGGTGAACTTACCCCAGTAGGAGAGACATACTAGTATATAGTAATGGCATTATCATTGTGTGTGCCTCAAAAAGCTTGGGTAGCATCCAGAGAATTGTGTGCATCTGTCAGTGAGCTAAACAGGTGACACTTAGTCGATCTGGCAGATACTCTTATCACCTCACAAGAGAGAGAGAAAAGGGAAACGATTAGTGATCAGTGCAAGCAAGAAAAGAAAGACTTAAAGGAAAGCAAATGGAGAGACTTCAACTAAAGAAAATTCTATGAATGAATCATTGTAAAGATTATTATCACTCTCCTTTGGAATATTTCAATAATGAGATCACTGATCTAGCCAATTCCCCTGCCTGATTGTACATCAATCAGCTGATCTATCGGTTCAACCGGTTCGGTTCATGCCCAAGTTAGAGAATTTGCATTCTACACCCAACTAAAGCACTTGATCGTACCAAATCTATGCTTCTCCCCCCACTTGTTCAGTCAAGCGTAAAGCTTTTCAATTTCACATTCACATACGACAGTTCCAAAGTGTTTTTTTCAGAGCTCTGATGTGATCGCTCTCTTCTGTCTTCTATCTGTGGATCCTCCACAATTGTAATGCAATTGGCTAAACAATGCCAAAGTGTGAACAATTTCTTGATTAATCTGAATGTCCGCGTCAAGTCGTCTCACGGCCCAATTGAGGAGGATCTCAATGGGGACTGCCACTGCCCTGCGGAGGGTGCCTTCAATTTGGGTCAGTTTTCAAAGACACATGATCCAGAGCAGACTGGATTCGCTATCAGTTTGCATTGATCACCGCCATTCAGGCTGAAACACTGCAGTGTGCCCTTGCACCCCATTAGGGTGAGGGGCCGAGCGGGAATTACTTTTCATTAGCTGATCGTTTATGTAAATTTATTTGTTTTGCCACGTTTTCCCGATGAACTTTTTCTCCTCTCCTCGTTTCGATTAATTGAGCTGCATTTTCTCGTAGCTATTTTTTTCTATTGTTTTTCTGTTGTTTTTCGCACATTTGTTGAGAATAGCAAACAAAAAGGTGTCGCAGCTAAATGAATGCTAAAAAGCAAGTGAGAAATTGTAAATAGCTTTTAGGGTTGGCTTGTGTAAAGGCCCTACCAAGGCACAGCTTCCTTCCTGCCTTCCTACCTTCCGCTCTGCTCACTCAAAAATAAATCTCCAAAACAAAAAAAACAAAAACTATTGAACAACATCTGTCCGGCTTTGTGTCAAAAGTAACACCATCAGGAGGGTGGAGATTAGGGGTGGGAGGGGTCACAAAAGCCCAGCTGCCCAGCGGCCACGCTACGCTTTTTTGGGGTTGTAATTTTGCGTTGTGCCAAAGCTCTCAGTCGTGGATCGCCGTTTGCCACGCGTGGAGGAACTACAACTGTCAACGAACGTATTTTAGGTGGAATTTTAAATGAGAAAATAAATAGAATTAAGTATAGAGACCAAACATTGTTCCATCTACAGGAAAAAAGTTAGTTTGTCATTTAATTTGTATCTGTTTTAACTGATATTCTCATTGTCTTTGCAGCAATTTCTTAAGCAACTAATAGGAGCTCAGAAAACTCCCTTTAACACTAGGCTTAGGCAGCTAGGCATCTATACCCAAAAGGGCTCTCTTTAAGCCCTGAAAACCCTGTACACCAAAACAGCAGCGACCATGACGCGACCCAAGCAAAATGAGGGCAAATTCAAGGCATTCATGCGGGAGAATGTCCTCACCATGGCCACTGTCATCGGTGTCTTTGCGGGCGGCTTGGTGGGCTTCATCATCAAGAACAGCACCGGGGAATGGACAAAGCGTGAGATTATGTATATATCATTTCCGGGCGAGATTTTTTTGCGGTAAGTCTGAGTAATCATTGAATTAAAGAATCTTTACTTGACTGCTACTTGCAACTCTTTTTTTTTGCTGCAGCATGCTTAAGTGCTTGATTGTGCCGCTGTTGGTGTCGTCGATAACCAGTGCCATTGGTGGACTGGATTTGAGCATGTCCAGCAAGATAGCAACCAGGTGAGTCACACTACGAAGTCACTTTATGGTAGAGCCACCCCCTAATCCTTTTTGTTGCCTCTCTTCAGAGCCATCACATATTATTTTGTGACCACCATATCGGCTGTGGTATTGGGCATTTGTCTGGTCACCACACTGCGTCCCGGCCAGGGTGCCAAGATTGTGGAAACCCAAACGGAGAGCATCGATAAGGCATCCAAGGTGCTGACCCCAGACACGCTAATGGATCTGGTGCGGTATGTCTACACGAGATCGAACAAACGATAATCGCGTGCAAAATTCTGATTCATTTGTTCTCTCTCTTTTTTTTGTAATAGAAACATGTTTACGGACAACATCATCCAGTCCACCATGTTCCAGGTAAGTTTTATAGAGATAGGAGAGAAGATCGCGCATTCGCACTGTTCCTCACACAGAAATCCGAAGCAGCAACCGCCGCAATTATTCAATTCTTTGGTGGTTTACCGAGTTTGATTGAAACAAACCGCACGACACGACACGACATAATCAAAAGCGACATCATGATAGGGCTAGGGATACCACAATTTCAATTACAATCAACTAAATGTAGGGGGAGACTTTCACACATGTCTCTCTGCCTCTCTCTCTCTCCCAGTCTCTCTCTCTTGCTGTGTGGACAGCGCTTAAATTTCAATTATCGCTTATACAGTAAAAGATACACGGAGACGCAGAGGTAGACAGAGCGCAGGGGTTTTTTTGTAGCTCCCCCAGACACAAATTGAATCAAAGTACTTGCCACGGGATGGGACTGTCGCTGATATATATATATGGACATTGTACCTCCAGCATTTATATGATAATACGTATCAGTGTATCTGTATTTGTATCTCTGTGTCTGCATTTGTGGGCAACCAAATGAATATTCATGCGCCACAATTAGATTATTGTCGGAGTCAATGAAGGGGGATAATCAACAGCAGCAACTTTCGCCCATGCATGGCTCAAAAGTGCCACAAAAAGTGGAATATGATGGCAAAGTTTCCATGGAACTTTACCCTCTTCTGGAGCAATCTGTAACCCTACTTAACCCCGTAATAATCCTCTGAATCTCTTCCCTTTTTAGTACCGCACTGAGATCTTTGAGAACACCAGCATTAGCCCTGCACGTAAGTGACTTTCTTTCGTCAATTAATCACCCACTTATGCCTCATTTCTGCACTCCTTAGAACCCATGGAAGCCTGGCAATTCAAGTCCTCTCAACGCGAGGGCTCCAATGTGCTGGGTCTGGTCATGTTCAGTGTGATCCTCGGCACCACCATCGGCAGAATGCGTGAGAAGGGTCAACTGCTGCAGGATTTCTTTACCACATTGAGCGAGGCAATGATGACAATCACCTCATGGGTTATCTGGTGAGTGACAGATGGCCATTATTCTTGCATCTAGCTCATGTAATTCGCTTGCAGGATTTCGCCATTGGGTGTGGCCTTTCTGATAGCCGCCAAGATCATTGAAATGGAGTCCATAGCAGCGACTATACAATCCTTGGGCTGGTATTTCATAACCGTTATGATTGGTCTCTTTTTGCATGGATTCGGTGAGTGTTTCCTCCTATGCTAGCAGCCCATTTCCACCCCAAATAACAATTGCTTTGTCTCTGCTTCAGGCACCATTGCTGTGATCTTTTTCTTGGGCACAGGACGCTTGCCGTATCGGTATATTGCCAAGCTCAGTCAGGTTCTGGCCACTGCCTTTGGCACTGGCTCCAGTTCGGCCACCATGCCGCTGACCATCAAGTGTCTGGACAACATGGGCATCGATCCGCGTGTCACTCGGTTCGTCATCCCTGTGGGCGCCACCATCAACATGGATGGCACTGCTCTCTATGAGGCTGTCGCCGCTCTCTTCATTGCCCAGTACCGCGAGATGAGCTACTCCTTTGGCACGATTGTGGCGGTGAGCATAACGGCAACGGCTGCCTCGATTGGTGCCGCTGGCATTCCACAGGCGGGTCTCGTCACCATGGTCATGGTGCTGGACACTGTGGGCCTGGAGCCAAAGGATGTCTCCCTCATTATAGCTGTCGATTGGTTGCTGTGAGTATCCAGAAGGAAGATCCTTTCACTAGATTTATTTACCCATTTGTTTCGCTTCTAGGGATCGCTTCCGCACTACCATCAATGTGATGTGCGATGCCCTGGGCACTATTTTGGTTAATCATCTGTCGAAGAACGATCTGGCCAGCGTGGATAGGGTAAGAATAATGCCTAAAATTATTCCCTATTTCCTATTAAAATATTTTCTATCCCCCCAGCTGAATGCCGAACCCCATGAGCTCCTCGAGCTGGGCGCCAATGGACATGAGATGAAGGAATGAAGGCAGTCTTCGCTTGGCGCCTATAATCGCAAACGATGAGTGGACATGTCCCGGTTGTGGGCCTGTCTCCACATCCTACCCCGCCAGGATAGCGACAGCGATGACTACGACGATGAGGAGTTTTAAGGTTCATCGCTGCATCGCGTATCCGTGAGTGGGGGCGACGGACTCGGACTCCATCAGTTTGTTTGCGATTAAATTATGGGCGACCAAGACGCATCTAATTTCCAAGATTGATCAATTTGCAGCAGCCTCCTCCGCACAGAGCAGAGCAGAGGTCTGCCAGAGTACAAGTACTAAAAACAAAAAACTAAAAAAAACACAGCAACGAATTTAAGCCAGCTACTAATTCGTTAATTAGTTTGTTTCCCCCCCCCCGAACAAGCAGAAGCAGAACAGAACAGAATTATTGTAAGAACTAAGAACAAAGAAGATAAAGATAAACATTTATCTAACGTCTAAATTAGCAGTAAATAACTTTCAAGGTGTAAATAATTTTTAAATATAATTAATAATTATATTAAATTGAGTTCAAATTTGCATTACATTCTCCTAACCCACCCCCTACATAAATGATTAGTATTAAATGAAAGGAGAAACCAAAATTAGTTTTATTCGAATTTCAAAATCCAATTCAAAATGCATTTTGTTAGGTCGCAAAAATTGTTGTTGGGATCAAATGAGATTCGTTTTCTAGTATTTGTTTCAATGAAATAATATTCTATCTAGTTGCATTCTGCCATAGCAAACAAAATCCAAAAAAGACAAACAAATAATATTTTTAGCAGTTAGTCATTTAACCCATAAAACAATTAAGAAATACAACATAAAATAAAATCGAATCGAGAAAAAAAATCAGAAATCAGAAATCAGAATTTCAAATGCCGTTACAAGTTCGTGTTCATAGTTTGAGCTTTGTACATACTTAATAGATTAAGTATACATACTCGTACATACATTACATAAAAACGAAACATATTTAATATAATATTTAATGCGTGCGAAAACAAACAAAACAAATCAAATGAATTCTTGAATGACAATAATAGAGTGCTGCAATCCAGACAGGACAGACAGTCAATTTATACGCGTAACGAATTATTTATTACAATATTATTAAACTAAATTTAAATTAGGTCACAACATTGCAACAAAAATATAAAAACAAAAAACAAATGGAAAACAAAAAAAACAAAACCCAAAAATCATCAAAAATGTTTGTAGTTCTGTGTAGTCTTAATATATGTTTACTAATAAAACTTTATGAATATTAAACGAACAGTCATGTCTTCAATAAAAAAATCAAATGGGAAAGGGGCACTGGAAATTATCACGGAAATTCGGATATGTTCGGGCATATTTTGGGGTTTTATTGTACACTAGATTATATTAGTTTCATAGCAACCAGCTTCAAAAAGCGCATAGCAACAAGCTTTTACTGAAGTTTTCTAGTTTCCTTAAGCTTCCGCATAGTGGCGCATAGGAAAATTTAAAAAAAAATTGTATTAAATTAAAAGACCCTTAAAAATTTAAAAATTAAAAAGCCCAATATTACAAAATTAATTGGAAGGGTGCCTAGGGAGAGGGTAGTAAATGAAACACTTGTTTCTGAACCCTTGCAGCTTCATTTTCGGAATTTCGATTAAAAAAATCACTTCCAAACTTAAAAAAAAAAGTTAAATACCCAATTAAAATAAGAATCAAAATGTCACTCAATTCACAACAAAAGTTTTTAAGTTGTTCCTTTTGTTATTCCTTTTGTTAATTCCCCCCTTTAAAGCTGACATTCCCTTTGATCTATCCCATGGCATGGTCACATCTGTGTCTACCTCCGCTCCGCAGGACATACAATATTTCTCCATAAAAACAAAAAACCGAACGACAAACAGCTATAACATTGGGTGCCATCGAAAGGGGTGGGGGAGGGGACACGGGACACGGGACACACACAGCAGTGGAGTGGCGATGCTGGAAGGGTAAAAACTTTATGGCTGGGCAGGGAAATGCAGTCACAGGTCATCAAAATAAAATAACAACAGAACTCGATGACTTTTCAACTTTTCCATTTGTCAGTTTTCCCAGCTTGTTTTCCCCCACGTTTGCATAGGGAACAAAGTTTAAATTTATTGTCTGATTTTAAAGGGGGAGGGAATGCTCCACTAAGCTGCAGGGGGAATGGAAATCACCACCGAAGGCCATCGAAAGTTTGCCCGAAAACGCCTTCAGACAAAAGGCTTTGCCTCTGGCACTTGCCAAAGTCTCCGAGAACGAGGATGGAAAACAAAAGCCAATGGATTTTAACTTCATTTTCAGGACAGACTTTTCTTCGATTCTGTTCAAATCAGACAGCAAATTTTATAGTTAATTTTTAGTTTTATTAAGCAAGGTCAAAAATTCTAAATATTTTATTTTGTGTCCAAGCAGAGCCAGTAACCATGCACAAGCCCAGGCCGACCGTTCTGGAGCGTCTGCGACAGCTGAACAATGCCGAGCTCTTCCTGTTGTGCCAGTCCTACGGCATAATGGTGGGTCACATCACATTCACCAACCGGCGGCAGGTGGAGCGCATGCTGACGGTGGCAGTGATCGGGGATCGAGCCAAGGCCCGAGTACGCGAACAGATCGCCAGGGAACGCGACGAGGAGTACTCGCGGAATCGCTTTGCACGCACCTGGGGACCCAAGGAGGTGCAGCCGCGGCGACTGATTCCACCGCGTAAGTCACGCGGTCACCAGCGGAACGAGAGAAACGCCGCCCCCATGGCAACTCCCTTGGTTGATCTGCTAAGCAGCAATCGCACGTACTCGCCCTCTGCCATGCCGTCCTCCATGCGCCGCAGCCGCGGTCCGCCACTGTGGCCGCTGAGGTTTCAGCAGCGCCATGGATCATCGATTTTGGAGAGAGCTTTGTACTCTATCAGACAAGCAGACTTCTTCGGCTTCCGGGTGCCCCCTGCGCTGTGGCGCTACGCCACCAGGGGACTCGGCTACAGGCCACGTCCCTCTGTACGCTTTCAGGGCGGCCAGGGAAGGGCAACGATCGACCAGAGCCAGGAGCACGAGGAGGAGGAGAATCAATATCAATCAGAGGATGAAAATCGGTACTCGGTAGAGACCGAAGAACGGCAGGAAGACTATCAATATGTAGAAGAGGATCAGGTGCAGTCTCAAGATCAGTATGAGCAGGATCAGCAGAACCAGCAGCAATATCAAGAGTATGCGAATGAGAATGAAAATGAGGACGTGGATGACATGCCCTACCCTGGGGAGCCATCGAACTACGGCGACACCCGCTATTACAGCCACGAGGATGATCACGAAACAGTCTTCGTGGCCGATCAGTCGGAGGCTCAGCGACAGCTGGAATGGCAGCTGAATTCCACCTACGGCGAGGTACGGCCCCAAGCGCCCTTCAACCCGCCGCACTCGTACGATTTTCAGGAGCTGGCTCAACTGCATCTCATGGATCGGATGGATGGCATCGATCACCTGGCTCAAACTCCGCACCGAACTATACCACCACAAGTCGAGGCCGGAAGCGAAAGCGATTCCTCGGAATATCTCTCCTTCAGCAGCTCGGCGGCTTCCTTTCACGATGCCAGCAGCAATCAGCCGGTGACGACTCTGAGCCGTGCACAGCCCGTGAAGAAGCGCTTCGAATGGTTCGGTTGGCTGAAGATTGCACCACGGGTCAAGGGCCAGAGGCAGCGCATCGCCGAGCGAGACCAGACACGGGAATATAATCTGGAGCACGAGCGCGAACTCCTCACCATCAACTATCTAAGCGATATCGATGCGCAGGCGGTGCCGGAGAAGCCACTGGTGGAGCTGATGAGTCGCCACCAGCTGCGGCACAGCAGCGAAGAGGATGAGAACTCCATCGGCAGTTGTGGCGATCTCCAGCCCGGCATCTTTCGTCGCACCTTCGAGCTGCTGTTCTGCGATCGTCAAGGCTCTATGGACACCATGAGGCTACGCTGCAGCCTCTTCTGCTGCTGCGTGACGGTGGCTGCCTATGTCACCTTCAAGCTGATGCGCTAGCTGCCATCTTTGGGTTTGGATTCGTCCTGGCGCTGGTCGGGAGTTCCATCATTAATTTGGCTTTTCATTGGGCCTATAAATTGCAATTTAAAGTTTATCCCCTTTCCTCTTGAATCCTTCAATCAATTAAACTAATTAATCATTTCGGTTGAAAGACTTCATGCAGTCTCTCGTCTCTGCAGCTCTCTTGCTTGGCTTTATTTTCTGAGCAGATTGGGGTCCAAGGCCATGCATTACTCATACGCCACGTGTTGACGTTGTCTGCCAGCCCCAATTCGCATTTTCAACTCGGAACGGAAATGAAACTATAATTATATTTCAGCCAGTGCCTGCCAGCCAGAGCCTCAATCTTCAGTCAAGTCGAGTCGAGTGCCTTCGCAGCTCATTCCAACTGGGATTGAATAAAAATGAGCTCTTAAAGACCTTCTCGTGCTCGTTGACTTTCCGCTGTGGCTGTGTCCCGAGTCCTCGAGTTGGGAGGGAAATCTCATTGCTGTTGCACTGATGCGCAAACTTAATGACTTTCGGCAATTTGCCCAGCACGGAGCCAGGTTCTGGGCCCCATGCACTCGCTGCAGCTTCCGCTTGGCTCTCGGACACCGACACGGACACGGACTGGGGGCGCCCATTTGCCGTCAAGGTGTAGCCATAAATCTTCTTAAATGTCGTAGAATCAACACTGCAGGCCACTTGTATCTGGTCCGATCTCAGCGCCCAATCCGACTGCTATAACTAATTTACACAGGTAGAAGCAGAGGCTCTCCTTCCACTCCTCGACAGCCGAGAAGTGCTGCCTTCCGGGCACGTGATGAGGCTAAGCCGAAGGATGCACTTAGAGAAGTGTTCACGCAAGAGCTCCACCAAAGCTCCTTTAAGCTGGCTTTAAGCGCAGGGCTGGGTAATCGATTCTCCATCAAATTTATCAATAATTCACTCACAAAGAACTGCCAAATTAATTGGGGAATTGAAAGTAAAACTGGGCTCTAACTGCGACTTAAACATTACTTAAGGGGAAAGCTCTTGTTGAATCGCAATTTCTCTTTACCATAATAAATTCCACCATATTTTCAGAGAGCCAACAAAGCAAACACACAAAATCTAATCAAATGCAATTGGCGAGTCGAAAATTCAGCGAGCGGAGAGACATAAATAAAACTTTGGTCATAAAACCACACAGCGACAGACGGGAAGGGGAGACATAAAAGGCGCATAACAAATTTAAATGGCATAAACAATTGGCAACAAAGTCAGCACTCTCCCTGACTGCTCTCTGCCTCTCCTTCAACTACAAATCGCACGGTTTTTGACTCTGCCAGCAGACTCTCAGATAAACATGTATAAAATTTGCAATCATAAAATGGCAACATCCTAAAGTCGATTAGGTTTCGGTTGTTTCGCACAAATTGAGACGTTGCTGGGCGGACCAATAAACCTAAGAAACTTTCTGTTTGTCTTTTATGCCAATTCAATTTAACGTCAAATCGGTCTTACGGCTGCAGCAACTGTCCGGGAAACGTAGCCACAACCAGTGCCAAGGACAGCAGTCGAAATAAACATAAAAAAAAAAGAAACCATTTAATTTATATATTCTCTCAACATTAAATGGCATTTTAATTTCTATGGCAGTCGTAAAAAGTCCTGAAATGTATACCCCCCACTCCTCTCTCTCTCTCTCTCTCTTTTCATATTTTATGTCTATAAATTTATTTTGCACTTTTCTCCATTTCTCAATTGCGTGCAAAAGATTTTTACATTTAATTCAATTTGGCATCTAATGGAAGGAGGGAGAGGAGGAGGGAGGGAGGTGGGTATTTCGGAAGTTCAGTTACCAACGGGGCGTGGTCGGTGCTGTCTGTTTTGTAGTCATTGCGTGAAATATGGTCCTGGCTACTTAGTGCCCTCCAATGGCCCTCCCAATTTAGCCCCTCCCCCGACCCATCGACGGCACTGAAATCCGGTGGACGTCCCAGCTAAATTACCGTTACAAATTTGCGCTACTTTGATGGTCTTCTGCCCCCCTCCCTGGAGGTCCTCCACTGCTCCTGGCTGCTGACTCCTGACTCCTCCCGAGCATTGCCCGGCAATGTCATACAAAATTTATTCGCCTTACGTGACTTAGCCGCAAATCTTCGCTTAGTCCAGAGGTTCAAACAAGTCTGCTTCCTGTCCCCAGTTCAACTCTCCCCCCTGCAGGTTAGATCTGTCCCTAGTTAGGTACAGGACCTCCTCATGCTGATGCTGCTAATGGGTTTTTGCAGCAGAAACTAAGGGCAAACTCATGGTTCGTTGGGCAGGGGAAAAACACTCACCAAAGTTCGATTTCTGCTTTGGGAGGAGATTTTTGGTTAATATATAATGGTCCGATATAGATTGCTTCAGTGGAAATAGTTTTGAATACTTTGAAGTAATTTTAGGGGAATTAATGAACACTCAAGCCTTGATTATGCTTTGATTTTATTTAGGTTTCATTCCTTAGCTATAAATTCCCAACTTATGTCAAAATGTTCCCTTTAAAGTCTCTCTCTAAAGCCTTTCTTGTATATTTGTATGCCTCTTAGTACTAGCTGCCATTTTCAACGACAAAAACTTTTCCTCAACTCTTAACGAAACAAGCAGTTCCCCCATTTTCCCCCCCAAAAAAAAACAATTTTTGTGGGAATAGTTTGAGGGCAATTTAGACAAAATAAAAAGTTGTGCCACATCTTTGGCCTAATGAAGGCAGCTCCAAAAAAACCAGCAACCAAAGAGATAGCTGACAAAGAGCGAGTGAGACAGGCGGTGGACTTAACCCTTTTGGTGTCTTCGGGGTTTGGGTATGGGGGGAGAAATGCAATTTTGTAATTGACTCACATTCAGTCGTGCGGAAGTTGTTTAGAGCTCTGTGGAAATATGGCTGCCAAAATGCGGCAAACGGATGCAATTTTGTGAAATATGCATACCAAAATACTCACGAGTATACGAGGGGTTAGATAGAGCGATGCTGGGGGGTTCACACCACCCACAACTGCCGAATGATCATCAACATCAGCCAACCCAATTCCACTGTACTTCACTGCACTCATCGCATCTCAGCTCCAGTGGCCCAGACATTCAGACCAGAGATTGAAATGTCAACCCATTTACGAGCTACGAGCGGAGGGGAACGGAACTGAAGTCGTGTCCATGTCCATGTCCCATGGAAGTTTCCCACTCCCTGTCTCTGTTCCTGTCTGTGCTGCCTGCTCCCTCTTCCCTGTGTTTCTGTCTATGTGCATGAGTGGAACATGTTTGTCAGCTAGTTTTCGATACGATTTTGTATTCCCTTTGCATGTGAATCTCAGGGGTAGTTTGTGCTCATAAAGTTGCATGTAACAGACAGAAGAAAGTGTCGGCGAGCATCGATAGAAGAGCTAAAGACACAAAAGACATGGCTGAAAGTTCGCTCAAGGGTTTCTTTTGTTTGCATAAATATGGAAAAAGTTTTAAATATTTTTAAATCCAAGATTACAGCCAAAAAAAGAGGTATCCGTCAAGTCTAAAGCCCCGTCTCTTTCCCTGCTTGCTCTGAGTACAATTGTGCCACGGAATGTTGCCAAAATGTCGCACGAGTGTCGCCCGCATGTCTGAGCTGACTGTCGCGCCTGAATGCCGCTGACAGATGTTTCTTCCACCTTTTGGACGGACAGGAAAAACGTGAATCGTCAAGGAGTGGCCGCATGTCCGTGTGATGTCGGCAGACAAACTGTTTGCCTTAACCGAATATCTACCTAATAGTTTTTATGTGCGGTTTTCGCTTGAATTTCCACCTTTGCCCCTGCCATAAATGGACAATTTGTGTAATGCATTTTGGCAGCAGCGGGAGTGGGTGGGGCAAACCAAAAGGCGACAGCGTTATGGGTCCATGTCCGGGAAGGAAGTCGTTCAGCTTTGCAGTTTGCCATTTTTTTTATGCTCACCGTTTTTGCGAGGAGATGTGAAAAGTTTGCACATAAAATGTTTGCATATCGACATTTGCCTGTTACAGCATTGCTAAGCATACAGTGTACAGTGCGTTTCATAGATGTAAAGATTGTTTGTGGGTTTTATTAGCAGAGAGTAGCGATGGTAAGAGCTTTCAATATGCTGGAAAAGTGAGAAGTAGCAGCAGATTTTAGGTAGAATTCAATACAGAAATTATTCTTGTAATCGAAATGTATTTTCGATTGGTAAATTAACCATACAAAATATTGATAAACTATTTTTAAATTAATTTTGTATATAAATTTCATTAATTAATTAATTTCGTTACCGATTTATTTCATTTATTAGACTGAAACACTTATCCAACAATTATTATAATTTTCCCAACATTTGCTTGCTTTATACTTTTAAAACGCACTGTACTTTGACCTTAGCCTAACCATGCACTATTTTGTGGCTTTGATTTCAGCTCTTGCCAGTTTGAAATTGCATTTTACATTGGAGGGATTCATTTAATACTTCTATATTCATGTGAATAAATACAAACATACCCGTGGACAGAGCAAATGGAATTTCACTCGCAATGAATGCGGTCCGATTGGAATGGTTATTCAATTTTACTATTTGTAATGGATAACCACCAACCATCAAACATCAAGCATAATTTGGGGAAGCTTTAAACAGGGAATTTCTCCTGTTTTTCCTGCTAACTTTGGAAAGTTGGATAATCTCCAATACCAACAGCATTTAATCAACAGAAAAAGTTTGCCCCCAGTAGTCCAATCATCAAGTGAGCCAAATTACTTGCTCAATCTGCTTACAATTAATGCCTTTACTCTACTCAGCCCACGTCAAGCCAACCCCACCCACCGATACAGTTGAACAAATGCTCACTTAACCAACTTGAACTCAAACAAAACAAATAACATTTCTCCCAGAGTTTTGCTAATTAATAAGAAAGAAAAAACGATACGAAGGGCAAGGCAAGTGCAGGGCAGGGCAGGGCATTACAACCCGTCTACTCAACAAATGTTTTTCTTTTCTTCTTTGTTTCTTTCGTGTTTTTTTTGTTCCTTTTTTGTTGCTGCAAATGTCAACAATTAATTTGCAGGCAAAAATATGCGCAGTCGTTCTTGCAAAGGAAATAAACGGCAGGGTGGCAGAAAAGGTGCAAGGAGCGACGACACGAGGGGCATACCACCGATTGAGACTTTTTCCTGCCTTCAGTGGGTGCGCGCTTTCGCATCGGTAGTATGCCCAACGTGCCATAAAGAGCTGAGGTGCGCTCTGGCGCAATTATAGTGAAAATTCGGTGTGGCAGTTGAAGATGAGATGTGGCATGTGGCAGGCAGACTACAGACTCCACAGCCATGTGGTGGTGTGCAGGCTGCCCATAATGAAGTCGATTGGAAGTTGGAATAATTTGAGTTTATGTTTGAGTTTCCTTGGGCGGTGTGGGGGGGGGGGGGGGGGGGATAACAGTGCCGACTATGCTTCTAGGAAATTAACAAATGTGAATATAAAATTCAATTACCATTTAAATGTTGGCACACACGTGGCGTATGCTTGATATTTTATTATTGCAAGTAAAAACAATAATGGAATGGAGTGCAGCCCCGACTATACCCTCCCCCGCTGCGCACTGGTATAAGGTTAGTTATTCAACTCTTCAAATTGTTGCTTATTCACATTTTGGGTCCCAAAACACTTTCAGAGCAAAGGTAAGCCATTAATATTACATTTGGGCTCCTACTTGGGCTTCCACTTGGACTCCTACATTTGGGCTCCTATTTAGGCTCCTTCTTGTGCTCCCACTTGGTCTCCTTTTTCTTTAAACTTTGATCAAGTGACTGAGCACTTGAGCCTAAATAATAGAGACGACCCATCATGGGTGCCATCATGTCCGGTTGTTGTCTTGGTTATTTCAACAGCCTCAAAGTCAGCAGCCACAGAGATTTAGCGTAGACTTTCCCCGTTTCATTTGCATGTATTGTGTGCTGTGTCCTGTGTGGATACAAAACATTCGTTTCTCGCTGCTGTCAGTTGTGTTTGATTGATTTGTTGGGCAATTTGCTGCCGCCTGTTCGAGCTTCCAGGTTGAAGGAGCTGCTCTTCGAATTCTCTTGAATCTGTGAAACGTTTTGCTGTCCCATATTCGTGCATGATTTATGCTTGAACATATCATAAAGTTGCCCCCCCTGCTCCATGGATATCAGATTTGATTGAACTTAAGGGACGCCCCACTGGCCACAACTGGCCTTGGTCTTGCTAGTGCTGGGAATCAATCACTGAAACTTGATGGCTTATTGTGAATATATTCTCACATTGCCTTTGAACTTGTCTCGTGGTCTGGCCAATCCATCAAGTGCCAGTCTGTGCGATAATTAGATTAATATGTTGCTCAACTATTGGCCAACAAAAAGCGCCACAAAATCCCAGCAACTGTTGGCTTATCCCAGCAATTGTTGGTGTGTGGTTCTGTGGGCTTAAAGAGGCAGAGAGAGAGAGTAAGGTAAAAGACAGCTATGTATATCTTGTGCTATTCTTATGCTTTATTGCCCCTCATTAAAGTTGCTTCATAATCACCCGCTGACGATGACACTCATTATCCTCGCTTTTCGCTTGCTCCTTTCCTTTGCTCATTTCAAGTTATATACCCCGCATTCGCGCCATCCACTTGTGACCCGGCTAATTGGCCAGCATTTGCCAGAGAATTAAATGTTTGCCACTTTTCCATTTTCCAGATTGCAGCAGCAGCAGCACAGCAGGGAAAATGCAATCTAGATGGGGGTTCGTTTTCTTGCACGCTGTTTGTGTTGTGCTTCGCCGGGCGAATGCCAGCGATGTCAATAAAGCAAATTGACAACTGATTAAGCGACAGTCAGAGTCAGCGTCAGCGTCTGAGAGTTCGAGTTCGAGTCCGAGTGCCCAAGTACTTGGGGAAGGTCGGGCACCAAGCAATAGATATTTGATTATTAACAGCTGAACGATTGCAAGTCGATAGAGCACTTGACTCTGCCAATCGAATGGGCTGCCGAGTGTAAGGACTTTTGCAATTGATGGTGCATAATTATCCTCCGAACCGCCCCGCCCAGCCCAGCTGTGCCCCCTGTGCCAGTCTGTGTCGTATGCGCAATGTTAATTGATTCTAAGGAGTCTCTCTCGGCCTCTGCAATTTATGGCAGACAAAGCCAAAGCTAATTGTAGCCAGGCGACACATTTCTTTGACCCACATTGAACCCCCTGCCACCCTCAATGATTTTCTTTCACAGATTTTCCCCTTGTTTTTCTTCTGCTGCGAAAACCAACAAAAGGCAACAGAAGACTCTGATTGATTGGGTTTGTGTTACAGTCAAGAAGGCATTCGGTTCAGTTAATGGATCAATGGCTTTTTGTTTAGTTTCTGTCGACATGCTCGTGTGCACTTTGTTTACATTCTTGCTGCCCCTTGCCCTCTGCCCTTACTCCACCCCACGGAATTGGCAGTAAGCAAATTTTTGTCTTTTAATTAGAGAATGTCATTAAATGGAGTGGAAAAAAGGATTTTTATAAGCTTAAAATATATTAAATTTATTTCTTTGATCTGTAGGTATTTTTGGTGCCAAAAGTAGCCCTTGATTTCCTGTACAAGTCATCGACTGACATTCCCCTCCCGTCAAATCTCATTCTAATACTGAAACTCCTCGAGCTAACATCGATCCATATTCGATCCACAAACAATACCCAAATATCTCACTATATATATTTCGTTCCAACGATAACCGATAATTGCAAACAACATGAGTATTCCCGAAGTGGATATGTTGGCGGTGTCTAAGAACAGTCGCGTGCAGCGTAACTTGATTTTGGGCTATGTGCTTCCCGGACTCAACATCGTCGACTATGGCGATGTTGATCGCATTGATCAATACTATTTGGATTGCCAGAAGTATCGCGACTACTATCGCGATCCGTATGGCAAATTACCTAAGCCGGAGAGGTTCCGTCAGTACCAGGGCAAGTGTGGCGTCAAGTTGGATAAATCCATGGGGGATATGTTGCTGCCCCCTATAAGTCCAGTCGAGCGCAAGCCCATTGTCTATCCTGCCGAATATGGTCACCCCGCGGACTCGCACAAGAGCTACAGGACACTGCTGATGGGCACCTATAATCCCATTACGCACTCGGGATTCAAGCGATAGAACTACCCCCTGGAACTACTTATTATTACGCTTAACGGTTACGATGTTGGAAAATGGTTTATGGATTATGCATAAAAAAAATTAAAGAAAAATAAAAAGAATTCTAGTCTACGAAAAATATATTAAAAGATTTATATCTGAGTCATTATTTATTTTTTCATATTTCTATTAAACTTAATTTAAAAAAAAATTTTAAAATTAAAAAAAGTCTGCCTTGCCATAATTATTATTCCGCTAAAAAAATTTGTTTCCTCAAAAAAAATAAGGTCAAAGTTTGATATGCTAAAAAAAATATAAAAACTGGTCGTGTCGATTAGTTGGCTTTTTACTTTATTATTTGACTTATTTTCTGGTTGCAGGTTGTGTAGCCTCCAGGCTAAAGTAGGTCTTGATTTACAAGCAAATGCCAGAATGCAAATGTCTCTCTCAAAACCCATTCAACAACACAAAGTCGTAGGGCACACATCGTTTTCCACATACAAAAGTTTACACGAAAAACAAAAAATAATAAACAAACTTTTTTTTGCAATTAATAAACACAAACAATAACAAAATGATTATCCCGGAGGTCGATATGCTGTCTGTGTCGAAGAACAGTCGCGTTCAGCGTCGCGTAATTGTGGGCTATACGCTACCTGGACTCAATTTGCTGAACTATGGAGAGATCGCACGCATTGATCAATACTATTTGGATTGCCAGGACTATCGCGACTACTATCGTGATCCTCATGGCAAAATGCCCAAGCCGGAGCGATTCCGTCACTACCAAGGCAAGTGTGGCATCAAGTTGGATAAAACATTTGATGCCTTGACATTGCCACCTACGTGGCATGCGGAGCGCAAGCCCATTTTGTATCCAGTGCCCTATGGCATCCAAATGGATATGCACAAGAGCTACAGGACACTGATGCAGGGCACCCATAATAGAAACATGCACACGGCATTCAAGCGTTAAAAGCAGTCTGAAGAATACGCTTGGACAACTGATGATGATGATGATAATGGACAATGAAATTGATAAACATTTAGACAGAATAATTAAATAATTCTAGTCTAACTCTTTGCTGTTTTTATTGTGTCTTTAAGGGTTGGGGTTTTTGATAAAGAAATTATTAAAAAAAAAATGTTTCTTGATTTACTTCTTTGGGGTTTCCTTTAACATTTTCTACCCCCATACAGATATCCTTCATTCTGGCATATGTTTAGTAAAATATTCGCATCTAAAAAGCGCTTCTGTTTTTCTCCCTGTCTCTGTCTCTGCCTCTGTGACCGTTTCTCGTTGTTTGCCTCCCGTCTGTTGTTGGTGCTGCACTTTTCACCCGCTTGCCGGCGTGCAAATTGCTAATGAATTTAATTCCCCGCACGACACACGCACACGAAACACGCAACACACACACACAGAGGGGAAAGTGTGGCAGAAACGGCGACAAACATCGGGCTGCCAACACATCTGACGATAGGCGACAAGTGAACTTTGTCTCTTGTCGGGGGAAATCTAATAACGGACAACGTACACAGCACACAGTACAGCACCCAGCACATAATAACAGCTTGTTATTTGCGTACTCTGCTGCAGAGGGGTATACCAACTCTACAGAGAGGTAGGTAACCCCAGAGAGAGACTAACTAGAGACCCTAAAGCAGCGCAGATCTACAGTCGTTGCTATCCTAGATATAGTGTGTGTTATCTTGAAGGGTATCTACAGCTTCTGCTTTTCCTTTCTTTACTTTGTCCTTTGTTGATTTCTATGCCACTAGTGTTGTGTGTATTGCAGAGTTTTAATTTGTGATGGAACCTGCATATTAAGTAAGCAGCCAGCCAGCAGCCAGAGTGGAGGCATCGCTACTATTTCTGTTCCGCTTCTCCTTTTTGCTGATTGAATTGGTCGAGGGGAGGGGGCGTGCGCAATGTCATTCGATCTGCATCGATATGTGAGAGGTGCCACTGATTAAGTATACGCCAGCCGTGTGTGTGTGCGTGAAAACTGCATGAAATGCAAATGATGGCAAGTGACAGAAATTCCAATCGATACTAATCACACCTGCTGCACGCATCCCAAACAGTTTTTGGTAGCACTTTCCTCTCTCTCTCTATATATAAATCTAATTTAGTTTAGTTTAGTTTTCCCCCCAAAGAACTCAATTTTCATCAGCATAAATCAGAAAGCCAGCGGAGACTGCTGCAGTTCATTTTGCATGGGAGCCGCTGAAAAATATTCACATAAATTGCTTGGTTGGAAAATCTATTTTAACTTTGCAGACAAATCAAACTTTTTCGCCCCCTCCCCTGCCCTGCCCTGCCCACCCTTAACGCCTGCAACTTTGTTGTTAAATTGTAAATCGCAAATAAAAACTTTTTTGTGGATTACAGACACCAGACACAGCAGCCATCAGCGGGTGCAATAAATATTTGTATTTATATTTAGAATTCGTGATGTTCCAGGCAGTTCAGAACGCAGTCCATGCCGGACTCAAAAAAGTTATTGGTTGCGCCACAGCCGCCGTAGTTGAAGGACTCGCATTGCCGGTTGACATTGTCGAAGCGAAACATCTCGATTTCTCCGTTGCATGGCCCCTCCTCGGTCTGTCTATCGTCGCACTTCTCTAGGGGAGCAACACCAGGGTATCATAGGGCAGCAGCTTCAGTACTTCATCCAAATTGGATCCTTGCTTGGCCAACTTACTTGCATTGTAGGCCCAGACAACGCCAGACAGGGAGCAGAAGAGCAGCAGTAAAAAACACAGCCAAATAGACGAATTCATTTTGGGTTTCTTTCGGTTTTTCTTTTTTTTGTTGGTGATCAATAAAGCAAACTCTAAGTCACAGCCTACTGCTAGTCAGACACTCCATAGACACCCAAGCCCAGGCATATAGATTCGCATTGCTCTGCCGAGTCGAAGAAATTATCCGTTTGGCCGCAGCCGCCATAGTCGAAGATGATGCACTGCCTGTAGAGGCTCGCATAGTACCATTTCTTTGTGTAGTTCGTACACGGTCCCGTCAGCGTTGGATCACTCTAGCAATTGTCTCCATAATTCAGACTGGTGCTCACAGCAGTGGCCAGGAAGAGCCCTAAAAGTGCGACCCTCATGTCGAGAGTTTTGAACAGCAACTGCAGATCGTAACGAAATCTCAGTAATCCAAAATTTAACGGCTGATCAGAGTGCAGAGAACTCTCTCTGCCTCTGGAACTGTTAGCCAATTAAAACCATAACTCAGCTGCAGGCCACCCACGACCGCTTACCTGTGCAGGACGCTTATGTGGCACAGGACAAGGAAGTTTTACTCTCTCAGGATGACACCTCGAATACACTTCCCTACGCTCATCGACAGCTGAAAGAGCCTTCAGGGCGAGAACACGCCTATCTCCACTTTATGGGTTCGTTAATAGTTTATTCTCTGATTTTGTGGTGTCTTTTTATGAGGGTCCTAGCAATGGATTTAATCTTTGCACTATTTTTGCACTTCAATTGCCATTCAAAATGCCATCAATAAGTTGAGGTTAGAGGTGGGGAGAGAGAGTGGATTGGTCATTGCGACAGCGGCAAATCCACAGGCATTTAACCACAAACACTCGGCACACGACCACATACACACGACTGTAGGAGAGTGTCTGCTTTGGTCTGGTCACCACCAACCACCCCCCGCTCAATGAGCCCTGGCCACAGCATACACCCACTCTGGCTGGAGCTATATTGATTCGCCATTATGTTTTTCACATTTTGGCATCCGAAACTGATTTTTAATGCGCCCAGAAATTCATTTTGGTGGCGATGGTCCCTGGTCCCAGTCAGCGTTGCGTATACGCAATTTCTGTGTCCTTTTCGCCATTTGGCGCCGCGCAACTCCATTTACACTGTGCTCTGCTGTTCGGTTCGGTTCGGTTCGGTTCGGGGGTCAGGGTCGACACAGGGCAGTGGTACTAGATTAGGCGACGGATTTAGGTGAGCGGTGGGTAGGTTGGTGGCCATTTAGAGTTCATGAGCTGAGCAAAACATTTTGGTCACGCTGTGGGTTTAGTTCACCGTACGAGTGGATGCGGCTGCTGCAAATATGTTTTACCAAATTGCAGCACAGATTAAACAGACTCTGCCTCTGCCTCGTCCCCTTTGGATTGCTCACTATTTTAACGCTGAAATTTGCACTCAATTTGTAGGAACATTACGCTGGGGGCGCAGCTCAGGCAATTGAAAACACTTTGGGAGTGCTTTTCCTGAATGGAAAGTGGTTTGGGCTTGCAGATGGCAGGGAAATCCTTGGTTTATATTTAAATTTAAATATTTCGATTTATTTTTGTAAATTTTCGACTGGCAAAGCTTGACAGGCTGCAGTTTATTCACACAAAAGTTATTATTCATCAATTACAGTTTGACAGCCACTGTAACTGGGTCTACCAGAGATACCTTAAGCCCTGGCAATAAACTGGCAATGCAAACACGTACCCAAAAAAAAGGAGAAAGAGCGAGCAGCGAGAGCGAGTTATTTATACGAGTGCGACTGTACTTTTCCCCTAATCCATTGATACGTTAATGTGTGTCCCACTCCTCGCCCAGCACCCCCTCCTCTCTCTCTATTTATAGCACTCGTATATTGTATTGTTTGTGTGGCGCTTAAGTTGGATTTTTTGAAGGATTTGTTTCCTGTGCATTGGGATTGCATTTATGACACCATTACGTATACGCACGAGTGGCGCTGTGTCGCTGTGGCTTTGCTGCCAACAATATTATTATTTATTCATTTCTTTTCGGGTAAATCAATGTTTTACCAATTAAACGAAAGGGTAACGTAACCCTTTTGGGGGTGCCATAATATATTTATGTTCCAAAGACAACGACGCAGCACATAACACTTAATCTCTCTCTCTCTCGCTCGCTGACCCTTGCTCTGTGTGATTAGAAGTTATTGTTTGCTCTCGGGCTACAACTTGAGTACATTTTAAGACCCCTATCAATATCAGGACAGCCCACACATACGACTTTCGCCCTCGCCTGCGCTTCATTAGGAGCACAAACAGGATTCCCCTAGTCCCATTCCCATTCCCATCTATTGACAATGTAATTAATGGAAACCCCAAACGTTTTCAGGCAGGCCAAAAGTGCAAACACAGTGCCTGACAATTGTCTATATACTCGAATGCATGCATGTATATAGCAGTGCGTGTGCGTGTGTGTCTGCTGTGTGGCTGTGGCTGTGCCTCTGCCTGCTGTCTGCTGGCTATACAAATAGGCAAACGTGACACAACCACATCCGTTGCACGCTTCTCCACGCTTCGTACCGATTCTCCTCTCCCGCTCTGTCTCTGTTTATTGGAAACCCCGAAAACCAAATTCAAACAAGAACCAAGCAAATATTTATATTTGACATTTTAGACAAATGCGCGACACAGCTGGGCGTTTGGGCACGAAAAACCCCCACATAGAACTCTCTCCCCTCACTCGATTACGCGCCGTTGCCGCCCCCCAGGGTAGGTGTCACCAGTTGGATCAATCAAATCAGGCAATGAGCCATATGGAGCAGAGCAGAGCAGACAGCAGACACATCTGTGTATTGAATATCAGCTAAACTGTCACCCGTTGGAAAAATCCACATGAAAAATCATCGTTCATTATTTCATTTCAGTGCCAAGTGTTGACAATGGAATGGTGCTGGATGCCCGGCGCTGATCTGGCTAATGAGAATGCAAATATAATTAATTATAATCCATGAAAGTGCTTGCATTGATGACCTGACGAAGGTCTGTAAATCGTTGCTAAAGCCAGGGCTTTAGTTTAGACCCGCAAAACCCAGACCAGCCACAACATCTACGAGAGAGAGAGAGAGCGAGAGAGGAGAGAGCCACAACAAATCGACAACAACTTTTCAGTCAAAAGAAAACTCAACTTTAAGTTTCGGTACGAGGTTCGTTTCGTTTCTGTGTGTTTCTGTGTGTGTTTTGCCAACGAAATCAAAAAGACAAAAGTTTTGTTTTTGGTTTTTTATTTTTCCAAAAACCGCGCTCCAAAACTTGTTCAACTTTTCTCCCACAGAGGCAGCAGGAAAAACAGAAGCAACAGCAGAGGCAGCAGCAACATTAACGACGGAAGCCGCCAAGTGAAATGACAACAGCAATCGGCGCTCTGCTCATAAAGTTGAGAAAGTTATGTTGTTATATTATACTGATATCGGTTGTTGGTTAAGAGGCTTCTGATCCACCTTCCCCCTCATTCATAGGAAAAAGTTTTATGTTTCGTTTGGAGAATTGATGTCGAAGCGTCTCACTTCCCTGACTACCGGTGACTTCCATTGACTTTGGTTTTTAAAGTCAAAGCTCAGCCAGAGAGAAAATTTACCTTCATGTTGTCACAATGGGAAATGGTATAAGAAAAAGCAGCATAAAGGGCAGGCGGGAGGGAGCAAAAGCCGGCGGGTAAGTGGGTTTGGCAGGTGTGTTGTATTTCCATTGTGATATAAAATACCATTATCGTTTCTTGGAAATTATTGCAAACGAAACGAAAAGCTCTCACTCAGTGAAATTCTCTCGATAAGGAAAGGAAATGGCAAACGAATTAAATATTCAATTTATTATGTTAGAAAGGCAATCTTTTAGCAGGGGAGTCCTTGTTAGGGTTCAAAATAAATATAAGTTCGAAAATTGTTGCACTTATTTATGGATACAAAGAATTGATATTACAGAGATTGTTCAGAATTTATTTATAAATTTTTTTAAAATGTTTCTCTTAATTCTAACCTTTTTTAGCTTGCTAAATATTTTCTAAATATTTTTAAATAATTTTTCATTGCTTTTAAGGCTTTCATTTAGCTTAATTTTAACAGTAAAAGCTTCAAAGTAGTATATTACCCCCTGATTCTACAGAACAAAGAGCATCCTCATCTCATTCGTAATCATCCACAAAACACACACCCAAACACCGCTGTGCGCACCGGTTTCCACCGGTTTTCCATTAGCTCTCGTATATGTATTTCCCAACGGAAGGGAAGCCCATAAATATTTCACATATCGTTGCTGTTACTGTTACTTTTACTGTTGCTGTTGCCAACAATTAGATTGCCCCCACTGAAAATATTGGAGCAAGTGGAGCGTAAGTAAAAATGGCAAAAAATGAAATCCCTGGCCACACACTCGGATTCGCAAAAAATCATTTTCAATTTCATTTATGAAAGCAAATAAATTTTTCAATTGGTTTTATTTCCTTTTCTGTTTGCCTTAACCCGCTCTCTCCTCTCTGACGCACACTCTTTTACTCATTGCCATGCCCATTCTCTGTCGCTTTTATTCTACGTTTCTCCATCTGTTCTCCCTTTTTAAATTTGGGGCTATGAAACAAATAGAAATTCCAGCAGACAAAATCAACTTCTTATAAAGCTTCTCTCGTTTGGGGGAATGAATCCTTTTTTGCCTCTCTCTCTCTACCCCCAAGGCTGTGGCCAAATGGTTGATAAGAGCCACCTCAAGGCCCGGCCCGGCACACGTACAGGCAGTAAAACGGGGCGTGGTTTTACCTGTGATCCGACTCCACGTAGGACGTTTAATAAGCAGCCAAGTTCTAGTTTTGTCTGGGCCCGAAATTTGCTCTTGGCCAAGGTGCACTCGTGGTGGTCTGTGCATATTTCATAGCTCAATGGGTAGCCAGAATCCAACGCTAAAGTTCTAGGGATCGTAGGGCTTTAAAGACACGCACTTCTTGGCCAAGAGAGCAACAAGCTGACAGCAACAGCGACAGCTTCCTCTCGGCCTGTGTGCTGAATTTGAAATTAGTTTGCCATTCGAGTGGGTGGGAAAACCTTATCGGAAAAACGTATTTCTATGCTTCAAACAGCTTTCCTTTTTGTCTGCTTATTCTCTGCTTTTGATGTGCGAAGGCTTTCAATAAAAAAATATTTTATTTTGCATCAAAAACAAAAGTGGAAGGAAAATCGAAGCCAGACTCCGGACTCGGGGCGCTTTTCAGGTTGAACCAATATATACGTAGATTGGCTGGCTGTCCATTTGATGCTCTTTTGTTCATAATTAGATTTCCGTTTTCCCCCCAATTTCCTTCAGTGCCTTGCGGCACTTCCCATTTCCCATTTAATTGGCTGTCTAATTTTTGTGTTGCACAAAAGTTTTGCCCCCAAATGGAATTTCTGGTAATAATTTTATTTCAAATTTAAATGCGCCCGCAAGGCGCAAGACTTTTTGGCTTTTCCGGCAAGGAAAACTCTCGCCTCATTCCCATTGCAGATCTTAAAGGGATAAATTCTTGTCTGCATTCTGCTAGTTCCTTTCTCTGGCTAAATCCCCAGCATTAATGCGATCATTAAAAGCAAATGAAATTCATGAGACGGTCTCAACTTTTAGATTAATGCCCGAGATTAATTTTATTCTAGGGACTTTGCCGTGCCGCTGCTGCTGCCTGCTGCCTGTTGCCCCGAACAAAAACTTTTCACAGCGGACAAGAAAAGACCGCCAAACATTTTCTAATTGCCCTCCAAGGAGTCCAGTGTCCCAGTGTCCCATCCCAAAGGATCTGGGAATCTGCATAAAAAATTATTTGCAACAAATTAAAAATTGCTCGAGTGCGAGTCGGCGATTCGATTGGAACCGGTCGGAAAAATCTCGTAACGTATAATTAGGCACATTTCTCAAAGTCCAACAAGAAACACAAACACACACACGCACACACAGACAGAATTTCGGTTCCCCTTCAAGTTGTTTCCACTGTACGCGGAAAAACTTTACAATCTTTGGCCCTAGCAAGCAGCGCCTAGGACTTTCCTTAATTGTTCCTCAGAGCTGTCTCCATGCCTTCTACAATTTCGTTGGCTGTCTCAAGGGGCGCCTCCTGTTGCTGTCAATAATTAGAGCTGGGAATTTCCTGCGTTTCCCAGGGTAGTAGCTGCGATGCGGGCAGGCGGCACGCGGATTACTTGGGAACGTGGCTGCTAAGCGCCTCTAATGCCACTCTACCAGTGTAGCAGGCAGGCAGGCAGTAGGATGCTCACTTCCGGGTGACTGGTCTTTTGTCTAGGCCGCTCAGCCAGGACCGTTAGCAGTTGTGCCACCACTGACCATTTCTTCTCATTATTTGTTGGCATTAGTGTTGACTTATGTTGCTGCTTATTGACTTTGTACACGCGTACACTCTGTGTCTGCCATTCGTTCTGCTACTGCTCCGTTCCTCCTCTTGACAGAGCCTTGATTTGCTCTTTTGTTTGTGCCTAGAGCTCCATTGAGTATTCTGAATATTCTTAATATTTGTTTCCTTAATATTCCACTGCTCTGCTCTGTTCTGCTGCTTGTCATAACATTTTCTAAACACACGCATACCGCCAATTTAATTAGCCAAAAATTCATTTGAAATTGGTTTTCATCTGGCTGGCAGCTGGACACAACTAATGCGGAAGAGTGAATATTCATTTTAATTACATCGTTCCCCAATCTATTATCATATTAATTGCATTTCCATCAGTCATAAATATTAATTTCCCATAATGTATAATTCATTCGTCGGCTCCTTCTCGTCTGACATAAATTAAAGCAAAACAATCGACAGCCGCGAGAAATTGTGAAACGAAAGCGAATTTACATGATTTACATTGTGCTGGAAAAAGGGCACCCCCAAGCGATTTTCCGGCCAGAAGATTCAGGGAAATTCATTACTCATTATCATCGATTGCAATTATTTGCATGCAAGATTCAAAGCCATTCCTGTGTTCAACTGTGGACATTCGGAACGATGGGAGGAAAGATTCCAAAAAATATAAAACTATTCCTCACTGGCAGATCATTCTTGGTGCCATACAAAAATCATATTTATATCTCAATAAAATCTCCAATCTTTCCACATTTCAAACCTCTCAAATCTCCAACCAAAACAATATTAAAAAATTCCTTAAATTTAATACAGATGATTCCTAACAATTATTGCTGTCAAAATGTCAAAAGCCAAAACCAAACAGCAGTGTCAAAATCATTTACAATGTGCGAATTCTAGAGCAATTCTAATAAATTTATTTATGCCCCCAACACGCCAACGCTCCAGTTACAGATATAGTCATACAGCCAGGCGAATAATTGTGGGCTGTGGCAGAAAAATCTTCGAAATTGCCACACATAATTATGTAAATGAGTTTTTCCCCCAGCACTCGGATGGGGTTGAGGTTGAGTGAGTGAAGCGGGAGGGGGTTGGTGTGCCAGTAAAGACACATTTTAATTACCAAGAAAATGTAAATTAACCAAAAAGAGACAACAAACAGACAAACAGGCAGCAGGCAGCACCAGCAGCAGCCAGCAGGCAGTAACATGCCAGCGCTAACAGCAAAAGGCCATAAAAACCCAAAACCCATACGCAGGACTCCAATGTACACTCGTACGTGTGTGTATCTGTGTGTGTGTTTGATATCTTTATGAGTGTGCGTGTATGTTGTGTGAAAGTTTGTCGCTTTTAGCAAATGGCTGCGCATCTGTGATAACTTTAGCCCCAACCAAAGTCCGCAGACCACCAAAAAAAACACAAACCAAAAAGAACGAATATTTTTGGGCACGAAAATTAAGATACTCTGCTGGTAATTATGATGGGATTATCTTTTTAGATAGTAATTGTTGCATTGGTTTCCATGTTCATTCGTAAAAAAAAGAAAGGTCTGTGTAAAGTTTAAGGCTAAAAAATCTACAAAATTGAGCAACTAATTTCAGTACAAATACACAGGATGTAACCTACATGTTTACCCTTTTTTTTATGCGAATCTCTCTGCATTTTTCCAACCTTTCAACATAATCGTATTACCCTCTCAAAGTGTATAAACATTTATGATAATATAAATGAAATTTAAAGCGTATTTGGCGATGTATGGTCACGGCCCGTGCTAAGCAGCTTTAATGCAGCACGCCTTCCCCGCCGTTCTCTCTGCTTCCCCATTAATGGAACACATGCATACATATGTCTATTATGATGGGTGTGTGTCTGTGTGGGTGACACAAGCCTGACATGTCGCACGCGCCTTTTACACGCCTCATTTGAACTTTGACAGTTGCTGGAAAAATGTTTTATGGTTTGTGGATTTTTTATAACAAATTTTTTGTTATGTTTTTTGCGCCTGCTGTGTGTGGATTAATTGAATAATTAAAAGTATGTGATTTATTTACATTTATTGCCAGTAAATATGCATATTTAAATGCAATTTTTATTGAGGTTTAATGACCAGAAAGTTTCAGGAAACATTCACAGACACAGACACAAAAAAAGGTTTTACTGTTTCCAACCAAAAATTCTATTTCCTTTTTGCAACCAAAAATCCTTCATCAGCTCATGCATAGTTTCCGCTTTTCCTCTTGAAATAATCCGCACGGTAATGACTATCAAAACCCTCCACTAACCAAAAAAAAAGAAGCTACCCGCAACCGCTAAATAATTTAATTCAATTAATAGCAGTGCAGCGCAGCAATAGAGCTCCATTTAAACAATTAAATAATTTAAACTAAAACCGTTTAAGTCATTAAATCAATTCCCAGTAACAGGGGGAAAGCGGAAAAAAGAGGAAAAGCGGAAATTACTAGTGCCAGCGCAGCACTTTTATCAGCATGAAAATTGTAAAAATATGCAAAATAGTCGAAGCAGCGTGCTGTCGAAAAAAACTGCACCAAGAACTAAAAGAAAGTGCAGAGGGGGTGAAGAGAAAGTAATGGAGTAACTAGGGAGTGGAAAAGCTGCAACTTTACTGGCAATTTGTATGGCATTACATATCCAAGTTGCCAGGTCGCCCCCATGGCGTTTGATTAATGTGTGGAAATATTTACAACATCTTGAACTTTAATTTAATTGATCCTTTTGGTCCTTTTTGGTCCACTTTCCACTCTTTCCAAAGTGCCAGCTAATTTGCTTGTGCAAAAGGTCAAGCTGTAAGGGAAAATCGAAGCCCTAACAAGCATCATCAGCTGCCTGGAACACACACTTCTTTTTGTCCAATGTGAAAGGGTCTCGCCCGTGCCCTGGCTGTGGATCTGGGGCAGCTGCACGAACAACCCTCTGTGTGTGTGTGGGTTTCGACATAACAATAACCATTTTGGGGCACATACAGTGACAGAGGGGGAGGAGCTCTCTCTCTATGCTCCATGCCAACGCATAGATAATGTATACGCAACGTGGTACGCAGTACGGAATAGAGGTGCTTCGGGATAACAACAACAGCAGGAGCAGGAGCAGTAGTCATCGTCATCGTCATCTCCATCTCCATCCACAGAATGTCAATCAACAACTGTGTGTGCAACAACCACTGGCCATTGAAGCAGTCTGTATCCTCCCGCCTGCCCCTGCCCCCTTGCAACCTGAACTTTGAGGGAAACACGAGGAAATTGTGTTTGTAGCCCAGGGAAACGGCATGAGTGAGCGCCACTCGGAGTGCTTGGGCTGCTTTGAATGTGCCTCGTTTAAAGTGCGGTTCAATTGATGATTACTAGCCAAGGGATACATGGATGGCGGACAGCTGTTTGCAGTGCAGGAGCAGGAAGCAAACACCTGCGTTCTTTAAGAGTAGCCAAAGCTTCGTGTTCATTCGGGTAGGTCTCTCCACTGCTGCGTGTGTCACACGCATACCCCTGGCAATTGGCAGGCACACAAAAATCAATTGATAACAGGTGGCGTTGGAACAGGAAACGACCCGTCTCCACCTGCGCTTCAACTGTACTCCAGTAGCGAGTCTGAGCCTGGGCCTGAACCTCCCTTCGAGTGGCGCATAAAAATCGTTATGAAAACACATAAAAATTTAAACAAAAATTCTCGAGGCCTTGCCCGTATCGTATTCGTGTATTGTATTTGTATATTCTGATGGTGCCGCACATGCAGATGCCTCGTGGAGGTGGCTGCTCGGGGGTGTGGGTGGTGGCGTCACTTGTGTGTTGATATTAAGCTAAAAGGGCCATTAGCTATAAAAATACTTAAGATGGAAATATGCGCAATGCCGCGGGGGCATTCGAGTGCCAGAAAAGAGAAATAATACACGGCGAAAGTCGCAGAAAGCGAACAAAAACCTGTATAAGAAACAGGAACAGGGAGAGAGCGAAGGCGAAGGCAAAAAACGACGCAGCAAACTGTCACCAAAGTTGTCAACAGCAGCAGCAGCAGGAAGATTGGATTGAGAGCGTCTGCAAGAGCCACTGGGACGCGGAGCACGAAAATGGACACAAAATGAGACACAGAATGGGGCAGATATACAGGTATAAGTAAAACGTGCATACATATGTATATTTCCCATTGTCTGTCTGCGGCATTTACATCTTGTCTGCCAGTCTGCGTATACGTAATATCTACACCTTGGGCCTTGACAGTCACTCAATTTGCATGCAAATGGAAAGAGTTCTCTAGCGCCAAAGCGTGGAGTTACTTAGCAATGGACAGCGATTCAATTTGGAGAAATTATCAATGGTAGGAAATGCTTCCTCTAAGACGAAAAGGCGCGCAAAGAAATCAGAAATAAAACCAACACCAAATGAACGCGACACCAATGCATGAGTGCGTTTTTGCCATTGAAACTAATTTAAATATTAAATACATTTATGCAAATCTTAAGAGAGAGAGTAAAGTCCCCAGCCCGGCCCGGCCAGGCCCGTTGCGTTGCTCAATTGCCTTAAATTTAACGACAGTCGGGGAAAACAGCCGCCAATTTTCGCTCGAAAACTGGCTGCTTCTATGGCCATTTCCCTCGAGCATTTTTCAATTAAACTTTTCGCATTGCATTTAATAACTCCACAAATAGTTTTAAAGCCGCCGCCGCCACTGCCGCGACTGCCTGAAATGTAATTTCCATTTTCCATTTCAACCGTTTTGCTGTTGATGTAGGTCCCTCCTGCCATCCATCCTTTTGCTTGCATCTGTGGCCATTCTCAGCCACTTGTTTGTCTTGCCCCAGTCCTTTTGTGTCTGACAGCAGTGCGGAAGCTTTTGGCTTAATGCAGCATCTGAAAATTCACAAAGAAATCTCCCCATGGTGAGCATGCGCATGGCGCGAAGGAAGCAAGAGGCCTGGAGAGCGAATGCTGTTGGGAGCGTATTCTAGGGAGTTGCACGGGCTTCAATTATTGTGTTTTCCTTTTTAGAGTACACTCTACAAAAATTTGTCTTAGTAACTGGTTGTTGGGAGGTTGTAAATCTGGTAGGTTTATTGGAAGGGGATTTGGATTTAAAATAAACAGAATTCGCCTTTAAAATTATTTTTGATGTTTGAAGCTATTTTTATATAGCTTTGAATTGCATTGCCTGCCTTGAATTATAAGCGAAGTAGGAGTGTGATTAATCTGGTACTCAATTTATTCTTTAACATTTTCTTAGCTTTCCAGTTGAACTCCAAATTTAATTTAAATTCCAACAAAGAAACTTGATAGAAATCTATGGGGCATTCCCATCTGTAATCCATTTTAAATCTTCTATTGTTCTTCCCCTCAAAATGTATTAAAACACAATTTCCAAACATTAATCCCCCTTCATCAGAATTTTTGCCACCTAATGGCTTTAATGGAGGGTAAAATCTTATAGTTAAAGACGCCACAAGACTGAATAATCAATTCAATGGCAATTCCGGCACATTAAATGATTGTCCAAGGGGCAGAATCATCCACAGATGCACTCGCTTGCCCCTTACGAGTGGATGGAGACACGTTGTGATGTCAGCAATTAACAGCAGAGACTAATCAGAGGCAAAGCACATTTACCTCTGTGTGTGTGTTGTTTGTGGGGCACAAATGATGCACTAATTGCCATTACCTGGCATCCAACCAGAGAGCAGAAGAAAGGACAACCAGCAGGAACAGGAGCAGCAACAGCCGAGGTGGAGTCAGAGTCTCAGTCCAGTGTTGAGTCATTAAAAGAGCAAACAAAGTTAATACCCGACTAATGCCAGAGGGTTGAGTAGAGTAGTGCAAATCCCAGCAACAGTGGCAAAGTCGAGCAAATAACCAACAAGCGGCGTCATAATGATAACATGGAGTGGCAGTGGCAGTGGCAGGGGGCAGCGTGGGTCAATGCCACACACACACACACAGAGTTGCCATATATCTATAGATATAGATACGTCAGATATAGCAGACCGACATGATTTGTGTGTGTGTGAGTTTGTGTGTTTTTGCAACTTATAAAACCATTAAAAATGACAGAAATTGCATTTGTGGTGGCATTTTTACGGATATAAAAGCAGATTTACACACGGAGAGAGTGCAGGTGGAGGTTATGCCCCCCACTATACCCACTATTGGCCCCAGTCCTGTCGTGTCGTGTCCTCTTTCTGTTCCTGGTACTAGTGCCTGGCTCTGGTCCTGCCTCAAGGTGCTCTCAGGCATGTGACTCTGGCTGCGTGCCTGCCCTGCCCTCCTCTGTGTGTGTCGTGTGTCTCCTTGTTATCCTGGGCATTAAATTGTTTGTACATGCAACAGACAACAGACACAAATAGGAACAAAAGGAGCACAGCAGCACGATAGCATGGGAGAACGGTAGCACAGGAGTGCTGAAGTGGCGGAGCAGGAAGGAGAGCTGTAAGTCAGCCTATTTGCTGGATAACAATGGCAAAAGCTTCTGCAACGGCAGCAAGGATATGGGTGACTTTTCCCGTAAGTCTAGTAGATAAAGGACCCCCTCAACTTTAAAGCTGATTTTTATAGAGACTTAAGGAATTTATCTGCCGCTTGGTAAATTGTTATATAAATATTTCCATATTTAACGGGGGGTAGCATACATTATTTATATCTGTTAAATTGTTAATTCTGCACAGCTTCAAAGCCAGCGAAAACTTGTTCAATTAGACACGCTGCCTGCCGCTGCCCCTGCCACTTGCCGCACCAGCCGCCAATTAGTCGAGCATTTTGGCTTAGTCCCAGCTCTCGACCTGAGACTGTCATGTCCTGTATTGGCATGACAAATTATCAGCACTCCTTTTGATGAAGCCACACCATACATATCTGTGGAAGGAGTGGAAGGAACATTCCTTAAAAGCCAAAGCTCCTTCCCCACGTCCACGTCCACTGCCACATCCATTCAATCCATTCTCGCATTGTGGCACTCAGTTGCCAGCCATAGAGAAAGGTGTTTCGCTTCGCTTCGCTTTTAGTTGAGTTCCAGTGGAGCGTAAAATATTTTATTGCCGATATAAATCTTGTTTATGTTTGAGAGAAAAGCAAAAAAGGAAACGAACGAACAAAACGAAATGAAATACGCTGGTTCGAGGACCAACTTATAGCCACGAGCAAGGATACAGTTCTCTCTCTGGCTGGCTGGTTGATGTTTTTATCGGCAAAACCAAAACCAAAACCAAAAAATTCGATTTAACTTAATCGAATCTGAGGCCCCACAGAGTGTGATTCAATTTCTAGAGCCCTGGTAGACACACTTTTACCCAATATGTCGCCATTCTAGCCAGACAAGTAGGTCGTTCCAAACAGTCAGAGAGAGAGAGAGAGATGGGGAAGTAGGAGAACGAAAGGGCAACAGAGAAAGTGGTGCTGGTAGAGCGTATATGCCGACTAAAGGATACCTCTAGGAAGCTGCAAAAAATATTTCTCCCTATGAGAAATGGAAATGCTCCCAGGGAGAATTTTATTTGCATTGCCTGGAATTTATTTTCTTCATTTTATATGTATTAATTACTCAATCGGATCGAAAAATGGTAAGAATATTTAGAAGAATATTTAATCGAAATCTATTTAGGGCTTGGGCTTGAAAACTGCTTGCCTTTAACCATAAAATATACCCTTCAACTGCAGAACGACGACGACTACCAGCGGGGGGTGTAGAAAAACGTTAAAAATGCAAAATTGAAAAGTAAATGTGAAAATCGTGTTTTAAATGCCTTCAATGTCAAACTGGCTCTCTCTCTATCTCTCTTTCTCCCTGTCTCTTTCTCGTTGGCTTTGTCTTTTCTCTGGTGGAAAATACACTTTTCGACACTTTGGCATTTATCAGGCGACTGCAGAGAAGGCTGACAAAACAATTTAAAATTGTTTTGCCAAGTGCCCGAAACTAATTGAAATGTTTGGCTAGGTCAAACGGATACGTAACATACGAGTGTGTGTCCTTAACAGATGCCGTTTGCAAAAGGTAATTCAACAACGAAAAGGTTAAGGCTACTTTAAGCCTAAATATGCAATGGGATTTATTAAATTTAGTGAGTGGTAAACATTTCTGTGTTTCGTTTAATAAAGGAACGGGAGGTTTGGCCTCTTGTCTGCTAAATTAATTTTCACCACTTTTGCGCTAGATTAACCAACGCCAAGACCCCAAGACCGAGACCCAACGAGAGCTCTTTCGTTGCACTCATTAGGAGACGCACGACCGCATGCCAGATGGCAGCCATTTCCTCTTGTTCTTTGGCTGCCACAGTGAGTGCTCGATAGAAAAGATTCGCGCTAAGAATTTTACCAGAAAGACATAATTTATATTCATTTAATTATACAAGTACTACCATATGGAGCCACAGCGCATTCCTACACTGAAATACTTTGAATATTTCCCACAAATTGCACTCCTAAGCTCGTTCACTGTACTTGCCGCTCTCTCCGCCTTGTCATTTGCTGCTCTCATGAGCGTGTTAAAATTGCGTTCAAATGCAAATGTCGCGGACACATGACCAAGCGACTCGTGGCAAGCGGAAACCAAACCAAACCCAACCCCTTCCATATGCCCACAGTCGGGGGCAGCCTTAACCGACTACGACGACTCCTCCTTTAAGTCTGGCTGCAAATGGAAATGCTTATAAATTATGCAAGGTGTTCTTTTCTGTGGGTTGCACTGTGTGTGGCATACGACAGCTGGCGTACAGCACACACAGCGGACACTGTCAGCGCTCGCTTATCCTTCATTTCAGGGGGGAGGCCTTCTGCACTGAGTGCTCCCTGCTCTGTTGATTCTACAACTACGCCCCGCTTGAGCTGTTGTTCTCCTTAATAGCTCCCAGCATTGACTTTTGTTTGTGTTTGTGGCTTGTCACCCAAAATACAGCTGAAGGAACACTACGAGGCAGAAGAGTTGTCCAGAGATTTGCATGACAAAGCAGCAGATCCTGAGGCTCCTGCGGCTGAGACTTTCTCCAGGGGCGTTGGATATTTAGTGGGCTAAAACATTTAAAGAATTTATTCAGCGGCTGCTAAAAATCCCCTATTTATTACAGCTTTAAATATATAATGCATCCCCTTGGTCTCATCTCATATGCAACGGCTCTCTCTCCGCCTGCGGCCACAGTTCTGCCCCATTGACTTTCTGCATTTCAATTAATGCTAATGTCCAAAGGCATCCCATCCTCCTGCATCCTCAGACAAGCAGCTGCATTGCGCCTAAATGTATGCAATGACTGCGACAATTAGCGTGATTTTCAACGGTTGATAGAACTTTGGGCTGCAACTGAATGGGGCAGCGCGGGATCGTGCTGCAGTGAGCGGAGAACGAGGAAGGCCAAGAACGAGGGAGGGGTGGCTGTTATGTGAGGGAAAATCGTGCTGCAGGGAAATGCAAATCAAGCAGAAATGCCGCACAGCAAACGACACAAAAACAAATCGCCAACTGCCGTCGCTGCAGCCGCCTGCCTGTCCGCATTTTGTATTCCAGTTGCAACAAGAGAAGGAGAAACAGAAGCAACAGCAACAATTCCTTCGAATTCAATTTGTCTCCAGCGTGTGCAGAGAGAGGGGCAGGAATCAGAAAGAGGCAGGCGGCAGCAGCAGGGGCACGGCCAGAGATCAGTTTTGGGGCAGACGGAAACGGAAACTGATGGAAGGGGAAACCGGCAACTGCCTTTGACAAGTCACTGGGGCTGGGGCTGGGGCTGGTACTGGTGCTGTGTGGCACGTAAAAAGGCCCCCGGACGCGATTCCATTGTCTTGGCCTGACACGTGTGCAACATGCAGCATTGGACGGCCGAACAGTTGCTTTTGTTGCTGCCACAACAGTGCATATGTGTGGCAGCATAGAGAGAGAGAGAGAGAGAGAGAGGGGTATATTGGGCAGCAGAACTACCAACAAATGAAGTAAAAGTCGGGAGACTTTAGTGGAAATTCTCTGATCCTGAGCCACTTGAAGAGGTATCCCTTACGTCTAACCTTTATTACGAAACTCTCCCGCAGCTGTCAGTGTTGCTTACAGCGGGGCCCAAAGAAGAATATAAACTGATAAAAAAGAAGACTCCTCTCCACCTCCTCTTGTCAGGTGGCAGTGGCAGCAAAACTTTGCATGGCTACAACTTTTATGCGCCCGATTTGACAAGTCAAGATTGTTGTTCTCCTCTGATGCTAGTGGTAGTGCTGCTGCTGCTGGTGTCTTCCAAAGTTCGGTTGTTCCTGCTGCATGCCCCTTATTACGGCACCCACTTGCCACTTTCCTCTTGGGCAACTCTTGCCGCACATTGCATGTGGCTACAGAGGGACACCCCAAAAGACACTTGAAAATGGTAGGAAACGAGACCCCTTCCCTTGGTCTCTTGCTCTCTGGCTCTAGTGGAGGTTGCCAGAACATGGACAGGGGCGTAGATGGGGTTACAATGCTGCTGAAAAGTTAAGAGAACTTTGAGGAAGAAGCTGAAATAGGAACTAATAGTGTTAGCTGCTGATTCTATGGGGAGAAACAAAGGATTGCCCAGGGGCGTAGCGGTAGAGGAGAAGAAATTCAGCTTGCAATGGGAGGTAACAATTAATTCGGAACAAATCAGAGCTATATCTTGGGCATATCCTTTGGACATTGACATTTTAAGGTGCATATTTATCAAATAAATCAATTAAATCAATTAAATTTATGTTTTAAAATTTTAACTCATTTTGGCAGCCCCCTTCCAACTTCTATTTTGAACTCCGCTCCTTTATTTGTGTCCCATTGCAGTATCTACGAGTGCTCTACACACTCCACCGCAGTTCCTAGTTGCCCCCTTGATGCACGAGTTCGAGAACCCGACTTGCCATGTGTGCGTGTGTGTGTGTGTAATGAGTGTGAAAAGTTCATTAAAGTTGCACGTGCGAAATTATATGAAATTTTAAGTGCTTGACTGTTGGCCACCGCGTGTCAGGGAGCCCTAGCTTCCTGCTAGAGCAGCGCACAGCGCGGCAGCGACAGGATACGGAAGTGAAAATTATTTTCCCCAGACACTTTGAGCGGTTGTTTACGCTTAATTGCT
Organism: Drosophila subsilvestris; assembly: GCA_035043285.1. NCBI lineage: Eukaryota > Metazoa > Arthropoda > Insecta > Diptera > Drosophilidae > Drosophila > Drosophila subsilvestris. The sequence goes on along the minus strand of JAWNNB010001719.1, from coordinate 6,184,597 downwards.
GTCGCCAGTCGCCAGTCGCCCGTCGCCCCATTGCAATCATTAATTTTTCTCTGCCCAACTAATTTATTATTTAATTGAAAACTAAATGCTGTCTTCCGTGGGTAGCTTAGGAATTAGACGCACAGTTTCAATCTGCCAATCAGTCAATCTGCCCGCAGCTCCTGCTTCAAGTGTCACATAAATATTTATTCAAATGGTTTTCCAACCCAATGATTTCTATGTGGGGTTTTTTGTTCTCTCGCGAATCTAAGCCAAAAGTATTTAAGTGGAATTCACACCTCGTTCAGGCAGGATCCCGGCATTCCCCTGCAACCCATTCAAATGTCAAGCGCACAATTTTGATTGATTTTTCTACACGAATGGTTTCAATTACAGCACTCCTATCTCTATCGCTATCCACAGCCCCCTCCCACAGCAGTTTTACAATACCAAAAGTCATGCTGTGACACCTCTCTCTACCCCCAACCCCCCACTTGCCATCCCTCATCAACCTGTTGCATTCTCCGCCTCCCACCCCGAAAAATCAACTGTGATTCTCGCTTCATTGGAGAAAACGCCAATAAAAATGGCAAAGAAGATCTCTCTTTTGGCCTGCGTGTCAGAGAAAAACTGTCTGTGACACTTACAAATTGGATTTTGTGACAGGAACAACAACAGGAACTGAAGGACACCCAATTATCGGTAGACGGCACAAAAAATCGCTTAAACGAAGAGCCCCCAGATAAATAATGTCGTATGTAAATAACAACAAATCAATTTTTAAATAGACAAAATGAACCCGAACGTACCCAAAGACCCACAAGCTGGATCCAATCCAGGTTCTGCCTGACAACAATGAACCCTCTTCATGAGTGGGAGGGGGGCCCTAACGTGAGGGTTGCGAGAGTGCCTGTACAGTGGGCCGTCTGTAATGGTTAAAAATAGCACAAAAAATAATAAAAAAAAAAAAATATTCAAAAAAGGGCAATGCCTATTTCTATTTGTAGTTCTATTAATTATTTTGATCTTTCTTTAAGCTTCAACTGCTCAAACGGCTAATTTATTTATTGTTTCCCTTTCTTATTTAAGCCATTTTTTTGTGTCCTCCAATCACTGTACCTATGGGCCTCTCGGCACAGAAAAAAAGGTCTTTGTCCCTGTCAGTGGCAGTGGCAGGCATTTTCACTTAGCCGCTGCCGCCTTCGCTGCCAATGGCTTTGATAGATTCAAGTTCACAGTCGGACGCCAGGTAAAGCATTCGTCTGCCCGCCATTCCCCATTCCAACCCACGCGTGGCCACGACTGGGCCTCATTCTGAGGTTGTTAGCATCGCTTTTGAGGGGCTGGGTCTGTTCATGCGGTTCATTGACATGGCCATCAGTGGGGTAATATGAATGCAGATAAGGAATGTAGTCAGGTTAGAGAGTAGCCGATTTAAGTTTGATTAATTGCGGCAAATGTTATGCTAATTTGTTCGCACTTTTTTGGATGACTGCCTCTGGCCTCTGCCTCTCCGCCGACCTGTCTGCCTGCCTGTCTGTCTGTCTGCCTGTCTCTCTAGTGATTTTGGATAAGCCTCGTAATGTGAGACTATTAGTGGGCGGTTCGGTAAACTAATTTTCCCCCAGAGCGCACACCTCCTACGTCCCACCCATTATGTTCGAGTGTGCGTCTGCATGGGTTGACAAACACTAATTAATTGCAGTCCATGCATAATGAAAGCAGAATAGAGCTCTGAAGGTCTCTGCTTGGCGCTTGATTGAGGCCGGCTAATTACTTTGGGGTCTGTCAATCATGTTCAAGCATGTCCAACACTTGAAAATTGTTGGGGAAAATTCACTAAAATTGTAAAGGCAACTTCTATGGGTTTTTGCTGCATTCAATCAGAGGTTTATTCTGCTTTTAGCCTGCACATAATATTCTAGGCCTAGTTCTACTTTCATAACTTGTCAAATTTCTACAGGAAAAACAAAATTAAAGCAAAAATTAAATGGAAGTGACTGCAGTGGCCATTGCATGTTTTTTTCAGCTGCTGGGAGTTTGCTTTTTCTTAAGCCCGCCCGAGGACCACTGCTCGCCGGCGCCCACACTCGCCAGCTGGCTGTTTCTGTTGGCCATTCTGTGCTTTCTCTGGGACATTTGCATCTTTCCGGCACGCTACATGCACATGTCCAGCCACTGGCAGCTGCTAATCGAGACGGTGATGGCGATTTTCCTCACTGAACTGGGCGCCATCATCATTTGGTGTGCAGTGGAACGTGTTCTGTACAGCATCACCGAAGAGTTCCTCAACATGGTGGGGATCAATGGCTGCGAGCCCTCGCGATTGCAGTACTGGCTGCTGGGCCTCGTCACCACGGCGGTGAGTGGAGCGCTGCTCTGGTTCATTCTCACGGCCACCGATGGCATGTACTACCTGGAGAGGCTCACGCGCAATTACAGGCGAAATCTGCGGCAGGGCTGGGCGATGATGAGCTGCTACCTCCGCATGAGCAAGGCGGCCAGAAGTCGGGCCATCAAAGTCTGCCAATTGGCCACTCGGAAACGGTGTTCAAGCAGGTCCTGCCGTCCAGCAGCAGAGGAGGAGTACGAGGATGAGTGCGACGAGGACGATGAATGTAACTGAGTTTCGTTTGGAATTTACGTTTCCGTTTTTTGCCAGTCGTGACTGGGTTAGCATTGGAAATTCTCTTCTATTCTTCTTCGTCCCTTTTACACGACTCTGACAATAAATTTTTGGCCCGAGAAGATGCATTCCCGCCTCCTGTTCTTGTTGCCAAAAGTGTGTCACAAGAGGTCGATATTCGAGCAGAGCCTTGGAGTGTCATGGCAGGGATTAGCCGTGCTACATGAAGGAGACACTCGCAAGGCAGTAAAGAGAATTACTTATTTGAAAAGAGAGCAGAAGCAGAGGGGAGGCAGAATATTGCCAGAATATTTCACAAGCAAATATCAAATGTTAAACCATGTAAAAGTATGTTTAAAGTTAAATTATTGTCATAAAGAGAAAGAAACCCTCAAGTAAGATGTTTAGCCATAATAAATAGAGGTACTCCCATTACGCATGTACCCAAAGAAAAAGGCACAGACTTATCTGCCGATTATTCAACGAAAGAATCATTCCTCATACGCCTCTCCTCTTCTTTTCCCCCAATTTCAGTCACACCCCCCAAAACCCAATGACATAACAAACACTTTAATACAGATGGAAAACTGGGGAAATGAATAAAAATGGGCGTGTCAGACGAGTTGCAGACAATCAGGGAACACATTCGGAGATTGCCATGCATTTCTAGGGAGCAATCGCCGCCATATGCTAACTTTGATTACTTCTTCTGGCTTTTATCGCCACTCTCTCCATTCTCACACATGCCATTCATACTCCCATTGAGCATATTTCCTCCTCCACAATCCCTCGATGTCAGTGGGGGTGGAGGCAGTAGCAGGAAAAGGCAGACAAAAATCAGGAAAAACTAAATTCGGGACTGATGGAGATTGTATACCCTTAAAGGGAGTTCGAAATAAATGCAAAAATAAAGGCTCATTGCTATTACTTTTAAAAGGGAATATAAGGAGTATTGCAACGTTCTGCTATACATTGCAAGCAGCTCCCTAAAACAGATATACCCACTGAAAGGGCATGAAAAAGTAACACAAAAAATTGTATTTCATTTGGGCCTGTGCCTGTTTTTTTTTTGGGGCGAGAGAATGAAGGAAGACGGAACCGGATATGCGACATTTTATCAAGTCGAGCATAAATCAACAGCTTATACGGGATTCTGGAGGAGAGTGGGAACGAAATAAAGAAAGTGTCTGTCTGTCTCACTGCTTTACTTTAACTCGAGTTGGCAGCTCTCCATATTGTGTCTGTGAAATTTGCAATAATTTATTTTGCATAAATTTGCCAGCACTTAACATGTAAGATCTATGATACAGCAATTGCCAGAGGAAATTCAAGCTTACCTGCCCTACACAATCTAGCAGAATCCCCTGCAAGAATTATGTTTCGTGTGTGTGTGTGTGTGCGTGTGTTGTGCGGGTCACACTGAATTATGCCATCTAATTTGTCTGGAGGCAGGTGTGCCTCATTAATCTTTCGCCCGCTTATGAGCGTTGCTTTCGTTGCCTTCTCTGCACCTCTCTCCTATAACACTCTCGCTGCTTCTTTGGGTATCCCTTTAGCACCCCCATGGGGTTTGTGTACTGCAGATATAAGCTTTTTCCTCAGCCTCACGTAGTAGAGCGCGTTTTCGGATTTGCTTTTCCTTTCAATGCTGCCGCACGAAGGTTTTTACACGATACTCTAACGCTAAACGGGTTGCACTAACAATTGTTCTGCTTTGGTTGCATTTTCCAATAATATTTTAAGAAGAAAAACTAATTTTAAGCACTACGACGCGCACACACGCGCACCAGCAAAATTCACAACAACAACACAGCAGCTAAGCAGAGATTAAACCAAAACAAACGGTGCTTTTGCGCTCTCTGCTTTGCTTGGCGCGTGGCTGGCGTGATCTTTGCTAGTTGTCTCGCTCGCACTGCAAGTCGTTTGCTTTGATTTTGCAGAGAGCGCCAGAGAGCGACTTGAGTGTAAATCAGGGCATATCTATATAAGGTGCGACACTCTCGCATGCATGTTGTGACACGCGGTTATGGTTCTCACAAATGCCTCACCTTTTCTAAGTACACTATTAATATTGGCAATGGGATTTTCTTAAGCGAAAGGCAAGTGATTATAGAAAATCTTACGACAGAGTTTATCCATACAAAAAAGTGTTTGTAATATGGTATCATAGCAGGGTTTAAAATAAGGTTTAATCAGAGTTATTTTGTTCAATAGTGTTATAAATTCATTAGTTTACTCACCTGCTTTATAAAACATTCCCAGCATATGGTGACAAATATTTTATCTTGCTTTTGTTGTTAAAATTATTTTTGAATATTATATAAATCTATAAAATAATAAAATTAAATCATAATTAAATAAATAATGAAAATAAATATTACAAATGTATGAAAAGAAATTAATTTAAATATTTTCTGATTATAAATTTAAAAAAAAAATCATATAATATCCTAAGAATCCCCACATTACTCAAATATTCATTTCTGAAGTGTATCCACATGTTGCCTACGCAGCGAGAGCATCCCATGCCTTCCCCGTTGGCCGCATAGTAGTTCCGCACCTGACTCCCCGGATCTTAATGCCTAATGGATTTGCGCTTTGATGTGCCAACTGTGAATACGTGTACCGGAATCCCAATAGTAGCACATCTCCATCCGAGTGCGGGTGCGGGTACGGCGTATATGGTCGTGCTTTGGCCTGGTTGTAAGTGGTTAAGTGTCTATATTAGAAGCCATCACTTGCAGTTTCCCATTTGGCTCCCTTTCTACACTTTTTTGGAGCCCATTTTCCTGCAAAGGTGCCAAACATAAATTCCCCTCTAAATGGCCTTATGAGGGCGCCAGCGGCGGCGGCTGCCTTCGAGATGATCCTCTGTTTATGGCCTGGCCAAATGAAATGTGCGTGTATGTGCGTGCGTGTGTGTGTGAGGGAAGTGGTAAGTATGCGCGGCCCGTGTTTGCCTTTAAAATTAAAATCCTGTCCATGGCGTGTCTGTGTGTAGGTCTGAAATTGAATTTCCTTCTTTTTCCCGACTTGATTAGCATAAAATGTGGTACGTGTCGTGGTTTGAATGGAAAATGCCCTCAAATGAGAATATGTGTATAGAAGTACCTATAGCTGATGGTGATTATGTCGATGATAATGATGATGAGGCATGGCCTCCCGTAATAATCTCGAGGGCGCATTGAGTGCTTTTTCAAAGAATTTATATTTTTATTTTCATTAAAATTGGAAATTTTTTCACCACCACATTGTTCATTAGTTTTTTTTTTCATTTTAACTTGTTATGGGAATCTCAATTGGTTTTTGTTTTTCATTTTTCATATTTTGGTATTTTCAACATTTAAAAATTCGCTTGGTTTGTAAACAATTTTTGTTTTCCTCCCGTTTTCCACATACTCGCATGTAGATTACTTATACAAATTTTCTAGCAATGTTCTGTGTTGTCACTGCACTCAACATTTAGTTAATTAAATTGTGTTTGAGTTTAATTAAATTGTTATCTATATACACACAGTTTTTTATTTAGTTTGGAAATAGTTTTGTTTGTTTCTTTCATATGATGTTTTTGCTATATTCTTTGGGGGTTCCTGTTGCCTGCCTGTGGTGGGTGATTTCTCTCAAAGGTTTTTGTATTTTTTTTCGCTTTTCCGCTTTCTGTTTTTGATGGATAATTTCAGAACTAAACTTAGTTAATTTGCTAAGCAAATTAAATTTCAATATAATTAGTTTAGTGTCACACTGGTGTTGTTTAAACTAACATTAATTCTATTGAAACAATATTTATTTTATGAGCTGCAATATCTTCTTGCTGCAGTTTCAGATTTCATTCGAATTTTTCTTACATATTTTTTAGATTTAAATTTCTTCTTTAACTATAATTTTTTTTTTTATTATTTTTTATATTTGCTAGTTTTTGGTTTTCTTTTTTTAGGAAATCATTAGAGATTTATTTAAACTTGAACATTAAAACCTTGTTGCATACCTAAAGCAAATATAATCAACATTTTAGAATCTAAATTGAGACAAGAACTGAGCGGGGGTAGCCTTTGGATCTTGGGATATGATTTATAGATATAACGAAAATAAAAACTTGCTCTTGACCCATAAAAACGGATGAAATTTAGATCAGAAAAAGTTATTGGTATTCAAAAAAACGGACATGGACACAATGGAGTCTATTTCTTTAGCTTCCTGCTTTGTTAGATTATTATATCTATCGTTAAACTAAATTCTTAGATAGTTTAATTTCACATTCACTTATATGCAATACTTTTTTTTTGTTCATACTCGTATTTTCTGGCAACTTAATCAACTTTCATTTACATCAGAATTCGGATCAAAGTTCGTTTGGTTTTTTTTTCTTCTAGAAGCACATGAAAAAAACTATAAATATTGGACCAAAAATTACCATTGAACCTTATTTAAAGTCAAATATGTGTTCTACATCCTGTCGCTACTGTCGCTTATCCATCTTGTTAGTCCTTAGCTGGCAAATATTTACAGTGGAGTGTTCGCCCCTGTTCTCTCTGTTATCTCTGTTGGAGCTTTCATGAATAAATCAATTAACATTTATGGGTCGAAGAAGAAAAACTTAGCATACTCGTACTATGCGCTGGATATTCAGCGACCCCAAAATATTATTTACAAGGTCAACCACAAAATCCACCAAGTCGCTTAAAGGGGGAATGGTTTGGTTGGGTGTGGTGTGTGGTGTGGTGTGGAAAGGACATTCATGTCGTCGCCATTTTAGTTTTTGGGCTGTCGTGGCCTTTTGTGTGTGTCTGTCGACATAGTTTTTACTTAACTTGTGTGTCTGTGGTGTGGTGCGGTGCGGTGCGGGGAAGTTCATTGAAACGATGGCAGTCAATGTGTCAGATAAACATTCCCAGAGACACTTTTGTGCTCTGCTACCCACCCACCCCCCACTGTGCTCAGTGCTCTGTGTGATAGTCGTGGGAGAGCATCCAGTAAATGGAGCATGAGAGTCAAGTGTGGAAATTTATAGTTTCGTCCAAAAGATTTACCCAATAAACACCTTGATGTGTCAGCCACAGATGGAAAGAGTAACGGAACACTCTGCTTTGTGGCTTCAGAAGTGGGTGGAGGTGAATGGTAACACTATTCCTGCTTGGCTGCACACAAGTGGTCACATTTATATGGACGATATGTTTGCTTTGTATGCGGTACGCTATGACGATGCCCATCGTCTGTCTCTTTTCTCTCGTCTGTTTGCCTTGGCATGGCAAAATGGCCGGACTCGGACCACGGACCCGTACGACCCTGCTCTCGGACGTGCTCTGTTGCAGCACAGCACACACATCTATCTATCTTTCTGTCTGTGTGTGTGTGTAGGTCTGAACATGCATGTATATCCCTGTCAATGACAGTTGTCAACACGACAGTTATAAGGACACTGATACAAATGTAACGGATGTTTGTCTTGGACGTTGACCAAACGGAGGATATCCCTGGAGTTGTAAAAGCAAAGATTGATTAAAATTCTTGATAAATGAGACAGGTCGGGTGTAAATGTGTGAACTACTCGTACGCTTACAAATAGTGGGGAAAATAACTACAAACAGCAGTTCTCTTAAGATGACATTTCGGAAAGACGTTCTGAAATATGTGGGTAAGAGGAGGCAGTGTTATTACTTGGAATTAAAAGTTAAGTAACTTTTCAGCTTAAAGAACATTTAAAAGCTCTTAATTCTGTTCTGATACAGTTGTACGCTCATTCAACTAACATTTGTTAACGTTTTACAGCACTGTGCCATTGGAAAATGGTCAGTTCTTGGCGGAATTATAATTTTACACAAAACTTATAGTTTGAGCAGCATTTAGTGAGTCACTAAACCAGACTTTTTCCAGAAAATCAGCTAAAGAAGCTCAAATTATCCTTCAGTTTTAGAACAGTTTTGAGACCTCACGTTTAGCAACACTGGCACTACACATACTCGTACTTATTTTCATAAATTTTACAACACTCACTATTCTTTGGTTTTCAGCAGCTTTTTGAGCATAGTTTGAGCAGCTTTGAGCATTAGTTTTAATGGGGAAAATCCCATCGAATCGCTGGCCATCAATGCGTGGGGCCCATGTAGATCCCTCCCATGCTATCGCCGCTGTCACCACCCACGCCGCCGCTGTCCTCTCCATCATCCTCCAGGCCATCGATGATGCCCACCGAATCGCTATTCCGTTTTCCGCACAGTCCATTATTGGCCGCCGCTTCGTACGTGTCGCTGTCTTCCACCAAACAACAGTCGCCGCAGTCGTCGGTGGAGGAGTTTACATCGTCACTGAGATCGTCCAGCAGCGTGACCTTGGGCGCTCGCAAATCCTCGAGGCAGCCTGCGGGTTCTGTGGCCACCGAGATCTTGATGTTGCAATTTGTTGAGGCGTGGCAGCCGGACATTGACAGCGGCTGGTGGGGATGTGGAATTGGCTGCTGGATCGTCATCGACTGGGGTGCCCCTGGCGGCGCATGTGAGGCCCTGTAGCTGAGATTCGGTGTGCGTTGGCCCATGCTGGCCATTCCGGGCGGCATCTGGCTGTGGGTCTTGCTCAGCGTGGGTGGGACACTCAGCACGGTGGCGCCCGTCTTCTGGGCATGCTGATGGGCGTGGCCGGTGTACATCAGCTGGTGGGTGTCCGAGACCAGATTGTGGGCAGTGAGCTGTAGAGGATGCTGATCCTTGCGCTCTGTGATAAGGATAGAACGAGAGGAGGAATTTCTGTGTCAGTTGGTTACAATAAAAAAAATCTCAAGGATTCACGGACCGATGCGGTTGCGGACACGGAAACGGAAGTGCATTCGAAGACATGTCAGCGATTGGTTTATCGCGCCCCACCCCTTCTCACACACAATGTGCAGGCAGCTGTGAAGGTCTCAAGTGGTTGCACTTTCATTCTCCTGCCTCCTGCTGTCCTAAGGGGCTAATGTTGGAAAGGGAGTTACTGTGGGGATACCCTGGACGAGGGTTTGATAGCTCTAATCAGGAGCTTCGCTTTCTTTTATTTCTTTTGAATGAAAGGATATTCCCCTCTTCGATTCCCATAGCCTATACATTTCCTTCTCTTATCAGAAAAACTTTCCCAGCGATCCGCAGCAACACCACACTTGACCTGCCCGGCCCATTGTGTCTGGGACCCTTTATACAATGGCTCTCAAACTATGTGTGCGGTTTCAAGTGGGTTCAACTGCGTGAGCTTCACCTTTTACACTTGCCACTTGTCGTAGCCCCAGCTCCCCCCCCCCATAGACCTATCTGTCCACTAAACTTTCAACCAAAAAGGGGAAAGGAAACAGGAGCAGGGAGAGTGGCTACCACCATCATCAACTCACCGAGGGGACCCAGAAGTTTCGGCTGGAGCGGCAGCATAAAGTCGTGGCCAGTCGTCGCCGCCCTGGGCTGCAGGCTCTGCACCGCCGGAACGCTCAGATAGTCAGCTGCAAAAATGGGAAAAAGGGAAAAAGTCCGGCCAAGGAATTGCGTTAGTGCCGGGCGAAAACAATGTAGCCACGGCCCAAGTCAAGGCAAAAGTTTTCCCAACCGCCCTCAAAACAACGGAAAGAAAAGACACCAACGAAAAGAAAAAATAAAGAAGTGGATCAGGGCGGGAAAGAGGAAAAACCCAAGTGAGAGAAATGCGGAGGCGTCTAAAAAACTTTAAAAAGGCACGCAGCTAAGATTTTTGTCTTCCTTCGGGTTTCTTTTTTTTTTTACACAGTATTTTGATAAAAAGTTGGTGGCAGGACACAAAAAATAAAGCAGAACGAAAAAAACAGAAAAAGTGCAGAAGTGAAAAGTTGCGAAATCATTTTTAATATTTTTAGATATATAAATATACAAATATTTTATCATTTCCATCAAAAGTACAGCAGAAAAGTTTCAACTTGTAATAATTGTAGAGGAAGGGGGAGAGAAGAAATGGGCGGCAGTAGAATCTATTTACAAAAACGTCAAGGCATACAAAAATATAAAAAGAAATAATAAATGTTGAGAGCGTAAAAAAGAGTTTTGGTCAAATTTAAAGAGTTCAAGGAAGAAATTAAAGAAAATTTAAATGAATTAAAGGGGACTAAACATATAAAACGTGCTTAGGAAAAGTATCTTAGGCTAGAAATATATGATAAAGTCTGATATATAGGCCTGGAATCTACCAAAATTAATAAAAAAATATTATTTAAAACACTCCTGTATTTGCATTAATAAGAAGTAAACGAACCACAGACATCACTTTGTCTTCAAAAATATATGTCACAAAAGTTTGAGTATTAATAATTTACAGCTGTCTTAAAGTTCTGTGAGTTCTCCGCTATAGAATTTATTATGTAATTTATTTTAGAGCTTAGTTTTACATAAATGTATTTTTGCAATATCAACAAAAACATTCTCTAACTTTATTTGCCATAAAATATCACAAAATTCCAGAAGCTTTTCTTCAAAATGCAAAATTTCTTCACTTAAGCAACAATCCATCAGCAAATGCCATCATCTTTTCAGTGAGGAGAGGGGATTGGCGGGGAGGGAAACTTCTGCAGCTATAAGTTGCTTGACATTTGTCAGTCTTTGAAGTGGTTTTCCCCTTCCAACTAACGATGGCTGACTATGGCTGGGAAATGATTTACTTTTGCAGTTGATGTTTGAGCGAGTGCAACAATTTTAAATATTAAAATTAATTTGCGCGAACTCCTGCAGGGAAAGGAGTCCTGCAACCAGGAGTATTCCCCCCAGAGAGGGTGAGAGATCGGTGGGCGGTACAAAAAATAAATAGTAATGGCGGAAAGTAAAGCTCAACGGAAGGAATGAGGGTTGGGTTTTGGTTTGCCTTGCGGATTCTTAACAGCCTTCTGCACCACCCACAGCCAGCTTTAATTGAAATTCCTGACCGCTGCTGCCTCTGGCACGGGTGTGTGTGCACTTTTGCCCCACTGTGGCCATAAATTTGTGTTCACGCCTCCTGCCTTGTGCCTCCTGCTGGCTTGTGCCTCCTGCTGCCTTGTTCCTTACTGATTGTGTGTGTGTGTCTGTGTGTGTGCTTAATGACCACTAGAAGCCCCTGAAAGTAACTCTGTAGCAGCAGGGCTGCTGTGTCTGCGTCTGGGTCGGCTGCCTGCTAATGATTTAGTTGCTATTTTTGTGCCCGCCGTCATTTGCATGCAAGAGTGGTGAAAGCCCGGGGCCTGAACACCTCTCCACATAATGCAAAGCAGCTCAGACTTTGCGACAAAAGAAGTGGGGCGGGGAAGCCGATGCCGATGTCGCAGCCCCTGCCAAATGTCAGCGGCACCTGCACTTCCGGCTAACAGCAAAACGTCATTTTGCCACTCCCCCGCCCGACATTGTGGCGCCACGAGGCGACGTGCCAAAGTGCACACCGGAAATGGGGCAAGTTGTGTCTTTTAAGCGGCTTATAAAAGTTTCCTCTCCCCACTGCATTTTCCACGTCGCAGGGGGAACAAAGAAAACATTTTATAATTACATTTTTTCGGTAAATTTTTGTTAGGAATTTGTCAAGGCAAGGAATTTAGTTTAAGAGCTAAAATAGAGCATAAGAAAACTTTCAAATGGCACAAAACTATGCTTAAAAGTGGCATGCAAGTCAGTTTTAGAAGAGGTTTAATTATAAAAGAGGCTGCAAAGACAGGAGCTACATCTTCTGTGCACAATTTTCGGATAAAATATCGCCATGGCTGTACTTCTCCTCCGATTAGTTCCTACGTAATCCTTCATTACATTTTTCTCGCCCCTTGGCCATGTCAAACATTTAAACAATTTTTAGCCAAGCAACTTTCAACTTTCGACTGGATTTTCTTTTAGTTTTTCTTGCTTGCAAGTGGCTCAAGAAATTAATCGCCCTCAGAGCCGCAAAACTGCCTCCCGCTTGGCCTTTTCCTCCACTTTTTCTTCCTCCTGAAGTTTTCCTGAAAGAAATGAGTCGAGCCATGGACTTGCACCCTTGAGCCTTTGTGGCGCTTTAATTAAAATGCACTTCATGCTGCACAAAAAATTTCCACACAGCCAGCTTTCCACATTATATGTATATGTAAGTGGGTAGGTAGTATTTTATTTTTATTTCGACAGGTTTTTCCCGCAACGCACTGAGCGGGGGTTTAGATGATTTTCCAGTGCTTTTCCGCTGGACGGGCACACGGGGTCCAGCAAATGGAAAAACTTTTTCAATTTGTTTGACGATAAATGAAACTTTATTTCCATGCATGCATGGGGAGCGCATACTTTTGGGTGTGACTGTGTGTCCATTTTGAAATATGACATAAAAAGGATTTTCGGGAGAGCATAATAAAATTGCAATTAAAGTTAAATGCTCGAAAATAAAAAGGAGTTGAGTTTGCCTCTGCCCCTCCCCCCCGAAAAGCTTTTAATATGCAAATAAACGTAAAAAGTTTTGCCTCATTTTTTTTAGGGGTCGGTAAGGTGGATTTTTCTCCTCTTTTATTGACTGAGTCGAGTGACAAAGTTATGGCACTCGAGTAGAATTTATAGCATGCGATAAATTTTAACAAGCCAAAGAGGGCGGCATGCCCACCCTCCCCCGACTAATTGTAGCAAGCCCATAAAAAGTTCTTATGCAGACATTAAAAGGATATTTTCTTATTTTTCGCCTACAATTCTACACGTGCGGCATGCAACAGAGAGAGGGAGGCAGGGAGCGAGACAGTTACAGAGAAAAAGTGAGACATGTAGAGAAAGAGAGGGAGGTGGGGAGAGAGATAGGACGAGAAAGAGACAGGACTACACTTACAACTGATGAACGAGGGACCGGCTGAGGCTGCAGCAGCAGCGGCGGCGGCGGCAACTGTGGCCACAGCTGCTGCCGAGGCGCCGGTAGGTGACGACATCGTCGATGCATAGCCAGGGGCATGGGCATGGCCATGGGCATGAGCATGGGCATGGCTGTGGGCGTTGTGGGGCTGCTGATGAAGCAGAGGAGGCACTTGATAGGTCGTTGTCATCGCTGTCGCTGTCGGCGCTGTCGTCGTCGTCGCTGGCTGCGGCGGTGTCGGCAACGTTTGCCTATGCGGATGCGGATGTAGATGCGAATGCGGATGCGTATGCGGATGGTTCAGGCCAATGACATTGACGCCATTCACATTCACAGTGCCTGCCAGATTGTGGTGGTGGTGTTGGTGGTGGTTGTGGTGGTGGGTGGGTCAGCACGCACAAAGGACATAGATATACATAATACATAGACATAGACATACATATATATATATACGGGTACATACAACATGTAGACACACACACACACACACAAATATAATATATTTATTTATATTACGATTTTACACGAATAATATTAATCCAACATCAAAGAACAAATCAAGGAATTAAAACAGCAAAAAGGCAGCAACCACATCAAAGTTGAATGGAAATTTACGAGGGGATGAATTTTCAATTTGTAAGTAAGTAAGTAAAGATAACAACAGCTCAAAGAACACAAAGAAAGGATTACAAATTGCTTATACTTTTGTGTTAAATTAAAAGAATTACTAACTGAACAATTGGCATGAGAAAAATGTGAATAAAAATGAATTGAGATTTTTAAGTATGCTCCTATATTCCAGAGCTGTTTTAAACATTTTATAGGAATACATTGAGAATCTTCTTCTTTATTTGTTATTTCTGTTGATGGCATAACCAAATTTCTCAGCTTTATCTTTACTTTTCTAGCTACTTTACTGATTTACACATTATTCTCATCTCAAACTAATCAATTCACATCAAACTACTCAATGTATCACTTCCCTCAGGGCTATTCTTTGTCCTTTCCTTTTCCATCCCAAATCGTATTCAATTTAATAATCTTCTAAGCTCTAATAATCCCTCAGACCCACACATCCAGCTCTCTACTCTGTGTTTAAAGCACAAACTTTCCTTTGCAAACATTAAAATATAAACGTATTTGCTCTCTTGAATAAACACCATAAATAACCGACACTAGATCTTGTGCCACAAATCCAATCATTAATGGACTCAGCATCTAGCTCCGCTGAGACTGGAGCTGTTTCTATGAGAGCATTAAAGAAACGCAAAGAGATTATAAATCCTAGCAGGACATCAGATTTATAACCTTTCAGTAAATTTAGCAATTTCTTGAGAACAAATTTCCACTGCAATTGCAGTGCAGAAAGATGCAGGGAGATGCAGGGTGATGCAGGAGGGGAAAATCTGGTGTCTTGGATGAGCGCATGATATATCAACTAAAGTACTGCTGCTGCCCGGAGGCGCCACCGCATCACATGTGCTGCCTGTCTGCCTGCCTCTGTCCTTGTCCCCTGAATCTGGTCCTAACTCTGGCCCCGGACCTGGTTCTGCTTCTGTCCGGAATGCTTTTGAATAATCAGTAAAATGGAAATTTACCACATGGCAGGGCCCCAGGGGCGTTAGAAACAGGACTCTCCAGAGGGCGGGGAGCTGGCGGTAGTAAATGCTAAATAACAGCTGACTCCTCGCCCACTGAAGGGTGCATAAATAATAAAATAATTAAACAAGAAATTGAATGAAATTAGTTTGGCCCGCAGGAGCAAGAGAGAGAGAGAGAGAGAGAGCAGTGGGTGGGTTGAGGGTGGAGGGGAGTGCAGTACAGAAGGGCATATGTAACTGTGTGTGTGTTAACTGTTTGCAGTGTGTGTGTCTGTGTGTGTGTGTGCGTGAGTTCGTGTAGCTGTGTGCGTTGTCTCTAAAGCTGCTGCTCTAAACATCTGCAGGCCAAAAAAGCAAAGCAAAAAAAGCACAAAAATTATAAAACAACCAAAAGAGAGAGAGGAGAGGAAGATAGAAGAGTATACAAAACAGATAGTCGCTTCTTACGACTGTGAGGTACCTATTAGTTTTTGATTTTAGGGGTAAATAATTATTCAATCCTTATAAAACTGAGAACTTAGGTGGATAATGTCCTCATAAATTACTGTACAAAATTACAGCGGTATATCTCTAGCATTGTGGCTGCCATAGAATTGAAACAAAGTACAAAATCCATAAAAAATTCTACCGGACAGACATAATTTAATATTCTCTATAGCTCTCCCTCCAGCAAGGGTCATCTTTTTGGATACTCACCAATTTTAGCACCACCGAATGCATCCTTGAACATGGGCGCTGCTGCCGCCGGGTGGCCCGCAGCATGCCCCATGCCTCCTCCTCCTCCTCCACCGCCAGGCGGACCGCCACCACCCACCATACCCGGCACAGTGGGCGGCGTTTGCTTAATGGCGTTCGTCCGTCCGCGATGCGGGGCTGTTGGTTCCCGTTTGCGACGCGGCTGCTCCACGGGCAGCACACGACGCCGCTTCTTGGGCAGCTTGGAGCGGGCCTGTGAGCAAACAGGTGGAAAGGGGGGCGAGTAAACAGTAATTCAAAGGGATAGATCCTGTGTGCTGCACACTCACCTGTGTGTGGGAATAGAACATGGAGAAGTTGCTAACGATAACAGGTACGGGTAGGGCGATGGTCAGGACACCAGCGAGGGCGCAGAGGGCGCCCACAAACATTCCCGGATAGGTTTTGGGCGCCACATCGCCATAGCCGACGGTGGTCATGGTCACAATCGCCCACCACAGCCCCAAAGGGATGCTCTTGAACTGGTTGTCCGGGTTGTCCTGTCGTAGAGGGTGGAGGAACATCATCAGATAGTCAAACTCTCAAAGGAGTTACCTGTCACCTGCCACTGCCACTGCCACTCACCTGCAGCTTTTCCGCATAGTACGCGAGACTCGCAAAGAAAACGATGCCCAGCACGAGGAAGAACACGAGCAGCGTTAGCTCCTTGGCCGAGGCCTTGAATGTGTGGATGAGAATGCGCAGTCCGGGCGAGTGGCGCGTCAGTTTGAACAAACGCATTATCCGCACGATAGAGAAGGCCTCCAGGAGTCCCGTGTACTCGCCCATGCGCTGCATCACATCCGTGTAGAAGCTTAATGTGGCCGTAAAGTCAATGATGTTCACGGGGGATTTGATGAACTGCCATAGATTTGGCGACACCTAGGGAGCAAGGGTGGGATAGAGTGTGAATCTTGAGCAGTTTTTCATCCCTAGCAACACTCACAATCAATCGAATGAGCACCTCAATGAAGAACCAAACATTGCACACCAATTCCACATAGAAGAATGCCTCATGGGGCTGGCCGTAGGTCTCCACCCAGCCATGCTGCCTTCGGTTATTGTTGCCCAGCAGCTGGTCCTCGATAAATTCATTTATGGCACTGCCATTGATCGTTTCTCGTTTCAGGCGCTGCCGCTGGTTGCCCTTAATGCTGGCTATGGGCGTGGCCTGGGCCGCTGTGAAGTTGCCGCTGCTGTAGCTCGTGTAGTTCGTCACACGAAAGGTGGGCCCAATGCTGCCGCTGGGCGGCGTTATGCTATGCTGATGATACTGATGCGTCGTCTGTGGCGGTGGCTCACCCAGTGGGTCATGGCCATGCGGATGGGTGCCGCCAGCAGGACCACTGTAACCATTGTGAGTGACGGGTAGATCCACACGGAAGCCGGGATGGGTCTTCAGGCAGAATGATATCACAGAAACAAATATAAAGAAAACCGACATGCCAGCAACGATCTAAGGGAGAAGGAGACTCTGAGGATTAGTTTATGCTTGAGGCATAAGGGTTTGTGGGTCCCACCTTCGCCCCTGTGGAACTTGAGGGCTCATCGAACATGGCCCAGATCTTGGGTTTCAGACGTTGCCAGCAGTTAAGCTCGCCGTTGCTCAATGCCTCCTCAAAGCCAAATAGACGGGCTATCTGCTCCTCCGTGGGCTTCTCATTTTCAATATCTAGCTTATCTAATATGGCTAAGGTGTTCTACAGAAGAGGGGAAATGATAGAGATATATAATTTATATAGTTTATTTTGCATTCCTTATTCCTTGTCCATTTGTTTACTCACTTGCGTATCGCGATGTATGCTATAGGTTGACCAACAGCATGGCTCTACCTGATTCGAGTCGAGGCCCCAAAACTCCAGCTCCTCCTCGAATAAAGGGCCACACACATCGGTTGGATAGTGCAGTTTTCCAGTTCTATTAGGCAGAGATAACAAGCGATAATTAAACCTTAATTAACTGTAGATTTTCTCTGCCTTTATGTACTAAATTCTGATGAAATCTTCTGCCCATTTCTTGGCCTCAAATTGGACAATTTGTAGCAGGCAGGAGATTGTTCGTTCGGTCTTCTGTTTGTACGAGCATCTCATTAGGTCAAAGCAATTAATGCAACTCCACCCGCTCTGCGGTGTCTCCGGTTCTGTCTCTCAACAAATTCAAGGACTTTATCCTGCCAGTCCGTTTAAGCCACATCAGTACGTTGCATAGTCTTCTCGCTCTCTCTGTATTATTATGGCCAAAATGGCACGTCTGACATTGTGGCTACAAATTGCGGAGAAGTGGAGAAGTGTATGGCCATTCGTATCCATTGCATATGCATGGCAGGTAAATGTGTGGATACTCGACATTCAGCTGCAGGAGCTAGGGTACCCCTACCCTCTCTACCCAGCCACCCTGTGGCATATTCATAATGCTGCTGCTGCCTTGGCCATTGTTGCATTCGTGTGGCCATCGTGTGGCACAGCACAGCTCATGGCCCTTGTCTCCGGCTCCCTCTCCTGCATGTGCAACAATTTGTGCACCCTTTCAAATGGGCACAATCCCTTCCACTACATCACTTCCACTTGCAGCAATACAAAGGGCATCTAGCGCTTCGGTGACGTGCGCCTTTCTTTCTTCTGGTTTTTGTGTGCAAATTGCAGTAAATGGCTTCCAGGGGGTGCGAGGTGCCAGCCCGGATGGACCTCGTCCTTGTCTGCAGTTGTTGGCCAACTTGTAATGCCATATCAGCTGCTGGACAGCCATGAGAGCAGCACCAGGAGGCGGGACAAGTCCTTGTCTTGTTTTATTTTTGGATGATATCTCTACTCCCTGCCCCTGCCCCACATGTGTGTGTGCACCATGCACCACGTGTGCATATCCTGAATGTCCCCTTTTCCCTTTTTTATATTCGGTTTTTTGTGTGCAACTTTTTCGCTTTCGTGTTGGTTGGCAGCTCTTTTGTGCGCTTGTTAAAAATCATTTCGTTACACGGACTGCTTTGGACAAAAACGAAGGACCCGCACTATCTGCACTCCCCCTGTCCCGCCCCCTGTCCAGTGGAGGAGTGGCGACTGCCTGCGGACTTGCAAATTGCGGATTTCATGATAGGAAACGAACCTGATCCTACTGTTCGAGGTTCTGACTCTCTCTCCCCCAGCAAAAAGCGCAGCGACTTTGACATTTTGACATGACCGTTGGAAAAATTTGCACGGAAAGAATGGAGGGAGGCCTCTAATACCCTCTAAAAGTTGGGCACAGATTAGTTAAAGAGCAAGGAATAATAGTACCTTGGAATGAGTCAAACTTAAATCCCTTTACATTACATAAAACCTTTCAAATATCTCAAAATATTTCCAGCATTCATCCATGCTGCCCTGTTCCCTATACGGTATCCCCTAGTCGCGCCTTTTTTGTATCCTCCAGCATCCTGGTACTTTTTATTAATCTCTTGAAGTGCGCTGCAGTCATTGTCAGAAGCTTTTTGCCATAATTCTCTTTCGCGCTGTCTCCCGTGGATCGGTAATTGGTTTCCACCATAAAAACCACTCAACAATGCCCGCCACCGTTCCCAAAAAGCTTTCGCACACCTTTACAGTGCTTTCCCCAGTCCACAAAACTAAAAATTTTGGTCAGGGCGCTTCCCTGCTGGCCTTTCATCAAGTGTCCATACAAAATACAACCCATACGCAGGGGCTGCAAGCGATGCACCCATAATATAATCAATATTTATAGCTGACCTTCCGAGTGCCCCACTTGCCACACCACCAGCCACCGATCAGCCGCATATAAGTCGGCGGCTCGGCGCGTAACTGTGCATAAATAATGACCCATCGATTGGGTCTCCAACGCGACTTTTGCTTTAATTTCGTGCAGGCAAAGTGGGAAAACAATGGACAATGGCGCCCAAAGGAACAGCAGGAGTTCAGTGCAGCAGTTTCAAGCTGCGAAAAGTCATTATTTGTAGTGTAAAATGTGCTGATTACGAGGCTTACAATGAGAAGCAACAACAACATTTAATGGACTTAAAGCGGAAGTCTGTGAAGATTTTACATTTTCCTTCATATTTATTTTACCTAAAATCAATCTGTGCTTTAAATAATATTCCAAAAATATATTTTTTATTTAAATTTCCTCATATTTCAGTTTTCATAGCCCTCATCATCATCATTCAATCGATAAGTAATCGATAAAGCAGCGTATATTATCGCACGTTTGTGCCATCTAATTTGTGCTGCACCGTCAATTCCACTCAGCTTTTATCAATATGAATGTGAAATTCTCCTCTCGCATTCACACACACACACACACACACAAACACAGGGAAATTGTCTGTAGCTTTTGGTGCGTGCATAATTTGATTAAACAACCCCCACCCGCACCCGTCCCCAGGATAATGGTGATACGAACGGGGGATCCTTGGCCCCTCGAGGACTCAGTTTCATATCCAATCAACCCTGGATGTTGCACCATTTTTTTTCCTCTGCTGCTTGCCCTCTTTTGACACCATTCTCCGAGGGGGCGGGTGTGGTGTGGCAGGGTGCCTGGTTAATTGAGTTGGAAAACTGTTTGGCCAAAGACCCGTGAGCTATGAAGGGGACTGGGTGTAGAGCTGTCCAATCAATGAAGACGTAACCATGGGATGCTGCTGACAGCTTTGTATCTTCATTTGCAGCTGCAACCAGCATCTAGCAACCAGCAGGTGTGTGCGCGCTGGCAGGGCGCCGAAGATGGCCAAAAACAAAGTTTCATTAATTTTAAACAACTTAAGTCATCGCGGAAGGGAAGCGCAGCGCAGCTCCAAAGATAAATGAGCCCGCTAATGACCCGCCAAGGAAAAATGTTGTATCAACTTTTGCAGCAACGAAAAAGTTGCGAGATTAATGTTTCGTCCCGCTGTAGCAAAGGGGGTTTGGTTTTGTTTTTGAAGCAATTAAAATATTAGTTTGTTTATTCATCGGGGAATTGGCACCGCCCAGCACGGCCCCCAATGTGATGTGTTTGTTGAGTGCCATTAATCAGCAGGATAATCATTGCAGTTAAAGGCAAACAGAAATTGAAATGCCAAACATCCTGCCAGCTTAAATGCTGTAATTACCATTCAGAGGATAAAGTCCTCGGTTGCTCCCCCTCATTTCAGATTCGTTGCACGTTTAAGCAGCTTTCACCGGCAGCAACTTAATTAGGATTCACCCCCCTCCCTCTCTGATGGACTCACCTGTAATAGTTGAGGATTTGGGTGAACACACCGGGATGGCGATCGAAGAAGTATTCATTGAGCACCGGATCGTAGTTGGCCAGCGCTTCGGTCAGTCGGGAGAGGCGTGTTGCGGGTATTTTCTTGAGCGTTGCCTTGTAGGTTTCATATCTGCAACAGAAACAAAAAAGAGAGAACATAAATTATGTGCGCCATGGCAGGGCATTTGCATGTGAATTACTAATACGCAATGCGCATACGCCATGTGGGCCAGGGGCCACCTAATAACTTAACAAATTACTTAAGCCATAACTCCTGCCAGTGGAAACCCAATCCTGTTTGCCTCTGACTCTGAAAGAGAGCCATAAAAAGGGAGGGTGATGGAGAGCACACTGCAAAGGGTCAAGCAAGTGTAAGCAAAAACCCCGAGCCATAAGCCATTTGCATACATTTCACTTCAGTTTTTGCCCATCTTCTGGTTGGACCTTTTTTTCCTGGAATTTCCTCTGGTTTTTCTTTCATTTTTTTCTTGTTCGCTGTTCTGTTTGTGTTCTGCTCTAAAAGTGGGGCTAGAGTTTCATTCTTTTCTTTGATGTAACCTTTGACAGGCAGATGATTACCGCACAAAATTGATGGATTTTCTACTTATTCTTTCTGGCATTTGTTGATCTTTCGCCTAAGCAAACGAAAGTCAATCCGAAAACTTTTACTCGAGGCAGGGAGTTGCTTGGGTGATTTTTAATGGCCTGAAATATGGTAATAATTCCATGTGGGAATGGAACATGTGGCTGGCATTTTAAAAAGGTTTTACTTAACAGCCAGACTCCCCCTGTTCAATTGCAATTAAATATTTTTAAAATATTTCAATTAATATGAAAAGAAATAAATCAAAGGAATCTTTTTCGGCAGTGCATTTCAAACATTTGTAGTTATTTTTCAGCAAAGTTCCATTTTCATTAACATTCCTTTGGGGCCAGCGAAAGCATTCCATTCCACTCCAATGGAAATAATATTTGTAAATTATTTCAAACTATTCGCCCGCCCTTTGAGAGCATCAATGAAAGAGCAAGAGCCAACGGAATGGCAAGAAGTATCGGTGTTAATCATATTCCCACCTCGATTACACACCTGCAACAAACAAACACACACGCATATCAACCAGCCGCATAAAAACCAAACTTAATTTACGTAATCATCCATGAAATTATACGAGTACTCGCACTCGCACTCTCACTCACATGTGGAAGGAAGGACAACAGCAACGTCAACGACTCCCAACAGGCGTAATTAAATTCAATTGAAAGTCATTTCCAACAATTTGTTGTAAATTTCATTCTGCCCATTTATAACCCACACACACACACTCGGGGGTGGGTTTCGAAGAGGGTCCTGCAATCACTGACATTTAAGTGCGTGTCCTGCAAAGACCAGAGCTGGGCCTGCTGCTGATGCTGAGTTGTCCATATGGAATGTGATTTTTATGCCAAACTGTTTGTTCGCTCTCTCTCTCTCTCGTCGGTTATTAAATATTTCATTCCGCCGAGGACAGCAACAGCAGCGGCAGCCACATACCCATCCATGGCCAGCCACAGCAGAATCATCAATAACAGGGACCGACGCATAACAATAGCCATTAAAGTTTATTTCGGCTGTTTGACGATAGTAATTGGCCCCGACTCGAACGGCAGACCCACCCATACGCAATGTTTACTCTACTCCGCATCCCAAATTGCATAGCATTTTCATGCATCGAATTAGTTTTTGGCAGTCAGTGATTGGATTTTCTCTGTGTTTTGTTCTGCTGCTGATTTTGATGCTGGTAAGCGTTGATTCACTTGACAGCTGCGCAGAGCTTTCAATTTACGAGTGGAATAATACATTTACGAGTACGAAGCATTTGACAAATTGTCCCTAAATCTTTTTTAATGAATTATGGACAGAGAAATCCATTTGGGTGCCTTCAATTTCGAGGGCTCTATGTATTTTCGCATGACAGCTGAAAAAGTAGGCAAAGGGCAATTAATATTTTGAGTGGAAAAAATATCACAATATAGAGTGGAGTGTAATTTGCATTGAGAGCTTTTTGTAGATTGCCAACAATATTGATTGATTGACACAAATATATGCTGATAAGCTTTTTTTATAATATATTTTATTTGCTTAGGTTTGAATTTAATTTCCTGAAATTATGAAATTCGTCAGATTTTGTCTCTTATCTGAATAAACTCGCACATCATCTTGGAAATATATTCCACAAGTTTCTTTTTCCCATAAATCATATGCCAATTTATTTCTTGTTTGCTTGGTAAACAATATTAAGTACAGGAAAAACTCTATGGAGTGAACATACACTTGTTTTAATATTCTTGTGCGCTCGAAGATCTTTCACTGTATTCCCTTCTTTGCATAAAAATTTCGGATCCACATGCAAAGGCAATTTATTTAATGTATTTTTGTTCATACTTTTATTTATAAGATTTTGTTATTGTATTCCCATTCTAGGGTCGCCACTTGAAAATGCTTTTCATTCTCTTCCCCACTCAAGAAATACTGCTGCTCTCTTCTACCCCACTATCTTACTATGCATAGCTATCTCACTTTAGCCAGCATTCGTCATTATCAGTAGAGTTTAGAGATGGGATTTTAAGGGCACGAAACAAAAACTTTATAAAAACTCGTGAGAGCTTAACATCTTCCATGGCATATTTTCTTTAGCACATGTAGTATATTTTTGAAGAGCACACAAATAAATATTATTTACGTGATTTTTGTACCGCGTGTCACGCTCTCTTCTCTGCAGAGACACTTGAATTATTTCCTCATAGGTTTCGCGAGAGGCAGCGTTCAGGCAGCTTTACAGTTGCCCGTGGACGGCCGTGCCTTCAACTAGTTTCGCTCCCGCTCCGCTTCCGTGAAAACAAAAATAAAATAAACACAATGCAGCGCGTTCTGAAGACCGGTGGCGCCCTGTTGCGTTTGCAAAACAAGAACTTTGCCGCAGCTGTGGCCCACTACTCGGCTCTGCCCCAGCCCCAGACCACCCCGGAGGTGCTCTACACCGGAGTAAGTGCGCAAATGAATAATAATAATAATAATACAAGAAAGTGAAAACGCGCTTATCGCGAATAAGAGAAGATAAATACGACAAAACGCGTGCCAACATGTTTTTGACTTGACCTTGGAGTCCGACTGCAGCTGAAATCGCTCTGCTCTGCATGTTGCTCTCTCTCACTCTTTGGGTTTTCGTTTTCTACTCATTTCTAATGCCCTACAAACGCAAAATCGGTTTTTCTAGTTTTTTAGTTTTGAAGTTTTGGTTTTTGCTTCCTTTTGTGGCTACCAAAAATAAAAATTAGCAAATAAACAGAGGCTCCAACCCGCACAACATTCAGATCACGTACACTCCATGTATATTGCTTATCAGTGGGGTAAAATCTGCTTAAAAGTCGCAGCTGTAGGGGATTACAACAACACCGCGGCCGAAGCGAAACGTACGACCGGCAAAAAATAGACAAAAGAGAATTGCAAAAGCAAAAACAGTCGCCGGCTGTAGTTGTTGTTGGAATTATGTACAGCTGCTGACTCTCTCTCTCTCTATCTCTGCTGCTGTTGTGCTCACCGAAATTATTAGGGTATTAGCGAATATCACTACTTTAGATTGCTTGAAACTCACGTAAGAACAATAATAATCCCTTGGGCACATAATTTGTTTCTTGCTGTAGATAATTAGCTACCGGTAGTTGTCTATGAGTTGTCCAAAGCCTGGCAAAATTGAATCGGAGTCGGATGACATCATCATTTATGTGCGATTTATTTGCTAGGGTATCAAAGTTGCGACGCAGGCTGCGGTTCATATGTGATTCTTGCCCTGCTTGCCTGCTGTTATTTTCCATTTCTTAGTTATGTCACAGCGTCGCGTCGCTAAATTGCCAGATGTTCTCTCAATATCGTTCTCCTGCTCTCCATGTTTTTGCGGTTTCTTTCCGCATTTGCTGTTTGTATGCTTATGCCGCGAGGGAATTTTGCATAAATTGTAGGATTTTACAAGTTTGCTCGTGTTTTTTGTGCCTCGCGCGACAATTAGAGACCAGCGTTTGGTAGATTTAATTGGAATTGGTGAGGGCGGTTTGGTTTGGGGGTCTTAAATGAAACCAATGAGTGTTCCCATTCAGATATGGCAGGGTATTTGCAATAATGCCAGCATATGGGAGTGTAAGCGCCATTAGCAGAGGAGGGGACTTTGACTGAATATTGATTGGAAATTATTATTGTCTTCGAATATTAAAATAATACTACTAAAAATAAACATTGCAAAATAAGAGGAACAGCCACTCCTGTTTTGTTTTAATGGAATTTTTATACGCCAAACTATGACCAGATTATTAGCTATGAAAAGAGCAACTTTATTTGCATTGACAGAAAATTTCCTCAAATTATTAATAGATTTTGTTAGTGATATAGAAAATAAACATTTTGTAGAACGGAAGTCGATTTGGATCGAAAATGAAGCCAGAAGTGGGCTGTTCTGCTAAGGGATATCAGCCAACAAGCCTCCCAAATATCAGTCTGTTTGGCAACAAAAAAACAACACAAATGTCTCAACATATTTACTCAATAGTTTCTTATCGGTTGATTCACTCTTTGTTTATGGGTTTATGCCATGCCTTATCACGAAAAAAAACTCTCTAAAGACTGCCACTAGCTCGCCAAGGCAAGTCTATGCTTTACAGATAACATAGTTTTTAATTTAAAGCAAAAGCAAGCACCTAAAACCAGTTCTCAATAGTCTAGCCAAGCCCAGACGTGAACTACATACACGTGTATGTTTTGCAAATCATTTTCAACTTTTGTGGTCTGATGGAAAGTTTTATATATTTGAACGCGTGAGACGTCAGATAGATTCGATTGTAAAAATACAAAAATAAAAATAATAATAAAAGGTACTACTACATCTTGGAGAGATGGCGTGCGAGCTAGATAGATAGAGGCCTCATTTCATTTCAATTCTAATCAGTTAACCGGTAAACGTTTCTGATTACACAAAAATAGGGGCAGGAGGGGTAGCCCACATGCTAACTGAACTATTAGATGATTATTCAATAGGGGTGGCAGTCCGGAGGGCTCATCAAATTGAGGTGCGGCACTCATTGAAACTTTGTAGGGTAATATGAACAGAAAAATGCAATATGCCAGCTAGATTATGGATAGATTATATGATAGGATATAAATAAATGTACCTCCTGTATTCTGACCATTATCTCTCTCCTTTTACAGCTGTTCATCAACAATGAGTGGCACAAGAGCAAATCGGGCAAAACATTTGAGACCATTAATCCGACCACAGCGGAGGTCATCGCTGAAATCCAGGGTGGCGATAAGGAGGATATCGAAATTGCCGTAAAGGCTGCACGCTCGGCTTTCAAGTGAGTATTTGAGTAGAATTTTAAATGAATTGATTGTGATTTATGATTCCATTTTGTGCTTCCCAGATTGGGTTCCCCCTGGCGCCGCATGGATGCTTCGGATCGCGGTCGTCTGCTCTACCGTTTGGCGGATCTGATGGAGCGGGATCAGGTCTACTTGGCTGTAGGTTTTTAGATTGAAATAAATACCAATTCAATGAGAGTAATAAACTAACTTCTTTTGGCAGAGTTTGGAGACCCTGGACAATGGCAAACCCTACAGCGTGTCCTACAATGTGGATCTGCCGACGGCCATCAAGAATCTGCGCTACTTTGCCGGCTGGGCCGACAAGAACCACGGCAAGACCCTGCCCATGGACGGTGATTACTTCGCGTACACCCGCCACGAGCCTGTA
Source organism: Drosophila subsilvestris (assembly GCA_035043285.1). Classification (NCBI taxonomy): domain Eukaryota; kingdom Metazoa; phylum Arthropoda; class Insecta; order Diptera; family Drosophilidae; genus Drosophila; species Drosophila subsilvestris. The sequence goes on along the minus strand of JAWNNB010001719.1, from coordinate 6,157,871 downwards.
GGCGTGTGCGGTCAGATCATTCCCTGGAACTTCCCCATTCTGATGATGGCCTGGAAACTGGGACCCGCATTGGCCACCGGCAACACCATCATCCTGAAGCCGGCCGAGCAGACCAGTTTGACGGCCCTGTACATTGCGCAACTGATAAAGGAGGCTGGCTTCCCGGAGGGTGTGGTCAATGTGGTGCCTGGCTTCGGTGGAGCCGGCGCTGCCCTAGCCAATCACGCTGATGTGGATAAGGTGGCCTTCACAGGCTCCACGGATGTTGGAAAGCTCATCCAATTGGCATCCGGCAACACGAACCTCAAGCGCGTGACCTTGGAGTTGGGCGGTAAGTCCCCCAACATTATCCTCTCCGACTCCGACCTGGACTACGCCGTGGAGACGGCCCACTTTGGTCTGTTCTTCAACATGGGCCAGTGTTGCTGTGCTGGCTCTCGCACCTTTGTGGAGGACAAGATCTACGACGAGTTCGTGGAGCGCAGCGCAGAGCGCGCCAAGAAGAGGACCGTGGGAAATCCCTTCGATCTAAACACCGAGCAGGGTCCTCAGGTCAACGAGGAGCAGATGGAGAAGATTCTCGGCCTGATCCAGACGGGCAAGAAGCAGGGCGCCAAGCTGGTGGCCGGCGGCAGCCGTCCCGAAGGCCTTCCCGGCTACTTTGTCCAGCCCACGGTGTTCGCCGATGTCCAGGACAACATGACCATTGCCCGCGAGGAGATCTTCGGCCCCGTGCAGCAGATCATCCGCTTCAAGAAGCTCGACGAGGTCATTGAGCGTGCCAACAACTCGGAGTACGGCCTGGCCGCCGCTGTCTTCACCAAGGATCTGGACAAGGCCAATTACATTGTGGGTGGACTGCGTGCCGGCACTGTCTGGGTGAACACTTACAATGCCCTGGCCGCTCAGGCTCCTTTCGGCGGCTACAAAATGTCCGGCCATGGCCGTGAGAACGGAGAATATGCGCTGTCCAACTACACGGAGGTCAAGAGCGTCATTGTGAAGGTGCCACAGAAGAACTCCTAAGAAGGATTTCGTCCTGCATGGGGGTTCATCCCGTTTAGGTGCTCTAAATGCCGATTTCAACCTCCTTGGTTAGCCTTAAGCTCACTTTTACTCGATCTACATTTCTATATTAGACATACGATATGTTTTCGATATGGGATAGATTCATAGCCAGTCTTTTGGCCAGTCCTTGTGTTTATTTTCCATTCGGTTAAATTCTGTTTAAGTGTAAAACTATTTTGAAATACAAAATTTATAAAGAAAATCTTTAAGATTTTGCATTCATTCGGGAGGCGATTTGGGGGATTTTCCTGCAGCAGAGACATCCTGTGCTTCATCCCAGAGAGACAGAGCTGAGCGTGTAATACCCGTACTCAAAGAGTTAAGAGTTAAGTATTGTATATTATACTTGTGGGGTTCTTTATTCTTTATCAGCATCAATAGCCGAGGCGATAGAGCCATGTCTGTCTGTCCGTCCGTCTGTCCGTCTTGATGAGCGCCTAGATCTCAGAGACTATACAAGATGGAGCAACCAAATTTTGTTTCGAGACTCATGTGATATCACACGGCTACAAGTGCATTTTAAAATTTGGATTGATGGACTTTGCGAAAAGTAAATTAAGCCATCAATGAGAAAAATGGGATACCAACTGCAATGCATGGCGGAAGGAACATAGTGGTTTGTGGGTATATACTTATGTACATAGGTGGAGCTGGAGCTGTACGAATGGTCTTCATTAATAGTAAAATTAGCAAGGACATGTACAATGACAGCACTACTCGACAAAATTTAACTTTTTATTTCCGCTGTGGCCAAAAACTAATTTTTCTAATAGATTTCGGGATTTACAATTTTTTAAACAATATATTTTTTTCACGGTGTAGTTTTTTTTTAAGAATATTTTAATATCTTGTGTTTTTTTTCAGAGGTAGTGCATCCATGTGCCATTCAATTTGAGCATAATCCAAAGACAATCTTCTATCAGCCAAGAAAATACTGAAAAATGCATCTTTATTTGGTAAAATCTTGCCCATTTCCCACTGCAACCAGCATAAAACTAAGCTCCAGTTACCTGACTTAAGTTCCATGAAACATGTTTGCAGAAATTTGGGAAAAATCATACGGAAACCCAAAAATTTGATCGAAAGAATCCTTGAAAATGGTTCTGCTTGTTTAGTGGGTCAATATTTATGCATGGGTACTAATACCCTTGGGGAAAAGGACTTATAGACATCATAAAGAATGAATGTGGCAAACAAAAAATTCTATTATATTTTTAGCTGTAATATTCAAGTATTAACATACTATAAAATTTAAATATTTTTTTGTGAACGGATAGTAGAATTGTTGATCTTTGATATAAAATTAACTTTTTAAGTTTAACTTCACCATACGCCAAGTTATACATAGGTGTTTAAAGTGGAGTGAAAGGGTGTCAGAATAACATGTGTGCTTACTGTATATGACATTTGTTTGCTAGCAAACATTACTGGATCTCAGTACTAGGCTTATATTGTTAAAGAGCACACAAATTTTTTTTCTTCCTAAATTTTTGTATCTTTTTGGAAAATAAACACAATGAAGCGCGTTTTGAAGACCAGTGGCGCTCTGTTGCGTTTGCAAAACAAGAACTTTTTCGCAGCTGTGGCACACTACTCGGATCTGCCTAAGCCCCAGACCAAGCCGGAGGTGCTCTACACCGGAGTAAGTGCGCAAATGAATAACAATACAAGAAAGTGTAAACTCGCTTATCGCGAATAAGAGAAGATAAATACGGCAACGGTGCCAACATGTTTTTGACTAGAGTCCGACAGCAGCTGAAATCGCTCTGCTCTGCATGTTGCTCTCTCTCACTCTTTGGGTTTTCGTTTTCTACTCATTTCTAATGCCCTACAAACGCAAATTTGGGTTTTTAGTTTTCAAGTTTGGTTCTTTTGTGGCTACCAAAAATAAAAATTAGCAAATAAACAGAGGCTCCAACCCGCACAACATTCAGATCACGTACACTCCATGTATATTGCTTATCAGTGGGGTAAAATCTGCTTAAAAGTCGCAGCTGTAGGGGATTACAACAACACCGCGGCCGAAGCGAAACGTACGACCGGCAAAAAATAGACAAAAGAGAATTGCAAAAGCAAAAACAGCCGCCGGCTGTAGTTGTTGTTGGAATTATGTACAGCTGCTGTTACTCTCTCTCTGCTGCAGCGTTCATTGAATCATTGTAGGGTAATGTGAACAGAAAAATGCAATATGCCAGCCAAATTATGGAAATTATATGACAGGCTCTAATTAAATATTTGTACCTCCTGTATTCTAACTATTATCTCACTTTTTACAGGTGTTCATCAACAATGAGTGGCACGACAGCAAATCGTGCAACACATTTGAGACCATTAATCCGACCACAGCGGAGGTCATCGCTGAAATCCAGGATGGCAATAAGGAGGATATCGACATTGCCGTAAAGGCTGCACGCTCGGCTTTCAAGTGAGTATTCGAGTAGGATTTCGAATGAATTGATTGTGATTTTATGCTTCCCAGATTGGGTTCCCCCTGGCGCCGCATGGATGCTTCGGATCGCGGTCGTCTGCTTTACCGTTTGGCGGATCTGATGGAGCGGGATCAGGTCTACTTGGCTGTAGGTTTTTAGATTGAAATAAATCCCAATTCAATGAGAGTAATAAACTAACTTCTTTTGGCAGAGTCTGGAGACCCTGGACAATGGCAAACCCTACAACATGTCCTACAATGTGGATCTGCCGTTGTCCATCAAGAATCTGCGCTACTTTGCCGGCTGGGCCGACAAGAGCCACGGCAAGACCATCTCCATGGACGGTGATTTCTTCGCTTACACCCGCCACGAGCCTGTAGGCGTGTGCGGTCAGATCATTCCCTGGAACTTCCCCATTCTGATGATGGCCTGGAAACTGGGACCCGCACTGGCCACCGGCAACACCATCATCCTGAAGCCGGCCGAGCAGACCAGTTTGACGGCCCTGTACATTGCGCAACTGATAAAAGAGGCTGGCTTCCCGCCGGGTGTGGTCAATGTGGTGCCTGGCTTCGGTGAAACCGGCGCAGCCCTGGCTAATCACGGGGACGTGGATAAGGTGGCCTTCACCGGCTCCACGGAAGTGGGAAAGATCATCCAATTGGCATCTGGCAACACGAACCTCAAGCGCGTGACTCTGGAGTTGGGCGGAAAGTCCCCCAACATCATTCTCGCCGACTGCGACCTGGACTACGCCGTGGAGACGGCCCACTTCGCTCTGTTCTTCAACATGGGCCAATGCTGCTGTGCCGGCTCTCGCACCTTTGTGGAGGACAAGATCTACGACGAGTTCGTGGAGCGCAGCGTAGAGCGCGCCAAAAAGAGGACCCTGGGCAATCCCTTCGATCTGAAAACCGAGCAGGGTCCCCAGGTCAACGAGGAGCAGATGGACAAGATTCTCTGCATGATCAAGCAGGGCAAGGAGCAGGGCGCCAAGCTGGTGGCCGGCGGCAGCCGTCCCAAAGGCCTTCCCGGCTACTTTGTCGAGCCCACGGTGTTCGCCGATGTCCAGGACAACATGACCATTGCCCGCGAGGAGATCTTCGGCCCCGTGCAGCAGATCATTCGCTTCAAGAAGCTCGACGAGGTCATTGAGCGTGCCAACAACTCGGAGTACGGCCTGGCCGCCGCTGTCTTCACCAAGGATCTGGACAAGGCCAACTACATGGTGGGTGGACTGCGTGCCGGCACTGTCTGGGTGAACACCTACAATGTCCTGCCCGCTCAGGCTCCCTTCGGCGGCTACAAAATGTCCGGCCATGGCCGTGAGAACAGCGAGTATGCGCTGTCCAACTACACGGAGATCAAGACCGTCATTGTGAAGGTGCTACAGAAGAACACCTAAGAAGTGTGTCGTTCTGCCTCCCCGTTTAGGTGCTCTAAATGCCAATTTCAACCTTAAGCTCACATTTACTTGATATGGGATATCGATAGGGGATAGATTCATAGCCAGTATCTTTGGCCAGTCCTTCTGTTTATTTTCCATTCGGTTAAATTCTGTGTAAAACTATTTTGAAATACAAAATTTATAGAGAAAATCTTAAAGATTTGGCATACATTTTTCCGCCCTCTTTTTGCATACATTTTCCTAGCCCATAAGTCTCATGTTCACATGCTGTGTAATCGAGTGGCTTTTTATGCTGTGATCCCATGTACCGAGGAGCTTGTATTCCGATAACTTCTTGGCATGGTTTATGGCACAGTTTGAACCGAATGTCATTATTTTGCTTATCCGCCAAAACAACAGCCAGGAAGTGCAAACAAAAGCCACACTGGGAGAAATATTGATTGCTTTTTTTTCTGTGCATATAAGTGAGCAGAACAGACACAGGAGCAGGAGGGAAAGGAAAACTAGCAGTGAAAAACTAGCAGTGAAATAAGCTTAAATTTATTTGCATTTATTGGCATTTTCCTTCGTTTTGTTTTAGTCATACGTACGTGTGTGTGTTTTGGGGGATTTTCCAGCAGCAGGGACATCCTGTGCTTCATCCCAGAGAGACAGAGAGCGGTTGTGTCCATTAGATTGGACAGCAGCTGAGCGTGTCAAGTGCTTTGCGGTTGCTTTTGCTTTGCTTTTGGCTGACTGGCTGGCTGGCTGGCTGGCTGGCTGGCTGGTGTAAAAGTTTTCCTCTTATTTTCCACTTTGTTTTCCGAAATTGAATAAGCGCATTTGTATGCAATTTATTTAAAATTTGTATTTCAATTTTTACAATGCCAGCAAATTGCTTTTACACACCACCCTACCCCCCTTAAACCCTAACCCTACCCACCCTTGGGGCATCAGTAAATGCATTACGAAATGCAGAGGCCCAGAGACAGAGAGAGAGTCGGTTGCTTGATTTTTTTATGGGTTTAGAGGGAAAAATCCTGCAAAAAGTTTGCATATTTAAGTGACAACCGGTGCATAGCTCTCACACACACCCACACTCACACACCCACACACACTCTTAATTAATTGTGTATGATTTATGAATGTATTCGTGAACATTTTTTCCCCATCCCCAAGAATTCTTGGTAATTCTTTTTAAATGGTTTCCACGGACATGCTCATTTTTTATGCCATTTGAATATATTTCACACTTAATTCGATTTTTGCTACGTAAGCCCCACACGGCGTATACGCAATTATTGTATTCCAGCTTCTGAATTTTTCTCTTCTCTTTTGCTGCTGCTGTTTTTTTTTTTGGTTTCTGGTAGAATGGTATAAAGTTATTTTAAATTGATTTTCGCTTGGTATCCAGCCAGCATTTCATACATATTCAAATATGGAAAAACTAGCAAAGCAAAGCGCCAAAAAACGAATGGGGAGAATGCCATAGAGAGAGAGAGAGAGAAAAACTGTTAAAATTGCAAATGATCCATGGGGCAATTTTAATACGCCCAAAAATGGCAGGTGGCCAAGAAGTGTGTGTGTGTGTGTGTGCAAAGTGGGTTAAGGGATGAACAGTAAGAGGAGTAGGAATGGGAGTAGAAGTCGGAGTGGTTAAGGGGAGATGGGATGGGAATGATGATTGCCAAAAGCGCAGCCGTGCGCATTGAAGCGCGTGCCCAGGTGCGCTCGAGCGTTGTAGTTTTTAGTTCAGGCTCGAGTGCGGCCCATAATTGAAAATCATTTCCCCTGAGCAAAATGGCGAGAGACTCGACTCGACTCCTGGCCAGCCTTTGCTTTAATTATCCTGCCGCCGACGACCGCAAAAAAAAAGCAAACTATAATTCAGAATTTGCACTTCATTCGAAAGAGCAGCAGCTAAAAGGCGTCCGTCCCAATTTTCCGCAAAATACTTCTCGCTTGCCCCACAGCATGGCGCACGGGCACGACAGTGGCCAAGTGCTCGGCAATTCGACTTTATCGCAGTGTGCACACTCGATTACATTGTTATGAGAGGCAGAATGGCATGGTGGCTGACGATGGAGGACCAGGCCTGAAGAGGCAGCGCCAAATGGCTAGAAAAGTAACGAAACGAAAGCCATTGGGACACGGACAAGGACCAAGCAGCCCATCAGCAGGATTCGGTGGGGAGTCCCATGCCAACACTTTGATCATTAGCCGGAAAATGGCCACGGACACGGCGCAGATAAGCCAAAAGGACAAAAATAGAAAGAAAAAAAGACCAAAGAAAATATAAAAAAAAATAACATTGGCAAAAAAATCAACAAGAAAACAGAAAAATATCAGAAATACAGGAAAAAATGCACTAAAAATCTAAAAAGAAAAAGCACATGGAAAAACGACCAAGCTACGAGGAGGAGTGTAAACAAAAGGCTTAGGGGACAGGGAAAGAAGAGGGTGTAAAAGGAAAATTAGCGACGGGCCTGTCAGGGATTAGCAGTGTAAAAGCAGATCAAGACATTTTCCCCTGCCCAACCCAAGGGAAAAGCAAGAGCAAAAGCAAAAGAAGCTTAAAAACAGCCCCAAAACACATACAAAGCCCAAAAGTAGGCAGCAAAAATTTTTCACTTTTAAAGTCCCACGCGTTTAAAAACGCGCCAAATCGCATGAAAAACGCACCAAAACCGCTAAGCAGCTTAAGTGAAAAATTGAATTCAGATAAACGTACACCACACACACACACACACAGATGCACACAATTGCAGCGCACTTAACCCAATAAACTGCCTATAAAAGGCGTCTGTTGGATGTGTCAGCACTAAGCCAGGAATACCCTCCCGCTTCCTCCTCTTACATCATCGTCTCTTTTCATGCCACTGTGTGCCAGTGCTCTCTCGCCTTTCGCTTTTCCGCTTTCCCTATTACCTAAGTTAAGCAGGCTAAATGCTTTTACAGACACATTGCCATTTTATGGCTGTAATGCGATTTAGGCACAGTGGGATGAAAGAGCTACAAAAGGGCTTGCAAAACTGGAAGAAAATGTGGAAAATATGAAAAGACTAGAAGAAAGAAAGTACAATAAATATATCGAAAAGTATTTCGATAATAATAGCTAAAAATGTACTTTAAATAGATTTATTGAAAACTTATTTTTATTTTATATCCTAAATTCTGAATAGAGAGGGAAAAATAGGCAGCAAAAAGTGGAGTTATGTATGTTCATGCTCCACCGGAAACTACTTAGAAATTTCCCAAATTTGTAAGCCCAAAAATCCTGTGGCTCCCTCCACACCGCAGCCACGCAGGCTATCGATTTTCACGCCACATTCACGCTAATCGCATGAAAATGCGCCAAACTGCTGTTGCAGTCAATAAGGTAGAAAAATGTGGTAGTGCCGCAGCAGCAGCAGCATGCAACATGCATCAACAACAATGGCAATGGTGCAATAGCAGCAACAGGGATAACGATGACGGCTTTTGATGCCACTTCAAATGGAAACGTTGCGAGAAGGCATCATCCGCAGGCGGCGGCGGCGGCGGCTCAGATTCAGTTTCAGGCTCTTCTGCCTTTTGTTGCATGCCATTTCTAGCTGTAAGAGCCCCTGCCACACGGCTCTACCTCCGGTTACACATGTCGCGAAATGGAAGAGGCAGGCAGCATCACAGGGCTTCCCCGCGCGTTTTTGTGTGCCGCGCGAGAGTCCGGAAATGTGCATAAAGTGGAAGTGTATTGCGCATTGGCGTGAGAAAAGCCATTGATGGGTGCCGCTCCTCCCCCTCCCTTGCTGCTGTTGCTGCTACTGCTGGCGGGCAATGCCTGAGGCGCCACAAAAGCCAGACGAAAACTAGGAGCAGGCACTGGCACTGCATCATCGCCCATCAACATCGCCATCGCCGTGGCTCTTGGCTATTAACTTGCTCAAATATTTGCTTAGGCAGCCGCGCTGCTGCTGCCAGTGCTGCTGCTGCTGCTGCTGCTGCTGCTGCTGCTGCTGCTGCTGCTGCTGCTGCTGCTGCACTAGACGCTAAAAACAGCAAACAAAGCCAACACAAAGCAAACAGCCAGAACATGAATCCAACACACACACACACACACAAAGAAAAGAGGCCGAAATGAGCGATAGCATGGTGCATAGAGAGCGGCAAAAAATGTCGTTCTTTGGCAGGGAAGGATGCGAGAAACATGCACAAGTAGTGCTGGTTAAAAGCAACAACCCGTCCTTGACGTTGCAGCCCCTAAAAAGTCTTTTTGGGCCATAATCATCCGCTGGGGAGTGAAACATTAAAGCCAAAAGCATCGAATCATTTAGGGCCAAGGGACTGGCGAGCATTTGATATTATTTGGCAGCAAGGAAAGGTTTATCTGCTGTGGTTTTTCAATGCTTCAATGGCTTTGATAAATGGTTGTACCCTGTTGCCTAAACTTGTTGGAAAAGTAAAGATTTTCCCGCTCGAATCTATTTTTTTTCGTATTTTTCTAAGCAGAAATAGATCAGGCTTGAAGCTTCAATTCCCCCATTTCCAGTCAACCCCCATGACTCTCCCAAGCCCCAGCGAGGCTCCACGAAAGCCACCTTCAAAGCATATTTTTGAGCCGAAACAAATTGAGTCATAACTCCTGATTCCCGGAAAAAGACCTCTAGGATTAAACAGCATGGAAATATAGCTAAGGACTTTCGTTCGGCTACAGGTCCGCCTGCCGCTGGAGTGGATGTCCCCTGGGAGTCCTTTGCTGGGGGCGGCGGAAAGATGCAAGAACCCTTTTTAATTAACTTGCACAAACGCGCGAACAAAACGCGTTCGCGAGCCACAAAGTAACAACGGAAAACAGGCGGCCCAAAGCGCGTTTTGTAAGCCATTTTTATGTTGGCTTTGAAGGCAACGGCCCAGTCACAGGGAAAAGCAGCCGGCAGAAAAGAAGAAAAGCATGGCAGCCCTTTCCTGTCCAGATATCCTGTCCTTCCCGTTATACATTTGTTCTGGCCTTAACCCGACTGCCTTCCACATCTTCCAGCGTCAGACAGCCTATGAGTTTGTTGTTTGTTCGCCTCCAACGATGCCCCATCCTCACAGTCGGAACTGCTCTTCCCTTCAGCTTTACAAATTGTATTTCAACGGTTTCGCGCTTCATTAAAATTGCTGTTAAAATAACACACGCAACGAATGTACAGTGGATGGAACGGTGTGGCAGGCACTGTGCAGGGAAGTGGAAGGGGAAAAACCCTTGCACAAGGACGCATAGAAATAGCTAGAGATATGCTCGATGTATGAGCACTGCGAAAAAATGGCGTGGAAATAAAAAAAACAAAGAGAAAATCGAAAAATTGCGAGTAAATTTGTCTGATTGGCTGCTACTGATGAGAAGCGCAGAAAAAGGCGCTGTAAAAATATGGAAAAAATGTTCTAGCAAAATGAAAAGTACTACAAAAAAAAGAATATAAAATTCCATGGAAAATTGCAGAAAAACTCCATGTTTAAACGTGTCAAAAATATAACGAGGGATGCAGAGCGCGTGAATCATATCAACAAAAATCGAATGCAAAATTTCCTGCGCTCCATTTTCTTTCAGTGCATGTGTTTGTGTGGCAGCCTGACAAGGCTTTACAATATGATTTTGTGGTTCTGTTCATTTTTTGTGTGTGCGCCTGTGTGCCTGTGCTGCAGCTTGTTGTGTTCCAAGTTAAAAAACAAAATTGCTCCACGCATATAAACACAACATTCAACGTGCACCGACACGCACACAGAGAGCAGAGAGGCGCTTGCGAAAAAAAAATACAACCAAAGAGAAGGTTAATTTAACCCTGGAATGTGTGGCATGGGAAGGCTGAGTATCAGAAGAGTTTTTCACAAGTTTAGCTGCTGTTTTGCTGGCAGAGTTTGAAGAGTTTACTCAACAGAAATTTATACACTGCTTGTGCAAAACTTTTGGGATAGTTAAAAGTTAAAAGTATATTTGTATTTCAATTAAGAGCTAAAGTTTGTATTTACTTGGAGAAAAATAAAAATGTACAGAATTTTTGTAATTGAATCAAATATTTGTGTGGCATATTTGCGGGTTTGGATCATTTTCGCGCAAGTAATTTAATTCCTATATGTATTATTTGCCAATTGCAAAATACACTTTCATGTGGCTCTAAGACCCATTTTGATCTGTTCAAGTTCTAAGAAAATCCTCATCAAAAGTTGTTAATTTTTCTATTCACATAAATTATATTAAAATATCCACAAAAAGGCACGAAATGTTTGATCATCTCTCACCATCATCATTACCTTTCTTCGCCTCGAAACTTTAGATCTTCGCAACCTTTTGTCACGGGCGGGCGGGACAAGAAAAAGTGTCAGCAAAATCTCATCTCATCGACACCCAAAAGGGTTAAAAACGTGGGGCCTATTTTTTTGTTTTTTCCTGCGCCGTTTTGCTCCCCAGATCTCGTTTCATTTTCGCTGTTTATTTATTTTATGGCCCTTCTTCTGCTGAAGTTGGACAAAAAGAAAAAACCAGAAAATGTTTTCCAATTTCGGGGCACAGACCACAGACGCAGCCTTCCCCCTACCCCACCCCACCCCACTCCTTTGGCGGATGAACGCCTGACTGAGTGACAACAACGGATGGGGCACGAGATGGAGGGCGGGGCCACAGATGATTGGGCGGAAATGCGGGAAGGCAGCGGGCGGAAATTTCGGGTCCAGCCTCCGAGTATATTAAAAGCCAAAAAGTTAATGAAGCGTTAGGCGGCGGGGGCATGTGGCATGGAGCATGGGGCATGGTGCACAGAAGCCACAATAAACATAAAACAGCAAAAGAGCAGGAAATTTATTTATTACTTTGCTATTTCCGACCGGCCATCCGCGCCCTTCCCTCCCCTCTGTTTCTCATAGAGTTTCCATTTTCATTGTTTTTCTTTTTAGCCGCAGAGAGAAAAAGGAACAAAAAATTTCGAGCTGCTACTTCAAGTTTTCATCGCCAGGACGCCAGGACACGCGCTCACAGCTGTTGATTTTAAATTGTTTGTAGCTTGTACTTCGTGTTGGCTGTGGCTATGTCAGGTTGCATGCCACACTCTCCCCTCCCGCTTTGTGGGTGCTGCTGCTTTGTCTCTGTTAGGATGTATTTGTGTGTGGTCCTGCTTTGAGGCATTGTCTTGGGCACTTGCGCCTAAGCGGCCTGCTTGAGGACGTGCAACTGGCACGTACATTTTGCATTTTGCATGTGGTTTCACTTTTGCTTTCCTTTTGTAGCTCTCTCTCTTTTTTTTTTGACACCGCAGAATGCGTGTCAGGAATCAGCCTTTGCCTTTCTCTGGGTTTTGGTTACACTTTAAAAAGTATTTTCCATTGGCAATAAAACAGATATTTAATTGTACTTCATAATAGATACAAAAGTGGACTTAAATCTGCACAAAAGATTGCACAAATATTAGTTTAGTGCCCCGCCCTTGAAGATGAAATTGAGCGGAAGGCCACAGCAGCCATCTGCCCTGATGCATGGCATTCCATTCCCTTCCCTTTATCTAATGGTTGATGCTGGTTTTATTTATTGACTGTTAAACTTTTCATTAGCCATTTCGTTTAATTTCCTCGCACACACACACACACAAACAATGCCACAAGATTGAAGGGTGCCCCTGCAACAACAACAAAAGATTGTGGATGCCAGCGGAAATACGCAACATCAACCTCAACAGCCAACACAAACAAACAACCAGCGGCAGGCACTAAGGATAATGTACAATATCTATGTGTGTGTGTGTGCCACAGTGGGAACTTTATTGCCTCTGCTTTCAGTCTGAGTGCGTATGTGTGTATCTCAAAGATACAATCAGTGCGCAATTGTCTGCGTTGATGAGCTGCTGCTGCCAGTCCCTGCCGCCTAAAAACATATCCAACAAATACCCAAAAACCATTTCTCAAAAGAAACGAAAAGAAAGAGATCTTTTTGTGACAACAAAAATGCCGCGTAATCAGAAATGATAGGGCATCGCATCGAACGAGAGAGAGAGAGACACAGAGAGCTTTCGCCCACTCAAAGATGGTTTGTATATATTTATTATTTCCATTATGATTGAAGCAAATGAAAAGGCAACTCATGATTGGTAATTTTTTAACAAATTTTCAGGCAGTGACTATACCAATAGGAAATAAAGCCTTTTAGGCTCCTTTTGGCAACATCTTTGACGGAAGTCTGTCGCAGAAAACTTAATTAAAGGGAAACCTTTTAGCATTGTAAATAATTATCTTTATTTGGCGACATATTCCATGGTTCAACGCCCATTTGATTATCCTCCTTCGATTGATATTGAGCCAAAGCAAATCTGATTATATCCTCCACACATACAGATGCCCAGATTCTCAGCAAATAACTTTCAGCTACTAGTATCCTTCGCTAATTCAAATGAGGCAATCAAATTGGTAATCAACAGCAGCACAAATGGAAACCAATTAGCCAATGAAATGCCAGCAAACAATCTCCAAACAATGCACAAAGCAAAAGTATCCCTAAACTTTCCGCTAACTCCTCGCTTAAGCCCAAACAAGGAATCCAAAGCTTTATTTAAACCACGACAAAACATCAAAGGTATGTCGAAAATTCAACTTAAACTCGAGTCAAGTTTTCTGACTAACAGATACGTATTTCAATTGTTTTCCTTAAAAGCCTGATTCCAGGAAAGCATGCGACCCGCCACTCCCCTACCATGGAGCTACAAGTATTTTAAACACAGCTCAGCCACAGTGTTCTCTCCTGTTAAAGGCGACACGAGGTTTTTTCTTTTTTAGAGGAAAATAGCAAACAACTTACAGCAGAATATACTTACAATGAGAATGAGAATGTATTCTATTTACACACACACGCGCATACGCACGCAGTTCTCGGGCAAACAATGCAAGTGTGTGTGTGTGTGCTAAAAACGTCGGCAAGCTGACAGCAGGCTGCCAGTCAGGAGCAGCAGCAGGAGAGCCCGCATAAGAATGCTATGCGAAAAGTGTATGCTAGTCCGTCTAGAAGGAGACGCGCACACACACACACACCCACACACACAGCGCCATTGCAGAGGGCTTAAACAAGCATTCGTGTAGTGTGACATATTACAACACTCCTCTCACTCCCACAGACGCGTAGCACACCGCATGCCTGTACCACCCACCCACCATCCCCTTTTGCAGTCCACAAAACTGTAAACGAAACTGAAACCGAAGCGAAGCTTTCATCCATTTAGATGGCAAATGTCGGCTTTGTACTAAATGCACGAGAATGTAGTTTTGTGTACAACTAAAGGCATTTTGATACCTCTGCCGCCCTGCTGCTGGAGGGTGTACTCGTTACGAGCTGATGTATGAGACAGGCAGGAGAAAGTGTAGTGCAGACCTTAAAGAGGATTTAATATGGCATATTAAATGTGGTAGATGGATATGGATATTATGGATATGGTTAACCTTTTCTTACGCCCTTTTCTTATCTCATTTAAGCTATGGTATCCATAAATTTCAGGGATATGAAGCTCTATATTCATATATATATATATATATATATAATAATATACACAACTATTGATTTTATCTACAGATAAGGCATAATTCTTAATCATACACCGATAGGAAAAAGCCCTGAAATTTTAATATTTTCACTCATTGATTTTCATCCAAGAGTGGTTGTATTAATATTGAATATTTTCACTTACATTTTGATTTAATTTATATTTAATTTAAATATATTTCATGTTTAAATTATATATATTATATTTATTTTAAAGTGTTTTGTATTTATTTTAAAGTGTTTTGTATTAAAATTTAATAAATTATATTTATTTGAAAGTGTTTTGTATTAATATTTAATATGAACGTATTAAAAAAGCCATTTTAATACATTTATATTTGAATCAAGGTGAATTCTATTTAATTTTACTATGTTTATATTTAAAAATCACATTTTAAATTCAAATATGATTGTAGCTAATTTTACTTTGGTTTTTTCTATCAGTGTATAATTATTACACAGATGAATGAAGAAAATCCACATATTTTTACCACAAATACAAATCAAATTATATTTCCAACTTTTGGGGAATTATTTCCCTCCTTACAAAAAAAACCCAAGTAATAGGTATCCCTGCTGTCTCTAGTTCCCAACTTCCTCTTATATTGTACACATATCCCCAACCCCTGCAAACCACCAAACCCTTTCAAGTGATCCTTTGTATGGTATAATATTTTATTTTCCCCACAGAAATGTGTCAATTTAATGGCCTTGCGTTTTAGGGTTGGCGGTGCAGGGCACAAATGCATTTTCCTACACATTTTTATGGGTTTTCCTCTTCGGTTTATTTTATTTTTTTCTGTTTTTGTGGTCAGTGTTGTGGTTGCGTTTGAGAGATGCATCTATTTTTTTTTGCTGTCTGTGTGCAGCAATTGCATTGTTAATTTTCCAAAAAGTGCGGTTAACCGAAAGCCCAAAATATGTTGGCAGCAATAAAATTAACCCGCTTTGTGTCGGTCAAAGTGGTTTACAGCAAGCAACAAGAAAGGAAAAAAACAGAAAGAAAAAACACTTGAAATTTATGTTTGTCTAATTGAAAATGTAAATTCGAAATACAGGGATTTATTTTGCACATTAAATCCGCATCTTCTTTCGCTCTCCCGGAAAACAGAGGATTTAATCTTAATCGTATCTCTCCACTCACATTGCCCCGCCCCACCATTAACGGCATCATAAATTATTAACTAGACACACGGGAAAACAGGGCACAAAATCTGCAGCTGGATAAATGCTTTCAGCCAGAAAAGTGCGTTCAAGCATCAGACAAGAGCAGGGGCAGGGAGCAGGGCCTTCAAGTCCCCTCACATGATGATTATTACGATGAGGATGCTGATGGGTCTTACAACTGAAAGCCAAAGGAAGAAAAGTTGTTTACATGAAATTACATACTGAAATTTGAGAAGAGAACCAGTCACGAGTCAACAGCATTTCCTGTTGCTATTTTTGTGTATGGATTTTTCTTTGGTTTTTGTCAGGCAAAACAGATAACAGGCACAGCTCTCTGTATCCATTGTTTCTGCCCAAATAATGACGGAAACACATTCGAACTATCCTTCGGACAGCCAATATCCTGTCCAGAAAGGCAAAACACTATCCATGCTCCAAATGGCAGCCATGTGTGGGTGGGTTGGGTGGTCCCCTCTGTGTGTTTTGTGTGGCGTGGCATGAGGCGTGTCCATGGCTAAGCAAATATTGTTATTCTGAATATATTAAATCAACAAAATGTGCTACGTGATTTGGCCATGTCCGGTGTGTAAATAGAAACAAGGAAAATACTCGTAGTTTTCCTTTTCCTCCCCAGTGGCGAAAAATGCTTTAACTATCCTTTTAGTTTCAGACGAAAAATTCATGAATGCAGCAAAGAATCTCACGGACAAATTTGGCAGGCTTTTTGTGGATTTCATTGGATTAGAAAAAGTTTTCTTTTCTAATGTTTTAGTATTCCTTTTGTGATAAAATGTTGAAATTTTGTATTTAAAAATTATTTTATGCACTGCGCGTTTTTTTGTGTAAAATAAATAAAAATTTGTTTGCAATTTACTCAATTAAAGCCTTTGGGCATCGATTTCGGTATCATAAATATTTGAAATAGAATTTTTCTTTTATTTTAATTAAATTTGGTAGCACTTGGAATCGAATTTCTCTGCCATTTTCCTAATGGAAAATACTTTTGCACATTTATTATGGGAATATTGTTTCTATTTGATTATTTTTGGCTTCTAAAAAATGAATTGTTGTGCATTTTCAAGCAGTTAGAACAACATTTGATTTTTTTGCCATTTTATTAATTGCATATTTTGTTTGGCAGAGATATAAAGTAATTTATTAAATACATTTTATTTCCTGCTTTTTTTGAGTATTTTAAATTAAATTTTCCATTTTTGGCTTAATTGAAGATCAACAGTAAAGATATAATAATTTTCCAATTAAAATAAAATGGGGAATTTATTTATTTTAAAATATATTTGCCACCATTTTTGGCATACCTATAGAGGATTTTTATTTAATATTTGAATGGAAAAACTCACCTTATGCCGCCCACATTGAGTATAATCCGATTTTCGCCATCCATGTTGCATGCAACAGTTGTGGCTGCAGCAGCCGCATGCCCAAAGTAATTCTTTGAGGCCTTGCTTTAATTTTTACCAAAAATTTATATGTGCACTCTCACAGATACAGACACACGCACACTCGGAGACACAGAGACACACCGACACACTCCGGAGAGGCAGTAAGAAGCACTCGCGTTCCACGGGGCGTATGAGCACTCTGCGGCAGGCAGCCTCCCTGTGCAGTGATTTTTAATTAGACTTCGGGAACAGGTTGCAGCCTCTCCACTGCCAATGGCACTTCCACACTGCCACACTTCCCCTTCCTTCGCTGCTTTGCTGCTTCGTTGCTGCGTTCCTCAGTCGGTGGCAAAGTTGCTTCTTCAGTTGCAATTTGGCGGCTTTTGGTTTTTGGTTTTAGCTTTGCATAGTCCTTCGTCCTCGTATGGCCCTGAGCGCCACCTTTGGCCTTTGACTGCTGAAAATAGAAAGAGAGAGAGGGAACCGAAATGAATTTCCAAGGACTTTAGCATCAGGCAGAAATTCGGTTAATATCCAAGAATATCCTGCCAGTCCCACCACAAATACGAAACACACACATTATTCATGCACATATATTTTGGCGAAGGCAGCCATAATCCCAGGCTGTTCCGAAAGTGCACACCAGGACGAGCGAGTCCTGCTGCTGCTGCTGCTGGATTAAAACTATTTCCCTTTGACAAACGCAAATTTAATTAGATATTTTTCTGAGTGTGTGCTAAGCAAGGGATTCCTGAAGTGCCTGCAGGAAAGTGGGAAAATTGCTTTTGGAAACTCTAAGGCAAATTCTGGCTTCCACTTTAAAGATGCTCGCATATTTCCCCTTGGTTCTCCCATCTGTCACACAATTTGCCACCTCTGTTAAGCTGTCAGCAACAGTTTGAGGCCTTCAACAATCAAATTCAATCAACTTGTGGCCAGCCTTTCCATACCCTGAGGCTCCCCTGAAACACCTCTACAACGCCCACGAGTGCGGTTTGTAGCCAAAAATACAATTGCTTCTCGCAAAATGCTGATACGATTGACAGCTGTCATTGACCTAAGTGAAAGTCGAAATTCGAGGAATTTAATTGCAGAGAATTTCGTCTGCAGTGCGGGAAAAGAATTGCGAGAAAAAATTCAACTAAAAAGGCAGAGGTAAAATCGCAACTTAAATGTTTTCAATTGCCTATTGAATGTATCTCTTCTGCTGTATATATTCCACTCCCATGGCGACACAATTTATTAGCTAAATTTATCATTTAAAAGGAGCGCCTTTTTGGATCCCTGCAACCCCAAAGGAAACGCCTCTGATGGAAAGCGCAACTCATCGTTTTGCTTTGTCACAAATCAGAATGTGGAGCGCTTGCCGCAGCAGAGCGAATCCTGAGTGAAATCCTGACAGAAATTACGCATACGCCACATAAGCCCTGCAGACCCTGAAGCAGGCAATGAATTTCGTGGGGAGCCAGAAAATACAAATACAATACAAAAAGAGCAAACGGGAAACGGCGAAAAAAGAAGCAGAGAAAAGAAAAAGTAAAAGTTAAGCCCCCTAAGAAAAAAACCAGAGGGGAAATTTTTGGTGTCTCATCATTGCGGCAGTTTTATGGTAACAATTTTTGGGGCCAAAAGATGCTTGCAACGCGGCAACCGACCTCGTGCTCTCTTTTTATTTTCTGTTTGTGTGTGTGTGTGTGTGTGTATTACATTCCGTTTTCTTGTATTTTGCTGTTCTGCTGGGTATGCAAATTTTTTACTTGGCCGCACTTTAGCAAAGGTGGCAGTCGGCAGGCAGCAAGTCCGTGTGGGGCATGGCCATGTGTTCCCTGTCAAAATGACAAAATGTTGGTTAAGTGCAGAAAAGTCAGACAGAGAAAAGCAGAAGGCAGCGGCGACAAGACCACTCCACTGATCAGCCAAGTGACTGACTATATAAAAAGGACACTCGACACGGCAGCGAGGACAGCGCACAACGAGAGACACTCGGAGTGTGCCACAGGAGGCAAGGAGTCAACCAGCTGCGGCAGCATCAAGTGCGTCATCAATCTCTGTGGCGTTTAGAAAGACTTTCGTTTCCCCGATTCATTAGGTGACTGCCCTGCCGCTTCTGATGCCTGCACCATTGGGATTGACAGTGGCAGAGTTTGGGGGTGGTAGCAACCTGCTCCTCATCGCTGAGTGCTTTCGATTCGCGCTTTGTCTTTGGGGCTTTGTTGGCCTCCACTTCACCTCCACTCGTACTGCTGCTGCCTCATTGCCTCACTGCCTGCCTCACTGCCTGTTAGTGGCACTTCTGGCCTCTGCCTGGAGGACCCAAATCGACTCGATGACTCCCCTCAAATCAATCAGTTGTACAACAAGGATGGCCTGGCTCCTCCTTGCGTTTGGTTTCACTCCTCGCAGTTCCAGTGCCAGTTCCAGCGCCAGTCCCATGTGCAAATTTTCTGCAAAACTGAATAATAAT
Organism: Drosophila subsilvestris; assembly: GCA_035043285.1. Taxonomy (NCBI): domain Eukaryota; kingdom Metazoa; phylum Arthropoda; class Insecta; order Diptera; family Drosophilidae; genus Drosophila; species Drosophila subsilvestris. The sequence goes on along the minus strand of JAWNNB010001719.1, from coordinate 6,138,418 downwards.
TTTGTATCCAATTTTGTATGACGCCTGCAGGGCCACAGAATGGGAAGCAGAAATTTGTTTCGTTGTTTTCGAAGGTTTAACTGAAGGTTAAACTAACAACCAGACACAAAAGTTTTCCTTTTGTTGTGTTATGTGTCCGTTACAGGCCCCAGAAATGCCACAAAAATGGCACAGAAAAATGCACAGTTTTTTTCGGTACATTTTAATTGCATTAACGTTCGCCTCGGTGTCACTCTTGTGCCACATTAAATCCACTGATTAAACCCACACGAAAAAAACCAGCAAGATAATGCTGATTCCCATCTGAATTGGTAGTTGAATGCTGCTGCTGCTGCTGCTGGTTCTGTTTGTGTCTGAAACAGAATATGGAGCAAGGGAAAACTTTTTCAGCTGCACAAAACAAAACTAAATAGTAGAAAACTTTTTGGGGTCAAACCAAAGGGGGGGGGGGAATGTGTTTTGCTGCTGCCGCTGCAGCCATAAATCGAGTCGAGTTAGAGATGCAGAAAGGGCACGAAAATCAATGGCCAGGAAGTGGACTTCTGCTCCACACAGAGAGTGAGAGAGAGAGCGGGAGAGAGACAAAAGCTGAGTTGCTCTGGGGACAAGGTCATGCCTCAGTCCATTGTCCAAAGCGGAAACAGACAAAGCACAAAGACAGCAAAAAAAGACAAAAATAATATCAAAACTGATTGCAAGCCAAGGCAAGGCAAGGCTCTCTCTGATGTTGTAAATGAGCCAGGCAACTATTTGTGACTTTTGTTTGCTTGCAGGCACAAAACTGCAGCAATGACAAGCAAACAAACATCACACACACAGAGAGATTCCATCTCTAAAAATACTTTATTTATCAGTGGGGGCAAAAACAGAGAGAAAGAGAAACAGATAAGTTCATCTAGCAAAACTTTTGCGACTGAGCGTCACATTCGATTCGAGTCTTTTGTGGGCGATGCTTGGTAAACTTTTCAATAAATAAAGTGACAGCGCAAAATCCATAATAAAGGAGTATAAAAATATATCATCTCAGCTATATGAAGTAGCCTTCCTTTAAGTATCTAAATACCAGAGCAACTCCAATGGGAAACATAAATACAAAAAAAAAACACCACACAAAGAAAATCCCAGTGAATCTGTTAACCAGAACACGTCGAATGCAAAAGGTCCCCCCTTTCACTCTCAGCCCTGTCCAAAAGCAATAAAAGAAAGCCTCAATAATCCAGGATGAGGCGTGGAGTGGGCGAAAAAGAGCATTGGGCCATGATAATAGCAAGAAATCCATAATTCGTTTGTCTGACCAACTCCAGTATGTCGTATCCTTTGGGATCTCCCACACACATACACACACACACACATACACGGAATAATCGCAAAAACATTGGCCAAGGCAAAAGGCGAGACTCAGCAAATGGGGCGACTCTAAGTAGAGGGAAAAACCTCAAGGAAAAGCCTGGGAAAAGCATGAGAAATCGAATTATGAATACGCCAAGACAAGGACACAGCAGCAAAGGACTGTGCACAGAGGGGGAGGCTATATAAGAAATCATTGGCCTGTACCGAATGGGATTATACAGAGCGCGCGCGTCTGTTGTTCATCTCTTTTGCTTTTAGTCTTCCCAGAGAATATATATGATTACTATTTGGCAGCAGCTTCAGCTTTATGGCTTCCACAATACATATATCCTCGCTGTGTGTGGTGTGTGTGTGTGGGAGGCGTGGCTGTACCTTCCTCTTATAACAAGGCATTAAATAATAGACCATAAGAAATTGAATTGTAATTTATGCCATTTATTATTTCGCCCACAATGAAATATGCTTGATAGATGCATAAATAATTAGGCAGCGAGAAGGAGCGAAGAGCAGCAGCAGGAATCTCTGCAGAAGAACTAAATTATGCAAATGATTATTGAATAGAAATGCAAAGAGGAAAAAGTGAAAGTGTTTCTAGAGTTAGATTATATTTTAACAACAAAAAATATAAATTTTCATACAAAATTTCATGCAAAGAAACTCTCAAAAGTACACCGAAAAGTCATAGCAAAAAAATATTGCTGAATAAATTAAAAATTAAATAAAATAGCACCCAAAAAAACGCTACAAGAAAAATTCACTGCTCAAACATAAATCAAAAATCCATTTTCACAAATATTTCAATTGAAGATAAAAAGATAGAGTGAGAGGGGAAAGTAGCGCCATGTTTTTTCGCCCTGGAACATTTGCCCAATAAAAATTCACCCGCACCGCTCATCAATAAACACTTTGCGGAACTGAGCGAAAGAAAAACCACCAAAAGTGGAAAGAAAAGTGAAATTTCTGACATCAGATTTATTATCAATATCCGCCAGCAGCTGTCGGCACGGAATGGGATTTATATTTCCCTTTTGATTTCTCACTCTGAAGAGTACTTCGACTCGTACTCGCACTCATAGTCGTGTACTTTAACTTTAGTTTTCTTGCGCATTTCCATGGCATGGAAAGAAAAACACATCATCGCATCACTCAACTTTCATTTCGGCAAAAGATCTGATGTTCCTTTTTTATGGCAGGGGCAAGGAGGTAAGAGCACTTCAACTGGATTCAGGATGGCCCCGAAAGCAGCAGCCAACTGCAGTCTATACATTCATACTCTCTATACGCGTGTACTTATGAATGTTTTAATGTATGAGTGTGTATTTATAACTTATTTTATTGCTTACTTTTGGAGGAGCAAAACATTCGAGCACGTTCCGCAGACACATAGTTCCTCTTTTTGAATGCCCTTTTCGGATGGTTTCATGTTTCTGTTTGCTATACAAAGACCCCATAAATTATCGATAAATATTCCTCGATCTATTAATCTGTTTGTTAGCCATGAAAATCTAGCTATAACTTAAGATACAATCATTCGAAACAAAAGATAAGAGCCTGTAGCTATAAAAATCCAAAACAAATATCCAAAAAACTCCCACACTAAAAATCCATCCAGCAAAGAGTATCCACTGCTTCGCCTTGTAGTCAATTTCCCTGTCATGTTTCATATTTGACATGTAAAAATATTTGAACTATGCAGAAAAATTGCAGAAATGAGAACTGGCAATGGGCAGAGGGAATGAGGCGCACACGGGCACACCATTTGGCATTGGCAGGCTGCCGTTGTGGAAAACTATTTTCTTTTCATTTTCATTTTTCATTTACACATAAATATCAGAAGAAATCAATGTGCAAAAGATATTGCAGTTGTCCTGTTTGTTTCTGTTGTTTTACACAGAAATATGGCAAACAACAAATATTTCATTTCATTTCATTGCAATGCAATTCCGCATCGGTAATCGCAATTTCGGTTACGGCAGTCAAAAAGCTTCTTGCTTAGTCCATCTGCAGTCCGTCTGTCTCTCTGTCTGTCTGTCTGACCCTTCCCCCCTGTTCCTTTAGGGCTTTAATTAAAAGCAAACATGTTTGCCCCCAAAGTTAAGGCAAACACAAGCCGAGTACTCCCAGTGCTCCCATTCCCACCGACATTTTATTTGCCATAAAGTAAATGTTTTACAAACTTAAATTACATTTTTGGGCGGTGTAGAATCCAAACCCAAAAAACACACCAAAAACCACCCAACACCCGAACAAAATCCGTTTTGGATCGGATCCACGTGTGTGTTTGCTTCAGGTGTTTTGGATTTTTTGGTGCTAAAATCAGAGATTGTTTTGCTGTCGAATCGCATGTATTTGATGTTGTTAAATTGTTTGCATACACTGACAGAAACCCAAAGGGAATTTCATTTAGAAATGGGGAATTTTGCAATAAAATTTTATATATTTTCCGCTTTCGTCTTTTCCTCTTCCTTTATATTTTTCCTGCTTTTCCCTTTTGCTTAAATTCTTATCTTAATATTCGCATATTTTCCCTAGTGCATAGGCATGCATTTTCTGCCTTTCGTTTACGCTTTTAATTTGAATCTTTATGCAAAACAAATGTTATGGGTTATGCAAACAAATCTTAAATAAAAACACAGTGCCTGAGGGAACTTTGCGCCGATTTGACGGTCCCCTTAGCCTCAAATAATAAAAGTCAAAATCAATATGTAGGGAGTGCAGTTTTTGCTTAAAATATAATTAATTAAGTACCCGTAAATGTGCAATGAAATCAATTAAAATTATAAATTATATCTGCCACATTTTACGCATAAATATTGAATGGAAATTTCGTGCAATTTTTGATGATTTTATTGGGTAATAATTTGCAATTAAAAAGACTACATAAAGGAATCTATGAGTCTATAAAGCAAATACCAGTAGCAAGCAGAACCCTTCCCATATTTCGCAACGAAAAAACTTCGAGTACGAGTGCCATCTGTGCCATGATTGCCGCTTGTCATGTGCTATCTTTTCATATCACAAATCACATTTCCCATTTCCGACTACATCTATGTATGTACATATGTATGTAGTTTCCCTCTGTCTATCAAGACCTACATCATAAATAAATTCTTATCAAGACGCCGTAGCTCATGTCGGGGCATAGCAAAAGCATCGATGAGATCATGCCAGCCAGAAGACAAAGACAAAAAGACGAAGACGAACTACATCCAAGAATGTGCACTCCTTTTACAGCACTCCTTTAGTTGATTATGTGGGCGGGATGTGGAGAATCCTTAATTAAATTTGCAAAAGTATTTTTCATGCACTTAATTGTGTCAGCGGGGAAAAAAATGCAGCCAGCAAGGACATTTCAGCCATTAAGCGCAGCTTCCGCCAGGAGTACTGGAGTGCCGGATCCGTACTCCAACTCGGTAGGCGTCCGGAAAGTAGGCTACGCGAGTCAGTAGGTCACAGGACCTGAAAGCAGCTGTAGTCAATGACATCTCCCAACCCCAGAGCCCCCAGAGACCCCACAGCATCTACTCTCCCACCCCCCTGCAGGCATCCAAATGAAACATTTTTCTAGTCCCTGGCATTTTCTTGGAATTTGATTGCAAATGCGAACGCTTTTGGACTCATTTCGTTAACCATTTTGCTCTGGCATTTTCCATAACCTGTTGGCATGGCAGATGAGGCACCTGAGGGCACTCGCGTACGCCCACCTGTCATCACTCCCCCACCCCTGCCCCCTGGTGGCTGCAACTTTTCTTCTGTAGCCCATTTTTATCAATAAGAAAAAAGCTTGAAACTTTCTGGCGGCTTTCGTTGGCGACAAGCGGAAAATTAATGAGAAGCAGCTTATAGACTACCTGAAAGAGAATTTTCTCTATGGAAATTTTTTGGAGCAACTAATTTGAAAATAATTATTGGAAAGTTAAAAAGAAAACTTTTGGCACTAACAAAAAACTTTAATCAAAGCTGGAAAAAAAAGTTACAGAACTTCGATAAAAAAAAAACTATAAATTTAATTTAGTTCCCCCACATTATGCAATTTTCCAATGGTGTTTTCCCTTGGCGATTCCTTTTTGGGGTAATTTTGCCATTCAACAAAATGATGTAATAACCATTATTCTGTAAAAATCGAATGGTAAAAGTTAATGGACAAATTAAATGACATTCGGAGCGGAGAAGTGTTGCCTTTTGCGTACAAAAATCTTAATGGAATTTGTCAATAATCATTAAAGTTAAATGTCATAGGGAATCTTTTGGTCATTTTGTGTGTGGGAATTTCCACGGAAAGTGTATGGAAATTAACGGAAATTGTGGACTATAAAGGCATATTAGAAAACGTTTGAATAAAGTTAGGATAACTTACAGGGGGAACCCTATTAAAATGTCATTAAAAATGTGCGCAATATTTCTGTGTGTTTCTCTGCTCCATTTAATCCACAGTCAATGACCCGATTTCTTCAGCCTTTTTGCATATGACAATAGCTATAATTAGAATTTTATTTGTTTGCAGGTCATTTTCCAATTTAGACATCAATTATTTATATTGCGTATACGCCCCATTTGCCTTTAGGCAACACTTGAGTGCAGCAAAAACAAAGCCAGAGAGGGACTAGAAGTAGGAGTAGGAGACGATGGCCCATGGACAAATGACAGTTCGATAAAGGAAAATTACAGTGCCAGTGTGCCACTGCCAGTGACGACAATGACAATTGCAAAATTATAAAGCAAGCAAAAAGCCATTAAAAGGACCAGACCCAACCCCATACCAATTTCACACACAAATGGAACCGACTGACGACGACAACGACGACGTGCAATAATCTGAACAATTGTAGTTTATGCCTTAATTTCTGTTTGCGTACATGCTTTATGGCCCTCACTGTCTGTCTGTCTGATGTCTTCCTTCTTATTTGATGGCGCCTTAATTACATTTCTTGTGCTGCGCCCCCTCCCATTTTTCCACCTCTTTTAAGTATCTGTGGCTGTGTGTCTGACTCTATAAAGTAAATGCAACCATCTGCTTAAGTAGTAGTCCTGGTTATAGTCCTGGTTATTGCTACGTGGGCCGTGGCTCATAACTCAATTACGCATAGATTTTTCATGGCATAAAGAACGAAATAAAAAAAACGTTGATAAATGTGAAGAAAGTTAACTGGCATTTTCTCTTTTTACAGCTCTTTTTGTTGATGTTTATTGTGGCACACACACTCGTAAAAAGCCACCAGTGCTGGACAGTGAAACACACACAAAAAAAGTTTCGTCCAAATGTATCCGTGGGCATAGGGCCAATCTGAAAGGACCATAAATTAAACCTTTACCAACAAAGAGAAACAAGAGACAGACAGGGAGAGATATGGTTTATTCTGAAACACAAAATCTATAATTAAATGCATTTTTTTATGACTCATAGCCTAATATTCAATTCCTATTTAATATGGTTATATTTTAGGCATATTTTGGTCCTAAGTTCTGCTTATTAAATCTGTCAAATGCAGCTAATTTTCGTGTTAAACCCTTAACCCTTATCCCTTTTTTCTGCATATGTTATCTTCTTCTGGGGACAGCACAAAGGGGCACCTATATTTTAGCTGATTTATTTTATGGCTCCCTGAAGACCGAAACCGAAACGGAAAGCCAAAAGCAGAACCAAAGGGCCAACACGAGTTTGTTGGGCCGCATTTAAGTTGGGAAACAAAGGCAAGTGGCAGGAGCAGCACATAAAAACAGAAACAGAAAAAGCACCAAATAAAACTAGACAAGTTACCTCCGAAGCAAGGAGTCCTGCTGCTGGAGTCCTTCCTCAAGTGCTGGGGCTTTAATCCTTTCGGTAAACTTTCGGCCAAAACAGAAGTGGCGGCAGCATCTCAGTAGCAGTAGCAGTGGCAGGAGATTTGTAACTTTCTTTATCGTATTTTTCGGATAAGGGAGAACACACTTAAACACTCGGCAGGAGGAGCAACCAAGCTGCTAGTCCGCCGCAGGACACTGTCTCGCACATTTACACACCGCACGCACCACTCGACACTCGTAAAGGACACGGATACGGACACACTTGGACCAGGGGCCTCTACTCGTATTAGCACATTCTCAACTTTCCCTGACGCCAGTCCATCATTCAGTTGCCGATGGGTCTACCACGTTGGTTCTGCTACAAAGGGTCCGAAGTTGTGGCAGGTTCCTGCCGCACGCACGTCTACAAACGAACTGAAAGCTGAACGCATCGCGCAGCCTGCCAAAAGGACATGCCAACGCTGATACATTTGCCTCGGGGACACACACACACACAGCGCTGTCCGGGCGAACGGGCGGGCTCCTCCTTGTCATCGTCGTCGTCGGCCCATCGCGTCGTTCTTCGTGGAGCCATCGCTTCGGCAGGTTATGGGAGGATGCTGCCGGATGAAGTTCTCGAGAGAGCAGGAGAGAGCAAAGCTCTCTCTTTGCGAGTATGTGTGTGGTGAATATTATTGGGAATACACTGAGAACTATTTATGGGTTCAAATAATTAATAATAAAAGAAATTATCAGGGGAATATAGTCGTAAAAAGGAGCAAAAAAATTAAGTTATCTCTGCCAAGAAATCTATCAATATTTCTATCATTATTGTAAGCTGCCTTAAACCCCTCATATACCCAATCAAATAACCAGTTACTGTCAACAGTCTCACCGCCTAGCAACTAAATACATACATTTCCAGAATAAATGAAAAAAAGTGCAAAAAAAAAACCAATCAAATTCAAACACAATTCTCGCAGACTGCAAACTACAGCCCGAACATTTGGTTTAAATTAGAATATCAAAGCAAATACTGCTACAGACGGAACAACGACCGAAAAGTACAAGTTTTAATAAATGCAAGAAATCGGCAAAAAAAATATAAACTGGAAAAACGATCTATTCTCCAGGGAGAAGTGGTAGAGGGAGAGACAAACACACACGGAAGCAGTCGGCAGCCTCTGATGCAAGAGACATTCTTAATATTCGAGCAATCAGCAGAGATAAGCATAAAAAATCGCTGTTAACTTGTCTACACTGTTAACAACGTAAACAACAGCAACAGCAGCAGCAACAGCAGCAGCAGCCGTTGGGCAGCGACAAGTGCGGGCTAATTAAGTCGGCAAAAACCAAAAGCCCCCGCTCTCTCGATCATTGGCTCTCTCTCTCTCTTGCCATTCTCTCCCACTCTGTGTCTGCCTGTGAACACGAACGATCATGCTCTGGCTCCCGAGCTCTACTTGTTATCAGCCGAACGTAGCAGCAGCAGCAGCAGCAGCAGCAAGAAAGGGTCGAGAGACGGACGACTCTTGGCCATAAACTGGGCCTGCTTTAGTTTTAGCGCGTTTTTTGCCGCTTCAAAAGCGCCTTAGCTGCACTCGGCGCGAGTTAGTTGCGGTTTAAGCGGCGAACGGTGCGGATCTATCAAAGCGGTTCGAAGACAAAAAAATAAAGCGATCACTGCCTGTGTCAAACTGTAAGGACTTTGCACTGTAAAAAGTTTTGCACTGCTTTTCTGCGATTGAGACTGGAACCCAAAAACCCTAATCTAAGTGCTATAAAATTTTGGTCGCGTTGTGTATTTAGTGATATCATGAGGCCCAGCCAGTCGTGTGATAAGTCCCGTACCCCCATCACCCCAGCGCCGGGGATAAGGCCAAGAGCCATCCAGCCCAGAGAACAATTGTGAACTTGGGGCGAGCTATCACAAACCAAGTCTCCCATAAATGCTCTAATTGTGTGTCCATAAAGATGGTTTTATAAACAAAAGCTTTGATACAAAAACGAATACAATATCTGTCATAATTGTGAAATCTGATTTGGAAGTAATGTGAAATAATTGAAAATATCCTAAGGGATTGATGCATTTTTTTGTGTGCATACAAATTATATCTGACAACAGATTTATGACTATAAAGAAGACAAAGAACTTTAGCTATTTTTAACTATTTTTTCTACTCCTAAGAAATCAAAGAAAAAAAAGTTTCCACTCTTCAAAAATTCATAACTATTAAAAAATATTTTTATCTATTTTTAGAGCCACATCTTTGGCTTAAAAATATGACATCATGCAACAATATAAAACCTGAAACTCATTCCACAATTGAAAGTCTTCAAAAGAGCATAGAAAATATTATACAAAACTAACCTCAAGTCATTATGACCCACAAAGGCAGCAGCTGCCATCTTATACAATGCCAATAAAAACTATAGAAAATCTCAGCTGCGATTCCCAGTCTTTACTTCAGAAGCCTCTGCAACCAAAGAGACTTACAAACGGCCTTGACATTGAAAAATAAATCCCACAAGCAGCGCCATAAATAATTACGCTCAGCAGCATTCCAAAGATTCTATCTACAAGAAAAACACCTCAATCTTCATCAATCATGAGTCAAAATATTCACTAAAAATATGGTTAACAAATGCGAATAAGCATAAACAAATTGGGTAAATATTTGTGTGGCTTGTGGCACGTAACGTGGCGCCTCACACCTGACCCCAGACCACAGTTTGTTGTGGTTTTTTTTGTTTTCGTGTGACTTGTAATGAGAGAAATACTTAAGACTGGTTCCAGACAAAACCGGCTTGGCCATGGCTAGAACCACGCATTCAGCGAGATGTATGACAAGTCAGGGGTTTCCCGAGTGAAGAAAACAGGAATCCACCGTCCTCCCTCTCACTCTCCCTTTGCGGTGGTTTTTTTTATGATAAGCAGCTTAAAAATCTTCCATTCACCATTCCCTCTTTTGGCCATATCTTTCATCTGCTTGCCTACCTCAACAAAATGTTGGCATGGAAGACAACAAGCCAACAAAAAGATCAAAATGCGGTCAGCTAATTGTTGTCAAAATAAGTGGCCGAATGCCATTGAGGAAGACGCTCCACAAATAAATCAAATTACAATACTTAAGCCCTCTCTCGATAATTTGAATTATATGTAAAAATGTGAAACGGAAAGCACTACGCTATGTATGTAGGTAGTAGTATTATGCAATCATTTTACGGACGTGTGATTCCGTTCGTACGTATGTATATAAAAAAAATCCAAATAAATAATAAAACAAACTTTGCATAACAACAATTGACAGATTAATTGGCGGTGAAATTTTAGTTGTTGTCCATCAAAAGAAATTGCCCATAAAAAAGAGGGCAGCATCATAAAATTTGTATCAGAGCATCTTCAGAATAGAGTCGCTGTTGAAAGTGGCATGGGCTTAAATAAAATTAATTTCTATACAACAAACGGAACTATTATGAATGCAATTTTGAGGGGGGCTTCCCTTTAAACAAATATCATTTATTTATTTTAATTTATTTTTGCGTTTTTTGTTAGATTTTTCAAGTGGGTGACTTGAGGGTCATTCATTTATTTATTTATGAATGGTTTTTGCATCTAAATACTTGTAACCTACGTCTAAGGTTCGATAGGTTCTCTAATTGTACAAAAAGATTCCATTAAATTTCCATAATTTTAGTAGTTCCCTAAAACCCTCAGCCTAAAATCTATAAACAAATTCCCAAGAACTCACTTGATTGGAATTCCCTGATTTTACTCGATCATCTAATAATTTCATTGTTCCAATTTCTCATGATTAAATTATGTAAATTCCATTTGGTGGGGAACTTTCGGTGACCACTGAAGCAGAACAGAAACCCAAGCCACACTTTAGTCAAATAATAAAAATCCAACACCGCAAAGGAAATTACAATCTGCGTGAGGCAGAGCCCCACTAGGTGTTAATTTTCAGGGATTACCCTTGTGGCGGGATTTTAATTATAGATCAAATCAAGCGTTTAGACCATATACTCATACTCGGGGGCAATGAGTAATCGTTCGGAGTCCACGTGACATTCCTACTCTCGTCAAAAGCCAAAGATGCATGTTAATTAAAGTGATTGTCAAAGTAATTGTCAAAGTTATTAGACAATTGACAGGCGTAGGCGTAATCAAATCGTTTAGTCATCTCCGCAAATACAACAAAAATCCCAGCTGATATATTTGAGATACTTGCAAGATGATCAGAGATTTAATTGTATCTAAATGCGATTTAAGGGGGAACCCTAATTATGAAGCGCCATTCACTTTTGTATCCCCCATGCCCCCATGAACGTATATTTGCTCTTTTGATTGATTATTCCCCCTCTAGACAGCGTTCATTAACAAACGAAGTTCCGTCTCCGCATTTGAAAATTAAATTATCTGCTCATATCTTTTTAATAGATTTACATTGAATTTCGGTGCTTTCGGGGGCTTTCGGGGTTTTCACGATTTTCAAGGTTCTATTTTTATTTTGTTTTCCTTGCGACGACTTTCATGAAGTGCCACGTAGGCGGACACTTAATTCCTAATTAACGGAAGTGCGTTTTTTCTGTGCGTCCACGTAGAGTCCACACAGCAGAGCAGTAGCCCACCCCCACCCCCACCCCCAGGTAGCCTCGAGGTAGTACATAAATCTTTAAGATGCTTTAAGTGTTGCCAAATAAAATTGGCGGTTATGAAAAGTCTCTAAAGCAGGGGGTCCAGCGGAAATATATAAAGACGATTGAATGCTCTAAAAGTGTCGGGAAGTTAAAGAAAGGAATACAATAGGTTCCCTTAGCGATAAAAGAGGGTTTCAAATAAAGAAAAAAATATTCTTCTACTTAAAAGAAAACCTTCCTCAATGTCTCAATGAAAATGTTTCCGTAAAGAGCATCCCCTGGACAGCAGCATCCCCGAAGAAAATGGCAGCGTAAGGAAAACTTTATGTATGAAAAATGCCTCACGCATTTTTTTCGCCCTATATTTTTGTGTTTTTTGCTTTTTCATAATTTATGCGCAGTTTTCTTTATATGCCCCGCACCCCACTGCTCCTCCCCTGTTACGCTCTGTTCATCTCCTGCGTGTGTCCCTGGACTCTGGCTGGACATTTGGCTTACGGACGTGAGTCCTGCCTGTTCGTGAGTCCTATGGGTGTATAAGTATCTGTGTGTGTGTCTGCAAGTATCTGTGTCCGTCTGTGTGTTTAAGGAACAGCGTGCTAATTAATTAAATTTGTACGTGCTGTATGTGTGTGTGTGGTGTGTGTGTGTGTCTGTGTGTATTTCTTGAGCGAATCAACTTTCTGGCCATGTGCTGATAGGGCTCAAATGCACACAATTTCTTCCCAGGTCCCCCTCCCTGACGATCCCTGGCTCACCATTCGCATAGGCAGAGGCGTATGAGTGATATTTACAGTCAGGCCGTAAATCATACTTAACTTAATATACAATATACAATATATTCCCTCAGATGTTGGCTCTTTCGGCCATGTGCGTGTCCTTCCGTCTGGACACATGGGCGCGTGGGTCAATAAAGGATGCTGGAGTTAGGTTAGGGATTCCAATTGATTTGGGGGCAGCAACGGGTGTGGCAGCATTTAGGCGTAATTGTTATTGTTAATAAGAAAGAAAACAATATGGGCATTAAGATGAGGGTGGGGAGAGCAGAAAATAAAAGAGAGGCAATCCAAAAAAAAAAGGTTATTAATTGAATTAGACCACCAAATTTATATTAAATGCTGGAAGACTGCAATTTCTGAATTTAAAGGAATAATTCAACATTTTCTTACCTGTAATTATTTTGCTCGTATTTCCACATAATATGCAGCTGTCAATTACTTTCCCAAGCGCACTGTTCCAGCCATAACTCTCCATTTTTGAGGCTGGCCTTGAACCCGCACTCATCAAACCATTTCTTCTCAGTCGCGATAAACATCAGAAATGGCTCTTAAAAATGTCAGTAAACATCTTTAATGTGTGAGCAACTCGTTTTGGGTGGAGTGGATATTCTTCCCACATAACATCTGCAAAATAATAAAAACAAAAAACACACATGCTTATTATATGCCAAAAAATCAGCCAACTGAATAAATACATATAGCAATCATATCGCATGTAATTTCAACTTGAATCTAAATCTATAAGTATTAATTATTTATTTTTCCCCCATTTTCAGGCAATCAAGTCATAAATTTGTTGGCCAAAATCAACAAAAACTTCCGCAAAACGATTCCAATAATTCCGCCCCCCACAAAAGAAAAAAGAAGTTCAATAAAAGACAATTACCACCGAAATAGGGGGAAAAAGACGGGAAAGAAAAACAATAACCGCAAATTAAATAAACGTAAACCATAATTATGACAAAATGAGTTTGTCGACAGCAGCAACAAAAACCAGATTCTACAGCATGCGGGCGACTAACAGAGGCTTAACAGTGATGCTGGCCTATGCCATAACAGTGCTCTTACAGTTTGTGTGTGATGGCAGTGGCCTGGAAACTGTAAATGCTACAGCGGGCTTAAAAACTGTAAATAATACAGCAGGTGAGTTTAAATTGATGCATAACGACTATAGAATACCCTTTAGGACATTTTTTTATGCTTGGGAAATTATTTGAAAATTATTTAAGAGGAATTCCGCAAGGAAAATCAAATATTATGAGAGAAAATTAATAAAATGTTCTTATTTATTGACTAGTATTGAAATTATTACAAATATTTTTGGCAGATTAAGGGCTAGTAGATATTCTATAATGGGGTAAAATATGACGTTAGTTAAGTGCTCCTTCTGCGAATTGCATTATGCCCACATAAACAATATACCCCTCCCCTCAACACCCAGTGGGTATCACAAAAGAAATGTATGTATAAGCCTGTAAGAAGCTTCGGCTTGGGCAATTAACAGGTTTCGACCTTGGCCAACATTATGGCGGGCATTAGCATGAAATAAAAATGTATGTACACACGGGTATGGTATGAGATTGTGGAGAAGTGCGAGAGTATTTTCCTTAGACAATGTACACGATAAATAATGATAATGATTGCCACTCACATGCTAAAAATACTCAGAGCCTCGACCCCCCTGTCGACCTGTGAGCCATGTGAATTTGCGCAAGTCCGGCAAATAATCAACGAAATGCTTGATGGCTTAAACAAATGCGGCTACAAACAGTCAGAGGCAATCATAATAATGGCCATAACGAGCCAATAAACGTTGCAGCCCCACAGCCCAGAGCCCACAGCCCAGCGCCCTCACAGTCTCTCCCGCTACACAAAAAGCAGTCAATAAATGCGGCCTTAATGGTTAACTGACAGACAGCCAGCGCGCCTAACGGAGGCAGCCATGGAGCAGCAGCGTGCTACGTGCAGCACTCGCAAAAATAATTTATATGCCAAACAGCTGCTGACAGCGCACGCCTCTTCTTTTCCTCTTTTAAATAAACAAAAAATAAAAACATGCATGCACAATATAAAATACAAATACAAATAAAAGAAGGAAAAAACCCCCAACCAGGATGGAGGACCCATATGGACAGAGAACACAGAGAACCATATTTCATGCCAAGACAAAAACTGTTGATTTTCCCCATAAATAATCCACTTTTTCAAAGTGAAGTTTGAAGTTTCTTAAAGTCTACTTTTGGAATAAATAAAAACAGTAGGCGCAAAAAGCCTTAAAAGTTTGACACATATTTTTTAAAATTTTCGCGTTCAAAATTTGACCAGCATGAAGCAAAGAGCTCCAAAATAAATTGTCAAAAATTTAAATATTTTAAATGGTTTGGCCATCAGATCCTTGGGACAAGCTTCGTGTCGAGTTTCAGGGCACTGAAATTCCTTGGGCTGTTCCTGCGGTCATTCAAGGAAGCTTATGGTCATAGCTTCCTGTAGCTCAAGTCGTGTCCATTCGTAAATTGTCGCTGGAAATGTACTGCTCACCTATACGCTCATTGCCGGCACAGAGTCATCGTGGAGTGTGGTGCATCGTCTTATCCGCCACGAAGGAGAGCATTATGGCAGCTTCCTGTGCTTACCCTGAACGCTTCATGAGTTGTGGCCTGGTGACGTTGATTGTTGATTTCGATTCATCTGCCAGCTGCTCGAAACGTTGCCGTTTGAAACAAACCCAACGGGCAGGAGTGCATTAATTAAATGTCGAAAGATAAACCACATTTTATGTGTTTAATTTATATCCACAAATAGCAAAATATTGCACTTTAATGTACATCTGATTGCAATCTAAGATCTAACACCCCATCAAGTAATTAATTCTTAGAACCCTATCGGACCGGGGGCTTATCTGTTCCTCACTTCGTAATCTCCAGTCAAATGCTTGTCGTAAATTTAATTTGTTTTTAATGTGAGAGTATTTTATACTGAGATTTTCCTATCGACACTAATCAGGCGCTGAATTTTTCATTTGAACGTGATCATGCTCATGTTTTTCCTTTTGTTTTGTGGCTTTCAGCTAAACCATTTTTATGGTCTACATTTACTGCGGTCTATGGCGGGGTTTTTGAAGCACATATCTAAGCACTTGAATGGGCATTTATATCGATCGATCGACTCATGCTTACGCATTCCACAATAGAGGCATAGAGGGGTTAAGGGTAGCGAAGGGCATGGGAAAAGTGTAACTTAATGATCGGTTAAGGGGCCTGCAAATTGCAGTGGACAGCAACCGGATCGGCTGGCATACCCCACACCTATAACTGACCCGCAATCCGCGTTCTGCGATCCGGGTCTTGATGTCATTTTAATTAGCATTCCACAGGCCGGGCTCTTAACTGTTGTCTGCCTTAATCTACATACGAGTGTGTCAGAACAGGTAACCGGACCAGATGTTCAGGGATTGACAGGTGTTGATGATGCATCATCACAGCTAGCTAGGGGGAAAAAACATATAAAGACTATTTATCTATAGTTTATTGGGAAGTTTTAGCTGTCATAAGCTACAGAGATTTTAAGGGTATATGTAGCATGAAAACTAGAAGACAATTGGCATTACTTTAGAAATGAAATAGGACAAAATTTAAATTTTAAAGAATTTCCTTTACGTATTGAATAAAAATTAGGTCTTTAATTATGCTAAAACTGTTAGCATACATTGGAATAAATCTTAGTGAGATATCAACTTAATTGCCACATAAATATATATCATTATTTATAGAAATAATTTATGATTGAAATGCGGCTTTCGTGGGAACCTTAAATTATGACTGCACTGCCATTTATTCCCACTTTCTTTGACAGTTCAAGGAACCCTGAAAGCTTTTAACAATTAGCACGTGAAGTGCACATTTGCCCACTAAATAATAGCCATTAAAAATCCAGAGTTTCTTGCTTATACTCACACTCGCACTCACACTCACACTCATATTCATATTCTTGCTCGCATTGTTTTAAATTCTCTGCATTCAATTAAATGAGCCCATAAATTACGAATCTCTGGCGCGTGATATGACAACAAAAGAGAATTTTGTTTTATTTTTTTGGGGGTCTCAGCCTCAGCTCTCGAAATTGTTTGCATTTGTCTGTTAATTGTTCTTTTTGGCATTGTTTATGGAGAGAATTATATTTGCTAGAGGGATTGTCACTAAGCAATTGTTAGTCAGCGCAAACAAACAATATTCGTAGCTCTCTCTGCTCTCTTTTTCCTTCTGGGAGTGAAGAAAGTAAATTTTATTTCTATTTTCTTTATTGTAAATTCCAGGCAATACTTTTTGTTTGTATCAAGAGCACAATATCACATACCGCAGGGAGCTGGGCGCTGTGTGGTTTGCCAGCCAAGATCCCTGTCTGGTGTACTCCTGTGCGGCAGGTGTGGCCAAGGATCCGCAGGCGCATATTGTGGTCACCCAAGTGGATTGCAATGAGTTCTACTGCGAAGTGGTGTGTATATCGGATTTATATTTTTAGAGGATTATCTGATTGATTTTCTTTCCCCCTCTTAGGGTTCGGAGCTGCGCAAAGTCGCTGGCAGCTGCTGCGGCGAATGCGTGCGCACCCACTGCCAGCACAATAATACCCTGTACGCGCCTGGCGAGTCCTGGCATAATGATGCCGACTGCACGCTGCTCGAGTGCGGCCGCCTGGACAATGGCCAGATTATTGTCAACGCCTATCAGCGCACCTGTCCGCCGCTGGAGGAGGAGTGCCCCGCCTCCAGGGTGGAGCTGCGCAACTGCTGTCCCTTCTGTCGACCCCTGACTTCGGCGCGCGTGGAGCAGCTGGACGATATGGAGGACACGGAGGACACTTGGACAGCCGAATGGTACCGCAAGCATCCCTGTCGCCGCGACTGTGTGGCTGGTGCGGAGCCCCTCACCTGCCGCTACACCTTCGTCGTGGAATGGTATCAGACCTTTGCCAAGGCCTGCTACGATTGTCCACGCAATCTGACGGACTGCTCGCGGCCCCACTGCGTCATGGGCGATGGCCTGGAGCGTGGCATCACCGTCGTGAATCGCATGATGCCCGGCCCTGCCATAGAGGTTTGCGAGGGCGATCAGATCGTGGTGGATGTGAAGAACAGTCTGCTCGGGGAGAGCACCTCCATCCACTGGCATGGACTGCACCAGAAGAGCACGCCCTACATGGACGGAGTGCCGCACATCACCCAGTGCCCCATCACGCCACATGCCACATTCCGTTACAGTTTTCCCGCCGATCTCTCGGGCACCCACTTCTGGCACTCGCACACGGGCATGCAGCGGGGTGACGGGGTCTTTGGAGCGTTGATCATCAGGAAACCGAAGAGCGCGGAGCCCCACGGACGGCTGTACGATCTGGATCTCAGCGAACATGTGATGATTGTCCAGGATTGGATCCACGAGCCGGGTGCCAGCATCTTTGCGAGTCATCATCACTCGCGCGGCGACAATAAGCCGCACAATCTGCTGATCAATGGCCGGGGACGCTACTACAATCGCATCTGGGCAGAGGCCAAGAAGGAGCATCTTGTGGCGAGGGGCAAGACGAGCACAAAGCCACTGGAGCCGCTGCCCAAATCCGAGGTGGATGTGGTCCAAGCGCTGCCACGAACCGCGCGTCTGGCCAAGAGCAACACCACGCGACTCTTTCCGGTGCAGCTGTCGCGCCAGAAGCGCGGCAACCTCAATGCGATTCCCCTGGAACTGGTGCCCCATCAGGTGTACAATGTGCAGCGCGGCATTCGCTATCGCTTCAGGATCATCAACGCGGAGTATCTCAACTGTCCGATTGTCGTCTCCGTGGATGGACACAACCTCACGGCCATCAATTCGGATGGCTTTGACATTGAGGCCATGGAGGTGGGTTCGATTGTGACCTATGCCGGCGAACGCTTCGACTTTGTGCTGCATGCCAATCAGGCGGTGGGCAACTACTGGGTGCGCCTCAAGGGTTTGATGGACTGCAGCGATGTGTTCACCTCCGCCTTCCAGGTGGCCATTCTGCGGTACGAGGGCGCGCCCGACGAGGAGCCCAGCGCAGAGCTAAGCTACGCCCACAAGGCGCCGGGCATCGAACTGAATGTGATGAACCGCGGACCGGGCTATCCGGATACCAAGACCGTGGCCGAGATGCGGGCGCTGCCCATTTACGATCAGGTGCCGGGCATCGATCACGACACCCTCGAACCGGAGGCGGACTTCAAGTTCTTTGTCTACTACGATTTCTATGCCAAGAACAATCCGGAGTTCCACGACAAGGATCTGTATGCCATGGACATGAACATGACCCAATCGAATCGCCTGTACACGCCCCAACTGAATCACATTACGCTGAAGTTCCCAGCGATGGCGCTGCTGCCCGCGCGCCACCAACTGAGCGACGCGGACTTTTGCAACGAGACGAGCCTCGAGGCGCAGGGCATCGACTGTCGCACAGAGTTCTGCAAGTGCCACCACGTGCTGCAGGTGCCCCTCAATGCGGTGGTGGAGCTGATCATTGTGGATGAGGGTTTCCAGTACTATGCCAATCATCCGTTCCATCTGCATGGCAATGCGTTTCGCGTTCTAGCTCTGGAGAGATTGGGCGAGAATGTCACCATTGAAATGGTAAGAGAAAGGGAGAGAGAGAATTTCCAGCTCTAGAATTTTCAAGGAATTTTCTTTTATAATTTATTTCCTTTTTTCTTTTTCGCAGATCAAATCCCTGGATCGTTTCAATTTGCTGAAACGCAACTTGGTGAATCCTCCCGTCAAGGATACAGTGACCATTCCCGATGGTGGCTATACCATCATCCGCTTTGAGGCCTACAATCCGGGCTATTGGCTCTTCCATTGCCACATTGAGTTCCATGCAGAGATCGGCATGGCTCTGGTCTTCAAGGTGGGCGACGATGATCAAATGGTGCCCGTGCCTGAACATTTTCCCACCTGCGGGGACTACAACCCCGACTTGCGATACGATGGGCCGGCAACCACGGAGGGGGCCAGCAGCAGACCGCCAACAGCTGCACCACAGGATTCGGATGGCGGTGCACAGAGATTGGCATCCTCTTTTATTGCTTTGATTTGCAGTTTACTGTTGCTGAGATTCGGGCACTGAGAGACGAGACAACAACCCCCCCACGCAATACTTGCCAAGCGAAATTCAGAGATTATTTATTCGGAGGAGCAGCTGTCTGATTTGATACTGTTGCCGATCATTTGTATATATATAGTATATTCCATTGTAGTATTCGTAGCCTCATCAATGTAGCATCTAAACATCTGTGATTGTCTAAGAAAATTTCTATTCTATTAAAAAGTGTACATATAAGAAAAAGAGGGTAAATTTTAGAGGGAAGAGGCAATTTAAAGGGAATTAAATGTTCCTTTTCTCCATGGTTCGAATGAATATTTTTTCAGGGATCGTTTGCAACATTTATCCCAAAGATTTCTTTATTTTTATGCTGTCACAATTAGGATTATTCATTGTTTATTATTCATTATTCATTATTCATTAATGCTCAAAAGCTTTTCTTTAAAAAAAATATTTACTGCATTTAATCATAATGTTTCTGTTAGCTTTAAATGAGCCAAGTGGCCCTCATTTATTGGATAAATCCTTTCTTACTACGCGTCTACATTCCAAGCGAAATTTCCAGGTTTTTCCATACCTTTCCCAACGTTTCAGCTAGCGAAAATATACGTAAAAATCTGATGAAACTTTACCCAAATATTGCAACATTTAATGGGCAATATTTCTTTAGATTTATAATAAGGAAAATAGCAAAAAATAATACTTAATTGGCATACAGTAAATAAATTGTCTGTCAGGTGGTGAAGCAACGGCAACGCCCTCGAAGACCGATAGCAATCTTATCTGGCGGCAACTGGCAACAGCTGGACCCTCAACAGAGAGAGAGACGTCACCCCAATTGGGGTATCAACAAATGCAGGGATCTTTAACCACGGTGACCCCTAGCCCCCATAACCATAGGCACACAGATTGCATTTATTTCGCAAAAACAAACAAGGTAATCTCTGTCTCTGTCGCTCTCTGCAGAGGCTGCGCTTTGCTCTGGACATCTGGATGAGCGATGGCCCTTTATTGCCCACCTATAAAAGACCAGCCAGCAGTTCTTTTGACCAGTCAGACACAACCATCGGTCCGAGTCCTCCCATTCTCTACTCATCCTCTTAAAAACCAAATTCAAATTTACAAAAATGTTCGACTGGACGGGCAAGAATGTGGTCTATGCTGGCAGCTTCACGGGCATTGGCTGGCAGATGATGATGCAGCTGATGCAGAAAAAGATCAAGATGATCGGAATTATGCATCGCATGGAGAATGTGGAGATGATGAAGAAGCTGCAGGCCGAGAATCCCGCTGTGAAGGTGGTTTTCATGCAAATGAATCTCATGGACAAGTTGTCCATGGAGCAGACAATGATGAAAATGGGACAAATGATGGGACACATTGATGTCCTCATCAATGGCGAGGATGTGCTGCTCGACAAGGATGTGGAGACGACAATGGGCATAAATCTGGTAAGCAAATAAAGAGAGAGGGTAAGAGGCGCCGTCTAATCTTTGTTCTCTTCTTCCCGCAGACTGGCATGATAATGATGACTATGATGGCTATGCCCTATATGGACAAGACCCAGATGGGCATGGGCGGCATGGTAATCAATATCGCCTCTGTCTATGGCCTGGAGCCAGCGCCCACCTTTGCTGTGTATGCCGCTGCCAAGCATGGCGTACTCGGCTTCACTCGCTCCATGGGCGACAAGATTATCTACCAGAAGACTGGCGTCATGTTCATGGCCATGTGTCCGGGTCTGACCAGCAGCGAAATGATGGCCAATCTGCGTGAGAATGTCACCTGGCATCACTCCGAGTCGATGGTGGAGGCCATCGAGAGCGCCAAGCGCCAAATGCCCGAGGAGGCGGCCACACAGATGATCAAGGCGATGGAAATGATGAAGAACGGCAGCATGTGGCTGGTCAATATGGGACAGCTGAAGGAAGTGATGCCCACGATGCACTGGCAGATGTAGGACAGCAGCGGGTAGAGCAGAGCAGAGTAAAAATTAAAAAAAAAAACATTTTGTTATTTGAGCGAACATTAATTTAAATTAAATTATTATTTGGAAGGCTAAATTCAATGTTTAATTTGTTTATACGTACAGCAGCGCTTCTCGGTCGCACGAGCTTTGACTTGAGAGCAAGAAATACCCGAATTGGGATTTATTATCCCAATTTTTCCTACTTTTCCCACACAAAGTAAGCCGTAAAAATATTTATTCAAAATCTGGGCACAACACTCCCAACCTTTTCCACATTCCCACACAAGTTTCACTCGCAGTAACAACACAAATTCAATTTTCTACGAATTGATTTACAAAAAAATATTTCTAATTGAAAAAAGAAAAAAAAAAATTAAAAAATGTCACAACGCAGGCGTAAGCCAACCGAGGCACCGGAGTGCCCAACCTGTGGCAAGATGATCGTTGATTGCGAAGATTGCACCTTAAGCGATTCTCGTACCCTGGGCCATGAGAACTATTGGCAGATTGATGAGCAGGCCCCCAACGAGGAGGGTTGGGAGGTGGAGGTCACATGCAAGACCACGGGGGCACGTCTGATACCACGCAGCACCTGGCCATACCGCACACTCAATCTGGTGGCAGCGCGGCGACCAATTCGTAGGCCAAAACCGATGCAAAAACTTCGCAGCTTCGCCTACGAGAAGAAGGACGAGCGGGATCTGTCGTCGGACTCTGACACTGAGTCCGACTTTAGTTCCATCATCATCGAGCAGGTGCAGCCCAGGGCCAGGCCATGTCCCTGCGTCGAGCACCTGCGCTGCTCGCTCTGCAATGGAATTCTGGTCGAAGCCAGCGATGAACCGCCAAAGCGACGTGAGCCAGTGACGCGTAAATCGAACCGCAAGACGCCAAAGAAAACGGCAGCCAAGTGCAAGAGTGGCAAACAGAAACCAAGCCCCGCCTGCAAGCGTCCGCCCGTGGCCCGAAAGCAGCGCAAGGTCACCAAAAAGTCCGAGTACGTGCCGCATAACGTAGAGCTGCATAGTGAATGCTCCGACTCTGGCTCCGACTCAAAGCTGCTGATCTGTGACACGCACAGTAGCAACGCGCTGCCCGCGTACAAGTCGGTGGTCATCAGGGAGATGCAACGTCTGGGCCGGACACCGAACGCACAGTACGCGGGAACAGCAAAGCCAGGCTACCGTTTGATGTGCAGTCTCCTGCTGAAGAGGAAGCAGTCAGAAAAGGCAAATCTCGAGGCAGAAGCAGCTCTACAGCGGCAGGAGGCAGAAGCCTTCAAAGGGATACAACACGAGCAGGAAAATAAGCAAAAGGAAGAAGAGGAAACACAGCAGCAGCAGCAGGAGGAGGAGGGGCAGCCACAACAGCAGGAGGAGGAGGGGCAGCAACAGCAGCAGCAGGAGGGGCAGCAACAGCAGCAGCAAGAGGAGCAGCAAGAAGATGCCCCAATGAACTGGCAGCAGTACGGGGAACGTGAAGGTGAATCAAATGTCTTCGCCTCGACTTCCGATGAAAAATTAACATTATTTTGGATAACTAACAAAAAATTGAATAAAAAATAATTAATTATAAAATAAAATCATTATAAAAGCAACATAATAGTGATCATGGAGTACAAATACAGAGATCCATAGATGTTTATAGCATCTTGGATGCTTCATTTATTGCTAGGGCTTATCTCATATTCGATATTCGATAATCTTAAAGCTAAAGCTAAAGTCTTTGCTGGCTTTAGACATTTTTTCTATATTTAATTTAAAGTTCTAAGCAAACTCTTGACAACAAAAATATCCTCATGTTGTGTGAAACCCGGGCACAGCCGCACAAAGACCGAGATTCAATCTGCGGTTGAGTTCTGCATCAAAGTCCGCCTCGCTGTAGGGCACATTCGAGCGTAAGTAGCTGTCCAGGATGCTCGCCTGGCACTGGCCCACCTCATTGGACGAACGCCAATCGTCCGCATATTCGGGCTTCTTCCTGCCCTCCAGCGGCGCATAGATCGGCCTCAATGGACAGTCGTAGTGGCGGACATTCGCCCGCTTGACGCCCTTGAGCCGATAGGTGTTTAGATACTTGCAAACGGCACACTCGAACACGGGCGTCACCGAACCGCCCGACGAGACGTCCTGCATGTGAGTTGGACGCGTGAACAGCTCGCGGATTAGTCTTCTATTCTGGATCGGATGGCTGCGATTCAGTTTGTGGCCACGATACGAATTGTATTCGGTCTTGTTCTCCGACAATGCCATCAGATACTTGCCCAAGGCGGCGGCATTCGGAAAATCATCGACAAATATGGCAGATTTCTTTTGTGGCTGCCAGTCCTGACGGGAGTACAACAATATATATATACAGTAAGGGAACCTCCTCTCATTCTACTACTCACTTTAATGCTGGGCGAACCAAAGTAAATGGGAATGACGCCAATTACCAAGGGACGCCAAAACTTTTCGGTTATGTAATCCTCGCAGACGGCATTCTCGATGGCAATCATGAATTTGTAATTGGCAAGAAAGCGCAGCATTGCCGGTGAATAAAGATTGTTAAGAAAATCACGTTGCAGACTGCAAAACAATTAACGAAACGAAACGTTGAATTTGGTTTAAACAAATTGGAAACTGGAATTAATTTGGAAGAAAATGTTTTTGGGTTTGTCTGTTTATGTTTTGTGTTTGATTAATCTTTTTCTTTAAAATGTCTTCACTTGTCTTCCTTGCTGTCCCTGCCCTGGCACTCGTGCCTTGACTCAATGCGACGACGCTTGGTGGGACGCTCGCCATCATCGTTCCTATCAAGCGATTCATTCGAGTTGGATGCCATGGGCTGCATGGGAAAGGAGTGTAGCGTTTCAGTGGATGCTGTTACCGACCTCACGACACTTCGCTCGCTTATGTAACGATCGAGAATCGATTCGTAGCTATTCTGCATCCGAGGTTCTGAGTGCACCAAGGCAATGGTTACATTCTCTGTACTCTCTGCAGCTGCACACTCCACGACACTCTGCTCGCTTATCACAAGATCAATGATTGATTTGTAGCTATCTTCGAGCTGGGGTTCCGAGTGCACTATGGCAATCGTTTCTATACACTCCACACTCCGCTGCACCTCCTCCTGCAGCTGCACGCTAGAACCCTGAGGTTCCGAGTGCACCAAGGCAATGGTTTCTGTACATTCTACACTCGGCTGCACCTCCTCCTGCAGCTGCACGCTAGAGCGCGTACTTGTAGCTTCAATTGCAACCGTCGACTTTGAGCACAAGGCTGACGACTGCTCCTTGGCGGCTGCACTTGTGCCCGGCAATTCGTCGAACATCCGTATCCAGCAATCGCGGCAACAGATCATGGTCTGCGTCTCCTCCGTTGCCTTTCTATTATTTGTAGCGGCCTTCGGCTTCTGCGTGTTTGTTGCTGGTTGCTTCTTGCTGCTGGCTCGACTTGGTTGCTTCCTGGTGGGCTGTCGCTTTGTAGGTGCCATTTTGGTTTGATTGTTATCGAATATTTAAAGTTTTGTGTACGACTCAACAGGGACGTTTGACTGTAAGGAATGGGAGAATGTCTGTGTGTGTGTGTGTGTGTGTGTGTGTGAAACGGAAGCAGTGGCGAGCAGCCTCCTTTGTTTACATATTGTACTTGCCTCTGGGGCAGATCTTTGTTGCGCAGGCACTTGCCAAACGAATCCACATTGATGTGACGCATCAGCTCCTTCATATAGTCCTCGCGGCCGGACATTGTGTTGCAGTCGGACTGCAGGAACACCACCGATGGCGAGGGACCGTTCACATTCGACGATTTGAAATCAAACGACATTACGTAGTCCATCGAGGTGAGATCTTCCGCACTGGGCAGCCACTGGGTCGTGAGTGGGAGATCACTGTACCGGCTGAAGGTGGATGTGAAGTTGAAGTGCTGCAGGAACTCATCAAAGGGAATGTAGGGCACATTCCTGGGCGATTCCTCGTGCAGCAGAGCCCATAATGTATGGGGGTTACGTGGCAGGGGATAGTCGGCAATGGCTAGCGCCGAACCATAGAAGAGAACAGCCTGAAAATATTGTGAATAATGAATCTATGTACGGGAATGTGCTCTCTCTTTCGCCCTGCTTATCACACAGCAGCCAGCGGATGTGGCGATAATTCTGGGACTTACCCGCACTTGGGGCAAACGCCCACGATCGTTGGTAAAGCGGCACTCGTAGGCGCCGCATAGTCGCTCCTCGTCGAACACAAAGTTGAACTGCGGCCACCACAGCACCTCAATGGGATCCGAGAATTTCACAGTGTCTCCTCCAGTGTGCCACTGCTCGATGTCGTCCCAGCAGAAGAACAGCAACAGCCAAAATGAGAGTATCAGGAACGTGAATCCCACGACCCAAAGGCGTGCCAACCGCATGGCTGCTTTTCAGCCAATTTTCTTTGTTTTCTATTTTACTTGTTGGCCCACGGATTTAAAAAGCCGGCACTGGCGGCTATATATGCGATTTTTAGTGAAAACAGCTAACAGTGCTGTAAAACGAGCGTCTGTCGGCAAGCGGAGCACTACACACGTACCGCGGCGTACTATACACGTACCACGGCGTACTATACACGAAAAGGTTGTTGTGTTGCAATGAAATCCGATATATGCAATACAAATTTTCCACAACTATTTATTTTCACTAGTTTTTTTTGGTATGCAAATAGAACGGAAAACTTTTAATACTTTTAATTCACTTTTGCTGAAGAATCACTATTATTTTATGTTTCGTTAAATAAATTATTTTTTAGTCAAAAAGTACACGTATGTTTTATATTTTATTTGATTTTAGTCTGCTCAAATTTCAACGTCTTCTTGGTCCGATCAATACCGCAAAAATGATTCTTGAAACCACACCCGGTCTCTAGTGCCATTCTGATTTAGCTCGCAAAACTATCGCACGATGGCAGATACTTATTCGGATAATTATTCGTCACATTTTAAGCAACAAATTTAATATAGAATCACAGTTCATTTCCAAATATCTTTTTGATACTTAATAATAAAATAAATAAAAGGAATTGATTTTTTGCAATCCATTAATATATAATCAAAAAAACAAAACTATCGAACGATGGAAGATACTTATTCGTCATACTAAGCATTTTCAAATATTTCTAATAATTAATAATACATAAAAAGTGTGGATATTTTGCAATCTATCAATAATAAAAGTCCCATCATGCAGGATTGAACGTGTATGCCTGAACGTAGCTGTCATTTGCCAGTCTTTTGCGCTTTCCAACACTGCAGTACGTCATCAAAATATTGTTCCATTTACAATTTGCTCAATTAAATTAAACCACTGAAAATCAACGATAAATATGCCAGGGCCAGCAGCTGTTTATAACCAATGAGAGTGGAGCCAAGGGACTGGGCACAAAATGCAACATTTGGCTTTAATGGACGGCACGAAACAGGCAGAAAGCAAACATTGACATAACACGTCAACGATTGAGCGGCGGCGGCGGCGGAGGAAGCCACAGCAGCAACACCAGCAACAGACCATACGGCGAGCTATTTGGGAGCACAAAGCATGTGTTATGGCCACAACGCGAACCCAGGGAGATGCTGAGACAGGAACGGGCCCAGGACAGCTGGGGAGTAGAAAGCTGTCCACAGCCAGCACAGGTGGACTGGGTGGCGCACTAGCAGCCAGCTGGCAGAGTTGCTACTACTGCACCAGAGAGCATTTCAAGAGCATACCAGAGTTTGTCAGGTTTGTCAGTCCCCCCCCCAGCAGTAAATCAAACCAATTGGATGAGTAATAGCCCCGCCTCTCCACTCCAATTTTAGTCACCTGCGTAGTCGTCACTGCACGCGAGAGGGCGGCTCTTTTGTCTGCCGCTATGGCTTCAACGGCGTGTGTGCCTCACTGCCGCTGGACGGCGTCTCGGATCGGGACTACGATGCCCATGTGGCCAAGTATCACGTGAATCAGCTCACCCGCGAGATGCCGCCCGAGTGGGGCGTCTATTCAGCTGCCCAGAATCTGCCGGCCGTCCTCAACGATCCGTCGCGTGGCAAGCAGAGCAATCTGTTTACGAAGAAGTGGGGCGAGCAGTTCGTGGAGCGCACCCATGTCGCAGCGTCCACGAGGCTGCCGGACATCACACATGCGGACTTTGCGGTGTATTTGGGCAGCATTGGGAAGCGCTATCGCTGGCACGAGCGACGGCAGCAGCAGCTGGAGCGAGACATTCCCCTGGAGAACGGCACGGGAGGACTGCCCATTGGCAGTCCCACGCATTTGAGCTCCGTGCCGGATATATTCCTCAAGTCGCAGCTGCAGCTGCATCATGCGCCCACCTTTAAGCAGGTCTTTCCGGACCTCATGCAATCCTCGGATTCGAGTCCTGCCACGCACCAGCAGACGGGCAGGCAGCTGCAGGAGCAGCTGAGTCAGTATCTGGACGTTGTGGAGGTGAAGATAGCACAACAAGTGTCCCAGAAGTCCGCCGCCTTCTTCCATGCCATGACCACGCAGCATGCCATCCTGGCGGAGATGGAGCAGGCGGCCGAGCAGGTGCGGCAGCTGCGTTCGGCCCTCGCCCAGCTGCACAACAGCTCCGTGGTGGATAGCTTTAAGGTGCTGCGCTATGCGAAGCGGCGCCAGCACTACAATTTGACGCTCGACAAGCTCCGCTTGATGGCCACGGTGCACAAGACGCAGCCCATGCTGCAGCTGCTGCTCGGCACACAGGACTATGTGGCCGCGCTGGACCTCATTGGCACCACGCAGGAGATACTCTCGGCGGAGCTGTTGGGCGTGCACTGCTTCAAGCATCTGCCCATGCAGCTCAGCGAGATGGAGAAGCTCATCGACAAGATGCTGACGACGGAGTTCGAGCGGTATGCCGCCTCCGACCTCAACCGACCGCTCACGCCCGAGGGTCTGCTGGAAACGGACAGCGTGTGCGCGGAGGAGGACAAGCTGGTGGCCATTGTGATGGGGCTGCTGCGCAAGCAGAATTTCTCGTTTGTGCAGTCGTACCAGCAGGAGGCCATCGCCACCATTCGAGCCATCATCAAGCAGCTGCTCATCGAAGTTCTCGCGCGCAGCGACAGCGACCAGGAGATCAGCCTGACGGGCGCCGGCGAACAGGCCCTGGAGCTGACCCTGCCCGAGTGGATCGCCCTGCTGCAGCGTTCCAGTCAGGCACTAACCTCCATTCTGGAGCGGATCAAGGCTGTGGTGGGCATAATGCAGCAGACGGCCGATGCGGCCGTTGGGGCGCAGGACACCGTCAATCTGATCGATTCGGAGGCCTTTCTCAGTGCCGGACACCACGAGCAGCTGCGCTCCCAGCTGCAGTTGCTGCTGCAGGCCGTCTGCCACTACTGCCACGAGCGTTGTGCGAACATCGTCTCGCCCCAGAGCCTCGAGCGGAGTTCGGCCAGCGAGCAGGAGCTCTCGCAGCTTTCGGACATCGTGGAGCAGTTCAGCGAGACCACCAAGAGCATTTGTGGCGTGGCCAGTGTGCCATTGCAGCTCGCCCTTAAGGTGCAGGCCTCCCGCTATGCCCAGCGTTTCCATTCCGAGCACAAGCACAAACTGTCGCTGCTCCTCGACCAGGAGCGATGGCGCCAGGTGGACATACCGCACGAATTCCAGCGCATCATCGAACGCATGTCCGCGGGCGACTATGCCAAGCCCGAGGGTTCGCAGCTCATCAGCAACGGCGGCGGCGGAGGAGGAGGCGGCAATCCCGTGCTGCTGCTGGAGGGCAAGCAGCCGTATGCCCTGGTCAGTGCCTCGCTGATGCTCATCCAAATGCTGTACGAGTACGGGGGCAGTGCCCATCGTCTGCCGCTCCTTGCCAGCTATCATGCGCGCAATGTGGTGGATCTCCTGCGCTGCTTCAACTCGCGCAGCTGTCAACTGATCATCGGAGCGGGCGCCATGCGGGTGGCGGGACTGAAGACCATCACCAGCACCAATCTGGCGTTGGTGTCGCGCGCCCTGCAGCTGGTCCTGTGGCTGCTGCCGCGGCTCAAGGAGCACTTCCATTCGATGAGCGGCTACGAGGCCATCGAACGCGACTACCAGGGCCACATCAAGGAGATCGAGAACAAGATCCACGGCATCGTGTCGGAGCGCGTGGCGGCGCAGCTGGAGGCGTGGGAGGCGCGTCCGCCCATACCCTCGCAGACCTTTCGCCACATCTCGCGGCATCTGGTGAAGCTGCACGAGGCCATTGCGGGCGTGCTGCCCGAGGCGCAAATCCACGAGATCTACGGCGTGATGCATCGCAACTTCAAGGATCGCCTGCGGGAGCAGCTCCTCAAGCTGAACATCAACAACAATGGGGGGCCGCAGCATGGCGTCGTCACCTCAGAGCTCACCTTCTACATGGAGACGTTGCGCACGCTGAAGGCACTGCCAGTGCCACAGCTGGACAATGGGATCCTCGAGGACATTTGGCTCTACTGAAGTATTCCCCCCAAGGCATCGACTCTACCTACCATACCCATTGTTTGTTATATACCCCTGGGATTCCCGTATTCCCATACCCTCCCCTCCCCCGTGTTTATACGTTATCCTTGTTTTATCATGTCTTAATCTGTACTCCTTAATCCTTTTAATCCACGCATGAATTTGTTTGTGTTTTTCGCAATTTGTATATTCGAGTCCTAATTTTATGTTCCGCCCGAGAAACGCAGAAAGGATTTTGCACTTTTTGTATTAATTAAGATTAAAGTTGGAAGGGAAGGAATGAAGGCTTATGATTAAAAATAATAATAATAATAGTTAATAATCAATTAAATTTCGTAGGGAATTAATTGGCCGTAATCAATGCCAGAAATCGGTATGGAAGGGCTCTTTATTTCCATTTAAATTTAAACTTAAAAATATTGCAAGTCCTAACGCTCCTTTTGCCATTCACAAAGGCGCGCAATATCCTTGAAGCGTTGCCAGATCAATGCATTTGTTGCCAGGACAACGGTACATTTATTTTTAAAAACTGTCCAAAACAAAAAAAACGAAGAATTTCTTTTAGTAATTTTCTTGCCATGCAATGCGCTTGCCGCAAATCTTGCACACTTGGCACAAACGTCTACTGCGAATGTTTGAAAAGAGCAGCGAGGGCGGCGATAATGCCACGCCCAGCATACAGGACATTGCCGGTCGATTGGCAGAGGAACAGCAGCGACTGCGGCAGCTGGAGGCCAGCTCCATGCCCAAGGAGAGGACATTGCTGGTGCTGGGCAGCAAATGTGTGGTAAGGGAAGAAGGGGAAACGACTCTTGGGGACATGCTAAATATAACACAGAATTTTCTACAGGGAAAATCCACAGCCATCAATAAATTCTTTGATCGCGAGGAGCACACAACGCGTCCCACTTTGGCGCTGGAGTACAGCTTTGGTCGCCGCATTGGCAGTGGCACATCGCCTCAAGTCATGAACGTGTGGGAGCTGGGCTCTCTGGACAATGCCGATCAGTTGCTGGAGGTGCCGCTGCGCACACACGGCCTCCAGCAGCTGGCAGTATTCATAATGGTGGATCTATCGCAGCCGCAACGCTTCTGGACGGATCTGGAGTGCGCCTACAAGGGGCTGAGGGACACATCTCAGGAGCTGCTGGCACGAATGACACCGGAGCTGAGGGAAACACTGGAGCAGCGAACCCTGGAGCGAGTGGGACAGCAGAATAAGGAGGATTTGGGCACCCTAGAGCCACTGCCCTTCCCTGTGGTGATTGTGGGAGGCAAATACGATCTGTTTATGGCTCTGGATCCATCCCTAAAGAAGGCCATCTGCCGCTGCCTGCGCTCCATGGCGCATCACATTGGTGGCGCGTTGCTCTTCTACTCGCAGAAGGTGCCGAAGCTCTCGAAGGTGCTGCGGGACACCATCAGTCACCTGGGCTTTGGCTCGCCCAGTCATCCGTTTCGCTCTCATGTCACAGATCACAATGAGCCGTTGTCCATTTGGTTTGGCACCGACAGCTGGTCGCGCATCGGCGACACGGGAGTGCAGAGTGTGGAGCGCATTGGAGCCACCTTGGCGTGGCGGTGCCCCAACTGCAGCTGGAGAAGCAGCTGCAACAGGCGCCCATGGATCCGGCGAAGGATCCAGGCTTCAAGGAGTCCCTCATCGATGAGATGCGCGCCCAGAAGAACGAAGAACTAGCAACGATCATGCGGGATGTTCTACTCAGGGGAAAGTTTGAAAGTGTTCAGAACTAAAACCTAGCAATCCCCACACTAAATGTCATTGTAACGTAACGCTCCCCCTCTGTTGTTTGTCGAGTATTATTCGAGTATTATAGTAATCCTATAATGGAGGCGATCGCATCTAAAGGCCGCGTTGTTAAGATCTTGGGGCGCATTGGGGCGCGTGGTGTTCTAACTGAAGTTCGCGTGGAGCTTCTCTCTTTTCCACGCATTCAATTCCTGCAAAAGGTCAAGGGTCCTGTCCGCGTGGGCGATATCGTCGATGTGGAGGACAACAAATTGGAGCATGGCCCCTGGCAGACATAGATTTACAGACTACCCTAACTACAGATGCGACATAAAGGCAAGTTTGGTGGCTGCACTTTTGGCCAAGAGCAGGCATTATAATTGCCTTTATATGTAGGTTACTCACATTAGATATTATTAGCGATGGGCTGGAGTGCGAAGAGTCCCACAAGCTGCAATGAAAAAACCAAAAATGAAATTTAAAATTTTTGTTCATCATTGGATCCACAAGAAATACAAAATATAAACCGAAAATCAAATCAAATAAATAAAATTAAATTCCCAATTTTCTGCAAAATTCAAATTTCGCGGCCTTTTGCAGCAAGTTGGCAGCACCTTTGCACAAAACAGCTGTGCTTCAATTTACCGTTTTGTGGTGGCAGCAGCAGCTAGAAGCTTCGGGGGCAAAAAAGGTTTACAATTTCACCCCCCAAGCACTCTGTATCGCTCGCTCGCTCGCTCTCTCTCGCTTTTCCACTCTGTTGCGGGCTCCAAGCGAACGACAGGCAGACGTCGAGGTCGACTGCGTTTCCTCGGTTCCCCAATATTCGCTGTCGGCTGCCACTGCCTCGTAGCAGCTCCAGTTGCTGGTGCGCCGTGCTCCACGTCGCGTCGCAGTTGTGCTTCGATTCGATCTCTCTCTCTGTCCCCGTCCAGCGCTTGGCGGCTCCAACGTGTGTGTGTGCTTCTGTGTTGGCCATTTGTGTGTAAATCTCTGGCAAATCTCTCGTATTAAACACCAACAAATATTCTAATTAATACTAAAATAAACCATGTGAGCCCTGCTTCAGGCCTTGAGAGCAGAGCCCCCAAAAAATACGAAAATTAAAGCCTCCTCCGCCGCTCCGTTTGCCGTTTTGTGTGGCGTGGCGCTGGTTTCTTTGCTCCAAAAAAAAAACAAAAAAAAGAAAACTTCGGCTCGTGAAGTTAGCGTTGTGTAATCACTCTCCGAGCGTCGCCCTGAAGTTGGAGTTTATTTGCTTTGCCTTTTTTACTTGTCAGTTTTCAGTTTTTTTTCGTAATTCGTTTCGGCAACAAACAAAATATTTTTAAATTGCTTTTAAGCTTGTGTCGGTCGTGTGTGTGTGTGTGCGAGCGTGTGTGTGTGTAAAAAAAGAGCCAAACTTCACTTAAACTTTAAAACTTCACATCACAAAAGAGATTCGAAGAGGAGAGTCAATCACAGGTGAGTCCCGCGTCCCATTCCGTCCAGTTCGAATGGTAATAATTAACATCCAACACTCCTCATCGTAATAATATCATGCAATCGTAGTGCTCCAATTTTAGTACTTCCCATTTGTGGGGCACACACTCTAGTTTTTTTTTTTGGTGGCACAAAACAAAACACCAAATTATTGATTTTCTTCTGGCGCTCTTTTTTTTCTGCGATTTTCTTCCTGTGCTGTGTGTATTTTTTGCTTGCGTGTTTTCCTGTGTGTGTGTGTGTGTGTGTGCATGTGCATGTGTGTATTTAATCAAGAACAGAAAAACAGTTTTTATGCAGCGCGCTCTGTCAGCTTACCGTTAGCCGATGGGGTGGCGGGGACCAGGAGCTGTGCTGGTGCTGAGTCGTGCCAAATCCAAAGCGCGACGGTGACGACGACTCACAACGCATTTGCATTTTGTCACATTGCCAAGGCGACGGAACGCGCCATATGGTCGCGATCTGATGCCCTACTTACTTCAGTTTTGGTTAAGGGCATATTTAGTTTTCAATGTGGTTTGGTATTTGAAGGGAGAGAAGAGCTGTCGGCAACTAAAGGAAGCGCTCACACAACTACGCTAGCTTTTGCTCCTGTCCCTCTTTCTCTCCCTTCCTTTCCCTCTCTCTCTTTTTTCGTATTTTCTTGGACTCGCGATCGTTGTCATTTTCACTGCAGCGCATTCAATTGTCGCTCTTCCCTACACCTACACCTCGCTTTCAATTTCGTTTTTGTTGGTTCCCTTTTCTTTTCGCCTGCTGTTTGTTTGTGTACGTTGGACCTGCGACTCTTGCATTATTGGCATCTCCTCTTTGTCATTCTGTTTGTTGTTGCCTGCTGCTGCTGCTCCGGCACGCGTTCGTTTTTGGCTTATTTATTGCCTTTATTGGATCCTTTAACCTCTCCACTGGCGTTTTGTCTTTGCCTCGATCTTCGTACTTTAATTTAATATTTCCAGTTTAATTTCGCCTTTTTTGGCCATGCCCACACTGTGCATATGAATAACATAAAGAAATCAAATCATCCATTGCCCTGAAGCTGTATTTTTGGTTGGCCTTTGAAAAAAGAGAACCAAAGCGTAAAGCGCCTGAAAATATTATTTTTTTGCCATATCTTTTTTTTTTTTGGTTTGACTTTGACCCCGAGGGCGTGGAAACCAAAGCGAATCTATTTTGTGGCCGTAAGTATTTGTGGTGCCCCCCAATGATTAATCATAATAATATATATTAAGCCCCCGTTAGTCCCTGGCTGTCGTTTGTCGGTTCGTTGGTTCGTTGGTTGGTAACAGAAAACCGAAAAGCGAAAAGCGAAAAGCGCTTCTTAGTCATTCAATAACCTGGCTTATGTGCGTTTAATTCAGCTTACTTTCGAAAAGCACAGCATTATAATGGATACGATACAATGACCTTCCTTCCGTACAGACAGACTTATGTATTTATGAATATGTATTACCATATGGCCTGGCCTGGCCAATGACTTGCACTCGAAATTGTTAATTGAACCATGAAAGAGCGTGTAAATTAGAAGCCGTCAATTTTTCCACACATAAAAACAACAAGTAAAGAAATCTGCTAATTAAGGCGCTAAAAACTTGAATAATAAATAATGAATGACAAATGGCAAAAAAAAAAATCCAACCGAAATTAAAAGGCGAAAATCAAGCAAGAATCTCCATAAAAATGAAGAGCAAAAACTATGTGGGTGGGGGTACAAACACTGTGGGGAGGGGGAACAGAGTGTACGCGATCAGTTCTCTCCAGTGCGCCCAATAAACATTTATTATTATTAAATGTCAAATATAATTTAGAGGATGGCAATTTGTCCGAGGCGAGGGCGTCCGCAGCACAATGAATTATTCTCTGTCACTCGTTTTTGGGAGCGGGAAACTGAAATAAGATTGGGGTAGGGTAGGGTACGATACAGAGGAGGGAGCTACAATTTGCATAATATTTTCAATTGAGACTTTTGGGCAGAGCATTTAAGATGGGAAATCGGTTGGGAATAGGAATTGTATGTAGAAAAGGCTGTGCTAGATGGCCTGAAACCCATATATACCCAAATGCCCAGCCGGAAACAGCTTACAAATATTGAAACCACACTCTAAAAGCTTTCTTATCATCGCACAAGTCACAACCCACTCACAAAATGGAACCTATCAAATGTATTATTTGATAACAATAAACCTGAAAGCAGTGGAGAAAAACACTGAAAGCAGTGGGGGAAAAATCACTGAAAGCAGAGGGAAAGGAAACCCTGTGAAAGCTGCGTGAAAAACACTCTAGAGAATTACGGAAAAACAGTTTTGGGTCTGGTTTGATTTGGTCTTTTTGATTTACTATTACTAAAACAAAAATCATCTGCGAGTGTGTGGGTGGTTGGCTGGTTGTGTTGGACCTAAAGCCCCGCTTGGAGCTGCGACTGTTTGTCTGGGAATTTATCAAGATTTCGACGACGGTTCCGTCGCTTCATTGTCATGCGGCATGCTCGTAAATCTAATGGCATCTGCCAGAGATACAAACATACGTTTGATGTGTGCGCATTATGTGCATATTACAGATGCGTCTTCATCCATGACATGACTCCCATTCCCATTCCAATTCAAATGGCAAATGTCAGAGAGTGTCACTGGAGAGATGCAGAGGCGCGAAGGCCCCGAAGGCGTGATGGCAAATGTCAGGAAAGGATAATGGAATGGCATCTGTTGTCCTTGTGGCTCAACCAGTGTTGAGTATCTCCTAAAAGAGGGTGGTGGAGAATTGGTGACATCTATTTCCCCAAGTGCTTGAAGGTGGCTCAAAAGAGGAAAAACTTTGGAAATATATCCGAATGAAAATAACTTTTACAAAATATATTAGTGCTGAAAAATTAATATGACCAGTGTTGGTTAACTATCTTATTATTGATGGAACAGCACTAATTAGTGTTAGGCAAAGAAATAAGCCATTGAACAATTGTAGTGTTGGAAAATTTCAAAAGACTGAACGCTTTTATAGTTATCATTAATTAAAACAATATCAGGAAATGGCAAATTAAAAGAACTTTTCTGTTGGAAAACACTATAAATCTTCAATTACGTCATCTAAAGTGTTGAACAACACCCTAAAAATATATTTCAACTCTTTTTAATTAAAAAACTTTGTCACAAACGATGTCGCTCCCACAAAACGTATCTCTGCCTGAACTTTTTAGCGGAAACTCTACCTTTACGTTAACTTTAATTAGCTTCTTCCCAAGCATGACCGTGTGCTGACCTCGTGGAAGCCCCCTCCCCCTGCCTTAAGCATCAGAGCAATATCAGAAATCAGTGCCCTGTCCAGTGGCCGAAAGGTAGCCGTAGCTGTGGCAGTGGCCCCCGTGTTGCATACAGCACAATGAACTGCAATCTAAATTCCCCGTGAACGTGAATGAAAGAAATGGGAAGCGATGGCTGTTGCAGCTCACTGAAGCATCAAACGACGACGACAACGAAGGTGACTTAAAGTTGGCAGCCACACCACACGGTGGAGAGCCTTGAATGAACAACATCCGACTGCGACTACGACTACGCTCTGGGGTCTCTTTGGGGGCTGGTCTGTCGCTGCCTTTGCCTCCTCCAGCAATTGCATTCTGTGAGTGCGTGCGTGTAGTGCTGTGTATCCGCAAGATACGTACTTACACGTACTCGTACATTCTGCTCTTGTGCTCTATGGTCATAAATGAGCAGCCAAGCAGCACCACTCGAACTGGGGCTGCTGCCTCTGGGCTTGCTCTGGGCTCTCGTTCTGGGTATTGTTCTGGAGATGGAAGATATCTTTACACTGGCACCCCCACTCTCTCTCTCTCTCTCTCTCTCTCTCTCTCTCTCTCTGTGTGTGTGACAAACGTAAAGTGTGCATAACTTTTAGTAGAGCATGAAAAATTAACTTTAATTTGATTGAAGGCTGGCCAGTTCCCAGAGTGAATGCTGCAGGGTGCTGCTGTTGCTGCTGTTGCTGCTGCATTTCCATCATTGAAGGCAATTAAAGTGTGATAATTAAATTGTGATATCAGCTCAACAATTTGCCAATTAAGGCCTAACGATGATGGGCATCAATAACTTAAGAACTTCTTTTGGTAGAGTAGAAGCAACGCAGAGTATTGAAGGGGTTTCCCATCTGCTTAAGTGCAATATTATTTCTCATTCCCGACCTACGTCAAGTGTCAAAAACTTGGGATAACTTTTATTGAGTGAAGTGAAACGGTTGGAATTGTTTTTTGCTTGCTTTATGTCTTCCTGTATTTAGTTTTCCCCCCCTTTTAATCCTTTGGCAACCTGACCTGCGTCAAAACCAAAGTTTAAAAGTCAAAACAGTTTCGGTTTTTCTCACGTTCTGCATTCAAGGAAGCGGCGCCCTCCCCAACTACGTGAGCCGGATAATGAGCAATTTAGCAGCAGGAACGAAGATCCCAACGTTGAGGCAACGAAGCGTAAAGGATGAGCAAGGATAATGCCACGCAGACACTTGAGGCAGAGGCTTAGGTCAAGCAGTTTGCTGCAGGGTTTCCCAGGGAAATTTGCATTGAGGGATGGTGCTCTGCTGTCTGCTGACTGCTGACTGGGTGGTGTTTATGCTTTATGGAACAATTAATATGTCAGTCGGTGGTCGGCGGTCGGTGGTCGATGGCTTACAGACAGATTTGATGGGGTTGTTGGCTGTTGCCGCCTAAACAGAAAAAATCCCAAAAACCAAGAACCAATTAGAACGAGAACTGTCAACATCAGGCACGAACGCGTACGAAAGTTTCCCTTCATTTTCTTGAACGGCAAACGGCTCGTGTGCGGCACGTTTTTGCATGATTTCCGCTGTTGCTGTTGCTGCCGCACCCCCAATAGCAGGGCGCAGTGGTAGTGGGAGGGGAGCTAACGAGAACGAGAACAAGGACACTCCCTGGCATTTTGTAGGCCGTTGGCTGTCGTTGCCCTCGAGCGTGTGGCACATTATCCTTAAGCGTCGCTGCGGCAGCCGCTTCTCCGCTTTATATCCGAGAGCTACAAGTGTAAAATGCTGAGAACAGCTTTTCCCCACAGCCCGGAGAAAAGGAGAGAGAAAAGCAGAGAAGGCGGCGCCCGAGAAAACGGAAGGAGACGTGAACGTGAAACGTGGCGCCGCGTGTTTCCGTCTGCAGTTCCCGTGGGAATTTCCAAGAATCTCCGTATCCGTCTCCGTATCGTGGGCGTGCGAAATTATTTTTGTACTTCGTTGCTGGGTCTGTGGTTTGGGCTTTCTCTTCCCCTTTCTCTCTCTCTATCTCTCTCTCTCTCTCTTTGTGGGTGTGGGTGTGTGGGCTGTTGGCAGCTCTGTGTAATAGGGTTGTGGTATGCTCAGTGGCAACTCTGTTTAATAGGGTTGTGGTGTCTTGTGCGCGAGAAGCAGAATTGGCAGTAATTTCAGTTATTTTTGGATTGAGAAAAGTTTCTTAGAATTAATTTTCTTCGTTAAGGGACTTTGTTCGAAGATTTCCAAGTGGGGGGAAAAACTCTTTTAAACTCAAATTTACTTAAATAAATTACAGCTCCCCCAAACGATTTTCCCCATCCCAAATCGATGCCATTTCCCAAAAGCGTTCTAATTTCTTTGGTGGCAAGTTTTAGCAACTTTTTTTTGGGCTGTGCAATCAATTTTCAGTTTATCCAGTGTATCCTTGAGGCAAACAACTTCTAAACCAATCAAGAGTTTTCGCCCTCCCTCCACAGAAAAGAGGTGCAACACCCACATGTATCTACATATCCGATTGCAAAGCAATCAACCCACAAGATACAGCACACACAAAAAAAAGAAATAGAAATAGAAAGAGAGACAGAGACAGAGAGAGAGGAAGAGAGCAAAAACTTTAATGGACATCCGGCTTTTATTATTCCTACTTTTATTATTATTATTGTTATGCCACCTTGAAGAAGGTAAGGAAGGTGTGGAGCCCAGCCCCACGATGTGGCAGTGGCAGAAGAAGCACCTCAAGTGCAACCACAATAAAACAGAATGAGAACGAGAAGTACACACAAGCACGAGAGAGAATACAATCAAAAGTACTCGCAGATGTAGCTGTGGCTGTGAGTCTGGCCCGTTGGATGCGGATGATGATGTTGCGAGTATTTTGCGTTGGCAAAGGAAATGACTTTTGGCGTGGTCGAAAACCCAGAGATAGCTAAGAGTGGAAGTCACACAGCAATAGACATGCCACAGCTTGGGGGCACCACAAGAAGAGTTAGAAGTAGGAAGAGTGGCTGCTCGACTCTCAACGTGGCAGCCTCATTGAGTGTCTGACGCTTTTGGTTTATGGCTTTAACTGGCAGGAAGATTAACAATTGCTGCCAGCTGCTGCTGCTGCTGGGGTGGGTGGAGGTTGCTTGGTTGATTGTCTGTGGTTTTTTGGGGCCATCATTAATCTTGTGGCATGCCCCCCAATCGACAGACAGAACAGCGGTACGAACAGTAGAAGACCAATCAACACTGTGCCGCGCCTTAAGTCGCTGACTATTTTCTTTATTGATTCACTTGTGGGGCGGGCATTGACTAGCCCCACCTTTTATTTCCACCCCTCCCCCAATGGACGGGCAAGAGTGTAAATTTATCGCGTATGTAAACAGAAACAAAGGATAAGCTAATTAATTTTATTACCAATTAAATGTAATTGTAATGTAGTCGCACTCCAGGAAATGTAAGGAAAACCCACAAAAAAAAAACATACACAAGGAAAGAGTAGGCAATTCTAGAGATAATTAATGAAGAAGGGGCCGGGGCTTTGCATAAGGCAGAGACATCAAACAGGGGTTCAGTAATTGAGATATTTAGAGAGAGATGTTTATTAGAGGAAAGCAGATTTGAATTGAATTAGAAATAGATACAGCAAAAATCAAATCTGTTATAATTTCTGTATAAATTTATACTCTAAAAAAGGTTTTCTGGAAATGTGCGGCATTTATTCATTCAAAACTTGTAATTAAACCCTAAAACTCCTGTAGATATCTACCAAATTCATTGAACATCATTTCTATATTTGATTTCTTTCATCACAAATTACTTTCAAATCACTTAAAGTATCTTTCCCCTAGTTTTCCTTAAAGTATCTTTCCCTCTAGTTTTCCTTAAAGTATATTTCCCCCTAGTTTCCCTTTAAGTTCTTTAGATTTCTTTGCTCCAGTCTTAAAATACACACCATTTGACATTTGCTTGGCAGTTTTTTCCATTTACTCCAG
This sequence comes from Drosophila subsilvestris, assembly GCA_035043285.1. Lineage (NCBI taxonomy): Eukaryota > Metazoa > Arthropoda > Insecta > Diptera > Drosophilidae > Drosophila > Drosophila subsilvestris. Next base: position 6,097,912 of record JAWNNB010001719.1, on the reverse strand, counting down.
GGAAATGTATTGAAAAAAGTGATAAAAAAAAGGGGAGCTGGTAGAAAAAAAGTGAGCAAAAAAAGAGACCTGATAGAAAAAAAAGTGAGCAAAAAAGAGAGCTGGTAGAAAAAATGTGAGAAAAAAAAAGAGAGCTGGTAGAAAAAATGTGAGACAAAAAGAAGAGATGGTAGAATGTGAGAAAAAAGAGAAAACTGCAAGAAGAAAAAAAAATGCATTGCATTAATGCAATTTTAGCATCGCTTCTCTGCAACCGAAGTGCGGGGGCAAGAGAACTTTAGCGGGCACGTTCCGCATCTGTATCTGTGTCTGTAGCTGTGGGTCTGGGCCATCCTCTGGAATCGTTCCCAATTGCCTGGCACATCGACTTCGACTCCACCAATGACTCTGCCTGCTGCTGCAGCTGCAATACAGAAGCACAATTCAACTAAATGGAAAAGGACGGGGGCGGGCTTACTGCTGCTGCTGTTGCTGCTGCTGCTGATGAAGAAATGTTGTAAAATGGAATTGCATTACACATTTTAGGTGCCATTTGTGTCTGCTGTGGGCATGGAGCCATAGGGAGGCGGAGAAAGGCGGCAGGCAGTGGAGTGTGGCAGCCGCAAAGCTGATGATGCGCAAACAAATTGGATGCCAAATGGTTAAGCAGCGCAGAGGGGGAGGAGAGAGAGAGAGAGTGGGCCATAATTGAGATATTTATGGTTATGACCAATATGGATTGATGGAGCCATAAGCTAGAGTTCTTCTTTTTTTGTTTTTTTGCAGGCAAAAACTAATTGGCGAAAGTTTTTACTGTGGGGTTTGAAATGTAAATAAATTTTAAAACAGAAATCGTTGAAAATTTTATGATTAACAGAATAGCCCAAAGCTTTTAACTAATTGAAAACTTGTTGGCCCAGCAAAAATATCCAAAAAAAAGTTCAAGTTTTTGCTTGAAATATTCCAATTTTCCCGGGGGACATTCCCCTGTGTGATCCGATTTTGTTCTAGTTTCAGGAACATAATCAAATTAAATTCCAATAAAATTTTTGTTCGGTTCACACGCTTCATGCCACGTATCCCTGCGCCCCTCTACGATTTCATATCAGATAATGCTGGTATTTATTTTTTTTTAGAGCAATCTACTTTTTTATATTGCCTCTAATCCGATAAATGCTTTTTAATTGCATTTGCAACCTTATCCCAGGGACACTTGAAAATGTGTTCATGGCTCATGAGCGAAGGCAGAGAGTAGAAAGAGGAGGAGGCGTGCAACGGGGTGGCAGATGGAAAGATGGAAGGTCGAAGGGCGTGTGTGGTGCAACCCTTGGCTAATTGCCTGGGTGTAAAATGTGTCGTCGAAGGACGTACATACGTACAACCCCTATAAAAAATGAAACCGTGACCTCCTGTGGGAGACAAAATTGATAAAGAATGAAGGATGCAACCGCTAAATTTTTGTCGGTGGATTAGACAAACAAAAATCTTTAGAAGAATAACAAATAATTAGGAAGAAAAATAAACACAGATTTGAAGCTGGGAATAAAGTTTCAATGGTAAAATTATTTCAATTTAATCTCTCATTTTTCTCACTCTATATTCTCATATACTCCAAAAGAAAAAGTTCATTCAACTGCAAACAAAACCAAACCCAGTTTAAACCTGGGATAAAGCTCTTTTAACTGCTTGGCAAAGCTTGTAAGCCCTGCAAAAAAAAAAACCACTCAAGCTTTGTCATTCAGCTCAGTCTCAGCTACGTCTCGACGTCTCAAGAACCCCACTCAAGCAATGCCTCAGAGGCCTACAAGCATATGTTTCTTAGCAGCTCGTAAATCCCACATACATACATACGCTTACATATGTACATATGTATGTGCAATGTACGTACATAAATATATACAAAACAAATTGCGAACACGAGACAAAATATCCGTGCGAGGAGACAGACGGACATCATGACCCTAATGACTGTGGGAATTTTTTTGTAACCAACCGCCGTCACTGACATTGTCCCCCTTCCTTTTGCATACGAGTTTAAAAAAAAGAGCAAGAAGCTCTTAAGTTCTTATTAAGAGCAAATCTTGTGCCGTGGCGGCACTGCCAGCTCTCAGAAAAAATGTATTTGAATTTGTAACCGACTTTTCAGCTATCTTTGAAACTTGCACTTATTTCTTGTGAATTTTTTAATAATTTGTAATTTTTCTATTCTTTATTTCAGCTTTCAAAGCACTTACGAATTATAACAATTTTAAGGTAAGTTTTTAGACTTTTTTAAAATATATTTTATAGAGATCGAAACAAGTGCAACAATTATAGGGAATACAAAAGGAACAATTTAATAAAAAAAATTCAACTTTCAGAAATAACACATTATAATAATAAAAAAATTATAATCTAAGCAAAATAATTCCCGTAAAATATTTCCCTAATAAACCGCACACAAATTTACGAAATAAATCTTGAAATTTCCAGAAGTCGAGGAATAAAAAATAAAAAAATTAAAATGATCAAATAGCTTTGATCAAGGTAATAGAACGACGAAAAAAGAATAAAATAACCATTAACCCCAAAGAATAATTTCCATGTACTACAAAAATCCAGGACAAAAGGATTAAACCATTTAAAAATTAATAAAAATACAAACGACTAAAACCATCATCATTTATGATAAATAATTCCTACCAATTTGTAGCTAAATTGCTTTTCAATTACCAAAAGTTCAATTGATTTGGTAATTTCCCTGTCTTCCTTCACCCATTTGGAGATTTACAAACAAATTATCCAACAAATTGTACGATAATAATAATTGCATTGCCTCCTTAATAACAATTACTGTCCGGGTATTGAGTTCGTTTTTGGATTGGACAGGGGGGCGGGCCGCCACACATGTTTTGCGATGAGTGACTGTTCTGTAAACCGCTCAGTGATGGCTGCATTTTGCCGCATTTTGATTGAAATTTTGATTAGGTTGCACATGCGGTGGTGCACAGCCCAGCCCAGACCCCATTCTGACATTGATTTCTCCACCCACTCTCCTGCCAGCCATTTCTGCTTTGCCCATTCTTCAATCAGCAATCTCTACTTTCCGTTTGCGGCTTTGTATGGTTTTTATCTTTTGTCTACTCATTGCAGGAATGAGTGTGTGTGTGTTGTGGGAGTAGTAGGAGTACCTGCCAGTGGGTGTGGTTGTGTCTGGTATCCATGGCCTGAAGTTGGGAGGCTCTTTATGTTGCAGAAATATGTTTAATATACCCCAGCTATGCACATATGTACTTTATTATATATTTCTTGTGTACTTTCTGCTCTACTCTAAATATTCTTGGTAGCATTATTGGTATGTTTTTACCTGAGTTTCTTGGCTCTCTACCTGGGCTCGTTTTCCAGATTCGTTGCATTGCAATTTTTCGCACGTTCCAATGTTATTCTCTTTCTTCGCTCTCTTTAATCTCTTGCCTCTCTCACACACACTCACACAACCGAATGGAAATTTATCTAACACCGCGCTCTTTTTTTATCTGACTCTCTCTTAAGCCGCGCTCTTTGAGCAAATAACGACCTTGTCTCTTTCACTCGGGCGCTTCTCTCTCTCTCGTTCTTTTGTCCGATTCGATCGATCATTTGGCATTGTTGTCACGGAATTTAGGTTGGGCCACTTATAGTACGTTCGATAAGTTCAATTCTCTGATTACCCCGAACATTGATTATTGTTTAGTTAATCACTTTTTTCTTGTGTGTTTGTTCCATTCTTTGTTTGGTGACATTTCATAACCATTTACGATCTACTCCATAGAGTCGTAATAACTCTCTTTGGCGCGTCACTCTCTTGAGTCCACACAATCACTTCCACGAGCAAGAGAAGAGCAGAAGAAAAAAAAATAGGAACAAAAAAACTGGCAGCTGCAGAACTCAGGAACCAACACCAACTGGTTTCCGGTGCACTACAATCGCGTGCATGGGGTACATGGATTTGACTAGGATCACTTTAGATCTCTCTTGCTTACTAATTGTTTTGGCAAACAGCTTAAATATTTCGCTGGCCATTTCTGCGGAATTTCAAACCCGACCTGCTGCCATGTTTTCCAAGAACTCAACCTTAACCGCATACATATCTGACCCACCTACTGATTATCGCTTATCCAAGTTGTGATCTTTGGTAGGCAGCGCATCTGTGATTCTACCTAACCCACTCCCCCCGTTAGTGGCCATATGGTCATGGGCGTAGCTAAAAGATCGCTGCAGAGAGGGGTTTAATTTCGAACCTATAACTATTCTTTTGCCATTATTTAGCTGAGCAAACTTTACGCTATTCATAAATTCATATCCCCTCCTTCTTATCTACGCCCCTACGTCTCGCAGTTTTATCATTGCCGTCACCAAGCTAGCCAACAACAACTACAGCAAACAGCGCAAAGCAGAGGTGAAACAGAGACAGAGAGAGAGAGAGAGAGAATCGGAGAACAAAAACCCGTAACGTAACTCTGACGGTTGCCGTTGTTGGTAGTAAATAAGACAGACCAGACAGGCACGAACAGGCACACACAGATACAACCCTGCAACAGCTGCTGTCGCTCGCTGCTCTCTTCTGCCGCTCTTACGACCGCGCTCTCTCTCTCTCCAGCGATTGTGCCGCCTGTACAGTAGAGCAATTTGAGCCGCCGCTGTTACTCAAAAACCGTTGCCCCGGATAAACGTGTCGTTCCGTGCAGTCAGTCAGTCTCAAGTATCGATGTCCGCGTAAAGGGGGGTTCGCGAACCACAGTTATTTTAGTTAGTCCGAGTGCTTGGCCACAGAGATCTTAGGCACGATCCTAGCATTCAGTTCATCCATCCATCCATTTGGTTAGTCAGTCAGGGTTAAGTCAGGGTAGCGCTTACAGTCTGTGGTATTTATCGTGTATTTTGCGCGATTTTTCCCCTTGCATTCCGTACCGTACCGAACCGCGTCGTTGTTGTTGGTGTATTTGTGGAGTGTTTTCTTGGAATCCAACGCCTTTGGAGTGTACATAAAATATATTTAAGAAACGTTTGCAAATAAAAATAAAAAAAATATCCACTCGAAAGAGCGACAAAAAATACAAGTTATATAAGGCCGAAACCGGATTTATCATTCATACGACTACGACGACTGTGTGGCATATATTATATACGGATCGGATGGATGAGGTATATACATATGTGACCAAAACAACAGAACTCTTGGATAAACAACAACAACAATAACCCCACACACTCTGCAATCCACACTGAAACCTCAACCGATATTTAAATGGTAAATTTTTAAACACAAAGCAAAAACAACCACACCAAAGCAAAACCGCTGTAAAAAACGAGTTTTTGTGTGAATTCAAAATTTGCATAAAGATTTTGTTGTTGCTGTTGCTTTGACATTTTGCAAAAAAAAAAACATAAAAGAAATATTTGGAATTTTTGTACAACTTTCTGTTTTTGGTTTTTGACGTTTTCAAATAGTTTGTAGGAGATTCACAGCAGTTGGAACTATCGTATCTATTTTTATTTACACATTTGTGCAGCTGCGACACAGATGCAGATGATGTCTTTGTGTTGTTAGAAACTACAATTTTTAATGGGAATATCATTATGATCAACCCCCATTAATTAGCCATTAAATGATAACCAATATGGCTTCAGCTACAGGCTAAAAACCGAATAGAATTTTGTGTAATTTGCACTTGAAACTGGCAATTTGGGAATTGGCGATGCAATTAGCAGGTTGTTACGACTGACTGAATCCCACGTTCTCTCTCTCTCTGCTCTCTCTAACGTCTCTAATGACGAATCATTATTAATTTTTGCATGACTAAAGCTGAGATTTTATATACATACAATAAACAATATAATAAACAATAGAGAGCCCCGCCGAGGTTGACAAATTAATGGATAAACAAAGCGAAAAATCTACTCAGAATACGTATAATAATTGAGCAAAAAAATGCCTATAAAATACTTTTATTGGAGAGAACTTTGTTTTGCAGTTTTTTTTGTATTTTTATAAAAATTGTAATTTATTTTAATGTCTACTTTGTAGAAAAGGGTTTCGACTGTCGACTGCATAAATTACGCGGGAAAACAAAAGGGGGTGGTGTGGAAAATAGGATGAAACAATTTCCCATTGAAATGAGTAATGAATTGGCTTGGCCTGGCCACGAAGAGAGTGAGAACAAACCGTCGCGTGGGAGTGGAGTGAGAGTGGGTGAAAATAAATTATAATTACATTGTAATTAAATGCAAACTTTGGCCCCAAAGCGAAAGCCACACAAAAAAAAAGAGAATTTTCCACGCTAATACAATGTTCTTTCAGAGGCAAAGAGATCCAGCCAAAATGTTTTCCATGATTATAAATTTTAAAAAATAAATCTCGACTGTAGTTCATAAAAAACTTCACACAAAAAAGCCATTCAGAAACATTCCACAAAAGAGAGAAAAAAAGGTAGAGAGAGAGAGAGAGAGAGAGAGAAAACTGGTAACAAGACAAGAGGCAAAAAAGTAAGAACATAATGCTTTATGGGTTGGGTGCATTTGAATCGCAGCAGCAGCAGAGAGCAGGAGGAGGATAGATGGTGGGGGCAACCGGTTCTTCAGTGGCTGCCACTCCACACACACTCCAACATTTTCTCACATGCCTTTCGATTATGCCAAAGCGACTGACTGCATTCTTCGAGTCGCGACTCGCGGACTCCAACTCGGACTCGGACGCCAGCGAGCGGCTTTCGCTAAACTGTTGGCTAAAACCCGAACGATCTGGCGGAGAAGAGCTCCAGCTCCAGCGCCCAAGCTCCATCCCATCCTCAAGCTACAAGTTCAACAAACAGCAGAGAGATACACCAGAGAGAGAGAGAGAGACCTTAGAGTTGATCTGCTGCTGCTGCTGCGGCTGCATAAAACTTTAATTTCATGGAATTTCCTTTCTATTTTTATGCAGCCACGCAGATGATTAACCAGCGAGCAGGCAAAGACAGCCAGCCAGCCACTCAACTCAAGAACACGGGAACAAGTCCAAGACCACGACCAAGTCCAAGTCATTGTTACCACTCTGCCCCATGCAACGTCTGGGGCCATTAACTTGGAAATGCGTCTGGGGGACTCTGCATCCGTTGGGGCAGTCATCTATTCCCTGGATTCATTCCACTTTAAGCCAGCAAAAAGGAAATTTAAAATGCAAAAAAAAAAACATTGGATAATTATGCGATGTAAACGTTTTGTCATTAAGTCAGCGTTAGCAGGCAGATTTCCTATAGAAAATCCTGTACGAGTATTTAATGATGATGGGGAAATAAAAAGAGATTTCTCTCTCATCCGCAAAACATTATCTAATTCCCCATTTTGGAATGGCAAGCCCCAGCTGTAAATAACAATTAAGGCAAGGACTAGGCAAAGTTCTCTCAACTTTTCATCATTCTTGACACCTTTCCTGACTTGACTTGACTGTCTGTCTGTCTGTGTGTCAATAGTTAACCAGAGCCTTGGCCATGTCTTGGCACATTTCATATTAATGCCAAAAAGTTTTGTAATGTCCAACACGCAAGCCAAAATGGTAATAACTTGGCCTTGAGTGGCGGTGGTGGTGGTGTACAGAGGTAGAGCCATAAAAGTCGCAGAAAAAGAACTTGAAAGAATGTCAAACGGCATCATGTACGAGCAGAGCAGTAAAGCTGACTTTTATGCCTCCTCTTTACCTGCCATAAAGGAGTTAAATTTGCGTTCTGTCGGTGCGTTTGAGGCATGAAAATAAGTAGATTATTTATGGCATTTTCGTGGATGTTCTTTGGCTTTAAACATTATTAGAAGATGTAAAGATTTATGCCTAGAATTAATCTGTAAAGCCTAGACCATTCGTATTCTGTATTCCCTGTAACATTTCTTCATGCCATAAAGCCCTAAAGGTGGGGGCATCCCCCCCTTTAAGCTCGCGTTCTGTTGAACTCTGATATCATCATCATTATTGCCGTTTCCATGGCTGATTGGAGGGGGGGGTTCTCTGTGCACACTTCCTGGGCAAACACTTGCCACACCTGTTCACATTTGCAGTACCACCCACCAAAAAGTAGGGGCACCTCCCACCTCCAATACACTGCAAGGGCTTCCTGCTTAACTCTCGCTAATATGTATATTCGTTGTATGTATATTTAGTGCTGTCTATCGATTATTTACCCACCTGTATTTGCAGTCTACTTTTGGGCGCTGGCACTGACACAGGCACTAGCACCCCCGGAAATTGCCACAGCAATTGGCCAACATTCACAGCTGTTCCATTGAATGTGTGTAGGGAAAATAAACAGCAAAACGGAAATAGTCACATGAAGAGAAAATGGAACTTTGTTACAGTTTTGTTGTCCCCATTAAATTGATTTGCGAGTAAACCCAATTTTGTATCCAAAACCCAGCGATTAACTATGACAATCAGAGCAGAGCAGAGCAGAGATACAAAGCCATACTACAGTGAGATTAGGCACTGAGAGAGATACAGATAGAGAGACCTTAGAGTTTGTTTTGTCAAGCTTCGTTGGTTTTTACAGGCCACACGTTCTCGAACCCCCCAATGGATGACCTTTACAGCTATGTATATAAATCGGTTAGATAACTATCTGAACTTCGTACATCAAATAGCTAAGTTTCAAAATCTGTTGGTTGATGTCACGTAGCTTTCCAACTTTGTAGACAAACAAACTAGCTGGTTGTCTCTTTGAACTTTTGATTTCTTATCGTAGTAGGAAAAAAAACCCCAAAGAACTCTTCAACTAAGGCTGTGTTTATACATGCCACCAAGGGAAACAAACAACTTTTTGTGTGCTTTGATTACATGAAAAGATTCTGTGAAGATCAGAAAGTAGATTCAATTCAAGGGAAATTCTATCCCCAACTAAAGACCGAGGAAATGTATCTTTGTTTAATCTTTTATTTCTGTTTTTTTTTCGTTTAAAACTGGAAAGTTTTCTTGTGCGTATGGAAAGCATTTCCCAGAAAATTATCCAACTGCAAGGAATGTCAGAAATGCCTTATCATGAATCCATTATGAATAATGTATTTATTATGTGATTTTTCTTTCTCTTCTTCGGTTGTTTTTCTCGTTTTTTCCTTTCCAATTGACTTCTTGTGTGTTTGGCTTTCAATTGAATTTTGCATAAATTAAAAGCTTTAACACTCGAGAAAAACTTGTTCTTTGAAGAAGCAAACAGGTTCTCCACCCCCCGCCCACAGTCTTCTGGCAGTGAAAAATATTTGATAACAATTCGTTATGTATGCCACATGCAGCATGGAGCAGGGAGCATGGAGCGAGGCTCTCTGTTGAGTCATAACAAATATTTGCATAATTTGCTAAAAATACCAGAGAAAAATACAGAAAAAACAAAGAGAGAGGAGAGCAAAGAGAGACTTCCTCTGAGAGATCGATACCTAATTTGGTTTGCATCTGCTTCGAAAAACAAACAAAGGATCAGGACACGAACCACAGAAAGGTTTTCTGCTCCTTCTTTTTCTTTTGTTTTCTACCTGAAAATCGTGGCAAATCCAAGTGACTTTTGTCTGTGGAGCAGCAGCAGAACAGCAGACGGCAGACGGTTCCACACTTAACAAGGTTCGGAGACGCCTCCAATTCCGATTCAAAGTCCTCCTGCTCCTTTGCCACGTGCACCAGTGGAACATATGTATGTCCTTTGGCAGGACAACAACAACAACATTTGCTGGCTGGTTGAGTGTCTGGCAGCCGGCATCCATTCAAGCGACAGATGCAAACAATTTTCGAAATATACAGAACCAGAAACCCGCTGAAAATTGAGTTTCCCCTCTGCCGCCTGTCCTGCTGCATGTCTCGTGTGTGTGTGTGTGTGGACAACAGGATGGTGTTCTACTACCACTTATGCGAGTGCCTCTACAATACAGGATATACCTACATACATATATTATTTGCATGTGTGTTTGTGCGTTTCTCTTGTTTCTACTCACGCGTTTCATCGCTCATTCGTTTATTCCTTTGTTTTCATGCGTTTTGTGACTCCTTTTTATACTTCCGTTTGGTTCTTTTTGAGGTTTTCTTTCAAGTGTTTTCTGGTTTTTTGTTTGGGGGATTTTTTGGATATTTAAAGGGATGTGGTTAAAAGAGAGAGAGCTAGGGATATGTTTACAGCTGTATTATTGGTTTATTAGCTTACAAACTGATCCAAATAAATACCCAACACACAGTATTTTGTTTAAACTGTACTTGGGATATTTTAAAAATTGTCAAAAATATTTACAAATAAATGAAAATAGATTAGTTCCCACAATGTTTACTCTAATCAGAGTGGGAAAATTAATTTTTGTATTTATTTTCCCATGAAATAAAAGTAGGTAAAAACATTCAGCCATCTATGGAGGATGCAATCTATGTTTCTCTTGAGATCCTTTCTGAAATTTCTTAACTGATTTTCCAGACAGTTGCAGCATCTCTCCCAAGCATCCCCCTAGATATGCTCTACCTCCCGTCTGTTCCCTTTTTTTTTCTCACACTTATTCCCACCCCAACCCCCGCGCTCTCACCTTTTGCTATGCTCCCATACATATTCCCATATAGCACCAGGTATTCCCTATGAGTATAATGGTCAGATCACCGCCCAAATTGACAGCCTAATAATTATGCACACTTTTTCACAATACTCAAACACGGAATAATGCACATTCCCTCCCCTCTGTGAGGGTCGTCCCTCAATTAGGACAGGACTTTGCGCCTGCATAGGAGGACATGGGTGCATAGGAATTCCCTGCTCAAACTCCCCATTCCCCTTGCTAGTTAAGGGTGCATTTTTGGGTCAGCGTGTGAAATATTTAAGCATCTCCCGTTCCACTTTCAATCCCAATCCCATATCCATGCATGAGTAACAACTCGGTTGAGAGAGAGAGAAAGGATGATCGTCTCGGGATTCTTTCTTAAGATCAAAAGGATCCTTTTAGCACAAGAAAGACACTTCGCCTTTTCTTTTTTGGCAAACATTTTCCAACCCTTTTCTATCGAATGAACAAAGTTTTAAGTGCGTCGCCAGCGAAATTAAAAATTCGCATGTCGTTCGCTGTTCTATGATTCCCCTCAACCCTTCCCGCTCTACGCTCAGCTCCTGCCTCTCTACGGTTACCCTCAACCCTTCCCTCTTCCCCTTCTTCATAGTCTCAAGACGATGCTGTAAGATCTTTTGTTGTTTTCGCTTTTATTTACTTTAAATCTTTTTTCGGCTTTGGCTGCGATTTCTTTGCGGAAAAACAACAAATAGCGAAAGAGAGGGAGAAGCAAAAAATAAAAAATGTATACAGAGAGAGTTAGGGGGGAGGCAGCAGTAGCAGGGGAGGCAGCTTCCCCTTGCGGTTTCTTCCGTTTGATTTATGATGAACGCAGCTTTTCGACTTTTTGTGCAGATTTGTGGCTTCCATTCTCCCCCTAAAGCACCAGCAACCACCTCCCACCCTTAAGCTCCGCCTACCCCAATGGAATTATTAATTATTTGAAAAAGGATTACGAATAAAAGCTTTGAATTGATTGCATTTCTTGTGACATATTTGAGTGTCGTTTGTTTGCCCAAAAGTTCAGTGTTTGAACAGGCAAAGTTTATGTAATTTTATTTTTGGCATTAAGAAATATGAGAATGGATAATGCACATAATTCCCTCAGTAATTCCCCCAGTTATTCCCTCTCTTAAATCCTTAAAATCCTTTGGGTCTCATGCCTCATTGCACCTTCATTATGTCGCCCTAATTGAAGTCATTATCATGGGAGCCAGAGAGCTCTCTCCCACTGGCCATAAAAAGTGGAATGAATACATAAGCAGCAGCAGGAGCGCTGAGCAGCACATCCGCGTCGCCTTTTAATTGCTTGACTAAATATCCGCACTGCACTCACACACAGAAAAAAAAACGTTGGCTTATAATATTCCAAAATTTATTTTACAAAACAGAAACGTAAAAAAAACACTAAAAAATTCCCACGACCACCGACACTGCAGCAGCAGCGAAGGAGAGGAGTAGGAGAGGGGGGGGACAGGAGGAGGAAGAGCATAAAGAATTATAAATTCCATAGCAGTAGTGAGAGTAGGGAAACCCTCACAGGACTTTAAAAGGAAGAGGCACCGCACCACTACGGGTTTCAGTGGTGGTTGTACGTACCACTGTACGTACCATGCCCTTGCCCTCTGGTACCCTTGTCCCTTATGTCTGGCCCCAGACAGTAGCGTCGTATGGCGGGAATAATTATAATTTTATATCATGTACTGCCAAAGAGAAGAAAGAACAAAAAAGAAGCCATAGGATGTGTGTATCCTTTCGGTTTCTGTTTCTGACGTTGTGTTCCTGGCCAACAGAAAAGGAGCGTGTGAAAATGCATTTTCAAGTGCAAGTTTTGACACTGAAAATACGTGTGTACGAGGGGTTAAAGGTGCGAATAGATGGGAGAGAAGAACTAAAAGTCTCGCTAGAGAATGTTAAGCCCAAATCAAGCTGCAAATTTTCATACTTATTGGAGAGTAACTAAAAGCGAGAATATATTAAAAGAACTAAAGCCAAAGTACGCTTAAATTTCTCACAGAATATCCAAAAACTATCAATATTAATTCATTGACTACATAGCAAGGAATACTCTTCATTTTACCAGGAGTAATCAACAGAAGTCTAACCAAATTAATTGAGTTCTTCATTGTGCTGCTAGAAGGCTTCTCCCCCTCACTGCCACTTTGAAGATAGGTTTCCATTTTCACAATTGAAGAGACCTGCAATTTCAAGCTTGCAAAATATTCCATATTTTCCCCATTGAAATTCTCATTTTTTCTCTGGCAAAATCCCATTACAATCCCAGGCAGCTCATCCCCATGGCTTTGCTGCCTTCGTACGTGATTTCCATTTAATCTTTCTGCATAACAATTGCCACCCATAAACCCCTTTTGTAGATTCCACAGACTCGCAGTATCCCCAGCCAGTCGCTCATGGATATTATGGAACTGCAACAGGATACTCAGCCTACATTTTGCCATAGAAATATTGAACAGTAAAGGATGCAGCAGCAGATGGGGCAGCAGATGGGGCGGGGGTTTATGTGCTGTTGAAACTTTTCTAATGGGATTTCCTAGGTGACAATTTTCTCTCTCTACTCAGTACTCACTACCCACTGGCACTCTGGCATGACACCTCCCACTGCAATCAACATTCAGCGGTGGCTACCCTCCCTCTCTTTTTGCAACGTGCAACAAGTGTCGTTGGCCTTTTGAGGGCAAAAAAAATACAAAAATTAATTACTTTGGGGGGCGTACGGGCGCTCACCCACCCAACCACTCCACGCTTGAAGCTTGATTGTGGTTATGCAATACAAATTACTGGTAGAAACAGATATATAGCAGATACATATATACATGGTATAACAATGTGTAAAAAGTGTCATTGACTGTGCTTGTTGCCAGGGTTAATTGTTTAATGCTAAATTAAAAACATGTCACGACATTTTCCAGCAGTCTCTCTCGCTATTCATTCCAGAACTGACACTCTATGGAGGGGCAGGGCATTATGATACGTTGATTTATGGCTGGTTTATGGTCCAGTGAGCATAAAACTCAAAGAGTTAATGAATTAATTAGTAGAGGGAGACACACACACTCTTTGCAAAGCCTGGTCAAAGGTCAATGAGGGGCGCAGACTTTTTTAATTTGTGGTTGAGGGAGGGATCATCATGATCATCATTCAGAGAGCCAATATCGTGAACCCTAAGGAAAAACCCTCTTCAAACACGAACCATCCGCTAATCGATTTGATTTGTTTAACCTGCTTAAATCGTGGGCCATAATCAGAGCCAAAATAAATATATAAACACTGATAAAAAAAGTATATATCTTTCCTTCCTTCCATATTTCATAGATGATTATTATTATTATATTTTGTTTTTTATCAGCGTATAAATTGCAGTTGGGATCTCTGTTTGATATTCTTGGGCAAACACCACGTACCCGGGTGCCCATACACCGTGCCGAGATTTTTTTATTGCTGTACAGAGAAGAACCTGTTTCGGTATCGTGTCTGTCGGTAGGTCTGGCTTATTGGTTGAATGAACCCTTCCGGTTGTTGTTGGTGTTGCCCCCAAAACACTCTCTGCTCACCCCCTCTCCTCTCTGATATGTATTATAGGCCCACCTCTTGATTTCTTGATCGATTGTTGTTGTCATTTATGAAATCATGCCTCATTTTAGTGCGTGATTTGGTTGCTAGTTTCGGGTTTTTTTTCTGCGGTGTCGCTTTACATCTCTTTACCGCTTTTTGGGTCATGAATCATCCGAGTATCTGAAAGTTACGAGGCAAGTGGCTTTTTTTATGGTATTTTTTAATGTTGAGTCGAAGAGTTTTCCCGGATTTCATTTGATTTTTTAAATGGGTTTCTAAATTAGCAGAAATCCTCAACTTTTTTTTATTTTTGCTTTTCCTATTAGAACTTTTTCTACAAATTCATGGCAAAAGGTTCTGCTGCTGCACTCAAACTAAATTGACGCCTCGAAATAAATTATTTTATACCCAAAAAACATCTCGAAATTATTTCCTGCCCACCACAGAGCATCGCTGACCCACTTTGAAAATTGTTTATGGCCTTTTTTTTTTGGTTTCGATTAGCCATCTCTTTGTGGAGGGGAAAAATGCAGTCAAACAGCATCCCCATGCTCCCATGCAAAGAGTCAACGCCCTTCCTTTGAACGAACGCCTTCTAATGAACAGAGAAAAACCAGAGCCAAAGCTACAGTAAAAACCAGAGCCAAAGCTACAGTAAGAGCCAGAGCCAAAGCCGAAGCCAACAAATTGTGGGATTGCCCTTGTGGTCACCAAAGAGCCCGCAAGAACCAAACAAAACTTTGAGCCATCTTTAAGTAAATGAATTTGTTGAGAGAACTGGTTTTCCAATTCCCCCCTCCCACCCCCAGCCACAAGAAGAAAGCGGAAAGTCGCCTCAATGTTGCAATGGAATTTCGGAAAACGTTCGAAACTTTTATTCACCGCTGGCACCAGAGCTGAAAAGCACACGAAAATCTTGGATAAGTTGGGTAAATAGTGAACACAGTAAGCAATAAGCTCAATTAGGAAACACTGTTTGTGTTTCTGGCCAATTAGCATGGCCGGGCTAATAGCAAGGGCAGTGGAAATGCAGGGAAAAGCAGTTTAACAGTAAAGCTGCACTCAAGGAAATGCTCAGGGCTGCTCAGGGCTTCTCAGGTCTTTTCAGGTCTTAAGACCTGACACCAGTTAGATCTCTAGACAGTTGGACAAACAAACGAAAAAGATTAAACCTTATTTATTTCATTTAAATATTAGATAATCCTGAACGTTAGCCAACAATGTTTAACTTTAGGTTTTATCTTGTCTAAGTTTAAACAGACAAAAACAGAATTTAGCACACAATTTTTGTTCATTGTTTTTCCTATAAAATTTCCTACTTAAATGTAGTAAAAATCACTCAAAAGTCAAGTCAAAGCGCATTAATTTTTTGTTCGCAAAAAAAGAAACGAAAAGCCACAAAATTCTGTTTTGATTTTTGTTTGATAATGAAAGACGCTTACGATACTGTGACTGTTACTGATACTACAGTTATCAAGCGGAGCGCGTTTACCGCAATATGAGGCATGTGATAAAGTCACAAAAATGTCAGCAAGCTGTCGCCGCATCGCTGGGAAAACAAAAGCCCACAAAAGCAAATAAAAGTGAAATATGTTATATATATTAAGAGAATACATATACATATATCTCTGGGCAAACAATTACGTGAGACAGTCCACCCACAGACGTAGGGAGTTCGTTCGTTTTTGCTCTCTTGTATATTTAGTTGTAGTTTCAGTAATTCCGTCAAGGTTGGTTGGGTCTTTGGAGCGTAGAAGGAAGAGTTGATATCTCACTCACTCTCTCTAGCGTTTAATTGAGGGGCGTTTGCATTGGCGAATCAATGTATTCCATTTACATTTTACGATAAGCTGCGCAAAGTGCTTTCATGTGTCCATAGTCGATAGGGTGGGGAATACTTAGCCGTTAGAGGGGGGTCATGTGAGTCATTCGAAAACGTCAAAGCAGATAAAGAAAGAGTTCAGTCCTAACGTCAGACCAACCACTCATTTAACGCTCGATAACTATAACACTCTTCTACACACTTTATTTTCAGATCGTTCATCAATTTAATTTAATCAATAATCGAACTAATCAAAAAGCATAACTCAAATTCAATGAACAAATAAATTAACTCAAACGAACGATCCACAATACAATAAATAAATCAATAAAAAATTAACAAAACAGAAACCAGAAATAAACGACAGAAAAGTACGCTGCCATCTGGCAACGCTCTCCAACCGCTCGAAACGGAAGCTTGTAACGGTTATTCCACAGAATTTACTCACGCCTCGATCCTCACGTGTCTGTGTGTGTGTGTGTGTGTGAGCGTGTAGGATATATACGCTTAAAGGCAAGAGCGAGAGAGCCAGCAAGCTAAAGCCATGGGAAACTCATCGTCACACACGCACGAACCACTGGAGCGCGGCTTCACACGCGGAAAATTTGGTGATGTTAAAAATGGGGTAGGTTCCTACCCTTTGCCCCTCTCTCTGCCCCTACGCGGACAGTTCCTGTTCTCCTCTCGGGGTTGCACTTGTTTCGATCTCTTTTTGTGCTCTCTCTCTCTGAATATTATTTAATTAATTTATTTCCATTTTTCTGTCATAGAAATCCGCCTCCTTTCGGTTTAGTAAAAAATCCCCAAAGAAAATGGATCGCTTGCGTCGCTCTTTTCGCGACTCATTCCGTCGTCGCAAGGATCGTGTGCCCGAGTCCTCGAAGCCGCATCAGTGGCAGGCCGACGAGGAGGCCGTTCGCTCGGCCACCTGCTCCTTTGCCGTGAAATATCTCGGCTGTGTGGAGGTCTTTGAGTCGCGTGGCATGCAGGTGTGCGAGGAGGCCCTCAAGGTGTTGCGGGTAAGTGTCCCCTCCCCATCTCTTCCAGTGGAAACCCCCCACTAATCATTGCCTTTTCCCCTTAGCAATCTCGACGTCGTCCTGTGCGTGGACTCCTTCATGTCAGCGGCGATGGACTGCGTGTGGTGGATGATGAGACGAAGGGCCTGATTGTGGACCAGACCATCGAGAAGGTCAGCTTCTGTGCCCCGGATCGCAATCACGAGCGCGGCTTCAGCTACATTTGTCGTGATGGCACCACGCGGCGCTGGATGTGTCACGGCTTCCTTGCGTGCAAGGACTCTGGCGAGCGTCTCTCCCATGCGGTGGGCTGCGCCTTTGCCGTGTGTCTGGAGCGCAAGCAGCGCAGGGACAAGGAGTGCGGCGTCACGATGACCTTCGACACGAAGAACTCGACGTTCACGCGAACGGGCTCCTTCCGGCAGCAGACGCTGACCGAGCGCCTGGCCATGGCCACTGTGGGGACCAACGAGCGGAGCGTTGATGGGTCGATGTCTGTGACAGTGATGGGGCCACCGGCAGCCACCGTCAAGCCGTTCAATCCGTTCGCCATCGAGCGACCCCATGCCACGCCCAACATGCTGGAGCGTCAGGGATCCTTCCGCTTGAGCACCATTGGCAGCCAGTCGCCGTTCAAGCGCCAAATGTCGCTGCGCGTCAATGATCTTCCGTCCAACGCCGATCGCCAGAAGGCCTTTATGGCCGCCGCCGCCGGCAATTCGTCGTTGCACACGCCCCTCCGCAGTGTCTCCCCCATTGCCGAGGTCTCGCCGGCAAAATCCGCGGGAGATTCTGCCGCAGCCGCTGCGGCTGCCGATTCCGTGAGTCAGCTGTGCCAGGAGCTCAGCCAGGGTCTCTCGCTGCTGACCCGCACGGACACCGCCGGCGACGACCTCAACTTCAACAACAACCGCAGCATCAACCAGAACATCATTGCTGCCGAAAAACAGCAGCAGGTAATCTCATACAGCAGCGCACCCACGGCCCAGGTGACGCCCCGTGTGGTTAGCACCACGCCCACTTATCAGACCCTCTCCTCGCAGTCGCCCACGCGATCGGAGCACAGTCTGGAGCCCGTCGCTGCCGTTGCCGCGGAGCTGCCCAACGCCGAGCAATGGCTGGGACAGGTGGTGCGGAGTACATCGCCAGCGGCGGTGGCAGCACCACCCAAGCGACCCACCTATCTGGCCAATGTGGGACGCGCACAGACGCTGGCTGCTGGAGGTGCTTCCGGCAGAGGAGGGGGAGGCGGAGGAGGACCCGAGGATCCCTTCGATGCCGAGTGGGCGGCCAATGTGGCGGCGGCCAAGAAACTATCGCCAGATATGCCGATGGCTGGTGGCACTGCACGCTCGCCAATGCATGCCAGGCACAGCACCAATCCGTTCATCTCACCGCCCAAGGCGCCGGCGCAGACATTCCAGGTGCAACTATAGAGAGAGAGAGAGATCGATCCTAGGTAATCGTTCACGAGGGGGTCAAAGTGTGGTACACTTGAAAAAACACAGAAGGGGCGGCCAAGCACACGAGATGAAGGATGCAAGATGCAGGATGCAGCATGCAGGATGGATGGATGAATGGTTATCACAGAAACGATAAACAGCTACTTAACGCAGACATAAATAATGTTGAAATATAGAAAGAATACGCATAAAAGATTCCACACCACCCACAAACCGCCACTTGAACTGCTTTTAAAATGAAAGAAACGATAGAGAGAGAGAGGGAGGGAGGGAGAAAAAGAGATATCTATAAGCCACACTCTTAGCACTAACTCTAGGCCAGAAACAGAACAACAATTGACCAAGCTACCAAGTTACCCAATAAAAAGACCAGCAGCGCACCCCCAATCCCTTTTTACACGCTCCTATTAAATCTGTATTATACATTGGTAATATTCCGCCCCCCCCCCCCCCCCCCCCACCCCCACCCCTTCCAATCGATCCCACTATAAGTATAAAATATATATACAAAAATATCTGCTATATAGGAAACACTCGTCTTATCTCTGATTATTATTATTATTTTAATTACTTGCGTCACGTGTGTGCGGAATTTCACATTTTTTATAAGTTAGACTAATTTTTAAATCTGTACAAAATGTATTATACTTAAATTATAAATATAATTTAAAAAACAAAACGTAAAGAAAACAAAACAACAACAAAAAACAAACGAGAAAAACTTCAAGTTATTTAAATGGATAAAATAGAAATAAATCAAGCAGCTAAACAAAATTCTACTAATGAAAATACAATGATAAATAAATAAATAAAGACATATATATATATAGAAAATATATAAATACATATGTATGTATGTAAAAGACAAAGCGATAAATACATTCGATTTGTGTGTGCTTCATGTGAAATGTGATTTTTGTGTTTCGAATTTTACTTCCTTGTTTGTTTAACGCTGAGATGAGATTAATTTAACGATAGTAATTCCATATTAAATTGTAGAATGAAATGCACCAAAATGTTACTAAATATTTGGATATACCTATCCACGAAAACTAGTTCAAGCCTTAGATAGACTCATCCGTACAACAAATTTAGAGGGAATCGTAGAATTCCATTATCATAAACGATCCAACGATCGCCTGGAGTGCATCGTTCCTATATATACATACATATATCAGAGGAGATCTATTGTAGCTGTACATATAAAATCAAAGATTCGAATCGAAACAACTATTTTACATTTTCATTTGCCTTGCAACAAAAAAAATGTCACCGCAAGCTTCGTTTGAATATGGTTTCCATTGTTTCCCCATTTCGACACAGAACTTTTCTATATATATTTACACTGTATAAGGGCACCCTTTAAAGACTTTAACCGAAAGGAAATCTATTTAAAAATTGACAAAATTGTGTCTTTAAATAAAACAAAAATTAAAAAGGCTCCAAATTGAATAAACATTAGACATTTTACAATGTAAAAAAACAACCCCAGAAAATTCTATAAAAATAACATAACATATATTATCATATATAGGAAATGCATATCATATCGTTTCGTTTGACGTTTAGTAAAAATTGACAATGCACACATACACGCTTAAAATATCTTACAATAACAAAAAACAAAACAAAAGTAAATTATTATCATATGCCACCCCTCATAGTATCTGAGATATTGTGTATTATGTGTATCCGTTTTGTACGACAAAAGTATCGAACAAGAGTATTGAAATACAGGACACGAAATCGTTATTGCATATTCGAGTATTGTGAAGTATTTGGCATTGATTTGATCGTTAAATAAATTATACAAAAAATCAATTTAAACCTTTAACGTGAATTTGAATTTTAATAGTGGCGGGATTTTCAGCTGGCGCCACCTGTGGGATGGAGTGGGAGTTGTCTACCTAGTTCAACCCGCAGGCGCGTATGGCGCCACTGTGCACTCACTCACCTCCATCAGCATGTTGCTATGCTGCTTTTACCGCTTAAACTTGCAATGCGCTCTTTGCTGCCCTCTCTCACACGTTCCGTCACGCTCTTCTTCTTTGCTTTTTGCTTGCACTGCAGCGGCCGTGCCGCCATTTTAACTGCATCTTTGCACCGAAATAACTTAAGAAATCAATTGAATAATGTCATTTCGTGCACATGGAATACCTAATTCAGTCTTTGCACTGCCATTGCACATATTTGAACACTTTTCTGGTCGCGATCCTTGTTTTTCGTGCCAATTTTCAGCATTTCGGGCGTATTTCGATGCTTACTATTGTCCCCACCGCACCAAACAACTGCGCGACAACGTTTTCCGACGATTGAACACTTTTCACGGACGCACGCGCGGAGCTGGACTTGTCGATCGAATCGCGGCGGGAAAAATTAGAGATTGACGCAGTTCGCGTAGGCGCCAGCAGCTTGAAGCTTCCCCCACGCTCTCTCTACTGCTCGGCAACTTGTTGACACATATGTATAGTTGTGGGTGTTGTTGTGGGTTAAGTGCGATTGCACCCTTGTAACAGGATCATGTAGAATGTAATTACAATTCGCCCTTCCTTGAGTGATTTTATGACCCCTCAACTTTTGCAACATTTTGCTATTAATATTCGCAAATTATTTAGCAATAAAAAAATTTGTTTTTCTTATTAAAATTGAAATGTTTTTATTAAATATGCTATCTAATTGGAAAATCGCATTATATGATATTTTACCAAATAACAAAAGAGGCTGTCTTCGGAGGAAGAGCTTCACAAATATATGGGTAAACGCGGTCGCAGCTCAAATCGTTCATGCCAGGGTCTTTTCCAGCATTATGCCAAAATAAACCGCATCTCTCGTTACCATTCACATCATTTGGTTCCCCGGGATACCAAAGATCGTCCGACTGGGGCTCAGCATTTGAGAACCAAACAAACTTTCCCTTTACTGCCAAGTCAGTTCCTGAAGTCCAGTATCGAGTACGCTGCTGGACACTAGGCAAATACGCATCCACTGCTTCCATCTCCTTACGGGTCTCGAAACTAACTAGCTCAGCGCCCAGTTTGCGACAAGCTAAATACGCTTGATACCAAGTCCTTTTCTGATTATTCTCAATGTAATAATAGCCATCGCCGATCTGCACGAATGGTGCCGTACTTATGTCGAGGTATGCAGGCACTCCTATTGAAATATAATAATAATAATATTAGGAACTTTCCAATGATTTCAGGATATTTTTAATCTTACCATCAACAACATTGGACGTAATATTATATGCCCCAGTAAGGGAGAGCGAGAACAGCCCCAAGGCGGCCAGAAATAATGTGAACTTTGCAGACATTTTGCAGCTACTGTGCTGAAATTCTTAGGATCCAGATCTTTTATACTAGATTGTAGAAACATTATCCACATTATTGAGTGCGAGTATTGTTGCTTAACCCAATTAAGCGGCTTCAAAAGATACCCCTTATCTTTCATGCTAAAATCTGTTCAGACGGATAAGGCTTTACTGACTTGGCTAATAATAATGCTGATCTTATCGGAAACGCTTTCGTCGAATGATTCCTCACATATTGTTGATGATAAGATAGTATTCGACATCATTGGCAAGTATTACTTGAGCACTGCAACAAGCTCCGGGTAAATGTTGGGTCAACGTTCAGACAACAACAGAGTGTGCAATACAATAATGCATGAGCATGAGTGTTTCGACACACAAGTAACAAAAGTGAGTAGGCAGCTGTGTACATGAGTGTGTGTGTGGCATACGTTGGCGCATCAGAGTTAAAAGAAGGATGGGTGAAATTTTTAAGCCAAAATAAAACTTTAAAATTTAAATAAAAAATATATTTAATAAATTTTATAAAATATTTAATTATTAAAAATAATATAATTTAATAAAATAAATTATTTAATAAAATATAAAATGTAAATAATTATTTTTCATTACTAAATCTGATAATTTTATAATAATTAAAATAATTATTATAATAATTTTCATCATTTTTTAAAAATTAATAAAATTCAAATTTTTAATATCAAAATAATAAATATTTTTAAAACAAATTAATATTTTATTAAATATTTATTTTTAATTACTAAATCTGATAATTTTATAATAATTAAAATAATTAATATAATACAACAATTGAGGCACAAAATTTATAGAGTGGCGAGTGGCACCGGAACACACTGTTCCTTGGGTGTGAGTAGGGTGGCAAAAAAAGACACACTTTCAGTCCTCTGGCAAGTACCTAATATTAAAGAGCGGAAGCTGCGGGCTTGGGCTCTTACGTTTTCCAAATTTATACTTTGCGCGATTGGTGTTCTTCGAGTAGCGTACCGGTATAAATGTTACGTACTTCCCAATGATTTCGAGTATATTCCTACCATAAACAGTATGTGACGTTAATTTTAACAACCAATAACAGGCCGACGGAAGCGTTTCCGATCCCATAAAGTATATACATATATAAACGATAAGGGGTAGGGGTTCACACTATGAAGCCGATTAATTGGGCTAAACGCTACAAACACGAGTATCATAAATTGATAATAAATTTGCAAACATACAACCATACTTGCACTCAAAATTGTTTACAATGTTTCCACAATTTGGTATAAAAGATCTAGATTCTAAGAATTTCAATTCATTAGCTGCAAAATGTCTGCAAAGTTTACTTTATTCCTGGCCGCCTTGGGGCTGTTCTCGCTCTCCCTCACTGGAGCGTATAATATAACGTCCAATGTTGTTGATGGTAAGATTGAAAATATCCATGAAATCATTGGGAAGTTCCTAATATAATTATTATTATATTTCAATAGGAGTGCCTGCATACCTTAACATAAGTACGGCACCATTCGTGCAGATCGGCGATGGCTACTATTACTTTGAGAATAATCAGAAAGGGACTTGGTATCAGGCGTATTTAGCTTGTCGCGAACTGGGCGCCGAGTTAGTGAGTTTCGAGACCCGTAAGGAGATGGAGGCAGTGGATGCGTATATACCTATTGTTAACAGGGGTAAGCAATACTGGACTTCAGGAACTGACTTGGCAGTGAAGGGAAAGCATGTTTGGTTCTCAAATGCTGAACCCCTGTCCGACGATCTTTGGTATCCCGGGGAGCCTAATGATTTGAATGGTGAAGAGAGATGCGATATATTAATATATAAGGGGCAAAAGGCACTGCCATAAACGATAAACGGTGCGACAGGGTTGAGCTATTTATTTGTGAAGCTCTTCCTCCGAAGACAGCCTCTTTTGTTATTTGGTAAAATATCATACATATAATGCGATTTTCCAATTGGATGGCATATTTAATAAAAATATTTCAATTTTAAAAAGAAAAAATTTTTTTATTGCTAACTAATTTGCGAATATTAATAGCAAAATGTTGCAAAAGTTGAGGGGTCATAAAATCACTCAAGGAAGGGCGAATTATATTTACATTCTACATGATCCTGTTACAAGGGTGCAATCGCACTTAACCCACAACAACACCCACAACTATACATATGTGTCAACAAGTTGCCGAGCAGTAGAGAGAGCGTGGGGGAAGCTTCAAGCTGCTGGCGCCTACGCGAACTGCGTCAATCTCTAATTTTTCCCGCCGCGATTCGATCGACAAGTCCAGCTCCGCGCGTGCGTCCGTGAAAAGTGTTCAATCGTCGGAAAACGTTGTCGCGCAGTTGTTTGGTGCGGTGGGGACAATAGTAAGCATCGAAATACGCCCGAAATGCTGAAAATTGGCACGAAAAACAAGGATCGCGACCAGAAAAGTGTTCAAATATGTGCAATGGCAGTGCAAAGACTGAATTAGGTATTCCATGTGCACGAAATGACATTATTCAATTGATTTCTTAAGTTATTTCGGTGCAAAGATGCAGTTAAAATGGCGGCACGGCCGCTGCAGTGCAAGCAAAAAGCAAAGAAGAAGAGCGTGACGGAACGTGTGAGAGAGGGCAGCAAAGAGCGCATTGCAAGTTTAAGCGGTAAAAGCAGCATAGCAACATGCTGATGGAGGTGAGTGAGTGCACAGTGGCGCCATACGCGCCTGCGGGTTGAACTAGGTAGACAACTCCCACTCCATCCCACAGGTGGCGCCAGCTGAAAATCCCGCCACTATTAAAATTCAAATTCACGTTAAAGGTTTAAATTGATTTGTTGTATAATTTATTTAACGCTCAAATCAATGCCGATTAGTATAATTTATTAAGTTAATCACTTTTATAGCGAGCAACACGTCTAAGTTTTTCATGCAGCCCTTCCGCCCCCCACTATTGTTTCAGATTGTAACTAACTAAACGATGGCGCACCTGTGGAAAGAGAAAAGAAGTTCCTTGCGATTTTTGGATGCTACGTTTTTCTGTGTTCTAAAACATCGCCAAAAAATAGATATTACATTTTAAATGTCGAAAAGTCATCGCGACAACATAGAAAAACATCGAAATTAGATAGCGTCCAAAAATCGCACAATACTTTGTGTGTAGTTGTGCTTCTCAGCACTAGATGGCGCCGTTTAGCTCTTAAGATAATATTATGTTCGATAAATGTAAATATCGAGAAGTAGGTTCAAATGTGCGCATCAGCATTTAAACGTTTTATCGCTTATTAATTCTCGAGTTTATTGAAGAGCATGAGAAATGATGTACGTACTGCTGTAGAACAAAAGTGTGCCTCCACTGGGTACCTAACTGTGTTGTATTATTTTCTTAATATCTTCCATTGAAAACAATAAAGTTGACAACAGTTTAATGTCCCTTTGAGTTCCCCTAAAGCAGATAAAACAACAAATTAGATAATTCAAAGAGGAAACTATGATTGTGCGACCCTGCCCGCTCCCGTCTAAAAGTAAAGACAGATTTGCATTATAATCTGGCTGCTGCCCGCTCGTTCCATGGGAGACGGGGGGACATAAGGAAGATACTACCATCAGCCATCAAACATAATTACTTGCCCACGAGGCATGCGCCAGGTGACATTTCAGTGGCTACTTCGTCCTTCGTTCCTCAGCCACCTACCCCCCACACTCCACTGACGTTCATTAAGCGGTGCTGCCAACTTTAAGGAGTGTTTCCTTCAAGGCTGCGTTGGCCCTGTAAAATCCCTCCCTGCCTCCCGTCCATCCATCCGTTGCCTTGGGGCATCTTTGATAATGAATTTGGTTGGTGGGCGCCCTTTTAAGTAAGGTTTCTATATCCTGTAATTGTGGTATGGAAAATAGGGTATGCTGTGTGCAAGAAAATGTTTAAAAAACTTAAAATTCATCTCCAGGAGCTGAAAATCTTGCAGCACAATAAATTTCTATGCACTGCACAAGGCGAGTAAATCAAAGCAGCGGGTATCCCCAGAGTCTTAGTCTCTGCTATAAATTGCATTAATTGTTGGCACAAGTTAGCGCGGAATGAGCTGGGTCTCCCCGCCATATGATCGGGTACAAATTTCAGACCCGTTTCAGACACCCCCCCGTCTGCCCATAGCCACCGCGCAACTTGCACTTGCAGCAGCGCAATCAACTGTCAATGAACTCGAAGCAATTTTGTTAACAAGTTTCTGGTTTCCGGCCAAACGCTTTTCCTTCCCTTTCGCTTCCTTCTCCTTTCCTCTTTCCCTCTCTCTCTCTCTCACTCACTCTCTGTGTTTTTCCGTATTTGTTTCTGCTTCTCCTTTTTCGCTGCTTTACGTTCAGCAGCTGAAATTTATGTTTATTTTTTTTCGTGCCATGCAATTTGCTTTTTGATTATGTGGACGCGGTCAGTCGTCGTCGTCGTTTGGCGGTGCCTTTACAATGTTTCGGTGTTTCCTACAGCATCTCCTTTAAGTCCTTGTCTCTCTCTCTCCATCCCTCCCTCGCCTTTATGCATTCATGATGATGGATCTAACAAATAACTCATTTCTATGATAACTTGGCCAATTGCCCGCGTGCTCCGCCAACGCCTGCCACCCAGAACTTTCCTTCGCTTTCACTCCGGCGGCTTGGCATTGTGTGCCTTAAGTTACTTAGCTTTATGACTTGAACGGGGAGACGGGTGGACGACTCTCCTCTCTAGACGCAAGTTGCAAAGTGCTTGAGCCAGCAATCATCTAGTTCCGTTCGCTCGCTTATTGACACATATCTGCCACGAAGCGTAAAACAGTTGCACAAGTTGCAGCAAAAGTTGAAAGATTTTTCATTTAAATTTGCCGGAGAATTCAAATCACAATTCAGAGCCAAGCCAAAACCAACTCAAAATTTAATTACAAGTTGAGCGCCCTGTAAAATCATTTTGTGGCAAAGTCAAATTAAGCGCAACAAACCACAGGACACACACAGCCACACAGGAGACACAGGGAGACAGACAGCAAGGCAGACTCGTTATAATTAGCCACTGGCAAGGGTAGAGTGAAGAGGGTCTTGGGGGGGACATTGGACATTGAGTTTGTAATCCTTTGCTTTGCTGCATTTTGCCTCAATTGCAAATTACATTTAAGATGCGAACCAAAGAGCAACTACGATCCGCTTGAGCAGCAAGCACCTGGATGTGGATGTTGGGTCTCTCTTTGCTTTACTCTTCTAACCCCCCACTAATCGCTCAGCTCCTAATTGCTCAGAATTGCATAATGAAATTACCACGATCTCTGCGTGGTATTGCTACTATTTATGCCTAGCCTTAGCGATATCCATTTCGTATCTGAATGATCCCAGGCGTCATACGTTTTGCTGTTTGACTTTTGGCGTCTTTTGAGGCCTGCCCTGCAGCTTATTTCAATTATGATAATCAATGCCCCCACTCCACCCCCCTCTCTCTCTCTCTTTACCCCTCTTTCTTTCTCAAGTGATTCCAGTGAAACTTTCTCCCCCGCACACTCGAGAGTGTTGGACTTATGCCTTTCGTTGCGTTTCGTTTCGAGATTCTTTGCATTGGAAAAACTTTTAACGCGACATGTCATGCCCGAGTGCGGCTGCTTCTGCTGCTGCTCCAGCGAATGTTTGTGTTGATTTTTGCACAGCGTACATTTTTCAACACTGTCAGGGGCCATCCGCAACCATCCGTCCGTCCCCCTGCCACTGTTCCAACCCGTCTACGAGTAGTATCCGGAAACTATGCACGAGCGCTGACATCATTTGTCATGTCTTCTCCGCTGCTGCTGGGTGGTTCTGGAACAGAAAAAAAAACAAAACCAGAGAGCGGGGAAAAAACAATAGCTCGGTGGGAGAAGGAAAAAGGAAAAGTTGGCATGTGGAAAAAGTCAAAAATGGGAAAAATTGCTGACAATGCAATCTGAATTGTGCATAAGCTAAAGTTTGTCAGCTCTGCTCTCTCTCTGTGGTTGGGCATGCCGATCCCCCCACTGCACACACACACACACACACACACACACACACAGACAGTCATGCATGCAACTTGGATCAACACTTGGAGGGGGTGCTGTGGGGGGGCTATAATGTGATATGGTATGACAGGCCAGTGAGGTGAATGGTTATGAATGAGGGCGGGGCTGAAAATGCAAGACAAACTTTTGATATTACAGTTATCGATAGGGCATTAGGAGGGGGCATCGATAAGCGGGAAGACAAATGGAAACCTAAACTGAAACGCCACTGATTGAGGTACAGTCTGTGCACGTTATATTGTTTTATTTTGTTTTTTAAATTATGTCCAATAAATCTGTGCATGACCTTGAACCTACCGTTTGACATTTTCCGTCTTAGCCAACAGGCCAACGTTAAGCCTTAACCCACCATGACACGCTGGCACCTTGCAACACAGGAGACAGCAGGCAGCAGGAGGCAGGAACCATGATGATTGATGACACACTGGCTCAGCCCTTACAGGCGCTGCTGTCGTTGTCGCTCTCACTCTCACTATCCTCTCTCTCTCTGGGCTTTTGGGTACTACCCCAGGGCAGGGCCAAATACTTGTTAACACGTTGTTGCTTACGGGTTACGGTTGGGTTGGGTTGGATTGTGGGGGGCCCCAGGATACAGAACTCCAGGGGAAAATGTCAAAAGTTGTCAAATCAAGTTGCAGCCCAAGGAGACGACGCTACATGCTGCACGCTTCGCACTCCACTCTCCTCAGTCAGCGACATAGTTTGTGGAAATTATCGAAATTGTATTATGGAAATTTCATGCAAAGCAAATTTTTCTCTGCTGCTCTGCGCTGCCTGCTTCGTTTTCTTCTTGTTGTGCTTTGATTTTTTGTTGTTGAAAATTAGTTTTTCAATTTTCTTTTGAGCAAAGTGCAAGGGGCCCTGGCCGAAACGAAAAGTTTCTGTCAGCGCGAGAGAGAGAAACGACAGAAACAGGAGGCAGGGCAGGACATGAGGCAGGAGGCAGTTGCAAAAGGCAGGACAGGACAGTACAGCACCCAAAAGTTATGTACATATTTATCGATGCAGCCGGCTAGATCTGTGCAATATTAAAAAATATGCAGATTGATTTGGCAATCGAAATCGATTGAAGCATTTTTGTTTATTTATTTATTTGCCTGCGGCCATTTGTCATAGCTGAAAGATGGCCCAGGGAGCGTCCGAGTCCGCAAGAGAGAGTCTTGGCTGCATTTTTTAATTAAAAACTTTTTTACAACCAAAACGGAAACACGCCGCAGACGCAGCAGCAGCAGAGTCATAGATAACCCCGGTATCCCCATAGATCCCTTCAGGTGCTTCTTTCTGCGCAAAGAATGCCCAGTCAGAGTCCTAGGTACGATATAACACACGTAGTTAGACCTCGACACAACCGATTCAACCTTTGCACTGTCCGTGTGCCGTGTGCCGTGTCCCTTTGCCTTTGCCTCTGCCTTTTGGCCAGACAATCAACATGTTGCAGGGCCGAGCTGGGCTGGGCCTGGGCCGTGCCCAAGTAATGCTCTCGTGCAAGTGGCCGGCACGTAATTGCAATTTAACCCGTTTTGAGCTACACTTAGCCAGCATTTTATGGCACTGAGAGACCATGACCTCCTGCTTCTGTTCAGCTTCTGCTGCTGCTCCTCCTTCTGCTGCTCCTCCTCCTGCTGCTGCTGCTCCTCTTGCTCCTGCTGCTTCTCCTTCTCTTGCTCCTCCTGCTGCTGTGGCAAGCTTATGAAATTTATAAGCGCCAAGCTGCTGATGCTTCTGTTCCTCTGATGCTTCTCTGATGCTCCTCTGATGCTCTCTAGCTACTTGACTGAGGCCACAAATTCATAAGCTTTGAGAGTGTGAACCTCAGGCCGCAGGCTGGCAAATACGCAGTCAGGATGCAGCAGAAGTCGGTAACAATGGCCTGGCATGGCGTGGAGTAGGTTAAACAGCACTGGCAACGCCACTAGGAGACGTGAAAGCCGAAAATAGACTTCAGTCTTAAGTTTAGAATGTGGCAGAGAAATTTTACTACACCCCCTTGTGCTTCCAAGAAGTTTAGACACATTAAAAATAATCGCAGTTTAAATCTACTTAAAGTAGAGCAAATAAAAATGGTAGCGGGGGGTATATAAAATGTCCCCTGATTAAATATGAATGAGTGAATGGCAAATGAAGTGCTGCCAGAAGTGCTGCTACACGTAGATTAAAAGCTTATTAAATTTGAGGGCTCTTAAAAGTATTAAAATTATTTCTGATTAGATTTTGAACACTAAAATTAATTGCTGATTAAAAAGAGGTACAAAAATTAGCTCAAACTCTGGGCAACACTCTGTCGATCCTCTGCCTTGTTTATTCTTTGATTTTTCGCTTTGATTTTCCATGTGCCATATTCCTTTGCATTGCACTTTGATCGATGATTGGGGCAAAGATTTCAGTTGATTACCCAAGAACTGAAACAGAAATCAATTTATCTAAATGTAGCATATATTTTATTTTATTTTATTTTATTTTTTTTGTTTTATTGTGTTTGGGACTACTCTTTCGTGCCTGACGAACCGAAGCACGATAAATAATTTATTTCTCACAGCAGCACGCAAAGGCAAAGGCAATGGCAATGGCAGAGGCAGAGGCAGCGGCAGAGGCAACCACAAAAATGGATAGACAGAAGGCAAAAAAAACTAAAGGAAAAACTAGTACGAAAAAGCCACACACACACGCACAGAGGATGGACAGACAGACAGACAGAGAGACAGAGGGACAGACATGCATGGTTTGGAGCTATACAAATGAGACAACACCTGGCCACATAGAGCACAGAAGGAACTGAAACTGAAATTGAAGCTGAAGCTGCAAAACTGAAGCTGAAGCTGGAGCGGAACGGAGGAGTGCGCGCTGGCAAGGCTCAAGTGGATGGAAGAGAGAGCCTTGCCATGGCTTGACTTGTCTTGGCTTGGCTTGGCAGCAACTTTGCCTCACATTGACGTGCCGACTGAACCAACCAACTGACTGACTGACTGACATTTGAATTACAAGAAGAGAGAGACAGAGAACGAACTCTCAACACAAACTCAACAAAATGACACGACTTGAATTGGCTGCCAAGCATGAACGCATACAAGTTAGTCGAGTCGAGTCGAGCAGCAGCCCAGCCCAGGACTCTACACTCCTCAGCCAAGAAATGGCAAAAATTACCAGTTCATAGAAATAAAAGAGGAATAAAAAGAAGGAAAAACAAGAGACAGGAGGCAGAAAGCCTCGTTAATGAGTTACCCTGTAGGACATAGCACATCATGTCAGACTCTTAGAACTGTGCCCTGCATGCTCCTGCATGCTATATACCCTGCTGCCCTTTAGCTACAGGATAACAACAGGCAAAACCTAAAAGAAAACCCCAGTCGAAGCAAAGACACTGACGAGGCTAAAGCCCAGCCAAATGGCAGTGGGAGAAAGAGCGAGAGAGAGCGACTGCAACTTCAAGTTTTATTTCCAAATGTTTTTGTTTATTTATTTTTTAGTATTTCGGGGCCAGCAAACTAACTGTATAACTTTCCAGTACGCGCACGGGACTGCTGCTGCTGCTGCTGTCCCTCCAATCAAATTGCAGAGCAAACAGAGTCTAAGCATAATTTAGATGTCACATTGGGGCCGGCCTGGGCCGCTCCGGACTGTGGGACTTTAAGTTGCAGTTTCGATTTAATTCGAAAATCATTCTGCAACAGCAAAAAGGGCCAATTCATCAACGAATTTCAGTCAGCAGTCAGCAGCGCGGCGCCGGGCACACTGCCTGTAGAGGAAGGACGAAACCCAGCCAGCATGACTGGTAATTGCAGATTTATGACACCCAAAACATGTGGACAGCACTAGTCTGTGTCGCTATACAAAAGAAAAACACACACAAAAATAGGGATGGGACACCAGTTAGAAGGCTGAGGTTGCAGTGCAGACTAGAGCATATCCTGTGGCTCTAGGGCAAAAAGGATATCATAGCCTACAAAAGTACAGACAACCCTTCGAGTACCCTCGAACTTTTTTTTAGACGCAAACTTTGGCGGGAAATTTTTGAACGTTTCTGCATAATAAATTTTGAAAAGTGGATTAAAATGGCTCAACAAAAAATAGATATATTTTTGCCCTTTTGTTGGCCAACCCATATGTGAGAGGGTGGCTGTCAGGGGGTGGTGGCTGTGTGCGTGATAGCATATTTTAGGCCTCGGCCTCGAATCGGTGTGTGTGTGTGAATGTGAAATACAAATAAAGCAAATTATTTCCCCAGAGTTTTACTGCTTCTTTTTTTTTGTTGGTTATTTGACATTCTGACACTCTGACATTTGTCGCTGTCAGACATAACAATCGATGGGCCCCCACCCAACACAACATGCCCTTGCCCTGCCCCCCCACCCACACAGTCTGACAATGAAATTAGCCTGCAAATTGTGGCAAAATTTAAATAAATGCCAAATGAATCACATTCCAACGTCTACGCCAATTTTATGACTACAAATATGGCAATTTATCAGAAAGTTCATGCACCCCGAAATCGACTTGCAATATGCGTATTTCTATATGCGATTTGCTGAAGAGCAATACAATGGAAAGTTAATCAAATACTTGAGAAATATTCCTTAATGAATTTTCAATTATTTGCAGAGTATTTTCTGTGCTTAAAGTGTTTTATATTATTCAAGAGAGGCGATAAGGCTTTGCGAAATGAAGTACAAAATATTATTATCGACTGTAAATAATAAAACCTGCAAGTGAGCGATTTTATATTTATTTCAATAAATTTGTATTGTAAAGATTTCTCAAAGTATTTCAATTTTTTCACATATCTTTTCACCATATAATAAACGAGGCTGTCTTTGGCTGAGGTGCCTCGCAAATAAAGCGTCTGTCTTGTCCGCAATTTCTATCATTCAATACATTGTAATTTGCGCTACTCCTCTATATCCCATTTCGTCGCAATTATCATTACGTTGGCTCCCATTTGGCTCCCCCGGATACCAGATCTTCAATGTCAGCGGCTCTCCAGTTGAGTGCCAAACATGTTTAGTCGAATTCGCCAAATCATTGCCTGAGGTCCAGTATATATCATAGATATTATTTTTAAGCAGATACTGATTGACCAGATCCCATTCCTCTATGGTCTCGAATGCGACTAATTCAGCTTCCATTCGTCGGCATGCTTCGTAGGCATCAAACCAGTTATTAGTTAGCTTCGTTTCGATATAGTAGTAACCTTTGCCGATCTTCACGAATGGCGCTGGATTTATGTTGATAAATTCAGGCACTCCTAAAAGAACAATTACAGAGCCGTCAGAACTAGTTAGTTAAATGCTTACCGTTCAGTCTTACCGTCCATAACATTGGATGTTATTTTGTATCCTCCAGCTAGGGATAGCAAGCCCAATAGGGCCAATACTCCGGTATATTTTCGATACATTTTGCCTGTGTTGACTGTGCATTAAAGCTCAGAGTATGGCTCTTTTATACCCCACAAATAATCTCAATCACAAGAAATCTTATCAAGAAAGGGGCCGTTTGTATTTTATTGTTAACTCAGTCATTAGAGATAAATACGAGTAGTTGAAGCATCTAAAACTTGAGAAAACTTTCCAGGAAATTTCGAATGCACTTACGTAGAGTTTTCTTCGTACTTTAAACACAATTGGATGTGATTCATAATTTTTTTATTTATATATTTTTTTTATTTTATTACAACTACCACACTATAAACAATAAGCACTGTAATGAGCATTATATTATATTATATTATATTATATTATATTATATTATATTATATTATATTATATTATATTATATTATATTATATTATATTATATTATATTATATTATATTATATTATATTATATTATATTATATTATATTATATTATATTATATTATATTATATTATATTATATTATATTATATTATATTATATTATATTATATTATATTATATTATTATATTATTATATTATATGCCCCAAAACTAAAACTAGCTAAACTCTCGATTGATAAAGTATCTACATTTGTCTTTTCATTAATTTAATCTGATGGCAATGAAAGTGCCTATGCCACTGCCACTGCCCCTGCCTTTAGTTATTCATAATCTCCTCATCTATATTGCACCCTTGTAACAGGATCATGTAGAATGTAATTATAATTCGCCCTTCCTTGAGTGATTTTATGACCCCTCAACTTTTGCAACTTTTTGCTATTAATATTCGCAAATTATTTTGCGATAAAAAATCTTTTTAATTTTTTTTTATTAAATATGCCATCCAATTGGAAAATCGCATTATATGATATTTTACCAAATAACAAAAGAGGCTGTCTTCGGAGGAAGAGCTTCACAAATATAATTTTGAACGTGGTCGCAGCTCAAATCGTTTAATCCATGCTGGTTTTTATCATTATGAACAAATATATCGCATCTCTCGATTCCATTAAAATCATTAGGCTCCCCGTTATACCAAAGATCGTCGGACAGGGGCTCAGCATTTGAGAACCAAACATGTCTGCGATGCACTGCTAAGTCAGTTCCTGAAGTCCAGTATTGAAGACACCCTTGGTTATTAGGCAAAACCGCCTCCACTGCCTCCATCTCCTTACGGGTCTCGAAACTCACTAGTTCGGCGCCCAGTTCCCGACAAGCTAAATACGCCTGATACCAAGTCCCTTTCTGGTTATTCTCAATGTAATAGTAACCTTTGCCGATCTTCACGAATGGCGCTGGATTTATGTTGATAAATTCAGGCACACCTAAAAGAACAATTGCAGAGCCGTCAGAACTAGTTAGATAAATGCTTACCGTTCAGTCTTACCGTCCACAACAGTGGATGTTATATTATATCCTCCAGCTAGGGATAGCAAGCCCAATAGGGCCAATACTCCGGTATATTTTCGATACATTTTGCCTGTGTTGACTGTGCATTAAATCTCAGAGTATGGCTCTTTTATACCCCACAAATAATCTCAATCACAAGCAATCTTATCAAGAAGATAAAATACGACAAATTCGAGTGTTTGAAGCTTGCACTTCCGTTGAGTTTTCTTCGTACTTTAAACCCAATTGGATGTGATTTATAACTTTTTATACCCGTACTCTGTAACGAACCATGGCAACCATGGATCGCTACATTTCCTTAGACTATACTATCTACACCCTAATATAAGAAGCACCGTATATTTAGAATAATCCCCTGCCAAGAAGAGTTTGAAGAACCCTCGTTGCACTTCCCATATCACGTGTCGCACAATCGACAGTTCAATACGTTTTTGCAAACAGCAGAATTAAATCACCGAACCCATTGCGTTGTTCGCAATGAGGCAAGTAGACAAATTCTAGATCTTATGATATTTCACAATCGCCAGCGTCAATTGACCTGCATAAGAAATATCATGCCATGATTGCACAAGAAGGCAAACCAGCATAAACAGCTCACGCCAAATTCTCACAACTAATAACCCACATTAATTTAACATACGATTTCCGGAGTGCAGACGCCACAGAAATCCCTCCTAAACCCACTGACCCATCTTTATGGAAGTGGTACACCATGTTCTACTAAGTAAGCATAAAATTGTAACATACGACCAAAACAGAAATCAATCAAAACCCACTGACCCACCTTTATGGAAGTGGTACCATATCTTTTACCGATTAAGCATAAAAATAAGTAACACCCGAGAACAAAGAAGCGGAAATCAAAAGTCGCTGACGCCAAGATCTGACGTACGATGTCGACCATCGGCGAATGAGATATAAAGCGCAAGATGCGCCAAAGAAGGGGCAGTTCATCAGCCAGAAACCCAGAGACCATACCTGGGCAGTTCATCAGCCAGAAACCCAGAGACCATACCTGGGCAGTACATCAGCCAGAATCCCAGAGACTATACCTGGGCAGTTCATCAGCCAGAAACCCAGAGACCATACCTGGGCAATTCACCAGATACCACAGTCGGCAGTACACCAGACAGCAAGTCTCAGCGCACACCTGGCAGCTTTACCCCGGTCAGAAAAAACACGATAATCCAAGAAAACTTACACTAGCAAATCCACCAAGGTCATATATAAAAGCCATTTAATAAAGAAAGAAATATTTCAGACAAAAACCAAAACAACAAGCTTTGAGTCATTCTTGATAGTAAGAATTCTACGATTTCTTCAGCACACCTTACTCTCACAATTCAAAGGCGAGTCCGGAACTTTAAAGTCCTTACCAAATACAAATTCCTTGTAAACGGACCCTGGACAGGACTGATGCATATCCCAGCCTGAAATAGGATCTCACAACTCAAAAAGAGTTAAGGGGTATACTCGTATTTGTCGTAAAAGTGGATATGTGTAACGCAGAGAAGGAACATTTTCCGACCCCATAAAGTATATATATTCTTGATCAGTATCAATAGCCGAGTCGATAGAGCCATGTCTGTCTGTCCGTCTGTCCGTCCGTCCGTCTGTCCGTCCTGATGAGCGCCTCGTTCTCAGACACTATAAAAGCTAGAGCAACGAAATTTTGTTTCCAGACTCATGTAATATCACACTGTTACAAGTGTATTTAAAAATTTTGCCACGCCCTCCTCCGCCTTCACAAAAGACGAAAATCTGTGGCAGCCACAATTTTGAAGATACGAAAAAACTAAAACCGCAGTATCGTAGGAAATTACCATATCTACCAGATTGCCGAATCTGAATCAGATCGGATTATAATTATAGCCAGAATAAAGAAATTAATTTTCAGTTGCTTCCCCACCTCCTCTGGCGATGCTGACGATATTCATTCTCTGTCTCGCTCGCACACACTCTGCCCTGTGCAATGCGCGAGCAACCCTTAGCGGAGGAGATGTATAATCTAAATGGTAGATGTAGAATATTTGTTCTAGATGTATTATCTACATTTTACATGTAGATGTAGTTAACAGATGTAGCAAAAAAATGGGAAATGTAAAATTTTAAAATTTCTATTTAAATTTTAATCATAAGCTCACAAATTTATATACTGACTGAGTACGGGTATAAAAGTAGAGTCGCGACTAGAAGCGACTCACGTTCCTTCTCGTTTATTTATATATTTTTTAAATTTTATTACAACTACCACACTATAAACAATAAACACTACAATGAGTATTATATTATATTATATTATATTATATTATATTATATTATATTATATTATATTATATTATATTATATTATATTATATTATATTATATTATATTATATTATATTATATTATATTATATTATATTATATTATATTATATTATATTATATTATATTATATTATATTATATTATATTATATTATATTATATTATATTATATTATATTATATTATATTTTATTATATTATATTATTTGGCTCCACCGAATACAAAATTTTTTAGCCTTAAAGGTTCCCCAGTTGAGAAATTGGCATATTGCATTTTGCGATAAAAAATCTGTTTACTTTTTTTATTAAATATGCCATCCAATTGGAAAATCGCATTATATGATATTTTACCAAATAACAAAAGAGGCTGTCTTCGGAGGAAGAGCTTCACAAATATAATTGTGAACGTGGTCGCAGCTCAAATCGTTTAATCCATGCTGGTTTCTATCATTATGAACAAATATATCGCATCTCTCGATTCCATTCAAATCATTAGGCGCCCCGTTATACCAAAGATCGTCGGACAGGGGCTCAGCATTTGAGAACCAAACATGTCTGCCATTCACTGCCAAGTCAGTTCCTGAAGTCCAGTATTGAAGACACCCTTGGTTATTAGGCAAAACCGCCTCCACTGCCTCCATCTCCTTACGGGTCTCAAAACTCACTAGTTCGGCGCCCAGTTCCCGACAAGCTAAATACGCCTGATACCAAGTCCCTTTCTGGTTATTCTCAATGTAATAGTAACCTTTGCTGATCTTCACGAATGGCGCTGGACTTATGTTGATAAATTCAGGCACACCTAAAAGAACAATTGCAGAGCCGTCAGAACTAGTTAGATAAATGCTTACCGTTCAGTCTTACCGTCCACAACAGTGGATGTTATATTATATCCTCCAGCTAGGGATAGCAAGCCCAATAGGGCCAATACTCCGGTATCTTTTCGATACATTTTGCCTGTATTGACTGTGCATTAAATCTCAGAGTATGGCTCTTTTATACCCCACAAATAATCTCAATCACAAGCAATCTTATCAAGAAGATAAGATACGACAAATTCGAGTGTTTGAAGCCACTTGCGAAATCTTTCCAGGAAATTTCGATTGAACTTACGTAGAGTTTCCTCCGTACTTTAACCGCTTTTGAATGTGATTCATAATTTTTTTGTTTATATATTTTTTTATTTTTATTACAACTACCACACTATAAACAATAAACACTACAATGAGTATTATATTATATTATATTATATTATATTATATTATATTATATTATATTATATTATATTATATTATATTATATTATATTATATTATATTATATTATATTATATTATATTATATTATATTATATTTTATTATATTATATTATATTACCTTTTATTATTTGGCTCACTCGAATACAACATTTTTTAGCGTTAAAGGTTCCCCAGTTTATTCCCCAAATTATTGCCTGTGGTGTAGTATAAATCACAAATATTATTTTTAAGCAGATGCCAATTGATTGAATCCCAATCCTCTATGGTCTCGAATGAGATTTAGTCTTATTAAATTTGTTGTTTACTAAATATAAAGACCCTTATCCATTTAGTTTAACTTTCCATTTTGCTTCCATGTCTCCCATTGGGCATTCCCCTCACTCTATGAATTGAGTTAATTTGTTGTACGTGTTGCTTGGCCAAAAAGCTTAGCCAACTTAAATACTAATGCCCCAAAACTAAAACTAGTTAAACTCTCGATTGATAAAGTATCTACATTTGTCTTTGCATTAATTTAATCTGATGGCAATTAAAGGGAAGCGTGTCTGCCTATGCCACTGCCACTGCCACTGCCCCTGCCTTTAGTTATTCATAATCTCCTCATCTATATAGCTGGCATAAATGTTGTTATAATTTGTGTGCGCCTAATTAGTTGACTTTTGGTGTTAGCTAGACGCCATCGCCACTGCCGACTGCCATCGCCTCCGCCACTGACCCAACCCAACCCAACCCGACCCAACCCAACACGATCCAATTAGTTAGATAATTCAATTCAAATAATAGCAGAAGGCCAAAGATGGACTGGGCTCTGCGCTGGCAAAGTATTTGTTTCAGCAATGCAATTGCATGGCGGGTAGAATAAATAGATGCCACTGAAGGACTCCGATACCCTAGCAGAACGAACTGGAAAAGGTTTGATGAGTGTTTCCTTTTTTAAAGCAGTTTGACAGATCAATTGAGCTCCCTAAACAATTCTTTGCACATAAAACTAATGCAAAAAAATCTTTTGTCGAAAAAAAAGTACTTACAAAATTTATGAAATATTTTCTTAGTGCTTGAGTGGCTATAAATAGTCCATAAAAATATTCTTTCCACGAGAAAGGCTCTTAGGAATCTCTAATTAATAAAGTAGTAAATTTCAGCGCTCTGTGGCCTCACTTTTCTTAGCCCCAAAAATTACTTAAACTTATCCCTAGGGTATTCAAAGTTTTAACTGCCTAAGAAGGAGATTTTTCCCCTATTTTTTCTATTGGTTTTTTTTGGGTTTTTGTGCTTGTTAGCTAGTCGCTCCCCTGCTTTCTCTTTACCGAAAGCCTGGACCAACTAATTTACTGAACCACCAGAGCAGTCCGCCCTGCCCCCTGCCTCCCAGAATGCAGCTTTGAGTTGTGAGAAGAAGCAAGGGGTATGACTGGAGCTGGGTGTTGCCTGGCTCTGGGTGTTGCATGGAGCACAAGTAACAAATCAAACGAGTGCTTTTGTAAATTACATTTGAATTATCCGCTCTGCTCTCTGTGTGCTGTGCTGCTGTGGGGTACGGTACTCTGTTACTCACTGCTCCTAACCCTTTTTTCTTTTCTGCCCTTCTGCTGTCTGCAGTTTCATGCATTCATTCATTTATTCGTTTTGTGACTGTTCTTTCGCTCCTCGTTCTGTGCTTCGTTTGGTTTTCGTTCCACTGTTTGCAGCACTTTTTGTGTGTGGCAGCCACCACATGGCAACAGGAGGCAGCAGCAGCAGCAGGAGGAGTAGAAGGCAGCAGGGGCACAGCTACTGCCATTTGCAAAGTGGATCAAACAGCCAAAGTTAATAAACACTTTGCTCAGAGAGG
Source organism: Drosophila subsilvestris (assembly GCA_035043285.1). Lineage (NCBI taxonomy): Eukaryota > Metazoa > Arthropoda > Insecta > Diptera > Drosophilidae > Drosophila > Drosophila subsilvestris. The sequence continues at coordinate 6,057,976 of JAWNNB010001719.1, read as the reverse complement.
GAGAGAAAAACCCCTCGAATGGGTGTCCCGTCCCTGTGCCTTTGTGTCCATTTTAGTGTCCATTGCAATTTGTATCTGTGTGTATCCGTGTGTGTGTATGCATCTATGTGTGTGTTTTTGTTGGCAAGTGAAATTGAATGCAAATAGAAAAACAAAACAAATTGCGGCACACAACGAAACCGGTGGCATTTCACTTAAATTTACGCGTTTTCCATTTCAATTAAAACAATTCGAAATCGGGGCCGAACATTTAACGTACATTTGGGCGCCATTAAGTAGGCTATGTATTTGGCACGAACACTCCGCACCGCACCCCGCACAACCCCACTCACCCAGCATGCAAATGTTGGCCCCGAAATGGCTAATTATTTATGGCCTAAAGGTACGTGCAACCCAGCCAACAGCCACCAAATTAAGGTCGTCTCGTCTCTGCCGTTCTGTGCCGTTTCGTTCCTCAGTCATTTGTCTGATTAACAACAGGAATCCGGGTCACTGAATTTTGTTTGGATATTTATTTTCTTTTGGCCAACAACATACATGCCAGGTCAGGCCATGCCTAGCCATTGTCTTGCCACATACTTGGCCCAAGTTTTAGTTATCTTTGAGCCGCGCCGAATGAATGATTCGTGACCTCAATTTGTGGTAGAACTTGTCAAGATTCTTACAGTAAGAATTATTTCTTTGCATTAGTCAATGGATTATCCATTCGAGGGATGTCTGTGTGTGTGTCTTTACTCTTCCTTTCTTCCTTTCTTGATGTGCCCATTAAAATCTTACACGAAAATAGCCCAAAAGTCGCCTGCATTATGCCAAAACAAGAACTAAAATCAAAACGGAAACAAGTTTAACCCCCCCAAGCATGTCGTTGCAGCAGAAAAACAAACTTGTCATCTGTCAGTTGTGCCAATGCTGAACGGAAATCACTCGATCTGAACCAAGCCAAGAGCAGCACCCCCACCCCAAACACCGGGGGACAGGCTCCAAGACTCCAAGACGCATGTCGCACTTTTAACGGAAATATTGAACTTAACATTTCAACGAAATGTGAATGAGGGAGTGGAAAGAAAAAAGAAAAGCGGATGAAGTTGAAGAAAACGAAGCCAGACTCTTCGACTTCCTCCTTGACCTGGTCGTGGTCTCTGCCTCCTACTATTGCTCCTGCTCCTTTTACTGCTCCTTCTTCTGCTCCTGTTTATGCTACTTCTCCTGGTTCCCTCTTTTTGCCCTGGTTCCTGTTTCTAGTTCTGGTCCGTTGACATGTGAGCGACGTAGAAATGTAGCGGAAATGAATTTTACGCTCAGAAAAACCAATAAAATCTATATATGTATATAGTTATGGACATATGTCGATACACTGACAGATATTGGGACTAACTATTCTAAACAGGAAACATTTTTTAAAAATTGTTTCCAGATATTTAGATGCATAAATATGTAAAGTTCTACACTTGAGTGCTAGCACAGCATTAAATTTTAAGTTTATTGCAGATTTACGAGCTTTTCCATTTAAATTTTCAAAAGACAAATAATTTGATTTGATAAAGGAATAAATTTTCTATTAGATTGGTTGATTTTTATAAGAGTTATTTTATTGCATTAATTTTACAAATTTATTAAACATAAAATGGCGAACCAAATTATTGGTTATTTCTATGGAAAAATGCACATAATTATTTGCCGTCTTTCTTTAAATATAGGTAATAAAATGTACCTATTAAACATTAATTAGAGAACAAGTTTCCTTCGACTCTTCATGGATTATTCCCATATTGCTTCGATTATTTTCTCAAACAATTTAAAACCCATTTCGGGGCTGTATATTTTATATTCCTGATTTTAATTGCAGTGCATTCATAGGTGCAATCAAATGTTGGCAGAAGGGTTGGCCTGTAGTATGCCCGGGGGAGGGTGAGGCGAGGGCTAGCAAAATGTTAGCAGAATGTTCTTTGGCAAAACAACAAAATGTTTGTGCATTATTTACGCGTTGCTGACATTTTATGCTAATAAATTACCAATATGCATGAACGTAAAACTTTTTGTTGCCATTGCAGGTGGAAGCGTGGGGAAGGGTCGGCAAGGGGAGGCATTGCAATGGGTGTGAGTGGGGTAGCTAAGGAAGTTACCAGCTAAACTGGCACACACACACACACATATATATTCATGGGTGGGAGAGGCGGCAACGCATTTATTATTTTTTGATATTTTTTACACACACGGGGGAACCTGGAAAATCGAACGGTGGGGATAAAAGCAGCGCGAAAAGTCAGGGAAAACCAACTAAAACCAACAATTTTTTTGTTGTTGTCATGCTGTGTGGGTGTCTATCTGTATGTATGTGTGTGGGGGTGTGTATGTGTGCGTTCTGTGATTGGTTGACGCCAAAGAAATTTGGCGTCAGTTTTATGCGAACACAAAAAAAAAGGTAAAACTAGGAGAGGGCGGGCAGCAACAATGGCAAACAAAAATCCGGAAAAAATAGAAAATCGTATAAAAATAGCTGAAACACACGCTCAAAAACTCCAAATGCAACCGAAGAGTGAGGCTGCGGGGGCAAGTTGGGAGAAATGTGAGAAGAGTTTGCCTTAAGGGGAGAAGAAGGAAAGCAGGGGGCAAGCGGCAGCTAGCGTGTGGCAAGAAGAGAAGCAGAGAACTTGCGGCATAGTAGAGTACGCGTACGAGGCAGGCAGGCGATAGGGACTATGACTGGGACAGCTAATGTGGCATTTTGGCAGTGGAGGAGGTGGCACGAATCGGATAGCCAAACAGCCAACAGGCAACACAAACTACAATGGACAAGGCCGTGGCGATAAGCGAAGCAAACGAAGCAGCAGCACCAGCAGCAGAGAGAGAGAGGCGTGAGAGATGCGTGAGAGAGTGTGGGCAAACAGCTGCAAGGATTCACCAAAAACCGCTAATTGGAAGACCATCGAGTCGGCTGCACAGTGCCTACCCGGAGGGGCTGGCTGTGGCAAGCCGAGCAGAGATGCGTGTGGCAAGAGCAGAGATGCGTGTGGCATTTGGTCAGTACAGTACTCGTGGGGGAGGGGCACGTATGTTGGATAAGAAAAGGAGAACTAAATACGAAAGGAGATCTAAGAGAAAAGTAACTTTAGAGCCCCCTTTAAACACGATCTTAATGCGCGGCTTTAAGGCAGGTTTCCGCATAAATCAAATCGCAGCATATTCCTCTATTCTATTCATTCGTTACCCCCCCTCTCAATCCCTTCCTAGAATCCCTTTTGGTTTCGAGCCCCACACTCTCAAAGCAAATGCAAGAAATTTTTGCACGTTGAACTCAAGTAGCTATCAGCCATATATAGCTATAGCTATGGATATATACATATATACATATATGTATGGTATGTTCTTTCTTTCAGTTGGCAGGTAAATATGGCTGTCGCTGCACAGATAGCGCGCTAACACCGCTGAACTTTCACCCTTACCACCTTGCGCCAACTGCTCCTCCTCCTCCTGTGGCACTCTGTGGCACTCTCTGTGCTCTATTTGCCATCTCTTTTACGCTGCGTAACCACATTTATGCATTTGCTATTTTTGCAAAAGACATGTAGACAAGCACACACACACACACCCCCCGAAACTCCCCCACGCCACCACCCAAATCCCAAGCCAAATATTATTGAAAACCAAAATTTCAAGGTAAACACAGCTGCAGTTTTTGTTAAGGAAGAGGGCCACGACATGGAGCGGCACGGCGAGGTATTCCTTGCAGTAAGCAGAACTAACCTCCCTCTTCGCTTAAGTCTGCCCTATCCCCGTTTGGCTTCGATCCGCGGGGGGGGTTAGCGTGCCACTCGTTTTGGGGCGGGCTCTTTGGCTTTATCGGACCAACGGCATCGTCGGGTGCTATAGCAATTAAGCGTCCATTGTATTGGTGTGTTCTCTGGCATAATTTACAGAGTGTCGCAGAGTACGTCTGCCGCCCGGCACATAACTCAAGGAAAGCGAGAAGGAAAAGCAACAATTGCGCTGCCTAAGCCGTTGGAAATTATTGGATACTTATGTGGGGCTAGCTGGTTGGCTGGCTGGCTGGTCATGGAAATGCATTCGGCAGCGGAAATGCCAGAGAAAAACTGCATAAAAACTAGGTGAGAAGCAGACGACTGCTGCTCCTGTGCCTGCTTCTGTGTGTGAAAATGAATTTATATGGCACTTAAATGCCAAGTAAGGCAATGGAGGTGCAAGTGTCGAGTCCTGTGTGTGTGTGTGTTGGCCAAGAAACTACGAAAGGATAGACGCTGGAGCCGAGTGTAAACAAGCGGGATAACACGGCGAATGGAATGAGAAGAAACACATTGAGAATTGGGGTAAAGTAAGATAAATATTAGACCATAAAGCGATGCTGAATGCCGTATGATGATGGGAGATTTGTAGATAGATGAGGAAATATAAGGGAGCGGACGTAGATCTGAATGATCGATGTATTTTTGGTGTATTTCCCCCAGCTCCATTTCTTGTTTAAATAATTTAAAATCACCTCAGCAATATAATTTTAATTTTATAATTAATAGTGCTGGAATTTCCAAGGCTATTCTTTCATTTGGTTTACTTTTCACGAACCACAGAGAAGCAGCAGGCAGCGCAGCACCTTCATTGCTGCCGCATTGTTGGCCATCTGAAAAGTTGGCCAAGACTTGAGTGTCATTGTTGGTGGCAGCAGCAGCAGCAACGGCAGCGGGCAACCTTTGCAAGCGGCGCCTTTGGGCTGCTGTGAATGGCAAATTGCTTCGTCAAGTGAACACATTTAATTGCTAACAAGGGCCCAAAGCGGCCAAAGGGCGCCGCCATTGGGTCCCAGGCATTTGATATGGCAATTTGTCCAGGGTATCTCCTTGGCGGGCTCATAATTATACGGTAATCAATTGTCTACTGTAATTAGGGAATTGAAATGTTTGCACAGATCTCCTTCCGATGGTTAAAGTTTTATCTATTTCCATTCCCTTTGCCCCCACAAAAGGTGGCAGAAAGGAAGGAATAAATTTCTAAACAATTTCAAAGTTCTGTTGGTTCTCGCTGTTGACTGTAAGTCCTCGCTGTGGGCTAGCAGCTGTTAGCCCCCAACAGGGTACTCTCTCTCTATCTGGAAATGTGCGTTAACATTTAAGAGAATATTTTTCCCTTTGGGTTGGAGCGACTGCCAGCTAACAGCTGCTGTTATTAGTCGCGGAGGAGTCAAGTCTGTTTGCATTTGCTGTTGATTTTCTCTGTTAAAATTCATTTTACGCTCGCTCCATCAAATTTTAAATTTCAAAAGTGTCTGCTACGAAACTCCCAAAGCTGGTTGCCATGAAACAGTTCAACCATCATTATTTATGTTTCCATCGTTCGCTTTCATCAACTAATTGCCCAAAAATTATTTTTATTTGCTTTTATTCTTTTATTTTTTGTTAGTTTATTTGCCCCATCAAATTTTCGGGAAATAACATTTAATAATGCACTTAACTTTTGTTGCGAACAGTGCCATAAAGGGCTGAACACTCACAGCTACCCCCCGCCACTTTTCACTTCCACTTGCCACCCGCCTGACGTCATGCCAAGCCTCTGGTTACCGGCTTCGTGCCGGCAATTTAATTAATCTGCACAAAATATGCAACACAGCAAAAGTTTTACCAGGCCAACAACAAACACTCACACATACATACATATGAGAAGGCATTGCCACAGTTATAACGCTTGACATACAAAAAAAAAGAAATATGGCAGTGCAAGGCAAATATTTAAATACCCTAAATGCACGCCCTAAGGGGACTTGCATGTAGATTGTTTGATTCTAAGACAAATATATTTATATACTATAGATTTATTAGTCCCATTTGAAGGGACAACATTTATGATTTTATGGACTTTACTTTTAAGAAATTTTAACTCAAGTTTTCCATAACATTCCTGCCTGGCCAACATCTAAACAGAACCAGTATACCCTTTATTTAGTGCACAATAAAATGCAGTGGGGGGCCTGTGTGCGGCTGTGTTTGTGTGTGTGGGCGCAAAGTTTGAGTTTGAATGTGCCCCTAAAAGCAGGCAATGGCAAAAGGCAAAAGGCACAGAGAGCATCTTTAGAGCATCAGCGGCAACAGCAGCAACAGCAGTGGCAATAAGATTACTTAATTGATTTAAATTTGCTTGTCTTACTAGACACTGCAGGGGGGAGGGGCAGAAGAGTGGGAGAGAGAGAGCGAGAGAGACGTTGCAGGGGGCAATGATGTTGCACAGTGTCGCATGCGATAATGAAGTTGTTGACAATGGGAATTTTAATGAAAATGACAAAGAGCATAATAAGTGCAAGCATTCGAAAAGGGGACAAAGAAAGTGCACAACACTGAGAGAAATAATATAGTTGATTAGGAAATAAAGGAAAAAAAAAAATAAAAGAGGTGGAGAAGCAGAGAGTTCCCCAGTCACAACTTGCCCTAAGCATTGGGCTACCCATTTCCATTGAACTTTCTCCCAGTGTACACAGTGTTGTTGCTGCTGTTGTCAACGCTGATGATTATGATGGAAATGATTATAGCGGAGGAGGCAACGACAACGTGTCGCAAGCATTATATAACTTGTATAATTAATCAAATTACGCTTTAAGGAATGGCCCAAGACTTTGGATTCAATTTGGCCTAATGCGCTTGTTTGTGTGTGTGTGTGTGTGTGTGTGCTAGCCTGTCTATGCTGTATGTGTGTGTGTTTTGGCCTGTCCACTGCGTCAATTTTGCACCCTGCAATGTCCATAAGCCGCCGCATCGCATCCAAAATGATGGCCGAGTAGCAGCCCCCGTCAAACGACCCCAAAAGGCAACATTTTGTTCTGTGTGTTTGTGTATCTGTATCTGCGGTTGGCTGTTATTACGCTGCTACATTCCCATTCCCCCACCCCCAACTCAGTGGCTGCCTGCCTCGTTAGCCTGACCATGCCCCCAAAAACAAGAAACAGGGACAACGACACGGACACGGACACAGAAAGAGTCCGCTTAGTCATGGCTGCCAGAGGCTGGTTGCCATCGCTCCATCTACGCCAACAGCCGACTCCTATAGTAGCTGCCCCACTGCTGCTGCCACACTGCTACACCCGCTGCTGCCCCTGCCCCCGCTGCCGCTGCTGCTGTATGTGACTTGCATGCTGCGCTGAGCGCCAAAGTTTTGACTTCAATTTGCCCAGTTACAAATTTTTGTCTTCTCTCTCTATGCACGGGTTTTTTTACTCAACAAAAAATAGAAACAAAATCCATCCAAGACGCAACCAAGAGCAACAAAAATGTGGTAAAAGACTCTTGACCAGCGTTGGGGCGACGTGTTTTGGCCACATCATCGTCAGCATCATCATCTAGAGAAATAGCCACAGAGAGAGATAGGAGAGAGAGAGAGAGCAAGCACATGCTTAGGGGCCAATAGAGCATGGCGAAATCAGCCTCAATGAGACAGTTGCAGCTGATAAATGTGCCAGGAATAACGGATAAATATAAAACACAATAAGCTGGAAAATAAAGCAACTCCAATGAGGTTGAAGTTTTATTTAATTTGTTGATGTTTAAAGCAAACAAAAATACGCTTTAATTTCATTTAATTGGAATATTCACACATTCGATAGAGGCCTTACTTTTTTTCCCGGGGTATTGCTAATTTCCATAAATTTCTACTTATTTTCTCGCCCTCTTGGGAAACCTTTGAATATGCTGGAAACACTTGTGGCCGCTGTCGAGCCAAAGCAAAAGTATGTGAAAATGTCTGGGCTTTTGCGGAAATTGGAAAAATGCTGGCGGCATTTTCCTTGGACAGGTTGTCGTGACGGGGGGTGGGCAAACAGAAGGAAAGTCAAGTAATGGAAGGGCGAAGAGCAAAAGGGGAAGAAAAAACTGTCAGCGACAGCATTAAAACTAACAGGAATCGGGAGCAGCATTCTCAGCATTCTGCACATTGCCCCCCGCAACGAGAGAAGTCCCTGCCCTAGTCACAGTCACAGTCTCGTGTGGCATGCCACATGCAATTCAATAAGAATTTCCCACTTGGCAAGGGTGTGGGGTGCAAAAGCATTCCAAATGCTGGCCAAACACTTGCTGCGGAATTCGTAATTGTGTCACACATAGAGAGACAGAGCGAGGGACCCGCTCCTGGCCATAACTATAACCTTTATGGCTGGCTACGTGATTCAAATGGCTACCAGAAATGGAATGGAAAACTCCTCAATTTCTCAATTCCCATTTGTCGCTCCTCCTCTTCATTATTACTATTTAAAGGCATATCCAGCCAACAGCTTAAGTGGAAAATAAAAGGTCTTTGATGCAATATTTTTGGGGGAAACTCAAATGACCGAAAAAAGTGTTAAACATTTGGTCTAACTTTTAAATAAAAAAAAACCATTGAATTTTTACCGGATGTCCTTTTCAAATTGAGCGCCTGTTGATGGCTGACAAAAGCTGAGAGGAACGAAAAGTATTTCCTCTTTGGAACCGGAACCCATGGAATTCCGCTCAGATATAATTCCCAAAAAGAGAAACACCACTGGAACTAGATCAGATTGGATTCAAAATGAAGTTACCGTTAGAAATAGAAGCTGTGAGCCAGCGCTAAATGTTGCATGAAGCATTAGCATTGCGTAGTTTAATTTGCGACCATTTTGTAAAGTTCGGGAATACGTGGGCCACTTGTTACGGGGAATTGTGAGCTATTCAGAGATATAAATAATAAATTCAATAAATTAATAATAAAATTAAATAATTAATTAATTAAAAAATTAAAAAATTTAATTTAAAGGAAAACTTGATTTTATGGTCACTTGTTGAGCATAGAAATAAGTGGCACAAAATGCCCCACCTGCCCTATTTTTTTTTGGAAGGAATTTAGAAATAAGAACTCATTAATTGAATTCACACAGAAATATAAATTATATTTTACCAAATAAAAAAAAGAGGCTGTCTTCGGAGGAGGAGCTTCACAAATATGTATATAGCTCAACCCTGTCGCACCGTTTATCGTTTATGGCAGTGCCTTCTGCCCCCTTATAAATTAATATATCGCATCTCTCTTCACCATTCGTATCATTAGGCTCCCCGGGATACCAAAGATCGTCGGACAGGGGTTCAGCATTTGAGAACCAAACATGCTCTTCCTTCACTGCCAAGTCAGTTCCTGAAGTCTAGTTTTGCTTAGCCCTGTTCTCAATAGGTATATACGCATCCAATGCGTCCATCTCCTCACGTGTCTCGAAACTCACTAGCTCGGCGCCCAGTTCTCGACAAGCTAAATACGCCTGATACCAAGTCCCATTCTGATTATTCTCAATTTAATAGTAGCCATCGCCGATATGCACGAATGGTGCGGTACTTATGTTAAGATTTGCGCCACTCCTATTGAAATATAATAATAATTATATTATATTATATGAATACAGGCACTGATCTGGCCATCCAGGGTGAACATGTTTGGTTCTCAACTGGAGAGCCACAGGAACTGGACATTTGGGGTCGGGGGGAACCAAGTAATAATGGCGGAATCGAGCACTGCGACGTATTGGGTTATTTGGGGAGCATCACACATTACGATGTATTGAACGATATACCGTGCGATTTGAATAGATATTACATATGCGAGGCACCTCAGCCCAAGACAGCCTCGTTTTATATATGGTAAAAAATGCAAATACGATAAAGTTCCACACTACGAAGCCAGCCCATGTTTCGTTTTATAATTTTGTGAATTTTTTTGTTTGTTTTGTTTACTTTTTATTAAAAATGTAAATTCTGAAAATGCGGAATACCATTGACCATCTGTATGGGTGTGTGTGTGTGTGGGTGTGTTTTTTGGGGATTATATTCATTTCGTTTGGCTTTCAAATACTATTTCTGGGATGAACATTTCTTGCCTTTTCTTTTCTTTCGTTTTTCTTTTCCATATCGATTTCCTTTGCTGTGCTTCGTTTCACTTTTAGTTTAATTTTTTTCGCTTTCGTTTTTTTTCTTTTTGGATTACAATTATTATTATAATGCTGCATTATGCATGTGTGTGTGTGTGTGGGTGTGTGTGTTTTCGATCACAAAATTAGAACAGAACCAAGCAGACTATTGAGGGGCCATATACATAGACAATTGATATATATATATACGTATAGGTATGTATGCATATATATGTATATCCTTATCGTGTACATTTAAATACCAAGCATAAACCGCGTGACTGTCGCGAGGGTTTTTTACTATTTACCTTCTGCATTCTGCGTGGATTTACACATTTAGTTGCCTTACATTCACGTACATATACTCGTATGTATATATAGTACATACTACATACATATGTATACACTCGTATGCATGCGCTTCTGTATTGTTCATATTATATAGGGTTGTATATATATTATATATTTTCTAGGCCATACATATATGTATCGTATCCAATATTGCGCCAAGCAAGCAATTCGTTTTGTTCACATCTAAAAGTTTCTTCACACCGATGGAAAAGCATTTTCGTAATACAATTTCTGAATGTTTTTTTGTTTTTTTTTTTCTTTTGGGTTGTTTTTTGTTTTATTTTTAATGTTTTTTGGGTTTTTTTTTAGGTTTTTGTTTGGCCACTACGCGCCTCTCAGTTGATGTTCAAAGCGGATTGGCGTCGTATCTAGAAAATGTTTTGTGGCTGATGTTGAGCTGTGTCCAACCATGGGGATGAGGCGTCGTCTCCTGATCTTCTGCAACTGCTGCGACTGCTGCGATTACTGCTCCTCGTCGCCCAGCTCGTGCTTGATCTTGGAAAAGTCGAATGTCTCGCCAGTGCCGCGCTTGAATATGTTCAACACATCCAGACAAGTGGTCTCAAAGTGCGTGGTGGCATCGTACGATTCCGAGATGAATATCTGCGACTGGGCCCCATCGTCGATGGGCTCCAAGTAGTCCGAAATGGTGACAAACTTTTGTGCGATCGGCTCGAGCAAGTCGAGGCCGGGCTTGATCTCCACCTCAGGGTTCTCGGTCTCCACGGTGGTCGAGACCATGCCCACGAACCAACCCTTGGCGGCCACCTGATGGGTGGAGCTGACCAGCGACACGTAAATGTCAGATTTGCGACCGACCTGCTTCTGTGGAATGATGATTTGAGTGGAGAGGCCGTCCTTGGTGCTGGCCACCGGATGGTCCAGGATGCAAATGCAACGTATAACCTTGCCACGCTTGCGCACCTGCCACCGAAGAAAGAGGGTAAGGATTAGAATCAACATTCAATCGAAATATCCGCAGTATATCGTCACTCACCTTCTCGGGCACGTAGCTGGGATCGCAGTAGACCTGCTTGCACTTGGCCACCTCCTCGCCGGAGCGCACGCCCACCACCTTGCCGCCCTCGCCAAGGACAATCTCATCGATGGGCTTGTCCAGCATGTAGGTGCCGCCATAGATGGCCGACAGGCGGGCAAAGCCCTGAGGCAGCTCACCCAGACCGTACATGGGATACAGATAGGGCGATTTGCCGTATCTCGCCAGCGAGTCCGAGTACAGCTTGATGCGCCGTATGGTGTTCACTGCCGGCTCATTCAGATACTCATCGTCGCGGAACAGGGCCAGGGCATGGCCGGTGAAGTCCTGCGTGTTCCTGTCCAGACCAAACTTGTCGTACAGTCCCTGCATGTTGGCCTTGGTTGGGTCAAAGTCCTTCCAGGTCTTTGGGTCCTCCTCCCTGAAGTCCTGCACATAGATGAGGAAGTTGCGGAAGCGACGCTTCTCGAACATACCTAGAAGGGTATACAGAAATTTGATTAGTCAGCGTAGCGTTCACTTGCAACAGGATCTACGAGTATGCACGGGGAGGACAAGGACAAGCCCTTGGGGGGTTTGGGGTGTCAATTTACATTTCCATTTGCATGCCACATATACACACACACACTCATCATGCATGTTTCTTTTACAGGGCACTGTCCATAATTTGAAACCTCTAATTTAGGGGGCGGCAGCAGCAACAGCAGCAGCAGCAGCAGGAGAAACCACAACCAGCAGTCGCCATGGGCCACCCAATGACGTCAGACACCACAAATGTATGTGTAATGCTAGCACAGTGAAGCCAAGCTATTAAGGATGTGATGTGAGTACTTTTGTTCATATTTTTCTTATAATTTTCCACTCACAAATGGAATTCCATTCCACACAATATCCACTGTAAAGTGAAAGGGTTCAATGCGCCGAAAAAAAAACAAATAAAAAAGAAAAAACGCTATTGCTAAAATAAAAATTACAACTAAATCATAAATAGAGCGTGTGGAGCAGGCCGACTAATTGCATTTCGGTTGCTGCCCCAAGAAAAAAAAGCAAGAGAGAGCGAGCGAGAGAGAGGACGCGATTAGAAGTGAATCAGCATAGCGGTTAAATTGGCCAAATTCGAGGAGCCGTACAGGGTTGCCAGACACCCCACACACCACACATGCAAATGTGTCTAATCAGAAAACGAGTTAAATAAAACGCAAATAAACAAATGCCAAGCTTACGAATATGTTGGAAATTATCTTTGAAACAAAGACGAAAACGTATGTTCTTTACACACATACATAGCTAGACGGCTTTTACTGGTAGCAGGGCCAAGCAAATACGTGTCACAGTCTAACCAGAGGGGGGGCAACACGGTCCAACACCAACAACATACGACGGCAGCTACAGCGAGTGAGTGTGAAAGCCAGAGAAAAAGAAAGAGAGAGAGAGAGAGAGGGAGACAAAGAAGCAGGCAAAAGTGGAGCCCAGATAACAGTCACACATACAGACAGCTGTGTAAAAGCTGGAAACGTACAATTTTTCTTTTTGCACAATACATGCAAACATTTTTTTTCAAAACGCAGAAAAGTCGAAAAATCTTACCCATGAGATCGGATGCCAGCGCCTCCTTCTGATCCACCGGCACTTTGGCAATTTTTCCACCCTTGTAGACGTAGCTGCCCTCAATGGACTTGAATTCCAGATAACGGGTGACGCCCGTGTGTATGAGCAGCTTCACCAGCTGCCCGTTGGCCATCAGGAACTTGGGGATCAGATCCACATTCCAGTCGCGGCCACGCCCGAACCTTTCGCCCGGCGGCTCCAGTCCGTAGCGCTGGAAGAGCTCCTCCAGCGGTGTAATCGAGGCAGACTCCCCACCGTAGTACTTGTTCCGATCAATATGCAGCACCTTTTTGCCGGACACGGACAGCATGCCGCTCAGAATGCACTCCTTGAGGCCGGTGCCCAGGACGATGGCGTCGTATTCCTCATTCATTTTCGCTTTGCTTTGCGTTTATTTCTATGGGGACGTTGGACTTTTCAAGGGTTTTTTTCACTTGCGACGTTGGAGGTTTTTTTTGCGTTTTCTGCCCGTTCAATAAATTTTTTTCTACTCGCTCGTTCTCACAAGAGAGGAGAGAGCGGCCCATTCGCTGGTTGCAGGGCAGGATTGCATTTCGATGGCGATATTTTACATGGCGATGTTTAAGAAGATATTTTTTTACTTGGTATATTTACGGTATATTTTGAAATTCATAAATTTAAAATTTTTACTTGTAACTAAATCTACTTGGAGTTCACAGCCTCCATTTGCCAGGGCACGGCTCCCGACGCGTTCAGATATGTTGTGAATCCATCTCGGATGGAGATGGCCACGTTTTCGCTGCCATCGAACTGTATGGGAGGCTGGGCCAGCTCCATGAAAATGGTATTCGTGCGCCACTCGCCTGGAATCAGGGAAACGTGGTCAGTGTCCTCCTTCTCCAGTCCCTTGAGATACTCCTGCGGCTCCTCGCGGAGTAGAAAGTTGTGCAGAATACACGTGGCAGTCACTAGCTTCTCCACAATGGACGCCTCCAGCTTGATTTCGGTTTGCAAGGCTCGGAAGCGGCTGGACATGATACCCCGAGCATTGACAACCACGCGGTGGGCACGTTTCAGGCGGTAGTTGAAGATCTTCTTTTCAAAGGTCGAGGGAATCTCGTGCTCTTTCATCAGCCAGGGCTGCAGGACGAATCTCTTGTCGGCCAGAACCACGTGAGGCAGTTCCTCATCCATGCCCTGCAGCCGCTTCTCATGCGGTATATTCAGCAGGTTGCTCTCCAGGCCATTGTACAGTGAACTCTCCGTGAAGGCATCCGTCGCACCGCCTGGGCTGCTGGCATCAACGTACAGGAATCTGTGCTGTGCGTCGACCAGCGCCAGCATAACGATACTTTGGAACTGCCTGTAATTGGTGTAGCTGGCATCTGTGGTGGCCGTCTTTGAGCGGAAGGCAATGTGATGGCCATCTGAAACAAAGGACAAGACAACCTGTTGAGCTGGAATCATCCTTTCGGGGGTGGAGAACAACTTTACCTAGCGATCCCAGGCAGTGGGGAAAGTGCCAGAGCCGCTCAAATTCCTTGGCTATGTCCAGCCATTCCTCCTCCGTTTGTGGCGTCTGCAGACAGGTTTCCTTTAGCTCCTTGACTATGGCCTCGATGACTTCTTCCACAATATATCTCATGGACGCCTTGGGCACTTGGTAGATGCCGGCAAGGGTGCTAAAGTCGCCCGTGGTGAGGTATCTCAGCGCCATTTGGAGGCGCGTCTCGGCAGGAAGCAGGGTGGGGTTCTTCCGATCCAGTCTGCTCCGCAAATGCTTGAGCAGTGTGCCAAATGCCGACAAGGACATGCCGTGCATGGCGCGGAAAGAATCCTCATCATTGTACATGCACGCCTTTGGTATCGTCCTAATGGGCGCCGCTCCCTTGCGGCGGTTACGCTTCTTCCATTGCAGGCCACCTTGATCTCGGTCGGTCTCCAGATCGGCAGCAATTTGTCCAATTTTAAGGATGTCGTGAATTAATTTAATCTCCCAAGACATTGCAAAAAAGAATTTTCAAAACAACAAACATGGTATAAGTCTATTAGGTACGGTCTTCGAGGGACCTAAGCTGACCCTCGTAGCAATTATGTTCCGTAAAGAAGCACGCCCTACCTAAGGTATATTATACCATGCGGCGCGAGAGAAAATATTGAATAGCACGCAATTTTGAGCCATGTAGAGAAATTTACTCTTCTCGAAATTCGTCAATCAATTTATGGGATATTTTGAATTCGAAATCGAGTTCAAAGTATATTTACGGCATATCCGCATATAAAAGTATATTTTATCAATTTCAAATCTATTTTTTAAGGTATATTAAAGTACTTTTCAAAATGACCGCCAAACTCCAATTAGGGCACAAAAAAATCGGTATATTTCGGTGGTATTTTCTTGCTCAAATTTTAAACACAAAAGTGAGTCGGGAGAGCGTTTGAGTGCTCTCTTTCGACTGGGTCTTTGCAAGGTATGGCTTCGGTATGAAAACGACCAAGCTTTTTGTAAGGACCTAATCCTGGCCCCGTATGACTAAATATATGGTGAATGCGCTAAAAAAAAACCATACCTGGATATTATATAGCTTGAATCATGGTGTGTATGTCGATGGGGTGGTGTTTACGTTGAATTTTTATGACGTGTTTGGCCAAACATACCTTTACTTTTTTCAGCATTTCAAAGATACCGCGACAACGAAAACAACGGAAATTAAACTTGGCGGTTGGCGCTTTAAACAATTCATAAAAATAGTTCCGTTTATTCCACAAAACCTCCCTAAGTTCAATTCAATGTTTTTTATTTAATATATCAATCAAATTGTAACCACGGACGCGGTTTTATGTTGAAAAATTCCTTTGGTTTCGTCGTCGTTTTGTTGTTGTTTCTTTGTTTCGTCGGGATTTTCGCGTGAAAGCCAAAACATAACATCTGCAATATCTGCAATCCAATAACAAGGGAAAATTTCCCCGTCGCAATGTAATATTTGAATGTTTTCATTTATGATACCCCCCTAACAACAACTGTTTTGTGTTTTCTATGCGTGTGTGTGTATGTGTGTGTGTGAAGAAGTGAAAATGCTATTGAGGCCATAATATTTGTATTGAAATTCTTAGCGACGGGCCACTAAATTCGTGGCAAAAGTTACAACAAAAAATAATTCGGTTTCCCGCAAAGAAATGAACGACGAAAAAAGTGAGCGGCTGATTGTTGTTGCTGTTTCAGTCTAGCGTGTGGTTTTTGTTGTTATTGTACTTTGCTGTCTTGGTCTTGCGCTTGGTTATTTTTGTGTTGTTTCTTGATTTCCTAGCTGCTGATGCGCGCCTGTGTGTGTGTGTGTGTTTGTGCGTGGTGCAGCAGCTAAAAACAGTAAATAAAACAAATTTCCCCTCCCCTACGCGTCAAAGAAATCGTAAAAATCCAGTTACGAAATTGCATCAATTTTCCATCTCCCTTGCTCCTACCTCCTGCCTGACCTCGGTTATCATAAGTTGCCAAGAGCGAGATGCAGCATTTGATGCTGCTGCTGTTGCTATGGTCGCGTCGCAGCATCCTCTCAAAGTTCCTCTCTTTTCTCTCTCCAAAAATAGCAGAATAAATATTTAAATAAACCACAAAAAGGCGCGCAACAAGAGATTGATTTTGAAATACAACAACAACAAAAGCAACAAAAACACCCAAGTGGATCGCTGACAAAAGTCAATCTTTTTGTTTGGATTAAGGTAAGTTTTTTGCCCGTTACCATATAAAATTAGCAAATAAAAACCACAGACGGCAAACAATCTACAGAAAAAACAAGTTAGTTGCTAAGAACCAGTTGAGCGTTGCAGACCAGGCCAGAGTCTCCGTGTATGTCCCCCCTGCCACCCACCCCCTAACGACTGGTTTTCTACCTGCCTACGTCTGGCTAGCGCCTCTCCTCTCCCTCTGACGTGTCGATCGTGCTCCTCCTTTCCTCTCGCTCTCACTTGCACCGGCATTTAATAAAAGCAATTGCCAGTCGGATCCTCTCTTCTGCTGCTGCTGCTGCTGCATTGAATTTGATACTTTTGATACAGTGGGCAATACAGTGGAGAAGCTGTAATATTTTCCGTGCCAGCTGTTCAGCATGTAAGTTACCTGAGTTGTGTTTTAGAGCGGCAAGCCAGACCCATCTGACGCCATTCTATTGCTCTAATTCCGCATGACCCTCGTAACATTTGAACCCTTTTCCAAAAGTATGCGTGTGTATGGCCATGCCAACCACTGTGCGCGGGTCTCTTCTCTCTCTCTCTCGCTTCATCTCAATTGAGTTCAAAGCTCGTTGCTTTACTAATTGTAGTTGCAGAGTGAGAGGGAGATGGACAGCTGCTCAAGAAACTCTTAACTGTTACTTTGTTTGCAAGCCCCCTCTCTCTCTCTCTCTCTCTAATGCTCACTAACATTGCTCCAGGTACCGTTACGGCAGACAATTGACTCTCCGATTCGCAATGCAATAAGAAACAGAAGCTGCCTGCCTGACTTATCTGGTGTGTTTTTTTTTACGTTTAACAGCTTTGAATTTGTTTAATTTTTATGACTGAAATTTATCTACCGCCCGGCTCCACAATATGGGGTGGGTACTTATCACCCCCCAAGCGGAGGGCTACCCCACAGACTTCTAGGCTAAAAAAACAAACACGGGAAAGTACAAATGAATACTCGTAAATCTTTCATCTGTGTTTTCCACTTGCAAGAGAAGTGTGGCCTACGTTAACGGTTGTTCCTCCAGCGTGTGGCTTGATAAGCAAATTCTGTGTGTGGAATGCCCATTGTATCTGTATCTGGGCGTACGTGGCCAGGCGGTACTCACGCGTGGCTCTATTGTTTCTTATCAACGACAGCTGTCGCGGAATATGCACTACTCGTATGTGGTATTCATTGTGTTATGTTACCACATACACCAAGTATATATTATATAGCACCTATACGAGTATTGCGATCAATTGCGGATATTCTGTATAGGGTTTTCGGCTACCCCACCAGAGTGGCCTAACTTAATTGATTCCACATTTTCACGTTTTCACGGTTCTATGGCGATTTGTGTGCTCCCCTACGGTAGATGGTAAAAAGGTTTTGGCTTCGAATGGATAGAGACCATAAAAAACTCTTTTTTTTTATCATTTTGATTGGCGTTGGGTTATCGCTCAATATGTAGGTCCACCCCTACTTATGCTATCTATCAAATTGATAACATTTGCTTTTTGGCATTTCATTTGGTTGTTCAAGAAAGTTTTTGGTACGCTGGTATCAGGGTTTTTTGTATTTATTGGATTTTATACTGGATTTCCTCTAAATATAAACCTCCCAACGCATTTAAATCTTTAGAAAACATTTTTGTGCGTATTTCGTACGGTTCCTGCGACAAATAAACCAGCAAAAATTCAACATTCAACATATGTTAATAAAATAAATAAAATACTCTTATCATAGATGAAATGAAACTTTAAAAAGCAAGAAACACACGCTGTCTCATTGTCTCGCGCCAGCAATAGTTTTGCCATTAACTTTACTGACTTTTGTGTGGCAGACGTAGATGTCTATTGTTTTTATTACTCCGGCTACTTGGTGGTGCTAGTGCTCGTGAATTGACAGCCCATCGATCCCAGGGTACTGTGGCAAATTAAGATGGAATGCGAATAATTGAATACATTAATATGGTAATTTCTGCTGGTGGGTCAAAGCTTCAATCAGTCGAGTGTCTACAGAGGAGACGGAGATGGAGACGATGGCGTGAGTGGTTCGTGATTAGCTCGTGATTTTTTTTGACATCAAAAAGGAGTGGAATTCCTTCTATGGGGGGAGAACGAACTGTAACACTTTCTTGCTTTTGTTTTTTTTAATTTCTGACTTTCAATCTCTTGTCACGTGCCCATCTTTTGTCCTCTTTGTCGACTCTGGTGACGCTTCTCGATATAATTGAATAGATAGCAAACCCACAGAAGCGTCGAAGGCAGTGTCGTCGTCGGGAGTGTCGACGCCCCCGTCAAACAGTCAACAGTTTCTAATTAGTTGTGAAGCTTTTGTTGCCTTCTTGCCTTGCCTTGCCTGCCTCCTTCTGCGTTTTGGCCAGTTTTCTTGCCTGGAAACTTATCTTGTTGCCGCGAATATTCATTTATTCCCATGGAAGTCGGAAGTTTTCCCATGTCAAAATGCCAAAGCATCGTAAATTTCCAACTCCCATTGTTCAGTTTCAAAATTCAGTTTGCCTTTGCCTTAATTAACCAACGGAGCAGCTAACCAACGGAATTAGCATACGGATTGACTGAGAACATAACATATACTCATATCGCTCTATAATAGAGAGTTTTGTATGCAATTTGTCACGATGTGATTTAAATTGGGTTACGTTGACTCCCCCTAAAACCAACGTGGAATGATTTCTCCCACCCCTCCTACATATATACATTTTGTGCTGATATCGTGTGGTAATTACTCATCGCCTCAGGCTGCAATATCAATTATGGAATTATATGCTTTGAACTTCCCCTGATAAGTGCAGCTAAACTTTCAGTTCAATTTAATGGAAAACAAAGGGAAATGAAACTCTGACTAAAATAATTTCGAATATTTAGGCAAATTTTTGTTTATCGGTTAGTGCTCCCCTGCCCAATGGGATAGGATATATTGGATGGAATTGTTCGCTAAATAAATATCTATTTTGAAATATCTGCCAATTGAAAGAATAATTGTAAACATTTTCAGTGCGAAATCGCCTTTGAACAGATGGGAACAAAGCAACGAAAATTAAATATTTATTTAAGGAACCTGTTTCTCTGCATTTTTGTTCCATCCCAAATAATATTTATGCAGATGAACAATCCAATGGAGAAGAGTCGTAGTTTGTAAATCTTTTAAATAAAATTAGCCTCTTTTGTTAACTGATTGGAAAACTGGTTTCAAATGCACTCCAGCGGCAGGTCTCAAATATTATTATAACAAAAATTAAATACTTTAGTGTATTATAATAATTGCTGAACACATTGTTGCTGCTTAAATATAATTATAAAATATTTATATGTAATATTTATAATTGGCCTGACCATAAATGCGTTTTCAATGCAAGGTCGCGGCCATTCGATTGGAGCCATTGATTGTTCAATCGAATGAAAAATATGGCCAAAGTGAATTTTAAATATTTATGTGTAAGGCTGAGTTCAGCGTGAGCGAGAGCGAGCGCGAGACTTGGGTGAGTTTTTCCATCGCCTCAAATTGGTTTTCCAATTAGTTGTCTCAACCGTTCAATAACAAACGACACAACGCGAGCATCAGATAGGTGGGGAGTAGTGCGGGGCGGGGAGGGGGTACATATAATGTATCTCTGAGATATGTACATCTAGATTGGCAAGCGCAATAAACTTTATTTTTATATTTATTAAAGTCTTTGGCCAGCGCTCTCCTTCTGGCCCGATAATCATTGTCGGCTTTTGGGGCTTGGCCCACCGCTGGAAATGTTTATCTTTTTTCGGATTACGAGTATTTCGCATGTGCGTGGCTAAAAATAATTTCAATTTTGCTGCTGCTGCCCGCTTCTTCTCCGAGTATCGACAACCGCACCGCAATGAGGGCAAGTCAGAAAAGCACAAGCCACAGATACAGATGCACGGATATATATGTATATAGAGCAAGAAGCAAGGAAGGTAGCGAAGTTTTAGATACCCTTGCAGGTTCAACTTTGCCATAAAAAGATATACCCAATATACCCTCTGGCAGGCAGAGTAAACGGACATGTGAAGTGTTTTCCACTAATTAGACGAAACAAAAGTGAACTTATCTGGGCAGGCCGCCGCCTTCTTTGGGGTCGTTTAACCATTGGGCCTAGCCAAAATAAATCAAGTTTTGGCCACTTGAAAGTTGTTTGTTCCTCTTAAGCTCGTAAAATAAAAGCAGAAAGAAAGGAAAAATCAAAAGTGCCAGACAGGCTTAGTAGCGGAGGGAAAAAGTTTTTTTTTTTTTGGAAGAAAAGAAGGAGGGGAAGACGGCATTAATGGTTCTTAGCCATGTCGATGACGAGACGAGAGTCAAAGAACCAATGAAATGACTCAATGGCCAACAAATGTTCATGTTTCATTCGTTTAATAGAAAGTTTATAAACTCGTGCGATTTATTTTGTCTGCTTGATTTATGATTGGGTCTAAAATGTTTTACCCATTTAGATCTAAAATAAAAACAAAGCAGAAAACGAACCAAAAAAAAGAAATATAACTAGAGGAAAAAAATTGAGGCACAATTCGGTCGTGTGCCAAATTCATTTTTAGCTTTCATATGAAGATTTTTTTTTCAAGGCATACATAGAATATATAAAAACCTGAAAATGAACATACAAATACATACATAAATATTCTATATATACTGGCTACATATATATGTATTTATATGGGCAATACGGAATTGCTTACCAAATTAGTTCATCATTCAATGAAAAAACTTAATTAAATACAAATTGATACACGCAAAAAAAAAAGAAAACGTCGAATTTCATTTGTTTTCATTTAATTAACAGAGTAGAAAAGTAATGGGAAATGTTTTACACTCTTTTTGGTCACTTAAATTCAATAAAAATTGATGCGACACCAAAAATAAAAGAAATAAAAATTCTGTTGACAGTTCTGTACTTCGAGTAATTGTGGGGTCTTAAGGCAGCCAAGCAGAGCTCCTTTTGGCATTAAAGAAAACCCTTTAGCCCAGAGATTGTTGAACTTTTACAGCAGTTTCTGTTACAGGGCGTTCATTGATCTGATTCTCAAGCCACAGCGCCCCCCAACCCTCATAATTGTTGTAATTTTCATGTATGAATGCTGTGGAAACTGTTCAAGAATGAATGAATGAATGGATGGCTACTGTTTCTCCCAAGAGTTGAATGTTCTCTAGAATTATGAATGCTTGAATGGTTTGCCATGAGCCCAGATATGGTGCTTGCGAATATATTAGTGGGCCACATGTGTAGATACATTTTGGACAGGGCAATTCCTATTCTGTCTGTGTGACAGCTCAAAATCTAAACTCAATCTGTGTGTGTGTTGTGTCTTTTGTGGGCAGCCTTGAACTTTTTGGCAATGCGCGACAATGGGTCTGAAGCCAACACAAAACAAAGATTGGTCGAGTAGCAACCACCCCCATACCCATCCCCACCCACATACGCGTTACGCATGACCTTGGGGGCAACTCGTGTTCCACGTCGCCTCTCGCACCCATTCGCTTCGCTTATCGGAAGCTCCGAATCAAGGGCGAGCTTTAAATTTTATTTTATTTCCTTTGTGGCGTTTCATTTTTCGTATTTTTTCTGTATTTTTCGCTTATCCATTTTGAACAAGTTTTTTGTCGGTGGTTGAGTGCCTCTCCTGGGGTTCGATGAACTCCCCAACAGCAGCAGCAGCAATTAGCCCCACGATTTGCTGTATTTTTATTGCCTCAAATGTGTAATTGTTGTGTTTCCATCTCCATCTCCTTTCAGATCAGATCTCCCTACCTCCCACCCGTCATTTGGCAGTCGTGCAACAGATGAGGCATCACTGCTCGTGCCAGCGATGAGGCACAGCCCCATGCTGGAGTCCAGGTGCTGCTAGGAGCTAGGAGCCTACCCCTGGAAGCCATCGAAGCCATCAAGCAACATCCAGAACACACACACACACACATATCCCACTCGGTCCACAGAAGGTAACCTGATGGTTGTGGCCTGCGAAGATGCCTTCAGCGAACACCGAAGACTTGCGGCGAAAGTTTCTAGTTGTCCAGCAGCAGCGCTCGGCCCCGCCCAATCTCGCCGGCGACGGCCTCACCCCCGGCACCACCCACGGCAACACACTGATGATGACAGCCACCGCTGGAGCAGGAGCAGGAGCGGGCGGGGGAGTGGGTGCTGCTGGCGAACCGGAGCGCACCTATGTATTTCCGGGCGGAAATCCGCTGATAGGTAGCGTACCCGGCATGCCGGTGGTCAATCCCGCGGGACCATCACGTGGCCATGCGCGATCCGTTAGCCACGGCGGCGGCGCCATTGTGGGCGCCAATGGGCGGCCCATCAAGTCCGCGATGAAGGGCCACCAGCGAGCGTTCTCGCAGGGTCAGATCACGGACTCGCCGCCGGGCAGCAGCGCGCCCTCGGGCCGAGGCCACAGTCGCGTTGGCTCCAAGACAGACTTCATCCTGCCGCCGGGACACAAGGAGGAGGCAGTGCGAGAGCCCTCCGCGCCCACCTCGGCGACGGGGGGACGCGGCCACTCGCGGCAGGCGTCGCGCTCCGAGTCCATCTACACGCTGCGACGCACGGAGGTGCCACCGTGGTGGAAACGGCTGACGCTCTGCAACTACAGCACCGGCGACAAGTTCGAGGAGCGCAGCTACCGGATGGTGGTGCCCAATCACACCGTGCCACCCAAGACGCCCAAGCGGGAGCATCCCAATGGCCATTTTGTGGGCAACAAGATCCGCACCACCAAGTACACCCTCCTGTCGTTCATTCCGAAGAATCTGCTGGAGCAGTTCCACCGCGTGGCCAATCTGTACTTCATCTTCATTGTCCTGCTCAACTGGGTGCCGGCTATCAATGCCTTTGGCAAGGAGGTGGCCATGATTCCAGTGCTCTTTGTGCTGGGCGTGACGGCAGTCAAGGATCTGTTCGAGGATCGACGGCGGAGAGCGTCGGACAAGCGGATAAACAACACCACATGTCGGGTGTACGATGGGTGAGTCCAGAATTATTTATTCCATCGATTAATCTATTAAAAAATTGTGAAACCAGAAGGCTAGACAGGAAGAGCAATCTTCCCCTCTCTGCTCTCCATAGTTTGTCAATTTCCCGTTGGCTAAACTAAACTTTTTCCCAACTGTTTGACCGAAATGTAAGCCAAAGTCAGAGACAGAGCCAGCGCCAAAAGCCAACAAAGAACTTGACTTCTGTTGACCAATTTCCACATTTCGTGCCCTCCGGCCAGACAGATTTTAACGAGTAGACAGTTTGCTAGGGGGGGGGGAATGCTGCTGTATGCTCTGTGCTGAATGGGTGTCTGGGGCTTTGGACTGATTCCCCATTTCGACCACTGGTTGCTCCTCATGCTAATTTTTTGGCCGTCTGCCTCTGCAATGATTTGTTGAACCCAATTCCGTTTGCGATTTGTGTTTCTGTGTATTTTAAAACGTGATCTAGAAATCGATAAACAGCCAAAAGCAAAAAGCAAAGCAAATAGAAATACTAACAAGAAGAGGAAGGGGTAGCTTTTGGGGGTTTTGAATCTATGGTTGCGATTGTGGAAGAATTGTAACTAGGTGAGATTATGAGAGAAATGCTTGAAGCTACAGCTAGTTAAATTTGGTGGCTTCATCGTCTGTTGATGCTTATCAATGTCCATATAAATTACATATATTTTATAGGGCTTCGAAGACATATTTTCTGCCTTGCAAACTTGTATTCTGAATCATCATACCCTACCCCATTTAAGGGTATATAAAATAGCAAACAATTCTGTGTGTAAAACTTTCCCTAACTGTCTTTGCCTTTGCCTTTTTTTTTTGTTTTGTTTCTTCTTCTCCTCTTCTCTTCTGGTTTCTCTTGTGGTGGGGTTGTCCCACATTTGAGCGTCGTTGACGCATACTTTTGACACTCTTTTGCCCTCCCCCGCCCGCATGCTCCCTCCTTGGAGCCCATCAAGCGAGAGGCAACGCTGCCGTTTGTCAGACTTTCCCAAACCAAGTGACAATTTACTTGCATTGCACGTGTACTGTACACTGCCCGTACCCCTGCCCGTGCCCCTGCAGAATGCTTCACATTTCCAGCCACTCTTACCATACCTCTTGGTGGGATCTGTGCCTTCTGCTATCCAATTGTTTCCCCGTTTTGTAGTACGAGCCGCTAACCAGCCAGCAAAAACAACAACAACACAGATAACAAGGTACATGCAAATGGCAGGGTGAGGCACAGCCCCTTTTGGCGTGTGTTTGTAGTTGCATTTGCCTAACCTTCTGCTTAATGTAGCTTCAAAAAATAAACAGTTTAAGTTTTCTCCTCTCTCTCTCGTTGCCTCTCTCTCTCTCTCTGTGTTGTCTCGTGTGCCGCCTGACCAATGAACTTACGAGTTACTCGTCGTAGTCGTCGTCGTCGTTGTCGTCGTACTCGTGCATACATTGTTGTTGCTAATTATATTTGCATTTCCCTATTCTCTTTTACGCTCTTTTGCACAATTGTCATAGAACCAAAACCATAGCATAGCTGAGTGATTTTGTTGTTGTTGTTGCTGTCGCTGTGCAGATTTTTGTGTCGCTTCTGTCATTGTTGTTGTTGTTGTTGTCAAGTAGTCCATGAAACGTGGGTCGAATTGGAAATGCAACTAATTAATTAAGAAAATGTGAGGATTGCTAAGAAAAGTATTAGAGGCTGCTCCATGGAGGCCACTCTCCCAAGGTACTGCATCTGCGCCACTGTCCCCCCCCAGCCACACCGCCTGTTCAGCCACAAAGCCACAACTTACATGCAAATAAATGCAAATTACACGCACACCAAATATGGCAGTCGAATGAGAGGAGACGGAGACGGAGCCCGAGCCTATGGCTATCCACAGCCTGACTCACAGCCAGTCGAACTTCTGGCCAGCGATCAGCGTGGAGTGCAGGCCCCTACACTGTGTAGTGGATTGGAGCAAAAGTTGCCAGTTTAACGGCCCTGACCATCCAACTCACGCCTCTCCTCTCCCCACCCCACTCGATTTGTGTCCACGAATTGAAAATCATGAATTTTATGGCCGTGTGGTGCAATGCTCGAGAAAAATGAATCATGCGTGCGAATTGTGCGAATGAAAATGTGAATTACTTGCAGGTTTCCATTTGCTATTCCATCTCTAAAAATTGCGACTACGAATGATATTTACTTGGCTAAAAATTATTGGATCAAGGTTATAGCTACAAAATATTTTATTTTATTTGGCAACAATTTTTACCCAAAGAAAAGAAACTCATAAAGAGTTTCTCTCATAAAGAGTTTCGCTCTCTTTAAACTGTTGTGTTAATTGCATTTAAATCCGTATCGATTGGGGCATGTGCTAAACGTTTGATTGAACCACCAAATTGATTGATGTGCTAAAAAGAGTCTGCGAATTTAATTAGTTGCTTCATATAACTGTGCGCACAAGGAAATCAAAATTAGTCATACAGGAAGTGATGCGCCCAAAGGAATTATTTCTTTGCTAAGTAAAATAAATTTTAAACTGCAAGAAAAAGGGTTAAGCCAGTGAATGATGGGCTGAGTCAAAATAAAGAAAGATGACGCATATCGCACATTATCTGGATCTGTTATCTACCTTAAACTATATCATTGATAAGCAACTGCAACGATGCCAAACATCATTTAAGGTTTCACCTGAAGGAATCTATACAAAGAACTTTCCCTTAAGCTTGCTTGTCCTCTTATTTATTTGGCTGACATTTCCAATCACTGGGTCATGCTTCACCCTTTTCTTGTGTGCGTCGCAATTGCATTGCTGATTCTTATTGATATGCCCTGCAAAAGGCATGACTCGCACTGGCTGGCTGGAAAGTGCATTAAATGCATTGGAAATATTATTATCACTGCCCCGCAAACCCACGCTAAAGATTGTGCGTCACCCGTTTTTGTGGTTCCAAGGGTCTTATCACATGGGGGACGAGGTCACAGCACACTGGCGCTCTGCTGTTCTCTGCTGTTCTGTGCTGTGGGGAAATTCCATGAAAAGAATTGCATTTGTTGCGCGATCAACCCCACCCCCTCCCAGCTTATGCAAGGTCTTATGTAACCCACACGTACGAGTGCAAGTATCTGCCGACGGATCCCAAGAATCGTGCCACGAAACGTATGTAAACTGTAAACACTTTTGCCACTCTTTTTGAATGTATTTTCATTTATTTTTGTATGTTGCCAGAAGCCAGAACTTTCTTCATTCGAATGACATTTCTTTTTGCCTTTGAACTTGACTTTTCCCTTTGAAAAAAAACTTTGCTATTCATTGCATAAGGCTACAAGGATCTATCTATTGTATGATTAATGGGCTCTGCCATCTCCCACCCTTCCCCCTTGGACATTTCGTATTCAATTTCCGACACCGCCCCAAGCATTTTCCTTAGCCATTATTTGTGTGCTTTGAACTGGTGGGAAATACAAAGCGCCTTCGCCTCCAACTTACTTTTATTTGGAATAAATTTTAGTCATAAATGGAAGGCAGGCAGGGGTAGGCTTTTTCAACATTCCCATGCGAATGCGTAGGCGTAGGCGTATGGGTATTTCTCTTTCCAGATGTTGTAGCTCTCAGGCGGTGTCAAGTGTGCAATG
Source organism: Drosophila subsilvestris (assembly GCA_035043285.1). Classification (NCBI taxonomy): domain Eukaryota; kingdom Metazoa; phylum Arthropoda; class Insecta; order Diptera; family Drosophilidae; genus Drosophila; species Drosophila subsilvestris. The sequence continues at coordinate 6,030,852 of JAWNNB010001719.1, read as the reverse complement.
CAATTTCACCGAAACTGCATGAATATATTCGCAGCCATTGCGCCAACATCTGAGACAAAACTCAGGTGCTAGTGACACGGCCACTCTGCTTCTGCTTCTTTTGTGATTCTTTTGCATAAAATATGGCCCCCTCAAGGTTGTGGGAAGAACAGCTCGTGGGGCACGTTGGCAGAAAAAGACAGGGAGAGAGAGAGAGAGGGAGAACTAACCTTGAAAAGCAACCACAAACCAAACTGAATGTCCGAATGTATCTGCTATATGTATATGCTGTATCTGTTAGATAGTTGATGATGACAGACCCATAAACACCGATAGTTATGCTCTACTGCGGGCGTATCCACTCGTATTCTTCTTGTGCCCGCGCTGATCGACTCTCCTACGCTTTTGTGGGTTAATGTTTTGCAACTCACAAAAATGATGATGATGGTTTATTGTTTATGGTTTTGCGGCTTACAGCTGCTTAATGGGGAGGTAGCTGCTTGTACGTTTTTGCCTCTCCAAACTCTGACATTGAAAATGCTAAAATACACACAGCAAACAGCAAAACAGCAGAGCAAACTAAACGGGTTTTCCATTCGCTCTAGCCAAACCGGTTGGCAAACATCGTTTGGCTTCAGTCGAATGTCTCCACAGTCTCCAGTCTCTGTCTCTGTCTCTGTCTGCGTCTCTGTTTGAGAGAGACTGACGTTTGTCTAGCAAGAATCGCCACTTGGGGGCCTAAACCTGATCTGCAGCCATCCCTCCATCCCATTGCCAGCCATCTAATGGCCATGTTAACAAACCCAGAGACCATTAACACCATGCTTCCATGGCTCCATGGCTGCCATACTCCATGGCTCCACGCTGCAATTGCTGCGGCTGTTGGTCAAGTTTTTCGATTTGTTTCTCTCTGCTCATATCTTGTGTACTCGTGTACCACGTATCTATGGCCTGTTCGTATCATCTATGGCTTGGTCTTGCAGTGTCACTGACTCGCGTTTTGAGCTGGGGTTCAAGCAAAGCCATAGGCTCAGGCCAGAGCTCAGTGCCTGCTGCTGCCAGGGACAATCGAATGAGTAGAGTTGAATATTGTAATTATGTGAAAATATGATCTGCAATTTACATGGGTTTCCATTGGGTTCAAGGAAGGAGCTGTAACAATTATAAATTGAATATTGTAACTACAGTATGTGATTTATATAAAGTGTATATAATTGTTCCCAAAATACTCTCCACTCCCCCTGTAATACCTCATACATTTCGCCATAAATCATACTCCAAAAAGTGACCTAAATCAATGCTAAAGTTTGAAAGTTGCGACTATCAACAACAGGGCTCGTCTTCAAAAATATAAATTTAAGCTGAAATGAAACGTTTATCATTATTTGTTCATTGGAACGCTTAAGCATAATTCAAGTATTAAAAAAAAAAATAATTATTGTTCCAAGAACTTTTTTATTCTAAATGATCTTCAGAGTTTGTTCAAAGATAATGCCTTTAGAGAAGTGGCACACTTGACATAATATTTAATCAAAATACCAGTGACACAAATAAAACTAGAAGAAGATATTGGAATCTCTATAGAAGCACAGAAATAACTTTGAATAGAGCACGTAATACGTATAGAAAGAGGGTAGGAAATTCCACTTGAAATATATGAGATAACTGTGACAGGATTGCGGAATTTAAATCAATATTTAATTGCGGAAATGATGCGAATATAATCATAATCATTACTCTCAATTTTACTATCTATTGCACATCTTTGTGGTTATCTTTGGAATGGCTACCCACTGTATGTCTGTATTTTCAGTGCCACTCTTTAGAAATAAATTTAAAAAAATACGAGTACTTTGTGTTTTTGTCTGTTTTGCTCTCAGGGATTTCTTTAGAAATGAGGAACAAATATCACGCCCAAATATATCATTTGAATGGCTTTGGTTGTGCTAGTCTGGTCTGACATTTCAGCTGAACAAAGTCTGCCATTGTTCGCATAGAAAACCGAGGCAACGAGATGTTTATCTTATTTGCATGAAGATGGAAGATGAAAGATGAAAGATGAAATCTTCTTACCTTTCGATTGCCTCCACTTGGCCTGCCACTTGTTGTGGCGCAATTGTAAAGTGCAAATTCTTGTCGAGATACGCGAAAAGAATCTGTTAGATAAATATGTGCATGTGCGTGCTCGCCACAGAAAGATATCAAATATCTCCTCTCCCCGTGGGGGCCACAAATTGTTTTTCCCCAAAAGCAAAAATATCGACGCACACAGCAGACTGACAGACAGAGTTCAAGCGTAAAGGCAGAGGCAGCCGCAGCCGAAGCCCATGAGAAATGTGAGACGGAGGAGGAGACTCGACTCGTGTTTTGGTCAGTGCCACATTTTGTTGAATGGGTTGAACAAATAAACTCAATTCCACAGAGTTTTCTGTCTGTGTGCGGTGTATGGCCTTTCCCAATAATTGACCTTCCTACCCAGAGTCCCCATAGTCACCCTGCCCCCTCCCCAATCCAGTGATAATTGTCGTTTGTGGAGTGTTCCCTCGAGTGGCGAACATTCCGTTGCATGTGGGTGGACTGTGGATGGACTGTGGGGGTGGTGTTGGAAAAGTGTATTATTAATAATTAATTCAGAGACGCAATTGAGCGAAATGAACAGCCGATGGACACAACCCAACAGGCCAGACCAGACCAGAGCAGACCAGACCCCTCTCATATGTGGGCTAATTTCCCACCTTTAGACGAGCAAAAAGGGGGGGGGGGGGGAATGGTTGCGTGCCACAAGCTAATTACATGACCAAACTGTCTTTTCATTTTCATTTGGAGATACGCCGTAAGTACACTGTCCGTCCAAGCGGCAGTTTGTGCTCCATTGAATGGAAACGAATCAAATGGACGCCTTCCTTTGGAGCTACAGCTACAGCTCCTCCTTCTGCCCCTCCTCCTGCTCCTTAATAATGTTTACATGATTGATTCATGCGCGATGGCTTTTAGTCGAGTTAATGAAGCACAGAGAGAGGCACAGAGGGGCACACAGTTAACTACCTACCAATGGCCCAACCATTGAAGCTTTTCCGCATTCTGTCTGTCTATCTATTGGAGGCGTATCTCTAGCCACGCCTTCACAATGCTTGCGAGACCCTGATCTCTCTCTCTCTCTGTCTCTCTGTATAGTTTCCACGTGGGTGAGTGGGCAAAGTAAACTTTAAAAATTGATTATAAAAATCACTTGCGTGTGCTCTGTTTGTTCTTTGTTCAACCACCCCCCCCCCCCCCCCCCCCCCTAACTTTTCCCCCCTACTGTTTTCTGGTTAAGGAAATGGCGTTCCCTTATTTCGCCTTTGGGTGTGCCTTTGCCTTTTCCTTTTCCTTTGAGTGCATTAGCAGCAGCCGTGCACAGCTTGATAGACACTGCAAGGACGAGACCTTCAACCTAATGTTGTGGGTGAAAGCATTGAAAAGTTTTTGCTTTAATGAAATTCACCTTGAAAGTCTGTTCCACTTGCAAGAACATTCAACAATTCAACGAAGAACATTCAACGATAGCTTTCAGAATATCCCCATAAGCAAATGACGACATTTATTAATGGCTAACCTTTTTATGCTCCAGCCCAAGCCCTTAGCTAGCCACCCACTTAATAACTATTTAAACAACAATATGCCAAAGTGATTTATAGTACATACTCCAAAATAAAACCCCTAGACACTGTACACAGAAACTTCTGCCCAAACCGAACCCAAAGCCTAACCCGTACCCCGTATATTCCCAGTATCTATCCATGGATATCTATTAGCCCAATTAGAGAGAGAGAGAGAGGAAAACCTCTGGACAATGCGAAGGACAGCGGCATAACGAATAAATATGTGTTAATTTACCCAAAACCGCTGCTGCAATCCCGCTGCCCAGATCTGTATCAACATATCCAGCGGAGGAGCAGCGTAGGAGCTGCGTTCCCCCATGGGCTGCCTTTATCTTTCGTTGTTTCATCTGGTTTTTCTGTGTGGAATGGAACCTTATTAAATGTTGAATTATTTATGGCTGAATAGTTTAAGTGGGAGGGGGGAGCTGTCTCCCTGTGTGTTTACACAACCTGAAGCCTAATGCTTCGTTGGGTTTTAAGGGTTTTGGGCCACTAATTTGTGTTGTCTGTACGCGGTGACTACTGGGAACTGGCGTGGAGTCGCTGTCTGTGCCCCACGCGTTCTGTTTACTTGCGGCCTATGGCTACAAATGTCTTTTAAATAACAAGAACCTTGCCTTGAACATGGCAGAATGAATGAATGAATGAACATGCGCATATTAGCGGTTAGGTTAGACTCATTTCCTCTATTGACCCACTGCCGCCCAGATAGCCATCCGATTGCTGGTTATGTTTTTCTTTTTTGGGGGCATTTTATTGACTCGCGTAACGGACGGCCAAGGCATGCGCATTTCTTTGGGGGCAACTTCTGGCTTGGCTTGGCTTGCCTTGGCCACACGTTTAACGAACTTTAAGTAAATTACCCAGCTCCCCTGCTCCCTGCTGCCTGCTCCCCCTCTGGCTGGCTATAACATGCATGACCCACATTTGCCACATAAATTTCCATGTGCAGTGGCATGGGGAGCACAGGAGCGGAGGGCAGATGCGGGAGGAGCACTAAATAATCAAATGGGAAGAACCTAAATGGTTCAATGCTACACTGAGCACAATTCTTTAGAGCAAAGAGCTGCATAGCTTTGTATCGTTGCGTATGGGAACCCCCTTGACCCCATTTGGGGGGTACATAAAGATTGCATCATTCAATCTACAATCTACATATGGTATATCATCTAACAGCCAACAGTGAATGCAATTTGTATCTTATCTGTGACTCCGATGCAGCAAAACTTTGCTAAAAGATTAAAAAAGAGAGAAAACTCCATAGGTCTTCCAACAAAACCCCCCAGCTATCTATAGGTAAAGTCTCGCCACACTACTCAACCTACATTACGAGAGTATTTCCATTATCTAGATGCAACCTGACATTATCTAGATACAATGTACACTTCAGCAATTAGTTGAAACACGACAAAAGGGGACAGCCCAAAGCAATGCCCAATGATACAGCAAAACTCTGTAGAGATCCATTCAATGGATAGACTTTTATTTAATAATGCTTTAGGCCAAGATTGAAATCGTTTGAGTGATGGGAAGAGCAGGCTAGCAAGGGGGCAACGCGTGTTAAATGCCACACCATCCACCACTTTGGAGCCGCCTTTAAATGCCGCTGACACACGCATCGGAGAAGCCTCAGGACAGGGATTGATATTGGGAATATTCAACTGCTGATAGAAGGAGGCGTCACCCCAAAAAACAACCCAAAACAAAACTCTGAATCGGAATTGGGAATTAGGTTGAGGAGTTTGCGTGAGTTTCACTTTTATGTCGTGGCTTCTCTTCTGCTGCTGCTATTCGTTGGGTAAATAACCAAGCAATCAACGTGCCCATCGTCGAGTTAAACTCGCATTAATTTTGCATTTTGCGAAAACGCCTAATAAATCGAGTCACCGAGAGCGCGCCCTGGTAGCTCTGGTAATTGCCCTCACCCTTGGTGCCCCACTGCCTCACTCACTGTGCACCGTCACCGTCACCGCCTCTCGTGGCTCATTAAAGATTCAACAACTTGGGACGCCTTCGCTGTAAATATGAATCGCGGAGAGAGGAGCAGACAGAGCCTCCCCCCAATTAGAGGATGACATGCAACAATAAAAGCAAAACTTTCAAAACACTTGCAATATTCCTCGCTGATAGCACCCACGTGAGGCATGGCATGGAAGGACACAACAGCAGTGGCTGGCTACAACAGCTGTGGGGGAGTGTCGAGAGCTGATGAATAGTACTCTGAATACTACTCCTCCTACGATGATGACCAGTTGTCACCTTCATTACATTTCCAGACAACGATTGGGAGTTCCGATCTGTTCCGATTTGTTCCGTTTCGAACCGGGTATTGAAGGTTTTTTATTGTCGCATTTTGTTGTGTGTTTTTTGTTTTTTTTATGGGAATATGATTAATGAACGTGGTCTGGTGGGGTCTCCGGTTGTGTTGCTTTCCGGTCAGCGTATGACTAACACGTGACCTAAAAATCTTACAGTGAAAGTAAAAAAAAACGCACACACGAATATGGCAAAAAACAAAAAAAAATGGGGTGCTGAAAGGAAAGCGAGAGGAACTACTCAAATAAATATAAAAGAAATTTGAATAAATAAATAAAGAATAGGCAAGCAGCAGAAAGAGCTGAAGAGATCTGTACGAAATTCCATAAATAAATATGATGAAAAATATCTTAAATTTAAATTAAATTAAAAATGTTTATGGCTACCCAAATTTATGGTGATTTATAGATTTTATAAAATTGATAAGAAATTTAAATCAAATGCAATAAATTCGAATTTTTATAACTAGAAATATTATGCCAAGCAGATGGTGAAAAATTCTGCGATCAAAGCAAATATCCCTGCCAATGTAAATGGAAGGCAATAAATTCGAATTAAATTAAAGGTGTTTTAATAACTAGAAATTATATTCCAAGTAGAATGAGAAAATTGCTGCGTTTAGAACTGATAAGAAATATTAACAGAATGCTATACATTTTGTATTAAATTAAATCCTTTAATCAGCAGCGAAAATGTCCCTGTCACACCTCGACCCCAGCAGAGAACTCCTCGAAACACTTCCAAAGATTAATTCTGATAAAAGGAACACAATATTTCTGTAAACAATTAGCAAAACAACATTAAGATTTATTATCAAAAAAGAAGAGAAAAAGATTCGAGTTTAATTGTGAAATTTAATCATTATTTATCGTACAATAAATATCATCATCATCATCATCATTAAGGCATATACTCGTACTAGTTTCCAGAAATAAATTAAATTGTTGTGCGCTGTGCCAATAAATCTCTAGTCTTCCGATTGCAGATTGTAGATATAATAAAAGCCTGAACAATACAGGTTTATGGATGGATGGCTGGGATGGATGGGTATTGGGTATTGGGGGATGTCGTCATATCACAGGAATAAGCCACTTGACAGCAAAACGGAATCAGGTGTACGAGTATATACGAGGGGTACGAGCTAATATCTTATCGAGCAATTTTTGTGCAGCAGATAATGAAATAAAGGAAGAAAAACAAAAGACGATTACAATTATGGGGAACCAGCTGCGAGAATGCGAGAATGAGAGACTGCGACTGTGCCAGAGAATGCATTGTGGAGCTTTGTGTCTGTCTGTCTGTTTGTCCGCCTGTTGGGGTCCATGTTAACAAAGAAACAGTCAATTAGAGAAATGCAATCAAGAGACCAGTAAAAGGCAACTGCAAAGAACCAAAGACAGCGGCCAAGCAGGCAGAGGACAAGAACCAGAACGAACTTGAACAAATATAATTACATGAAACCTACCTACCCTACCTACCCCTCCCCAGAGGGCGGCCAGAGCAGCAGGAACTACAGGAGGGAGAGTCGCTCGCTCGTTGCTGGTTGCTCGTCGAATGCGTTAGAATGTGCTGCAATCTGGCTAATGACCCAATTAAAATTATGGCAAAAGCTTTCACCACCGAATTCTCCCATTCCCAAGTAAGAACTGCAGGCAGGCAGGACAGGACAGGACAGAACGGGAGACAGGAGTATGGCAGGTGTATTACTTTGTCTACTTTGTGGCCTGTCTGTCTGTCTGTCCGTCTGTCTGTCAGCCAAATGTCAGGCCATGTCAGAACACAACAGAATAAACAAGTAAACAGGAACAGAAGTGCAGTCCATGATGGTCAACACATTTGATACCCTTGGAAGGTATCAACCATAGCTATGGGCGGGATGTATTATTATTTCGACTTTAGCTTAGGCTTTAACACTACCAAAAGGTGTCCAAAAAGTGTCTGAAAGGCGTCCAAAAAATATCCACCTCTAGGTATAATTTGTTCCATGGCAAATACTTCTTTTTGGCGCATTACAAACACCAGAATACTCACTGGTTACGAAAGGGGGTACATTCCACAAACAATCTGGAAGCGAAAGCAATGCAAGGACATCGCCACATGCCACATGAAACTGACAACACAACAACAACAGCAGAGCAGAGAGTGTGCCACAGAGGAGGAACTGGGTCTGGTTGGGTTTTGTGTTGTAAGGAAGGTCAGGGCATGTGATTACAAGAGGGGTTGGGCAGTGCAGGACACGCGAAGTGTTGAAATATTACATATTTTCCAACCATAACAATTTGGCGTTTGCCTGGTCAAATGAACTTGAATTAAATGGGAATATTGTGTGGTGTGTCCATGTCCATGTCCATGTCCTTGCCCAACCGCAGGACCCTCTCTCCCTCTCTCTTTTTTCATAAATATCTAAGCAGCGCAAAGGAGCGAAAGATGACGCCATTACCATTGGTAAGGGAGGTGGGGAGCTAGGGATTCCCCCGAACCATGGAGAGACTTTATAAAAATCATAAAAATGAAAGCGAATGAAATTTCCAGCATGACGCAAAAAGAAAAGGCCGTTACTTTGCATGGAACGGCACTGCTGCTGCTCTGCTCCTCCGTCCATCATCATCATCATCTTTCGGCCAAGGTCGAGGGCAAAGTGACGGCTTATTATTTTGCAATTTACTTGGTACTTTAATAACCAACCCACATGCGAGACCAGACCCCGCCAGACCAGACCAGACCAGACCAGACCTGACCCACTGCTACCCCGCTATACATTAAATGGGGGTGGGGGCGGGGGCTAACTGTGTGGAGTGGAGAGCACTTTGCGTTTTCACTGTTTGCTCAAATGTCCATCAGCCGAAGCCGCAGCAGGCACAGCTACTCCCTCGACCGACTACTTTCCCTGACAATCAACTACTATCCATACACACCCTCCCCCCCTCTGAACCCTGCCCTGCTCTGGTGTGGTGTGGCCTGTTCGCATGTAAATTGTCTTGCGTGGCAGGCAGGCAGACAGACGACCCATCAATGTGTTCATTTGACAATAATTGGAGACATGGATGGACTATGACGAATCATTCATGAATATTGTACATGGACCCACCACCACCCACCCCCATGGGCGGGGGGATTATCCGTGTCTATATACGCGTCCCATTAGACATGGAAATGGACATGGGCAGCAGCGTTATATGACATGTTCATGTTCAAGGATCCACTGACATTTGGCGGCCTTTAACATGTTTGAATTATTTAAATATTTAAAGCGCAAAACTTCGGTTAGAACTTCGGAAACTTTAAAGGGAAATGTGACAAGTGGGCTGCAGACTAAATCGATTAATAATGCTAAACCTTTAATTTAAATGCCACTTGCCATTGGATAACATAATTAATAACAAGTTGTCTCATCCCATCCTCTTTCCAGTGAAACGGAACGCTACAAGCGGGTTAAATGGCAGGACCTGCGTGTCGGGGACATTGTTCATCTCTCGAACAACGAGACAGTGCCCGCGGATATTCTTTTGCTGCGCAGCAGTGAGGCCCATGGGGTCTGCTACATAGACACCTGCGATTTGGATGGCGAAACGAATCTGAAGCGTCGCGAGGTACGTGATATCTATCTGTCTGTCTGATATACATATACTTGTATTTATAACAATTTAAATGGATTTTGTTTGTGTGTGTGTGTGTGTGTGTGTGTGTGGCAGGTTGTACGTGGCTTTGAGGAGTTGCAGAGCATATTTGTACCTAGCAAATTTGTTAGCCGCGTGGAGGCGGATGCGCCGACAACAAAATTATATAGATTTCATGGGGCCTTAATACATCCAACTGGAGAGCGTGTGCCCATATCGACCGAGTGCCTTTTGTTAAGAGAAAGTAGACTGAAGGTGGGTCTTTGCCTTAGCTCTGATCTAAAGAAACTCTTTTAATGTATTTGTTATATTCCTCTACAGAATACGGACTATATCGAGGGTATTGTGGTCTATGCGGGACATGAAACAAAGTCAATGCTGAATAATAGTGGTCCAAGGTACAAGCGCTCCCAGGTGGAACAGCAAATGAATATTGATGTGATATGGTGAGTGGCTTAACGACCCAATCTATGCTCTCTTCATATTAATTTTCCCCCTCCCCCCTTGTTTTGCAGGTGTGTGATAATATTGTTTATACTGTGCATTGTTGGGGCCATCGGCTGCACCATGTGGCTGAGTTCATTTACCAATTTCCCTGTGCCGTATCTGCCCTTTGAGGTGAATGCCAATCTCGAGGGCATGTGGACCTTCTGGACGTACATTATCATACTGCAGGTGATGATACCGCTGTCGCTGTACGTCACCATCGAGCTGTGCAAGATCCTGCAGGTGTTTCACATCCACAACAACATCGATCTGTACGATGCGGACACCAACAAGCAGACCGAGTGCCGTGCCATGAACATCACCGAGGAACTCGGCCAGATCCAGCACATATTCTCCGATAAAACGGGCACACTCACCGAGAACAAGATGATCTTTCGGCGGTGCGTCGTCAATGGAGCCGACTACAATCACCCGCCCTCGGAGCTGGAGAAGATGTACTCGAAGCCGGGCGCGCCGGCCCCGCCGCTGGTGCCGAATGATACGCTGACGAATGACATGGCGCTGCTCACGCAGGGAGCTTATCTCACGCCACACGCACAGCGCATACAGGAGTTCCTCGTGGTGCTGGCCATATGCAATACGGTGATTGTGGGTGCGGCACCGCATCGGGATCTGATGAATGCCAGCGGCATCATCGAAGTGCAGCAGCAGCAGCAGCAAACGGGCTGCAGTCCGGCGAATCTGAAGCACAACAAACAGCGACAGAAGCTGCTGGCTAGCACCACGACCACCACAACGACCACGACAACCATACTGAATGGACAGCAGCAGCAACAGCTGCCGGCAGGATCCATACCAGTGGATCGTTACATGCGGCTGGCAGAGTCACGTTCCGTGACCCCATCACCGCCACCGAATCTAATCTTTGCGCTGCCCGCCCAGAGCCATCAGCCCACACTGTCGCCCATCAGCAGTTCGGCGGAATCGTCGCCCAACTCGGAGTCGGATTCGCCATCACCGCCCATGAAGAGCAAGGCGCTGTCCAGCAGCATCTCGCCGACGGGCAGGGCCAAGGCGGCCATCAACTCGAAGATTACGAGCATAGCGACCTTCCTGAATGCCAAGACCCAAGGAAAGCGTCTGAAAATGACGTAAGTGAAGTCAAGGAGACTTTTTGAAATGGAATTTCTCATCAATTTCCCTTCCCTACTTTCAGTTCTACCAAAACGGAGACCATTTATAGAACCGCCGATGGTCGTCCGCTGTACGAGGCCGAGAGCCCGGATGAGCTGGCTCTGGTGAATGCTGCCTACAGCTACGACTGCTGCCTGCTGAATCGCAGCCCCAACCACATACTCGTGAGCATGCCCACGGCAGCGGCCACCGTCGAGTATGAGATACTCAAGATCCTGCCCTTCGACTCGAGTCGCAAGTGCATGTCGATTGTGGTCCGTCGCACGGGCAGCCAGGAGATTGTGCTCTACTGCAAGGGTGCGGACAGCACCATCATGCCCGTCCTCTCGCCCTGCCCGCACAACAGTCCCGAGGGCATACTGCGGGAGCAGACGCAACAGCAGCTGGATCGCTATGCGCGCGAGGGTCTGCGCATTCTGGTGATGGCCAAGCGCACCCTGAACTCCGCGGACTACACGGACTGGTGGGCGCGGCATCAGGAGATTGAGATGTCGCTGGAGAATCGCGAGCGCAGATTGCGCGACTCCTTCGCGAAGCTGGAGAGCAATCTAACGCTGCTGGGCGCCACTGGCATTGAGGATCGGCTGCAGGACGGTGTGCCCGAGACGATAGCATCGCTGCTTGCGGCGGGCATCTCCGTGTGGGTGCTGACGGGCGACAAGCCCGAGACGGCCATAAATATAGCGTATTCCGCGAAGCTATTCACCCAGCAAATGGAGTTGATTAAGTGAGTATTGAGTCGACGATTTACGCACCCAAATATGCGACTTATCTGACTGATTTTGTATGCAGATTGACAGCACGCTCGCGCGATGCAGCAGAGACGGCCATCAATTTCTATCTGACGGATATGGAGAATGCAAAGCCCACATCCTCCATTGGCTACAGCCAGACGCTGCGCAGAAAGCCACGCGCCTTGGTGGTGGATGGCAAAACGTTGACTTTTATTTTGGATCCCAAGTAAGCTAAAGTCTCTTCAGCTCAGAACCATATCTAATTGCTTAACTGACTCATTACAGATCCAAATTGATTCTGCCCTTTTTGCGACTGGCCAAGCGATGCGCTTCTGTGCTCTGCTGCCGTTCCACGCCGCTGCAGAAGGCCTATCTGGTTAAAGTCGTCAAGGAGGAGCTGAATCTGCGCACCCTGGCCATTGGGGATGGCGCCAATGATGTGTCCATGATACAGATGGCCGATGTGGGTGTGGGCATCTCCGGCCAGGAGGGCATGCAGGCTGTAATGGCTGCTGACTTTACGCTCTCTCGCTTTCGCTACCTGGAACGGCTGTTGCTCTCGCATGGCTACTGGTGCTACGATCGATTGTCGCGCATGATCCTGTATTTCTTCTACAAGAATGCGGTATGTAGTATTCGATTTATGCCACTCTGAGCTGTGTTTTTACTCTGATCTGATCTCCCTTGCAGGCCTTTGTATTTCTGATATTCTGGTATCAACTGTATTGCGGCTTCTCTGGCTCTGTGATGATGGATCAAATGTATCTGATGCTGTACAATCTGATATTCACCTCACTGCCGCCGCTGGCTATTGGTGTCTACGACAAGCGAGTGCCCGAGGATCTGCTACTCAAGAATCCGTATCTCTATAAGAATGTGCGTATAGTCAGGCCTTAAAATGCACTTCTTAAATAGCTTTAATTGACTTTTATTTGTGTGTGTATTTTCAGGGTCGCTTGGGCGTTGCTTATAGGCCGCATGACTTTTGGTTGATATTACTGGATGCACTCTACCAGAGTCTGGTCATATTCTTTGTGGCGCTGTGCGCCTATGCGGAGAGCGATGTGGGCATCTGGGAGTTTGGCACAACGATCACGGCCTCCTGTCTGTTTGCCAATTTGGTGCACTGTTGCATTGAAATACGTTCCTGGGTAAATACGAGGGAATGTGATGCCCCCCACCGAATGATAATTAATGTGCTTTTCTTTCCTGTGTAGACTGTGCTGCATGTCACATCCATTGTGGTTAGCCTGGCCTCCTTCTACCTCTTCTCGTTTGTGTACAATTATTGGTGCGTCAATTGCTTTGGCCTGCCCTCCACCTACTGGGTGATCTTTGTGTGCATCTGCTCCACCGTCCACTGGCTGGTGATACTCCTATCGACAGTGGTGGCTGTGCTGCCACGGTAAGCCCTAAGATCAGAGTCTGCACCTGAAGAACTTGCAAATAATTTAAATTTGTGTGTTTGTTTCCTTTTGCAGCTTAATATTGACAACGGTGCGCATTTCGCTGTGCCCCGACGACAGCACAAAGGTTCTACTGCACAGCAAGCGGGAGCGCAACAGAGGTGAGGGTTTGTTAGTTACTTGGTCGCGCTCCACCTCAGCCTCATCAATCTATAGGTAAAAAGGCACAAAATATGAATAGTTTTTTTACCTTCCTAACTGCACGACGCTTGAGTTTCACTTTCATTTGATGAGTTTTGTTTATGATTTTGTGTCTTTTTATTTGTAAATTGCTTGGAATTTCCCACACTCCCTTGAGACTTTTAAATTGTAACCAAAATGATGATGTTTTTTCGTTGTTGCTATTGCAGAATCACCGATTATGGGTCTAAGAATCAGATTATAACAACGATTACCTGATCGAGCGCCAAAATGCAAAACGGATCGCCTGCCTACGTGGGCAGACTACAACAACTAGTAGAAACCTTACAAAAAAACCTAACACATGTGTGCTTTCAGTCTAAATATGTGGCCTTTCGACACCGATTAATAATACAATGTTATGTTAGTTAATTACGCCCTTAGTTTCAACCGTAGCGTAGTTACCCCCACCCTCCCTCTGCCCTAAAAAGCAATTAGTCTAAAATGTACGAGTACTTAGTAACAAATTGAATTAGATTGTTTAGCTAATATATACATAAAGATTCTGTTGAAGAAAACCCCCACAAACAGAAACCTACAATAGATGAGCCCAAGTCTTAGTTGGAATGGTTGCCTTAACTTTAAGTGGAAAGCAATTGCACCACCCCCACCCCACTATGTCGTAATTTATATATTTATTTGTATATAAGCAAAAAGAGTGTACCGTACCAATCCGCGATCTATAACCAAGCTTAGACCCTACTTATTGTTAAAAAAAACCGATAGATACACTGCTACACTGTAGGTATGATTATGATTACTTAAAGCAAGCCCCCCACTCGCGACTAATTATAATTAATATATAGACATATATATATCACCCACAACGGAAATACTTGACAATTCAACAAAAAACAAAACAAAACACAACAGAACTGCATGCTTGCAATGTTAGTTCGATGAAAAGGCTGTGATTCTACACTCATGAAGAAGGATATACCTAAGCATAAGATACAGTATATATATACAAATACAAATACATACCTTAAACCTTAAACCTATACCCTAACCCATACCAACTATGTATATGTAACATCGATCAATGTGCAATGATTGATGTGCATATTGTATTACAAGTATTTGACAGAATTGTTTCTCTCACCATTCTGTTCTCCTACGAGTCGATTTTTTTACTTTTTTATCAAAAGCCCCACCCTCCCCCTAACCACTAGCCGCCCCCTACTATTATTATTATTGTACGTACGACGGTAATAATCAATTGTTGTAATCCATTAGTTGTACTATTCAAACAGATTTGAAAACGTTAGCTGAATATTTACATACATTGTTGGACAAGCGAGAAATCATTAAATGAAATAAATGTATATTTACCTAAAATGTATGTGCAGTTTAAAAAGAAACACGAATTACTTTTAGTTAGTCCATATTCGAATTGTGGCGCCATTGAATGTGCAGGTTCGTATGCTACATTTACTTTACATGAATGTAAACATTTAACAGGCTCTGTTCACTTATGAGAGCTCATACTTGTAACGCAAATATGAGTTTGAAGAGCGCTAATTGCTCGCTTTCTACTGAATCATATGTCAATCTAATACAAATTCATTATTAATGTTTTAAAGCAGCTTGGAATAACAAATTTAACATTAATTGAAGGAAATAGGGAGTACAAATGTCCATACCCATGCAGAAACTTGGTTGACCAGGAACAATGACGTCACATTCCGGTACACACTTTGGCCGTTTTTGTTTGAACCTTGTTATGTAAACAATCCAATGAAAAGGAGTTCTGAAAACTAGTCAATGTTGTAGAAAATTTATTGATGAATCGGATAAAATTATTTGTTTGGGGCTGAGAGCAATAACATGCTAGTAATATTAAGCCGAATATCAAATTCATGGAATATCAACGCATCTTGTCGTGTCCGTCAGTATATTAAAGGTATACCGGTATATACACGTAAATTTAAACAATTTAATCATATATTTTTTAATATATTAACTTTTCAAAATTACCGCCAAACTCCATTTAGCGCACAAAAAATACTGAACTTCTTCGCTCACAAATCGTGGTGGTTTTCAAAATTTTCTCTCTTTTTCGTGGTGAAGAGAGCGTAATTCGTGGTGAGTTCCCCTCTTTTTCGTGGTGGGACCAACATGCATCTAACGGGAATGCGTATGAAATAAAGATTCATTGTTGCTTTATTTCATACGCATTCCCGTTAGATACATTTGATTCGTATGGGAAAATTTTCGGCAACATGGGAAATGAATTAGCAGCATTGTTCTGCAACTTTGCACGGAATGCGCAACAAGGCTGCTACCCTTGGGAGAAAGGATATTATAGAATGAAGATATTGTTTGTAATTTCAGGCTTCAATTAATGCAGAAACTACGCAGTCTCTGTTTTAAAGATATTATCGACATTTTGCAGCTTATGGGCACCAATAATAGGTATCGGGACCGGGATAAATATACATATAAAACACCAATTTTATGCATTAATGGTTAAATAACATGTCAATCTAATACAAATTCATTATGAATGTTTTAAATCAGCTTGGAACAACAAATTTAACATTAATTGAAGGAAGTAAGGTATACAAATGTCCATACGCATGCAGAAAGTTGGTTGACCAGCAACAATGACGTCACATTCCGGTACACACTTTCGTTTAATGCTTTGGACGCTTTTGTTTGAACCTTGTTATGTAAGCAATCCAATTAAAAAGATTTCTAAAAACTAGCCAATCTTGTACAAAATTGATTGAGGAACTGGATAAAATTGTTTCTGTTAGGTCTGAAAGGGCTAATTTGCTAGTAATATTAAATCGAATATCAAAATCATGGAATATCAACGCATCTTGTCGTGCTAGTCAGTATATTTACGGTATATTTAGATAATGACAATGTATTTTTCGGTATATTTCTGAAGGTTGTTTGGTATATTTTTTGTATAAATTCGTGGTCACACTGTCAAGCGGGTAAACAAAAAAAAAATGCACAAGCGAACGCAACGGGAATCGCATAAAAATAGCCGTGGTTTCCAAAAAACACAGCATGTGCGAGCATAAGAATTGATTTTACATTTTACAATAATGAAAACACGTTTTAAACTAAAGGAAATGGGTGAAAAATGCGTAAGTCGCGCGAGTGTGGAGTAACGGGAAAAATAGTGTGTAATTAGCGGGGTCACTCACCCACGCCAACCAGCAATCAGCAACAACAACAAATGTGCTATCAATGTAACAAATGTAAACTATAGTTTATTGCGTGAAAAGTGTGAGAACGAGACGGGGGAAGTGATGCAACCTGCAATTGCCACCAATACACACATACACGTGCACCAAAACAACATTGAAATCAAAGAAGAACAACAAAATAAACGCTGCAGAAATCAGCAGAAAGACAGGTGAAAAAGAAAGACAAATATGGCAAAAATCGAGCAAGGTGATTTCGTACGTTTAATCTGCTTAGAAAAGAGAGTGTGTTTAAGTGTGTCTATTTGCTCTTCCTCTCTATCTCTGTCTCTCTTCAACCCCCCCCACACATCCAGACATCTGTGCCGTGCCTGTCTCGTCGTGTCTTATTTTGTCTGTCCTTTTTCGCCCCCCTGCCGCAGCCGCAGACTCGTTTTGCTCTACATATGTACGTGTGTGTAGGTGGGTTAGGTGTGTGTGCGTGTGCTTACAGGGTGGCTCTTTGGTTTCTATACCAAATCTCAAGCAACAGTTACACCAGCGCAGAGCATAGAGCCCCCTGTGTTTCCAGGAGGTAAAGGAAGGCACTTGTTACAGATGCCTCCCCCTCTTTCCCTGTCTCTCTCTCTCTCTCACTCTCTGTCCTCCCCCACAGGGGTTTTCTTTGTGACGTTTTCCCGAGGCGTTCTTGTTGTTTTTCAATTGATTTATTTTTGCATAATCGTTCAGTGCCAGACCCATCGAATCGACCCAGACCGACCGAACTCATAAGCAAAACACACGCCAAGTATGTACTACAATTGACACAAGTACCTACAATACATTCATACGGAGTATATTCGTATTCCATGTGCGATTTTTGACAACGGGGGGAGAAAATATTTGTCCAGTAAAGTGCTAATGGAAAGTGCATATTTCCAGTGATTCCAATACGAAAGCCATTATTCTTCTGGTCTTCCAATGACTCACAGAAGCTGTCAAACTAACTGTTTTCCAGTCGTGTTTTTTTGATAAACTGCAAATGCAAACAGTTCCAGATTAGCCCCGCTCCAAACTGGTTTCTCCACCTCATCTTTTCTGGATATTCTAATACAAAAAAAAAGGTAAACTTTCTAGTGGAATCTAAAATGTATTGCTGATCAGGGAACATACATAGGTAGCTTTTGATTTGATTGCACCTTGATGTGTAATTCCCATACGGCTGTTCCTATGGCTTGTTCCATTTCTTGCGCTTGGCTGGCGCTCTCCTCCGCCCCCGCCTCCTCTCTCTCTCTCTAGTTCCCTTTACCTTTGTTTTGTGTCTGTGTGTGCAGTCCCAATTAGCTGCTGGGGGGCCGCTGCTTGCCAAATCTTCGCACGTAACCCAATGCATAGAATAAAGATAGCAATAACTATAACAAAGCATCAACATAATCATACTCTCTCGCTCTCCCTAACGGTGCCTGCCAGCATTAAGAAAACGTAAACCTGTTCTCGCTCTCGCATGTCCCCTCTCTCTCTTGCTCGACTTACTCATTCAAGCAAGTCTTTCGCGCAAAGAGAGAGATTCAGGCATGAAATGGAAGGTAAGGCAGTGCGGCTCTCAAGGTAACTGCAAATGGACTGCCTTACCTTCTCTTGAACGTACTCTGAGAGAAAGATCTGCTTGATCGCAAGGAAAAATGCAATAAATAAATTAATTTGTTCATTTCTTTGCAGCAGCAAAAGAAAATCGCAACAAAAAATGTTTTAGCTTAATGCCAAAATAATGAAATAGCGGAATCTCGACGAAATTTTTTGTTTACAAATATCTGAATGTGCGCAAGAATCTCAATGAACAATCCAATCGAATGAAAACTTGAGAAGAAAATTTGAAAAGTGTGCAGCAGCTGCTTGAACGAAAGAGGAAAGAAGGAAGGACGGACGTACGGCAATTTGAAGGTGAGTGCTCAAATTGTATTTGCTTCATTCATACGGGGGAGCTCTGTGTCAACAGATCTTTACTGAAAACTTCCCACACACATGCCCCCAGAAACCATGTCGCGAGCATTTCAATGGGCCACAGATTGAATATTACGTGTCAGCTCTCCGAAAAACGTAGCGTATGTAGCTGTAACTATGACGAAAATTGAAATTGAATCCGAGAGTGTGTCACACAATATCAATCAAAGTCGCAACAGAAACAAAATAACTGAAAAAAACCCAAAAACCTGAAATTGCAACCCAGTTTTGACCCTAACAGAGATTTCGTAGAAATAGGGCCAGTGGATAACTTTTTCACACTGTCGAAAAATGTGTGGAAAATCGATTAAAACGACAGCAATTGGAACGATTTGAGGACTTCCTAGCCAAAAGTTGCCCGTGTTGAGGGCATTCAACCTCTCAAACTTCCGCCAGAGGCAAAGTTCGGTTCGATTGGATTTGATTTGTTTGTTAGGCTTGTAGATGCCCTTGCCCAAAGGGTATAGTGGATTTTATACAGAAGGTTACCCGAGAAAAGAGAGGAAGGAAGTGCATTAGTATGGTCAAAGGATATTGGATCTAAATGGGTGTCAATGCTGAAAGGTTTTTTTTGCATTCAAGCAAATGCATTCAAGGCTTTGCCCTAGAAACGTTTCAACAAAGGGCATTCCTAGCATCGGCTCTACAGTTCCTGTTTGTGAAGCTCTCGTCTATTTTTTTTTTGCAATCAACTTCCCATTCAAAGTTCTCGCTTTTTGTGGCTGTCTTTTCCTGTCAATTGTTTTCCCCGTGGCACAGTGCTGGTGGTAGTGGTAGCTGGCAGTCACAGTCATTAAAACTTTTCATTTTGTTTCCCAATCTCTCCATCTAACGCGCTGCCTTCATTTACTATAACCTTTGTTCGATTCATTCGCCGTGCTGTGCAGTTTGTTGGTCGCTGAAGTAAAGTGTTTTTTTTTTCTGTTTTTGTGTGTAATCATCGAATGAGTTTTCATCTATTGTCCAATTACGGCTTTGAGCGAACTTTGCTTTGGGTTTCATTAATTCATTAAAAACCCATACACACACACACACACACACACACACATACTCGTATACAGGCGGAAATGTTTTCATAATCGGAGCAGCAGCAGGTTACATAATTATTACACTTGAACATTCCCCGAACCTTTTCGCGTCTCTGTATACATATTAATGGAACATTAAAATTTCAATTAAGTTTGCCTCCGCCAGTCAGCAGAAAATGTGCAGAAATTTACACATAGTTTTCCCAAAATTTTCCCAGAACTAAATGTTTGTTTAGGCTGGCACTCTGACTTTCCGGCATTAATATGATTTCAAGTACCTTTGGGTACGGGAGATAACAACCCCACTTACTGGGGAAACACTTAAAAATCAGCCCCCGACCCCACCCCACTCCAAAAGTGGCAATTAAAAACACATAAAAAACGAGAAGGAACGTGAGTCGCTTCTAGTCGCGACTCTACTTTTATACCCGTACTCAGTCAGTATATAAATTTATGAGCTTATGATTGAAATTTAAAAAAAATTTTAATTTTACATTTTACATTTTTTTGCTACATTTGTTAACTACATCTACATGTAAAATGTAGATAATACATCTAGAACAAATATTCTACATATACCATTTAGATTCTACATCTCCTCCGCTAGGGGTTGCTCGCGCATTGCACAGGGCAGAGTGTGTGCGAGCGAGACAGAGAATGAATAGCGTCAGCAGCGCCAGAGAAGGTGGGGGAAGCAACTGAAAATTAATTTCTTTATTCTGGCTATAATAATGATCCGATCTGGTTCAGATTCGGCAATCTGATAGATATGGTCATTCTCTACGATACTGCGTTTTTAGTTTTATCGTATCTTCAAAATTGTGGATGCC
The DNA here is from genome assembly GCA_035043285.1 of Drosophila subsilvestris. Lineage (NCBI taxonomy): Eukaryota > Metazoa > Arthropoda > Insecta > Diptera > Drosophilidae > Drosophila > Drosophila subsilvestris. The sequence continues at coordinate 6,010,279 of JAWNNB010001719.1, read as the reverse complement.
ACAGATTTTCGTCCTTTGTGAAGGCGGAAGGGGGCGGGGCGAAATTTTGAAATACACTTGTAACAGTGTGATATCACATGAGTCTGAAAAAAATTTCGTTGCTCTAGCTTTTATAGTCTCTGAGAACGAGGCGCTCATGGGGACGGACAGACGGACAGACGGACGGACAGACAGACATGGCTCTATCGACTCGGCTATTGATACTGATCAAGAATATATATACTTTATGGGGTCGGAAAATTTTCCTTCTCTGCGTTACACACATCCACTTTTACCACAAATACAGTATACCCCTTAACTCTTTTTGAGTACGGGTATAATAAGAAAACAAGCACAAAGGAGAACTGAACGCTAAATAACAAAAAGTTGGCAAAATGTTTACACTTAAATCCGGAACAAATGCGTTCCGATGTGCTATGTGCTATAGGAATTATAGGAATATAGGATCGCGGGGGAGGGCATTGGGGTGGGAGAAGTGTGCGCTCCATTTGGTGGAAGGTAAAGAAGAAGAGTCACGGCAACTGATTCCAGTTTTTTGTTATTTTTTTGAGGGTTTCGGCTTGCTCGATAGACAAAAACACACCTGGAATTTCTCATATTCGTCATACGGCGACTTTTGTTTTCGTTTCTCATTCTCAGGCAAGAGAAAGCGCGCTGCGACTTTTTTTTTAAACACAACAATGAGAAATTATACAAATTTCAACCATAACAACAATAATAGGCCCTTTGCGTGAATTTAGAAAAAAAGACACGACAAATGTTGACATTGTCAAATTGCGATGAACACAGACAGCGCTTTAGGGCCACGCCACCCATTCATACACTCAAACACTGATTCACTCTGATTTCATACACATTCATTCACTCGTTCACTCATTCATCTATTTATTTAATTTTAGCTCTGTGTGCTTTTTCATATTTTTCCTGTTATTTTGAATTTGGTTTGCCTTTGCCCCCACTTTTGTCGCATGTTTGGCGCTTTATTTTGTGGGTCACTTTTGATGGGTGTTTGTGCCCCGAATGCACACGCAAATTAAAGTTTACCTCCCTCATTCCCTCTAATTACACTCCCCTCTCTCTCTTTCACCAAATGCAATTTGGAGGGATGCCTCTGCGCGTGGAATATTAAATAATTCATGTGTTAATTTTGGGCCACACTTAATTTACTTTCTTTTTCACCCAAAAATATAAAGAGAGAAAACTAATTGGAGTCGAAACTTAACTTCTTATCGGGTGCGGGGGAGGGGACTCTTGATTCGTTTCGTGAATAATTTATGCAGATTTTTACATAAATATTCAAATATCTGGGACCCATTTCTTTGTGTTCTTATGGAGTTCTCGCTCTCATCCTACTCCGCCTGCCTGTTCAGTTTTCATAAATAGAGTTTGCTTTGCTTTGCTTTGGGTTCGTTCTGTGTGGGATGTTGGCCTCAGTGCTGGTTAATCCCAATCCAAAGTCTCTGCCTACATTAAGTCCCTCTGGGGATGAAGTTAAACAAACAAAGAGACAACACAAACAAACCGAATGTAAAGCTCTGTGCATGAGGCAATAATCCGATCTATCCTCGAACTACTAGATTGTGAATCTTTGTGAAGTGAATCTCTGTTGATCTCTGCGGTGTGTGTGTGTGCTCTGTTGATTTGTCTTCATTATCAGCTCGTTGACTCGTTGTTTCTTGAATAAACATTCATTTCTTTTCATTTTGGGGGAGCAGCCCAACATCTAATAGATGTGGCCATGATTGTTTTGTTGGTAAAACACTATTTATAATCGCAGAAGCAGAAGCGCGTGGCGTTGCCAAGTCGCTCCACCCACTACCCGTCCTCCTGTCAGTCCTCCCAGCTCCCCTGCACGGGTTATTTTCGTTCGATTGGATGGATGCTTTGAACATCTAATAAATGCCAGTATTTGCCCACAGAGATAGATACTCGGGTGTATATCATATTTTGACAGAAATATTTAGTTGAAGCAAGCGAGCGCCCACTGCTGCCTCCTCTTTTATTATCGGTATTTACCTTTCCAACTAAATCTAATTATATATTTTATTCATGCCAATGCATCGCTTGTTTATCTTTATCTTTATCTTAGATACATTCATTGACGTATGGCTTCTGCTTCTGTTTTGTTGTTTTTGTTTTCTTTGTAAATGATTCTCCGGGTCTCTAGGCTTTATTGTATAATTACCTAAACACGCGTCAAATGCAGGCCTGTCTGCTGGGCAAAGTTACTCGTATAAAGGGGTATAGGAGGAGGAGGGCAGGCAGAATATGGCCAAGCTTTAGATTATTTCCGAGTGTGCTACGTAAAATCATTTCAGCCAAATGCTGCCGTAATAATAACTGTTATTTTTTGCTTCTGGCTTCCCATTTCTGCTGGCCATATATTCATTTCTCTTCTTCATAGTCTCCCCAAGCGCCCCACACTCTCTCTCTCTTTCTCTCGCTGTGGCAGTGTGGCAAGTGTGTGTCGTCTTTTGTTTTATCAGCTGCTGAAAAGTTTTAGTCTAGCAAACACAGTTCGGCGAAAAAGGTTTTTGCTTGTTTGCATACGGAGAGGAGAGAAGAGAAGAGCAGAGCAGAGTATGTGCGTCTTTGAATTATTATCCAAGAGCCAGCAGTGACGTCAAAGTGCAATCTGTGGGGGCAAAAAATCAGAAACTGAAGCTGTAAGGTAATCGATGCGCTTGCTATCCCATCACATCATTGATTCATATCTAGAACGAAGAACTGGCAGGCAGACAGCTCCTTTGAGAGACCAATTCAATCCATGAAGTACTCCTTCAGAATTATTTTTATTGCTGAAATGGTTCTTTGTATATCCAGCACAAGGTTAAGACTTGTCTTGAGCACTTCCAAGTGCTGTAATCTGAATCTGTTGCTTACATAACATTCCAATTCCGTTTCTGACTTGTTCAATCATGTTTATGTTTTCGTTGCGGATTTATTTGTGTCAATTTGTTGCGGAGTTGTGTCCCGTCCCCAGTTTTGCGCTTGCATGGCCTTCACAGCCGGTCCAACGAGTAGTCCAATGCATGAGAATGACCAATGAGAAATAGATATAGATACATAGACACAAATGCAGGAGGTCTATCTGGAGATACCGGTTTGCAGAGCCAGCAACACACCCACTTGAAATGCTGTCATTCAGTCCATCCATCGGATCGGAGTCGTGCACTGCCCAGCGAGCGAGCAGCGGAACCGTAATTATCAGAAACGTTTTTTTTTTGTCCGTATGCAAGAATCGCTCTTTGTCTTTGGCTCTCGCGGGTACTCTGACTCTTGACTCGTTGAATCGTGAATCGATCAATTTTTGTTCCTGCTGCCTGGCTGCACTTGGATGACTGTGACGAGAGGTTAAACTGTACTCTGACAATTAATTATAATCGAGGTCATCATTCTTGGAGGAGGAACGATACACACAAAGCGTGAAGATCAGCGAACTCTCCAAACGATGCAGATGATTCAGATGTACCGGGGGGGGCCACCTTGCGTGTGGTGTGTGTGTGTGGGATGGGGTAATAAGATCTTGAGCAATTCTCGGGGTCTCTCTCGTTCGGTGACATGTGACTTTTGTGGACTTTTGTGTTGCAATTAAAAGCTGCAGCCAACAATGGTATGGCAAATGTGTCGCTTTCGCAGTTCCAGTTTTAGTTTCAGTTGCAGGTTCCATTCAAAAAAACCCGCTCTACCCGTAAAAGCCAAACTGTGCTCCCTCCCCAACTGCAGTGACTACTAAGAGGATTATTTGCCACTCCGTTTGCTCCGTTGCGCCGTTGCTGAATCTCTGACAAGACTCTGCGCTGCGAGTGCTCGTAGTAATCCGATCCACTCCATCTAACTCACACTCGCACCACTTTTCGGTGTTTTGTTGTGCTTGGGGAGGCATCTGGGTGGGTGGATGGCACGTCATGGAAGCCCCTTTCATTCAGGCCAAAACCCAGCCCCAGTCTTAGCCCCAGCTCCAATGCAAAGTAATTTAAAACAAAAAAGCTTAAAACGAGTTTGTCGAATTCCAAAAGCCAAATAATTACACGAAACGCATTCGAGTTGCAGCAACGAGTGTCATGGTAGGGGAAAGACAGGGAGGGGGTAAGCCGTTGGGGGCTTAGGAAACTTGAGAGCTGCAGTTGAGTGGCCCCAAAGAACAACCAAAGAAGAGAACAGAACCCCATTGTATGCTGATACAGCTAAAGCAGATTCACCAGGGAATAGGTTCCGTACCCTTAAGTATTTATATTCATGAACGAGGGGAAGCAACAGAGATTTTATTCAAGGAATACATGGATTTAAGTACAGCACAAGCGAGAGGATAGAAGTGAAATAACAAGAGTGCAAACTAACGAAAGAATTGAACGAGTGCTCACCAACGAGTAAAAAAATACGAGTAATAGGGCTTAAGTTAAGTTCCCTCTCCCACTGCCTGGAATTATTTCGCCTGTGATCCCCAAAATGCCATAAAATACGTCAAATTGTCGGTTGTTTATTTATAAACGCGTAAGGGGAACATACTCCCCGTACGTAGTAAACAATAATTTTATTACGTAAAGTGTACATTCGTATGAATGTGGGTCAGAGGGTCAAGCGGCAGCATCATCTGAATAATCTCGTTTCCACAATTTCTGATTTATTTAATGCAAATGACAAAAAGAAGAAGAAGTGTGGCGAGGCGGCACTGAGTGCCTTCAATGTGCCTTATCTACCGCCGTCATTTCAAGTCATTCAAATACAGACCTCAGATCAGACCTCAGCCTCAGTTGTCTGCCTATTTGTTGAATTTTTGTTGCTATCTGCACATCCACCGTGCATTTGAGATCTTAATATTCCTAAAACCTTTGAGTACAGTTGAAAACAGAATGAAAACCAGATGAGAATTGTGGAGCAATTAAAATGAATTAATTTCTTTATTTCCCCTTCTATGTTTTATGGGCTTTCCGGTTGCGGTTTCAATTTGATGGCACTGGATCTGTGCTCTGTCCTTGGCAGATTATCAGAATACAATGTCAAATAAACATTAAACAGCTGCGCATACAAGAAAAGTGGAGCCGCCCGTCACCCACAACACTTTAGGGCAGGGCATGAGAAATCTAGTTGTTTGTTTCCCGCGAGACAATCGTAGATGTATGTCCGCAGTGTTATCAGCCTTGTTGCCTGTTGCCATGTCGCCCACTCATGGGTGTTTCATCATAATTGCCTCGCCTAGCTCTACGTTCCAGGGGGAAAACTCGCAGTTCTCTCGCTTATCAGTGTGTGGCAGTTTCAACAACACATCTCCCTCTCGCTGTTATCAGCTAAAGACAAAGGAAGAAGCAAAGAAAACACTGCAAAGAAATGTTTCGGCGTAAATTAATTATTATTGATTCAAGTTTTTCGCTATGGGCTGAAAAGTACAAGTATCTTTGTATCTTTTATCTACTAACACAGAAATAGGCACAGAAAAACAAAACAAAACAAACAACAGGCGCAAGAAACTCGTTTTGTAAACTTTACTTCCTGTATATGCGTGTGAGGTGCATCGGATTTTATATATGTATATATCTGTATCTGCATATACATATATGTATCTGTATCTGTGCATGCAGGTTTTTCGGATTCGTAAATGGCAATGCACAATTGTATTCACTTTCCATTCGTACACTTACACTCGTACTTTTGATTGTTTTCCTCGCAAAACTTCCATTAAGATTCTAAAAATGAACGAATGAACAATAAAAAACCCAAAGAAGGAAAGAGAATGAAACACTCTGCGAGAGAGAGAGACAGACAGGAGGTGGTGACACATGCAAAAAGCCAAAATATCTCCTCGACTCTCGTCTCGAAACGAGTTTCTTTATTTGGCTTAGACAACAGGCTGACTGCTGCCTGCTCTTGCTGCCGGCTGCCTGCTACTTTCGAGCCTCCGTCGGTTGACGACTTGACTGACCTTTACCATTTTTTTTAAGCATTCTTTTTTGGTCAAGAATCAGCCAGAAATACATCTTGTTTGTGGCTTTTTGCACTTGTGATTCTGTCATTGGCATGGCTCCAGGCTGCTTCGCTCTGGCACTTGTTGACTTTCGCATTGTCTCATTTAATTACATCAGCCATTGCTCACTGTCGCCGCTACGCTTCTCTCTTTTGCTCGGGGGGTTCAATGTTCTGTTCCCCACCCCGCCCGAAGAGATAGAGACAAAGACAAAGCCACAGCGACAGACAGAGAGCGAGAGACGTGATCTGCATCATCATCAACATCAGACGTGGCTGAGTGGAATAACCCACCAAAGGGCGTGATTGAGGCACTAACTTCAAACGATCAAGATCAAAGCAGGTGCACTATAAAAACAATGTTTATAAATCCGGGCCACGCAATCGGAATCAAAATGAACTTATTTGGAAGTGCCAGGAGTGGAGTGGAAATTGAGTTACTGAATGGGGGTATGCGGTAATTGTTGGGAATCAGCTCGTGGAGAGGCAGCCTAAATATCCTTCAATCCCTTGCCACAGCCCTAAGCTTATACAACCTGCACCTGCCAACTGTCACTCGAAGCCACTCAATCCGGCCCAGAAATATTAATTTTAAAAAATTGCTGTCGTGTGGCATTCCATGTCCGGGGGTCTGTCTGCTTTCACCGAACCCATTCGGACAATGTCCATCCCCAGTCCATCCTGGTTGCCACAACAGATGCAAAAACACATTTCATAAATGATGTCCAATATTCGCAGCCCAACTAAAATTATGTAATATATTTCTGTGTTGTTTTTGTTTGCTCTTACTGTTTTCTGTTTTCTGTTGTCGATTATCCCCCCCAAGGGCTACAAAAAAAAAGGTTATGCCGCTTCCATGTCGCTGATGTCGCCCTTTAATTAACTCTGATTCGTGCAATTCATGCGACAGAGAGAGAGAGAGACAGAGAGAGCTTCCACTCGAGAGTCGAGAAATGGTTTCGATTTGTGTTTTTATGATCAATTACGAATGCGAGTACACTCCATGAAATATATATTTTACGATCTGTTGGTTTAGATTAGCCAACAAAATGCAAAAAACATTTCCTGGCTCTGTTTTTTCGTTTTAAAAATTCTCTAATTGAGGATGGAATCTACACGTTGCCCCGATCTGATCCGATCCATTTCCTGCATCATCTCCAACTGGAACACGCCGTAAAGTGGGGTGGGGCGGAGCAACATTGTGTTTTGGCAATTGGCCAAAGAAATGGCCATAAAATAAGGCCACAAAAGTTGGCTATTTCATCATCCATCTGGGCATCCTCCTTTATCCATGGAACAGAATAGAACGCAGAGAGAGGCGCAGTGGCAGTGGCAGCATCTGTGTGACACCAAAAACTGAATAAAAGGCGGCATACAAAATGTTCAAAATGTTCAAAATGTGGAACATGAAAGCAATAAGCTGCAACATTTGTGGGTCATTCATCCAACCATCCACTGGGCAGCAGCAGCAGTAGGAGAGTAGAGTGCCAGAAGCAGGAGGAAAATTGATTAACTGTTGGGTCAGTGGGTGGGTAAGAGGCGGACCCAAAAGTGCACCAGAACACCGAGAACCGAGAATGGGTAAACCCTGATAGAAGCAACTAAGTCCCACTTAAGCGGTCATCCACCAAGTAAATCCACGAATTAGTTGCCATTTGCAGAGGTTCCCAAGGGAACTGAGGAGGGAGACAGCACAGAAGAAAAGACGAGGAGGAGGTGGCTACTGGAGCTGGCAGCAGAAAAGGAGCACAATCACGAGCATTAGCCTTTTTTTTCTGCTGATTTTCATATTTCCTTTTGAGCCGCAGGGTAAATCGATATATTACCTCCTTCCTCTTCCTTCCTCTTCCTGCCTCTACCTCTTTCCCACTCCCACTCCCTCTTTAAGGGTGCGTGTGTGGGGGCGTGTGCAAGTGTAGTTGTTGTTCCCATTGTTGTTGCTGTTACTGCATATATAATGTGTACCTAAAATATATTAATGAAAGGAAAATCGTGAAGCCTCCTGTCCGTCTTCCTGAGCAACTGCTGGCTCTCACACACCCTCTGAGAGGGAGGAAGAAAGAGAGATTCATCTTTAAGATGTATCTGGGCACTTGATGGAGTGCTGTGTGTGGTCGTGTCACGCGTGGCATCTTCTGTCTTGCTCGTGTCACTGTTGCATCTCTGCTAAGGCCTACCCACACATGCACTCCTATTCCATTGGTTGCATGCTGGCCTGTGGCATGTGTCGCCTGTCTCTCTGTCTGTCTGTCTGTGTGTGTGTGTGGCAAGCTTTTTAATAGAAGACGGCGGCGACAAGCATCCTTCTTATCCTTCAGCGGAAGTCTGAACAGCCAGAAAGGGAAGGAAGGGAAGGGTAGGGGACAGATGTCGAGGGGTGTGCCGTAATTATCTTTCTTTTTCCCTTAGTCAGTGGCAGTGGCAGTCCCAATGGCTGTGGCATGTTGCACACTGACTTTGTGCGGGGGCTTAGGGAGCAATTAGTGTGAGCCACCAATGGGGCGAGGGGCGTTGAAGCTTCATTCAGGAAGTAATCGGCGGCGTCATCAACTCCAGAGGGAATTTTCTATACGTGTGTGTGTGGGAAAGTCGAAAGTCCCTAATGACAGACAAGTGTGGCAAGTGATGTGGTGTGGCAGGGGGCAAGGGGGCAAGGGCATTAGGCAGGGGGCCACATAAGTTAGACAGTAGTTAAAGTCGAATTTTGCTAAAGAAAAGCTGCGTGTGTTTTCCTTCTTCCTTCTTTTTTCCAGGCTATGCCTCGAGAGTCGGCTCAGAGTCAGAGTCTTGAGAAGTCGCATGGATAAGGATTGCTTGATTGTTTGACTGATTGATTGAACGAATGAATGATTGATTGCTGCCCACTGATAAATGCAACAACAGCATGTCGGCCAAACGCTCATCCGGAACCGGTGCCCAGCATATCGAACAGTATACGAACCCCTCCTTCGAGCAGGAGTCCTTCGACACACCACAGGCCACAGGAGCAGCCGTTGTCGCCTCGGCGACTGTCACGGGAACAGGCATCGCCACAACCACTGCCAGTGGCAGTAACATCCACAGCTCCAACAGCAATGCCAGCGATGCCAGCACGACACATCGCAAAGGTCACAGGTGAGGAAACGAAACGAATCCAATCGAGTCGGTTGCACTTACCAGAACCAGAGTGAAGCCAGAAGAGGCGGGGGCACAGCGAAAGCCAAAGCCAGAGACATTAGCCACGTAATTTGCAGGTGCCGACTCCCACTCCCTCTCTCGTTGGAAAGGGGAAAACTATTTACATAAATTGACACTTTCCCTGCAGCGGTGGGAGGGGTGGGGCATCGATAAGGAGGAGGTTGACACAACAAACAAAAGCAAAGAACGAAGAGCGAAGCATTATAGACGATACTCCATATCGATAATTAGCCTAGGGGGCGGGCAGGAAGGCAGTCAGTCCTACTCGTTGTGGCACGTAGCAGGAGCCAGGCACGTTTAAAGCGGGCACGCTTAGCGAGTGGCACGTGGCAAGAGGGGCTGGGGCAGGGGCTGATGGCTGGTGTTGGTTTAAGGCTTAATAATTCATAAGACTGCAGCGCCTTTCGCTTCGAAATTCAATCGATAAGAGGCGATTACGATGAGTGAGTAGCCAGTCGGTCAAGTTTGAAATATTCAAAGGCACCCAACACCCACCCACCGCCGCTCCCCCACCCACACCCCTTTCATTGCCCCCCATTCAAACCAAAAGGGAAAGCGTGACAAACAAGTCCAGGGTGAGAGCAGCACGTGAGCTTCGACTTGGATTCACTCGATGGGCGCCGCAGTCATCCGCGTGCACTGCCAGACGAAGGAACTCCAAAACATAACCGGAAGGAGAACGGGAATAAAGAGAGACCCAGACTCAGACCCAGACCCAGTGGCACATCCAACGAGAGGAAGAGTAAGAGTAAGAGTCAGAGTCAGAGTGGAGCACATTTTGTGGTTACAGCAGCTGCTGCCAAGACAAACAACAAACAGCAGAGGAGGAGGAGCAGGCAGCTGGGCAGAGTGTGGTGTGTGTCTTGGCCAAAAGCCCAAAGTGCTTGACATTGAATGGGTGATGGAATAATGGTGGGGCAAGCCGTGCTGTCCTCGCCCTCCAGCGGCCTTGGACCGTCCGTGGCCGTCGCCAAGTTCTAGGCCGGCTTGCAGACAGACAGCCGAATGCCGTGGGCCTACAAAAAAAGTCAACACAGAACACAGAAAAAAATTTTTAAAGCAAAGCAAGAAGTGAAGGAATGTAGGAAGGAAGGAAGGTCGAGGCTTTCAGGCCTTTAGAGTTTCGAAATCAATCGATTTGCAAGGATAAATATACTCTACACACACAGAAGAACTTGAAGGATTGGGAGGAACAGGCAGGATGGCTCAAAAGTCAAGGGGACTCTGTTTATGGCAGGCAGCACCCAAATGATTTTTTGGTTCTAGTTCTGGTCTGGTATACTTGGGAAACGTAATCACATAAATCACACTTTTGTCCGTGCATACAAATTCCGAATTCCAGTTTATAGAAAACACCCTCACACACACAAACAAACACACACACACACAGACGTGTTTAAGTCGTTTCATTCGTTTTGGCCAAAAGCAGCGTAGCATCAAAAATTCAGTGAAAGAAAAATGCAAGAAAATCAAAGAAAAGTCTTTGACCAAGTCTAAGGATCAGCCAGACAACCAACTGACACACAAACCTCGAATCAATCCATTTCAGGCGGCAGGAATCGATGTACCAGATGACCGGACTCTACTCCGAGACGAACAGCGGTGACGACAGCAGCATAGATGCCACCCTGGGGGATGCCCAACCCACAAGTGGCACGGCTGCAGCGGCTGCTGCTGCTGCTGCTGCTGGCGCCTCCATGGACAGCAGTGTGATGGTCAAGTGCCACAGTCGCCAGGCGTCGGCGGGCAAGTGTCCCGCGGATGAGGAGGAGGACTACGACGAGGAGCAGTTCAGCTCGGGCGACTGTGGAATTCTCAACTGCCGGCCGAACAGCATCCAGAGATTTGCGCGCATCAAGATCTTTGTGCTGCTGCTCTCGCTGCTGGTGATGATGCAGCAGGCGCTGAGCTCGGGCTACATAAACTCTGTGATCACGACCATCGAGAAACGCTTCGAGATCCCGTCCAGCTACTCGGGGTTGATCGCCTCCAGCTACGAGATCGGCAACGTCATAACCGTAATCTTTGTCAGCTACCTGGGCAGTCGGCGCCACATTCCCGTGTGGATAGGCATCGGGGCAGTCATCATGGGCATCGGATCGCTGGTGTTCATGGTGCCGCACTTCACGGGAGAACCTAATCCGGGCATTGCCATTCTGAACAAGACGAGCGACAACATCTGCCGCAGTGCGTTGGTGCGGGACCAGGACATGGATCTGGGGCGCCTCTCCAGTGGGCTCTCCAACCAGCCACTGGCGCCGCACACGCTGCGCGAGGACAACTGCCTGGAGGGCAAGGCCTCCACCACCGGACCCGTGCTGCTCTTCGTTCTGGCCCAGCTGCTGCTCGGCTGCGGCGGCAGTCCGCTCTTCACGCTGGGCACCACCTACGTGGACGACCATGTGCGCACCGAGAGTTCCTCGATGTACATCGGTTGCATGTACAGCATGGGCGCCTTTGGGCCCGTGGTGGGCTTCCTGCTGGGCGCCTATCTGCTCTCCTTTCACATGGATTCGCTCTCCTCCGCCACCATATCGATCAGTGAGTGCCCTAATCCTCTCGAGAAATTGCCACAAGTATTTTAATCGCTTCATTCCCTTGCAGCTCCTGGCGACCGACGATGGGTGGGTCTCTGGTGGGGTGGCTTTCTGCTGTGCGGCGTCATCCTGCTGGTGGTGGCCGTGCCGTTCTTCTCCTTCCCCAAGGTGCTCGCTCGCGAAAAGAAGAAGATCCGCAAGAGCAGCGTCGTCCAGCCTGTGCTGCCCAACAATTCTGTGGTGGCTGGCGGTGTCGGCGCGGGCGGTGCAGTGGTGGCCACCGACGAGCTCGGAAAAGTGGTGAAGAAGCTGGAGATCGTGGCCGTCACAAGCAAGGAGGAGCAGCAGCAGCTGCCCCCCAAGGTGGACACCGGCTACGGGAAGGACATCAAGGACATACCCAAGTCGATGCTGCGGCTGGTGAAGAATCCCGTGTACATTGTGACCTGCCTGGGCGCCTGCATGGAGCTGATGATCGTCTCCGGCTTTGTGGTCTTTCTTCCCAAGTACCTGGAGACGCAGTTCAGTCTCGGCAAGAGCCAGGCAAACATCTTTACGGGCTCGATAGCCGTGCCGGGAGCGTGCATCGGGATCTTCCTCGGAGGCTGCATCCTGAAGCGCTTCCAGCTGAAGCCCAAGGGCGCCGTCCAGTTCGTATTGATCACGAACGTGATCTGCCTCGCCTGCTACGCTATGCTGTTCTTCTTGGGCTGCGACAACCTCAAGATGGCCGGCACCACGATCCCCTACTACACCAGCAACAAGGGCGGTTCGACGCTGGAGCAGCCCTTCACGGTGAACCTCACGGCCGCCTGCAACTTTGGCTGCGAGTGCCTCACCAGCGAGGTGGAGCCCGTGTGCGGCAACAATGGTCTGACCTATTTCAGTCCCTGCCACGCCGGCTGCACGGCCTTCTCCTCCAGCTCCAACTACACCAACTGTGCATGTAAGTAAACCACTGAAAGATCTCTCTCGCGGATGATCTCTAGTAATGTTTTATGCTCTCTTTTGTGCAGGTGTTCACGCCAACATCTCGAGCAGCATTTATCGTGGCGCTGGCGGCAGCCAGGCCCAGGCTCTCAGCGCCAGAGACGACTTTGCCGAGGTCACTGTGGTGCCGGTGGCTACAGCGGGGCCCTGTGCCACGCCCTGCCGCACCATCTATCCGTTCCTCATACTGCTCTTCTTCATGACCTTCCTGGTGGCGTCCACGCAGATGCCGCTGCTCATGATCGTCCTGCGCTCGGTGTCCGAGGAGGAGCGCTCCTTTGCCCTGGGCATGCAGTTTGTGATCTTTCGATTGTTCGGCTACATACCCGCGCCCATTCTCTTTGGCAACCTCATCGACTCGACCTGTCTGCTGTGGAAATCTTCGTGTGGCGAGAAGGGCGGTCGCTGTCTCATCTACGACATTGAGAAGTTTCGTTACAAGTAATTTAATCTCTTAACTCTCGTCAGGAATAGATTGTAATATGGTTTTAATCTCCCTTGCAGATATGTGGGTCTCTGTGCCTCTGTGAAGCTGGTTGCCCTGTTCATCTTTATTGTGGACTGGTGGCTGGTGCGACGACGCAGGCAGCTGGAGAAGACCAAGCCCCTGAATGCCAGCGATCCCATTATTGGCTCCATCATTAGTCTGGACAAATGTGAGTGAAGCACTCTAGTCATAAGAGAAAGCCAGAAGATTGCCTTGGGCATGCGGAATATAAATTATAAATGTTTAAAGGCTGTAAAAATACGAGAAAGACGTAGAATAAGATTAATAGCGCTTAAGTGCCATTAACCTTTGTGTTTGTCATGGATATTCAATGTATTTTCCATTGATTTGTGTGCTTGCAGTGTTTGAGGAGAAGCTGTCGGGTGCAGAGCCAGCCGCTGGCTTCGTTGGTGGCGCCGGAGAGCTGATTATACCCACAGACATATTGCGGCATTCGCGCAATGATTCGCGAACCATGCAAATGGATTATTGGTGAGTAATTGAGGTACAATCCTCTAGCGAATCTTTCACTAACTTGGCCTCCCTCGCCCTTGCAGCTACGACAAGTGCGGCCATGTGGTGCCGCCCACGAACACAAGCAACCAGCCGCAAACAAAGTCAAAGAAGCATTTCCGCAGCGCCTCGTGTGATGTGAAAATGATCAAGAGCTTTGCCCGGGACCACAACTCCTCGAGCGGCGGGCCAGCAGATGCCGCGGGCCAGGAGGCCGCCGGCGGTGGCAGCAGCAGCAAGTACAAGAATCTCAAGAAGTTCCAGGCCCACACACGGAACCACTCCACGGATTTGCACGACAACAGCCAGCCCATACGCTACATCCAGAACCAGCTGCGGCCCCAGGACTGTGCCGAGGAGGAGGATGACGATGAGCTGACCACCGGCTGTGGCCACTTCGTAAAGAAGCACTCGCGCAACCACAGCTACGATCAGATCTACATGCCCAACAACATTCGCTTCGATGCGGACTTTTTGCGGCATCCTCATGCCCATCCCCATGCGCACCACAATCCCAAGAAGAACGTGAATGTGCTCAAGAATGTGGTGGCTGAGACGTGTGGAAAACTAAAGAACTCCAACGAGATGGAGGCCGGAGGACTAGGAGGCTCTGGCTCGCGTGGTCATTCGCGTAACAACTCCAAGGACCTGAACACCAAAATTGCCACTGGAGCAGCTCCATCGAGCAGCGGCGCAGGGCAACCAGCAGCTGAGACACCTGCTTCGACGGGATTGAGTGTCCTGCGACATCGTCGCACCAACTCCAAGGATCTAAACTACACAATGCTGCCAGAGGTAACGCCGCCCGTAGTTGCTGCGCCCACTGCGAATGTTAATCGAGGAGTAGCAGCGGCAGGAGGAGCAGGCCATCAGCAACAGCAGCAGCACTCGCGCAATACGTCGCACCACAAGATTCAGATCGACGACGATCGGAACGAGCTGATCAACGACAACGATGAGGAGGAGGATCGCTCATCCCTGCGCCTGTAGTTCCTGCTGTGCCTGATGTTCCCGAGTGCTTAGGGTAATAGTACTAAATGTCGCCTCTCAGTTAGCTATAGGCTAGGATATTGATACCATTTTGTGGCACCATTCCAGGCACCTCCTTCGCCTCTTTGTGTGTGTGTGTGTGTGTGTGTCCCAACAGCAACTGCTCATTGTACTTACAACCGAGTGTTCAAATCTACTCTCCGCGTAGAAGTCTTTTGATATGTGCAACGTGTTCAAATCAAATTGGAAGTCGCATTCGATTCACAGGCAGGCGTTGGTATACTCGACACAATTGCAGATAATATTTATGGATCAATGGATCTAGGCACTAGAATAGGCATCAGATATACAGATATACCGATATAGATACAGATACAGATATAGTAAGCAAAGTAGCAGCATATTGTAGGACGTAGATCGTTGTGATAGGAATATTTTGTATTGTATTTTGTAGTAGAAGAGAGCAGAGCCGAAGAGCGGCGCTCGATTATAGTGTGCAAACTCGGTTTCGTAGTGGAGACAGACGCTTTGACTGAGACTGAGGCCCTGAAAGAATGAAATAGAAAGAACAAGGACAGAGACAGAAACAGATACAGATACAGAGAATAGGAGTAAAGGTAGAAATCATGAATAGAATATTGAATATGTTTTAATAATCTACGAACGTGTAAACAATTGTCAATGGAAATTGTGCTGTGAAACAACAAACAAACAAAACAAAAAACAATTAATGAAACGAATGTCTAGAAAAAAACAACAGAAATGAATAGAAGTAGAAGAGGGGTCGAGGGAAACACGCTGAATGTAATTCTTATGCAATATCACATTTATTTAGAGAATCTTTGTGGACGGTACGAACGGGAGAGAAGCAGAAGCTAGAAGGATTAGCTAGAGATTAGATTAGGCATAAGTGAAAACAAAACAAATGTGCAAGAGTGTAAATTCCTTAATTCCCTGTTTTAACCATAGCGATGGAGAAGAGCAAGTCTAGCCTAGATTTTAAAACAGAATGACGTACTTTAACAAAATGCGATAATGCCTTACAATATATCAATTAAATCCATATGGATATATACATATATACACACACAGCATACATAAGTAAATAAGAGAATAAGAAGAAGAAGATCCTAACTGCAATGGAGTGTCGAGTGTCAATTCCCCACCCCCAAAACACCCAAATAGTCCCTAAGTGATGCAATATATATGTAGGTTAGCTAGTACTAGCCACTAAGTCTATGTATACACCAGCCAGCCGCCAAGCCAGCCATCCGCATGGGGCAGCAGCAGGCAGCACTTCTACATTGATAAGTATGTACCTACAAAATAGCTAAAATTCGTGTTGATATATATGATATGTGTGTTTGTGCGTGTGTACAACATAACTTACATATATACATAAATAACTGAAAAAAGCGATTTTAATACACAGACAGACAACAGACCACGCCAAGAGTATGATGATAATGATGTATGTATGATACTTATGCGAGTCTTGTCTTGGATATATTATATATATATATGTATATGTATACAATAAAACTATATCTATAGGATATAGTAAGAGCTGCAACTGCATACATGCATAATCTGCATCGATTGTAGTGGCATCTATGCGGAGGCTGATGAATAAATATTTTTACGTAGAGAAAATATTGAAAGTAAACTAAAAAAATGAAAGTGTATGAAATGAAAACAATGAGACTCCTGAAACACACAAAAACATAAAAAATAAATAATATATTGTACTAGACAAATGATTGTATTTCCAATAATGATATATGTATTTTATTATATAGAAAATTATAAAAATTCAAAATTGGTGGGGGAAAAATCATATAAATATCGGATATGTTTTGTAACGATTAGTTTCATGTAATAGTTTAATGCGATAGCACGATAGTTTTTTATTCACGAAGAAGCATTTAGCCAAGACACAACCCGCACCGTTGCCAGGGCTGCAACTATTTCAAATTCATTGAATTTAATTATAATTTAAAATTTAAATCAAAACTAAAGGTGAAATTTAATACTAAGTTTAATTTTGTTAAATTTATATTTTAGTTTACGGATTAAGTTTTATTTGTTTTAAGTACCCAACGACAAGGGGTAAGGCGACAACCATGCAACCATTCAATACTGATATCTTATCTTTTCTTTATTGTTTTCAGCTCCAATAAGCAAAACGAAAAGCTTAGTGGCTGAGTAATTGTTACAGGGAACGACGCACTTGAGAAGTATTTACAACCATAAATGGAGAAAAGATCCTCATCCGCTATGCAGGTGCTCTATGCGGAGCTGGCCTCCGGTGCGTATACTTAATCCCTTATGTAGGCTGCCCCATTTAACAGGAAATTCTATTGTTGTGTCTTTGCAGCAAAGGCACGAAGTCTCAAACTGGAGGAGGAGAATGTTCTACTGCGTCATCGCCTCAATCGAGTGTCCACAGAGCACCACACAAACGCAGCCGTGGATGTGCAGGCCAAGATTGTGGCCTTCCAGATGGAGGAGGAGCGCGATCAGCTGATGGAGACAGTGCAGCAGCACAAGAAGAAGTACAACAAACTGCACGACGCCTACCTGGAGAAGGTGAAGCGCTGCAGGGCACTCGAAGAGATGTTCAAACGGCAGAAGACACTCACGGGTCTGGTGATGAAATCCGCTTTGGATCAGCGGCACACAGAGCAGCGAATGATGATGGAGAAGCGGCTTTCGGCACAGAACGAGCGCAGTGAGGTGGAGCAGCTGAAAGCTCAGGTGGAGAAGCTACAAAGAGCCCTGGATGAGTCCTATGACATTATTGATGAAATGGACTTTGAGCTGGACAGCGTAAGATGCCCAAACAGTAGCCAAAAACAGATAGAATCTCTAATTATTTACTCTCCTTGTAGGTGGAATTGCTGGAGACACAGAACCAAAGCTTGCGCGAGGAGGTGGCTGCTCTGAAGGCTGCTCCGAAGCTAGAAACGGGAGAAGTTTGTGGCTCTGCTCCTGTCCTAGATGATGATCCTCCGCCCAAGTACCAGCCGGATGATCCGACTGCCCGTCGCAACTATCGACAGAATGTGGTCTCCTCCAGCTGTGAGTCCTTAAGGGATGATGATGCCGACGCCGAGACCATGGAACGAGCAGCTCTCACCCATAGCGTAAGTGCAACAGCCCGATCTAAGGGTTACTTTATTTTGACAATTGGTTTACTGAACCCCGCATCCAGCTTATCGAAACTGTTGAGACGGAGAGCAATAGTCTGCGACGGGAGCTGCTCAGATCTCGTTGCCAGCTGAAAGTGCGCACCAAGCTGGAGAAGGAGAGCGAGGAGAACAATGAGGAATAGCGGGGGAACAAATAAACGACCAATAAACCCTAAAAGATGACAAACCATAGACCCGAACAACTGACATGATAAACAAAACATTGGCAACCAGGGAACGGAAACGGACAGCACAGCCCACAACAACTGGCAGAGCAAAGACCGACCCCGCAGAGTGCAAGTCTAACCCAGATTCGGAGCAAGTTACGCCTAACAAGTGCACATACCAGAGATTGCTTTTAAGGTTCGACAAACACGATCTGCAGCAGCTAAACCGAATCCACATGCAAATACTTTGAGATAAGAGTAACCTGAATAACTTGGCCTGGAAACCCGTCCCGTCTAATGTCTAATGGCGATTAATTAAAATATTTGTTAATGGCATCCAACGTGCTGTGTGTCCCAATCAAAGGATCCTGTCTGTCCTGTCCTGTAATCAACGAAGGTTCCACTGTACAGCAAACCACACCGCCCCAAGCTGACCCCCCACCAGCTCGCCAATCAAACAAACATGACAATTATTTTTTATGACTTAATGCACTGTCGCAGCGCAGTCTCAGGCCTCGTTGCCCAATGTCTGGGGTCTGTCTTTGAGTGGAGTTGCAAATTATTGACAAAATAAATTAATCTGCACATTTGTTGGCCCCGACTAACGGGCCACAGCGCGCACTAACTAACGCACCGACACCTCTAAGATCAGATCTGCACCTCCGTATCGGGCATATTGGTTCTCTTGGCCAGCTTTTGGCTCCATCTGAATGTAGATCACTGGCTGGGTCGCTGTGGGACGGGCGCACTTTGCATATTTCTTGTTTAATTATAATTTTTTTCGGGGCTCACTTAATGAGCGCGCCACCACTTGGAGACGCGTGCCACACCAACCCAAACCATTTTGGGTGGATTGCCACATCGAAGTTGGAGTCGAACTGGATGGACTGTGCTGGTGGTAATGAGCGGTGGAGTATAAAACCACCCGAGGACTCGGTAGATTAATTACTTCGATTCCGATCTCCGTCGAGTGCATTACACTACATTAACCACAGAGTTCTCGTCTCAGAACGCCACACAGACCAAAACACCAAATGATGGGAAAAGTGAGTCGCACTTCGATCGAAGATTTCCTTGCATTGGCGCCTGAGTAATCTATGTGTCCTTTCGTTCTAGGTGAGCTTTCTGTTCTGCGCGTGGCTGGCTCTGACGCTGACACTGAGCAGCGCCCTTGAGCTGCAGCAGGAGCTGGACAACGGACCAGTGGCCTACGAGTTTCACTGGTCGGTCAACGATCCCCACACCGGCGACATTAAGAGCCAGAAGGAGGTGCGCAAGGATGACAAAGTGGAGGGCGTCTACGAGCTGATCGACTCCGATGGCTACCGGCGCATTGTTCAGTACAAGGCGGACGATCACAACGGCTTCGAGGCGATTGTCCACAGGGAGCCCACCGACATTAAGATCCCGCTGCCCGAGGCACCCAAAAAGCTGATCGCTGCCAAACTCGTGGCAGCGCCGCTCGTCCACTACGCCGCACCCAAGGCACTCATCAGGCAGGAGCAGGAGCTGTCGCCAGGTAACTATGTCTCTGTTTCCGGACCCACAGCGCAGTACAAGTACTGAGGGCCAGGCAACGCACGACTGACCACCACATCACACCATAGCACCTCTCCATGAGCCCATAAGGAAAGCAAAGCACTGCACACGTCATGATTAAATTATATATATGCCATACGCCATTATCCTGTACCCTGTACCGCTAGTACATACCCATGCCATACCATAAATCAGTCTACATATAAAGATGCATCACATTCAATCTGTTCGCCAGAAGAACACAAAAATGTTCAACTTTTGTTCTCGATAATCAACAGAGAGAGAGTGGGAGAGAGTGAGAGTGAGTAAGAGAGTCAGAGAGAGTGGGAATTCATAAGTTAATTAAGTTTAGATTTATTTGGGTTGGCGAGGGAACTTCGCTTGGCAGTGGCATCTCTTGGAGTGATGTCTCATACGCAAAAACCATGATGTGTCATGGCTTGCTTTGGTTCGGGGCATCGAGCTGATGATAAGCGCCAACTAATGCTATCGCTGGCAGACGAGACATGGCCGAATAGATGCCTCTAATCTCACGTACCTGCCCCCCGTTGTAGGCGTCCAATTTCAGTCGTCGACGACGCTGCTAACGGCTAACGGTCTGGCCAATGATCAATGGAGCATCAGTGCGAAAATGGTTGACCCGCTGCCGACACGACTTTTTCTGATCACACTGCTGCTGGCCCTCGGCTCCTGCCAGTCATCATCCGATGAGGCAGATACCAAATGGATGGCGCCGCTCAAGCAGTACGGATACAGTGCCGACCAGCTGAAAAATAAAGTGGAGCACGGCGATTTTACCACCTTTGAGCTGGGCACACCCAACTACCAGATACTCAATCCGGAGGATGAGCCCGAGTACATCACAGCGGATCAGCCGCACTACCAGGAGATGCTGCGACGGCTGACCAGCGCCCAGAGCGGCACGGACACCATCGATGTGCCCATGGCTGGCAGCTCGGGCGACATCCCCCAAGCTACGCCTGTGAATTCTCAAACCCAAGCAAGATTTGAGGACCAAGTGGATCTTCCGTCCGCGCCCAAGCTCCAGACTGACATCAGAATCAGTCACTGGGAGAAGCTGAAGAAGCGCAGTTTCTATGATGGAGAGGCAGACAATGAGGCTGTGGAGGCCGAACCGTGGGATGAGCAGAGTTTGCATCCAAGAATACAGATCTATGCCGGGGCCAGGCCCTTCCAAAGTCGTGTCAGCAATCTGAGTTGAAGGTTCCTCTTTAATTCTTCTCTGATATTTTTGCTTTATTTTGTGTTAAGTTCAAAAATGATACATGCTTAAATGAATAAATTGCAGACGGAATTTAGAGTTATGTTTGTGATTCTTAGGAATAGATTTATAAGTGTAGAAAGGCTCTCTCTCTCTCTCTCTGAGTGTTAGATAGTTCTTATTAATTTAAATATAAGTGGAACTAAACTATTAGTTTAAGACAAGTTTAGCATTCTCTTAACCGATACTTATTATTCTTTTTCAGAGATAATGGACACATTGTTTGGTATCAGAAAGATCACTTTTAATGGGAAATAATTGATGATGTTCAGAGCATTCCAATTCAAAGATAAATTTAAAAGATTGATGTCCAAAAATGTACATATCTACAACGAACGTGGACTGACAAAAAGCCACGAAAATGTACCCTAAAATTGATAAGATAATCGACCACTGAAAGCGATACGAGTAAAGCCAAAAATCCAGAAATTATAAATCCAACAAACAGATGGCATCGATTCGGCAGAACCAAAAAAATGCTCAGCGAGTGCGGAGTGTGTGGAGTGCCAAGTGCCAAGTGCCAGCAGATCCATCAATTTTGATGCTGGATGCCAAATGATGTTGACAAGTGGAAGGCATTTCTTGGAATGCTGAGACGACCACTTTTTGCTATCGACGAGTGCGGTTAAAAATGCTTGAATGTTTATTACGGAAGCAGCAACAAACTGATAATCTCGATATGTGGACTGGTCCGGCAGCCAGCCCCCCACCCAACGGTTCCGATCCGTCAAGCGTTTGGAACGTGATGCGATCAACGCTTCCGCGACCCATTTGCATGGCGTTGTAATAGTGGCTTCCAATGAAGAAGAAGCAGCTCAGCTCAGCTCAGGTCGCCGATCTAGTCTCGGCCAGCGAAGCGTATTTAAGAGCTATTCAGCAAATTGCATTAAAGAATTACGCACGCGACCGACAAGCAGCCAACAAGTGCCAAGCGAACCCAACACCGATCCGGGACAGACATTTCCACGAGTCAGAGTCAGAGGGAACGAGAGCGAGCGGGGGAGATAAATACTGCTGAAAGGTAAGAATTGAGTTCGATCAATTGGGAGCGCTCGAAGCGGTCTGACCCATAAAGTGGCCCACCTATAACACTGCCCCATTTCCAATTTCCCCTCCAGATGTACGGACGCTGCAGTTTTCTATTTGCGGTGCTGTTGTGCGCCTCGGGTCTGGCCCACGCCCACTTCCCGGAGTACTGTGCAGAGTGTGAGCAGGAGGTGTGGGAGCAGGTGCCATGCAGCCATGTGCCCACTACTGTAAGCCCAACAACGCCGCCGCCAGGCTCTGGAACGACAGCCAGCCCTCCTTCCACAACTCCCACAGCCGTCACCAGCACCACGGAAGTCGCGACCACAACCAGTACATCAGCGGAGGAGATAACCACCCAGCCGACGGCCTACAAGAAGTGCTTCTGCGAGTGCAAGCTCGGCTGCAAGGAGTTCTGCCGCAAGGTGGCCATTTCTGGGCCCAAGCAGCAGCTCACCCAGATCTCATCCACCGGAGACTATGCGCCTGGCGGCCAGATAGAGTACACGCATGTGCATCAGCGCAAGTATTTCCCCAAGTACGGAGGAGGAGCAGGCTATGCAGGACTGGTGGGCCCAGTGGACGGTCCCAAGTCCTATAAGCCGTATCCTCTGGTCTACAGCGAACAGGCTGCTGCCGCCTCCTCGCCAGCGGCGAACAACATTAATGCTCCCAACTACACACTGGAGGAGCTTGCCCAGCTTCTGAGCACAGCCTATGGCAGCAAGAAGGAATACCCAGCCCCACCACCGCCCAGACCTCAGCCGCGAGCACAGCTCCAGCCAGCGCCGCCTACTGTCTACTACTCTCCGGTGTACAAGCAGCAATCCGAGATTCCTTCCCCCCTTGTCAGCAGGGTTGAGCCGGCGTCAAATCATTACCCCAGCATGAAGGTATCTGCCGCAGCAGTGGCCACCTCATCCGGAGTGGCTGTGGCCAAGGCAAAAACGCCCTATGAGGAGAAGATAGCCGTGGCCACACCGCCACCATCTACCATCTATGACAGGACCACATCCTACCCCATCGTCGAGGAGCACACGGTGTACGATTTGCCACACACCGAGGCGTATCCGATTCCCCCCAGCCAGACGGAGGCCTATCCAAGCCTCACCGAGGCGTATTCGAGACAGACGGAGTCCTATCCCAAGACAGAGGCGCACCCCTTGCAAGAGCCCGAGCCCAACAAGCCGTCGTCCTCCTTCGACCTGGCCATCGACAACTACCTCAAGGACTTTGGCTATGGCAACCAAGGCAGGGGCTACGCGGACTACTAGACTCTAGATAGATATCGTTGTTGTTAGGTTTAAGGACATTCGCGTCTATACATTTATTTATTTATACTAAGCTAAGTTATGATGAATAAAAAAGTTGAATATATGTATATCCTTGATGTCCTTGGTCCTTGATAATAGGGGAGAAAATTTACAACTTTGATCCTTGATGTCCTTCG
Source organism: Drosophila subsilvestris (assembly GCA_035043285.1). Classification (NCBI taxonomy): domain Eukaryota; kingdom Metazoa; phylum Arthropoda; class Insecta; order Diptera; family Drosophilidae; genus Drosophila; species Drosophila subsilvestris. The sequence continues at coordinate 5,986,969 of JAWNNB010001719.1, read as the reverse complement.
TCCTTGCCAAGGACTCTGTAAGATCAGGGACGTTGTCCCGATCACAGGAAGCCATCGCACGCCTAGATCGGCCCACAAATAGCGGAGAAAATGTATGAGTGGGGATAAATGTCCTTGATCCTCGATAGGTACTCCCGGGATGTTGGCAATGCAAATAGGGGAGAAAATTTACAACTTTGATCCTTGATATCCATTGTCCTTGCCAAGGACTCTGTAAGATCAGGGACGTTGTCCCGTTCACAGGAAGCCATCGCACGTCCAGATCGGCCGACAAATAGGCATATCTGTTGTCCAAGTCGGTCTCACTAGTGCATAGATTGTGCGCAAGTAGCAGCATGTAAAATAGTTAAAATATGCCCAAAACACCCAACTTTTAAGCTGAAATTTGCTAAGTCTTTTTACATTCGACGAAACCTAGGGGGCGCCACTTTTTCATGTAAAATCGCACGTAGCTCCGCTTCCAGGGGTCCTAGCAGGACGTGCTATATGTCGTCGGCAGCGGAAAAATCTCGCGCATCCGCCAAACCCATCAAGGATTCCGAGGACCCACAGGATTGGCCAGGAAATGCATTTTACATATACTTTCACTAAATTGCATGTAACTCTGCCATTTGCTGTCCGATCTTGGCGTGTTGCCCCTGCGCGTGATCAGAAGAAAGTCCTCTGTTGTTTGACACCAAGGACAATAAGGACATTGCCTTGGAATCGCTGTAAATCATTTATTCCCTTGCTGTTTTTCGCAGGATAATGAGATCGGGAAAAAACTATAGCCGATGTACAGTTTGGATCCTTACGATCCTGGAGAAGTAAGTCCTGCGCCGATCGGAGCTTATTTGGCAGAGATATAGCGTCCCAAAGAAAAATACTGGTTTTTTTAAACGAGCTATATCTCCGCCAAATAGGGGCAGATCTGGGCGTGGCATGTCTTGTTGTAATCATGAGAGCCCATTCTATCGAACCCCATCAAAAAAAAGGACATTCGGCAAATACCGGTTTTTGCAAAATGGATGATGGTTACATCATGATTTTTGCGAAAACCAGTATTCGCCGAATCTCGTTTTTTTCGATGCCGATCGACAGTCTGGATCCTCACGATCCTGAAAAAGTAAGACCTTCCAGGATCTGCCCCTATTCGGCTGAGATATAGCTAAATTTAAAAAAACCAGTAATTTTAGTTGGGACGCTATATCTCGGCTATTGCGCAACCGATTTGGGCGGGCCACACCTTTCCGTGATCAGGAGAATCTCCCCGATCGTTTGCAATCAAATTCGTTTCAAGGACAATAAGGATTAAGGATTAAATTTTTGTATCTCCACCATTTCTCGTCCGATCCTGGCGTGATGCATATCCACATGAGCGGAAGGGTGTCCTGTGTCATTTGAAACCATCAAGGACCTTAGGGCTGCAAGGATACTCCTTTAACATGCAATTTTGATATATATTGGTCGAAAATGCCAGCCTAAAAGTATGCCATACTTTTTTTAATAAAGGAAACCCCAAAAGTATGCTGTGGTTTTTTAATAAATCTGACTTGCTTTTTCATTCCGTTTCCAATTGGAAACGCCATTTTTCGTACGATCATGATCGGACTTGATCGGGTGATGGGGTAGGGACCCATTGGGGGATCCAATCTTATATATTTAAATAAAACTCTCATGTTTAACATCAAAGAAATATGTGGTTTTTTTTTATTATATTGTAAAAATTTCTTTTGTTAGTTGGTTTGTATTTTTGTTGTTGTTTCTCTTTGTCATGTATTGGATGTATTAGAGGTAAAACAGTTAATATTGATCGAAAATACACGCGAAAAATATCTATTATATAACTTAACACTAAGCAAATGAATCCAATAACCCTATATATCCGTGTTTGCTGCTTTTGATTCTGTTTGTGGGCAATAGTTAGTAACCTGAGTGTAATAATATTCTATCCAGTCCTATGATTGCTTCTTCGAGCTCAAGGCTAGGCCTTCTTTACTCAGCTTCGTGTACTCCGTCTGCATGATCACATGGCAGTCGTCGATGAGATGCTGCATATCATCCTTTTCGTACTTTTCGGCCGATACCTCGGGCAGGATATGAATCAGGACGTGGCCCGGACGAAAGGTCTTTTTGTCGTCGTCCATGAAGTCGTACTTTGAGATGACCACCGGCTGAATGGTACACTTGCTCTGCAGCGCAATGTGAAATGAACCCTTCTTGAATGGCAGCAGTGTGTCCTTGGAGTTGCGTGTTCCCTCCGGGAAGAACAGAAGCTTGCAGTTGCGCTCCTGTATCGCCTTTGCCTCCTTTTGCAGGGAATTAATCGAGTCCGTCTTGCGGGAACGATTGATGTACAGAGTGCCCCAGAGCCAGGCACCAAAGCCGAAGAATGGTAGGTAAAGGATCTCCTTCTTGGCCACAACCGTGGCTCGTCCGATCACCGGCCACAGATAGGCCAGCACACAGAGATCCAGGGCGCTCTGATGGTTCATGAGCACCACACTGCCGTGCCCGGCTCGCACATTCTCCAGTCCACGCACCTCCATGGTGATGCCCAAAAATTTGCAGAGCTGTCGGAAGCACCAAGCGGGAAACCTATAAGCAGAATAAGCAGATATGGATTAAGTTGGGAAAAAAGATTAATGATTCGTCAAACTTACAGCGCGTTTCGGTAGTCCCGTGGTCGTATTATCATAAACGGTACGCAGAACATCGTAATGGCGCCAGCGCCAAAGAAAATGAAGAACATGCGCATCTGGTAGGGGGCCTTGGCCGAAACACTAAGGATTAGAGCCAACACGCAGGCCAGGCCGATTACTTCGCATGTGCAGGCCATTTTTAAGGAAGTGTAGATACCCTGGAAATATTCAAAAGAAATCAAAATCATATTAAATATGCAGATAAAGATACTAATTTAGACCAAAGAAAATTTAATTGTAAAACCTAATCACTTGAATTTAAATGTAAATATTAGTTACATGAAATTTTGTTCAGTGATATATATGATGATAGAATATCATAAATATTGCTGTACAAATTCAACCATATCTTTCGCTTGTCAACTACAACTGCCGATTGTGCACACAAAACTGCAGCCAAATGGAAATCACTTGACTTGCAACTGCTGGTTGAAAGTCCAGATAATTATTCAATTTGCAATCATTTGCATACTGTCTTGATTGTGCCGGTCATGAATTTTCATGAAGATTATTTACTTATCGTGCAAGTACCCCATTTTGTAATACCAGATAAGAGTCGGCGGGGGGGCGCCCTAGTAGCAATCCTCAGATTGTGTAATTTTATAACCTGGTGGGGAACCCTTTATGATTTGTTGACAATCGTTCCAGTTGGTTGTTGTACAAATTTACGATGTAAACAAACCTTTATTCGAGCCCTTAATTAGACCGAAACACGTCCGATGCCGTCAATGGGACAAACACAACTGAAAAGCGCCGCCTCTAAGGTGCGCGCGGTTGTCAATACTAAAAATGGAAAAACGGCTTATCAAAAAACAAAACAAAAAACAACATTTCCAATCGCTCTTGTTTGGATTAAGGCAGGCAGCGAACTTTGATATCCCGCTGACACATTCTATTGGATGTACGTAGAAACGGCACTCCGGAGGAAAGGTAATCTATTAGGTTTATTATTGCTATATTCTACTCTGGACTGTTGATTGGACAGATCAGCACACATTTGAAGTACCCAGGAGATTGTTTTAAAGAACCTTCTATTATTATTATTTTTATTTCTTTGAGTTGGCAACATAATCTTTATCGTACAAGAGGTGGATAGTTTCTTTATTTATGATTTCTATAATTATAAGATTACGTTACTTATGGACTGAGCTGGACAGGCCCCTGAGGTAGGGACAACAAATTAAATATTAGGCTTTAAGGAAAATGCAGTAAAATTATCCCGAAAATTAAAGGTGAATGTTCCAATTGCTGTCACTTGTCCATAAAGATATATCTATGCCAGAGAGTATAAAACGAGTAATTAGCTTGTATTTATATAACAATTAGCCTATGATCTCGGGCGGACATGGTCAAGTGGTTGTCATGCCATTAACTTTTGGGCCACTTGTTTGTATAGAGTACTTAGCGACACAATCGGCTCTTCAAAATATAAATCCACTCCAGATTAACGAGTGGTAAAATATATCTTTATGGCCGGAATCATGTGGTAAATAAATAATTTCCTCCCAGCCAGGAAAAAGGCTTCCTTTGGGGGGGGGAGGGCTCTTGAAGCTCATAAATAATAATTTTTCTTTAGCTAAATGTTGTTTTTCTAGTTAAATATTCATGGCATGGCACAACTTCTAGAGCCAGCAATTACCAATATGGCAATTATCGTTACAGATAAATCTTTTGGCCTGAATGAACAGAACAAACTGTTGAAGCATGCTTTGACCTTTTGCGGTCTAATAGAGCGTTGAATGAGTGGATATTTTTGTACCAAAAAGCAATCAAATATCATTTCGTTTCGATTGGTCTTTGATTGATTCTTGCCTGGGCTATATTTATATCTCTATTTTTCTTACTTTATGACCCTCAATTGCACAAGTAAGTGTGCCTGCTAAATGTTTATGATATTTGATGAGAATACTCTCATATTGGTTGTGGTAATGGTTCGCTAGAAAACTGGAGAAACAGCTGCCTGCTTTCAGCAACTTTCTGTGTAATTATGGATATTCAGTTTTCAATCTAGGTATTTATTCCTTTGATTAACTTTTCAAGAGCTAAATTTTTCAAACGAGACCATAAACAGTTCATCGTTTAACAGTCTGCTAATTTCAAAGTGATATTTTCATTTCTGACAAACTACTTAGCGATCTTTAAGTAAATATTTAATGCTTCAAATGTGCCAAGTCAGGCAGTGCAACTTTTTATTTTTGTTGAGAGAGCTGAAACTACTCTATTCTATCTATTCACTATAATTCTAAAATGGATCCTATAACGATTATGCTTAGGATGGTCTCCAAGCGGAGATATAGCAAATCAAACATTTCAGTCTGTAGGTATTTTATTTGGAAATATATTCCACCTCTCCCTGGCAGAGTATGCAAAGCTTCGGTCCCGTACCCCCAAACTATCAATTTTTCCCCTTTGGTCTTTTTGTTTACACGCTTTCAATACCATTACTATTGTAGGGGTGTTTGGAGCCGGCTCTTGTTATCTTTTGCGGCAATCGCAGCGAAGCTTTCTATATAACACACCCGCAAGCGATTCATTTAGCGAGCATAAGCTTCGCTTCGCTGATAAGATTATGGCATGATTCGGGGCTAGGGCTAGTATTATGCCACAAGCAATAGAATATTCCCTGGCAATCCGAACTATTATTACTGCTCGTAAAACATATGATCGCACGCATATGACAATCGGACAGGCGTGGGGAAGCGGCGTGCACCTCCCTGCAGCCTCCAATTTGCCAACCAATTTACGGGGACAGCACAACGACGGAGTCAAGTTCAAAGTCAAGCGCACAATCTACGGCAGACTACGAGAGCGTAGAACTAGACCCAGAGTCTCATGATTGAGTCACAGTGCACTGCGATCTGCTGATCGGTCACTTTCTGATCGAATGCTGAGACATCAGTGTGCTATAATTAATGCTACAATGGAATGTTTAGAGCTTTATTCACAGCCGTTTAACTTTTGCTAGAATCTAATATTTTATGTTTACAAATGTACCTAAGTACATCCATACATCCATACATACATTTGTATGCACATATCTATGTAACTTGTTTACAACTTTTGTACATGGCCTTCCAATATAATAATATCCTGGCAATTCATTTTAGTGGTAAAGAACCATATCAATAGATAAACAAGAGTGATGATTAGTAAAGTTTCCCTAGCACTCGGAAGTTTACCGTTTATACATAGTAAAACTAATGGAATGCGATAATTAAAGCTATGGGACAGGGACAGTACCTATGGGACCATAACTATGTGCAGTATAATTAATTCCCTTAATGTATGAGTCATTACTGCATAAAAAGTGGGACTAATACAAATTTCCTTCACTGTACCTGCTGCTACTTTCCAATTTAAGTTGTTTTTCAAAATCCCTTAGACGAATTCGGTCAAGTAAATTATTAATGCAACCAAAATCATTACTTTTTACACGCAATACAACCACCCCCACGCATACCCATGCATGGGCCACTGAACAAAAAACCCTATGGAGTAAAATCAAGAAGCGAACAAAGTTCAAAAACAAGAAAAACGGGGAAAGGGCAAAACTGTTGATAGGTTAGCAGAGCAAAGCACAAAGGATGTCAGCGAAGGACAAGCGACAGAGGGAGAAACACACGCCACAAGAGACGCAATAAATGTACACAGGGTTGCTGTTGTTATTCCACTCATAGAAAGGGAAGCACTTTGACTTTGTTATCATGTTTGCCACGCAGAGGCGGAAGCATTTCCTTCCAAATTTTATAACCTTCGCTTTGGGAACCTGCACTTATCTTTGATCAAAGAGTTAAAATTGAAGACGCCAAGATGGGATTACTCTATTATATGCATAACTCACTTAGGCGCAATGTACTTGTAAGCGCATCAAAAGCTTCGGCCACAAAATCTAGTTTCACTTTCCTTTTTCAGAGCACACCGCATGGGAGAAGCAGTGAAGCAGGAGGGGGGTGCATAATAAAGACAAAATGTGCGTAGAAAGGCAATTGAACTCAAACTTGGGAGGAGGAGAACGGGCGACACACACACACAGAGAGAGTAACTAAAGTAAAGCTTAAATAGTACAAACTCACGAAACAGTTATTTTTACTCACAGAGAACTTGATGGAAAATTGTTGCTTGCTTTGCTTTGCTTCGCTCTGCTTTGCCGGCGTGCGAGTAACAGTTATACCGACGTATATTAATTTTCGCACGTGTGTTTGTAAATTGCGCGGGCGGTCGTCTGCAGCATCAGGTCAGATGCTCCAAAATGCAATAAAAGTGTACACAGTACCAGCGCCGACACTGTGAACGCACTGACTCTATCACAAACAACAACTTGTTAGACGCGAGGAAGGATGACAAAGGAATTCGAAGAATTGCGGGCACCACCAATATCCGTACTATTGCGCCGCCAAAGGGTGGTGTGACAAGGGGGACCGACACCACTCTCGGTTTAATTGTACCGTTTCAGACAAAACTTGAATGTGAATGAGCTTTTTCCCCGTTTGTTGTTTCTGCTGCTGCTTGTGTTCTATCGCGTTCATCGGTGAGAGCCTCCAGAAGAGAATTTTGTCTATGACTCAAACTGCTACAGTAGCTACAAATTACACTCGCAATTAAATTTTTTTAAGCCAACGATGTGTTGCACAAATTGCTCGAATTATGGAAGTTTCGAACGTGTTCAATTCACAAATTGACGATTGTCGAACCGGCGCCCTCTCTCTCATTGTATTCGATCTCAATCGAGTGGTACTATCGATTGCCACTTGTGGCGAAATAAATACCACAAAATGCGTTAGGAAATTTTTCAAGTATTCGCACTCTAGGGCTGCAAAGCCATCAATACATTGCCAAATTTGCAAAACTTCCTAATGTTTTCGGGATAAATCTATATACAGAAAACAAATCATATGCGTATACAAAATTTATTAATGAATCGGATAAAATTATTTGTTTGGGGCTGAGAGGGCTAACTAGCTAGTAATATTAAACCGAATACCAAAATCGAGGAATATCAACGCATCTTGTCGTGTCCGTCAGTATATTTACGGTATATTTTGAAAGTATATAAAAATACTTTTCAACATGACCGCGAAACTCCATTTAGCGCACAGAAAATACCGACATGCATGTATATGTATGTATATTTTGTATATTTTTTAGCATGATATAATAACAATAACAAACAAACATCTATCCCATCGTAGCTGCCCTCGCTGGAGCTGTTGTTTGAAAAGCAGGCACATCAGCAACACTCGAAATTGAATTGCAAAGTATCGCTTGCCTTGCTATGCAATGGTAAGTGCTGCTGCTGCAGTAAACACCTCGACAAGCGGACGCGGGTGCCACCGAGATGCGGCGCGTAATGAAATGTAAACTACATCCTCTCGTTGCCTGCAGTTACAAACTATCCATCAGACGCAGCTTGTACAATGCCACGGCACTCCAATCGGATCTCAGCCGCCCGGACCACGGCCACGCCATGGGCAATCTGGACCTGGAGTTGGCCCGTCAAAATGCCAGGATCGTGGTTATAGGCGCCGGTCTGGCTGGTCTGTCAGCCGCTCAGCACTTGCTGTCGCATGGTTTTCGGAGGACCGTTGTCCTGGAGGCCACCGAACGCTACGGAGGACGCATCAACTCCCAGCGCTTTGGTGACACATTTTGCGAACTGGGTGCGAAGTGGGTGCCCATCGATGGCTCTCAAGACTCTACGTATGAGCTGCTGCGCAATGTCGAGGGGCTGGGCAAGCGGATTAAGCGACCGGAGAGGCCCGAGTACGTCCAAATGGACCACGACCAGAGCAAAGTTAATCCAGCCATGGTTGACCTGATCGATGCTTTATTCCGACAGCTGTGTGGAGGCCTGAGGGTGTCGGACAAAGTCAAGACTGGCAGTGACCTACACTCGCTGGACAACGTGATGGCCTACTTTAAGACGGAGAGCGACAAGGCCGTCGGACTGGCCTTTAAGCCGGAAGAGCAAAATACGGCGAGGGAGATTTTCCAATCACTGTTCAAGGAATTCAGCAGCGTCCTGGGCTGTTGCTTGGAGTACGTCAACATAGAGCATATTACCAGTTGTCCCGTGCAAACGGATCCGTGTCCCATCTATGTGCCCACCGGGCTGGACAATATTGTGGATGAGCTGACTCAACATCTGGGCAGGGAGCAGCTGCAAACGGGCAAGCCCGTTGGCCACATACAATGGATGCCGTCGGCCGCCGGCGATCACAAAAGCGTGGGTTGCCTTGACGGAAGTTTGTACGATGCTGATCACATCATTTGCACCCTGCCCCTGGGCGTGCTCAAGAACTTCGCTGGCATCCTGTTTAGACCTACGCTGCCGCAGGAAAAAATGAAAGCCATACGCAACCTGGGATTCGGGCCAGGACCCCTCAAGATCTATCTCTCCTACAAGCTGCCCATCAGCCTGTGGCTCAGAAGCAACCTGCGACCGCTTGGAACCCTCATCAATCGCGTGGCCGATCGCCAAGCCGAACGGAGCTGGACACAACAGGTGGTGGAAATAACCCAGGTTCCCAGTAGCCGGCACGTGCTGGAGGTGCGCGTAGGTGGTGGCTACTACGAAGAGATTGAGAAGCTGCCGGACGACAGGCTATTGGAGCACATAACAACGCTGCTGAGGAAATGTATTAGCAACCATTTGGTGCCCTATCCACAGGGAATGCTGCGCTCAAACTGGAGCACCTCCGCCTGCTATCTCGGCGGTCGTCCGTACTTCTCCACCAGCAGCAGTGCCCGCGATGTCCAGCGTCTGGCTGCTCCGCTGGGTGGAAAAGCTCCCAGCCTGCTGTTTGCTGGGGATGCGACGGCTTTGCATGGTTTCGGCACCATCGACGCAGCGCGATCCAGTGGCATACGAGAGGCGCAGCGAATCATCGAGTACTATAACATCAAGCAATACAATTAATCAAATGGGCTCTCAATAATCGGTACAAACAAAGTCCTAGTCAAAATTAGCAAGTTACATTTACAATTTCTATTTGTAAGCAGATAAATTTAATTAGAAGTAGCATAGTATACATTTAAAGCATTAACAACAACAACAACAACGATACAATACGATTCGATACGATGATAAGATACTAAATTGTGATGCGGCGATGAACGGTGGCTCCCGATCCATCTTATTGCGATGTAAATTCCCTAAACATGTCACAACCCAACCGAACGACTGAGTTCGGCTTACTGCGCGGCCTTCATCTCGTCGGTGGCGGCAGCACTGACCTCCTTCCACGAATACTCCATGTCTTCGGATTGAGTGAAGCGCGAGCAGACGGCCATTCGCAGGAAGTACACGTCCTGTATCTTCGCCGGCACCATGTGGATATTGCCCCGGCCGTTGATGCGCTTCAGCAGAGCCTCGTTGCGCTCGTTGCTGCCCTTGAGCCGGAAGCAGACGAGGCCCATGTTCACTTCGGCAGCCAGCTCGAAGCGCTCATCCGCGACGCACAGCTCCCCGAACTGTGTTGCAAAGTTGCAGTGGCGTCGGATGTGGGCCTGCAAGTTCTCGACACCGTACAGCCGCAGGACGAACCAGAGCTTGAGGGCGCGGAATCGTCTGCCGAGGGGAATCTGCCAGTGGCGGTAGTCCGGCGCGGAGCCTTGCATGTCGTGCTTCAGGTAGAGAGGATCCACATTGAAGGCGTTCACCACCCAGCTTGGGTCCTTGAGCCACATGGCCGAGCAATCGAAGTTGACCAGCATCCATTTGTGTGGATTAAAGTTGAACGAGTCGGCCGTCTCGATGCCCTTCATCAGATGCCGGTACTCCGGACAGATGAAGGCGGAGCCAGCGTAGGCGGCATCCACATGGACCCACACATTGTGTTTGTTTCCCACCGGACCACATTCGTCCAGGCGGTCGAAGGCGCACGAGTTGGTCGTGCCCAGGGTGACCACAGCATAGAAGGGTATCAGGCCATCCTCCAGATCCTGCTCAATGGCCTTCTCCAGAGCATCGCCACGCAAGCGACTCTTCTCCGACTTCACCGCACGCAACTTGACCCCACCCAGAAGTCCCGCTCGCTCCACAGAGGAATGCGCCTGATCAGAGCAGTAGCCGACCAGTTTGCCAACGATGGTGTGCTCGTCCCACTCCGGATGCTGAGCCTGGACCTCTTTCACCTTCTTCGCTTTGGCGCCCAGCAGGGCCACCAGAGTGGACTCACTGGCAGTGCCCTGGATGACCCCTCCACCCTTTCCACCCGAACAGGCAAGAAACTCGGCAGGCAAATCGATCATCTTGCCAAGCCAGTCCATCATCGCCACCTCCAGCTCGGTGCAGGCGGGACTTGCGATCCAGGTGAACCCAATGCAGGCGATCGCTCCACTCAGCATGTCCGCCACAATGGCCGGATACGAGTTTGCAGTGGGGAAGTAGGCGTGAAACTTAGGGCTGTGCCAGTGCGTCACTCCCGGCATAATCACTCGCTCGATATCCTGCATCACATCCTGCCAATTCTCGGGCTTCTCGGGCGCTGCATCCGGAATCAGAGGCTTCAAGTAGCCGGGCTTCACCTCGGGCAGAACCCGTCTGCAGGGCAGAAAAGAGCATTAGCCAATTGTATACCCATCTATTCAGGAAAAGCTCTCTCTCCTAATTGCATTTCAAACTTAATTAGCCCAACACCCCCAGGCCCAGGCAACTATGTACTACGTGTGTGTGTGTGTGTGTGCGCAGCAGCAGCATCCCCAGATTGTTGGCAAGGGTAATAAGAAATCAATAGCAATATGTACAAAAGTGGACGGAGGCAGAAGGGGCAATTGTAAGAGGATTGTAGGAGCTACTGTAAGCCCAACATTTTCACTACTTTTCATGGCATTAAAATATACTAAGATTTAATGACTAAATCTTAGTAGAAACATTTTTAATTATGCCCAAGAACGGGTTATAAAATTAACTGCTAATTGAATGTTAATTCCAAATTTTTCAAGGCAATGGAAAATAAAAAGAAACCGTTAGATTTGCCACAGAACAATGGAACGACAATCATTGCCCGTGGCCATACACGTCTGCGCCCATGCAAAGACGACCTTGAAACGCCAGCATTAAAAAGGCTTTAAATGCTGTACAAAAATGATTAGCTTCATTTGGCCAAGAGCAATAAGTAGTACAAATATAGATAGTGAGGAAAACATAGCGTGTACAAAAATGAAAGTGTTTAGCTTCCGAGTGCTGGGAAGGCCGCTGAAAGCGAGCGGGAATATGTAACAAAGCAAAGGTCGGAACAGATCGGATCCGATCGGAGAGACTTTCCCATGACTAACGCACAGTACAGTGCCACGTGTGTGCTGTGCTGTGCCGTGTGCTTAATGTCATTCACTTGCTTGAAATCGAACAGAACGAACTTTCAAATTAACACCGCACGCTGAGGTCAATCAACAGCAGCCAATATGCATCAATCACAGCTGTGTATGTATTCGTATGCCTTAAATTAAATTTAATTCAATTCAAGCACACTGACGCACACCCTGGCTATCTCTCTGGCTAACCTCTCTCGCGCTTACCTGTCTCGTATGTTCTCCAAATATTCGGCTATAAAATCCACCATTGATTTGGCAAAGTCCTTGAACTCCGGTGCCTCCATGTCGATCTATAAGTAGAGAGGCGGGACACAAGTAAGTAAAGAATGGGATGCATGTTATATTGCTCGTTGCTCGACATACCGAGACCTTGGGATCCAGCTTATCCTCCACCTGGGCGTTAGCTTTAGCATTACCGTTAGTTTGCGTGGGTTTGTTAGTGGTATTAGTGGGCAGCTCGCTCATTTTAGGCTCGTTGCAATTTATAAATTAAAAACTAAGTGGAATTCGATGCTCTGAGCGGGTTAGGTAAGCAATGGGAGAATGTTGAAATGTTGATATCAAGTTGTATTAGTAAATGTAGTGAATATTTATTGATAATGCTAATCAGTACAGCAGCTGCGGCACCCCCAACCACGAACTATTTTAGGTACATACATCCATGCATATGTGCGACATATATGTATGTACATACAGACATATCCCCACTCGTATTATTCGAGTTAATGTTCATTAATTTAATGATGTATTTTTATGCATAAATATGTAAGAAATCTCCATTTTTTGTGATTTTACATTCTTCCTTAAATATAATTATGTACACACACACAGACACACAAATGAACATTACTTTCGGCTCAGTGTAATTAATTTAACGATTAGAATTTCAGTACCGTTTTTTGAATTAATGGGTTTTGTTTGCTTGTATTTTTCTCAACTCAATTCACTTTTAAGCAACAAAAACAAGTTGGCATTGGAGGCAGCAACTTTTTGCCCGCTACTAAAGATAAAAACTTCTTTCATAGATACACAACTTGTTAATCCAAAACAGTCCAAAAGTATTAAAGCCAAGGAATTCTGCATATACTTAAAAATTGGGCCAGACCCACGGTTAGGCCTCTCTAGGTTACTGGGCTTCAAGTTCAGGCAACTGTTGCGTATACGCCGCGTTAGCACAGAAAATAAAATTATGTGTCCACTTCCAATCAGCAGTAATTATGTTGCCACAGCACTTTAAGTGTTTGCACGCACATGCATACATATGTATGTATGTAAATGAAATGCCTATTCGTACTTGCAAATATTTAATAAAGAGCCACTCACCGTGTACTTAAGGTAAGTGCCTTTAATTAACAACACTTGTCGCGCTTTGTTTCCGCTTCGAACTAAATCTTTTGGTCTATTGCGATGCTTTCTGAGCTGTGATGGACCTGCTCGGTGCTCGGTGTGCGCTACTCGATGTTTGGTTGTTAACTGAGCGCTGCTCGCACTTGGCCAAGGCATTTAAAGCCCAGCCAGCCAGCCCACCGCATCGGGCACGGGCACGGGCAGGACCGGTTCAAGCCCCTCGGACGTGGCTACGGACTGCAACATTCTCAACTTGTTTGTGCGATTCTCTTTGATTTGTTATTGCGCTCTTCAGGCGATATTTTTATTTTTTATTTGTTTTCTGGTACATGCATTTAATTAATGCGTGACTCATTTGCAGGACATTACACTCGTCGCAGTAATCAGCGGGCTAAGCCAGAGTGACAGCAAGTGACAGCAAGTGGGTTCGAGGAAATGACAGGAAACTGGAATTAATCTGAAAAAATGGTAGAAAAGTTTGAAAAATTAAATTAAAATTAATAATAATAATTGTGCATGTTATTTTCTACGGTAAAATTGTTAAAACCATTTAAAATTGACATTAAAATACAACTTCGAATGCTTTCAATTCTGCACACGTTCCTACAAGCCGTTGCCGTTTTTTTATTTCCAAGCTCCCAGGAATCCCCCGCCATCATGAGTCACACAGAGCAGGGATTTTCTTGAGCACGAGCGACATAACAGATACAAGCAAACTTAATTATCATATCATAACATTCGCACGGGCTACGCGCATTCACAAAACAGGTTTTCAGAGCATCAACTGTGACGTGGTCCGGGCGGCCCGATCCGCTCATGTTATCCGATGAGATGTTCCACTCCATTATGCTGGTGACGTCAAAGAGTTCCATATCCCATTGTGCCAGGGATGTGGAGCCGAAGAAGTGTTTCATCAGGGGGTGGGTTGGGGCTGTTGGCCAACTGTTGCTACGCGCCGAGGAGCGTGTGCCTGACATTTCAACGAAGCCACTTTGGCAAATCACTTGACTGAATCAACAGATTTAATGCCATGCCCGACGGTCCTGCTTCTGATTGTGATGCGTTGAGAGCATGCCCCAACCAACCAACCACCCCCACCCACAAATGTGTGCGGTGCGCAACTCTTGTGCGAACGATGGGGTCGAGAATAAGGCAGACTTCTCTACAATTTGATTTATGGCAGACTTGAGTTTGGAGAGGGGGAAAACATAGAAAAGACTTTGGCATTTATTCATGTCCCTTTGAGATGGCGCCTTTAAGTGGGGGGACTGCATAATCAGGCATAGAAAAGACCCTGCAGAAGAACAAGCAAAATAATCCTGAATGTTTTCTGCGGAATTAACTCGCAAATCAAGTGCACAAAATGTATAAATGAAAATGGATTAAAATCAAAGCAAGGCAACGCGAATAATGTGTATTATTTATTGTATTGTTTGTTCACATAATCAACATTTCCTGTTGTTTAGGTTAAGGTTTTATTGATTAACTGGATTCAGTTTGGATAGATTTCGATTTTGTAAACCAATTCGCGGACTGGGCTGCACTTAAACGGCTCAGATGGAGACAACAAAAGTTGAGCCGAGTTAAGGCGGCACACGCTGCGACAATCGATCCAACCGTGGTGGGGAAGAGTGTGGAAAAAACCATTGAAAAGGGACAAATTTTAGGTTGTTTCGCTTCATTTTTCCCAGTCAGTCAACAGTGCATATTTCAGCAGAAACAAATCGAAAAGTACTTAGTAAATGCTAAAAGGTAGTTACAACTTAACGGAACTAGACGCGCCGAGCTACTGCGCAATGGTCGACGGCAGATTCAGGAGCGTGTTCTGGCCACCGGGCAAGTAGGCCACACCGCGGGATCTTGATAGCTGGTAGGCAATGTCCTCGGCGGCCTCAATACGACGCAGCTCGACCAGACCGTCACCAGCCTCGCCAAACGATTTGGCCAGCAAACCGGCAGCTTCGGCATCACCCTCAGCCGAAATGATCGAAGCCAGCTTCTGCTGCTCGGCCTTCTCCACAACGAAGCGGGCCTTCTCGGCCTCCTGCTGGGCAACCTGTTTCATCTCAACGGCCAGCGTGAACTCGCGGCCAAAGGTCAAGTGTGTCAGAGAGATGTCATCCAGAATGAAGCCGAACTGATTGGCGCGCAAGGTCAGCTCCTGCGACACGCGCTGCGAAACCATCTGGGGATTGGGCACAAACATTAGCACAAAGGTCGTCTCCATTATCGTTTCCGTCCACACTCACCTCACGCTGCGTAATCAGCTCTCCGGCATCGAATTGAGCGACGACTGCCTTCAGCACCTCGGGGGCAATGGAGGGCAGGACACGCTCGTCGTAGTCCTGGCCCAAAATCGTGTAGATCTTTGGCAGCTGATCGGGTATGGGACGGTACAGGATGCGCAGCGTAATGTTAACATTCTGCAAATCCTTGCTGCCCGTGATGACAGGAACGTTGCGGGGCTGAGAGCGTATGTCGAAAATAATGGGGCGCTGCACCCACGGTATGAAGAAGTGCGTGCCCTCGCCGACCACATGCTCTTTGATGCCGGTGAATCGGTCGAAAATCACAGCCCGATGGCCTCCCTCCACATTATATAATGCGGAATTGACAACGCCGCCGAGCACGGCCACTCCGAGGCCCAATTGGCCAATGCGATTGAAAAATTGTGCAGCCATGTCTGCACGAAAGTAAGAAGGAAATTATTGCCTGGACGTGTTAACTATTTATCCGTATATGTATGTAAATAAAAAAGCCGACTTGACTAGCAATTTCATCAACTTTTTAGGTTATATCGTCATTGTTGACCGACAACGTGCAGTATTTATGTTTCTGCGCTGTAATAACAAAATCCTAAAGTTTCGTGAAACGCGAGATATTGCAACTTACTTAATTACAGCTTTTTAATGTGAACTTCTGCAAAAATTAACACAAAAATTATTCTTTTAATTTAAAACACGAATTTAGCCGTGTAGAGCTGCAAACGATGAACGAGCTGTGCACTTATCGATGGCTTCGTTTAACCCTAGATGGACATGCTGCAAAATTTTTCAAATCAATCTCATTATTTAAATACAATACGAATAAAATAATATATTAAATGACGCAACTTAATTCATTGATATTCTGGTAAACAAAAAACAATATTATACAAAATTTAAAAATGTTTATCAGCTTTAAAGTTTAATAGTCCGCAATAACTTTTTTTATATTCCTATGAATGGATCTTACAGACCTTCAACTAGTTCAACTTGTAAGTCGGGAGACTGCAGCAGTTCAGAAATTGCTAGAGCTGTATGAGAAATTAGCATTAAACGAAAAAGGATAACGGAATCGTCGAATCGACGCACGACGATCTAGGGTTAAAAGTCCAACGATTCGAAACGATGTGAGGATTCCTGGATACACATTTTCCCCGTTTTACAGATTTTGAAACCGAGTTTTGAAAGAAAAGATTTATTGTGTCATTTCGGCCCGCCCCGCGCCCTTGGGCATCTTTTTGTTGGTCGAATCCTCCAACTCCTTGGCTTTGTAGTAGTGCGGGGCCACTTCCAACAGCCACTTGCTTTCGATCTCAATAACCTGCCGCATATACTCCTTGGAGGTGAAGACCAGCTCATGGTAGAGCACCCAGCGGGGCAGCTCCTCGAACAGCGACGAATTCGGATGAATCATAACCGTCTGGTTGTGCTTGATGGTCTTGTAGTGGCCGCCCTTGGAGAGGCGCGCCACATGATAGAAATATCCGGCTGTGGACGCCTTGCGCACATTGATCGTCTCCGGCAGGCAGCTGACCATGTCGATCTCGACGCGCTGCATCAGGCCCACCAGCTGCTCTCGGACATCTCGTGCCCGCTTCATCGAACGGTACTGGATGAAGTTCTCGTAGCACCACTGCGTGCTGTAGTCCGTCTCCGCCCACTGATTGTAGACCTGGAGCAGGCTCAGGTGGTCGCCGTGCATGTGGTTGAAGTTCTTGCGAGCCGTGTCCGCGTGTATGATCTTGTCCTTGGGTCGATAGAAGATGGCACTGTTCACCGACAGCATTGCCGAAATCGTGACCATCTCCTCGGAACATTTGTACCTTTGGAAGATTCATCAGGATTAGTTTTGTTTGTTGTCTTGGAACAATATGGTGTCAGTACTCACTTTTCGCTCGCCAGCAACATCTTGCCCATCATGGGATCCACTGGAAATTCGGCCATTCGCCGACCCAGCTTGGTCAGCTCTCCATGATGATTGAGTGCACCCAGAGCGTACAGCTGTTCGAGGGCCAGGACGAGTGTCTCGTGCGGAGGGGGATCCAAGAAGTCAAAGTGTATCAAATCGTTTATGCCCAAGGCCTTGAGCATCAGCACTGCGTTGCCTAGATTAATGCGCTGGATCTCCGGCACCGTATTGTCCTCCAGCTCGTGCTTGTACGCCCATGCTGTGTACAGGCGAAAGCACTTGCCGGGCGCTGTCCGACCCGCTCGACCGGCTCGCTGATTTGCCGATGCCTTCGAAATGGGAACCACCATCAGGGACTCCATGCCGGTGCGGGAATTGAAGTTGTTTTGCTTGGCAAACCCCGGATCGATCACATACACAATGTTGTCGATCGTCAGGGATGTCTCTGCTATGTTCGTCGCCAGGATCACTTTGCGGGCATTCGGGGGCGTGGGCTCGAAGATTTTGGCCTGCATGTCGCTTGGAAGGTTGGCATAGACGGGAATGACGACCAGTTCGCGGATTTTTGAGCCCAGCCGCTTGACGCGATCCTGCAGAACCTCCTGGCAGGTCTCGATCTCGTCCTGGCCCGTCAGAAATACCAATATATCGCCCAGGGGCTGAGTGGCGTGTATCTGCAGCACAGAAACGCAGCAGGCATCAATGTAGTCCGCCTCAGGGGCCTTTGTGTAGAATATGTCCACCGGATACCGACGTCCGGGTATGCGGAAGATCGGCGCATCATCGAAGAAGGCCGAGAACTTGTCCGCGTCCAGGGTGGCGCTCGAAATGAGCAGCTTGAGCTCTGGCCGGAAGCGAGCAATGTCCTTGACCAGGCCAAAGAGGATGTCCGTGTGCAGAGTGCGCTCGTGGGCCTCGTCAATGATCATCACACTGTAAGAGGCCAAGTCGGGCTCCGAGAGAAACTCACGGTGCAGCGTGCCGTCCGTCATGTACTTGAGAATGGTGCGGTCCGAGGTGCAGTCTTCGAAGCGTATGCTGTAGCCCACCTCGTTACCCAGCTTCACGCCCATCTCCTCGGCTACGCGGGCTGCCACCGACATGGCGGCCACTCGACGCGGCTGCGTGCAGCCAATCATTTTCTTGTCCTTGGTAAAGCCCGCATCGACCAGGTACTGCGGCACCTGGGTGGTCTTGCCCGAGCCCGTCTCACCCTCAATGATCAGCACCTGATGCTCCTTAACGGCGGCAATGAGATCCTCTTTGAACGGATACACGGGCAGCGAGCGGCGCGTCTCGTCCAGGGTGAGCCGTTTGCGCTCCTTTTCCGTTAGCTCCGGCTGGCTGCTGGATGACTTTTCGCGAGTGCCGTCGAGCGTCAGGGCCTGAATGAAATCAATCTGATCGTCCAGCAACAGCTCATACTCCTCCTCGGCCTTGACGTCCTTGGCGCCGAACTGGAAACGGGCTGAGGCCAGCTGCTCGGCTTCCCATTTCTTTTGCTCGGAATTGGGCTGCCGCTCGAAGTCGTCCACCTCCACATACTCAGCTGAGAAAAAGAGAAAAACCTCAAGTGTGCATTTGCGGATTGCATAGTGACTTACAGCGCTCGCCCTTCTTCATGTCCTGCGGCATGTGATAGCGCTGCACGCGCTCCAACTCGCGCGCCTTCTCATGCTCCTTGGCGATGTTCAGCAGCTGCTTTTTGTACTGGCGCTCCTCCCGCTCGCGCTTGGTCAACCTGGTGATACGAAACGGACCATTAGTTTTGGCCTCTATAAAGCATAAAGCATTTCCGCTCTCTTACACGCTCTCCTCGAAGAGATACTCGTCGTCCAATATATCCGCCTCCAACTCGGCCACTTTGTCATCCTTGCGCTTCTCCAGGTACTGGCGTCGCGACTGCAGGCGCAAGTGTGGCACGATCTTGTCCCGATCCTCGTGCTCCAGCTTCAACCGTTTGGTGGCTTCATCGATGGCCTTGCGGGACCCTAGCGTGGAGTCGACCACCTTGCGTGTGCGATCCTCATCGCGCTTCTTTAGGCGATTGGCGAACTCATCTCGCTCCTGCAGATCCTTCAACCGCGACTCCTCCTCGCTGTCCGGCTCCTCAGCACTGCTGCTGCTGCCAGCCGTACGTTTCCTGTTTTTACCCGACATTTTCCCAAAAACAATACAAGCGCAAAATCAAAACAATGCTCCGGCATAGGCAAGGGCTGCAAAACCATCGATGGACCTATATATCGATGTGCACTTAAAAATTAAGCCAAATCACAGAAAAAACATAATAAACTGTACAGTTTTGTTGTTCAAAATTGCACGCCGATGCAATTATTATGATGATAAATGCATCGCAAAATACTGAAAGAACCGCAAAAGCATTAAGTTTATTTCATTTTGTACCCATTGTACCAATGGGTTAATTAATGAAATCAAATTGTTCTTAATGTCCAAGCGATAAATGGTTCTATGACAAGACTTCTTAGACTTTGCTACTCAACTGGAGAGCCTACTGAATGCATATATTTCTCTCGATCTGAGCTATCTCTAATTTGTGGTTAGTCAATTAGCAGTCTAATGTCATATAGCTATAACATGGCTTCAACCGGCAGCCATCTCTAAGAAGCTTGCAAGGTCAGCTAGCAGAAGAGGGTGGTCCGAAATAAAAGGCGGCGTGAAATTTTTGAAACCAAGTTGTTTCAATCTAATACATATGTCGCGTCAGTTGAGTTTTAATCCCCGCAAGGAATATGAATTAATTGAGTACCCTGGCCGTGTAGTGAACCCGCAGCGCATGCTGGACAGCTTGGGCGGCATTGTCAGCGTTTCAAAAGTAAGTAGCCACTGAATCGCTGCTCACAGTTGGACTTACATACTGATCTGCTTGTTCCAGGTCTTGGGCGATGAGGAGAAGCGTCTGAAGCTGCGCTTCCATCCGCAGAACCCCTACAATAAGCCCGCCTTTGGCGATTGCACCGACAAGACGGGCGTCCTGCTCTCGGTCACTGTGCGGCGGCACAAGCGGGACAAGCTGCGACCGCCTCAGTACTTTGTTAGCGTTCTGGGGCACTGCAGCCGCAGCTTCTCCTTTGAATGTGAGTTGGCGTACAGAGATTGACACGACAGCCGTCTAACAATCTTGGTTTATTCCAGCGCTCTGTGATTTTCAGTACTTGCCGCTGTGGGCCACGCCGCAGAGTGACAATGGCCTCGCTGCGACGAAGCTCGAGTATGCCCTGGAGCAAACGCAGCCGACGGACGTGGCCGACCTGGAGTTCTTCAAGTGAGTGCGAGTCTTCCACAGTCCGAATCGAATAACCAGAATAACAGCAGCTGCTTCTTACAGACGCCGGCAGAGTCAGCTGCTTTGCCTGCCCGAGCTGTTTGCCCGTGTGGATCTTGTCCATACGGGAAACTACCGCATCGACGGGGCGGAGGACGGCCTGCAGGAGGTACTGGGAGTGCTCACAAAGTCAACGTACGACAGCTATGACGTGATCTCGTTCAACATGCTGGACACCTTCCCCACCCAGGCAGACGCCCAAATCTTGAAGCGCCTCAAGGTGAAGTACGTGTCCGATGAACAATTTGCGCGCGTTCAGAAACTGTTCGACGAGTGCCCCATCTGGACGCGCATAGCTCTGCTGTACGAGTCCGGCGTGGGCACCGACAAGCTCAAGTGCATCATACCGTCGCTGGCCTTTTACTTCAGCAACGGACCCTGGCGAACGCTGTACGTGCGCTATGGATACGATCCGCGCAAGGATTTCAACAGTCGCCACTACCAGACCTTTGACTTTCGCCTACGCTTCGGCACGGGCGTCTCCGAGTTTGTCTACTCCAGGAAGTCGGCCAAGCTGAAAATGACCTCGGCCGCTGGTGCAGAGGAGCCAAAGTGTGATCTGGTCCAGAACATTGACTATCCGTACTTCGACGAGCACAAGCTGCCTCGCTCCAGACAGTGCATGCTTCGCTACTGCGACGTCCGCATCCAGAAGATCCAGGATATGCTGGAGAAGATTCCGACGCCCCTCACTGGCGCCATTTGCAACGAACGCACCGGTTGGCTGCCACCCAGCTTCGATGCTCAGGTGAGACAAATTGTCTGTGCCACAATTAGCGATCTGCTGCGCAGCCATTACCGCAAGGAACATCTAATGGCCGAGGTAGAGGCGGTGCCGCAGGCCGATGAGGACGACGATGGCGATGGTGAGGACGAGGAGACGCAGGAAGAGGACATGGAGCTTGACGACTCCCAGACAATGAACAGCTCCGAGAACTACATGGACAAGGACATCGAACAGTTGTTTGATAATATCACAAGCTGATCCGCTGATTGAGCAACGAAGTGAATGCTTGAGGAGAAATGAAACTGTGTCACGGGAAGCGACGCAACTAAAAGTAGCAGAAAGGAAAATTAAAGTATTGTCAATATACTGCTGATCGGATGGGGGAAAGCTTTAGCCAAGACGGCACTGCTTTTGGACGATGAATAAACAACGTGCAGAAACCGCAAGAAGGTTCAAACGAATCAAAAGTTTTCTTAGATATAATTGTATTCTCTGGCAACTTTTCTATCTCCTGGTGGCTGGTCTTTCAATGGATTTCGATGGCTGTTTTCCCCATCATGATGTCCGCATTTGATGTTAAAAGAATGTAAATCGTCGCCTAGCCACCACAGAGAAAGCCGCCTCAGCACTGATGGATCCCCTACTTGCTGATCTCATCCCCTGCATGTCGCAGCACCATCACAATTCTGATCAAGCATAGGCGCGGCCTTTATTTAGGATATTTTGGATACAGATAGGCTGTCTTTTGATTAGAGCAAAAGCTGAAAAGAGTCGAGTTCAGGGAATATTTTTATAAATGCTGTCGCGAGATTGCTGGCAATATGCTTAGGGCTTGCATCTGTCGAGGAAGCGTGGATAGAGGCAAACCTCGCGAATGTGGTAGCGGTTGAGCAGCCAGCAGAGGAAGCGCTCTAGGCCCAGACCATAGCCGCCATGGGGCAGCGTTCCGTAGATGCGTTGATCGGTGTACCAGTAATAGGGCTTGGGGTCGATGCCCTCGCGCTGATAGCCTTTGAGCAGCTCCTCGCTGTCGAAGATCCTCATGGAGCCGCCGACAATTTCGCCAACATTGGGAAGCAGCACGTCTACGCTTTCGGTGAGAGTTTTATCCTCCGGGCAGCGCGACATGTAGAACGATTTGATCTCGGCCGGAAAGCGACACAGCATTATGGGCTCGTTGATGGCGTCGGTCATCTTGCGCTCGGGGGCCTCTGGGATGTCCTCGCCAAACTCGTAGAAAGTGCCGTCATCCTTGGTCACGTTGTTCTCCTTCAGCCATTTGATGGCATCCGAATAGTTCATGCGGCGGAAGGGCTTCGTTGGCGGCTTAAAGTCGGGGTTCAGCTCCTTAACCAGATGGCCCCATGGGGACGCGAGCACACGATCGACCACGTCGCAAACGAGATCCTCCAGCCGATCCAAAAGGTCGTCAAATGTGAGGAAGGGACACTCCGCCTCGATGTGTGTGTACTCGGCCAGATGGCGGCGCGTGCGGCTCTGCTCCGCCCGATAACTCTGGGCAATGGTGAAGACATCCCCAAGAGCGGGCAGGCAAGTCTCCAAGTACAGCTGCGAGCTCTGGGTGAGATAGGCCTCCTCACTGAAGTATTGCAGCTTGAACAGCGTGGAGCCGCCCTCCACCTGGGTCTGCACCAATGTGGGAGGCGTCACCTCATTGTAGCCACGTGCGAAATAGTGCGCCCGGAAGGCCTGCATCACCACAGACCGCATCTTGAGCACCTTGGAGGTGTTCTCGCCACGGATCATGATGTGCCGGTTGTCCAGCTGTACATCCGGCTGCGCCTCCTCGTTCAGTATGGCGTCGGCACCACCCGGTGGCGCTAGTCCAATCAACTCCCAGTAGTCAACATTGAGCTCATGGCCCCCAGGAGCAGACTTGCCCTCCGGGATCAGCTTCAGGGTGCCAAACAGCACCACAGTGCTCTCGGTGCTCAGGGTGAGAGCGTCGTACGTCTGGCAGAGCTGATCGTTGAGCACGCACTGCAGGAACCCAGTGCCATCCCTCAGCGTGATGAAGATCAGGGACTTGCCCTGGCGCCGCAGGCGATGCACCCAGCCATAGACCTTAACTCGAGAGCCACGGTTATCGGTGCCCTCCATGATGCGGACTTTGCGGGCCACGGGCCAGCTGGGATCCTCGGAGATCTTAATTTTGCGCGCCTCCTCGAGATTCTGCTGGCGCTTCTCAGCATCTCCAGTCTCACGCTGCTGCTTCTCGGCGTTCTTGTGTCCCTCACGCACGAACAGCTTCTGGATCTTCTTCAGCTGAGACTTTGCGGCAGGCTCAAAAGCCTCCGCGGCCTTCGGGTCCTTGCTGTCCACGTAGATGGTCGGGAACGGCTCCTTGCCGGCATGGCGCATCGCCTGCAGGATGCTCTTATAAGGCTTGGCCTCGCTCCCATCTCCAGACTCGTCACTGCCACTCTTCTCAGAGGTGAAGAGGGCGCCTGCACAGGAAGGAAGACACACACACACACACAGTATGAATATTGATGCACATTGCATTGATCCGACATTGACAACGTGGACTGGCACGTGTCGTTTTTTGGCAAAACAACAACTGTACTTACTTATGGATAAATCAGCCAAATCCGCGGGCATTTTGTTCGACAATAATAAAGATGACTAATAAAGTGTGCTTCTGGAGAAAATCTTGATAAAATGTGCACAAAATTTCATCAGATTGGCACCGGATAATCGACAGTGTTGGAAAACGGAAATATATGTACGGTAGTCACGTACAACTCGATAGCAGAGTTGCATTTTTTTGTTTGTTGCATTTTATAGCAGGTAAAACAAAACAAAACAAAACATAAAAATGCCTTCCGAAAACAGGTGAGAATCAGCTATTACAGGCTGGAGATGTTCCATTTCTGAGCACCTCAACCCATTCCATTCCAGCATTAAGGTAATGCCCAAGGCTGTGGTCTGCGAGGAGAGCAACCTGCGCGGTGACATCACCTTCTCCGCTGGCTGCGTTGTCCATCCCAGTGCCACTGTCGTCGCCGAGGCCGGTCCCATCATCATTGGGGAGAACTGCATTCTGGAGGAGTACACCACCATCGCCCACCGGCTGCAGGCCGGAGCCAGCTGGGATGCCAACAACATCCTCAGCATTGGAACACACAACGTTTTCGAGGTCGGCTGCACGGTGGAGGCGGCCCGCATCGGGGACAAGAACGTGTTCGAGAGCAAATGCTATGTGGGTCCGGGCGTCACCGTGCCAAGTGGCTGCGTGGTCGGGGCCGGCATACGGATGCACACAGCCCAGCTGCTGCCGGAAAATACCATCGTGTACGGACAGCAGGCACTGCAGCGCGAGGCGATCGAGAAGCAAGGCTCTCAGACGCTGCAAATCGACTTCCTCCGCAAGGTCCTACCCAACTACCACCATCTGCGGAAGCCCAATTACGACCCAAAAAAAGCGCGCAGCGTCGTCTAGGAACCACTCATGTATTCTCTTGCACTCCTCTGGCATTCTCAGCATTAAAGTTATCCATTTCCCTTGCGAAGGTGTCTATCGTGTGGTCGCACAGCGCTTCCAGGTCCTCGAGTCCGCGCTTGAGCAGGTCCACGGCTCGGTCCCGGCGCGACTGTATGCGAAAGTTCAGCTTATCCTCGGTGGGATGGGGGATGGTGTAGCCGCAGAAGTCTACCTCTGGGTACCTGGCGATGATCGTCTTCAGAGCGTTGCCCAGTGTGTGGCCCTCGTTTAAGAACACAAACGTGCGGGATCCCTCGCCGTTCTTTTCGTCGCCTGCAAGCTGGGAATGCCCGGATCAGTGGGCATTATGTTCTGTCATGGTCTGCTTTGGCACTTACCTCTGCTAGGGCTCCCATTTTGTACAGATTCGCTTTTGTTTACAAAAAGAACAACGTGCGCCACATGCGTTCAGTGTGACCGCGAATTTATAAAAAAAAATATATACCGCCTGACCTCAAAAATATACTGAATTCTATACTTCTCATTTTCATAATATACCGAAAATATACTGACGGACACGACAAGATATTCTTCGATTTCGATATTCGGCTTAATATTACTAGCTAGTTAGCCCTCTCAGCCCTAAACAAATAAGTGTATCCAATTTATCAATAAATTTTGTACAAGATTGGTTAGTTTTGAGAACTACAAAAAAGAGCTACAAGCAAAAACAACCAAAGCATAAAACGAAAGTGTGTACCGGAATTTGACGTCATTTTTGCTGGTCAACAAAGTTTCAGCTATGAGTATGGAAATTTTGTATACCCTAATTAAAGTTAAATTTTTTTGTTCCTAGCTGCTTTGAAACATTAATACTAAACTTACCTTCTCTGCGGCAGAAATCAGAAATTTTTACCGATATTTATATAAATATAAAACATATAACGAGTTTATATATATCTTTATATATATTTTATTATATTTAATAATAATCTAATCAAACATATATGTTAACGGCTATAGGCACACTCACCGTTCATATGGAAAATGTATGTACTGTAATAAAAAGATAAGGGATAAAAGTCGGTTAATAATGCAAATAATCATATAGAAATTAATGGCTAAGATAGTTGAATTTCAGTATTATTTTAAACTCCCTTCCCCTTCTTAATGCTTACTCTCCTGTTATTACTATTTAAATTTGTACATAATGTACATACATTTTTGGCTATTTTACTTCATTTAAGTACTCATTTTTTAAATTAAGGCCGCAGTAGAAAAATAATGTTACCGCACAAAAATACCGACATTATTTAGTAAAGTTTAAAAATAGTCGGTTTGTTTTTTAAAAGGTTCAGACGGTATTATCGACAATCCGCTGTCACACTGAATAAAACTCACTGCCGGCGATTTGAGCGTCTTTCAAATTATATTTATATTTTAGATAAGAATTGTTCTAAACCCTACCTAGAGCAAGACGACTAACTTTAACTCCAGCTCTAATAAGTTCTTGTCGCGGAATTTGGGACATACGACGCAGCTGTTTATTCGTTTATTTGTGCTTGTTAATGTGTTTGTTTGAAGGCGAAAAAGTCTTGAGCAGCAGAAAAGGCGGCAAAAGAGAAGCAAAGAACTGAACCAAACCGCTATGTGCAAGGCGAGGCTGCAAAAAAAACTGCAACGGCAAACATAATTGTTTTCGCAATGCACTGAGCGTGTAGTGGCGCAGTTCCAACAAAAAAACACCGACCACACGCACACCACGGCGGCCCGGAGGCGGCAATATACCTTTGCGTTTTCGCGCCCAGAAATAAACGGGAATAAACTGCAATACAGGTTTGTGTGAAACAGCAACAAATACAGTGAAATATAAATAATAAATACGCTTATTGAACTCCAAAGTGTCAATTTGATTTTGGTCATGACAGCCACGCCTCCCTCTGGCCGCAATCCAAATTATGCAAATTCATGCATTACACACACACACACACACGCACACACACAGATACAACATAACAGACATACAGGCAGCTGCCGCTGGCGCTGCGTCGAAGTCAGCGAAGGCGGAAGCGAACGCCGAGACAGCTTTGGCGTTCTGTTTTGTTGGTGTCGTCGTGTACAATTTGATACATTCGGTTAATAAATAATTACAGATGGTTTAAATGTCTTGTTTCGTTGGTTGCTAGGCGAGCAGCTCCCTTCCTTCTTTCTTGCTGCAAGCGTCATTGACTCTCCCTCACAAAGCACACCCCACACCCCACACATCTGTTGTTTGTCAACGAAGCCTGTCTTTCGGTGGTGGTGACTAATGCAAAAGCATGTTCCGTTATCTCACGTGTTCCCCTGCTGCGTCCCCTCCCCACTCACACACTTGTAATGGTCTCGACTCGCTCTGCCGCTCGTTCCATTCAGCTCCATGCGTTCCCCCTAATTTTCGCCAGGCTGCAAAAAGTTGTTGCAATTTGGTCTAGGCTGTGTTCCGCTTCCATTTCGTTTCCCCCATTATGCTGTGCGCCCTTTTTCTGTTGTTTTTACATTGCTGCAGTGCACACATACATATATGTATGTATGTATGTATGCCATGCCTACCGGCGTTACATACATATGTATGTATGTATGTACATTGGCGTATGTGTATGTATTATGCTGTGAGAGAGAGGCAGCTGCTCTGCTGCTCCCGGCTCGCTTGCCGCTTACGCTCTTCGCTCTATTTTTGCATTTATTTGGCTTTGTTGTTGCAACAAAGGAATTGCATTTAAGCGGCACGATCGTCGCGAAAAAAAAACTGGAATATTTCTGGGAATCTAATACAAAGGTTCTCATGTGGCTTGCAAGAACGCCAACAATCATACATACATACATACACATGTACATGTAAACCCTTTATATTTGTACATATGTATGCATGTATGTAGAAGCCCAAACGTTCCGTTTACGCTGAAAGCAGATTCATATACCATTTCCGGAATAGTTTTATACATACATAGGTGTTTGGATTGAGAGGGGGAGAATTTTGACTTGACTGATATATTCATGTATGTAAATATATACATATGTATGTAAGCCACTTACATACATATTTTTATAGCGCCAAGTAACTTATGATTCATCAATTGTAATAAAAGTGATGCCAAACTCGAACCAAACTACATTCGAGTATTTAAATTGTTGGTGAAAACTATACAAGTGTACATATGTACGTACATATGTATACATACATATATAAAATATAAATGGCAATGGCAGAAGGCAGAATGGAATACCAAGGAAGATGCGGACACGCAGGCAGACACCACACCACAGCGCGGGCCAGGCCAACATCCTGTGCAGTAGCAGCGGCAACAGCAGCAGCACGAAAGAGCATAAAAAGCAGACAAAACCAGAGCTGGATACGGAGAATGAGAGTGAGAATAGGCAGGAGGAGAATGAGAGGCAGAAACCTGTCATCTGGCGGCGGCTGCATTCGATACGGGCGGAGGAGGAGGCAGCAGGCAGCAGCGCAGCAGGATGGAGCTGAGAGCATTTTTAGAATTCCCAAAAACAACAAAAAATATAAAGAGTAAACGAACAATGATGCCCAGACAGACACACCTCCCTCCCTCTCCGTCTGTCTGTCTGTCTGTATGTCTGCCTGTGTGCGTGATCGAGTCCCGTCCCAGACGCAGCCGTGCTTTATACATACAGAATATGATATATACATACATATGTATGTGCATTCTTCTGTTGTTTCCTTTTCGCTCTTGTTTCCTTGCCGCTTCTGCTCTCGCTGCACACTTTTCTGGCTTTTGGGCTGCTCTTTGAGCTGCACAATTGGAATGGGAGTTGTCAAAACGGAAAAGGACTGGACTGCTTTTGGGCCGAGGCTTCTAATACCCTGCACAACTGTTAGAGTGATGGCAGGATAATATCCGATCCGATCAAGCATCAGCACAGGATATTTTTTTATAAATATAAATTCCATTTGAATTTTTTAGTACCCTCTCGCAAGAGTATGGAAACTTTCGGAGTGATTTTCCATTGAAATTAAATATTTTTTGTTTGCTTGACGAGATTTGCATAATACGCTGTGGTACAACCGTAAAATGTGTCCAATGCCGTCTGTTGCCCTCGTCCTTATTGCTCCTGTTGGTGGTGGTTGCTGTGAGAAAGCCTCGGAGGACGGGGCCCCATCCCTTGTCGATGTGCGACAGCGGCGGCAATGTCCTGAGCCAGTCCTTGTCCCCTGTTTGTGTGTGTGTGTGTGTAGTAGTTTCATTTCGTTTTCGTTTCACTTTTTTTGCTCTGTTGCTTCCTACTTTTATTGTTGAACTTTTACAGCTGCCGCTCTTTCGCCTTGCATTCGCAGCTCCTGCTACAATGGCTAGGAAGGGTGGTTGCTGGGGTTGCGTCCGACGTCTGCCTCACTGCATTGCTGAAAGTTGAATTTCCACCATACTGGCTGACTTTGATCCTTTTTTTTGGTCTGTCTGGTCGGGCTCAGCTCTGAGTCTGCCACCCCCAGACCCAGCAGCGTTAGGGAAAGTGTCTTGCAAATAAATAATAAGTCATGTCAGCCGTATTATTAATGCCCCAGCGGAAGAGAGGTATCGCAGTGTATGGTGGTGGAGGTGGAGAGGGAGGTTGGAGCGGGGACCGTTGCTAATCCACCCTCTTAAGGGGTGCGTCTTACCCCGAAATATACCAATGCCATTGCACATGTACAGCTACGCATATTGCTTTCTGTCTCTTGATTTTGGGGTCAACAAACTTTTGGGCCAGACCCAGCCCACAACCCACACCCACAGCCACATCTCCCCCAGCATCCAGAGCTGCCCTGCCCTGCCGCTGGCTGCGTGCGTGCGAGTGTGCGAAAACCCCACATCGTGCTGCGGACTGGGCACGGCACGTTCTACGCATTTTTGTGCATTGACCCCAGGCAGACGACGGCAGGCAACCCTCCTCCACAACATGCAGACATACACACACACACACACACACACATGTTGATATGAATATGCGTTTGTATAGTACAATGGCAACCCTAGCTGATTTGATTTCCACCAGAGCCGCCAGCTGGAGGGTGGATTCGATGTGGATTGCCTGCCTGCCTGCCTGCCTGCCTGCCTGCCTGCGCCTGGCTTTGGAATGGCTCTGTACACCTTTATCGGAAGTATTATGAATTTATGTGTATTATTTTTTACGTTTTTATGTACAGATGTATTAAAATATGAATTTACATTGCTACGAGCGCAGGACGGTGGAAGGGGTGAAGGGGGCAGCCGAGGAATCTTCGATTACAACTTTATGACGTCATAAACTCAAGAAGCGACTTTAATTGCACTCCTCTCTGTGGGGGCGTGGGGGAGCTGGGCTTTTGTTTTAGTGTTATTTTACCTTTGGGGGTTTTGCCACATAAAATGGTTTTATTGCAGCCCCCCGTCCTCCCGATGTCTGGGCGTGGTTTTTGTTTGTGTAAGAGATTGATGGGTTTTAGTTGGATGATTCGGTAGGAGGACAACTGTTTCCATTTCCAGTTCCTGTTCCAGTCTGCTTTCCACCTTTTGTTTCCCCTTCTTGTCCACATAATTTGCTGAACATCATTATTAAAGGTCATTTACTTTTGTTAACTTTTGTTCAGGGGTAGTTTTTCCCTAGTTTGAGATTCGGTCGGGTCTCGGTTTCGGTTTCGGTCTCGGTCCCGTCCCACCCGTCAATGAGTATGCGAAAATTTAACGCATGCAAATGGAAACGGAAAATTGTCCCAAGAAAAGTGTCTTGTAAATGAATCTTTATGGGCCCAGTAAAGAGGGTCGCTAGCATTGCAGGGGAGGGGAGGACTGGGCACGGTTCGTGAGTTCGTGGGAATTTTGTACAAACTTTTGTTTTGAATAGTTTTCCTGCTAGGCAGGAAGGGTGTTTGGGTTTCTATCGGGTTTCCCTGAACAGGTTGGGCTGCGTTATTAAAATACATAGATACCATTATCATCATAATAAGTCGGCAGGGATCGCTTGGGATTGTGTCGTGTCTGTGTCTATCAGAGCTGCGAAATCTTTTAACAGCGATTCGTCGTCTCCTTCAAGCCCCCAGTCGCTCTGTGATTTTCGACTTCTTATTCTTGGAACCGAGACCCCAGCATGTGTCTTCTGTTTGTTTGCTTTGTTTGTTTCTTTTCCCCTTTTGTTGTACACATGTTTCGGATTCCTTCCTGTCTCCCTCCTCCTTTGTGACTCACGCGCCATCTCGCTCTGACCACCATGTCTGGGGTAGCCTTGAATCTGAGTTCTCATATTTTCGTTGTTGCTCTGGCGGCTGATGCTGCTCTTGCTGCATCATACCATTGCTGGAGAGGGTATGCTAATTTGTGCCGTGTTTGATTAGCCGAGATAAAGTCTTTCGTATGTATGTAAACCATAAAAAAGGTCAAATATTGGTAATAATAACGAGATAATTAATAATATAAAAGATTATTTTAAATGTATATTCTATTGAGGATTGCCATGGGCACGACAGAACCGCAAGGGTATCGCACAGGACGACACCGCTCGCCATTCCGTGTTTTTCTTGCTTGCTTGCACTTGGTGACGCTCTCCCGCCTCTTACTTCTTTTGAGCTGTGGAGCTGGGAGCTCTCCTCGAAAAGTTCACACGCTGCCTGCGTCTTTACATTTTCATTTGCTTTTGACTTTGTTTGGCTTTGGTTCTGTTGTTGTTCTCAGCGGGCCAGACGACGGAGCCGCGATACCAAGACAGCTGTTAAAGCAAATGAATCTAGCAATAACGGCCACACGCGCAAGAAGAAACAGAGCAAGAACCAGCAACTAGCAACAGCATGCAGCAAAGACATATTCCATAGTAGGGGTACGGCTACAGTAATGACAGTACATGATCCAAAGGGAGTGAGTCTGGTCTGCCTCACCTTTACTTGTGATATGCCTTGAGCGGACGGACCGACTTAAGTCCCGCACTGAAACATTGATATGGAAATATTCAGAGTATTGTAGTGCGCGATGACGCTGAAATATTGTATTTCTACATTGTACATATACATTTTGCTTTTGCTGATAAAACAAAGCAAATGCCGTTGCTGTTTCATGGCCAGGGAGAAGCAACCAGCCAGGCCAGGCCAGCCAGCACATATGTATGTACATATGTACGCATACATATATTCCTATCAATTCTTTGGTTTTGTTGCTGCTGCTGGTTTGGTGTGTTCGTTCCTGTTGTTCCTGTTGTTGCTTCCGCTTGCTGTTGCTTCGAAATAGAAATGATTTCACAATTTACTTGGAGCTTCGACTCTTTCTTCCCTCTAACATTTCCCCCTTATCTAACAAACGTGCACCCGGGGGACGACGAACAACAAACAGCAACAAAAAACAGAAGAAAAAAAAACAAGGAAAAAACACACACAGAGAAACACGTTTTTTCAGTCTCGGCTTTTGCTGATTTCTTATTAGATATTTCTCCTCTCTTCCTTCTCTTTCACCCTGTTCCTTGGCTTGTCTGTCTGTCTGTCTGTTTGTCCAAAGTCACTTATTATTTATTCTTTCGTGGCTTTGGGCTTTGGTGATTCAGCTCTAAGCGAGAAGTGAGTGCGCTCCCTCGTCCCCTCCCTGCCCTCGCCCAGCAGATAGGCAACGCATTCTGCATATCGTGTGTGTTGTTGCTGTTGTTTCTGTGCTGTAAAGTGTCAGTATTAAATAATAATATTGTTACAGCAGAAAAACGTACGCAAATGTACCGTTTGCCATGAGCAAGCGCTGCCAGATACAGCGCGACTCGTAGAGTAGACGAGAAAAGAGCTTCAAGTACTGGCCAAACGAGGCGGCAGAATCTTCTCTACACAAAGGATTCCCATAATCCATTCGCAAGTAACATCTAACACCATCCTGACTAAAGCCAGTTTGCTCAGACCAGGCCACTCTCCTCCGACCTCTGCATCGTTTGGGAAGTACTCAAAGAGCAAACTTGAGTGAGCGAGCAAGAGAGTGATTGATGGCCCATAGCAGCAGCAACAGCAACAGCAGCAATCAGAGAAAATGCGAGAGAGCTTAAAACTATGCTGAAGCTGGTTCTGGTTCTTCTTCTTGTTCTTTAATGAAGGTCAATGTTCGTGGACGCCAACGCCAACGCCAACGCCGCCTATCGCTGCTTGCTGCTTGCTTCTCGCTGCTCAATGATTGGCAGTTGTTCGGATCTGATTGTTGTTGTTTGAGTTCTCTCGGCTCTTGTGTGTTGGCGGGTCGCGCTCTCGAGGGTCGAGTTCATTTACTCGAGAGTGCAGACAACTCCGAAGAAACCGAGCATACCCGTAGAACTGGTTAATGATATTGGAAGTTACTGCCTGGCCTCCCCCACCCCAGCCCATTTTCCAAATAAACAATCCCCATAATTATGGAATCATATAATTGTTTCCATTTCGGCTTCATAGATCAACCGCACCCCCCTTTTGGGCCTCTCCCTAATGTGGTGGCAACCTTTAACCTTTGGAGTGCCCATTTGAAACGGGGGAATTTCGCTGCAAAGTTCTTTGGGGAAATTAAGGGGGAATAACACACTCAAGGCTCGGCTCTCAGGGTCGCAAGCGGATGCAGACCCAGTTGAAAGAACTTCCAGATCTGATTAGGCAAAATAATAAGAATGGGGTGCGGAATTGAGAATGCTGAATGTGTTTATGAATGTGCTTAGGCTTGACTGGACTTCCATACATAGCTTCAACATATTTTAAATCACAGATTTTTGGTACACTTGTGCTCAAAAATGTGCACACCTAAAATATTATGTACCAAAGGGGATTGTACAAAAAATCACATTCTGGATCGACCCAAAGTGCCATTTCCGTTGAGTGAAAAAAATTTAATAATTTGCCGCATCTAATATTAAAATTGTGTGAGAGAAGGAGCCCAGTCCGCGTTCCCCCGGTTCGTTGGCTTAAAGAGTGCCACAGAATACAGACAATTATGAACGTTGACCTTCTGCCAAAATGCTCCTACCATAAAAATTTCCACAGTCACAAAAAAGACCCCGTCGCAAAGGTGAAAGAACGCCACAAGAGGAAGGCAAGGCAAAGCAACAAAGACATTAGAAGTGGTTGAGGGGAGGGAAGTGGGGATCTGGGGATCGGGGAATGGAACGCAGACCTAATGACAGCTGTGGTCGGTCAGGGGGCCAACAGAACTCTGAAGCAGAGCGGGGAGAAAGAAAAGTTTTCAGAAGCAAATAAGCAAAGAACGAGAGATAATAATAAAGCAGGCAAAACAAAGCGAATTTGGCCAAGACGACCAAAAGGCATCACAAAGAGACTCCGTGGTAGTCACGGGGTTCAAGTGTACATAGGTACATATACATATACATACATATGTATGTATTAACGTAGTACAACCTGGCGCTGAATTTGTGTTTTTTTTTGTTTTTTTTGTTTGAAAGTTGAAATGCCTCCAGTCCAGCCTCTGCTGCTGCGGCCTCTGCTTCTACCACAGCCTCTGCCTAGGTAGAGCCAACAAACGAGTTTGAAACAAAAGAACAGACGCTTAGCTAACCCCCCGTCCTCCACTCCCCCGCCCCCTCAGCCCCCCGTCAGCGCGTGTGAAGATCGCGCAACTGTGGGCGAAGGTGAATTGGCAAGAGGAACGAAATGGTAAATGGAACGACTGTGGCATTGAACCACAGAGGAATCGAACATGGAGCACATCTCAGGTACGAGAACCCTCACCGGGAAGGACTTCCCTGGAGAAATGGGCCCAAAAACTGACAGTTAAAGCCTGGCTATAATTAAGAGCGTTCATCAATTACATGAGACCCCCCCGCCTACACACACACACGAGAGCCCAACCTCCCCAACACAACGCAGTGACAAAGTTATATTAAATGTCCCCCCACTATCTGTGGGGGCTCCATTCTTTCCTGTGCTGCATAATTAACATTGGTGTTTTCTGAGAGAAAAGGAGAGGAATACTCTACTCAAGGAGAGAATAATACGAGTACTTAAGAGCTTTTTATTTTCGCATCGACAATAAATCCATCTGCCAAGGGGCACCGTTAGGCGTTTGTCCTTCGTACTAGAAACCCAATACCTGTCGCTGTCATGTGGGCGGAAGAGAGACGCAAATAAAAAGAAGCCTGAAAATACCCTGCTCAGGATCGCACTATGCGATCCGTACATTTACTCTTATTTCGATCAGATTTCGATTGTTATAAAACTACAATTGGTAAAAAAAAGTGAACAAACTTATTTCTTGTGGGAGCTTTTTTTAAAATTAATTTTGTTATATTATTGTTTGAATTCTCTGGAGTGAATCATCCCACCCACTGCTCATACCCTCGCTGCCAGAGTATCAGTAGGACGCCGACATTCATCATATCGCACGTGCGTACGTACATACATACATACATACATATATACATACATATGTATGTACGGTACTGTCTGGAGAGAAGGAGACGTAAGAGCCTCTTGTGCTTGGTATGCAATGTGTGTAATGGGTGTGAGAGAGATAGATGGGGAGTATCAGTGGGAGTAGGAGTAGGAGGATAAAGGCATAAAGCATGCAAAACATGTGCCGACGGCATCGATGCCTTCTTAATATTCTTCTGGTTCTTGTTCTTCAACTTCCGCGCTGAGCTTTTGCCATATGTGTGTGTATATATGTACGCTTGTATGTCTGCCGCCACAGGACATTTATCAAGCGATTTGTTGCTTTTGCTGTTTGCTGTGAGCAACAAGTTTATTCTTGTCTACTTTTTGTTTGCTGCTTTTTGCTTTTGTGGCCATATTCATAGTCCCCATGTCTAAGCAACGCAGCCGCAACGACGCAGGTCGCCGGATAGTTGGTTTATTGACATCGCCTCTGCCGCTGCCGCTGTCGCGCTGCCTGCGTCAACGTTGGCTACACACTTTTTTTCAAGTTCGTGAATTTTTTAGCCGTTCGTTGACTTTTGGTGTTTCTGTTTCTGATGTTGTTGTCTTTGTTTTTCTAGCGCTGTTAACGTTTTATTTATTGTGTCCAAACTAATGTCATTTAAGCGCTGTTTCTCGCTGCCATTCGCCCCCTGTGCTCTCACCGGTTTGCCTTTGTCCGATTCCAGCTAAAGCCCTTCCCCCTCGCATCGTTTTCGCAACATTTTTGACTGAACCGCGAACTTTCTGAGAACCCCAAAAAAAAAAACTAAAGGGGAACACAGAAAAAGCAGCAGCAGCAGCAGAAAAATGAATGGAAATTAATTTGCTAGCACCGAAGTAGAAATACCCTTTGAGGCTGGACATAAATCGCCTCTCCACAAATGGAGCTGCAAAGCGTTATGCAGTAGAAGTTCTTAAACTAGTTGCATAAATAAGTTTTTACCATAAATTCTGATCGTCGCAATGTCTCATTAAAAAATATAAACGCCTCTGGTAGGGTAAACTTGAACCATGGCCCGCAGAAGTTCGAATTTCAACGGGTTGATTGAAATTTCCTGCTCATGGATGGCCGAACCCTGTGCACTTTTGGGTATGGGGAAGGGGCTCGGAGGTATATGATGATCTTCCTCGCTTATTATGTAGCTTAATGCGAATTATGAGGTCAGTGCAGAGAGACACATTGCCTCAGCAGGGGAGGTACAGCTAACAGCTATCAAAAGGAGAGCGAGTGAGAGAAGAGTTCAACAAAGAGCCCTTATTAGCGGTAATGTAAGGGGATATGGTGGGCGTTGAAAGACGAGAACGGTCAGTATGGCCCGACCTCAGAGCTGGGCCTGGATCGTCTCTCGGATCTACCAACTACCCATACATATGCGGGCCACGGGGCTAGAGTTACAATATGCCTTATGCCACCAAAAACATAATACTACCCCCCTCTCTATTTATTATACCTTGTTCTTATACTTCCTCTTCGTTTTCTTCTACTCATTTTTGTGTGGTGTTGCTGTTGCCAACCCAAATTGAGCAATTCAACAGCGTAAGAAAAGCTGATGAGGGAATTTGTTGTTCTATTTGAGACTCTGATACTTTCCGTTGCTTCTCAGGGCAGGGAGTGTGAGTCTGTCTCCATTACTCCATTATTACTCAAAGCTCAAATCGCTCTGGTTCCGGAACTAAAAGGTGTAACTAACTGTTTATACTCGTAGTGTGCTAATGCGCAGATTTTGTTAATGATGCAAGATCTTAGAAATGTTCCTCCTGTTTGGATACTTCTGTATAAGCAGGCAGGGAAGGGCATTAGTCATTCGCTCAGCCTTGTGTCCTAGAGAGAAGCTGCACTCTGAATTTGGTTCTCTCATTGTCGTCTCTTAAGTGCATAAAGCATACTCTTCCCCCCACCTGGCTAAGAGCGCGGATAAAATAAAGGAGCAGACGCTCAGCGAGTGGGAAAGCGACAGCTGCCGCTGCTAATTTCCGGTTTCAAGTGTCACATTTTTTCCGTCGTCTCTCCCAAAAATTTTTGAAAGAGCCATAACAAATACGTGTGCATTGTTGCTGTTGTTGGATCGTTTATGGGTTGGGGTTGGGTTTGCCCTCCGATCATCGTTCGTCCAAGGGAAACATCTGGTGGTGGCAGTGGCGTGGCGTGGCTGTGGAAGCGCAGGGGTAGATCGGCGACAGCTGCTAAAAGGGATCGCGCTGTGTCCCCCATCCCCTCGTTCCGTCTCTTGAATTAGCTTGGTGTGTGGTAGGGGACAGTGTCTAGGCCGGGGGAGCGGGGTTATTGAAACGAGTTCGATTGAATTGTCTGTCAATATGGCAATAAAACAGTTGAGGTTGAGGTCGGGGGAAATGAATGCTGTGCTGTGTTGCGCTGTGCTGTGCCCTGGTCTAGCCTAGACGAGCATCCCGCTTACCCAGATACTCTCTCGCTCACTCAGCAGTGAAATATGTACATACATATGTATGTATGTGCACACATATATTGAGAGGTTTTTTGTTGGCATGACGCTGACTTTTTTGCCGCCGTATCGGTATCTTTTTGCTACTTTAACCACGTCGCCGTCGGTCATGGACATGAAGGTTCATGAACCGCTGACAAGGACAAGACGCGTCGAGCTCTGGCTCTTGCTAAGTCGGTGGGGGCCAAGGGTACATCGATCACAGGGGCTACAAATGGAGCAGGCAGAGGCAAGGCATCTCTTCTCCCTGTGCCATATTCCACTTGTTTCCTGTGCAGCCAGCCACCACTTGAACTTCTGGAAATTCTTGGAATCTGGCCTGCCCTGGCCTCGCCTGTGGCTTGATGGGGAGGAGGGAGGAGGAGTAGTGCGGGGAGCGGCGACGGGAATGTGGAGCCATACCAGACGCGTTTCTCCTCTGCTTCCGCTGCCTGCTGCCAATCACGGCGACCAATCGAAATTGGCAATGCTGTCCAAAAGAGAGAACAAGAAATCACTGACCTTGACTTTAAGCAGAGTTTAAGGCCCTTTGTAGCTGCCAACCACCACACACTCACACACTTGCACACACACCTACCGCTGTACATACATACATATGTATGTACACACATACTTATGTACGTACATATGTACGTTGAAAGAGCAGCATAATTATATAGCCAGGCGGCGTGCGCGTTTCTAGACTGGTTTATGATACGTGGCTGTGTCCGGCGTTGGCTTTGACTGCGACTGCGGCAGCGGCTATTCACGTTATTCTTAAGCTCCGCTTTGAACACGAAAACGCACATGACGCAAGCGCGCAGACTTTTACATTCTCTTCTTTCCCCTCTCTCTCTCTCTCTCGTTGGATCCCGCTTCCTCCTATTGCATCAGCACCAAAGTTACAGCGTGTAAACTAGTCGTTAATGACCATAAAGAGTAAGTGTAATGTACATATGTGTGTGTGTGTGTGTTTCAGTTCTCGACCGTTCTTCCTTTCTCCAGTCGAAGAGAAAGACCAAAAGAGAACAAGAAATAACAGTTCAGCTCGGCTGGTTTTGTTGTTGCTTTGTATTGTACCTGCAACTCAATTCCTGTTTATGCAAATTATATGGACAATACAGAAATAAATGAAGTTATATAATATATGAATAAATACAAATTAATTTTAAGCTTTGACTCATTCTTGGAAAAACTTTGCATTTGTGCCCAAGAAGTTACCCGTGCCCACTGATATTTCTGCCTTTTGCTCCCACTGTTCCCACACACACACACACTCGCCCGCTTACTCCTCTCTCACTTGCATTGCTCTGGAGTGCACTGCTCCCTCGCGCAATTTATGTTCTGGCGCTGGTACGCTCTCCTTGCACTAGTGTGCGTGTCTGTGTAGGAGGTTGTCAGAGGTCAGTCTCATCGCCGGCTGCGCTGCCAACGATTCCAACGCTGCCGACGCTGCCTAGCTATCTGTACATACATACATACATACATACATACATACATACATACAGATGTAAATACATACATCATGTTCCGATTGCCACTCCATTCCGCTGCGAAACTAGATTTTGCCTGCCATGCCTCTCTCTCGCACTCGTTCTTTGTCTCAGCGATAACTGGTTGAGTGAGTTTTTTGGTCGCGTCGTTCCATTCCGTTTCGACGCCGCTCTGTTCCGCGTTCCACGCAGCCGCTGCTGCTGCCGCTGCCGCTGCTTCTGCCTCTGCTGTATCTTGTATCTTGTAAAATAATTCTTTGCTATGGCTGTCCATTCTCATTCCGTTCTTAGCACTCGCCGGAAAAGCAACGGAATTCAGTTAGCATTTAGGTATTTTGTTATATTTGAGCGAAAAAACTGAAAAGCAACGTGTGCGCTCGCGTCGTACCAACAAGCCAGCAGCAGCCCCGTCGCGACGTTGTTTTCTCACCGTCTACCCGTGAGTGTCTGTGTGTGTGCGTGTGCAGTTGGTTCTGCGGAAAAGCAATAAAAAGTATTAAAAATAGTGGAATAAGCAATACAATAAATATAAGTGCAATTCACATTTGCAACAGCCTCAACCTCATATCTACAGATACATAGGCCCCATGTACTTGTGAAAAATAAAAAAACTGAACTGTGTGGTTCTCTTCCTCTCTGTGTGACGCTGATGCCGACGCTGACGCCGTAGCTGGCGAGCAGAGTTCATCAACTTGTTTAGAATCGGCGGGGCAGCAAGCAAGCGTTCGTGGCTGCATCTGTGTGCGAGTGTATCTGTTCCCGTGTCTGTGATTGTGTGTGTGTGTGCTGCCTTTTTTCCTTCTCGCCTTTTGCCTTCCATTTGTCTATGAGTGTATCTTGCGGCGCATCACTTGCATTGTTGCTACATAGCCCCGCCTTCTGCCCCCCTTTAGACCCCCGCGTGTATTTTCCGCTCTATGCTTTGTGTTTGTTTTTCGTTGTGTTGTTGTTGAAGTCAGTCAGCACTGCGTTTGTGCGCTTTTTGTTATTATTATCTCATTTCTTGTTTCGTTAAACGCCCGCCCTCTCCGTGTCGCGTCCGGTATCGGATGTGCCCGCCCGCTCCCACCATTGAGTGCAAAGGACAAACTATCATTATCTGTGGGGGTGGAGGTGGTGTGGAGGTGGTGCAAAAAAACGTCCTTATTCGGGGTGCTAAATTTAACCCTCCGGTTCGCCCCAGGGCGAGCCTATTTATTGCGACACAACTGTATAAACAATTCCCAGACTCGACTGTTAAAGCTGTTATTGTTATTGTTGTTGCTGTTGCTGTGTCTCCGATGCGGAAGAACAAAACACGGGTTTTTATTTCGTGTTTCTGTGTGTATTTTAAACAGAAAATATTACGGCAATGTTCTTTAAAGTTAATCACTGTTGATGAGCAGCCAACAGTCAGACGGTCGGTCCGGTCCGACTGATAGACGTGCGAGCAACGCTCGGGGCTCTCCTCATTAAAATACAAAACCTAAAACGTGTTTAAAATTTGCTTCTACTCGAACGTCGAACATAAACACACGGAACGGAAAACAAAACATTGGATTGGATGTGTGGCTCCATGTGTTGTGTGTGTTGTTTTTTCACGCTCGATTTGGCTTTGACTGATTGAAAGCTGTCGCCGCCGATGGGGCTCCAGTTCCTCTACATAGCTCTAGGGGACTGCTGCTTGGGCCCACGATCTGAAATCTATTGGCTAGTACGATGGGTGTACGATATTGTACATCTGTCCGGGGTTCAGCGTCTTGGCTGCAATGCATTTCCTGCTCGCTCCAGAAGTGGGTCGCTTGGTCGGGGTCGTTTCTCTGAACCAATGTCTTGTTTTTTGTGTGTGCTTCCATTATCACACAGTGGTAGAGTCGCGTTTGCTGCACCACGTAATAGATAACGCCAGATGGAACACCACAAACACACTCGGTCGGGGAGAAAAAACCCGAAATCGAAAATGGTACAACTCTAATTGAAAATGTTAAAGCAGATAGCAAATATTTATCGGAGGTTAACACGAGGAACGAGGCGGCCGAACACGTTCCGTTTGATTGGCTTGGATGCAGTCAATAGATAACGCCAATTTGTGTTGGTGCTGCCTGCATCTATGCTGCGATCCGGCACTGTACTTCCAGTCCCAATATTATACTCTACTACTCCTCTGTGGCCAGGACACACACACAGTCATACACACTTCATCTGTCCCTGTCTCGCTCAGGCTAATGGCCTGTCAACAGCAGGGGAAGGGCCGGCGAGGGAGCGGGAGCGGGAGAACACGAACCACAGACACTACAAAGCGCAGTAAGAAAGAAAACTGTTGTGCAGAAAGAGGAGGAAGAGTAGGAGGAAAAACCAGAACTGCAGCGACGCCGTTGACCTGCCAGGCAGGCTGCCGCAGCAGTGGGAAAGAGCAGGCGCTAGTCGTGGGAGAGCGAGCGTCGGGATCGGGACGCTGTCTGCTAAATTGGATGCTGCTGTCTGCGTCTCCTTCTTCGTCTCTCTTTCACTCTCTTGGCTACAATAAAACTCCCTTGTGCCTGGCCTGGCGT
The DNA here is from genome assembly GCA_035043285.1 of Drosophila subsilvestris. Taxonomy (NCBI): domain Eukaryota; kingdom Metazoa; phylum Arthropoda; class Insecta; order Diptera; family Drosophilidae; genus Drosophila; species Drosophila subsilvestris. The sequence continues at coordinate 5,945,101 of JAWNNB010001719.1, read as the reverse complement.
CGCAGATTTTTTTTTTCGCCATTGTCTTGTTCAATAAAATTTCATTCAGCAGCAGCTTGAGCAGAGCTGACGCATAGTCCCCCGCCTGTCATTTTGTACTGTATAGAGGGTGGGGCGTAACGTCGCGAAATTCTGGGGAACATACATACAAAATTTGCATCGAGCAGCCTTTGTCCCAAACCTGGGGATTGGATTAAATCGGGCCTGCGATTGGGACGAATATATTTTATCTTCTAGAAGAAGTGCTTCGCTGCCTCCTGTGTGTATTTATATGTTGGATGTGTGTGTGTGTGTGTGTGTGTGCATCAGGTAAATGTAGTGTAGTTTGCTTTGTTCTGTTTTATGGCCTGCTCTTTCCTCATCGCTCCTTGCCTCTCTGTGTATGTTGTATCTTTCCGCTTGTGTGTGTGTGTGACATGCTCTTTGGCTTTGGTGCTGTTGTTCTTGTTGTTGGGCACGCGGTACCATTGAACTCTGCTGCTGCAGTCGCAGTTTCCGTCGCAACCCCAAAAGGCAGCGGGGAATGAATGGAAGTGGAACAGAGCTTTGTTTATTTTGAGTTTGTTTGTAGGGGGGGGAGAGGAGTTCTGTTCTGCAGAACCAGAACTGCCCCCGTCCTCCGTCTGCCTCACATGGCTTGAACTTGTCTCTCTTTCACTGGGACCCCCCTATTTCCGTGGGGAACATACATAACGATCTCCATCGACGTGTCCAACAGGAGGGCCCTCGCCCTGCTGGCTGTTGCCACTCTCCTGAGCCATGAAATTCATAATCGTGTACAAATTGTTTTGCATTAGTAATGGCTGCGCCGTTTGTTCCACTTCCCACTTCCCACTTCTCTCTCTTTCTTCTTTTTCTTCTTTCTTTATTATGGCGGATAATGGCGGGGGAGGGAGAGGCAGGCAGAGTGCAGTGCACTGTCTGATTATTAGCTCCTCTTCTCTCTATTTTTAAACACTTACAAGCCGTCTGGAATTTGTACATTTCATTGGTACCCGCCTTCTGCTCTCCTCACCATTAACCCTCGCCTCAGCGATCCACTTCACAGAAAACATATGGCGGAGATATTGAGATCCGGACGCTTCTTCTGATGGCCTGCAATGATATTTATCTTGTCATGATATACAATCGGACTGACAGTTCGACAGTTTGGCCTGCGCCCCCCTCTTCGCTGCGGAGCATGGGCAATGCCCCAATCAGAAATGTGCTAATCTAATCGATAGACAATGCGCGCCTACTATCAACATTCTCTGCCGGCAGCCAAAAACCAAACGCCGTATACCCCCGTCCCGCCCCGCCCACCTTTGTTTGATTTTATTGGATATGCCGGTGACGTTTTAGCGCTATTCTTGTGTATATTAACTAATTTGTTGAAATTAGCCACCAGCGCCCAAAGTTTATTTATGAGTCACTTTCTGGTGTAGTAGGTCGAAGGTGCGGACCAGAACTTGAGATGGAGCTGAGGTTCCCTTAGTTTGCCATAATATGAAAAATAGATCGAACTAGGAAAGGAGGATCAAATCCCTTTTTATTTCCATGTAATCTCTTGCACTGTCCAACTACAGCTACGTGCGTACGCGTCACTTGTTATTGCAGTCCGGTGGCAAGTTGGACCAGATCAGACTATTCTTAACTCAAATCCAGATTTACCGAAATCTGTAAAAAAGATACAGAAATTTGCACCGTTATGCTGCCGTTTTGTTGCACTGCTGGCGATGGCAGCATAAGCGGCGCTTCCTGCTGCTCGAAAGTTCTGCGGCAACATAGAGCAGACATGCCGCCAACCACCCACAGCCCACAGCCCATACCCCACATCTAGTGAGTCAGAGCGGAGAGAAAGAGAGCTGCAGACGCTTTGTTGCTATTGCTTTCGCTTGCTTATTGCGGTCGTTGCCCAAATTGGGGGGAAAAAAAACATGCGCAGGCAGCGGCAGAAAAGCGACGCGGGCTCTGAGAACTCTTCCTGCTTGCTGTCTCTCTCTCTTGCTCTCTCTTTGCTGCTGCCTTATCTCTTCTCTCTCTCTCTCTCTTTGGCCGCTGTTTCTCGGAGCACGCAACCTGTAGCACGCGCGAAATTTCTGCCATGGAAAATTGTTGCTCTTGAGGGGGAGGTTTTTCGAGAGTTTTTCGGGTGGGTGGTCTAGTCTGGTCTGGAAGCCGCCATATTGTTTTAGGGGTTGCTAAACAACAACAAAAACAACAGCAACAACTACGAGCGCCAGGGGGATGCAGTTTGGTCATGTTGTAGCTGCTTCTATGGATGGTTCTCCGCTCTGCTTTTTCTGGACCTGGACCGGACCGGCATTCAACAGTTCGGCACGAGAGTTCATTCTCTCTCTCGCGTTCAGGTCTGTCGCTCTCCTCTTTGCTGGCTCTCTCTCGCACCTTGTTGCCGTGTATGCATGTGAAAATAGGAGACCATTGTGTGTGTGTGTGTGTGTGTGCATATATTGATTTTTCGCCTGTTCTGTCTCAGTAATTGTGGGCATTTTGCCGTTAATTTGCAAACAGGGAACTCTGACGTAGGCAGCCGCCTCGTGGAATGCAGAGTTGCATTTTTGCATTTTTGTCTGGTCCCCAGGCACAGGACATGCTCTCTCGCTCATTCTGCAGGCTCCGATATCGAAGTTGAGTCGCAGTCGCCGTCGACTGAGCTGCGGCTTCGGGAGCTTTACCCGGGTCGCTGCATTATGCGCAAAGTTAGTTTTGCAGGCAACTGAACTGCCATTCGCGTCACGTCGCGCGGGGACAGTAGATGTGTTTTCTGGCAGTACCCTTGCCCAGACACGCACGTCATAGTCCCCTGTGTTAGTTAAAATAACCAAGCATTATAATAGCGACTAAGCTGAACCTTTGACGAAAATAAATCTATTTTTAAATAACAATTATTTTGTTTTTCCATTGCAGCATCTTGTGCGCGCGCCGCCATTAACTGACAGCACCCAAAAGTATGCTACACAAATCTGTTTCAGTGTGTCCCCGCAAGCAAAAGCAAAAACAAAAACAAAAGCAAAAGCAACACAACTACAACAACAGCCACAGCAAGCAGAGAGCAATCATCAGATTAGTGACTGCAGAGAGCAACAACTAGAAAGAACAACAACAACCACAAGCTGAGTAACGGAAGAACGATAGCGGATATTAGAACATAGAAAATTCAACAAGATACAACAAAAACAAAAAAGTTAAGGTGAGTCGTCGCTCTGTCTCCCTCTCGCGCGTGATTCGGAGTTGTATGCGGTGTGTGTGTGTGTGTGTATGTGCATGATAAATGTACTCCAGTCTAGACAGAACAGCTCCTTTTCCCCCTTTCCTCTCTCCCAGTCAGCACCCCCCTTCAAACCGATTTCTTTTCGCTCACCTTCCGCTCCCCCGCGCATTTTTCGGGGTTGATTTCGTTGCGTTCTCTTGGCTTTCCTTTCCTTTTCCCTCCCCTTCGCGATTGCCTTTTACGTTGATTTTCTTTGTTGACGGAAGTTCGGAGCTGGAACTCTGGAGAAGTTTCTTTTTGTTTACTCTTTGGCAAGGGGGTGGGTGGCTGGCTCTATGCCCTGTCTGTCCCCTGTCCTGTTTTGGTCCTGTAAAGTTCTGTCCAAGGCAACGAACGAACCACCGACGAGGGAGTGAACTGTAACTGTGAATGAGGGGTGCGGTGCGGTGCGGTTCTGTCTGTTTGTGCGTGCGTTTATTGCATTTTGTTGTTGGGGGAAGTCTATGGCTGGGGGAACCCTATGAGTGTGACTGCTTTCATCCCGGGTACAGCTTCGCTTTGCTTCCGTCCGCTTGCTTCAGTAATTTGAATGGTGTTTCCAATTGGCGGGGGGCGTGTTTCCACTTTTCAGAGTGGGGGTGATAGTTGGCGAGCGAAGGCGGGCATCTTCGAAGATGCCACAGCTGCGACGGGGGGATTAGAGGCGACAATTACTGTCAAATTATGAAGTTAAAGAGGGTCCTGTGCGACTAGAGGAGGAAGAGGCTGACTCATGGTCACTCAACTCTGCGCTGAGATGTGTGAGAAGTGGGAGGTAGGGGGATCAGTCCCAGGGATGCGCTGTGTCTGCAGTCTAGACTGTGGGACAACAGCAAATGAACAACCAATTATTAATTCATGTTCTCAATTTCTCTCTCTCTCTCTCTTTCTTTTACTCTTCACTCCACAGCTGTTACTCCTAACGGTCAACGAAGCCAACGCAGGCAATTACACAAAGATGGCGTCGTCGCCGACACCATCTCTGGACTCGATGCGGGGCGGTGCGAACTCAATTGAGTCGTACGAGCACGCCGGCTACCTATCAGACTCCCCGCTCACCCTGAGCGGCTCATCGCCACCGGCAAGCGACTCGGCGATCTGCAGCGACGAGTACACCAGCGTCGGCAGCAGCAGCAGTGTCGTCGGCGTCAAGACACGATCGGATGTGACGGTCATCAACGGCCACCACCCCATATCGGCCTCCGTCTCGTCCAGCTCGTCGGCCAGCTCGTCCTCCTGCTCGTCCTCATCCTCGTCGAGCTCCTCGTCGTCGTCCTCATCCAGCTCATCGACCAGCGGCCTGAGCGGTTGCGGAAGCACTAGCAGCAGCGTCATCAGCGCCAGCAATGTGTCCTCGAACGGGCCCGGCGTCATTGGCAGCAATCTTCAAGGCTCCGTCAGCGGCAGCACCTCGGGCATCAGTAGCCTGGTCGTGGGCGCGGGCAAAGGGAGCTCCAGCACAGGCAGCGCATCCTCCAACACATCCAACGGAAGCAGCAACGGCAGCGGCAACAACAACAACAACAACAACGGCAGCTCCCCGCCCCGGTGCACCGCCTGCAAGAGCAAGTGCAGCGACGCGGTGGCCAAATGCTTTGACTGCCAGAGCTACCTGTGCGCCAACTGCGTGACGGCCCACGAGTTCATGCACTGCTTCAACGGCCACAACGTGTGCCTCATCAAGGGATTCGACGCGACCGCCACGACCCTGCCGCTGGCGGTGAGCCCGCCCAGCAACAACCCGGCCTCCAACGACTTCAAGTATGCCAGCTCCCTGACCATGATGCTGCAACAGCAGCAGCAGCTTGACACCCAGCAGCAGCAGCAGCAACAACAGCAACAACAACAGCAGCAGCAGCTTCTGTCCTCCACCCAGCCCATGTCGCAGCTCTCCAAGATCGTGCTTGCCGCCGCCGCCCAGGCCAGCTCCCAGGAGCAGCAGCAGCAGCAACAGCAACAGCAACAGCAGCAGCAACAACAGCAGCAGCAACAACACCAGCAACAGCAACAGGAGAGCCTCTACAGCTCATCAGTTCATCAGCAGCGACAGCTCTTTTGCCCACGTCACAAGCAGGAGCTGCTTAAGTTCAGCTGTCGCACCTGCTGCATTCTGGTGTGCAAGGAGTGCATCGTGCTGGAGCACTCGACGGGCCTGCACGAACTGGAGAACGTCCAGTCACCAGCCCTGGCCACGGCGGCTGCCACTGCAGCATCCGCGGCAAACGAGACGGCCCTGCAGACCCTGCTCGCGGACATGCGCGGAAAGATCGGTGAGATCGTGGGCATAGCCGGCAATTCCGACCAGAATCTGACCAAGGTCAAGCTGCAGTACCAGAAGGCGCACAACGAGTTGAACGAGACGCATCAGTTCTTCGCCTCCATGCTGGACGAGCGCAAGACGGAGCTGCTGAAGGAGCTCGAGTCGCTCTACTCGGCCAAGATCAACAGCAACAACGCATGGCTGCAGCGCTCACGGGATCTGATCGACAAGGGCCTGTCCACATGCGAGGCGGTGGAGCGCTCGCCCGCTCCGCCCTCCGCTTTGCTGGCGGAGGCCCTTCTGCTGCGCAAGTCCCTGGAGCAGCAGCTGCAGACAGCCATCCAGGACATGCAGCAGCCCTTCGAGATGGAGTTTATGTCCAACTACCAGTCGATCCAGGCCGGAGTACGCAACACCTTTGGCTATATCCGGGCCAGCAGCTCTGATGGCGGACTTGGCGCCCTCAGCCAGACCAACAGCGGCCACGGCAAGCAGCCGCCCATCGCTCGGCCCACGCAGAGTGCCAGCAATAGCAGCGCCAGTAGCGCTGGAAGCCACAGCCACCACCATTCGGGCGGTCAGTCGGGCGCCCACCAGCATCACCACCATCAACAGCTGCACCAGGCGCAGCAGCACCAGCTGCAGACCCAATCCACTCTCCACGGCCTGGGCTTGGGCCTGAGTGGTGGCCTGCTCGAGAGCACTTCCGTCGGAGGCGGGGCTTACACGAATGGCAGCAGCCTGCTGCTGAGTGGCCGCGAACGCAACGCCCTGGCCGTGGAGCAGCACTTTGGCGAGCTTCTGCCCAAGCGGGGCGGCTACAGCGGAGGCAGCAGCGGATCTGGATCGGGAGCAGGCACCGTGGCCCACTACAATCCATATGAGAAGTGGAGCAACGGGGGCAGCGACAACCTCTTCTCATCGGTGGGCGGTGCAAGCGGCGCCAGCTCTGCCGTGGTAGACGCATTTGCCAGCCAGCTGTCCAGTCTGTCGTCTGGGAACGGAGGCGTGGTGGGTGGCGGCAGCGCCGTGAGCTCAGAGTCCCTGCTGGACCTGACCAACAAGCTGCTCTCGGCCACCATATACCCGCCCAAGTCGCAGATCAAGCGCCAGAAGATGATCTACCACTGCAAGTTCGGAGAGTTTGGGGTGATGGAGGGCCAGTTTACGGAGCCGAGCGGCGTTGCGGTGAACGCGCAGAACGACATCATTGTGGCGGACACCAACAACCATCGCATCCAGATCTTCGACAAGGAGGGCCGCTTCAAGTTCCAGTTCGGGGAGTGCGGCAAGCGGGACTCGCAGCTGCTGTATCCCAATCGCGTGGCCGTCGTCCGCAACTCGGGCGACATCATCGTGACGGAGCGATCGCCGACGCACCAGATCCAGATCTACAACCAGTACGGACAATTCGTGCGCAAGTTCGGAGCTACGATCCTGCAGCATCCGCGCGGCGTTACGGTGGACAACAAGGGGCGGATCATCGTCGTGGAGTGCAAGGTGATGCGCGTGATCATCTTCGATCAGAGCGGCAATGTGCTGCACAAGTTTGGGTGCTCCAAGCATCTGGAGTTCCCCAACGGCGTCGTCGTCAACGACAAACAGGAGATCTTCATCAGCGACAATCGGGCGCATTGCGTCAAGGTGTTCAACTACGAGGGCCAGTATCTGCGCCAGATTGGCGGCGAGGGCATCACCAACTATCCCATCGGCGTGGGAATCAACTCGAACGGCGAGATCCTCATCGCGGACAACCACAACAACTTCAATCTGACCATCTTCACGCAGGACGGGCAGCTGATCTCGGCCCTCGAGTCGAAGGTGAAGCATGCCCAGTGCTTCGATGTGGCGCTCATGGACGATGGCAGCGTGGTGCTGGCCAGCAAGGACTATCGCCTCTATATCTACCGCTACGTGCAGCTGGCGCCCGTGGGTATGTAAACACGCTCGACAACCACACAACCACAGACGCATCCACGTGCGGAAGGACCTGTGCCCTGTGCGTCTCTCTCTCACACACTCACTCTCTCAGTAGTCTGACTTGCGCGGTCACTCTCCCACCCACCACTCTCTTACCTGTCACCTATCTTTCCTATGTCCCATCCATGTCCCATGTCTCTCTCTCTCTCTCTCTATCTATCTATCTATCTATCTAGATATATGTCTCTGTCTCTATCTCTCAAATCCTAGGGTAGCGAGCAGTAGGCCCGCTCCGCTCTGTAACTCGCTCAGTATCTGTATAACACACACGCACACTGTTGGAACGATTTTTATTACCTTTTAAATTATTGTTGAATTTTGTTTTATTTTTATATACATATATATTTACACTGTTAAGCCTAGTTTTTACTTTTTGTGTGTATTTGTTTATGATATGTGTATGTATTCATGTTCATGTTCAAGTTCAAGTCGGATCGTGTCCGGCCTACCCTTCCTCCTATATCGCTATCACCCTGAGCTCCCTGCTCCCTGCTCCCTCTGCTCCATCTCTCTCACGTGCGCAAGTCCAAACAGGATAAAAACGAAAAAAAAAAACGAAAAGAAACAAAAAAAACCAAGAGCAAACCACAAAATAAGAATTTTTATATACATAATAAATACCAGAAGAAGTCCCTCCACTTTCTCATGTTCGTTGCAAACTATGGAAAGAAGCAAGAGAAAAAACGTAGAATACAACAAAATAAAACTAAAACAAAATTAAAATAAAATAAAACTATAATTAACGATTAGCTGCTTATAAACGACGATCGATAGTCGAAGAAGGGTCGAGAAAAGGTGGCTGCGCACCGAGCGTAATTATTTGATAACCGATTGTAATTCTAGATGTATCACTGCGCGCAGCTTGTTTGTTATTATTATTCTTTGATTTCATAAACATTTGATACATATATATATATACAACTGTTTTTATGTTTATAAATTATTTTTTGATTATACCTATCTATTGATTACTGATTATTTATACAAAAACCTATTGCTTAAGAAATGTTTGCTACCTTTATACAAAAAAACCACACACCCACCCCCACCTCCACACCCACGTCCCGATTCCCCATTCCCAACCCGAACCCAAAACCAAACCGCGACACAACAGAATTCATTTTTTATACTCGCCTAGCTTTACGTTTTATGTTTTATGTTTTACGTTTTATGTTTTTTATTCCATTGTTTTATTATACCACACCACCACCACACAAACAAAAAAGTATCTTTAAAATAATAACAAAGCCAACACAACACAATCTTTGCCGTTTCATAATTTACACAAAATATCACAGCCCAAATTGTGCTCATAATTGTTGAACCCTTTTGTTTTATGAGTCCCTTACGAGTATATTGGATGCTTATTTCCAGCCACAATTGGCGCAATTTTCGCAATTTGTTGTTCAATTATAACCCGCCCGCAGATAGTGGCAGTTTCGATGCAATTAAAAGTGTGCATAAATCAATTTAAAAAGTAACAAACAAATACATTTAACTGAAAGTTGGCAATCAGCGCAGAAGACTTAACATTTATATAACTACTATAATTATACAACTAGATATACACGCATATGTATATGTGTCCCTATACATATATACGAGTATGACGGAAACAAAACAAAAAATCTCAAATAATTTAAAAATTATTAAAGAAACGTTAGGAAGAGGAGGAACGAAAAGGAAGAGAAGGAAAGGAAAGGAAAACAGGCAGCAGCTTCGCCACGTTACGTTATGTTCTCTTTCGAGGGGGCCCCGACAGTGCGTGCCTCCTTATGCGTATGCTTGTGGGCGCGCGCACTGTATCCATTTAAGGCATTTACGTTGCTAACTAAAGTGTTCTCTAAGTGTTAGTTAAATAATAATTAATAATTAGACGAGCAGGGAGGGGGGGGGAGAAGAATATGTAAGGAACCGAACCTTTTGAGACTACAAACGCAACATTAACAGGAACAGCATTTAAAAAATGTTTATTTTGTAATTCTTAAAGTAATTAATCTCTCGTTTTTATGTTGGTTTTGCTTGGAGCCCCTGTAACCCAGCAGCATCAGCAAGCCCCCCCCCCCCCCCCCGCCCCCCCATGACAACCCGACACACACACACACAAACACACACACACACACATAAGCAGGTATTAGACTTCTTGAATATAATGAATTATTATACATACCTATGTATTACTTATCTATTTAAATATGCTATAGTTCTTTCGTTGTTTGTTTTGGAAAAACGCTTTTCTTAGTGTATGTTTTTTTTGGGGGGTTTCTACGATTATTTTTGTGTGTATTTATTAAGTGAGATTATTATATATACGAGCATATATTTTGTAGTTATCTCTTGTTGTATGTAAACCCCATTGACTTTGACTTGAATGACTATCTATGTAACGACGACGAATGATGTCATTATTGTATTGTATGTAGCTGTAACGACGACGACGATGCAACGGAGAGGGGTAAACGAAAGTATTGTACATTTTCTGTGTGAGAAAACTTTTTACTTGACAACCAAAAAACAAAACCACAAAAAAAAAACAAAAAACTAAAAGCTGTTGAAATTTTTTTATATACAAATTGTAAAAAGAAAAAAACATAAGAAAAACTGCTAATTGATGGTATTTATTATGGACTAAATACCATTACCTACATAGCTGTTAATGTATGTAGTACTGTATATGCGAATGCAAAAACTATTTAAATGTATTTATTAGCATTTTTGGATGGCATAGACCGATTCCGGCGAGGACTTTTATTTGTATTTTGTGCTTGCGTGAACTTTGTTTTTATGTTTATCAACTATTATTATCATTATTATTAGGTTTTTAAATGTTATGAAACAACCACACACACAACCACACACCCACACCAACACACACACACACACAAATAAAAATACATATAATTATAGTATTTAAAAAAAACAACAAAAAAAAACTAAACAATAACCAGACCCTCTGCTCCACAAATTGTTGTAAACCGTTGTCTACACGAAGCACCACACAATCCAACAAATGCCACAAACAAAATAAAAACAAAAACCGAGAAACATTAAAGATTTTTATATATATTCTGATACAAAAAACAAAAACCCTTCTTTGTTTGCTTTATTTATTTAGTAGTTTTATTTGATTTGATTTGATTTATTTTTTATTTGATTTTTATAGTTTGAACAGTTGCGACGTTTTGTACACCCCCTGATGATGACCCAGAGACCACCCTCTCTTTCTTCTCTCCCCCCTCCTGACATCGCCCCTGTGTATGTAGTAGTGGTATAAAATATATATATATGTATAAACCCAATATGGATATATATGATGAATGTATGTTGATAAACATTTGATGAATTGAGAATCTAATAGACTGTGCAACAACAAAAACATAAAGAAAGCCGAAACAATTTTTTTAAATATACATAAATAAATGTTTCTCTATATGCGAAAATTGGTCAAAAAGAAGCCACAAAAACACACACACACACACACACACACGCACGCACGAGCAGACGACCCAAAGGACACCATAAGGAATCATATTTATGTACATACACATATATATATGTATATGTATATAAGCTAGATCGTGTAACAATAGCACCAGTGAGCTATCGAAACTAACTACATATACATAGTACAGTACTCTCTATGCACACGTGTAGTACGTGTATGCAATTTTATTTCTGATAATTCGAATCGATAAACGTTTTATATCGCCAACTAACTGTGCTCTCCCTAAATATACATATACATACACGAATATATATACATATATAGTCGCCAAACTGTAGGGTCAGAGGGATTGGCAACTCTCCCTCCGTCAACTCTGGCACTGACTTTGGCGCATACGAATATCTCTCTACAAAACATACATATGTACATACAGTCATATAAACCGATTTATATATATGTTAACATTACCTATATCGTATATAGTATATGTAGTTGGCCATTTTGCGTGTGTGGGTCATTTGTGATTAGTTTTTTGGGTAAAGGTCTGGTTGCTCCCTCCCCAAAAACAGGAGAAGAAAACAGAAGAACAGAAAGGGAATTCAAAAGAAAAGTAAACACCACCAGTAGGAAATGAACCGATCTAGGAAGCGTCGATCCTTAAGGAATATTTTGATTAGAGCTAAGTGTAAGTGTTGTTTAATGAATGGCAATGGCAATGGCAGTGCTAGTGTTGTAAATCACTCATATATACACACGTACTTAGGTGCGAGAAAAAATGTGTACTACTATTACGACTATTATTATTTGTGACTGTTAGGAGCTCTATATGAATGTTGAATGAATCGAAGCAAAATCGAAAGCAAACGAGATCAGTCCCTCCCCTAAGAGCTGATCTCTCTGTATTTTTCGAGCGGTGTCAAGAGACTGCCCAGGCACAAGTTACATGGAAAAAAAAGAAAACCAAGGGGATGGGTTATACTTATATACTATGCAAGTAGATGTAATCATACATATGTATATGTTTGTATGTCATATCTAAACCAGAAAACAAAAAAAATCATTTTAATTGTAGTTTATATTTTTGATAAATGTTATTAAGGAAAGGAAACAAAACAAAACAAAAAACGTAAATCAAAGGCACTCGTCGGGCGTTGTTGGGCATGTTTGTATGGAATTTAAATTTTGTAAAAATTCAAGGAGATCGATATTGACGCGACGACATACGTCAAACCAGCAGCGAACTAATAAAAAAAAAAAAAAACTAAAACCAAAAAGTAAATTAAAATTCAAACTGGCTTCGTAGAAGTGTTTTTAAGTATTATTAGACTATGCATAAAGGAACCTCTCGAGAAAATGCTTAAACACTATTTAGTATATAGGAGTACGACGAGTCTATTTAACTGAATAACCAAATGATAATGCGTGTCTATGCTTGGGGCAGCCACGAATGCAGAACGAACTCAAATCTCGCGAGGTTCATCTGTCAAACGAATCGCTCGGCCATTGCGGCAGCCCCAACCAGTTTTCTGCAAGTAGAATTTTAATTCTTATAGTCCGTCAAAGTGTTTTAACAGAATATAAGTATACATACGGATAAATATACATATGTACATCAAGAAAGTATACATATATATAATCTATGCATGCTTGAGTAGTGTCTGTTTGTATGTATGTCATTTGTGCGAATCGTAATATTGTAAAATTGTAAAAAGGTTTGTTCTTTCCCCCCTCTTATATTTTGCCCTTTGTCAATGGTGTGCAAGGAATCAATCTCTATGGACATACAGATTGGAGTAGTACTTCTTCTTTTGGCGAGTATTTTCCCCCACATTCGACTAGCAATCCCAACCACAACATAAACATAAACATAATTGATAACACTAAAAAACCAAAAACAAATAATTGACTATGACTGATTTTATACACGAATTGAAAACATTTACACAACAAATTATACACATATACATGCATATACATATATATATTTATAATGTTGCTACTATATAACGAATCAAGTTGAAGTTGAAGCCCGTCAACGCGCGGGCCCTCTCCATCTGTAATACATTTACACTCTAGTAGGCTACTTCTGCTACATACATATGTAAGCCGTAAGTTATGAACAGTATATATACATAATATATATACATATATCTACAAATATATACGAATATATTTATGTGTGTGTTTAAAGGCAAAAAAAAAAACCAAATTTAGTAGAGAACTTACCACTTTTTCAACACTCGAAAACAACAAAATCTTAGACTGCTTCGAAAACGTAAACGTGAAACTAAAAAACAAAACAAACAAAAAACTTAAAAAAAAACTAAAAAAAAAAAACTCTTATGTGAAATAAAATGAATATGAGACTCGTTTAGGGAATTTTTCTGAACAGACTTTTCCGTTTCCGCTTTTCCACACTGCACTTGTTTAAACTGAGGAACGAAGACTCAACTGATTTCAGATGAAAACTGAAACTGATCTTTCACTCTCTCAAAACAAACTCAACTGAATAAAAACCCTAGAACTCTAAACGCGCAAGACATCCACAACTACAAATATAAATATATATAAATATTTTCGCTAATTTTTCTAGCTGCAAAATATAATATTTATATACATAATATACATATACATAAATAACCGATAAATATAGTGCGTATACAAAACAAAAGGCATATTAACTGTTTGTTGTTAGCTGCTTATTCTTCCTATTGAAGACTAAAAAAAAAAATAACACAAAAAAAACACAAAAAAAAATTTATAAAACAATTCATATCCCAAGCTTATTTGTAATTTTTAAAGCAAAGCAACGCATTTCAAAAATAATAAGAAATTGTTAGGAATTTAAGGTAAACAAAAGTGAATGAAAATTTAATTGAGAACCAAATGGGCAATGGAAAATGCAATAACTAAATGAGGGAATTCTAATGATGGAACTTTAATTTTTTAAATTTTTTTTATTGTTTTTATTTGTATTTTTAAGGTGGAACACAGGAATCCCAAAGAGAGTGTGCGTAGAATTGAATTTACATTTCCCAGTTGCTTGGTATAATTTCCTTTTTGTTGTTACCCATTGATTTTAATTTTTGTATCCCTTTTTTTTTTTTGCAGTGTTGCACAGCAAAACCACGACAGCATCAGCACCCAAAGCTTGGCAGACAGAATACAGCATTTCATTTGAATAGAGGAGATAGTAGCACTCTATCTAATTAACAAAAACATTCCCCATTTACTTCTGCTATGTTAAATTTGTTGTTTAAGGAAGGGAAGACCTACATATATTTAAGTAATGAAGGATTGGATGACATTACCCACTCGCATATGCTCTTGTGACAGTTTTCGTTATGCAATTAATTTAAATCAATTTCGGGACTCAAAAAAAAATATACATATTCATACATACACACTGGTATATGTATGTATGTATTTCCAATTAGTGTAAATGAGTCTCTACGGTCGAACCGCACACAAGAAACACACACACAAACACACACACAACACACACTGATACACACGTAGGAAGAAAAGGAGTAAAACAAGACGATTGAGATACACATTACATACATACGATGCATAAATGTTAGGTCATCTAATCATAGTCAGTCACACATACGCATTCGATATAGATTCTAGTGTTTACATAGCTACATATATATATAGTGCAACTACGCCGATCATGGAACCATCATCTAGTCATCATACACATGCATACATACATATATATGTATTTTTATAATTATTAATATTAATCAATAATAAGTGGAAGAGAAAAACTAAACCAAATAAGAACGAGAACAAAACACCAATCTAATGTTAAATGTCGTTACAATTAAGTTTTCTTTATATACACACATATACACATATATATAGTATATGTAATTATGTTTTAGCTGACATTTATATATTTTTTGACTAAGAATTCATTTTTATACGTATCGCATTGTGTATTCCCTTTGAACGCAATTTGAATTTAAAAATTTCTGCTAAAAAGCCAAGTTGAATTTGAAAGTGGAACTAAAAAAAAAAAGAAAAACGAGATTATACAGGGTGTTGCTTAAATTGCTTTTACATACATATATACCATACACATAGACATACTTGAACACATATTATTAATGGAAAAAAACCAAATGCAAACTTTTTATACGCTGAACAATATGTTTTTCCCTGTGGTTAATTGTTTTCACAAATCGTTCAGTTGAAACTCTCATATATTTCGCTCAAATTTTGTTTTAAACTTAAGAGATACAAACGAAAAAATATTTAAAAAAAAAAACCAAAAACAAAAAACATGTTAAAGCAAAGGACAAGAATGTGGAAAATATGGACTGACATGCAAATAATGTATATCATTGAGGGTTGGCATTTTTAATCATATATGCATACTTATATATATTATATAGAGACTTTGTCAGGCGCCATTCTCAGCTGTTTCGAAAGAGGAAATTGTTAAATTTTTGTGTTGAAAGAAATGAAAAAAAATATGAAGAAAAAAAAACGATATACACGCCCACCAAATGCATACTATATGCTATATACTGTTTCTAATATGCATACAAACATTTAACCTCATACATACAGAATTAGATTTGGTTCATGTTTTTACTGACACTCAATCTTACTTACTGCCAGGATCAAGCTCAGCTCCTCGAAACCCACTCACCCAATCATCCACTCATCCACTCAATCATTGAATCATTAAATCATTCAGTCAGTAAGTCAAGTACAGGATCCTACCAACGAACCAAGCACAGTTTAAACTTTAAAGATAAATGACAACTTTCTCAAGAATATCAAATACCAAAAACGAAGCATTTAAATTGATCACTTTCTATTTTTCGATAACCACAAAGCTGTGTTTTTTGTATTCCACTAGTTTTGAATTCGAAAAAGAACAGAAACAAAAATAAAAAACAAAAACAAAAAGTAAAGTGTATTGTAATCATAATCGTAACTATATCGAATACGATTTAATTGAATGTGAACGTTATAAACTCATTAACTATTATTATTACTACGATTCCAACTGTATTGTATGCGCATTTTATATATATATATATATATACATACATATATGTATAAAAAAGCAAAAACAAGTCAAACAAAGATTAAAACTCATTAATGTAATGTGTAAGTAAAGCAAAAAGCAACAAATAATTGCTGTAAATTATATATAAATATTTTTATACACGTGGAATATAATATAATATAATAATATCTGAAATGCTGCAACTTGCTAGAGCTAATTCTGGAAGAGACACACCACACCGTCTATGAATTTTATAAATACTGAATACTGATTATAAATAGTACTCGAAATACCAACAACAGCAACAGCATCGAAAAAATCTTGCAAAATAATACGAGTATTGATAAAATAACAAAAAAAAAGAGAACGATGAAAAGTCTTTTAATGCTTAGGGGCCACAATTTTCGAAGTAATTAAAAAATGAGAAAAACCAAAAACCAAAAAAAAAAACGAAACATGAAATTATTATTATATTAAAGTACGGTATTAATTAACATTTAAAAAATGTTGTGTATCAGTAATAATAAACCAACCAACCAAGCAACCAAAACCAACAACCACAATTGTATTATTGTAAGAATTTCTATTTCCATCAAAACACAATAAAATTATTTTGTTTTTAAATAAAGCAATCGAGTTTCATTTTTCCTGAGACATGGCCTTGTTCGATAAAGGAATCTGTAAGGATATCAAATCAACGCAACTTAAGCTTCAATAGAAGAGTAACATAAATAAAATTACTCAATGGAAGTTTTGGGAGAGAATTTTGAAGCAAGCTTCCTTTTACGGTGGTCACACAATGCAATGCAAACTTCAATTTCCAGTTCCTATGCTAATAACCAGATCAGATGGTACTATGGTGAACCCAGGTATTCCATCATAATCATTGTCTTACTTTTATCCTTTTAGACATCTATTTGTACTGAGCCTAAGCAGTCTTTGCCTTTTTATTTACCAGAATGTGAGTATTCGATCGAATGAGTTCAGTTGGTTGCTAAATTCAATCCGGTCAGGTGTGTTGTTGAGCAGATTCCCAGAAAGTTACTCACAGGTGAGTGAGAAATGTTGAAGATTCCTTGGAGTAAACATCCAGCCCCAGAATACTATACACATACACACATACATATGTGTTTGTTTGGCCATATCCCTCTGTACACCAATCACATACACATATGGAAACGTTCATCCAGCCCCTCCTCCATGAAGGATCTTCAGTTACCATCTCACCTCTCTACTATTTGCCTGATTGAATAGCCCGATCCTCCAGAGCCACCATGTGCTGTCCAAGTCGCTATTATCGGACCACGCCCTGCGTGCAGTGCTGCCTTATCGACTGCAGCTACTGCTGCTTCCAATCGGACTGCTGTGGCCCCTGCTGTGTGACAACACAGTGTGGCGGATGCTCTGGTCCTTGTTGCTAACTGGGCTGAACGATGGACCACGACAACGCACCCCGACGGATTGGCCAGCATGTTTCAACTGGGTTCGGAATTCCTTTTTTTGTATCCACAATACGAGTAGTACGAAGTAGGCAAGTCGATTCAGAGCAACTGTCGAGGTTCACCAGCTACCGAATATCGGCTGGGAGCTCATTCCGACTTTGAGCCTGGTGTAAGCACAACAATAACAAAATTCCAATTCTCCCATAACTAACATCTTTTGGAATACCACACAGATTTAGTTTGTGGTAAGTGGCTAAGGGCATTCTCTTGATGGAAACTTCATGGCAACTCTTTAACCTCTCTACCTTCTACAGAACACTTGTGCTCTCTGTTGGAACCAACAACCATCCTCCATCTCCTGTTTCCTGCTCTTGCTCCAGCTTATAGGGTTCATCGATATGTGCTGCAATCCTGGTGGCTGCTGCGACATGCCCGCCTGCATCCAGTGCACCAACTTCTGCTTCAACTGCTGGACAGGCACGGCGAGCGTTCCCAGCTGTAGCACTGGCTACACGCCCGGCTGTCCGCTCTACAACGGCTGCTGCGGTGGTCCACGAGGCTGTTGCTAGCGACGCTCCTCGATGTCTACCAAATCAAGAAATAACATTCCACCTCCACTATAAAATCATCCGTGAATAAAACCCAACAAAAAGAACATCATACGAGAGTTTTACTGACCCGAGCACCAGCATATATATATTGCGGCGTCGAGGAACTTTAGATTCGCCCACGTACTTGTCAGAAATTTTTTGTTAGTTTGTCTCCGCCCTGAATAGTGAAATAACTACTAAAAACATTGGAAAAAGCGGCGGAGGCTCGGAAAATTGCACTCGCAAAACGTTACTATTGTTTTATGAAGTAGGCCTTTCCAGGGCTATCCAACATTTGCTTGATTTTTTTATGGAAAGTGTAAAGTTAGTCGCTTGAGAGTGCTTATAGAGTACAGATGAAATCAAGATGTTTAGACCGATTTGGCTAATTGTCAAATTTGCATGTATGTTGAAAAAGTCGGAAAATTGTGTGGAAATGTTACATTTATTTATGATTTTTTTGAAAATTGTTTTGTGTGATTATTATCATCATTAATATATATATCGCGTCGCGCGTCATGCGGCAGAGCCCCTCGGTCGGTTGGTCGTGAGGAGGGGCTGCGTTTCTAGCCTGGGTTCCGCGTGTAACAGGCTTTGGCTTGGTGCCGTATGGGCTTGGTCTGACAAGTATGTGGGCGAATCTAAAGTTCCTCGACGCCGCAATACGTATAGGCTGGTGCTCGGGTCAGTCAAACTCTCGTATGATGTTCTTTTTGTTGGGTTTTATTCACGGATGATTTTATAGTGGAGGTGGAATGTTATTTCTTGATTTGGTAGACATCGAGGAGCGTCGCTAGCAACAGCCTCGTGGACCACCGCAGCAGCCGCTATAGAGCGGACATCCGGGCGTGTAGCCAGTGCTACAGCTGGGAACGCTCGCCGTGCCTGTCCAGCAGTTGAAGCAGAAGTTGGTGCACTGGATGCAGGCGGGCATGTCGCAGCAGCCACCAGGATTGCAGCACATATCGATGAACCCTATAAGCTGGAGCAAGAGCAGGAAACAGGAGATGGAGGATGGTTGTTGGTTCCAACAGAGAGCACAAGTGTTCTGTAGAAGGTAGAGAGGTTAAAGAGTTGCCATGAAGTTTCCATCAAGAGAATGCCCTTAGCCACTTACCACAAACTAAATCTGTGTGGTATTCCAAAAGATGTTAGTTATGGGAGAATTGGAATTTTGTTATTGTTGTGCTTACACCAGGCTCAAAGTCGGAATGAGCTCCCAGCCGATATTCGGTAGCTGGTGAACCTCGACAGTTGCTCTGAATCGACTTGCCTACTTCGTACTACTCGGACTGTGGATACAAAAAAAGGAATTCCGAATCCAGTTGGAATATGCTGGCCAATCCGTCGGGGTGCGTTGTCGTGGTCCATCGTTCAGCCCAGTTAGCAACAAGGACCAGAGCATCCGCCACACTGTGTTGTCACACAGCAGGGGCCACAGCAGTCCGATTGGAAGCAGCAGTAGCTGCAGTCGATAAGGCAGCACTGCACGCAGGGCGTGGTCCGATAATAGCGACTTGGACAGCACATGGTGGCTCTGGAGGATCGGGCTATTCAATCAGGCAAATAGTAGAGAGGTGAGATGGTAACTGAAGATCCTTCATGGAGGAGGGGGGCTGGATGAACGTTTCCATATGTGTATGTGATTGGTGTACAGAGGGATATGGCCAAACACATATGTATGTGTGTATGTGTATAGTATACTGCGGCTGAGATGTTTACTCCAAGGAATCTTCAACATTTCTCACTCACCTGTGAGTAACTTTCTGGGAATCTGCTCAACAACACACCTGACCGGATTAAATTTGGCAACCAACTGAACTCATTTGATCGAATACACACATTCTGGTAAATAAAAAGGCAAAGACTGCTTAGGCTCAGTACAAATAGATGTCTAAAAGGATAAAAGTAAGACGACGACCCTGTTTACGGCTAAGCAGCTAATCAACACAACGTATTCAATTCACATCTTGTAATTCAACGCCAATTAAAACTTCTTTATAAATAAAAAATGATTTCATAACTCAAGCTCTGCCCTTTGGCTCCACACGGGGAGTCCACTGGCGATAGTCGATCTGTGTTGCAGCCTCGTACTCCTGCACCAGACAGTCGACAGTTTCGCGGGCCAAGTCCAGCTCGGTGAGATCCTCCTTGAACATATCCTCGCGTCGGAAATTATCGAGAAAGGCGTTGCGCTTCTTTAACTTGTCATACTGGGCCAGGGCGCGATTGAAGAGCGTACTAATGCCCGTATGATTGGCCATCATCAGTCCGGACACCTTGTGGGGGGTCTGCACATAGGGTGAGCTGCGCGATAGCGCAACCTGGATGCTGGCCGGTCCCCAGGGTATGAACTGGGCAAGCTTACGCTCCCGTATGCGCTGAAGGGACTTGTGCACCTGAGTGGGATCCACTTCGCCCTGTATGATGTTCAATATGGAGATGAAGCAATGTCGATTCTGCTTGTCAGCCGTTGAGGAGACCATCATGTTCTTGGGCTGCAGCAGGCGCCGCATCACGTCCAGCACGGTGGTCCTTCTCACATTCGCCTTGGTCTGGAATCCAACAAAACATAATGGGTGGTGTGAGTGTTTAGCTCTTGCTCAGCTCACCTTGTAGTCCGTTATGAGCGGTGTGTAGCCGGTCATAAGGAAATGCAGCTGGGGCGTGGGTATCAACGGGGCAATCAGACCAATCAAATTGTTGTTCATGTACGAGGGATACCTCAAGGTGGTCGTGCTCACACTCATGATGGTGGAGACCAGATTGTTGATCTGCGTGAATGTCGGCGTCTGGATGTGCAGTCGCTCAGTGGCTATGCGGTTCAAGGCGGTGTTGTCCAGCACCACGACGCTATCGGCGCACTTGGTTAGCCGCTTCAGGGTGAGTATCGAGTTGTAGGGCTGCACGACCACATCGCTGATCTCATCCTGGTTGGGGAACACACTGTAGGTCTGTATGAGCTTCTTGGGGAATCGATCGGAGAGCCGCTCGAGCACGTACGATCCCATGCCAGAGCCCGTGCCCCCGGCAATGGAGTGACACAGCACGAAACCCTCAAGCGAATCGCTGCCATCCGCCTCACGGTCGAGTATATCGAAGACCTCCTCTTGGACGCGCTCGCCCTGGCTAAAGCCGGAGGCCCAGTTGTTGCCTGCTCCGCCGCCATGCTTCGACAGGAACACATTTTCCGGATTGTAGAGCTATCCAGGAAGAGAAGCACTGATTCGCATTCCGGACTCTAAGCCAGTTGACTTGCTTACCTTGGCATATGTCGAGGTCATAATGCTCTGAATGACACGCGGCTCCAGGTCGATCAGCACAGCGCGCGGTATGTAATGGTTGTCGTCGGCCTGATAGAAGAACACGTCCTTTCGGTCCTGGCCCTCGCATGCAAAGTCCTCGAGCACTCCGTCCGGCGAGATGCCGTGCTCCAGGCACAGTCTCTTCCAGAACTCAAAACCAACTTAAAACCAAAGAAAATTAGCAGGCGAGCAGCTTTTGCCGGTTGCAGCTTTTTTGCTCACTCTGATTGCCGCATTGGCCCAGTTGAAGCGTAATTATTTCACTCGGCATTTTGTTTTACTTTATTTTTTCTTTTCCTTTCGCACCTTTTGCACTCTTGCACTTTTATGTTCAAAATAACTGTTCTTTCAGTGATGCCGTATTCGTGAAAAAACTCACTCAAACCAACGCAGCGATTTTAGCAACATTGTGTGGTATTTTATTGGCTCTCAGCCTACGGTCACACTGCTGCGCAGCTGCTGTTATTGATTTTTTGTTTTTTACTTCCTATCCGCGGGCTGCACAAGAAATGAAACGATTTTAAATAAAAATCACAATGCTGCGTCAGGAGAACTTGGCCGCCAACTTCTGCGGTCTTTTGGCCAGCCAGGGGCACACAGGCAAGTTTGATATAAAAGCCATTTACTGCTTATTAAGCATTTAACTGCTCCCCTCGATGCAGAAAAGGCGAATGAATGGCGAATTTTGGGGCAGGAGCAGGACGGCTCACTGCTAACATCCTGGATATTTGACTATTTGGACGATGAAAACGTGAGACGTGAGACCTGCATTGGACATTTCCATGCCACCAAGAAGCAGCTGCGCCTGCTGTGGACCATGCCCTGCTGCGAGGTCATCCAGGCGAGCATCAACAGCAGCGTCACTCTCCTCTCGTATGTTGTCAAGGCCGCGGGACAGTTTTACCAGGCCTTCGTTGTGGAAGTGCGCAGCACTGAGGTTGGCACGCCCACGCCCCTCAACGCGCAGCCCTCGTCGCGCCAGATAATGACACAGTTTCTGTGGCGTGTGGAGGGCGCCACACGTTCCTGTTGGCAGGACAAACTGTTGGTGCTCACCCACGAAGAATGTGAGTAGTTGTGGTCTGAAGGAGTTCCTCCTTAAGCCCCCCTCTCCTTAACAGCCATCAAGCAGTTCAATTGCATTGTCAAGCAAAGCTCGACCACCACGCAACCTGGCGGTGTGGAAGGCAGTGCCTGGCGCCTGGACACCAGCGTACTGACACAGGAAACACTGGCCAAGAACTTCAGCTGGGCCCAGTGGGATGCAGAGTGCCAGGCCCTGTACTACATACACCTAAAGCCAAAGGCCAAAAGTCTCAGTTTGCTGGACGAACGGGAGGAGACGGGCGAGCAGGCAGCTCCCACACTGAGTCCCACACTGTCTGCTTTTCAGTTCAACGAGAAACAGCCGACGGAAACGGTGGTAGGTAGTCTGGCCACATAGCATAGTCAATCCGGTAATTGTGCTGCCCTTTTCAGCTCAATATACCGCTGAATCTGCCAAAGCTGCCAACGGGCTCCAATGACTCGACTGATTCAATGCCCAGCTACGACGACGATGCTGTACCCCTGCGCGTGCACGATAGCACGCTGAACCTAATCATTCTGGCGGACAGTTCGGGCATGTTCTTCGTCTGCCATTACTACCTGTACCAGCCGATGCAGACGGAGCAGCAGGAGGTGCACTTTGCCTATTCGGTGACGCTGCTGCATCACGGCTGTGTGGTGCACTGCGTCATGCCGGGCGTTCCCTGGCAGAAGGCTCGCCTGCTACGGCCCACATTTGCCCTGCACGGTCAGCACCATTTGCTCGTTTCGTCGGCCTACTTTGTGCACCTGCTGGATGTGGGACTGCAGCACGAGCCCATCTGTCACATCGTTTGTGCGGCCCACAATCGAGGGCCGGATCTCACGCGGATTACCCAGCTGGTGCCCTTGAGGAAGTGGGGCACCTTGGCCTACGACACTGCCACCTTGGACTTGGTCTCGCTGACCGTGCCCAGATCGCATCTCATTGAGGCGTTCCGCAATGACAGCTCCCTGGACAATCGCATCAGCATCATTCACTACTTTCTGCTGCATTCCAACGACTTGGATGTCCTGGCGGAGCTGCTGAACACCATTTTGGAGCGTCCTCTGTCCCTCGATACGGTGGCCCTGCTGAAGGAGGCCCTCGTGGCGGGCAGCTATGCGGCCGCCGTCCGAGGATTGCCCGAAGAGGCCAAGCCACTGATGAGACTCATACCTCTGACCACGGCCATAGCCTCGCGCCCCATCCATGCTCGTGTGGCCGATATCAATGTGGGTCTGTCGCACGAGACACTGCACAACACCAGCATGATGTTGCTGTCGCCGCAGCAGCGTCTATCGCCTTACCGCACCGATATCTGGACACGTCTGTGGGACCTACTCAACGAGTCGGCCAAGCAGGAGCAGCCACGATTCAGCGCCGAGCAGGTCACCGAGAAGCTGATCTTCAGTCTGGCGTGCTATCAGCCGGAAGCTTTGTCCCGTTCTAGCACACCAATGACGCCGAATACGGGCACTGGCGGCGGATTCGGGGACTACAGCAGCAGCAGCGCCTTTCCGTTCAGCAACGAAGTGCTGCCCTTCATAGAGCTTGAGGGATGCACGGCCAGCAAGCAGGAGCATGTCATCTCGGTGGTAAGCAAAAGACGCTCTCTCTTTCCCCTGTGTACTTTACTAACGCTTTGCTGACAGTATTTACGCGAACTGAGCGTCCATTTGGTTAAGCACTCGTCGAAACCGCAAACAGGATTCCGCTGGCTGAAGGAGACCTTTTTCGAGCGGTCGCAGGCTCCGGCTCATGTGCATGCCGTTGCCTCGCAGTTCGTTTCCTCACAGCTGGAGCTTTCCAGGGCCCTATGCTCGTTGGTGTGCCGAGCAACGGGCCTCGATGCACGTCTGGAGACTTTGCGAGGCTTCCAACTGATGTGGGTGACTGACTGCCGCCACTGGATATTACTGGAGATTTGTTCAATGTTCTTTTTGTTTTGTTTTTAGTGACCAAATGGCTGGCAGTCAGCAGCATTCACTGTTTCTCATCCTGGAGCGGTATTGCTTGGCTGTGGAATCGATTGCCTTTCCCCTGCCCGAGGGCTTTTCATCGTTCTTCACCTACCTGGGCTATCGGGCCTTGGACTTTGATATGTTCCTGCAGTACGTGGAGAACCACGTGTTTGAGCTGCAGGTGGATGTGATGAAGAGTATTGTCTATGGTGGGAACACTTTCGAGCATTGCATTTGGAGCACTAATTTACCTCCGATTCCCTTGCAGATATCGAAGACTCGCCGCTGGGTATCGAGCGAAAGCTTCTGCTACTGACAGCCCTGCCCAAGCAGCGTGCCCAGAGGCTGCTAAAATGCTGGCAGCATCCGGACAGCCTCATGATCCGTGGCCGCGAGCATGCAGCCAACATTCTGTCGGGTCAGCAGCAGGAAGCTACCCACCAGCAGAGACCATCTGCCTGTGCCAACCAGTTGCGGAGCAACGCGAGGAGCAGTGAGATTTCCTACTCCCCCCCATTCATTCGTTTGAATCAATTTAATTTGCACGCACATCCACCCCGATTCCGATTCAGCTTTGGGAAAGCCTCACACAGTTGTTTGCCATTCGCTTGTTTTGGTTTTCCTGCTTATCATTTTAACCGCGGCCGTCTTGAGCATTTCTTGCTTTGTGTTCAGGCAACGGTCACGCATTTGGTAGAAATACATCGATGACTGGTAAGCGATGACAGCGTCCATCAATCATCTAACTTCGTGTTTGCCAGTCCCAGTCTCAGTCTTAGTCCTGTCTCAAAATGCATGCGTGTCCTGCTTTGTTTTTTGTTTTAAAGTTTAGTTTCTCAGTGTTTAATTCATGTGACAACTTATGTTTCAGATCTCAGTGCGGAAACACTGTCACCTCTGGACTCTTTTCTTGACTTGCTGACGGCAAAGGCGAGTCTCAACGAATTGGACTACAATTTGCTCATCGAAACGACGCTAAGCTCCATGGATCAGCTGAAGGTGGAAGAATAGAGCTACTAATCCACATATATAGACCCATAAAATATAAACCATAGTATTAGTATTACATGCAGGCCAAAGTATTGTGTCAAAAAATGTCAAGTATTTGGGTTGGATGCCCATTAAGTGCAGCTACATTCTGTCTGTAGTTTGGTAGTTTAGTTAATAGAATATGTGCGCTCTTTTTAAATCATAGTCATGGTCCGTTCTTAAATGTTTAAAAGTTTCCGTGTTTAATATTACTTCAATGGTTCCTATTTTTCATCATACATTCCATGTCTAGTTATGATTTCGCTGTAGTTTGTATAATTAGTCAAACATTTATGCATTTATATATAATTATTAAATTATATCGATCACACCACATATGCCATACATACATATGCACATACTATGTATAATGGTGAAAATTTATCACAAATATATTTGGATCAATCGTAAAGTAAATAAAATGCTGCCACCTGCTTTTGGGCTATTCAATAATATAAATAATATATAATATAAATAATTTGTATTTTTAGCTACATTTATTTATATTGCTGCTGTATAATATACATAGTTTCAACCTCAACCGAGCAACCGTCTCAACTGTCATTTATTGAATGGCTTTCGGCTACCTTCGCCTTCGGTTTGTTTGTTAAAGTGGATTTAATGTGTTGTTTTACCTTAAAATATCCTTACGTTTTTGGTAGCTATGAATGAATTCACTCTTAAAAAATGACCAAGGAAATTCTTGCGATTACGAGGAGGACTAGCTCGTCAAGATCCCCGTCACCCAGTGGAGAAAGTGGGAGGACTTGTAGGGAAGAAGCTTGTTAAGCTTCCTGCACAAACCATGAACATTCTGATGGGTTTATCCTTAGAGAAAGGGGAGAAATTAGTTTTTTGAGGCAGAAGGTAAGGCTGCCGGAGATGGTGTTGGACGGACAGAAGTTAAAGCAGTCGGCGATGGAGTTGGATGGACACCCACTAGCTAGTGGACAGACAGGAAACAATAATAAAACACAATTACTTTCCTTTAAACGTAGCAAATAATACTTGTTAGGAGGAGCGAAGCAAAACACACCCCCGCTTGTTGTAAGCCAGAGAATCTTATTCTGTTTTTACATATTTTACATTGAATGTTATTGCACTGTAAAGTTTAGCTGTGCTGTTAAGGGTTGAAACTGTTATACACGCCAAAATTGTTTCTTCATGCTGCGGCTACGAATTGTTGCTTGTAAATGTTGACCAGCATGTTTTGTTGCCGCAGCATGTTCGATAACATTTTTGTTTAAGTTTAATAACAATGTTAGTGTTCGATCCAATGCAAAATATCTACAAGAAAAATGAATAAATGCATCATCTACTCTCGCTGCAGTTTCATTTTGCCTGCTTAAAATGTTGCAAATGCCAGGCTTGCTAGAAACATGTTTCGCTGCAACATTTTACCGTGCCATGCCAGCAGCATGTTGTTGGACTCTACCTCGTTGTCGTGAAAACTTGCGACGTCGACGTCACAGGATGCCAGCAACATAAAATGGTATGGACATGTCGAGCAACGTCGAAAAACGTTCAAAACAAAAAAATTTTGAACTCGGACGGTCGTGCGCGCGCAAATTGAAACGAAACTTGAACTCAACTCGTGAACTTAAACATTAAACACTTAAACACCGCCGACAAGGAAACAACGTAGTGTCAGCCAGCAGTTTCCCACACAAAAAAAATATCGAATATTGTTGCAAAAATATACAAAAATCAACACCTACGTTCGGCTGCAAAACTAAACTAAACCAAATAAATAATATTATTCTCTGGCTGGCAACAAGTCGGGGAATACTTTGGGCTTTTGTGGGCCCAACTAACTGAAATAACTGAATTTTGAATCGTCGACGAGCAAGGCAAAGCCGTCAAGACTCATTCTGGTGCGCGCAAGAAAAATTCGTCGCGGAAAAGCCAGCGCGGGTAGAGTCGGTGTATTTCATGGGGCAACGTTGGATTCGATTTCTTCGTATGAAATGCACTGACACATAATTATATTTGTCACGCGGACTGCCATTCGTAATAGTCATCAGTGGAAATTGAACCCCAGTGCAGCGAAAATTCAGTGCCACAAGTGCCAATACAAATAAAAATAAAACAAAAACAGAACCAAGAAAACTCTGTAACGGCATTTAATAAATTGCAAACAGTTCAAAGCGAAAAAGTGTCAAAGAGCAGAAACGAGAGACGAGAGACCCCACCGAAATGGCCGGCATCCGGAGAAATGTCTTCGTTATTGGATTACTTTACCTACTGAGCGGCGCCCAGGCCCATCTAAACATCTTCCTGAATCTGCACGAGGTGTTGCGGCTAATCGGTAAGTTATCGCCCCCAAAAAGAATCGCCAAATTCCGTGTGCCCTTTGTGCTGTCAGAAGCACCACAACCCCCTAGTTTCGCGGCTAGGAATCGATTATCAATTAAGTAAACAGGCAACTGGCTCTGCATTCTTTCTCGCCATTTGTTTTGCTCTCATTTTGTTGGGTTTTTGCATCTGTGAGTCAATGCCAGGTGAATATTATGAGGATGTTTATCAATCGTTTGAATCGTCACAGTATCCCCCAAAGCATTATGCAGCTACTCAAATTATCTGTATAAATATTTATACTCGTATTTTCAGTGGCTTTTTTTGGGCAGGGGATCGTATTTATACAGATATCTATATAGTATCTTCACACTTATCAGACTCAACCTCAAGCCAAGCCAAGCCAAGCCAAGCCAAGCGAGAAAGAAGCCTTCAATCCGCAGCCCACAACCAAAACTTTTCCCTACTCCACCACCACCTTATCTGCTCCAAATACTCTCTCTCGCAGTCGTAATCCGAGTACAAAATCCTGCCAAAAAATGTCACCAAAGCAATAAAAGTGAGGAAAATTGTTTTACAATGTGTCGCAGGCCCAACAAAAAGAATTTACAGCCATCAACTCAGTTCGTGGCTGTGTGTGTGTGCATAAAAAATAAATCAGTAGCTCCGGGGGGAAAGGGAAAGCAAGGGGTGAGGTGACCGAGTAGGGACGGAGGCAATGGAATCGTAAAACACATGCAAAGTGTTTGTTTGTTTGCTCTGGAGATGTTTGCGCGGAGATAGGAAACATTATCAAAAATTATGTTGTAAAATTTACAACACTCGCTGGGCGACGCGACGCGACGCCTCGCGCCTGAACACTGGCACTGGCCCCACCAGCCTGCTGCTCGTGCAAACAGGCCAAGTGATTGATGGCACCCAGGAGCAAACCAGGAGCTCGCGTCACTCTTGAATAACTGGGTAAATATTGGGACGAGTGAAACTCCAATAGCGGGAGGGGGCAACTGCTAATCAGGCGCTTATCTGGGCAGTTATCACCCGCTGCTGCAGCCACTCGTCGTAATTCATGTAGTGCCTTCGATGGTTGGGCTCTGGGGGTAGGCAACTATCACCTACAACTATTAGCCGAGCGCCATGCCAAGCGCAGACAATCAATCAGTGGCGTCTGCGGGGGAGATGTTCGTATTGGGTATTGGGTCAGTCGCGGCCCTGCACTTGACGCGGGCCCCCGCGATATTTATTAGTTGTGTCAGCCGCGTGTCAAACGAAATCAAAATTTAAGCCCATTAAGGCAGTTGCCGCTGTTCTTTTGGCCCGGCTTCGGCTTGGCTTTGGTTGCGTTTTGGGTTACGGATTCGGGTTGGGTTTGGGTTTGGGCTGGGGAGAGACGAACCTCTCCAATTATTCAGCGTTGACAGCGGGTTGCATGCCTGACCTACTTCTGGCTCTCTCGGCTCTCCCTTATATACGATACTCTGCGATGTTTATATATATGTATGTACATATACATAGGTATGTGCATATGGCTAGGTGTCATTTTATTTTGTTCAGCGGTGGCTCCCAAAGCCTTTGTGTGAGTGCACATCAATTAAATTGTCAACCCAGCAAAGCAGCAAAAAAAAGGCGGAGGAGCTGGGCAGCAGAAGGGTCTGGCGGCAACGTTTTGTGCACTTGCAGCAGCTGTGGGTAGTGTGAAGGAGGGGCGCAGCACATCGCATGGCATTCACATTCACCGTTCGTTAGGTTAAATCTATCTGCCCCAAAAAGCCCCACAGCCCCACCAGCCTGTGTGTGAAGTGCGCTCCAAATTGCTTTGCTCTGCTCTGCTCTATGTAAACCGTGTCATCAGGTGTGGATCTCGGACAGCGGACATCATAGGTTCTACTCGTTGCCAGCAGAAGCGCTTCGGTGGTTTTGCTCGTTAGCGAAATGAGCGGATATGTAAAGTCGATCCGGTTGATGGATTTCGTTGCGGTGGCAGCGAGTGCCCAACAGACTCACCAATAATGAAGGCCACACCAGAGAGGATTAAAGGAGGTTACATCGTTACACAGTGGAGTGCAAAATTTGTTCCCAAAAAAGCCAAAAAGATTCTGGTTCCAACGAGATTGAGGGCTTGACGGATTGAGGAATAGTCGTATCCGAGGGCTTGACTAGACCAATCCAGAAGTGTGTGCTAGCTAAATCATTCATCATTTGAAACATTACCTCAACACTTTTCCTCATCTTTTGTCAGCCCAAAAGTTTCCCTTCGCACCACGCCCCCAATAAGCCTGGCGAAACTTTGTGCAACTTTGAGCGTTGCCCTGCCATCTGTCTGCACAGATCCACAGACCACATCCACACCCGCATTCACATCCCAGTCCACTCATCCTCCAATCGACAATTGCCAGTCACGTTTTCGGGTCTGTCTATCAACACTTGCTAATGCCTCATGCCTCATGCCGCATGCCCCATGCCGTATGCCTCTCTAAACGATTTGACATTTTGCACTGGGCCAAAAAGATTCATCACTGCAGAGGAAAATGCTGCAAAATCCTTCTGCAGATTGTTGCCGACTCACTCGTGGCTAATAAAACGAAGAACATTTGGCTAAAAATACACAACACATATTTTGGCAAGTAATGTGAACTCAATTAGTAAACAGCGTCATCATCAGCATCCTTGCCATCCTCCCCATCCTCCCCATCCTAAGACCTTTAAGCCATTTGCGAGCAGGGCGAAAATACAGTTCGAGACGGAATAATTAATATTACAGTGGCAATCGAATCGGAGCAGGCAGTCTCTCAGTCTCTCTGCCACGAGAACATAAACAACTCTGCAACAACCGTTGCGTTCCGTTCCATGCCACACCACTGCGCTAGGCTATGGCTGGCTCATTGGCAAATGAACAACTCGCAGAGAAAGGATAAGAGGGGAGCTGGCACCGTGTTGACGCTGTTGCAGTGACAGCAGCAAGGACGATGACGCAGCCAGCGGCAAGAGCATTTGCAACATTTTGCCCGCTTGGTGGAATCTCAGCTGCCACTTAAATCCTGTCGCGGATGCACACACATGTCCGCCCCCCCCCCGCATCACCCTAGTCTCAACAGCGTCTGTCTCATCACCTACTGCAAGTCATTGGCACTGCAGTGGCCAAGCCAACGCACTTCACAGTAATACCAACAGCTGCGAGGGTACGGATAAAAATTGGTTATGCTTAGTTGGCCACGCCCCGTAACTGATGCCTTCACTCGCGCTTAATTGAATCCCTAAATGGTTTGTTGTCACAGCAGAGCAGAGCTGTTCAGTGTGACAATAATAGCCACAAAAACAAAAACACGAACACAAACACAAACACAAACAATTCAACAGGCAACAGCCAACAAGCTTTTACCGGACACACGCATGCCACTTGATTCGCTTTTATTTAGTTTTAAATTGTAACCAAAATTAGAGGAGCGAGCTAGAATTCGTGTCTGCAATTTGTGTAGCCCCAAAGAGCGTTTGCATTTAACTTAATGAGTAAAATAAAATATTAGACTTATTGCCAAATGGCATTCTAGTCTAATCAAGATATGTTTACTTTATATTAATTATTTTTACTGGCCTAATCACAATTAAAACTGCAGTTCATTTAGCTTTAACACTTACCCACACTGTTAGAAAAAAACCAAAGTAAAATGAACTACGATCATATTTGAATTTAAAATGCGATTTTTAAATACAAACATAGTCAAATTAAATAGAATTCACTGTGATTCAAATATAAATGTATTCAAATGGCTTTTTTAAAACGTTCATATTTAATCTTAATACGAAAAAACTTTAAAATAAATAAAATATATTAAATTTAAATATGAAAAATGTTAAAATTAAATATAAAATATATTCAATTTAAATATTTTCATATTTCATATCAAAATGTAAGTGAAAAATATTCAATATTAATACAGCCACTCTTGGATGAAAATCAATGGCATAAATGAGTGGAAATATTAAAATTTCAGGGCTTTTTTCTATGGGTGCACGATAAGTTTTATTTAGCACAAATTCTCTAAGTAAATTCACACCAAGACGCAGTCTTTATTTAGCTGTAGTTCCTCTTTGAGGAGATTTATTGAACACATCCAAGTGTTGTGCTTCGAGAATCTTAGCTGTCAATCTATGTAATTTACGGCACTCAACGATCACAAAAAAGGGCCCAGAGAAATAAAAAAAGAATTAAACTATCTGTAATTGCTTTGGGCCAGCCCGTTTGGCCTGGCTTTCAATTAAACTAAATTTATTTAAATTAAAATCATATTTCACATTCCCATTTAGCAGAGCACGCAACGCGCACACGAGACGAGCAACCACCACCCTTAAGAGACCCCAAGAAAGAAATGTGCGCTGCCCTGTCATACTCGTATCTCAAGTGCTTCCAAACCCTCTACCGTTATGTCCGAGCTGTCCGAGCTTTCCGGACGGACTGGTTATCAAATTAATTTAATCAGATCCAATTGTTTATGTTTTTGGATGGTTTTTTCTCGGGTTTTCTTTTTGTTTTTTTGTGTTTTTTTGCATGATTGGTGGTCGTCAGACACGAAAGGGGAGAGGCTGAGGCTAACCCCCCAGCCCACCCTCTGGAATGAGTTGCACCATTTCCAATTGAGTGGAGTGTGCTTTTCCCTCACTACTCGCACTCCATCGCTTACCCCGCCTGGCTCCCACAATTATCGGCTAGACAAATTGTTGCGTCCGTTATGAGGCGGATTTAATGGCTGCCCCGCGCACTGATGCCAAACACATGTGGGCTGTGGAAATAATTTCTCATTGGGAATTTCCTCAGTATTTTTTGTATATTGTAGAATTTCGGCAAAGCCGAAACACAATTGAAGTGCGATGTTCGGGGGGACGGATTAAATCAAAGTAAAAGCGTCTTAAGTCTATGGTAATCCTTGGGAAATGGCCAAATCAGCTTGCCAAAAACCGACAGTCTGTGAGGAGTAATCTCTGGACTGCATTTAATAATATTCCTCTGTTGCTTTTGCGGGGTAAATCTTTTTCCCACAATCATGATGAGCGATTAGAGTGGGTTGGAGTGGGGTGTGGCGTGGGGTGGGGTGGTGCTTGCTGATGGGGTGGGCAGATGCATCAGCTTAGCTGCAAATAAAATGTCTAAATAAACAAAGCCAAAAGCATTTGACGCGTGCACGGCGAAAAAGCAATTGTATCTTGTGGATACCTTTGACACTCGCACTTACCCTCCTCGCCCTTGCGCTCTCTCCCCCCCCCCGTGTGGCCAATGCCCGCACAGCAAAAGTGAGAAAAGTCGCACACAGGAATGACAAACGTTCCAGGCTCGTGGGTTGGTGGTGGTGGCCTCATTCTACCTTTGCAGCTAAAGCAAAATCAACGGCAACGGCAACGGCAATGCTACTTAATGGACCAGAAATGCGTCGTGCAAACACAGCACAGCAATCCCCAGCTCCCTCCCTGACCCACGTCGCTGCGTATGCAAACAAACGGGAGGAACTGTGCCCGGAAGGGAAATGCGCGCCACCGTCAGGCATAGGGAGTGGGTGAATGGAATGGAATGGGTGGGTACAGGGGACTGGGACGAGAGACTGACTCAATGGAAAGCAGGCGGACCCAAGCACTTGAGCACGCCGCAGCGTGGCTGAGTTCTGCCCTCAGCCGCGTCGCTACTCTGACACCAAGCTGGAGACATTCCCGGACGAGGTCCACACACCCACCCCTGGTGCAGGCTATGGCTGAGACCTCCTTTCATCTCCCGAACTCTCATTCGTTCGAAGCATGGGCCAGAAACCTCGGCCTGCAGTCTGCCTGACATTCCACTGATGCCATGGCACAGTGGTTCGCAGTGCAGGCGATCTACCGAAAGGTAGCCCATGCTCTTCTGCCAGCCGAACGCATTCTCGCTCCACTGTGCCACAGTGCCGTCAGCGGCTCATATTTTTAATGCTGGCGAATTCCGAGTGGGCGCCTGCGCTGCCTTGCCCTGCCTTGCCACCCTCCCTTCCTGACATGACTTTCGTAATGAGCCCGTAAATTATTTTTTATTATTTCGTATTTAATTTTTTCATTGGCTGCTGGCATTGTTCCTTCCTTCTTTACTCCTTTGCTGCAACAAGGACAAGGGCAACAGCGGCGCAGGAGAGCAGGACAACAGGAGAGGAGGTGTGGCGCGTGTGTGGCATCCATTTGCTGCTGGCATTGATTGTGGGAATATGAGATGACGTCTGGGGGGGTGGTGGTACAGCAGTTGAGCGCAAATCGATATTCATCTTAAATCGAGAGTCGGTGGCTGTTCCACGGCCAAAACTTGCACGAAACGATGCTTCTATCGGGGAATCTATTAATATAATGCTAATTACTTTAAGCACAATTTCGAGTAGCTCCTCCAATGCAGCTTATTGGATTGGAAATTTCACACGCCCGCACAAGTTGTCTCAGCAGTCGCAGCAGCTCCAGAAGCGGTTCCAGAAGCAGACGCACCCCCCTCCCCCCATTAGCTGTTTCCCACGCACTGGGATGGGCTGAGGGAAAGGAAACTCTCTCTGAAAGCATGAAGTGTGTGTTCTGATAAAATTTCTGGCAATTAACAATTTTTGGAGCACTTAAGGGCCGCAAAAATGATGTGCATGTGGGGGCCTAATGGGTAATAATGAGGAATGGATCGAATTGAATGAGATGGGATAAGCGCAGGACTGAAACTACAGCTGAGAAGGGGCTGAAGAAGGGGGATTATGGATATCAATAAGTGCATAATAAATACAGCTTCCTTGGGGGGCTGCTACGCTCCACCAAAATGCATTGGAATGGAAGTTTGCCGGAAAACGCCACTAAACAGACACCCCAAGTATTTAAAAACTGATTACCAATGCGATTTCTGTTGGAGCGCAACGAAATTTTGGAATTCCGATAATTCTGATAATTCGATTCGACCCACTGAAAGTTTTGTGCGGTTTGCTTTGGTTCCGCCTTGTCACGCCGCGATGGCTTCCAGCCGCACTCTCGACATATGCCGAATGTTTTTCAACAATTTTTGCGCCAATCAAAATATACAAGAGAACGAGAGCAGCCACCCTGCCGCAGCGCCCAGCAAACAGCTTTGACCAGATAATTGATGTCTTCAATCGGACTGGGGCTGGGGGGAGCGAATCTCTTCTGGTTTGTTGCTCGGAATTTGTATGTCGCGCGTGAAGGAAACGTCCACATGGCACGTGAAGAGAGCAGAGCAAGACAGATGGAGATCGGTGGGGCGGGGCGGAGAAGAATCCTGATTATTTTGCGGTTTATTTTAAGTTTAATTAAGCGATGATACGGAATATTTATAAATTTCATTTCAGCTGAGAAGAGCAAAGCAGGCACAGAGTCTCTCGAGTGTCTCCGTCGCTCCCCCTGTTCCTGTGTGTGTGTGAGTGTGCTCGCTATGGCCCATGGGGTATTCAGTAGATTCGTTCCGCAGCGAATGCAATTCGCTTTGCGTTCTGCCGTGCATTAGTCGCGGTTATTATCATGTCTGCTCTCCCCTGCTCTCTCTCTCTCTCTCTCTCTCTCTCCATCTCCTTGTCCTTCTTTGGTGTGCGTTTGTTTGGACAGCCAAATGGGCGTTGAGTGTCTGTTTGAGTTGGGTGTGTCGAAAGGAACACAAAGATACAGAGAGAGGAACAACGCAATGGAGATGGAGCGGGAATGAGGGGTATTAGCAACATTAACACATTAACATATTTAAATGTGGCATAAGCCCGGGGTTGGTAGGGCGCTCGATGAATAAATAAGTGAATGAATGAATGAATGCATTCAAATGGAAATCTATTAAGTGAGCGGAAAGAGCGGAAAAACGAGCGAACTCAACAGCTTCGATGTGTCTACTAATAAAATAAGCATAGAATTCCCATTAAAATGAGTCCAAAAGGAGCAGTGGTTGCCCCCAAAGTGGGTGTGGCTGGGTGGCATTGTACCCCTTTTGGTTGTTCCATTTAACTTGAAATAAACTGCCCAAAATCCCATGCAATTATCTCACCGCTAAGCTCTGTTAATTATATCTGTAACTGGACTGGTTTTTTCTTTTTTTCCCTCACACGCCACTTATCCACCAGAGTTGATGAGTGGAATGGACCACAGAGGAAAGGAAATCAAGGAAAGGATAAACGGAAACAGGGAAGACCCTGCACATTCCCCTGCCCGCGCCACTGTCCGTGTGTGGCTTACGAAAAAATTGTATTTTCCATTTGCCGCCTTCTCCTTTTGGCCCTGTCACGTTTACAAGATGATAAAGCAAAGCCCAAAGCACTTTTCACCAACGAATGAAAATATACCCAAAATAAACGTCTGTACATACATATGTACATATACATATGTATGTATGTATATTTGCTTGACCCAAAAAACACTTACTTCTTTCAGGCACAAACAAAAGGCCGAAAACTTTTCACGCTTGCCAGCAGCAGCAGCAGCAGAAGCAGAAGAAGGTGTGGGGGTGTCCACTTCAGTGGCAGCCACGCCTCCTACACCAGTGAGTGCCACCAAATGCAACAATGCTAATCTGCACTACCAACTCCTCTTCCCACTTTCCGCTCTGTCATCCGCTCTTTTTGGCTTATTGTTTGCCTCCTAGCAGCTGCTCGGCAAAAAGTCAATACGAGTCCAAGTCCCGTGTCCATGTCCGTGTGCTGCTCCTCACTCGGTCAGAGTCATAAATTACAGCATCCCGGGGGTGCTATTGAAAAATATGTGCGTTGGTTCTCCTCCAGCAAACCCCAGAGTCACACTGAGAGAAAAAACACAGAGCCTTATGGCGAAGGAAAGTCAAAAACAATGGAGAACAACTGGAACATAAATCAGGAATGTGCCATGTCCAGAGTGGAATTCAGAAACCCCACCCTTATGAATGACTTCTCTGAGTATTCTCCCAGTGTAGGCAGGCACTCGCCTCATCTCGTTGTTTGTTTTGGGCTGTGTGCGATGCCCCGAGGTGCCTGCTAACTGCTCCTGCTGCTGCTACTGCTGCTGCTGCCTTGTCAAAAATTGTTCATAAATTCTACCTCAAAGGCTCGCCCCTAGCCCCTACTCCTGCCTCAACTCCGAAAAATTTCAGCACAGGAAGTTGCTGTTTACTTAAGGCTCACAAAGCACACAGAAAACAAATTCACATACGACTTTGCGGGCTTTGTGTGGAATGTCTTTGGACCGGACCACCCATGGATGCAAAATCCATGCCAAGCCGCAACGCCATTAGAAGCTGACCCAGGCAGGCAGGTCGAACCGCAACGTAAACCGCAACGAAAGCTTCCAGCTCCACCTTTAACTGGGCCACACACTCTGGGGGAGCACCTGCGCTCCACCTGCTTTGGCCGAGCAACGCCCTCGCTTTATGACTTAACATACATTTTATGACAGCGCCTAGACACCGATACAGATACAGGAACGGGCACAACGGATACAGGCGGAGACGGAGACGTATCCCTCAGCTAAAGGTGATAAAAATTTCATTACGTCACGCAATGCACAAGATACGTAGCAAGAGAGAGCAAGAGCGAAAGCGAGAGCGTTGCCATTGCCTGGAAAATTGAAAGAAAAAACTTTGCACCAGTGGCAAGTTAATGGCTGCCTTCTGTCCCAGCGTGTTCTGTGGCAGAAATCACTGTCATGGGAGAGAGAGCTGACGGGAATGAGGGGGCACAACTGATGGATGGATGTGTGGTGGTTGGGTGTTGCCATACAGATATCTGCCACGATTCCCTGCGGCTGTTGCTGGTGTTGGCTGCTTTACCAGGTGTTGGTTGGTGCCTGCTATCTGGTCTCTCTCGGTTAATAATCACATTTGCTTCTCCCGATAATCACATTAAATTTAAGACCCTTCCCTGTTAATGCTCCTTTTGATTTTTTTATGAGTTCATAGGACTCACTTCACATCGCATCGCATCCCTCTCACGCCTGCCATCACTGATTCGGAGTGGCAGTGGCAGTTGCTTCTTGGTTGGGTGGGTGGGGTTGGCGCACCTGCTTCAAGCACTTGAGCCGAAGGCTATTTTGTAGCAGATATTGGCCAAGTAGCTCGGGCATTAGATTAATTACAGATTAGTAGGGGGGGGGGAATAATTAAGCTGTTTAAGTGTCTTGACCCAAATCGGTTCAGGCGAGGTGCGGTGTGGCATGCGGTGGGATTGGGTTGTGTTGGGTCCTTTGCCGGATTTAATTTATTTTCTGTTATTTGTGCAAGTAGAAGAGCCTGCTCTCATAAAAGGTTCCTCTGCATCAGTGAAGTTTACTGACCCCCAGTCGAGCTGGTTCCGATTTCGATTCTGCTCCTGATCCCTTTCCCAGTACAGCAGGAATTTACATTTTTAATTGAAAGCAACTGAAGAGACCTAACGAAGCTTGAGCTAGACGCAACAGATCACATTCCCATTCCCATTCCCATTCCCATTGCTTGCAAGAACCATAAATGTAATGCGTTTCTCTTATGGGCTCTGTCATAGAAATCTACAAGCGTTTGGTAACATAATTTATGCACCACTGCAGGCTGCCACGCAGAATTTATAGTGCTGACCAAGAACAGGCCAAGAACAAGCGCGAAAGGGAGGAGGGAGTCGAGTTGAGTCGCTTCGATGAAGAGGCAGCGTCGAGGTGATAATGTAAAGGAAAATACACAGCTCTGAAGGTTGCAGGGGAGTTGCAGGGCCGGACTGGGACATGATGATTGCGTTTGTGCTGCAGGCGGGCAAAAAGCAAAGGAAAGAACAGAACCAGCAGCAGCGGCAGCAAGAGCCAGGCCAGGCCAGGCCAGGCCAAGACTCAGACTCAGACCCATACCCAAACACAGACGCAAACGCAGACGCAGGAGGAGAATAGGGGGAAAATAAATTGCAGCTGCTCGAGCGGGCGATGAAATACAAATAGAAATACTTGGCAGCTACTGGATGAAGTTGCCACACAGCCTGCGCCTGACTGGCAGACTCACAGACTCACAGACTGGCAGACTGTCAGAGAGCAGCAGCCCCAAACGTTGCCTGGCTGTAGTCACTTCACATGTCCTTTGGCTTGTTTGTCTTACACTCTGACGCTCTGCGGATCGCATCCAAGAGGAACGAAGCGGAGTGGAGCAGCATGGAGCGGTGCAAGCTGATGATAAGTTGTTTGGTCAGACAGCGCTCTGCTCTGCACTGCAAAGAGGCCTTCTTAACCGACAAGCCAGCCCAAGCACGAATCATGACCATTTGAGCATAAAAATTGCCTTACCTTGGTCTTCATTCGCTGTCTGCATCCATGTCTGCTCTTGACCTTTTATGGTGAGACTCAGACGGGAGACTCAGACTCAGAGTCGAACTCCAGTCGACTCCACTGCGATTTAATCAGCATCCTCGACCAACATATAATTTAGAGAATTGCAAGCTGCATTTTAGCAGTTAGTTTGAGCATCAAAGAAAAGCGAGAGAAGAAAGGAAAGAGGAGGAGGAGCTGGAGGAGCAGGACGCTTGAGTTATGATGTGCCTGCCTTTGGCTTAGACAAATTTGCGGCTCTTGGTCTTGGTATGTAGAGATGGAGATGCAGATTGAAATGGCAAAACCCATTAGATGTCTGCCCAACCCTTGTCTCTCTCTCTCTCCACACACCCCCCTCCGAATGGCCCTAAATCAGCATCAGCTTCTAGGCCAATGCCCACAACCGAATGTCATCATCAGCCGCGGGCCGAGCCAGATAACTCCCCCAGATAATAATAAAAATGTCGTCTGACTTTAGACTCTGTCTCCCCGCCTCTGAAATGTCTCCCTCGCTTGGGGTCTGCTTTAATGCACAACATATTCATGTGTCAAAAGACAATTTCGGATTTATGGCCTGCGAAATTCCCCCACCACACTCCAAAACTCAAAGAAAATCCCAAAAACCCTAACAGACGAGAGTGACGCAATGTGG
This sequence comes from Drosophila subsilvestris, assembly GCA_035043285.1. NCBI lineage: Eukaryota > Metazoa > Arthropoda > Insecta > Diptera > Drosophilidae > Drosophila > Drosophila subsilvestris. The sequence goes on along the minus strand of JAWNNB010001719.1, from coordinate 5,905,541 downwards.
GCGAACGAACAACAGAAAAAAAAATATGTTAAGAAAGCATAAAATGATATCCAAAACTACCCACTACTCGTGTGATATGGTCTGGCTCGGGTCTGGCTGGGGTCTGGCTTGGGTCTGGCTTGGGTCTGGCTTGGGTCTGGCCCTGCTCTGGTCTAGAAATCTCACTCATGTCTGGCTTGGGTTTGCATAAATTAGGCTCCGGACGGACGGGTTGCTGAAAGGCGTCGCACGAGTTTTTCTGAGGCTATTGGGAAGCTCACAAAATTGGCAATTCTTTTCCTTTCTTTTTTTTGTTGTCGGTTTATGCGTTAGCTTTGGCGTTTTTAGGGTTGTAATTGAAATTAAATAGATGTCGTGCCATGAATTCAAATCGCTCTCGTTGAGTCTCTGACTGTGAATGTGCAAGCGGATTGTGGATTTATTCCAACGATGGAGAACGAATTTTCGAGTTATTTTTTAGCAAAATTAAAGTCATTTTTTCGTTCTGTTATCCAACAGAGAAAACTCTTCCATTGCCATCCATGGCACAGCGGGCGACGCAAATGCTTTCGTCGTCCCCCTTTTATTCATTTTTCTTGTTTTCTTTCGCGCAACGCAAAACTTTTACTTTTCGCCCAGCGTCGAATTTATGTGTCAGTGGCACTTGAAGTAGAAGTTTTTTGGGGGCTCTGCACCCTCCACGCCTTCCCCCGATTGATGGATGGATGCTGGGGAAAATCGATTTTGCTCACGGCACCTGCCTAGCTCTGGCCCTGCCTGGCCCTGCCCCGCCTGGCATCGACTTCATTTGTTGGGCAATCAACACTAATTAGCACTAGACCCTGGGAGTTGAAATGCAAAACGCGTCGCAGGGGGCTGAGTCTGGGGTTGGGCTTGGGGTTGGGGTTGGGGTTGGGGTTGGGTACCCAGTAAATTGCTATTACTTGTCTTTAATTGTATGGGGGGGTAATGGTTGGGTAGCAAAATGTGGAGCCCATCTGCGGCAAGAAATTTAAATTGTAATTGTTACAAAAGCTTCAAAAATTTGGGTTGGTGGATTTTTCTTTAATTTCTGCGCTTTTACATTCAATGAGCCTGCACCTCTCACATGTCTGAGGCACATTAACCCTTTGGCCTCCCCCCCCCCCCGTTGCGATGCAGTTATCATCAGCTCTCTATCTCTGCCGACTGAGTTCATTATGCGACAGTTTTTCATATCTACCCTCAGACCTACCCCTTCCTCCTACGACTCCTGCTACTAATTACATTTCCAGAGCTCAAACGAAGCGTGCAAAGAACCGTAGAGGCAGAGCTGGAGTGCCGGTGCCGGTGCCGGGCTTGTCCCCACTAATTAGTACGATATGAATATATAGACCGCTTTATGCACCAGCTCTTCTCCCTCTCCCTCTCTCCTTGTGGGTGCCTTGAATAGGCCGAAGCATAAGTGGAATAAATTAAAATAAAATGTACAAGAATAAAATGTAACTGCGACGGGGAGGCAACAGCAACAGCAGCAGCGGCAACTGCAACTGCGATTAAAATCTAAAATAAACATTGCCACTCGCTGCAGACGGGGGCATGCAACGCACACACGTGCAGCAGCCAGGCAGCCTTAATTAAGCATGAACATTTAACCTGCCCACCGAGCCACGCCTCCGCGAGACTCGGGCTCGAAGTCGCGTGTCTTGGCCAGGGGTCCTAAATTTTGATTGATTTATTGAGCGCCATGCAAGGGGCAGGGTTCGGTGTGAGGCAGCAGGGGTCACCGTCACCCCTTAACACGAGTAATCGTACGGCTTAATTTAATTAAAAATGCATTGTGAGACAGACAGGTGAGAGCAGGGGGGCAGGCAGCATACAACATACACAAGCTGTCACAACTATCAGATCAATTTAGATACAATGCAGATACAGCGAGGGAGGGAGGGAGGGACACCCTTAGACAGGTGTCTGTGTTGGTGTGCTTGTAGGCTACCTCCGCCTGCCCTTCTTCTTCTCTTCTCCAAACTTGCGAGTCTTTGCCGATTATTTACAAAATAAACGAGCGGGAGAGAAACACTTTGAGGCGAGTGCCGGATTGCCATTTAACTCCTTCAATCTGTCACTGAAGTGTGTCTCGATGGACAGCTATTGGCCGAGTTCCGAGTCCAGTGGGGAAATCAATTGACCACGCCAACGCCCACCCACCACAAGCGAGTGAGCAGAAGAAAACTGTTGTTGTCCCTGGTTGATTGATTATGCAGACGTCTCGGGTCTTGCTGCTGCCCTGATTCGTAGGGCGTAACCAGAAAGGTCTTCATGCCACATGCAACAAACATTGCTAACGTACTTTCTCTCTTCTCTCTCTCTTTGCTTGCAGGCGTCTCCGCGGAGCTGTACTATGTGCGGGAGGGAGCCATCAACGACTATGCCCTGAACTTTGCCGTGCCCGTGCCGGCCAATATCAGCGACGTGACCTTCACGTGGCAGTCGCTGGTCGAGCATCCGCTGCCGTACAGCATCAATGTGGCCACCTCGGACACCGACGTGCTGCCCCGACCGCTGCTGAACATCTCCCGAATCGGGGACGTGCCGCAGGAGCCGCAGACCTGGGGCATTGCACTCAAGTGCTCGGGCACGCGCAACGCCGAGGTCACCGTCACCATCAACGTGGAGGTGATCCTCGATCGGGCCACCAACAACAACACGAACCTGATCTTCAAGCGCAAGAAGATCTGCCTGAAGGAGGAGCAGGACAGCGCCCACGAGGAGTACGACGACGACGACGTGATGCAGCCGGCTCTGGGCGGCCACGAGGACGTTCACTATGTCGACCACAACGAGGAGCATGTGGTGGCCAACGGGCATCTGGCCCCCAGCGACAAGGATCACGACAAGGAGCAGCATCGGACGGTGGCGACGGAGCCGACGCTCAATGTGGGTCGCGGCACTGGCAATGGCAACGGCAATGGTAACGGCAATGCGGGCGGCTCCAAACGGGACTTCGATCCGATGCTGCGGGAGAATCTGGTGCCGCCAGCCAGCGGTTTGGTGACTCTGATTGTGGGCGGCATCCTGGCGCTGGTGCTCGTCTCCACCCTCATTCTGATTGCCTACTGTGCGAAGGGTCCCTCGAAGCGGCATCCCTCAAACGGAGTGCACCTGATCAAGACGTCCAGCTTCCAGCGACTGCCCACGATCTCGTCGACGGCCCACAACTCGATCTATGTCTGCCCCTCGACCATAACACCCACATACGCGACGCTGACGCGGCCATTTCGCGAATATGAGCATGAGCCTGAGGAGTTCAACCGCCGTCTCCAGGAGCTGACAGTCCAGAAGTGCCGCGTCCGTCTCTCCTGTCTCGTCCAGGAGGGTAACTTTGGGCGCATCTATCGCGGCACTTACAATGACTGTCAGGAGGTTCTGGTTAAGACTGTGGCGCAACACGCCAGCCAGCTGCAAGTGAATCTCCTGCTGCAGGAGTCCATGATGCTCTACGAGGCCATCCACCCGAACGTTCTCTCCGTGCTGGGCATCTCCATCGAGGACTATGCCACCCCGTTTGTTCTGTACGCTGCCACGGGCAGTGTCCGCAACCTGAAGACCTTCCTGCAGGATCCCTCGTACGCTCGCAGTGTGACCACCATTCAGACGGTGCTAATGGCCTCCCAGCTGGCCATGGCCATGGAACACTTGCACAACCACGGCGTCATCCACAAGGACATTGCGGCCAGGAATTGTGTGTAAGTTGAACTGAGAGAACCCTCTCCCTCTCCCTGTCCCTGCCCCTGTCTCTGCCTCTGTCACCGAGCTATGTTCTAAGCAGCGCCTTTGCCATTCTCCATCTTTTTCTCCCTCAGTATTGACGATCAGTTGCGCGTAAAGCTGACGGACAGTGCCCTCAGTCGGGACCTGTTTGCCGGGGACTATAATTGCCTGGGTGATGGCGAGTATCGACCCATCAAGTGGCTCTCTCTGGAGGCTCTGCAAAAGTCCCACTACAACGAGGGCAGCGACGTCTGGTCCTTTGGCGTCCTCATGTGGGAGATGTGCACGCTGGGCAAGCTGCCCTACGCTGAGATCGATCCCTACGAGATGGAGCACTATCTCAAGGATGGCTATCGACTGGCCCAGCCCTTCAACTGCCCCGATGAGCTGTAAGTATACATTTACCTACCTTTATTTCCATAGCCATACCCTAAGCCCGTATGTTCGCTTCTCTGGCGGAGTTTTCCTTTGTGTTTTTCCCCCTTACTAAAGTGTTGCTTTATTTCTGTTTTTCTCCTCACTTGCAGCTTTACGATCATGGCCTATTGCTGGGCCTCGATGCCCGCCGAGCGACCCTCGTTCAGCCAGCTGCAGATCTGCCTCTCGGAGTTCCACACGCAGATAACCAGATATGTTTAACCAGCGGTGCTGAAGCATGCCAAGACCTGTAAATACAACAAGAGGCGACGTCGCAAGATATTCCAGCAGACCACGTCGTCCACTCTGTTCCCAAAGACATATTTAAATGGTAGCGCCTAGAGCGGGGCTCGCAACTACTTGCATTTAGATAGCAGATCCCGATCCCCGTACTATATGTAACGAGTATGTGTGTATGAGTATGTGTATGAAAATAGTTACATATTTATGCAGAAGGAGTGGGTGGGAGTGGGAGTGGGAGGTGGGTAAGCAGAAGATCTCAGAAGAAGGAACTACACCCCGACCGATGCTCTGCCCATATAACTCCTTTAATTATAGGCTAGCGTGTAAGGACAAGTGACATTTCAATGCAAAAACATTAGAAGATATAAAATATACGAGTACACCCCCCAAAACACATACCCCCCCTGCATACCCCTGCAACCAATAAGACACTCTGTAAGAAGAGCTAGTAGCAAAGCCCAGTAAACAGGACAGGTAAAAGTTTCAAGGAGAATTTCAACATAAACTAAAGCAAAAGTAAAACAAAACAAAACAAAACAAATAAACATACGGATAGTAATGCATGCATAGCCCCAGGATACTCTAGGATAGGAACGGAACCGATCCGCATTGACAGATTGTCTGTCGTGTGTAGAGAACAGTAGTAGGAGAGAGGAGAGAGAAGCTCTGGCTCTGGTGTAGTCATACATGCGAGTATGTGTGTGTGCTCGTACTAGTGGGATACCAATACAATATACACGAAATACACGTATATCTACATGTCTAAGAACCGTAGTGCTAGTACCTATAAGACCCTAAATATTTATCTAATGTTAGTTGCCCACACCCCCACCCCCACCCTCACCCTCACCCCTTACCAACTTAAGTTCGTACGTTTCTTGTGTAATATACTTAAGCAGATTGCATTAAGTTCTAAGTTATTTGCTATGATTTGCATTGCAAGACACAAAACGAAATACCATTTCAATAAACGTCCGTGCATAATATTTAAAAAAAACAACCAAATGGACTCTTTTACAAGTGTGGAGCGGGAGGGGGGAATCGGAATGGGAATGGGAGCATGAGCATGCCATTCCATTGCTATGGAGCCAGCCATGGGGTAAGTAAAACATTTCCATTCGGGGCCGGGACCACGGCCACGCCCGTCACTTAGCCTAAAACAACGTGCTCTAAGAGCAATGTGCTGTTTGGTTACCCTACAACTACACCAACTACAACCCCAGCACCCAGCACCCAGCACCAGCCCCAACCACATCTCCAAGAGCCGTGCACAACCCAAGCAAAACCCAAACCCAAACCCAAACCCAACCCAATGGCAGGCAACGTAACCGAAGCAATCTCTTTGCGTATCCAGGCGCACGGGCAACACAAAAGGCATGTAATGCCAACTGCCTATTTGCGACGAGGTCCCTGGTCCTGCTACCCAGTCCTGGTCCCCAGTCCTGCTCTTTGCCCGCACACCTGCACGTGGTATGGGAATAGGAGTGGGAGGGAGCAAAGCCGTGGCATGCCTTTTGATTGCCATGCTGACACTACTTAGTTTTTGGCACGTCATGCTGTGGACATGATGTTGGCAGTGTCCTTTTTAATATGCCTGTCACACCACCACCACCACCATCAGCAGCAGCAGCAGCAGCAGCAGCCAGGAGAGGACTAGTTTGTGTCCGCCTCGAGCAGCCCGGGCAGCACAGCTCTTTAAAAACGTTCCGTTCCGGCGAACGCTGCTCGCACGGCACGTGCCCGCACCCGTGGCATTTAGCTAAAGCCACTACGCAAATCGAAAGCTAATAAGTATAATGTCACAGAGCTCCACGATCCACGCTCCACTCTGCACGAGAAAGTGGAGAACTGCAGCTTTATGCTGGATTTAAATGGGAGAACACAATTTAAACTGCAGGCTAATTTTCACAACAAAATTCGTAGAATATTGTACATGGTCCCCCCAGTGTGTCCGTGTGGCTGGTACCCGCAAGTCAGTCAATCGCAAACTGTAGATGAGATTCCGCTCATGTTATTGATGACCAAGGAAAACACCCGCCTGGTCAAAGGCCTCTCATCTTTGTGACCAGATTGGCCAGAAGAACGACGACGCAAGTTTTCCAACTCTCCAAAAAGTTTCAAGTGATATCGATGAAAGAGTTTTTCGAGAGAGAGAGAGAGCGATTTTCCAGCGAATGCCACAAGGGGCAGTGGAGCCGTTTGACTCTTGCGTGCCAGCGGAGGGTGCAGCAGGAAGCCAGTAAGGGTAGGCGGTGCCAATAGTTGCATTCCAATCAAATTAAAGTGCACTGCAGTGGGGCTGACAAAGGATATTTAGTTATTAAAAACGCAAACAGCCAGCGAGGAAGGGCGAGGGCCCAACATGAAACATGAACCCAAAGCGTCAAAGGGTTCATATTGATGGGCCCTGGCCCTGTCCCTCCCCACCGAGGAACGCGACGCAAAAACAAACAAAAATAAAGAAAAAATGAAGAAAAAAAAACAGCTTGAAATTGAAAAACAAAAGCCAACTGGAACTTTGTTTTTGGTCAACACTCTAAGCCAAAAATCAACAAATATAAAAAATTTCATAGCACGTGAGGCAGCAGCATTTCCACTTTTTAGCGGACAAAACTTTCGGCAGCGCTGCGCGGCGGCGGCGGCACTACGCCCACAACCGTAAAACACCAGCAACAAGGATAACAACAAAAACAACAACAGCAACAACAACAACAACAACAACAAAAAGGGGCACATCAGGAGGAGGCAGCAGCGACCACACCACCTGAGGATAGACTAAATGCAGGGCCGAAGCTGTAGATACCCTAACCGACGACAGCTCAGCCGCAGCTGTGGATGGGATGCTGAACCAGAATTTAGTTCGCATTTCGTTCAGGCGAAAGCTTTAACACCCCTTGAAAGAGTACTGCGGCAAGTGAGTGAGTGGAGAGCGTCAACCGAAATGACGACAGGTAGTCGTCCGTCAGCCAGTCAGTTGGGAGCCATTTGGGGAAGCCATCGGCCCCGGCCAGTACCCTGCGGCGCTTCACGAGTCCAGGTGATGGCTGAACTTTGTGGTTGGATGAGCTGAGGGTGTGGTGCGGGTGCGAGTGCGGTTGGGCAACGAACGGATGGGATGGCTCTGGGAACTGCAACACAACTTTTGCCAAAGTCGGTCGGGGCTTTGGAGTGTCCTCAAAAAATTGATTACTTTGTAGAGAGTGCGCGACGCGGTCCAGTTCGGTTCTGCTCCGTTCTGTTCTGTTCTGTTCCATTCGGTTCGGTTTGGCTCGGTTCAGTTCTGCTCTGTTTTATTCGGTGCGGTTCGGTTGGCATTTTGAAGCTGTTGATTATGGCCACGAGGCATTAGCAGGAAAATAAATATTTACCTTTGAAATTATAAAGCAAAGTTTGCAGCCCCCCCCCCCCCTTCCCCTCCCGTATGACTCACTCCCGCCCATGATTGTGCCATCAGCTCGGTAAGTTTCCGCTCCTTCCATTCTATTTTTTTTTTCGATTGCAAAACTAATTAAAAAGTGGATGAAACTCGCCGCTTGGAATTGCTTTTAAAGATTTAATTCATTTCGTGGGTGGCTGTTTGTGTTAAGGGTTAATTTCTTCCAAGGTTGTCAATAGTAATGGCAGCAGGCAGAGAGAGGAGCAAAAGAGCAGCTAACTAACTGATCCCTGTAATTGTAAGGGAAAAAATTATCTCCGACAATTGCTCGAACTTGTAGCTGACATTGGACAGCTATTCTGAGCACAAAAATTAACCAATAAATATACAATAAATAATAGTAAATGAAGCACTGATATAAAAAAAACCAAAGCAAAATTAACTACAATCATATTTGAATTTAAAATGCGATTTTTAAATACAAACATTGTAAAATTAAATATAATTCATTTTGATTCAAATATAAATGTATTAAAATGGCTTTTTTAATACGTTCGTATTTAATCTTAAAACAAAACCCTTTAAAATAAATATAATATATTTAATTTAAATAAAAACACTTTAAAATAAATATAATATATTAAATTTAAATATGAAATATATTTAAATTAAATATAAAACATATTCAATTTAAATAAATAAATAAAATTTAAAATATATTAAATTTAAATATTTTCATATTGTTTTATATTTATATTTATATATATATATATTATATATTTATATATTTATGAAAAATATTCAATATTAATACAACCATTCTTGGATGAAAATTAATGGCATAAATGAGTGAAAATATTTAAATTTCAGTGCTTTTTTCTATCGGTTTACATATGTATGTATGTACATACATACATACATGTGTCGATATGCAACCCTTCTGGGGCTACTACGTCTGTAGTAAGCTCTTAAGTTGAAGCTAGAAATTCTTAAGACACTTTCTCTAGTCGATTGCAGCCCCGCACCCCACGCCCGCATTACCATCCCGCTGAGAAAATGCCAAATGCAAAAATTGTTTTTCAATTTCTTTTCTTCTTTTCCAATACGCACACAAAACACGCAGCAGCAGCGGAACGAGACCGAAGAGGGGAACAACATTAGCATACAACTTTTCTTATTATTTTTTATGTGAAAAATTCTCCAATTGCCGCCGCCGCCGTCGTTGGGTTGGCGATGGAGAGGGCGAAGGCGAAGGCGAAGGAGCAGCGTCAGCAACAAAACTGCAAACGGCTAAGGAAGCGGAAACGGAAAGCATACAACGCCAGACAAACGGCAAAGTAAAATTTCGTTGGCTTGGCGGGTAACGAAGGCGAATGCTGGAGCAGAAGTTGGGATTTGCTCCATGTACGCGATGCTCGTAGCGAACAGGGGTATATCGTACATTGCTGATCCTGATCAATGGACAAGTCGCGTATGCACTTGGAGATACAACCCCTTAAAGGTGCTGGAACTGTTTGAATTTTATATTAAATTAATGCCTCGTTTATTCCTATTTTTCTCTCATTCTAATCGTGTTTTTTTGTATACCATTTTTATATTATTTTCCCCAGTTTGAACACAAATTAACTCTACCATATTTATGCATCGTGCTAGCGGGTATCTCCTAGTCGAAATACGCGCCCAAAAGCGCTCTTATTTGTTATCTCTGGCGGGTTTATCTGCAGCTCCAACTGCAAGAAATTTCTGTGTATCTGTTAGCTGTATCTGTATCTGTATCTGTGTCGATGAGCCAAAGCCAAAGCCAATGGCAGAAAAGTGAAAAGCGTCGCCGGCGACTGGGGTAAAATACATAATAATGACATGGAAGGAAATGATTTTCATTTGCAAGCCATCGCTCCATTGCTCATGGCTCATTGCTGCGCGCTGCTCGCTCTTCGCTCTTCCCTTGCCAGTTGATTGAAGTCACGGTTATGGCTATGACTACGGCTACGGCTACGGCTACACAACTTCAACTTCAACTTCAACTCCGGCGGTGGCTGCCTTCATTTGTCGCAAAGTTTTATTGAATTACTCGGGCGTGCCTCCAGACCCACAGCCAGAGCCAGAGCCAGACCCTGGCTGCGACTCATACCCTCTCTCTGTCCTCTGTCCCCTGTCATTCGTTTGAAGTGGTTGGAGGGGGGAACGGCTGAACGGGTAGGAAGTTCTTCTTCCTTTTGATTATAACGCCTTTTGAAAATTCATTAAAAACTTTTCCTCTTTTTTTTTCTTGTCGTTGTCAATCGATTAGCCTCCGCCCCCCCACCAACACTCGTAGACGACGCCACCTGCATTCATTTATCATTTTACCCGCCGCTTTTCGTGTCGCCGCCGTTTTGCGCCTTTGCCTTTGACTTTTTGCCAATTGTCATTATTCATCTTAAACCGTTTTTCGCTTCCCACTGCCACATCCCCTTTTGGCATGGAGTTTCCGAGCTAAGTTGCCCAAAATGTGTCCCACATATGCTGGACGGAGTGTGATTAATTGTTGCAAGTATGGATGCTGCCCCCCACGACCCACCACCCCCACTGGCAGTGTTGACGCTTAGTCTGCCTGCAGTCACAGGGCTCATAAAACACTTCCAAAACTTGTGATTTAGTATAGATCCCAAGCGATTGATGTCTCGACGGAGTTCCACATTGGAGTAGTTTTGGTTGGCAATGCCCCAGTGATCCATCTCTAGCTACTCTGGTCATCAAGTGCACTCGGTTAAACTTCTATTATCATTGTCAACTCACGAGTAAATAAGTTTCAATTATTTTATTATTTTTATATTTTATTTTATTAGTTTCTTTTTTTTTGTTTGTTCGGCTTTTGGCTACTTTGAATATTTTGTGGATGAGTTTGTGTAACTTATTAAATCCTCTTATTGCTGTTCTGCTGAAATATTTACCTGAATCCTCGACTAAGTTGTGTGCTTGCTTCAAGACTTTCTCTCTCTAGCGAAAGCCTTGAAGGCCCTCTGCAGCTACCCTTTTAGCTTAATTGCTGTGTGAATTGTATCAGGAATATTTTATTTTATTATTTATATGTTCTGTATTTGAGTAGAACTTGATTTAATCCTTAATCCTTGTGCCCATTTTTTCATAGATTTTTATTTGCTTTAATTTATATTAACTTTGGGTCCATATTTTGCCCTTCTGGTGTGTGTCTTGAATGTTGCATTTTTCCCTGGCAGGATGTACGCACACAAATGCACAAGCGACACAGCTCCAGAGATACATCCTACATCCGAGTACAAAGCGCTACATCAATTTGTCGAATAAGCAACTTAATCATTTTCCATTGTCAATGCAGTGTGCAACTGCTCTGGCCGTTGGCGTAGCCGTTGCCGTTGCCAGGGGAAGAATGGGCCTTGATCCAGGCTTGAGCCCGTAGGAGAATGGAGGATGGGAGTGCAGCTGGCGCACTCGTATAATGCAACAGAAACAGAAACGTTGCCAAGGCATAGAATAAAAATTATGCAGACTCCAAACAAGGACGGTGGGTGGTGGGCGGTGTGCAGTGTGCGCTTCCATTCAACCGAGAAATGTGGCCCTGCCACTTGCTGCCAAAATCAGCACACCCGAGGGGGCTGAGGGGGGAGTGGGCAGACTTGACTCTACTTGACTTGGCTCTGATTCTGATTCTGACTGTGGCTCTGAGTCTAGTTTTGGTTTTGGCTTTGGCTTGCCTCTGCCTCTGGCTCTGGCTCTCACTGCAGTTGCACAATTTGTCGGCTTTGGCTTTCATTTTTGGGGCCATCCACTTGCCATCCACATATTGCCACTTGCCACTTGGTTTTATGCAACAAATCATTGGCGTAATTTAAAGCTTCGCTAGCTCTGCCCAGTTCTACTACGACTCCGAGTCCCAGTACCAGTCCCACTGCCACTGCCACTGCCACTCCCGTGCCAGTAGTTTGGGGGCGGCCACTTTCAATGTGGCGTTAAGTGAGACTCGCCCAGCATGCAAGAAAGGCTGTGAGTGGGTCTCCCCCCGCTTGGCATCCCTGCTGCATGCCCACCCCCTGGTCTCTGTGCAGCTCCATTCTGTTCTGTTCTGCTCTGTTCTGCTCTGCTATATTTTCTAATCCACGAGTATGGTATGCATGATTATTGAATGTGGTCGAAGATTAATGATGCTTCCGTCTCGGTCTCTCGGTCTGTCTGCCCCACTCGGCCTCTGTCTGCTGTCTGCTGTCTCTGTCTCTGTCCCTCTATCATCGGTTCGGGGCCTTGCAGCAGACTCGTAAATGTTTTGCTAATATCTGGCTGGCTGTCTGGCAGTTTAGCGTGGGGATCGAAGAGTGCCAAGCGGATTAAATTTTCCTTCCTTCCTTCCGTTTTGCTATGCTTAGGGATTTCTCTTATTCCAATAATATTTTGATTTTAAAGCTCCACAAATCCCAAATGAAAATAGTAACGAGTTATCCGTAAAGTGTTTTAAGTCAAGATCATATTAACAAAATAGTCTTCAGTTCGTTTACCTGATTAACATCATAGTATCCCCCTTTCTCCTTTCTTGACCTTTTCCCATTCATTATCATTTCGGCTGCAATTCCTCACTCGCCACTCCACTCGCCACTCCCCACTCGCCACTCTCCGTTTGCCAGAGCTGCCAACTTGTTTACGGGTTTTGGCACCTAAACCAACACAACTCTGCGTAGCCACCAAAGAAGAGTGCAGTGGGGGGTACAGTGGGCAGTGGGCAGTGTTCGGTGTTCGGTCAGGAAGCGCAATAACAAACTATAATAATACTTGTAATACTCTCTCACTGTAATAACACTCGCAACGTGCAATTTAATTAAATTTTTGGCCAGGGCAAGGCAAGGCAAGGCTTTGCCTGGTTTGAGTCTGGTCTAGTTTGAGTTCGGACTGGACTACGTGCCGCAGCAAGAGCCCACAGCCCAGAGCCCAGTGCTGGAGCCATGTGTGTGTGTCTACCTGCAAAAGTCTGTCGGCTGGCGACATATGCGGCGCATAAATTAAACACTCGACGTTGGGCCTGTAAAGGAACCAACCACGTACTCGCCGAGGCAACTGCCACCTGCCACTGGCTTTTGGCCATAAACGTGTAGGCATTGCTCATTAGTTTTCCACGTCTGGGGAGGAGTGCCGGAGGGACTCCTTGAGACACACATTCGCGTTGCGTTGCGCTGCTCGTGTGTACATATTTCTCTTTATTGATTTAAGTTCATTTTTCTTCTGCAGTTCGCCGACTGCGACAACATTATACTCGTGCCCGTTCCCCTACCTCAACCTCCTTCGACCGGTTAGCGTAGTTGAGTAGTTAATCATTTCTGCCCGTTCGCTGTCCCACACTGCAGCTCCCCTCCTTCACCTCCCTTCGTGTACATATGTGTCGTGTCTATTTCTCTTTTTTTTTGCTGCATTTTTTGGCTCACGTCCGTTTCAATTTCAGAAAAAGGTGTCTTCTGGGTGCCTCGGCATCGGCCTCCCCCTGCATCTGGTCCAAGTTTGAGCCATAAAGTTTGAGCTTCTTCTCACTTATTGAACAATTTTACAGTGTGGCTCAAAAGTATATTACGAATAATATTTACTTGTTACCCACAAATAAATCTGCCCTGAAATTGTTTTTCGCTACAGATTTAATTCTATATTAATATTGTTAGAGATATCGAATTTAAGAATGTGCCTGCTTCAGTAATTTCCTTAAGAAATAAATGCAATATTTAATGCCTGAAAATTACACTGTGCTACCACAGTTTTCCACACGGGACCAAGCTAATGGCGCGAAGGGGCACGGGGCTCACAGAGCAAGTTGGCGTACCAAGACTTTTCGCAGTATTTAGGTTTAGTTTTGTGCCATTGAAATCATTAATAATTATTATAATTTAAATATTTATATTTATTTATATTTATATTAAATTTTATATTTATATTATATTTGATATTTATATTTTTTTTACTTGAAATTAATTTGGTATGCCATTAGCTGATTTACTGTACATTAACTGTTGCATTTAGATACTGAGACGTACAAAATATCCTTGCCAAAATTCAGTCTTGCAATCGTCTTACACGACCAGCGCGCACTGTACCCGTAGATATACAACTTTATTTTTGTTGTATTTTATTCTTTTTGCGACAACTGCGTTTCGAGTCTGCCTGGCTTGGCTTGTTCTGGTCTGCCATGGTGAAGAAGTTGGAAGTCCTAGCGGCAGTCGTGTTCCGAGTGCTGCAGCTGGCTTGTGCCCACTGAACTGTGCCTGGGCGGGACGGGGAGTGGAATGGGGTATGGCCAGAAGTAGTGGGCAGAAGTTTATCAATAAAATGCTGTGGCATACAAGAGTACACGAGTTATTTCTTTTGCATAGACGGATAAGCAGATATATTGGGAGAGGAGAGCAATGGATGGGAGCCCCTGCCTTGTCTGATACATATACGACCACAGTTCAATGGAATGGCATCTGAATAAAAATATGTTTTTGGTTTTTTGAGTGGAGAACAATGAGTTTAATCCTTTGTCGCCGTGAGCTAGAACCCCAACCCCAAAACTGAGATGCAATAAATCAATCAGAAGCGATAAAACACGCAGCTGTCATCTATTGTAACTCAAACTCAATCTCAGCCAGCTATCAGCTAACAGCCATCAGTTTCAGTGCGGAAATAGACACTCTAAAATCGAAAATCTTCGCTGAATGAGCGATCAATCTGGAGAGGAGGTCCTCTCAAAAGGTGTGTGCGTATTGATAACTCAATTAACATGTTACTTCCAGGAATTATGAGCAGATTTTGCGCACTCGAATGGAGCCCGAGACAAAGAAAAAGGAAAAATTCAGAGGGCTCTTTCTGCAGAGGGTATCTTGTATCTGGATGTGTTGAAAAATTACTCGAGCTCAAATTTCAGACATCGTGTAACACGAAACTTTGCCCCTGTGGCCCTGTGAACAATTGATTGGAAAAAGGATGCGTGGCTTGGTTCACATTTTTTAAATTAATTCTCATTGAAGCGTTAATCCGTTTAGGGCCCCGCAGTCCAGAGTCCAGACTCCAGGCAGAAGGGTCACAAAATTGTTGCATGCACACGTAATCGGATTTAAGGGGCCCATTTTGATGGGCTGGGCTTTTTCCATCGCAACACCACGCCCCAGGGCGTAGGCCAATTGGCTGTGGTGCCACACTATTTAGTGACAATGACATACTTGTTGGTGGCTCAGCCTAAGCCTAAGCCTTCGCCTCATACCCTGCCAGTCCCCCCTCCGCAGGGAAAACCTTTTTATTGGGGCTAAGCAAAATTGTGCATAAATTAAAAAATTGGTTCGTAACATAAACTATAAAGCCATAAAAACGGGTGTCATAACCACCCTATTAAAGAAGATTGCCCTGCCAGCCCCCCCCCCCTGCCAGCACCATGCCTCTCTCTACGTATCCATTTTGTTGTGCTGTTCTTTTCAAAGGCAAAATTGATGACAATGCGGCTTTTCATCGCCTGGCCTGCTGGGATACTGCTGTGTATGTGTGTGTGTGTGTGTGTGTGTGTGTGTGTGGGGCTTGCTGCAACAAAAGATAAAAATTTTCATTAAAACCATTATAACCTGAATTTGCAGCAGACAACAGGAATACAAAAAAAAAATGAAAGAGAAAATATTACAATTCCAGGGGTAACAATGAGGAAAGAGGAAAGTGAAGCAGGACTTTACCCTACACACAGGCGATACATACTCGTACATAGCCGTACATACTTGTATGAAGGGGCTAGTTTTAAGCGCTAGTCAATCAATGGAAACTCTTTACAGAGGCCCCAGCCCATCCAAATCTCTAATCCCGTGACTACAATTACTAGCTTACATTTCAAAGGAATCAATGAGAATGAGTAGCTTGGACAGTGACAATGGAATTGAAATGAAATTAAGTGACTTAAGAGATATTATTCCCCAGCTGAAACTGTGTGTTGATCGATTAATGAGTCGACAAATTAAACGGGGGCCAGGCCATTCGCTACATGTTTTAGTCTGTTATCGAGCAACGCCCCACATCGCATCGCGTCGCCTTTCACCATCGATGCACCATCGACAATCTCATATATCTTTTTGCGCGCAACGAAGGACACGAGGCACACATACAAATGGATGTGAGACAGTGTGCGACATAAATGTAAGTCTTTTTTTTATTACCAAATTATGTTTTGGGGGTGCACCTGGCGCTGAATGAGAAATGTCAGTGAACGTTGCCTGCTACAACTCAAACTGCTTTACTCCTATGAAACGCACTGTATGAAATCTATTGCTCTGCTCGAATTACACACACACACACACACACACACACGTGCTAAGCAAATATTGTATGTTGTGTAAATATCCTGGCTCCCTATCATGGCTTCGCTTTCCGCTTTCCACTTTGCATTTTCCAGTTTTTCCCGCCCTCCCATGGATACACGGGCGACGGATGGCGGACTTTAGGCTTTTGTATGCCACGCGAGCACACGGGCGGAGTGGCATGGCATGGCATGGAGTGTGCAGGGGGAATGAAGTGTCATGCTGGCTGTCGGAGCTTCTTCTATGTATTTGAGGATACGACCAAGGGGATACGTGTATATGTGTATGTACTATTTGTATGTGCCTGTGCCTGTGCCTGTGTGTGTGTGTGTGATAACAACCCAAGGATTATTTCGCATTACTTTATTTTGCAGATCCGCTAGCAAGTTTTGCGGTACTTTGGCACAGCCTTCGTCCCCTTATAATTTACACGCTGATTGCGCGTCGGGATTATATATAATTTCTCTTCGGTTTTTCGGTCTTCCCAAAATCTCACCTCTCCCCCATGCCTGCCCTCTGGTTTATCAGATTCACTTCGTGTATGAATTTTTTCCTTTGCTGCTGCACGTTTTTATAAGCTTATGAAATTAATTGTGTGAGTGTGTAGGGGTAGGGCTATGGGTAGCTGTAGAGATGTGATGGATAGGGAGATGTGGGCACATTTGATTATGTTTTGGCTAAATAATGAAATTATCTGGTAATAAAGCGTAATATCCTGCCATGGCAGCAGGCAACCTCGAAGGTATTAACGTGGGGCCCCAAACCGGGCAATTGTGATAGGCGGCAGAGCACTGGGATGCTCGTAATTGAAAATCAGGGTTCCAGGCAGCTGGCAAAAGTCGAAGCGAAAGTCGTTTTGACCCAAACACAGTAACCACATTACCGCACACCCCTCTCCCTGGGTCAGACCACCATGCAAGTGAAACGCAACCCAAACCAGTGACAAATATTGGAAAAGCTGCTCTCCGGCAGTCCCACAGATCTCTCTCCTCCATAACAAGCAGAACATTATCGTCTCTAATGTTATTAACGAGGAGCAGAAGAAAGAAATGGATTGAACACTCGAAACGCATCAATGCAAGCAACTGAAATATAATACAAATAATTAAAAATAGCCCGAAGAGACAATGGTTCGGCATTAGGGAAGGTCCAACCCCCACACGGGCATAAAACAATTGTGTCAATAGGTTCACCCGCATTCAGAGCGACAGATAAACACAGAATGATAATGGTTCGGCACAGCTGCTGGCAACTGTCAACCGAGCAGCCGAACAACCCAAAAAAAGGAAAGTAAAGGAAGGGAATGGAATGGAATGGGCGAAACCGAATCCAACAGGCTGTTGCTGCTCCTCAGACAACATGATCTATGCGACACGACGACACACTCGACACAGAGCAGGAGAGAGTAGGAAATGGTAAGGCGACACCTACTGCCATCATTTGTTTACACAATATTGGATATTGGATATTGGAAAGGCTACGTAGGACACTGGGTTGGGGGCAAAGGAAATAGGCATTAGCTGAAAAATTTGTAAGGCCAAACACGCACTCAAGAAGGGACAACAGCAGCAGCAGCAGCAGCAGCAGGTCGAAGGAGGCTGGAAAATTTATGCAGGCGACAAATTTAAAACGCATGTCCTGGGGTTAGAGCAGAAGAAGAACTACATGGAGAGCACATGAGGTAGCAATCGTCAAACAAATCTATTGTTTATTTATTGTCTGTTACATTGTTTGCTTTTCTTTTGTGTGTATTTCGGCCGACCACACGCGCATCTTCCATACGGCGGTTCTGGGTACACGGGTCAGGGGCCCTGGCTTAGTCATTCTTCTTTCATTGAAATCACGGCTAGAAGGCAGGCTCACAGGCAGGTGCCTGGCCAGACAACAACTTCATTTGCGGATTGGCTCATTTTACGGCTATTATTAACGTGAAATATCCGGGCGGTCATCGTTTCTCTCCCTTTTGTTTTGGTTATTGGGAAATTTGGGAACACTCTCCTCATTGAAAAAGAAGCCAGTGACGAAGCCACACAAGTAGCCTGAAATTGAATTGGAATAATACGAGAACGAACAATGGGTAATTTGAGTTAACGAGGACTGAATGAAGCGGCATGGCAGCCCCAAAGGATTGGATTTCCTTTGCACCGATTATCCCATCAGCCTCTGCCAATACCTCACTCGCTCTCGTACTACTGCTCTTACTCGTACTAAGCCTAAGCCCAAGCCACAACAGAAACAACAAATACATTAACGGCTATCCCAGAGCCATAACACAGGCTTATCGCAGATATTCTCGCAACAAAACCCATTGCTCTTCGAAGCATTCACGAAAACGCTGTGGGAAGTTGAAGCACTGAAAAATTTCTGTCGTTTCATTGTGGCAACTAAACTAAAAGAGACAGCTTTGACTACTCTACTTAAAATAAAAGAAATTAGCTGGTTCAAAGGGTAATTAAAAGATGACACCAAACTCCACGATGAGCCAAAAGTATTCAGGTAATTCTCAGTATTATACGAGTTGATATTTAAGTGGATAATGCCATACTTTTCTGATGTCTTAATGTTAATCCACGACAGCAAGATCTCGCTGTAATATTTCTGCTTACTTAACTTTTTATCGACAAGCGTTTCCAATGCTCGCAGGAACTTTCATTCCATTCCCTTTTCAAACGTTTGAACTTGGAAATTCCTCAACTGAAATGCTCTGTAAATTTCCAAGCTCAGAACAGAACCTCTTGGGCATCGCGAAGATTTGAATACACGCAGATGGAGATGGGCACCGAAGCGAATCAATTCCGCTTGTGGGGGGTGCTCTGACATTAATGTGACATTTATTTGTCACAAGGCGGTCGGGCCGTTTAGGACTTGTCTGATAACAGCACAGCGCAGCAGAGTCCTTCAGACCCTGACCCGCACCCCCTGTCCCTGCACTCTCATTCCTTCAATCTATCCATCAACCCTCTATCTGGGTATGGGTACGGGGTACGGCTACGGGTGTCGAGACAGACGCATTAATTCCATGCGCAGTGGAGCACTCGGTTGGTCGGTTATCAATGGGTTAATAAAAGCGGTTATAAAATATGAGTTCATTACGGGGAATCCTCTAGTTATAAATATATTTCAGACCGTAGCTGCTGCTGCCGCGAATCGTCGTCGCATTGCCCCGATTCCCACTGGCACTGCAGGGACTATAAATTCGATCCGAGATGCCTGCAGTGAGAGGCAGACAAAGATGGGTCGAAGGGGGAGTGTGGGGCGCACCACACAGCATATGGCATTGTCGTGGTCGCTTTTGTCGTACTTGTAAGAAGAGATTATATTACTTTATGCGACGTGCGTCCCCGCCCCGCCCCACCCCGTCCCGCCAGTCGTGTCCTTGGCGCTCTGTCTCCCCGTCACACTGTCTGTTGTGGCCTGTACTTAAGTTGATCCTGCGCTTTTGCGCCTGGGCCTTATGCCGGTTGCGGCGGACACGCGACTCTCCTTGAGGGTCCTTCAGCCGCACGCTTGTGGCTCTCGCAAGGAAATGCGAAATGTGCCCCATTCTTTGTTAGATGCCGCCCATGCATAGATTGCAATCATAAATCAAACGTTTTGCCAAATGAGATTTGGAATATGCTGCGACTACGAGCTCATAATTACCACTAGAAAATATGCAAGCAAAGAACTCAGCTCTGCTCTCAACTTTCGACTTTCGACTTTCTTTCTTGCCTCCACGGAACTCTTTCCCACTGCTGAATCTCGGACCCTGTCGAGCGCATTGCCAGGCGCTGGAAACCCTTTTTCCATATCCCATTTCCCACTCTGACGTCTGCCTTTAGCTTCACACTCTCGCTCACTGGGAGCATTTAGCACAGACCGTTATCCTGCCCTCGGGCACAGTCCAACGCATCCCCATCCCACTCCCAATCCCACTCTACTCCACTCATCTCATCTCATCGCAATTCTCATCTCTCATCTCTGCAGTGGCACGTTAGTCGCTTCCGTTTCCTGCTGTCCCTCTCTCTGTCACTGTGTTTGCACTCGTCAAGGGCTTACGCATTGCCCTTTTCGCCAAGGCCGCCCCTGGTCTGAGTCTGACCCGCTTCGGGGTTCAATCCGCCCGCAATCAAGCGTTACTTTGTTTGCTTTCGGAACTGTGGCCCATTAAGTGCCGTCGAAGCCGCCGCCAGCCGCCGCCGGTGACTTTTCGCACTCGATGCCGAGCCGAGTTGCGTCGCGTTGGCAGTCACGTGTCTGGGGTCCGGTCTGTAATTGTATCTTATAGATACAATTACAATTTTTCAATATTTTCGCACAGCGGGCGCCACACGAGCGCTCGCTCTGCTCTCACCCTGCATTGCCTTTGAGGGCGTTATTATTTATTTATAGTGACACTTTATTGCAGTGCCACCGGCGGCGGCTGCAGGCGGATACGCACACAGGACACGGGCAACGCAGGACGCAGGACACAGGACACAGGACGCAGGACACACAGGAGAATGTAATTGCGCATTTGCGGCGTCTTGGAACGCCAGCTCTCGACGGTCGCTGGAATATGTTGCATCATTGCTTCGGTGGCCTTAATGTCCCAGAGCCAGTTGCCAGTTGCCAGACTGGAGTGGAGCGTCGCCTGCTTAATGTTGCGTTGCGCATTGCACGAGTCCTCGAGTCCTGTCCCAGGAGTTGCTTTTGTTTAATTTAATGCGCCCACACAGTTGTCGTTGTCGTTTCTCGTTTCTCGTTTCTCGTTCTCCTTGTCTCCCAGGGCATTATCATAATTTTTCAATTTATTAACAAAGTCAAAACAGTTTAGTCCCCCCCTTATACCCCGCGTCCCATTTATTATCTATGTTATGCAAGGACTTGGTCTTGGGTGCACTGGTGCTTGGCTGGATAAATGTCCTGCGGTGCTTTGGCTACAAATGCGCGTTAAAACGGCTTTAATTGTCAGCCATTTCGTTCCATTATTTATGCTTCCGTTTGAGGCTCATCGAAGTGGGAGTGGGCCCCATTGAAGTGGCTATGGGAGTGGGGGCAGGCTGGTTCCCAGCAGACCAGACCACAGTCAAGCACTGATTAAGACAAATTCTCAATTCATTTCAACAGCCTTCGCCTTCGCGCACTCACACGACCCATAAATGATTCATTTCCTTCCTACCACAAGACTTTAATTTGAATGTTAAATAAAAACAGAGCAAAGCCAAGAAATGAGACCAAATTTGAAAATTGGAATGAAATTAAATGGAAATTAACTATGCCGCGAGGGGGGGCTCTTCAGACAAATGCCGTCACTGACTGGACTTTATTTAATTGATTGAGAACGAGAGCGCTTCACTTTAATTGACCCACAAAAAAAGAGAGCGAAGAATTTTGAAATTATTGAAATTAAAGAGGAGGGGGCCCAGGCAGGCAGGCATCCAACGTGGGTGGAGGAGGCATCCACGTGGGCGAATGCCGGGCAAATGCGAACTTTAACACTCGAAGTTCTCGCCAACTTTGTCGGCATGGAGGAGGTGTGCTGGTGAGGGCTTAGGAGGAGGGCGAGGGCGAAGTAAACCGAAATCCAATTTGCAAGTTTCTCAAGTGGCGCAGCACACACGCAAAAATCCTCCTTGGCAATACATGGGTAATGCTGTTTGCTCAGGTCTACTCAGCCCCACACCCCCACCCCACCCCCACTCAGGTCTAACTCCTAGTGCCACCTTATTTCCATTCTCGCTCCCTCCGCTCCAACCCCTCGACGCTGACAATCACGCACGATTTCAGGCAAATCTAATTTAAATACGACTACACGTCAGGCATTCAAGGAGCAGCCAAGAGTGGGCAACCTTTGATGGCTTCCCAACCCAACCCATTCGAACCCAAGTCTAGCCTCGCTGCGAGTGCTACCAGTTTACTTTAGTTAGTTAACTGTTTATGAACTAGCAGAGGCAGAGGCAGAGGCATGGGCGGGGCCAAGCACTTTACACTTTTGTACAAGCGCCAGCTCTCTTCTGAAGTAATTAAGTGTTTTTCCACATGATGGCTTCATAGACTTTAGCCAGGAAGTGTTGCTGGATACCACCCAGCCAGCCAACCAACACCCCAATACCCGCCTCACTGCCTCCCTCCCTGCCTCCCTGCACTGAATACTTTTATAATTGGTTTAAAAAACGTGAAAAGAAAGTGTTGCCTGGCTTGATACTTGCAGATAGTTTGCACTCCGCTCCCCTTGCCCCAACTCCACTTTAGCCGAGCACTCGAGCCGCTTACAATAAACTTCTGGGGTGAGAGTGTGCTGCAACAAAAGCCCTCGTCGACGGCATCAGCAAAATCATTAATAAACTATTAAGGTATTTCTCCTGCCCACAAACCGCAGCTGCCGGGTGGGGGTGGGGTTCAAACTTTTGTGGCAGACAGCGGAATTTTGATCTCAGAGCGGAAGCCACAAATATCCACATAAGAAGGGGAAATTGAATAAGAAGATCTAGGGTTAACTTAATCTGACTTGGCCTAATGGAAAGAAGATTTTAAGGAGGTGGCACCTAGTACAAAAATGTACAGACAGGCAAACAGACACTCCTGGCGCTTTGTACGGGTTACAAAACTGAGACGGACGAAATGTAAAAACTAGTGGAAAAATACGCACAATGCAGCAATGATATTCGCATAATTATCATGAGAATTAATTAAATTGTGAACTCAAAAGATTGTCCAAAGTTTCCACTCCACCAGCTATGAAATCAGATGAATCTCCATTCTGCAGGTGCCTTCCTCCTACCATAACTCAATCAGGTCACGTAGCCACATCCATCACTCGCCTTTGTTGCCTTTTGTTTATGGATCTTTCAGATCGATTTTGAGCATTGAAAATTTGCCTACTGGAAGAGTGCGAACGAAGGAATATTAAAACTTATGTCGCATATCTCGTATCTTGCCATGTTGGCCCATTAACCATTATCACATATTAGCTTTAATGGCTCCAAATGTGTTTTTTACAAGGCTGAATGCCCATCCACGATGCAGTTTCAGTTGCAGTTGCTGCTGCTATTTTGCCATACAAAACATTCGTAATCAGGTCCAATTAATCTCAAGACTCGCTCCTTCGTTTGGTCGTTCTGTCGTTCGTTCTGTCGTTCGTTTGAGACTCCATCCAGTTTGCCCAGTGCTCTGATGGCTGTACTTGTAGTTGCTGTTAAAAATAATTTCTGTTGACACAAAGATTGAATGCCTCTTGTGGAATCGAGAGGGAGAGCGAGAGAGAGAGAGAGAGAGAGGGAGAGGCCCGCGACCAAAAGAAGACAAACAACGGTTGACTTGACTCGGGGATCTGCGATCTGCGATAATTTATGCCTTCGATCACATGAAGACATGAAAAATGTCGCCACAAGTTGCCAGAGCAATGATGACGACTACGATCCGCGATCTGCTATGCCATGCCATCTACACAGACTCGAACCGATGCGATCGATGGCAATAGTTGTCCCGCGCACTCTTTGCCAAATGCAGCCAGACCAGCGACTAGAGATACGAATGGAGAGGAAACAGAACTGGATGGCTGCCTGCCTGCCTGCTTTCGGAATCGGGCATAAATTAAGTTGACAAGCGCCCGAGATGCGGTGGCCCGACCTCTGAGTGTTCTGAGTGTACGCCTTATACCCTACCCTGCCCTCCTCTGTGGACCACTCCTTGGGCGCTGCGTCTCCCCAAAAACGAGCAGCGTCAATTTAATGTGTGGACATAATTTTCCTGTCGCATTCAATATGAACTGCTCCGCTTGGAGCGCAAAAAACAAACATGAAACATACAAAAAAGTTGCACGTGGATTGCATCACAGATGTGGTGCATGGAGAGTGTTGCACTCTGGTGACGATGCTGATGTTGTCGTCGATAATGGGCATGGCAATGTGCACACGTTATCCGAGTGCTAGCAGCAGATACCTTTATAAGGGTCTCAGGGTGAGTGATATGAAGGCGATTTGGTTGCCAGAAACCAATAGCCATAGGTGGAAGGGACTCCTCCGAACCATTTAAGGGAGAATGGGTGTACTCGGATATATAATGATTTGATTTTATGGCAACTCGTAGAGTGGAAGGCACTGTAGGGTTTGGAATGAGCAACGCTGTAAAAGGATATTGCTGCAAAGAGTCGTATGGGTAGACGAGTGTATTTATTTATTTATAAAAACTAATCAGTAAACAGCTCCTTGAAAGCTAAAAGCCAAGTCAAAGAAGTAAATGGAAAGAAAATAAAATAAAGTGCATAGCAATATTTATTTTCCAGGTGCATAAAATCCGCATGGCCTCTGTAAACCCAAGACCCAAGACTATGACCTATGTATGATCCTATGATTGACTAACCACTTGTTGAATGGAACGGAAAGCATCTCCATATTCGCACTGCTTTACTACTCGCACTTGCTCCCTCATTTCCGGCTGATGGGAAGTGGAGGACGCTGACGCTGACGACGACCCAAGCATTCCCCCACTCATTGTGCCCTCGACTTGAGCGCAAAAGGTTAGTTAATGAAGTCATTTTTAAGTTGCTGCTTCCGTTTAATTGTGGGTCGTCCGCTGGCCTGGGCTCCTCCTCCTTCTGGCGACCCACGTCGCATGCCAATTGCTGATGAGCTTTTAATAATGTTTTTTTGCCATCGTATTTCTTTGCGTCTTTCGCTGTCTCTTGTGCCGCACTTGACGCATAATTCGATTATGGTGCGGCGGCTTTCAAGCAGCGCTGCTCAATGCGGCACATCCGTGCCACAAACGTTGCTCCGTTGCAATTTAATTAAGTGAAGTGCAAGTTGTTGGAGGTGCTGGGCGGGAGGAGGTGCTGGGGTAACGGCTGCAGCTGGGGCAAGTGGCAGTTGCAAAAAGGCCGCCGATCAGGCGCGATTATCGGCAATTCTTGTACACCCACACCCACACGCGCAGCCACTGGAACGTGGGATGTGAATGTGGATGAGGATGATGTTGAGGTTGAGGTTGATTCCTTCACTACCTCTCCGACACGTGCGGCATTTTGTGTTTGATGGGGAGTCGGCTGGCGAGGTGGGGAGACAGGGAGCGGGTAGGTAGGGCCTTATTTCGCAGGCAGGTTGCCGACACGCCCACATAATTATCGCTATCGACTCGACGCCGTTTTCTGCACGCGTCTGACTCTCGGGCTCTGCCTCACACTCACACACACGCTTTTCCTGCGGGAGTGCAGCTCCCTGCTATTCTGAGAATCCGGTTGGGTTGGGTTGTGTTGTTTATGACTCTCACAGAGCGAGCACAGCAGACTCCCTTTCTATCGCACTCTCACTTGCCTTTCCCTTGGATCTGGGATCTATGGCAGCCCCTTAACGTGGGAGATGCTTTCTTTTGATACCCTTTTAAGGTATCTTCTAATTTTGCTAGCTAGCTTATGGCCATCACATACCATACCCTGCCTGAAATTTAAAGCCACTTTTAATTAAAATAATTACGAAAATCTGTGGCCGCCAAATTAAAAAGATACGATAAAACTATCGTAGAGAATTACCATATCCAACAGATTGCCGAATCTGAGTCTAAAGCAATGCACGTACGAGAATGTAGTCCTGCCAACTTTCAGTTGAGTCGAATGAAAAGAAAGCAGCGCTGCTTGTGCCCAGCTCCGAAGCTGGACTTTCTCTCTCTCGTTGTTTTATGGCACTCTCTGCAGATGCTAGAGGCCACCTAGAAATTGGATGACATTCCGGTTTGGTTTCGGTTTTGTGTTGCACTTTTATTTAATTGAAATTTCAGTTTACCGCCCGCTCTAATTGGATTATCTGTGAGTGCTGGACACTCTCCACTCTCCACTCGCCACTCTCTCCACCCATACCCATAACCATCCGAGAGTGTTTCAGTCTAATGGAGTTGTGATGTTTTTACTTAGACGCAGTCAACTCAATTATGCACATTACACGTGAACGGGAAAGGTGGATGGGGAGGGGGAGGGGGAGGGGTATGTGTCGCATACGAGAGAGATAGAGAGAGAGTCGAATGAGACAGACTCGAACAGTAAGTAAACTGAAATTGTCTATTTTACCAGCTCAAATCATAAAAGCGAAGACAGAGTTTTGCATAAATTTGATTTCCACTCTCCCCACCGAATCTTGGCACTGTCGAATGGTTTTCATACTCCACCACTAACTCGATTGACTTGACCCCAGACCATTGAACTGTCGACGGCCTTTTTGCCGCCACTTTGCATTCTGAATTGGGAGCATTTCGACTCCGGTCTGGTGGTGCGCCATTGACATGCCCATTGCGATTTGTTTTCAACTCACTTGACAGGTAATGGCAGTCGCCCAGCAGCAGTAGCCCAGCAGCCCAGGCGGTGACAATGGAAGAACTCCCGATAGAACGAACCCCTTTCCTCGTGCCTCCTCCTTCCCTGCTGAACC
Source organism: Drosophila subsilvestris (assembly GCA_035043285.1). Classification (NCBI taxonomy): domain Eukaryota; kingdom Metazoa; phylum Arthropoda; class Insecta; order Diptera; family Drosophilidae; genus Drosophila; species Drosophila subsilvestris. Next base: position 5,879,100 of record JAWNNB010001719.1, on the reverse strand, counting down.
ACTCAACGCTCGTTGGGCTCATTGTCGCCCGCCGCCAGAGCTGGCAGAGTCGGCCGTGACAAATTGCTTTAACATTGATTTAAAGACAACACAACAGCTCTGTTCAGAACGGAGCGAATATTTCACACAACTGCCACGAAACGTCATTCCAGACAACGCCCTAATCCCAATCCCGGTAGAGAAGTACCGTCCCGTGCCGTCCCCGATCCGTTCACCACCCGCGGCGGAGCCATTGAATCGATTTGAATGGGCTGAAGGAATAGGATGGGCATGGGGATGGAGAATGAGAATGAGAATGAGGAGTCGGTGGAGTGGAGTGGAGGGATGACCTTGCTCTCGGCGCAAGTCGAATGAATAAATTGAATGCGTTTTCAATTTTTAATAAACCAAAAATGAACGAAAGCAAACGAAACGATTCGGAGGCCGATGGGGGAGACTCAATGCAAAAGGCATCGAATTACGAATTTGAAAACCGCACGGCCATGAGGAGGACAATGATGAGGACAAGGACAAGGCAATGGCGACGACGATGGCAATGGCGATGGCGACTCGACGACGCTGCCCATTATCCTTGATTTATGTGTAGCCTGCTGGTCCATCCATCCGAGCGACCCTGGTGCGGCCCTCTTTTTATTTCGGGCTGCTTCTCCATAAACAATTACGGGCACCGTTTACTTTTTGCACTCACTGTTTGCGCCAGCCAGCTGCGGTTTTTATTACCAGTATTCGCCTGTCCAGGCCAAAGTCAATGTTGGTCCTTTGTGCCCGGCCCCTTCCCTGCCTGCCCCTGCCCCCTGCCCCCTGCCCCCTCTCTTCTATCTGCCGGGGCTTTTGCATTTTAAAAGCAATTAGCAGCGAATTTTTCGGCTCTGTCGATGTTTTTTCTTTTTATTTTTCTTTCTCACCCACCCGCCACCACCCAGCGGCGCTCGTCCCGTTCTACCGACCTTTTCGTTGCGATTTTCAATAATAAAAGAAACACACAAAAAATTGTGATTGTTTGTTGTTCTTCCTTCCATCGAACAAACAACAAAAAGGGAGAAACTGCCCCACGGGAGGGAGGGAGGAAGGTTCCTGCCTGTCCCGACAATAGGGTACCCAGAGAATCTGCGGATTCTTCATCTTGTCCGGGACTCCTTCAAGTAGAAAATGAACTTTTTAATTGGACAATGGCCTCCTCTATGATCAAAGGAGACAGTAGGGGGAGGGAAATAAAACTGAAACCTGCGCTTAAATGTGCAGAAAAGTAAACGTTAGGGAACTGGCAGACTATCGTGCTGTCTCCTTATTTTATCTACGAAGATCTACTTACCCATTTGAGACTGTTGATGCATGAATTGTGGATCGTAACATACATCCAGGGAAATATAATATACCTCTCGACCCTAGAATCAACGGGAATCTATGCACTGCTTTGTCGACAAGCTAACAGGGGGGGGAAATGGCGTTCCAATGCTGTGGCCAGTAATGCACCTGCTGGCCTGCTGGGATCGGTGGAAAATTCACTCAAACGTTGTTTACATGTCAATGGATTTTGTTTGACGATTAGTTGTGTAACTGAAACGGTTTAACTAACGGTGTGCTAGAACCCACAACAGAACAGTCGGAAGGTGGAAAAGTGGCAGCGGGATGGCAGGAGCACCGATGCCGCCAAATAAGTAATTTTTAGCTGCAGTAACGATTAACGTGGCCGCCATCTCCGCCCCCTCACTCCTACACAATCAGACAGATGAGTGATGCTTTCTCTTTTTCACAGCCGTAACAGCCGTCAGTTTGCTGACCAAACACTCCGATCCGATCCGCTCCGTTCCGCTCCACTCTATTCCTGGCCAAAACAGGTGGCGCTGCCTTTTCCCATTCACCATCCCACGCACACATCCATATCCTTCATGCTGTGCAATGTGGCGTCAATCAAATGATTGATCGACTTGTAAACCTACTTCGTCCGGGGGCATCCAATTTGGGCAGCCAATGTACTCGCATGAGTGTGGGAGGGAAGATTTTAATCTGCACGCCGCTACAGCCGCATAAATAAAATAAAACAAAAGAAAAAGGAAAAGGAATGTGGCAAGCGATACGTACAATAATACGGTATTAGCAGGGGCAGGGGAAATCAGTCAATTAGTGGTAATTTCTGATAAGGAAAACTGTCAGAGATGGGGGAGATGGGGCATCAACATTTATGGTGGAAATACTTTGGTAAATAGATAATAAATAACACTGTTCAGGGGAAGGATGGGCTACTAAGAGAGAGACACATCTCGGCTGGCCAATATTTCGGACTTGCCTTCTTTCGGTCGGTTTCATCATTCAGCCAGCCAGCCAGCCAGCCAGCCAGCCAGCCAGCCAGCCAGCCAGCCAGCCAGCCAGCCAGCCATCTATCCATCCGTTCATCCATCAATCAACCAGGAAACTATGCAAAGAGACTCGAATAGTAGTGCTCTCTGACTGCGGCTTGGGGTCTTCTTGGGGTTGCCGGCATCAATTATGCGGCTGTCTCAATATTTATGAAAATTGATTTCGGTTTTCCTAACCAAACAGAACCCTCAAACGTCAGTGTCAATTAGATGGAATTATGGATGGAACGCGAGACGAGATGATGTCAATGAAACGAATTCTTTGAGCTGCCACCAGCCACCTCCCCTCCCTGGGAGTAACATTTGATTACAGAAAGCAGCTCAACACATCTCAGCCGCTTAAAAATCTCCTTTAATTGATGCCTAAGCGGTCTGTAGTTGTCGCTCATTATGACGGGCGCACAAAGGATGGAGAAAAAGGTGTCGACACACAAAGGTGGCTCAAATGAAAATGCAATTGCCAACTGTAAAGGAAAATGACAGACACATCCAAAATCGAATCGCATTGAGCCGAAGCCGAAGCCAGAACCAGAGCCGGAACCAGAGCCCTTGTTAATCCGTTTTCAAGTCGCGCATTGATGAAAAGGTGCAAAAATCTCCAGCACAATGGACTAGATGAGGAACGAAATGAATGAAGGAATGAGGGCTGTAATGGTGAATGGTGAATGTAGTGGAGTAGGGACCCGGAGGGCTGGCTGGCTGGCGGGTTGAAAATTCAATCAATGCGACAGCTTAGAAATGCGTTTGTCATAATTTCAATGAACGATTGCAGAAATATTTCCCACTTTCCAGTGTTCAAAATATGAGTACTTCCACGCTTTGTATGGAATTTATTTTTATTTTTATTATTTGTCTACTTTCTTTCATTTTATTCGAAGGAAATGAAATGAATTTTTGAAATGGGATTTTGCAGAGTCCCGTGGTGGGGGCTGAGAGAGGAGAAGAGACCAAGCCAAGACCACCGACTGAAGGTAGAATAGAAAGCCATGTTGACAGCAATGCGAATTGTGTTGGCCACTGTTTTTGACACACATTTGAGTTCTTGAGCAGAGTGTTCTACTGTCTGGGCCAGGACACGCCAGACCAGACATCTTTGGCACTCATCGATGCCATTCTGACAGTTGATAATCCTCGAAATGGATTTCCTGCCCATGGCTCTGCATGGAATATATTCTAAATAAATAATAAATATAGTTATTAATCATTTCAAGTGCATTAAAAATAGAAAAATAATATAATTATGATTAAAGCATTTTCCAATGAGAATCAAACTTAATTTAAAACTTTAGTTTGCTATTTTTGTATCAAAGTCCAATGCACAGTTTCTCCCAGTGTGTTAGCTCTCGTGCCACTGTACTCCTCTGTACGTTGAGTTGTACGTGCTGACAGTTTGGCATCCAAAAAATAGGAAACGAGAAACGTGGCAAGAAAACGCTTATAGATCATTGATTCCTGATAATAAAACTATCAGCAATGACGTACCGCAACTCGAACCCGCAGCAGGCGGCGTATAAAAAACAATAAAAACCCAATAAAAGCGAATGCTAGGGGCTTTTAAACCCCGCCAAGAAGGAGGCTGCGATGGATGGATGGATGGAAGGACTAAGAGTATTGAGAGAGTGAGAGACAGACACGGCAGAGTGCTAAGCGAAGGGGCAGGGCAGGGCAGGAGCCATCCCAGGACAGAGCTGGCAAAATGACAATAGATTTGATTCTGCCAGCAGGGCCAGATAGAGGGGCAACGGGGCAACTTGTGATGCCTGCTCGGAGACGGAGACGGCACACAAAAGCAAACAATAAAAGGAGCAAAGAAACGAAAGAAATATAACAAAAATTGAAGACGGCACTGAGGCAGGCAGCAAATAGTTCCACAGACAAAGGAAATAAAAAATATATATAAAAAGGAAATGTCGTTGCAGGAGGTGGGGTGGGGGAAGCGAAGAGAGGCCGGGCAGTCACAATAAGCGCACATTTAAAAGTGTCAAATATCCTTTTATGCGCTTTGCCCTGCCCCTCCTTCTGCACTCCTCCTGCTACCAGCCAGCAGCCAGCAACAAAACACTTTATATTCCTACGAGTTTTTTTTCCCACTTCTTTGTCACGAAGGCGAGCAGAAAATTGTATAGAAATGTTAATGCGATTTGATTTAAAGAATAGACCAGAAACAGAACCAGAAACAGAAAGAATCAAGATGTTGATGAAGAAGCCAAGACCTTCGGCCCTGCTGCCTAGCTGAGATCCCTGAGGGGCTATGGACTGAGACTGGGAATGGGACTGAGACTGGGACCGGGACTGGGACTGGGCATACATTTCCATATTTTAAAGGTTCTTTATGACTTCATTTCAGTAGCAGGTTCCTGCAAACAATTAAGCGTTAATATTCCAGGGTCCCTGGGATCCGAGTGATCTCGGAGCTGAGCACAGGCACAAGGCCATTGTCCACTGGCAGTGACATTAATTTAATCCTTGAATGCATCTTTGACAGCCCCATCAGGAGCCGGGAGTGTGGCCCTGGCCTTAAACCAAACAACTCACTCGCTCAGAGGTTTCATTTTAAGCCTGAAAGACCCAGCTTCCCATCCCTTCCCATCGCAGCCTCCACCTTTCCCCCTGCGTGTGGCATTGTCAAAGGAATTAGTTTTGTGTTTTTGATTTGCGAAGAGAGAGAGAGAGAGGGCCCTGAGTGAGCAGAGCTCCAGCAGCGGTCTGCTGATTGCTTAAATAAATATGCCACCAGGCGACCCTCAACTCTCGACCCGAGCCCAAGCCCGGGCGGGACAGGGACAGGGACATCGTGCAGCAGACAATGCCTTTGGGTCCATGGAGAAAATGTCTTTTGCATTCCACCCAAGCGAGAGAACAGATGGAAAACAGTGCTCTAGGTTGGGGCGAGAGCTGAAGCTGAAGCTGGAGCTGGAATGAAGTGTAATTTGAGTTTTGCCAGTGACAGTTTTTGGGCACTTTATTAAAATATTTGACTGTGGCCATGAGACCGGTAATCGCTGTAAGAAGGCGTGTTTCGTTGGGGGGGCCAGGCCAACAATGGGACTGAGTAACTACTTGGAACAAAAGGGAGAACGAATGACAGTGGATGCCAGTGATGGAACTTGGCAATGACAAAGATTGTATTAGCTTAGTTTCAAGATAAAATGCGAACTTTATCCTCAACCTCAAGTAACGAGAATCCCCGTTCAATGGTATCCACAATTATCACAGCCAAGCTATATTTATACTCCAAAATCAATAGAGTTATACGATTGAAACGAGTCAGAGTTGAAGCAATGCAACGATAATTTTATATTGAAGAAATTGAAGATGGCGTGAGTACCTCATACATATATAAACATATTTCGTAGGCCTTCAGTCTTTAATCTTCATATTAAATAAACACCCCATAAAGTATATAAATTCTGATTAGTATCAATGGCCGAGTCGATATAGCCATGTCTGTCTCTCTGTCCGTTTGTCTGTCCGTCCGTTCGCCTGTCCGTCCGTCCGTCTGTCCATTTGTCTGTTTCGAGACTAAATTGCAGCTACATTTTATATGTATAATCGACATTGTAGATGTAGATGTAGATAACAGATGTAGCAAAAAATTCTCAAAAATTTATATACTGACTGAGTACGGGTATTAAAGTAGAGTCGCGTCCAGAAGCGACTCACACGTTCCTTCTCGGTTTTTTATTCTTTCTTACCCGAATATACAACGGGTTTGTACGCCTGCTAAAGCAATTAATATTGTTCACAATCTGCATGTCCATTGCCATATCCATATCCAAAATCAAGCCAAGAGACTTATCATCCCAAACACCAGACACAACCAGAATCTCAGTCGAAGACTGGTTTCTGTGTTGATTGATCGACTAACTAAAGTTGTTGCACCGACCAACAATCAATTTCACACCAAAATTGCACTCTAATGAGTTGCAACTTGCAACCGACCACAAAATAATGGAAGGGGTGGAGAAGAAGGCGTGGGGGCTAGTGGGGATAGTTGGGAGGGAGTCTCACGAATTCCAGAGAACGAGTTCCAGGTGAATGCTGTCCACTGCTAGGAGCGGCCTGCCCAGTTATTAATTAATAAGCGAAACGCTTAAATTAATTGCAGCCATTTGTTGCACAGTCAGCGGTCTGTCTTGGCTCGGTGTGGTTCGGCTCGGTTCAGTTCGGATCGATCGATCATAATGGGGCGGAGTCGAGGAGATTATGCTGCTGTCATTCGCGCTGCTGCTGCTGCCGGTCTATGGTGACACTCCGCTCACAATGAGCTCTGATTGCCCAGAAATTGCTACATGTGCCGAAAAGGGAAAAGCCTCTGTAGAGTTCTCACCCACACGCACCCCCACCACGCTACCTACTGCCAACCCCGCTACGAGTCACCGCCACCGCCAACCCCTCTCCGCATACAATGGCAACTTAATTAAGTTGTCAGTTCGGTGGCATCTTCATAAAATGCTCATTACCGCGCAACCAAAGCAAATCAGATGTCACAATTCAAGGTCCTTTCTTTGGTGGCTTAGGCGGTGGTGGTGAGGGATGGTGTTGCCGATGATGGTGGTGGTGGATGGTAGTGGATGTCACCCTTTGGGCGACGTCCTTGCTATGTCCTCCTCGGCATCGTTGTTTGTGTTGCCTACTAATTTAAATATAAACAAGTTCTCGCTCTTCCACAGACAGAAATTAGAATGTCGCGCACTTCCTTTCCCCTAGATAATTTATGTATATGAATCCACCAAACCAAACCGATCCGATGCGACCCCTTCAGTATGGGTATAGGTATTGGTGTAGGTATAACCCCTGACGTTAGCCTAATGCAAATTTATTTAGGCGTTAGGCGTTAACTGACATTTGTCGCTTTTATTCATGGGTTCTGTTTCGGTCCGGGGTGCGTGTTTGGGCTGTGGCACTTTGATTTCCGCTCTTGTGGGCCGTTCCTTCGCACATATGACTCATTTCGGCCTCGTCGATAGTAGTCGCCGAGGAGGAGCTGCTGCCCAAGGGTAGTGTCTGACTTGGTGCGGTGGATAAAGGTGAATTGATTCATTAGGTGAGAGCCATATATGGACACTCGGAGAAAAGCTGACAGCTGTTGTGTGTGGGGTGTTCCCTAAGAGCTCGCTTGGGAATCGTTAGTTTTCTGTGTGCTGGTGGGTGGTAGGTAAATAGTGGAGCCACCCTCAGGATGCAAGCGAAGCTACACAAGCTATGTAGTGTGATGGCGAAGTGGCCGAGGCTCGGAAAACAAGTTTGGAATAATTTGATATTTAACTGGTGGTCGGAACTTTACTGAGCATTTGAATGCAGCTTTACGATTACTTTCTAGCTGTCTGAAGATACAGATAGATATCGGAGTAACTTATTTAAAATCTCGAATTTAATCTACGAAACACTAAGAATAGGCAACGAATAATCGCGCATATTATTAATCAAACAGAATTGATTTGAAAATTGTTTAAAGTAGAGTGGTGTGGTGCATATTCAAGGCTACTTTTGAAGAGTTTGTACCACTAAATAGTAGAGTTCATCAGCATAGTCGAGCAGAATGTCGTTGACCCACATTTCCTGCAACCGAATTCGCTTCTTCCGACTGAGGACTCCCGAACAAACAGCAACCCTTCGCCATCGCCAAGAACTTATTTCCAAATTATTGGAGCATCAAAATCGCAATGATTACTGTGTGTATAGAAAAATGGCCAAAAAAAAAGGAAAGAAAAACAGAGCAGGCGAAGTTGAAGAGAGGGAAAAGAGAGAAGCCAACAAAAAATGCGAAGTGCGGTGAAGCCAAGTGAAAGTGCAGAGGAAAATATAGAAAAATTACCCCACTGGGGCGGAGCCAGGGGCTATGGGTGCAGAGGGTGGAACATGCAAGAAAGCATGTTCACACCTCCGTGGCTGGTGGGGATGGAGAGGGATGGTAAGCGGAAGGGAGTGGGTTTGGGAGTACCCTCTCCCCCTCGAAAATTGTGCGGACTGCTTCCGAACTCGTGGTGCGAATACAAAGTAAATACAAATAAAAACATAAAAAGCAAATTCGCATTTGCAAATAAATCAGAGGGAAATCAGTCGCTGACAGGGGGAAGTATTTATGGTGTTCGAGTGGGTGGACGTGGACGCCTCAAGGATTTTGCTTACCCTTCTTTCCGTCTGCCTGCTTTCGTGTGTGGTGGGTCTCAGGGTCTGCCCAAATCGGAGGGCACAGAACAAATTCGCAGAAATTAAGAAACAAATCGAAAATCAAGCAGCACTCATACACACAAAGAACTACAGCAGAGCGGCAGGAGGGTGGAGTGATGCGAAAATTGAGCAAAGCGGCAAGTGAAAGAAAATTGTATGGAGCTTGTTTGCACAGTCACAGCCTCCCCTCCCCTCCCCTCCCCACCCCTGAGGCTTCAACCCCCCGAGTTGGCTCACAGTTCTGTTCTGGTTGTTCGGCTGACTGCCACTGCCCGGCATTTTTTGTGTGTGCATTTTTATGGCACATTTTCAAATAAATTTGCGAGAGATTAATTTTGGACCGTTTGGTAGCGTGTAAATAAAATTTTCATGAACTTTTTTCGTGGGTGTTTTGGGTAGTTTTCACAAGAGGGGGAGGAGTAGGAGGAGTGGAAGAAGGTTATGCTAGATTTGGCAATGTGTTAAATGTTCTTGAAATTTCTCTGTGCTTGCTGCTTGGCTTTTCAAGAGTGCCAATCATGGGGATGAAGCTGAAGTTGCTTAATTAAGATGTCAAGGTTGGCGTTGGAGTGGCCGCATTTATAATTCACTGCTAATTCTGATGGCAAAGTGGCCGAGGCTCGGAAAAACAAGCTTGGAATAATTTGATATTTAACTGTTGAACGGAACTTTGCTCAACATTTGAATGCAGTTTAGGCCATGACTTTAAGAATGCTTTCTGCACATGGTAAAATAAAATATATAAATGGGAATTAAGATGACACCAATCTAAGGTATTAACATTCTAGTACCATTATTCCCAGCCTTTTTGGTTGATTCAAGTTTATTTTGTCGTTGAATGAGTGCCTGAATGAATGTCTGAAATTATATTGTGGCATAGCTCTAACGAAAATCATAATTAATGCGTTTCAGTCACCACCCAACGAGCCATGACGACTCATTACTGATTCCGATTATATTTCATAGAGTCTTCCATTTGATGTGCAAATGTCCAGCACAGACCGCAGCGCCCGCTTCCCAATCGATCTCCCACCCCCCGGCCAGCCTGGTTCATTATCTTTTAATACGGCAATGTATTCAGATAAACAAAATTCGAAATTCACGCAAAAATAATGCGTCAAAATTATGAATTCAACATTTGCCAAATCAATGAAAATTAATTTCATAAGCAACAAACAAACAGCGCGGAAGAGCGCGCAAACACTGCCAGGCGATTCGAGCGGGTGTGGTGGGTGGGTGTGGTGCGTGTGGTGGGTTGCCTGAGTGATGGGTCTTTTGGTCTGAAATGAAATTACATTTTCATTATTTCGATTCGGAATCGGAATCGGAATCGGCTCTGACTGGTCTTGGCTGGCCTGTGTCGAGAGAAAGGAGAGAAAGGAGTGCTCTGTGTGTGCACATTCGAAACAATTATAAATGCGCATCAATTTGTGTAGTTTTAGTTGTTGGCGCTGGCAGATTCAATGGAAACAAAGCACTGCAGAGGAACAGATACATATGTACATACATACAAATGTATACACATCAAAGTGAGGTAAATAAACCGAGGAAAGCCAATGAATTTTCATGCAAATCAAATGAGTTTTAAATTTTTGAATGTGCCAGCAGCCGCCCAGCACAAACTATGCAAAACAGGCTGGCAAGCAAATAATCAGGCAAACAAACTGTCATCCCATCCCTGTCCATAGCCCTTTGCCAGATATATGTATAACGCCGCTGTGTTCCGTTGTCAGATCGGCAAACAAACAGAGAAACAAATATGAAAACAAATAAACGGTCACATTTACAACTGCATTCTCTCGGCTTCATAGTTGATGGTACTGCAACTGTACAGCATCCTCCCTGTTTTGTTGCACTTTGCGCATAATTATTTTTGCATATTTTACGGTCTGCCCGCCCGCTGCCCATCATCCGCCCACATTCACGCAGCGTACTGGACCCCACTCGGAGCGTGCCCAGCAAATTACGGGCAACACGAGCATTGAAAGATAAAAATTGAGTTTGAATTATGGCAATAAATAAGCAGGACAAGGGCAGTACAAGCAGACTCCGAAAGAGGAGGCGAGACACAGTCGAGGATGGCGCCGCTTGCCTCGTTGTTTACAGTTTGCATCACATCAGCGGCGTAGTCAAGTGCGACTAATGCGGGCAGGGCCACACAAAAATAAGCTATAACTAGATGAAAACGTGGCTAGTTAAAGGTTATTGTGCTGGTAGTGCGAAATATGCAACAAAATAGTTGTAAATAACTAAAAAAATTATAAACCCATCATAAAAGAATTTATAAACCTATTTATGTGCTTTACCCCTTTCACACACCCCTTTTTTGGCAGTAGAGCAGCTGCCCACCACGCCACTGCTTTTAATACTAAATTATGTCAATTTCTTTCAAGCGGTCGGTTAAGGGTTAGTAGGGGTGCAGATGGAGGGAGGGAGATACTTATTGATGTTCTCTAATTGAGCAGCGCCTTTGGTGGTCGCTGCTGATATAAATTGCTTGCGATGACCACGCTGTGTGTGGGCGCTGTAAACTAGATGATAATTTGTATATAAACTATAATAATAAACTTGAATAATAATCATGTAATCAGAGAAGATTGTGTCTCTGGAATGCACTTAGGATTGCCAAAAAAATATCAAACAAGAGAAAAATAAGTAAGCTGCAAAGGGAAAATTTCCATTGACTCCCAGATGCATCGACATTTAATGCACTTCCTTCGACTTTTACCAAGGGATTCCCATTTGCATACACATCTATATATGTACATCTATGTATGTATATGTATATGTACGTGCATGCAAATCACTTTGGGGTGAGAAAAAACGTACAGCAGTGTACTAGGAAAGTTGAACCTTCAGTTTTTGTGTTTACCTTATTGAACTGGCTGAGATTTATGGAATACTCGTACTTGCAGCTACTCAATTTCTGGGCAAAACCAATGGCTGTAACGAAATGGAAATTTATGTGTGAGGTGGGGAAATTCAGCGTAACCGAGAAGCCACTTTCACCGCGTAAACCGTAAAGTTTTTGCGCCGTAAAATCCCGAAAAACCAACAACAACTCACGGA